>OX381716.1:54591605-55937605 GCA_947462335.1 Harmothoe impar
GGAAGCATGGTCGACAACATTCTTTGTGCGCCAGCGTGGCCTGCCATTGGTAGGTCGTGAAAAAGCTTCAAGATGGGAAGTCTCATGTCATCTGGGATGACGGGTTGGAATGAGAACTCCTTGTGTTTCTTCCATAGTACCGTGTTGATATGGACCAAAATATCATTCAGCATGATGTGGTCATCAGCTATTTTGAGAAATTGCTCCGTTTCCTTCTTGTTTTTGTCATTGGGTACCTGTCCGTTCTCTAAATACATGATGATAGCTTTTGTGTGTAAATTATATCTCTGTTCTCTTTTGAGGTTGAGTATGGAGATCTGTGGGTCAGAGAGGCTCTCTATCATTTCAATCAGATGATTAGTCTGATTGGCCAAGTGTTTTGCCATGTCTGTGGCATCTCTTCTAGGCTTCTCATTTTTCTTCTTTGGTTTTGGTTTATCTGTGGTTTTCTTAGGTTGCGGTGCCGGGGTGTGGCCTGGGACCGGTCGGGTCGCCGCAACCTGCTCTATTTGTTCTGTTTGAGTTTCTTCTATGAATGTCGATAGGGCTTCTAGGGATGTAGAGGGTACTGTCAGCTGCTGTGGGGCGTGGCCTGGGACCGGTCGTGCAGCTGAATCCACTTCCTGTTGTACCGAGGCCACTATGGTTGCTAACAGTCCCTTGTATTCTGTTTGTGGAAGCCCAAAATGATGTAATTTGGTACTTGGGATGTCAGGATTTGCTCTGAGGTTGGGGGTTAATCGTTTTACTTCTTCTATGTCTTCTGTGTTTTTCTCCATACATTCACAATAGAAGTGATGGGTGGAGTTTCTCTTCAGGATTGATTTAGGTAGACGTTTTGGTAGCGTCAATGGTGGTTCGTCTTCTTTGAATTTCTGTGTGTGTATGTCATCCTCAAACATAATTCTATGTTGCACCCTTATGGCTTTGGGTTTTGGTGGAGGATCTGTCATTGGTGTCTTGTCTAGTGGGTAGTCTCGTCTTGACATAACGTCTGATGGTATGTTTAATTTGCCTTTTATGTGTCTGATGTTGAATTGAAATTGTTGAATTTTGAGAGCCCACCTTGCCCACATGTTTTTGTTATCTGATTTTGTCAACATGTGGATGAGGGCTTGGTGGTCAGTATATAACTCGAATGGTCTTCCTTCTAGGTAGTGTCTGAAGTACTCTATTGCAAATACTACTCCCAATAGTTCTCTTTGGGTGGCGCCATAATTCTTTTCGTGGTCATGGAGTGCTCTGCCCGCAAAGGCTACTGGTCGTAGAACGCCGTCTTTCTCCTGGGAAAGAGTAGCTCCCAGGGCTGTACCAGATGCATCTGTTGTAAGATGGAACTGTTTGTTGTAATCTGGGTACAGCAAGATCACGTCATTGCATATAGAGTCCTTCAGGGTCTGAAATGCAGTCTCACATTCTTTTGTCCAAACAAATTTGTTCCCATTTTTGAGTAGGTTGAATAGAGGTCGACCAATTTCACTGAACCCTTTGATGAATTTTCTATAGAATTGGGCGAGTCCAGTGAATGACCGCACCTCTTTTGTGGTCTTCGGTGTGGGGAATGTCTGGATCTTGTGGACTTTGTCTGGAGATGGTTTGATACCGTCAGTGGTGACTTTCATTCCTAGGAAGTCTAGTTCTTCTAGGAAGAATTCACACTTGGTTTTCTTCAACTTTAGTTTGCCATTTCTTAGTGCTTCGAATATGTTTCTTAAATCAATGAAATGTTGGTCTATGGTGGGTGATAAACACAAGATGTCGTCTAAGTATGGGATTGCACATTTGTACTGCAGGTTCTGTAGGATCAAGTTGACTACAGCTTGGAAAGCCTGAGCACTGCTGGCAAGTCCCATGGGCATGGTCTTGTATCTATACTTTTTGGTCCTAGTGAGAAAGGCTGTGATGTCCCTGTCGTCCTCTCTAATTGGTATCTGGAAGTACCCTTGTTGGGCATCCATTTTAGAGAACACGGCAGGTCGCATCTCACCAATCATTTCTAGGCTGTCGTCTGCTCGTGGTGATGTAAGTGCTTGGTTGATGGATTGGGAATTCACATATCTTAGATCTGTCACTAATCTGTAACCCTGCCCGTTCTTTTTCTCTACAAGAAAACTTCTGGATGACCAGGGACCCGTATTGGTTTCCTCCAGAATATCCTGCTTTACCAGCTTCTGACATTCAATTTCAAGTCGTTCAGCTTTGTGCGGGGCCATTCTGAATGGGTAGAACTGTAAGGGTTTGGCGTCTGGGATCAGGTTGATTTTATGGGTGTACAGATGGGTTCTTCCAATCATATTATCTTTTCCCACGAATATGTCGTCGTATTCTTCTATTAATTGGCAAAATGTTTTGAATTGATCTTCTGTGAGGCATTCTGGTTTTTGGAAGACGTGTGATTTTTCTTTTTCTGGTTCTATGTCTATGTCCTTTCCTATGTACATGTCTTTGTCTATTTCTTGTTCGTCGTGACCTGTTGTCTCTTGTACCATATTTATATAATCTTCGTCGTCTGACATGGATTGATCCATGTCAGAGTCAGAATACTCTGAGTATGTTGGTGTAGGTACATAGAATGTTTTGTCTGACCCTGTTGATGATGCACTGTCACTGATAGTAGAGTTGTTGTCTATGTCTATGTCTATGTCTGTCTCCTCGGGTTGTGTGTCCTCGTAGCCTGTCGATAATATATGATTTTCTTTGTCTATGTCTGTTTTTGTATATAAGGCTACGATTTCACCCTTCTGGATTTTACAGATTCTAGATGTGATATTCAATAATATCAGTGGGTGTCTGTCTCTTTGGTCAGGTGTCACGACTGAACGTTGTACGATGTAATTTGGAAGTTTGTCAGATCTGTCAAAATTGTCTGTTATACCATTGATTTGACTGACTGAGTGGTAGCATGTGACTTGGCCTGTTATGGCCATTTCGGAAAATGGAGGTATCGAAATGGCTCTCACTGCCCTGATTGGTTGAGATTTTGGAGTTGGGTCAGTGGAGTAATTGATTTTGCTTTTAGTCTTTGATAGAAAGTCTGTTCCCAATATGATTGGTGATGAACAATTTGGAAGAATTGCAAATTGATGACTGAATGTTTTGCCTTGAATTTTGAATTTGATTTTGATAGCTCTTTTGATGTGACACAATGCTCCATCGGCAAGATAAACTTTGGACCTGATTCGTGAAAACTCATGAGGAACTAGTTTCGATAGAGTGGAGGCTAGACCTTCTCTCATGCAAGAGACGGTGGCTCCTGTGTCTACTAGACTGGGGATGTTGGTATCTTTGAATTGTAGATCTATATTGCCATTGACCATGTTGATAAACAAAACACTCTGCTCACCTTCTTCCATGTGTATGTCGGGGAGTGGTGGGGGGACGACTTCCAGAGTAGCTTGGACGTCGGCAGGTTTCCCGCGCACTGGTGCAGCGTTGTGGATTGTCTGTGGGTCATGTGGCGTGATGTCGATGGGCGATGCTGTGTCTTCTGTGTTGGGGACAGTTTTGTCATCCTGATGAGGCCTATCCATAGGATGACAATCTAGTTTCCCGTCGTCTTGGTGAGGTCGTTCATCATGCTGACGAGCTGTGCCATGGTGTACTGTGGAGTGGGGTTTTGTGGCGTTGGTTGAAGTTGTAGTTGTTGTTGTTGTTGTGGCCATTGTTGTTGTTGTTGTTGTGGCCATTGTTGTTGTTGTTGTGGTGGCTGCCATGATTGCTGTTGGGGCTGCCACCTTTGTTGTTGTTGTTGTTGGCTCTGGATGAGTTTGAAGTGATGTGGGGGTAGGGAACCCGTTTGAAGAAGGGTTACAATGTCTTTGGGTCCCCCTTTAAATCGGTGGGTGGGAGGGATGAGGCCCATTGAGCGTGCCTTCCTGATGTTGTCGACGTAATTGATGTCGAAGTCCTCTCTCCTCCCCCTATAGTTGGGTGGCAATGCGAAGTCGGCTGATGGAGGCTGTGTCGGTGCAGCTGCTTGTTTGTGGTAGGTGGGTTTTGGTTTACCACCCCCCATAGCAGCCACGGTATGTTCCGTCTCCATAACTTCCTGTTGTTTCTGAAGAAGGTCTCTCAGTTTTTCATTCTCCCTGTCCTTTTCCCTTAACTGAGCAGCTATGACTGGGTCTAGGGTGTTGCTGGATAGGGATGATACCTTATGTGTGGAGGTCTTTTTGTAGAGGTACGCACACCTGAGCGCTCTACAGAGGGAAGCCCATGTAGTAGGACTTTCCGCTCTGATCGCCTCTCGGTAGTCCTCGTTTAATACGGTGGCTACCTGGATGATGGCAGCTTCTATGTCCACCCCCTTGTTTTGGAAGTGGGTGTTGGCGTCCTTTAGCCATTCTTCCATGGTTTGGAGGGTGGGGTCAAACTGGGATAGTGTCAATAGTTTGATGTCGTTCTCGACATCCTTGAAGTGGTGAATGAGTCCCTTCTTTATAAGGTCATAATCGTCTTGTACACTAGTGGGCTGAATACTGTACCATTCGTACGCTGGTCCAGATAGATAGACTGCACAAGTGACATGGATGGGGTGATCTTCCTGAGGGTATTTGAGTCTAACAAAGCGTTCTAGGTCGGTGAACCACTTTTTGGTGCTCATCTTAATGTCTGGTTTGGAGAATTTGATTGGTTCACGGATGGTGTACTTGTTAGCTTTTGAAATGGCGCTAGCCAGGTCGCTAATCGACTTGACATTTCTATAGTCTGCGAGATCGGCTTTAAGTCTTTCTAGCTCTGCCTTGTGGGCCGCTAGTTGTTCGTCTAATTTTCTTGATATCCTATCGTCTAGTTCTCGTTGTCTTTCTATTTCTACCTGATCGTCTCCGGCCATGTTGACAGTGGGTTCAACACGAATGGGAGAGGTGGGTGGGGTAGCTATGTCTATAGGTATAATAGGTACAGTGTCTATAAGTGTTGTTTTAGAATGTCTTACTATGTCCTTGTAGATGCAGGAGGTGGACTTGGTGATGTGCTTGTTGTTGCTTGGTCCTTTCCTCCTGGTGGGTTGTAGACCTGATGTTGGTGCTGGTCCCTGGCTCCTAGTGTGCCTCCGTGATGATAGGTCACTGAGGGACTGGTGTCTCTGCATTAAAAAATTTCTTCATGGTCGTAGGTAGCTGAAGGTTGCCCGGTTCTCTACCACTCTGTGGCTAGGGAAAGCCCTTCCACATCAATGAGGGCGTAAAGATGAGGTGAGACGTCAGTTTGAGTACTTGGTATCTTTTATTAATAATAATATTAATATCAGAGTACCAGTCACTAGGGCTCAGTATATAAGTTACTGATGGTTGCAAGATGATAAGTGATTTCCTCCTCCATCTGACCGGGGTATAAGTACAGGTGCCCGGCAGGTGGAGGGGGTGCCCATGTGACCGGAAGTAGATGTAACAGTGGTTTTCATTGGATAATATACATTTGACATTTGATTGGATAATTATATATTCATGGCTTTAACATGTGGTGTGCGCTGGACCGCGGGTGGGGAGCCTGGGTCCAGTGCATTATGGGTAATGGATTACATAATAAGTAGCATGCACACATGGGGGCTTTGTCGCCCACCTTCCAGGTGGCCTCCAGCCGGCTCAAGTGGCTTTGGCGGTGCCATACTGATTAAGGGTGTCCAGCTTTATAGCATTGTTTTATGTGTTGACAGTTAATCCTTGGGGTCAACATATAGTTCATTTATTTTGTGTATAGGTGACTGGTCGGTGCCTTGTCGTCTGGACAGGCTGACCGTTACCTATTGTCCATGGGATAAGGGTCTGCTTGTGATCTATGGATTAATTATGCATGGGGGTTAGTTTGGCTTGGCTTAGTGAGTAATATGTATGTCTGACGTCTAGGTGTACTTTGATGGACATATGGATTGAAAATATGTATAAAGTATTGTGCGTATTACGAATAATAATAAATATGAATATTAATAATCATAAATCATAATTATGACGTAATATGACGTAATATGACGTAATACAATTGATGAAGGTATAATAAGGGGTTTTGTGGCGTGACACTATCTACAGGGTCGTGTCCTTAAGGTATGCTATACTAACCAGGTCATAAGATATCCTATATCATTTCCACAGGTGAGTTTGGTGAACTGTGGAAGTGGGAGGGAGAGCTAGGGTAAAAGTAATTTGGACTTTTCATGGCTGAACATAACATTACCGACATACTCGGCACCCTCTGACGTGTAATTGTATTTTGGACATCACTCGGTGTATAAATACTCTTATTAAATCAAATTGATGGGGATGACTAATGTATGTAAACCACCATTTGAATCCCTCAATTTAAAATATTCCTTTTGTATTTGTGGAGAACTCAGTAATAAAACGTATAACTATATACACTATTTGAACCATGCTCAGTTGGTAGAAGGAGGGGGGGGGGGTTGAACCACTCGGGGAGGGGTGGGGGGGGGGGGGTAAAGAAATTTAGCACATCGTCTAGTCCACCTCCGCTCCTGGTAAAAATGGTCTTCTCTGTTTGCACTGAATACTAGTAGGTCATTTTTGCCACATCTACAGCCGACACTGCCATCTATGAGTCATGGCAAACAGCCACGTGTAGATACTGGGTACCCTGTTACTCCTACCGTACAAGCTTTTAACGTGAACCTGATATTCTATCGAGGGTATGGATGGGCTGGGGGGGGGGGGGGGTCCTCATGTCGCATGTCGATTTCCAAAAAAAAATTTGACCCCTTGACCGGGGGGGGGGGGGCAAAAACATTTAGGCCTAACCTGTTTTGAGCCAAAAAGCCCACATGTTACTATGCTTCAAATAGCCCGCGCACGAGTCGTTTTTCGACCCCAAGGGGGCGGGGGTAAAAAATGTTGACCCCTTGACCAGGGGGAGGGAAATTTTGCATGCTCCGCGCGGAAACCCACCACCCCCTGTTGTTAAAATGATCACTCCCTTAGGGGGTCTACTCCCATTCTGTTCTAAGGGAGTGCTGTTAAGAATTCTCAGCCCCCGCGGCCAGTCGATAATTAAGCATGTTTGTGCCTCTTTGTTTGATAGTAATGCGCAGGCTTATGCTTCAAAAGAGGTGACATATTTTATTCACTCCCCCTGGTAAAGAGGTAGAAAATGTTGCTCCCTCGCCCCAAATCCAGCACCCCATGTTGTTAAAAAATGAGCAAAATACTAAAGTGGCTTACTGACGGTAGTCGGTACTGACGAACCTGCATGGTTTTGGCGCATAGGGAGCAAAAAAAATACCAACCAGGCTAGGGGGGGGGGAAGCTGTGTTTCAGGTTACATTGGCTGAAAATCTAGGGTAGGTACCGTAAATTCTCGCGTAGAAGCCGCGGCTTGTACGCGAGTCAGACTCAGCTTTCTTTTGATACCAAACATGCCTATATAGGGTGCGGCTTATACGAGAGTTTTTATTAGTATACTACAGTACCAAAATCGCAATATTCAGACCCCCTCTGCGGCTTATATAATTTGTCAAAGTTAGGGGTGCGGCTTATACCGGAGTTAGACTTATACGCGAGAATTTACGGTAGGTCCGATTTGTTTTATTTTAAACGATTTTTTTTTTACTTTGGCCTGAAAAGTACCTAGAAATTGACTTGCGTACTTCAGTGCCAACTCGCCAACAACTGCCTCGATTTGTGAATTATCAAAACGACTCTTAGATTGCCCCAAAATGACCTAAAATATAAACATTTTTTTCAAAATTGGATAAGAATGTTTAGGGTCGGCCCTGTTTTGCTAGGTAGAGTCGGATAACCTGAAACACCTTTTTTTATTTGGCCTTGTCACGACTAAGGTTTTAAGCATAAAGATAGGGAGGGGGTAATCCTATCGGTACCCTTACTTGCTAGGGGTGCTATTCTAAGGGTGGAATCCCGCTCATCTTTGATATTATGAAGGAGTCCCACACTAAATGGATTCCCACAGGGATCAATATATTGCATTAAGTATATATAATTACCAGTATACCATTAGCTGTCCTTTATTGATTATCCATATCGCTATCTCAGTGCCAAGAGTTGCCATCACGTTCATGTCACCTATACAGGCTGTGTCTCACCAACATGGGCCAATGTGAACGTCTATGACCGGGTGCAATTTATGACCGGCATGGAAGAAAACAGTTTATCTAGGGCAGATGTACACAGAAATTGCTGAAAAAAGTTAATGGATGTATTGAGATGTTATGATACTAATTTTATTTTCACAGTTTCTATAATTATATCTCTATTTTAACACATATAAAATAGAAAAGTCCATCTTACAAGGTCATAGACGTCACTTTATAAGTAGCATTCATTTTAAACAACTACATTGTCAAAAGGAAGGGGAAATAATGACAGCCATCCACGTTAATTTATGCATCACATATTGTAGAAAATTTTGTTTAAAATGTCTTTGTAAATCTGCCCTAAATAAGCATTTTTTCTGTCATGCCGGTCATAGATTGCACCCGGTCATAGATTGCACCCGGTGTTAGACGTCCACATTGGCCCAAACTCATGAGACACAGCTCTATACAGCATCTGATTCCTTCTACTGCTACAGTTACGTACGGATCAAGCTTATGATTTTGCAAAAAGACAAATGATAATAATCATTGTTTCCTTATTATTTCTTGAGTTTATAAAGTCTCTTTATTGCACAAGGAGGACAATACAATCAGAATAGGGCTATAGCCTTTGGTCTTGTTGTTACAGATACATGGGCTGTAGGATGTTGTTATTGATATGACACACATTCAACCAATCACATACAGGTAATTAGAAAGTAACAACAGTTTACAACAGCTTCACGGCTGTACACACCGGTAATACAAGATGGTCCTATATGTACAGATGGTAGTCAAGATGAGGTTCCTCACTTGCCATAGGACATTTTCATCTTTGGAAAAACTCACATGGCATTTGGTGATGTAGCATCATGACCATAAAAACACAGTGTAAAATCACACTTCCTTGTATATAATTGGCACAAGATATATATCTAACCAATTGCCCTAAGAAAATGAATGGTTGCTATGCTATACCAACCATATATAAAAAAATAGAAAGCTCATGCAGAGCTACCTATGGGTAGACCCACTGTAGTCTTGATAAACAGAGATCACGTGTATAGAGGAGGCTGTAAGACGGTGCTGGTGATACTGCTGTATTGCCTGCTGAGTTAGGGAGTGGTCATTTTTAAACAACAGGGGGGGGGTCGAAATTTTTTCCGTCCCCCCCTCCTGGCAGGTTGAAATTGAGCGCGGCTGACCCCTTTGAGCTACAGTAACACGCGGGCTTTTCCACTAAAAAGGGGTGTAATTTTTTTAGTCCCCCCATAGGAGGGTTCCAAATTTTTTTTGGTCCCCCCCTTCAAGGGGTCCAAATCTTTTTGGTCCCCCCCACCTCGTTGTTAAAAAATGACCACTCCCTTACTCTGTATCTACCACCTCAAAGATATCGTCTAACCCGTTAAGTGCCACATAGTGCTTTTCTACCAAGTTATTTTTACAGTGGTTTCAGACTCTAGGGGATTTCAAAAGCTGTCTAAAACTGTAACAATTATGTAGTTATTTTCCGAAAAGGTCAGCTTAATGCATGAATGCAGCCCTGGCAAGAAAGACCATCTCATGGCCTCCATGTCCCAAAAATTAAAGTAAACATGGCATGGAAGATGTAGTATGGCTACATCTAAAGGTGGAGGTTTCAGTGATGGGTGGGAGTGTCTAGGCGAGGGGGTGGTGGTGGCTTCAAGTGAAGCAATGTCTCGCCAGCTTTCATTGGTGGAAGCCTCTGCACTGCAATTGCCCATTGCTACTGCTATTGCTGCTGCTACCGCTGCTGCTGCTGTTGTTATACCTTCTGTTAGACTAACTGACAAGCCCACTGGCTGTGAAGTCATTATGAATTTCATTTCTGGTCCCAGTCTGAAGTATATATATCAATCCTTCCAATTTAGTGATTTACACATCCAGATCAGCTTCTAATAAATCTAGTGTAGGTCACCCCGGATTGGCCATGACCTCAATCGGCCCCACCTCCAGGGTGGGTAAAAAGATCAATATGATGTTAAACTAACAGTACTCAGTAGTAGAATTGATGTCCTTGTACCAGATATAAGTGTTCATTCAATGTATTACTGACTGTTATCCTCCCTGGAGAGGGGAGGGGTGGCCGACTTGAGGTTATTGCCAGGTTAATCGCCGACTTGGGGTGAATCTACCCTACCCCTTTGAACATAAAGTACACATTTCAGAAACTCCAGTGGTGATTTTATGATTCAGGATGGCACAATACAGTGATATGGTGTGCTCTCAGTGAGAAGTCATTCATAGGCTTCGCCAGCTAGTTTGGCACGAGGGATACTACTACTACTGCTGCTGCAACTGCTGCTGCGATGGTTCTGCTGCTGCTGCTGCTGCTATTGGTGCTGGTACCAAACCACTGTCTACTTTACCGCTAGCTCGACCTTCCACATAAATAAGTTGTCATGGCAACGGACTAGACAGCGGGCCAACGGGGAGCCCGGTAACGGCTTTATTGATCCCAGTGTTATAGATTGGTTATTGATATCAGCCGACACCCCCGTCCTACACACCCCTTGGTGTGGGCATCTGGGGTAGGGCTGAGGGGTGTTGTAGGGACGCTGGACACGACCCACACCCCCACTAACACACTGCCTGGTCACCACACCTCACACAGCCTTTATAGTATAACCCCAGGCCTGTCACCTCCTTGTAGTACAGACTCCTTAGCACTGAACGCCTGATACACCCTGTATTACCCCAGGGTCTGCTTACAGTTTTATAGTGTCTTCTTTCTTGTATTTATACCGTACAATGCCAGGACCTTACCCATCTACCTTTATGTATGAACTAGCTAAAGCAAGCCTGTACTCCTCTGCCTTGACATACCTTCTCAAGCAATGCCTTGCCCAGCAATGCCCTGCTTAACAACGTCCTGATCAGCAATGCCCTGTCAAGCAACGTCTTGTCTAACAATACCTTGACCAGCAATGCCTCATCAATTAATGCCTTGCCTAGCAATGCCTTGACCAGCAATGCCTTGCCTAGCAATGCATTGCTTAGCAGCGCCTTGACCAGCAACGCCTTATCAAGCAATGCCTTGACCAGCAATACCTTGACCAGCAATGCCTTGCTCAGCAGCGACTTGCCTATATCAGCCTCCACCCTACTTATCATCCTCACCTTTCCTTCGACCACAGCTCATTCACATCCCCTTCCCTGCCCGTCCCTGCTTCGGCTGCCCTAATACCCTTTGTCTTCCCTAGGCTCGCCCTCACTCCCATTTCCAGCACCTCCCATTGAAACATCAGAAATGCCCCGAGCCTCTATCCATTCAGCCCTCACAACCACACCCCACACCCCCCACCCACCCCCACACCCCCACATTGACCCAGGCCTTCATTCCCTAGTCTGAAGCCCCCTTTGCTGGTTCCGGGCGCTCCTTGTTGTGAGTTATTGCCCACTGCGGGGTCCCAGCGGCTGGCGGGTGCGGTGATTGACTAGGGTTAAGGTTCGTTGTGATTTTGTTAGTGTTTTGAGTCGGCATGGAAAGCACAGCTCTATCGGTACTTAATACTACGCTTCCAGTCAAGGGCTGTTGCCATAGGTATGTGTGTCGGAGTAGGAGGGTAGAGAGTTATACAAAGTACAGCATCTAAGAAACATGTACTTCAGGGAAATTAACCAAAAATCTGATTAGGTCAACAGGATACACCCTCTTGAAACCAATTTATGTCATCCGTTATACTTCATATGCCCCCAAAATGCCCCCACAATCTAACAATGACTTTTTATATAATCCATGTCTCATTTGATGTTCTTGATACTGTCATATGTATATCAAATGATTATCTAAATTGGCGGGGAGAAGAGATTTCTTGGAGTCCTTGGTTCCCTCCCAATATGACCCAAAATGACCTGATGTTTTCTGACATCACCAAGTGCTCTCCAGTATAACCCAAAGATCCCATTCCCTGAGCACCTCCAGATGTCTTCAACTAGTTACCCATTCATCCCGACCTCGGCAGGAATATTACAATGGCGCTAAATGGGTACTAGATGCCTCCTGTCTGCAGCCAACCACTACCACAGACTAACACTGAGACGTGTTCTGGTGGAGATGGTCTGCAGTGGGTTGGTAGTATTAGTGGCCTGACACTCTAGTGGACGGTCATCTCTGCAGACTGCTTCAGACCTGTCGTGTAGTGTGCAGGCAGTCGATGGCAATAGTGTAGGTCTCATCTGAGTCTATGTGCAGAGTTGACAGGCCTTTACACTAATACTACCAACTCACTGTAGACCATCTCCACCAGAACACGGCTCAGTGTAGGCCTGTGTTCACCACAGAGCCATGTGTAAGGTCCTAGTAGACAGCAGGCACCCACCACAGAGCCATGTGTAAGGTCCCAAGTCCATGGTCCGGCCAACCACCACAGAGCCATGTGTAAGGTCTCAAGTAGACAGGTCAGCTGCCCGTCAGCTGCCCGTCAGCTGCCCGTCAGCTGCCCGTCAGCTGCCCGTCAGCTGCCCGTCAGCTGCCCGTCAGCTGCCCGTCAGCTGCCCGTCAGCTGCCCGTCAGCTGCCCGTCAGCTGCCCGTCAGCTGCCCGCCAGCTGCCCGCCAGCTGCCCATCAGCTGCTCAGTGAGTACCTGTTCTATAGTACCAAGTACCACTGTGCACAGACCTGTGCCAATGCAGCCCGCGGCAGAAACCACTCACCTACAAATGCACCGACTAGAGGTAAATGTCATCCTAAGTAGGAGCTGGGTAAGGTACCACCAGGTCTGCAGATTCAGTCTGAACGTGTATTATATATGGACAAAGGCCCTGAAACTGGGATGGATAGATTTGCACCATTTTTCCTGGGCCTTGAGTCGAGTTGAAAAAAACCATTCATACACGGCAATGGGTCAAAATCGGACCTATGTTACATAGTGGGAGCAAGCCTTCATGTTTGAAAAAAGAGAAAAGAACATGAGAAAACGAAGTCTATGTATACATGAGCTTTTTCTCTAGTTGGTAGCTTCTAATTAAACCCTGGATAATGCGGGCAAAGGTGGAAATGGATGATAGCTGGTAACTTTAGGCTTTAGAATATGATAAGCCTGTGTGGGTGTGTGCATACTTACACCCTTAGAAAAGTGAGAGTCATTGTCGCTAAAACTACCCTCACCTGAGAGTCAATGACTCTCACTTTTCTGTGTGTGTATATGCCCTTTGTTATCATGATATATTTCTGCTGCACTGGCGAGTCTACTCGGCAGGTCATCATCTATCCACCATGACAATGACCTGGGATTTATGAAACCTTATAAAGAGTGGGTATGACGCTTGAGGATCCTTATTTATCAAATTAAAAACAAATCAACATTTCATAATTATTGGCGATTGTGATTGTTTTGGTGCAACACAGCATCACACAGAGTGCTATGGCACAACATCACCCAGAGTGCCATAGCGCATCACACATTAGCCCAATAACATACTAATTTGCTAGGGGGTTCCCCCGGATTTCCCCTAGGATGTATAGTGATTCGGTTCTGTATTCCTGGTACCTTACACAGCACGGCAGGCCCAGGCTTCCCATCTCCCCTTACCCCTGTCTAGATATACCACGGGCGTCAACTGGGTATATTAGTATGGATAGAGTGCTAGCAATACATCATACGTGTGTGCATGATATCGCTCCTCTCCTTGCTATCTCCAATATGATTAACAACCACACTACACAGAGTGTTGGTCAATGATTTTCTGTGGGACTATCAGTAGATAGGACGTACAAATTTGCTAATGGAAAATGGCCCAAATTCTAATCGTATTAAGCATACCGTTAGTTCCCTCACCTAGATATCTGGACTTCCAGTGTGCCATTCTTCTGATTCAATAGTTTGAGACTGTAGCTTGAACTGATTGCCTGGACAGACTGAAATGACATTACCTATAGGGATAATACCTATAGTTATACCATCTGTAAACGCCCAGCGAAATTTGCCAGTAACATTAGATCAGCGGATCACATATGGATCTACTTAAAGCTTAGCCAGTAGCAGCCGGGCGGTAAAACGTTGGTTGCCACTTTTGTAGGTGTACAGTCGATTCTACTGTAGGTGTACAATCTATTGTAGGTAAACAGTATAATATTGTAAATCTACAGTAGAGTCTACTGTAAATACGTTCTACAGTATATTCTACGGTAGATATCAGTAGATTTTATTGTGTACCTACACTAACTATTTACAGTGCAGGCAGCCCATGGGGGTCACTGACTCTGTCAGCACCATAGAGTGAGGGACAGTTGCTGCCCGTGCTGCAGACAGCTGCAGTGCATGGTAACGTTACATACCGTGTGGGTACCACCACACGGGTAGAACGGACACAGGACATGGGGGCACAGCACCAACACCACCAGGGTAGCCCAGCATCTAACCTGTGGTTTAACCCTTTGGGGACAACACTAATTATTAAGTAAAGCAATGTTCATCAGCGAGTAACTCGCCATGATGGCATGAGGTCCACACCGGCATGATGTATGAATGATGGAATAGACCCAACAGGGATGCATTCATGTATTATGACTACAAACGGTTAAGTGGATTAAAGCATTATGCCGTCCTTAAAGTGTGAAGTTGTGGCTTAATGAGGCAAGCTCCCCACCATTGAGGTGCCTCTTGTTATGTACAGTTGCCACATTATGAGGCGGTGGTAGGGATGAGGCTGGGGTGGGGGGGGGGGATGACGGGGGGGGGGGGGGGTACCTGGTGCCTGATTTTGTGAATAAGAAGGTACAGTGAAATCTCGTTATAAGGAGGACCAATAATTATACGAAACCTCCTGTTATAGCGAACGCGTTTGCATTGCCAAAATTGCCCATTCTGTCTATGTTCAGTATTGGTTATGAGGAACATGGTTATAAGTAGAAATATTTTCTTACCAAAGGCTGCTCTTTATAACTTTATAACGAGATTTCACTGTATATGGCTTTAGCGGCGGTTGCTAGTGTATGGCAAGTTGTATATTTGGAATTGAATACTGTGGTGGTAGTTTATACCACAGTTATTAAGTGCCCAATTATTTTTTGTATGCTACAGGATGCAATGAATACCTGCGACACTCCTGCTTTCACGTTCCCGCGAAAATGTATATATCCCTGAATACAAACTTGTTCACAGTCAACTTTTCTCTATAGCAAGCTCGAGGTCCCAGAACTAGGATACTCCGAGATTCTCTGAAATGTCCTTGCCTGAGAGCACTGGTATCCTAACAGGTGTCCTATAACAGCAATCACGAACCCCTCCTCCCACCGCCACACCTGTTAGTTGTGCTGCAGTTAAGTAGTAGATACCTTATGAGTAACTGAGTGTTTCTCAAAATAACCATGACAGACTGACTGGTGGCCTCACAGGCCATCAGTCAGTTTACCATTGTTATTATGACATAACTCAGTTACGAGGGGTTATTTGACTTAACTTTCGGTTATGTGTTAGATAGACTACACCTGGACACGGTTCTTCCATATACCCACTGCCCCACAGAGTGAAGACGAGGCGTCATACACTGAGTCGATGACCAGTGGGCAGTGGGTATTTGGAAGGACACTGGCCAGGTGTAGTCTATCTGATTTAACCCTCGGTTATGTCAGTGTATACGGTATACCCAAGGTGCGATTCCTTTGTCTTTGCCCTGCGCCGTGGGTTAAATGCATCTACATGTATCTTATAGGAGTCCAGTGTCGCCATATACGGAGGCCTCTTGTCATATGCTACTCAGTGTTCATCACACTTCCCTCCCTCCTAACGACCTCCGTTCCTTTAACGCTCTCTCTCCCCCCCTCTCTCTTTCTCTCTCTCTCTCTCTCTCTCTCTCTCTCTCTCTCTCTCTCTCTCTCTCTCTCTCTCTCAATCGTTCTCTCTGTCTCCCTCGCTCTCCCTCCCTGTCTCTTTCTATCTCTCTCTGTCTCTCTCTGTCTCTCTGTCTCTCTCCCTCTCACTCTCTCTCTCCCTCTCTCTCTGTATCTCTCTGCCACTCTCTCTCTCAGTCTCTGTCGATGTCTCTCTCTATGTAGGTTGTCCTAATACAATAGTCAAGGGTACTTCAGTAAACTGGGTCGAAATGAATCCGCCTTTAACTTTATACATCCGCATTAAACTTTATATACTAGTAATAGAAACGTCATGTCTTATACTTCGTCAATGATTGTGTTCATATTTCTGGCTAGATATCAACATTCCAAGAATATTATCGCCAGTATTCTTTATGTTTTTAGAACTTCCATAATCTAAAGTAGACACCATGCAAATGTATCACCGCATTATCTCGTATACTGTCAATGAAATTGCCAAACCACAATAGATATCACCGCCTCATTCCATATCATATGGTGACGGGTTTTCAGTGTGATGTATGACTCACAAACCGATAGTGGGTCCTACTATCGACTGAATGTTATCTATGGAATCCCCTGCCCTGATTCTCCCTATTTATCTGTGGGTATTCTATGGAAATAGAAATGTGTCGGAAATGGCATGTGATATTTATATCTTGATAATGAAACGGATAGTATTATGTTCTGAAGTGACACCAATTCATTTGACACTCCTGTCCTCCTGCCACATATTTCCCGACACCACCTGTCACGGTATTGTGAGAATGATACATTTCAACCGATTATGAATTTAAAACCTGGTGCATAAGTTGAAAATCCCATTTATACTGGATATTACAGATTTAAGCCGGAGCATAGTAATGTCCACCTAGATTAATCCTTGTGGACATATTAATTAACGTTTCTATAGGTGTGGGTCTGATGTTATGGCAGAAGCATAGTGTTATGGCATTTTCGAACAGTTGAAGGAGAATCTAAATTTTGAATGAAAAATAATTGCTTATGTTAAATGTTAGGAGAGATAGAATAAGTATTAGTAAAACTTATAGTTTGTCATTTGTCAGCGCGTTTGACCATGCCTCAACTGTATGGCACGAGCCGACATTGATAATAAGCAATGATGGGCGGGTGTCAAGTGAGTCATATAAACATGATGGTATCTAGTAATTCAATTACATATATAGTCATGTGATTGATAAGATGTTGCAATTGCAATGAGGGAAAAAAGATAATATCAATGTTGTCAGTACATTATGGATGATTTAATGACCTCGGTTTAACTCCTTAAACCGTAATGAAAAACTAAGGAATAACATGCAACAACAAGTCTTCCACCTACCGACGACATGAATGAAAGTAAATTTCAGCCAATTTCTAAGAAAACTTTTGAAAAGACAAGCTTTCCCCGCCCCTTCTCCACTTACTTTTAATTTTAATTAGCCGACCAAAGTATCTAGTTTCATGCAAATCCATGACAGCATTATCATGTTCATTGTCACTGATTTTCCTTTCAAATACTACTGTGCAATATATTTCACTATTTGCATTATATTTTAGTCGCCATGTGTCGTTTCCTATACCATATTACTCAAATACAAAGATCCATACATGGCATGAGTAATGCAATAAGTTGGTAAATATCAAAGTGCACATACAAGTGCTCCTAAAGAAACCGTGAGATGTGTAATACAACATGTATAACGCAAACGGGGACATGGGGCATGGGCCAAAAACAGAGCTGAAACAATACTTTTATTTACAATTCCAATATGAGCATGTGTATGCAGCATCACACATACAAACCGATGCTTGAGGCTGTTAAGGGTAGGCCCCCTCCTTGCCCCCCCCCCCCCCAATGAAGATTTGCTTCTTACGTCTCTTAGTCTTTCTAGGTATAATAGACTAGTTAAATGTGACATTGATTCTCTATTCGTATGTGAAAACCTCGAAGGTGCTCAGCTGGTGTCGATTATCAAATATACCTCTTCATGGAGCATCTGTGTATATATGGACAAAAACATGCAAGTCTATGTGGTCCATACAAAGCACCTGTATGTATGCATTCATCAATACTATTGACTCCTCACTGTTAGAAAACAAACCCTTCCTTACTCCAAGTACTGCAACCTACCGTGGCCGACAAAGGTCACCAAATGAAAATCACAATAAAGAAAATTGAGTTGAGCCAGCAGAGAAATCCCTACTTCAAGTATTTCTTTGCCCTACTTCAAGTACCCAATGCCAAGGACCAATCAGAAGGCTCCTTTCATGTGTTGATTGTAGTTGCGACAGCCCAAGGATACAATGTGTTGACAGCAAAACACTAAACATTTTATACATATTTTTGTTCATTCGGTAAATTGGAAGAAACAAAGTTATATTTTATAATTATTTTTTTTGGTGCCCCTTTTTGGCCACCGTAGCAACCATCCTCACACCTGTTCTAAGTACTGACAAACATTTATTGCTAACCATTATACCTTTGAACATGCGGGCGTCAACCTTTTGTGTTTCCCTACAGAAAATACAAAAGGCTGATAAGGATTGATAATTAGTAGCTATCCTGTGCTTTGTTACCATTATAGCAAAATATATCATAATGTTCCGTTTAAGCACCCCGGCGGATATTTATATAGGTGTATATATACCCCGGCGCTTATACCAGACAGGCGCTTATTCAAAATCCTTTTTTAGTGTTCAGGAAAGATTTCAGTACCCCTCTACCCCCCGCACTTATACAAGACAGGTGTTTATCTAAAACCTGGCGCTCAAAAGCGACAGTGTGGTAGGGGTCGTTAGGGTCATACCGCATACCATAGGAACTCCTACTCTTGTTCCCAAATCCTTCCGAAGGAAGGCTCTGGGGACAACCAAATGACCTTGAACTTTGGATTTTGCTGGGTCTGGGCAACCCCTGCTGGTAGGCTGGAACCAGCAAACAGGAACAGGAAATGGAACCAGAATGTATGATGGTAGTTTTAGGTAGATTTACCATCAGCCTTTCTGGTTCCATTTCCTGTTCCTGTTTGCTGGTTCCAAGCTACCAGCAGGGGTTGCACAGACCCAGCAAAATCCCAACATTTGGCAGTTACCAGAGCCTTCCTTCGGAAGGATTTGGGAACGAGAGTAAGGAACTCCCTGCAAGTGACCAAGCAAGGTAAGGGACTCATGGCCGCTGCAGACTTTTAGTTTTGGTTTTGGTCACAAGGGGGCACTAGTATTGCAAAACAGTGCTAAATACATGATAAATGTTCTATAGTCTTTGCAAAAATATTCAATCTTTGCTGCTTACATTCTATATTTAGAAAACTATTTTCTGTAGAAAATTAGCACATATGACACTTTCTATCTGCCATGGAAACCATTCCATGTCTCATAATTGGAGACAATTGTCCTTATGTCTTAGAGATCCCTGCAGTTACACAAATTGAAAACAGACAGCAAATATTCCTTCTAGATAACACCAAATTTAGACTAAAATATTTTGACTCCCACAAAACTACTAGGGAATTCTTAGCTCAGCATATGTCATTTTAGAGATTATGACACCAATTTAATTACTTACCCCCCCCCCCCCCCACAGGGGAAATTGAAATTGAATTGAATTGGCAAGTAATGGCGGTGGACCACCCATTAAAGGCGCAGATCTCGGTACCCCTCCAGCGACAGTCGGAGTGGACCGGGACGTTAAAGGTCAGCTGTATTCCACGCGCCAATAGGCTGAGTGGAATACAGCTGACGTTCAACAAGTAAACCGGTAAAAGACCTTTGTCTATATATTGTATTAACCCGTTTAACATGTTTTCAATATATACAACCTGAACTAGCCAGCCACCCCATCCCGCTCCCTCCCTCACCATCGATACCCCACCCCACCAACCTACTTCGGATGCTGACCTAGGGCTATCTGCCGCCGCCATATGTCGACTACCCTAACGTTACACCCATTAGGCTCACGTACAAACCTATCCATCTAATACCCCAACCCTTCATCTCCCTACCTTTGCCTCTATGGGTACTGCCCTTGTATGTTTCAGCAGACATACCCACATGCCTTAATTGATCTGAGCTTGGCTGTTTGTTTACCGGTTTTTCATTTTGCTTATCTGTTGATGAAGTGAAGGGTTTAGGCCGACATTGTAGTTCATAAAGATGATTGTTCTCATTTGAAGCCAACTGAGGGATTATATATGCGTTCTTGGGGACTGTTGACCAGTTTTGATGGCCTATACCTCCATTGGGGCAATGTGAAGAATTATCCTCAAATTGCAGAAAGAGGATTCATGTGCTGACCATGTTGGGGGGGGGGTGCACCTTTCAGCCTATTGTAAAGTGAGACACTTTGGTTATTCTATTACAATGAGTTGATTATGTAATGTTAGGTAACAACTATGAGTATTGAGATTGTTATTATAATGGAAATATGAATATGATTTGATGTATGTGAATATGTAATACGTAATTGTGGTGACAGGTATGGATCAGGACGTTATAGGTGCACATTGTGCAGATAGGCACAGCATGGGGCCTCATGAATATTAATGAGCTGTGTGCAGGTGTGGTGATTAGCTAATAAAGAATCCAGTTTGGTTTGAATCAGCTTGGTGTGCAGATGGTAGTCATTCTCAACCTTACTTAATTTACACTATGATGAGTGCCTGTAACATTAGCTATGCACCACAACACCCCTTTTACCAAATCTTGCTCTTTTCAATTTCACGAATTAGGTCCCTGCCCCACTGCCGCCATGTCTGTCTGCCCGCTATGCTGGACGCTCATCATGAATGGCGACTGTTTGGGGAACGTTCACAAATGACGTCACCCATTTTTTTGGCAGTTTTTCTCACCCAGCCCCCCCCCCAAACCCCTGTCACTATTTTAAGTCACTTTCCGTCACTAAACCCGACCCCCCCTCTTTCCATCCCCTTGCCGGTGACATCATTTTTCAACGTTCCCTTACCGCTACATTGCCACATTATAGGCGTCTAGCCGGTTGCATTATCAACCAATGAGAAAATTCCCTGGCCTTCACTGCGGAATTCTTAGGGGGCATTATGTAACAGCCTGTACCCATTGTGATTGCTGTATCAGTGCTTATCTCGCCAGTTACCAGATCAAGCAATGGTGCCCCCTACTAAGGAACCTGCAACATCGGTATAGATTCAGGTTAATTGGCGCGCTAATCCATTACCGAGATGTAGTGCAATCATTAACAATCCATCAACAGCAAATTTACAGAATTAAAAGTGTCGTAAACTGGTCATTCAGACCATAGGATTGGGGCCATTATCCCAGTAATGCATGTGGGTAGAAAATTATCAATTGCAAATGTATAATATGGTTATTGCCCTTGTCAATAGCAATGCACTGCGTATATAATAACCCAGCTTAGACACATTAGGTTAGGGAAGGGACATATCACCATATGGCAACGAAGATAACAGTTTTGTTTCTTGTTCTTTTTAGTTTACAAAATGATAATAGCACTTTAGTATCTGAACTTTATAGTATAGTCCATACAAAGGTACTTCACAAAGTGATACTACCGTTATAGCGTATCGACCCTCCCTAAGTATAACCTATACAGGTAAAATGCATGTGTTAAAAAATGAGTACCACATGGCTGGCCTTTGCCGCAATATCATGGCTGCGCTATACCCGCCCCCTATCGACACCATATGGAACTAAAACCAGTAAAACGGCCGTTTTAAAAACCGGGTCCTCTTCATAACGCGGGGAGTAACACTGACTTAGGCAGCAATACTATCACGTCAGAGAGAAGCGAGGCATTCTGCGTATGAAAGCATAGACAAAAAGATTTCTGAAAAGATAGTGGAAAAAATGGACAACTTCATAGGTGTATTTAATTCGATCCGTAGAGATAGCTAGCTTGGTGACTTCATGTGTAATTACTTTAATGAACTTTAATGAAGGCGAAATATTAACGTTTACAAAAAGAAACCTTTTAAATGTTGTTCTCTCCACATACATGAATTTCTCCTGAATCCAGTGGTTGAGAAGTGACATAATAAAAACAGCATTCCAAGACCATAATTATCTTATACTAGATACCGGACGGAAACAGGCGTGTTTAATGTTATCATCCTTAGTTAACCCTTTAAGGACCGCATATTGCTATAATGTGCTATGACCTTTGCCGCCCTGGCAAGTCTATACTCATGCACCAAGGCTGCATTCATGCATAATGCCGTCCTGTCAGGAGTGCTTCAACCCTGTAGAGTCTGCATGGTTGCAGCCCTGGTGAGTTACTCAGCAGGGCTACATCCATGCATTGTGGTCATGATTAACTGCAATACAGTCAGTAAAGCACTAAGCGGCCCTCAAAGGGTTAACAAAACAAGATGAACTTAAGAAAAACACGTCCATATGTGTACAGTGCCTTATTTATCTAATTTACACCACAGTTGGCTGAGAGAACAAAAGAAATGGCCTGACTGTATTGTACATACATGGCTGTATGTTGATGCAGTCCATTGAGCACATTCTCCTACTGTGGGTGTAATTCAGATATGATACAAGTGACTAGCTGCATAAGTGTTATCAGCCTTGGACAATGGTAACTACCCGGGGCTGGCACCTTGGACATTTACCCTGTCCTTGGCCTTATGTACCTACAACACTTATACAGTAAGTCACATGTATCATTTCTACCATATAATTTCAGTCAGAGGCAGAGTATAGGACCAGTGTGCAAGCCACAAATCTTTTTGGCACACTTTCTATGTACAAAGGAAAATCCCAGTAAACAAATCCCGTTATACAACATGTTATAACGTTATATAACGTAATATAATGTAAGGCTCCTTACTATGGCATAGCATTACATAAAGTTTAAAACATAATTTTGACGTCAAATAATCTTCCTTTTTTTTTAGCTGGGATAACTCCTGACCTACCTATGCCCTAAGATCTCACACCTCAACCTGAAACAACTCCCCTGAGAGGTCTAACAACACCTGTTATCTTTAGGGAGTGGTCATTTTTTAACAACATTGGGGGGGGGGGGGGTGGTGGATTTGGGGGGGGAGACCAAACAATTTGGACCCCTCTTGAGGGGGGGGGACCAAAACAATTGCACCTCTTTTTAGCGAAAAAACCTACGTGTTACTATATAGATCAAAGGGGTCGGCAGTGCTCAATTTCAACTTGCCTGAGGGGGGGGATCAAAAATATTTCGACCCCCCCTGTTGTTAAAAAATGACCACTCCCTAATAGCGCAGTATTCCCACGTGCTCATGTGTCTCTCAGCAGTCTGGGTTTCTGCCTGGCTGGCTGCAAGGTTCAACACTGATAGATAACAAGAGAAAGGTCAAACGAAATGTACACTGACGTATGCACCAGACTAGGAGGGGCCTGATCAGCCTAGTTAGTGCACTACAGTTATTTATAGAGCACCAAAAACAGCCTGCCTTGATTATCTTATTTCTGACATAACAGGTTGTAGAGTGATTCTTATAAGAGTCTGTTACGGGCTAGTGGTGTGGTGTTGTTATACACAGCTCCATTTGGATGTTATGCCCTTAGTCGTCTTGATGCATGAATCAAGTCGTCGCCAATTTTATTATTATTTTTTTTAGGTAATATTTATTCAGGAGATGACAAGTTAGGCTCCTTTTAAAATTTGCGGTGCCTATATTCTCCTGGCTCCTGAGGGCCGTATTAGAATTATCGCAGTTTACAGGTAAATGGCAAGTACCAGACAATCACAAAGCTAATGTAAAACTAGTAGGGATGCAACAGTATAATAAAAGTTACAATATGACATGGTAAAGAGAAACGTAAGTATGTAAATGAATAATAGAAGGCTAAAAAATATTTCTTTTCTAAGGTCGGGCTAGGAATTTCTTCCTGTTTGGATTTGAATTCCTCCAGGGTTGGAATGAGCCGGTCATTCACTCTCAGGTCATTCCAAGCATGAGAACATTTATAAGTAATGCTTCTTTTAAAGGCTTGAAGGCGTCTATAATATGTTTTTAAAACAGGGCCACTCTAACTTTCACGAATTATCTTATGGTATAACCACTAGTATACTCATGCATCTTACAGAGGCCTCAGGGGTGTATCAACCCTACAATAGAGAGTGTAAAATTGTCATTCCTTCCCACAGAGGAAAGAAACAGAGTCAAAACAGAGTCCAGGCTACATCCAGAATAACTCCCCTCTTTAGGGGAGCCCAGACTGATCAAGGGAGCCTAGGTGACTCCCTGGCTGACATTAAAGAATCACCTGGCTCACATAAGAGAGTCAAATAAATACCTGGGCTCCCCTAAAGAGGAGATTCATTCTGGAGGCAACATAAACTCTTTTTTTACTGTGTTCTCTGTGTGAGATGGAGAAGTATATATAATGGCCAGAATGGTTTTAATTTCCCAGACCTAGGGAAACTACATTGCCGTTAGTCTTGGGTGCGCCGAGACTGGGGAACGTGTTGCATTTCGGGATGGTGCCAGGTGCACCGTAACAGACTTTAGTGGGACCTTTGAAGCGTCTAGTGTGCGTGGGAAAGAACTAGGATAATCATGGCAATACCTCATTAACGTTTAATCTAGTGTTTTGGCCTGTGTTTTTGCCTAAATGTTGCTTTTTGATGTTGGGATTGCCTTAAGCTGTGCTAAAAACAATGGAATTAAAACTAAATCCTCACTAATGTGTTTCGCCTATTTTCATAATTGCATTGGTATACTTAGATGGTAAAAGAGAATGCTAATAAAAACTCACAGCAAAACAAATAGAGGCAGAGAAACAATATGGTCACAATTACCCGGTAGGTGTTTTCTATTTTCTCTTAGTCAGAGGTAGAACTGCCCGCATCTCTCTCAATAAGTCTAAGTTGGTTGTAAACAAAACTGTGGACATTTATTTGGGAAATTGTTAAATGTTAATGCACTGCTATGAAAGCCGAGGCTGCTTCTACCTTTTATAATGATGGCAAAAGTATACAGAAAAATGCAATTGGTATACATCCTAATCTCGGGTAAAACTTTTCATTCCGGAACTTATCTAAATGGCGATACTACAGGGATGTATGGACATGGATGATAACAGAAATGCCATTTTCGCGTAACGCTTAAACTATCAACTCATATCAACCACATTTTATATTTTGATACAAAGTCTGATGACTCATACGTTTATATGCAAACCACGCAATGTTGTGTAGTTGGTCATCTATTTTAATGAAACAGGTAGCAGGGATATGTACAAGCACCTTTACAAAACAAGCCTATAGATTATAAGCCATGCCTAAAGCACCAATAGCCGACAGCCCTCATATACTATCCATCCTGATAATCATAATGTAATCAGCATTGTGGCATGGTCCATGTCTACATTATGGCTTAGACTCCATGCACGTCACCATGAATGACATATTTCACGGTCCATGTATGAATTGAACACTGGGGATGACCTATCAGTGAATCGATCATCAATTCAAATGCACACACGCACACGTTCCCACCCGGTCACTCAATTTATCGGTATTAACATTTATTTTCCTTGCTTATGACCTCCCACCTCTCCCTGCCTCCTCCCTGCTTGCCTGCCTGTTTGCCTGTCCGCCTGTCTGCCTGCTTCCCTGCCCCCTGCTTCCCTGCCTCCCTGGCTCACTACCTGCCTCCTTGTCTACCTCCTACCTACTTCCTCCCTGCCTGCACGCCTGCCTGTCTGCCTGCTTCCTCCCTCCCTCCCTCCCTCCCTCCCTCCCTCCCTCCCTCCCTCCCTCCCTCCCTCCCTCCCTCCCTCCCTCCCTCCCTCCCTCCCTCCATCCCTCCATCCCTCCATCCCTCCACCCCTCCCTCCCTCCCTCCCTCCCTCTAATGCTCCCTCCCTGCCTGCTTCCCTGCCTGCCTCCCTGCTTGCCTCCCTGCCTCCCTGCCTGCCTCTCTCTCCTGCCTGTCTCCCATGCCTGTCCCCCTGTCTGCCACCCTGCCTCTCTCCCTGCCTGCTCCCTGCCTCTCTCCCTGCCTGCCTTCCTGCGTGTCCCCCTTTCTGCCACCCTGCCTGCCTGCCTGCCTGCCTCCCACCCTCTCCTCCCTCCCTCCCTCCCTCCCTCCCTCCCTCCCTCCCTCTAATTCTCCCTGCCTGCCTCCCTGCCTGGCTGCCTCACTGCCTGCCTCCCTGCCTGCCTGTCCCCCTGTCTGCCTGCTTGCCTCCCTACCTGCCTCCCTGCTAGCCTCCCTGCTTGCCCCCTGCCTCCTTCCCTCCCTCCCTCCTTCCCTCCCTCCCTCCCTCCCTCCCTCCATCCCTCTAATTCTCCCTGCCTGCCTGCCTCCCTGCCTGCCTCCCTGCCTCTCGCCCTGCCTGCCTCATTGTATGGTGAGACACCCCCTTCCCTGTGCAGCCCTGTTTCGATGGTAGCCTATGTATACCTTCCAGTCACACCCCCTGCCACCCTGCCCCCCTCATTAACATACTGTTAGGAGCCTGGGGGCTGGTGGAATGTAGGTGCAGTTAATGATTCATGACAAATGTCTATTTGCCCCTATTTGCTCATTTCCATGTGTTCGTGCAAACAATAAAGGAAGGAGTGTTAAACATAAAAATGAGAACACATAAATGATTGTATCATGGTAAGCACATAATGTCGCCATTAGTGTGAACTGAAACGGTTTTTATATTTGTCATTGAAAAAAAGGGTAGCCATAGAATTCTCGTGGTGTCACACAATGCTATTTGAATGCGTAACTGCACTGGCTGTTAGTGTGTGTGGGGAGGTGTGTATGTGAGTGTTTTGCCCCTATCTGGGGACTAGAATTTAGGAAAATAACCTTGGAACCGGGGACTTGAAATTTAAATTGGGACTCGACCGAGTTCCAGCTGGAATTCCTGATGCTATGCCAGACATACAAATAATCAATCTGGCCACTCATGCGAGTGATATTATATTTTTAGAAGTCGAGACAATGCAATCAGTAGCATTGTAGAGCCCCTAAACCTGTTGAAAAGCATGGTCCCCAGTTACCAGCACAGATCCTGAGTCCCCAGTTCCTGACATAAACATGTGGAAGGACATGTACCAGGGCCATGGTGGCAAAAAAGGTTTGCTAGTTCAAGTCCCCTCTTCACAAAATCTAGGCTAGTAGCCCTCGGAACTAGCTTCGATTTGCACCCAGTCCTGTGTCTATAAGAGTAACGGTTCGGGAGATGGAATTTAACATGTTCTAAACAAATCAGAAGTAGACAGAATTTTTGCCTATTCCTGAATATA
The DNA here is from genome assembly GCA_947462335.1 of Harmothoe impar. Classification (NCBI taxonomy): domain Eukaryota; kingdom Metazoa; phylum Annelida; class Polychaeta; order Phyllodocida; family Polynoidae; genus Harmothoe; species Harmothoe impar. Next base: position 54,618,717 of record OX381716.1, read on the forward strand.
TTAAAAATGAAATTTCTCCACTGCAAGTAGTCCGTTTTACTTGATTTTTGAAGTATTTGAAAGCTTGGAAGGAGCTCCTCCTATGCTGCTCTTAGTCCTAGTTGTACCAACAGTTCCTGCCTTGGGGATTTAATGATCGAAGAGGCATAGATAAAACTATATATGAAAACTTTAACTTTATCTAGCAAGGCTAAAATTGCCTTCCCTCTGCCCCCCCTCCTGCCCCTGAGCAAAGATTCAATTGGTACAAATTTGTTGATATCATATTCCAGACGATGAAACATTGGATGAACAAAGGTAATCAATCTCATGAAGACGCTATATGAATAAAAACAGATTCCATGCCCTCTATAGAATTCTTAATCAAAAGAATTTGGATTAGATCTATATATATCAGTTATTATATTCCCATCTGAGCTCTTTCTGTACATATAATCTGAGGATTTCTTAACATGCCACTTTCACTCAGCTGCTCCAACACTCTCTGTTGCCTCCCTTCCCCTGAGCTGCTTCCACATCCATTGTTGCCTCCCTCCCCTGAACTGCTCTCACACCCTTTGCTGCCTCCCTCCCCCTCAGCTGATCTCCATCATGAGCTTCTCCCTCACCGTGAGCTGCTCCCGCACCGTCTGCTGCCTCCCTCTCCTAATCGGTTCTCCCACCATGGGCTGCTGCCTCCCTCTGAGCTGCTCCCACAACCTCTGCTGCAATCCTCCCCCTGAGCTGCTGCCTCACCATGAGCTACTCCCTCACTCTCTGCTGCCTCTCTCCCCCTGAGCTGCTCCCCCTGACGTGGTCTCCACTATGAGCTGCTCCCTCACCGTGAGCTTCTCCCTCACCGTGAGCTGCTCCCTCACTGTCTGCTGCCTCCCTCCCCCTGAGCTGCTCTTCCTGAGCTGATCTCCACCATGAGCTGCTCCCTCACTGTGAGCTGCTCCCTCACTGTCTGCTGCCTCCCTCCCCCTGAGCTGCTCTTCCTGAGCTGATCTCCACCATGAGCTGCTCCCTCACCATGAGCTGCTCCCTCACTGTCTGCTGCCTCCCTCCCCCTGAGCTGCTCTCCCTGAGCTGATCTCCAGCATGAGCTGCTCCCTCACTCTCTGCTGCCTCCCTCCCCCTGAGCTGCTCCCAAGTACACAGACCCACCACTTAGCTGCTCCTCATTTACCAGGTACACTGTTCCCCAGCCTGAGTTGCTCCCTACACCCTCAGCTGCTCTCTACACCCTTAGCTGCTTGCACAGGTAGGTAGGTCATAGCATGACGGTGAGAATAACTGCCAAATGAGGGTTCCATAAATCATGAGGGGTGTAGGCGGGCACGTAAATGGAATAGTCAGAAAATCCGCTTTGCATAGTCAGACAATCAGTAGAAAAGGTCAAAACAGGAACATGTATTGCAATTTCAAATAATGATTCTCAATCCGTTTAGAATTGCTTTGTTGCCATCCTGCGGGTCTTTGCTTTATTGATAAATATGCTTTAATCACTTTATAAAATGAGGAAATGTGTCTGTCGGTGTTTTCCGGATAAAAGCTAAGTAATCCGACCTTTAAAAGCAATGCATTTTCTTTTCCCTCTCAAATTTAACAGGATTGCAAACAATGCATGTCCAGCTTCAAAGGCAATGCCAAAAACTAATTTGTTCCATAAGCTCGGACTCCACTTGGGCGACACAGCTACCTGCGAAACAGGCAGTTCTTTCAGGTCCTTTGTTCTCAAATATATTTTCCTGTTCGCTGTGTTTCGCCCTAAATGTCGCCCTGTTCCTAGGGGCATTCAGGGCGACATCCAGGGCCAAACACAGGGAAAAGGACAATATATTTGAGAACAAAAGAACGCCCTGTTTCACAGGTAGCTGTGTCGCCCTGGTGGAGTCCGGCCTATATACAAAAACCCACCCACCCTCAAAAAAGTCCAAGCAGTGTTGGCCATGTTATCGACAACACGTTCTTCGTTATGCAAGGCCTGCCGGTACTCACCTGGTGGAGAGTGTGTGCTTGGTGGGGGTGGGAGAGGTGGAGGTGGAGGGAGTGTGGGTGTTCAGGGTGGAGGAAAACCCTTCTTTGCATGTTTAGCCCTTGATGGGCCACATGGTACTTTAATCCTTGGTCATCATGACGTGTGCACCCCTGCCATTCGCGAATGCATCGTGCCGACGCTTTGGGAGTGTATCAACCTCAACATTTCAGGAGGATGCTTGAAAGCAGCGTTGGCGAGTTACTTGCCATGGCTGCATTCATTCATTATAGCGACAAAGGACACAGTAAACCATCATACAACCCCTAAAGGGTTAGCTTATTGCAGCCTGGGTTGTTAGTTATATTGAGCCTTAGCCAACCCCTTTATGTGTGTGTGTACAGGCGTGTAGTACAAGGAGCGGCTCGGGAGTAGTTCTAACAACTTCAAAGTGCTCACCTGGCAGAGCAGCTCATGCCTGCTGGGACAGGCAGTGTATTAGATGATGCACCTGCTATTAATCTAAGTAGAGTGCGACCAGTGTATTATAAACTTGTAGTGGATATGGTACCAGTGAGTCGCTGTATTTAAGTGTTATAAGCCAAGGTAGGTTAATTTTCTCCAAGGTGCCAGCCCAGGAGAATTACCATAGCCCAATGCTTATAATGACACAAACTTCTGCAGTTTTAGTCATTTCAAGTCCTTTCAGCCTTATACCCCTATAAGATAAAAATCTGTGAATCCGCTTACATAATTATAAGTTACATAATGTAACACCTATGTAGCTTATCAAGCATAATATCCATATCTGACTTACACTCAGTATTTGTTTTGTAATTGGTTTGTATGTGTTATACAGACAGGCGGTTTCTGTTGTTCTCCCAGCCAACTGTGGTATAATGTATACCTGGATGACTGATACGGTGGAGGCAGGGGGTAGGTATTGAGCCAGTGGCAAGGGCAATAGATGATGTAGAGGTACATGAATCCACACTGGCCCCTGCTCGACCTCTGTTCCCGAGTGTCATCATTGGTATGGGGGGCATCTTGGGGGAACTGTTTTTCTACTGCTGGTTTCTTCGGGGACCAATCAGGGGACGGATACCGACACGTATGACTCTCGCCAAGTTTAGCAAAATGTACAGCTTAAATAAAAGGGCTCAATTGGTCCAAATAGCACACAGAAGAGGATGCATGGACAAGGGTTAAGTAAAGAGAAACACAAAGACACGGAGAGAGAGAGAGAGAGAGAGAGAGAGAGAGAGAGAGAGAGAGAAATAGAAAGAGACAGAGCCAGATATAGAGAGACAGATAGAGCAATGGGGAGGGGGACAACGACAAAGAGAGACAGAGTCATGAAAACTAATATACTTCACAAGTCACACCAAACATTCAGTATACATGAGCATGTTGTTGTGCTGGCACATGTACACAAGGGGTAGAGGTAGCAGTATATAATGAGACATGGCTGAGATGTGGGGTGGCAGGGTGAGCAGTAGTAAGACGATGGAGGGGCAGGGAGAGACTGGTAATCAATACAGGCACGGTTTGTAGGCTACATTACACTATACAGGAGGAGGGCAGGAGGTGAAGGGGGAGGGGGGAGGAGGGGGAAGTGGGGGAGGGGGTGACTACTGAGCAGAACAAGAGGTGCTTGAGACCTTGAGATGGAACAGAGAAGACACTTTGGGGAAGCTAGGGTATATATTTAGGCAATGGTGGGGAATTTGGTTTGCCTGGGACTTTATGTTTCAAACATATTGAATGTTATCAAATGGACGGCGATTCGGTATTTTTGTGAACCTATATCTACTGCCTCTCTGACGAAGGGGGGTACGGCAAGAGCAGGCAGAGGGGAATGAGGAATCAAGGAGAGATGGCAGGAAGGTAAGGAAGGCAGGAATAGGGGGCAGGGAGGGTAGAGGCAGGGGAAGGGAGGGGGAGGAAGAGAGCGGTGTTAGAGACAGGAGGAGGAAGGCAGGGAGGGGATGGAGACAGGAGGAGAGAGGCAGGGAGGGGCTAAATACAGGAGGAGGGCGGCAGGGAGGTCGTAGAGGCAGGAGGAGGGAGGTCGTAGAGGCAGGAGAAGGGAGGCAGGGAGGACGGGAGGACGTAGAGGCAGGAGGAGGGAGGCAGGAGGAGGGAGGCAGGCGGGAGAGGCAGGAGGAGGTAGAGGCAGGAGGAGAGAGGCAGGAGGAGGGAGGCAGGGAGAAGAGGCAGGAGGAGGGAAGCAGGGAGGAGAGGCAGGAGGAGGGAGGCAGGGAGGGGAGGGAGGCAGGGTGGAGAGGCAGGGTGGAGAGGCAGGGAGGAGAGGTAGGAGGAGAGGCAGGAGGAGGGAGGCAGGGAGGAGAGGCAGGAGGAGGGAGGCAGGGAGGAGGGAGACAGGGAGGGGAGATAGGAGGAGGGAGGCAGGGAGGAGACGCAGGGAGGAGAGGTAGGAGGAGAGGCAGGAGGAGGGAAGCAGGGAGGAGAGGCAGGAGGAGGGAGGCAGGGAGGGGAGATAGGAGGAGGGAGGCAGGGAGGAGAGGCAGGGAGGAGAGGTAGGAGGAGGTAGAGGCAGGAGGAGGGAGGCAGGAGGAGGGAGGCAGGGAGGAGAGGCAGGAGGAGGGAGGCAGGGAGGAGGGGGAGGAGGAGGGAGGCAGGGAGAAGAGGCAGGAGGAGGGAAGCAGGGAGGAGAGGCAGGAGGAGGGAGGCAGGGAGGAGACGCAGGAGAAGGGACGCAGGGAGGAAGTAGAGGCAGGAGGAGGGAGGCAAGGAGGAGAGGTAGGAAGAGGGAGACAGGTAGGAGGTAGAGGCAGGAGGAGGGAGGCCGGGAGTGGAGGCAGGAGGATGGAGGCAGGGCGGGGAGGCAGAAGGAGGGATGGGCAGCAGGTGAGACAGGTGTGGAGGAAGGTGTGTGTGTGAGGCGGGACAGGTGTGTGTGTGGGGGGGGGGGGGGGGGTAAGAGGGAGGTTAGACGACACTGTAACCTAAACACCAGTGCTCGTTAGCTGGGATAGATGAGGGCCTGCTGATGTAGACCTGCAGGGTTAAAGCTGACCAAACCTTAGCATGGGAAAAGCTAATCAAACCTTAGCATGAGAAAGGCTGCAACAGCAAAAGTTTTTTTTCTCAGCAACATGACATGACATGAATTTAGGTTTTTAAATTCAATTCTTCTAAATTCAATTGTTTTACTTTTGAGAGCCTGGTTTTGGAGTTTTCGCTCCAGTATCCTTCACAGTATAAAAACTGGCATGTAGAAAAAGCGGGGAAAAAAGGGGGGGACCCGGCACTGCATTGCTAGACTCAGTTGGATGACTGGAAACATACCTTTATCATTTGACCTAGTGCTGTTCTAAGTATCCATCTTACTGTGAGCACACCTTTGGTCCCTTTTAACACCTCACCGCTGGGGGGCTGGGCGGTATATTGAGGGGTGGGTAGTGTACAGGGATGGGGTGTGTGTTCATGTGGGCTCTGGGGGGTAATGGGGTACATAGAGAGGATCTAGGAATAGGATCCTATTGAAAAATACCCTGCATGCAGGATCAGGGCTAACATAATATCCTGAGGCAAGGTGCCTGGCGTTGGGTAGTGTTGTGTAAGGGTCAGGGGTAGCTATAGGATGCTTAGGTAGATCCAGGGTGAACTATAATTATGTACTCTGTATGTCAGCATCCACCAATGACTGACACTAACTAGACCCTCACACTAACTAGACCCTCACACTGGCTAGACCCTCACATTAACTAGACCCTCACACTAAAGGCCCGGTCAGACTAGTCAAAATTACAATCCGATTTTGCTACGACTGCCAGAGCCGTGCATGTCAAAGTCCCACGATTTTGAAAATCGTACGATTTTGGGCGATTTCCTGCCGATTTTCTAGTCATAGCCCTATGCCAGACTGCACGATTATTAGTCCCGATTTTTTAGGGGCAAAATCGGATCGTAGCTTCCCCGTTTCTGCGACTAGTCTGACCGGGCCTTAACTAGACCCTCACATTGACTAGACCCTCACACTAACTAGAACCTCACACTAGCTAGACCCTCACACTAACTAGACCCTCACACTAACTAGAACCTCACATTAACTAGAACCTCACACTAGCTAGACCCTCACACTAACTAGACCCTCACACTAGCTAGACCCTCACACTAGCTAGACCCTCACATTAACCCGACACCCACACTAACTAGACCCTCACACTAACTAGAACCTCACAATAGCTAGACCCTCACTTTAACTAGAACCTCACATTAACCCGACACCCACACTAACTAGACCCTCACACTAACTAAAGTCTCACACTGACTAGACCCTCACTCTAACTAGACCCTCGCACTGAGTACATGGTTTTATGTAAAAGTGCATCCATTAAAGGGTGTCAGCAAGCTATATGAAAAAAAGTAGGTGGCTTCCAGATAAACAGAGAGTTTCTGGCTGGTTTGTACTGGCTAGTTGATCGGGGAGGTAATAATTAGTCAAGGGGGTCATTCAAGTAGCCATGGGGCCAGTTGCCCAGGGGACAGTTGGATGGGGACCATTGCCTGCAGACCAATTGCCTAGGGGTCAGTTGCCCGGGGGTCGGTTGCCCAGGAGTCAATTGGCCGGGAGCCAGTTGCCCAGGGGCCAGTTGCCCCGGAGCCAGTTAACCACGTTCCAGTTGCCCAGGGGCCAGTTGTGCTAGCCATCATACCAGCCTAAATAGACAGTCAGCCTACCTATGGCAGGTTGTACAGTGCCCTATGGTGGAGGTGAGCACTGTACAACATCCAGGTCTAGTACAGGTGTGTGAACACACTGGTGAACAGGTGTCTACCAGGTGAGGTGTCCTCCAGGTGAGGGGCAGGGCAGCACCCAGGTAACCAGGTGACTACTTACCTGGGCTGCCCTCCTCCAGCAGCTATAACTATACACTGTAAAAACGGTGTTTAACTTTAAACACCAAAAAGGCTAAACATGTTTAATCTATATACACTTAAGAAATCTAAACAGGCATTATAAATGTTAAACACGTTTTATCTAAACATGTTTAGAAAATAAACATGTTTAGATGGAAAACGGTGTCTCAAAATGTGGGACAAGATAGTGTTTAGAAAAGTGTTAAGCCACTAAACATGTGCATTTATCATCTACACACTGTTTTTACAGTGTACCTGCCTACTCTCTCTCACCTCTGGTTAACCCTTTAAGGGCAGCATAGTGATTTATTATCCTTTGTCAGAACGATGCATTAATGCAGCCCTGGTGTATCCCCTTCGTTCATGCATCATACTGATGACCCTTCGGCTTTACAGGGTGGGCATGATGCTTGAAGGCAACAATTGCGAGCTACTGCATTGATGCATGATAAATGATGACAAAATCTTTGTGCAATAATGTGTTATAGCAACCTTAGAGGGTTTAGTGTTCCGGTAGGGGTTAGCCCCAGGCAGTAACACCCCGGGGGCCTGTTGCCAAGTGCTCAACCAGGGATGGCCTGTTGGTATGGCATTCACCCCGCATTCAGTAGGTCAGCGGTTCAATCCCAAGCAAGAAGAACGTTATAAGAAAAGAATGCTCAACACAAAAAGACATAGAGACAGGGTTGCAAAAGTCAGAGTTAAAATCCCATGTTGAGGCACGTGGCAATTAAACCCTGACCTTTGGAATTGGGAAATTCAATAGAAATAGTTAAATCAAAATAATAAGGATGATTCAAAAAATGAAATGAAGTATTATGATGTTCTCTCTATGAACGCATGCATTTTAGCAAAACTTCTACCATAAATACTCATGTATATTAAAGCCTAACTCGTGTAAAACCGCCATCCTAACTTTGAGAAATGACTAAGTCCCACATAGTTATCCCAATACTGTATTTTAGTAGCTCTTTGTCGATCCTATAAGCTGCACTGGCAATCTGACTTGCATACTAGCCGCGGCTTCTCCGTAAGAATTTACAGTACTTGGAATAATCTGCAGAAAGCACTGCTTGAGGAACATCCCCCTGATTTGACTGTCTTGTAGGTCACTGACACTCTTCTGTGTAGGTCAGGTAGGATGCTGCACAGACCTCATTCATTTGTCATTGCAGGTAGAAGGAGATGACATTTACAGTCCTCACAAAGCCATTATACAGAGGAGGTCTACCCAATTACAACAAAAGTTGGTTACTGTAAAACCTTGCATATAAGCCTTACTCACGTATAAGCAGCACCCCGACTTTAGAGCGATCCTATAAGGCACACCGGCGATCTGGTTATGGTGACTTTTGTACTATTTTATAATAGCAAAAACTCGCGAATAAGCCACATCCCGACTCAGTTCCTATAAACCGCACCTGTGATTTGACTCGCATACTAGCCGCGGCCTATACACGAGGTTTTCGGTATATGTTATCTGACATATCACTCTTTCATTAGAGCTATATCGTGTGGCAACTAGTTGTAAGGTCCAGAAAAAGTGATTCCTCAGTACAGCGCAATATTGGACAACCTCAAATTGGGCTGCTAAAACATCATCTGCTTTATACTGACAATGCACTAAACTTTGCTTTTAGTGTGCATTTATATGTATTTAAAGTACACTTAGTCCATTTAATTCCATTAAATTTAATGTCAGTCTCATTAACCGATTGACGTGGAATGCAATGGCATTAAAATTACATAATGACATATGCAGCCTGGTCCATGAACTAGTTCACAGCTAGTGATCCCCTTTCTCACCTGTAATATTCAATTGTCCTCATGCAGTTACCTCTTACAATATATAGAAAAGTGGATGTTTGAAGCACAATAATAATCAAAAATATCATACAATATCTGAATCAACAATTTCATACAAGTGAAAGCAAATACAGTATATTTTTGATATGATGTTTGTAATAACCCAGACTTAACATAGATGTAGTAAGTCTTGAGTGCCGCAACCCAAGTGATACAAGCCGAGATTACATTGGCATGTGCCTAATCCCTACATTATCAAATGACTTTCATTGATAATAATGGAAATACATGGAAATGCTGCTTGGAGGGGTGTGGTTGGTCGGGCTGGGCAGTTTGACAGCTGATTCTTTTGAATAATCACTTGGGATTAAGCTTTCTGCAGAAAGCAAATCCTCCTCCATCTTTAGTCTAGGTCAACGACCTCTTGGGATAACCATTTGTTATCACCATAGCTGACTGGACACTTGGATAGGTGAGGCTGAAGTGAAGAGTTTTCACCAGAAAGCCTACTCAGAGTATTATACCAGCTTATTTTCACCTTCACTTCAGTCAGACAGCTGGCGTAAGTCTAGTTTAGCAAGGGGAGAAGGGGTCATGTGTGTCAGAATACATAAATCATAAGGGGCTTTACTCACATGGTATCACTCTACAACATGACAAATTGACACAACTCTCTGCCAAGAGAAAAATATGAAAATAATTGTTAACATGACCCAGTGGCGGGGAGAAGAGACAAAATGCCTCATTTCTCTCATTATTCTGAGTAGAAACATGATAAGAGAGGACAGTGGGCATTGAAAAAGGTATAGGCACCTATGCATAACGGCTCATTTACATCGCTCATGACAAGTGCTCTAGATAATTTAGTGTAGGAACATACAGAGTTAAAAGGGGCTGACTACTGAGGCATAATAAACAACTTAAGAAGCTGTTGGACATTAACCAGGCAGTATCCAAAAGGTCACCTAGCTACAACAGAGATAAAAAATGTAACACACATTTTGAACAAAAGGTAAGAGTAATAACAAAGATATAAAAACCACACATAGACCCCAGTACATTACCCCCTGCCCTGACACAGGCCTGGTCTATTAGTGTTGTCTGTTATGTCAACATGCTGCTTCTGTATACAAGCAGTCAACTAAACAGTGGCTAAAACTTAGCATTTGATGCCCATTTAATTAATGTTGATAACTGCATGCTTGAGCATTGACTTAGCACTTGACAATCATTAATCATACTTCGTGCTTTGGTTCGATTTTGGTCAACAATAAATCAACATTAATTCATTTATAGTCACAACTTGATCAAGACTGGATCTTGGTCAAATTGAAAATCAAACTATCAAATCCAAGCACCCTTCTAGCCGTTCTCATTTTTGATGGTTGTAGAGATGAGAATTGAATGTCAGTGATGATTCAGTGTATCCACTGTGAATAATAAACCCTGTTGTTGGCAGTGATTTGCTACTGGGTCAAATCATCGGTCAAACATATAGGATATTGAAACCCTCGGAAAAATCCCAACTGGCACCTAAATAATAGCAAGGGGTTGGAGATTGGCAGCCAAATGTCTAGGAATCAGGTAGAGTATAGTGTGACATAGCATGGCTAGAAGACCCTAGACAGTAGCACAGCTGCATAATCAGTCGTTACAGCAAGCTATCAGCGGGGCATGCCAATGTTGCACAACAGGTCCCAGGGGTTGCAATCAATTAGCTAAGGTATTTGAGAGGACTAGTTAGTTCAGAAATTGGGTTTGGAAAGCAGGGTCACTGCATGTCTTGGAAGGAGTGTGCACCAGTGTATAGCACTCTAACTGTGTGGAGTTGTTCCCGAAACCACTGTGTGTACACTGACACAGGCAGTCATTTCCCTTTTCAGGTTCTGCTCTCGCCATTTAGCTTGTTCTTTACACGCTTTGGTGTGCGGTGTTTGGTCATGAGAGGTTCCGAGCTCAGAAGTTTTATTGCTGCGGAGACGGAGTAACCCGAAATGCCACTTTATACTGCTATGTATAAACAACTTACAACAAAACATATCTGTCCCAGTGAATATAAACTGTACCTGAGCTTGTATAGTGCCATCTAGCAGTCACTGTCTCTACCATAGACTACCGTCCTGTTGGCCCGGGATGTGGGGTCCTGCTGTGCCCAGCTCATCCATTCTCCCCCAACATGACCAGCTCACCCCAGCAACCACGTGCTTCTCTCTTCAAGCTTGTGAGAAAAACTGGGCCCCATCTCCAGGAATAGCAGTGTATACATTGGAGCGGTGACAGTCCCGGCCAGTTTTAACCCCGGTACAGGTGGCCAAGGGTGATGGCCACAGGAGTCTGAGCATGTGTGAGTATGTGAGTCACTGCATGCAGCCATCTTGGGTGCAAACCCACAAGTATGCTGCATGCAGTCACATTTTGGTCTTAGGTCCATTTTCCATTAGCCGATTTGTATGTCCTATCAGTCGGTAGACCCACTACAGCCACCGCTTGGCTGATGGCGCTGTCGGCAGATCCATTGGTGGACCAAGGTGGATGCCGCATGTTTCTGGTTGTTATAAAGTATGGCATCGGCAGTTAGTGTCAGTAGATGAATCGGTAATGAATGCCAGTGTTGTGGCTCTCCCTGCCGGTTAGCAGCCAACAGCACGTCCAAATCGGCTAGTGGAAAATGGGCCTTAATAAGACTGTTAGGTATTCAGACTGAAAAGGGGACCAGTGTACATCCGTGTTATGTAGTCATTCTTGGAAGCAGCAAGTAGCCTGTGCATTTGCTTTTCTTAGCAACCTGGGAGTGGCTTTGCCAGTTTGGTCATCGGAAAATTGGTCAGTACTAGCCAACTGACATTACTGAGGCAAAACAAAATATGACTTATGCCTTACCCAAAAAGACATTTCTGAGGCAGTACAATGTAAATACTCATGGATGATCACATGTTTACTTCAGTGGATTGTCTTCAAAGTCCTGCAGGCTGTGATCCCACTGCAGTAAGCAGGACCTAGATGTAGTCACAGTGAACACCTTAGGTGGTGGTCAAGAGTGAACACTTACGACCCAGCTAGGGTTTTCAGTGTAACTGGGTTGTCGGCCAGTACTGAACAGGTCCGGGAAATGGAGGAAAACCCTCCCCAGAGCTGTTATTTACACCAGTGTTAATTTTCACAACGCAGGTAGGTGTGAAAACACTGCAGGGCTCACTGCCTACTGGGTGAGGTGGAGGAGCACAGAGGGAAAGTCTATAGAAAAAGCTTATTTATATGTGATTTCATGGCAATCACCTGTATGATTCACTATTGGCCATGTATGATTCAAGAGCATACACTAATCTATCTTATGGGATATATACATTTAACAGCAAATTGATAGAAAATTCAGCAAATGGGTTATAAGAAAACCGTTGCTAATTTTAGCCCTGTAGTGTTTATGCTACAAGCAAAACCATTGCTAATTCTAGCCATGCAGTGTTTTCACACCTACCTGCGTTGTGAAAATTAACACTGGTGTAAATAACAGCTCTGGGGAGGGTTTTCCTCCATTTCCCGGACCTGCTGAATGAGGGCAGAATATCAGTGTGCATGAACTGGCGTGTAAAGTGGGCCAGTGTATCTGTGATGTCTTTTCCTGACAGGTCACTACCTAACTATAAGACAGTACATCATCCCTCTTACCCTTGGTATGCTAGCACACAGACCGCATACCAAATACCTATGGCTAAATCTCACCAGATCAATACAAGTTGATAGTCTTTGACCGGGTGACGTCTTTGACCGAGTGACTCAGCTTATAATAATAGCCAAACTGATATCAAATTTGTAATACACAGTTTAGAAATATCGATTAACTTTTTCCCAACATTTCCTTACACATAGCCCCCATTTCAGCTGTTTGACACTTGCCGGTCAAAGAGGTCACCTGGTCAAAGAGGTCACCTGGTCAAAGAGGTCACCTAGTCAAAGAGGTCACCCAGTCAAAGAGGGCACCCGGTCAAAGCCTATCAACTTGTACTGATCTGGTGAGACGTATCCCTATCATCATCATACTACGATATGCATGTGGTGTGGGGAATTTAAAAGAACAATATGCCTTCTTTGTAAAAAAGAGTGGCAGCCTTTTTTTGCCTCGACCTCCCCAACCCTCGACCTCTCCTCATAGATCACCGTCACTGCCCTTGAAGCCAACTCAGCTGCTTACAATAAGGGGAGGCAAGCAACCAGGAGAATAATCCAGTCTCACCTGCACCTGGTGCATTATAGGTGAAATACAGATATAAACTTCAAAGTAAAGGGTAACAGGTTAATTACAGAAATGGCGGGGCGGATACAGGATTTTGGAAAAGGGATTTGTTTAAAAATCAAAAAATAAATTGACTTTAAAAACCTCAAATTTCAGCCTAAAAGGAGGAGCGTACGCCAGGTCCACCCCTTCTAACCCCCCCCCCTGAATACATAGACAAAGGTTCACGAGTTTTGGTCTGTTGACAGGGTTATTTCACGCGTCGACCTCGGGCCGTATTTCACGAGGCCATAGGCTGAGTGAAATGCGGCCCGAGGGTCAACAAGTGAAATAACCTTGTCAACAGACTAAAATGAGTGCTCATTTGTATTTATTTTTCATCTTTATCGATTCAAATTAACAAATTTTTGATAGGGGAAGCCTAAAAAAGCATTACGGCTCAATGAGGCTGCCGTATTTGATAAGAAGATAAGAAGGATTGGATTTCCAAATGTAATGGCCTGCATTCACTTGTGGCAGTAACTTGTAACGGTAACAAGAGAGAAGGAATGGGAATTTTAACTTATAGACCATTTAGCAATGACAATTGAAGGACGGGAAGAGTATACTCTATTTCACTAGAATCCCTGGTGTCAGAATGGTGCTGAGAGGCAGCCATGGGTGTTTTGCAAAATGGAAAACGATATCGTTTATGAGGAAGACTGTATTGACGAGATCGTTTGAGGGATGACCTGTTTTTGATTACTTGAATACAGAATTGACGCAACAAATTATTATTTAACGAATGGAAATATATTCCAAGGTACAGATAGCCAAGTAATATCAATTTGACCTATATTTTACACAAAACATGTAAGGGTCCTACACTGGACTTTGGAAATATAATATCTTTAATTGAAAAAAATCTCGATCTACCCTCTGCAAAAGACCCCTGCTCCCAGTAATTGTAGAGATTTATACAAAGCCCTGTTCATTTCTAGGGTCCCTCTGGACCCTTCCCCTCCTGTATGTCTACCCCTGGAGGGACCATGGTGCTGTGGCGTCTGGGCCTGGCTGGGGCCAGTACTGTATAGTTTATAGATTATTCTGGTTAACCCTTTAGGTCCTGATATCTGTATACATACATCTAAATGCACCTCTTCTGGATACCTTCTTGGATTGATGTAGTACAGCCCTGGCTTCTAACTCCCTTGATTCAAACCTAACCGATTCTGAATGTACAGTGTGCATGATGTCAGCTTGCTGTGGGTTGATGTAGTGGAACAGTATGATATCACTGCACAAGATTGAGTCCCTTTTGCCATTGATGTACTTTTGTTATTTGTGATTATTGGTATGTTAAAATACCATTGTAAACGACTTAAACAAAAAGAAAATATTCATTTCCTGAATGTATCCAATGTACCATCCCGGCCGCCCTATATAAAGGTCTGTTATGCCTTTATTCCGACTGTTGCTGTCGGGGTACTAACTTGTTGGCTTTTAAGCGTTAGTGTGCAGTATTATGACTGGGGGTGACTGTATATTTCCCTCTACAGCCAGATGGCATTATGACAACAGGGCATGGGAAGAGTTGGCAGCAGCACCCACACTTACCCCTATCCTTCCCCATCCCCTCTTTACTCCAATCATACTGCACATACTCATAGCTAATTCATCATATATAGCAAATAACCACGATACTGGTATTTCTGGCCAATATCCCTCTGGCAAGAAGGTTAAAATCGAAATTTGATATCTGGAATGAGCCCCATCCCCTCCTCTCATACATCCACAAAGCAAATTACTATTATCTATAACTCTACTAACCCTCCTGTAACTTGTATGCATATAAACTAAACTGGCCATATCTAGACACCACCACCACCACCGCCCATTCATCTGGCGGCTAAATAGATAGAGGTTCATCATAATTCTCCCAAACAGGCACCTGGGTAATTTCTCACAAGTTGATTATTTTGGGAGTATAATTCATCCATGTGAGTTTGGAATGAAGATGGTTTAGATGAGAAGTGATATAAAAGAACAATTGATTAAGTGTCTATATATTAGATTATATATGTTATACTAAGCTTTTCATGCAATTTCATTCGGGGAAAAACTATTTTACAGCTGTCAGATATGAGACCCAGTGAGTATCAGGAAGTATCATGTATTTGGAAGTATCCAGAGGATCACATGGTCTGTATTCGGAAGTATCCAGAGGATCACATGTTCTGTATTCGGAAGTGTTCTGTATTCATGTGGTGCAGAAATATGCAATTCTACCGGCTCCACCGCATTGCAGTACAACCCAAGCAGCTCACGCAGAATTATCCCAGCCCTATACACACCCATTGAGATCAGTCACAGTCATGACTGTGTCTTGTTCTAGTTCTGCAGACAGGTTATGACATATCTCCATACACCTCATGAATCAATCATACGGTCAAACAAGGTGTAGCATACTGACAGCATATATGCTGAATGATATCAGCTATATAATGCAGTCACAGATATCTAAAGGAGGCATAGATAGCCAATGCAGGGATCATTCTGGTAGAGTCAGTCTGTTGTCTGATATATTGTGTAACCTTGTATGTCCCATGCCCTTAGACCATGTGTGTGTGCCAATGGTGGGGTCTTAGGGACTTTGAAAGGGGTTGGCTAGGGTGTGCATCACCCATAGATGGGTTTCCATTCATACTTGATCGATACTGTACTACCGGGGAGCGGTCCTGACCCCTGCCTCCTTCCCCTCTCCCTCCTTCCCCTCTCCCTCCCTCCCTCCCTCCCTCTCTCCCCCCCTCCCTCCTTCCTCCCTCCCTCAATAGTATGCCAACCCACGAGCTTCTCTGCATGTGAGCTGCTGTCTGCGTACTAACTGTACACTCTCTCTTTAATTAGAGCCCTGAGCCTTCCTGCATCACAACCATCATCCTCTTTCAGAGGCCCTATGTAATCCAATGCGGTGTACATATCTGAAGGAATTTCCCAGACTGGCCCTGCTAGGTGAGCTTTGGTTTAGCTCGTCTGTGAGCTGCTCTGTGAGCAGGTCCTAATTAGCCCCTTGCCCCCCCCCAAGCATTCCAGCCTCAACCCACAACATACGGACACCCAATTTATTCAGCCATCTTAACCGTGTAATTCTCCTGATAGGCCTAACCCCTGCCAAGTATCCTGATACCCCTGCAATATGTATAGTACTGAAGGCACTGCCTTCCACACTGAAGCTGCTCTGTGGGCTGCTCTGTGAGTTGCTCTGGCTGCAGTGCTGCTGCTGGTCTGGCTGCTGGTGGTACTGGTACCGCCAGTGATGCTGCCTGTCCCTCCCCCTCCTCCAGTGTGAACCATACTCCAGGGTGCCTAGAGCTTGGAATGGGCTCATCAGGGATAGCTGCTGTCTGGTAGGGTCTAGTTTAAATCAAAGCCATTTTGCTTGGGTAGACAGATGGTATTATTCCGTTTTTTTCTCATGTTGATTGATTTGCAAGGGAGGAATCTCAGCTGGTTCACACTAACCCCACACAAAGAACAATAGTGAGCATCTCTGGTAGTGTTCAACTCTATTCCTTGGGTCCAGCAACGCTGGATTCTCTTCCCATAGTCTGGTAATGCTTGACTCTCTTCCCAGGGTCTAGAAATGCTGGACTCTCATCCCAGGGTCTGGCAATGCTGGACTCTCTTCCCAGGGTCTGGTATTGCTGGACCCCCATCCCAGGGTCTGGCATTGCTGGACTCTCTTTCCATGGTCTGGCATTGCTGGACTCGCTTTCCAGGGTCTGGTATTGCTGGACCCTTCCCAGAATCTGGAACTTTTGCAAGGCTGAAAGAGTGGCTATGGGAGCAAGGGAACGGGAAGAGAGTACTGACTCTTATCCAAATGCCTGACTCTAGAAACATTACTTTGCGGTCATTTCTAGAGTCAGGTCGACGCTTACCTTTTTTTTCTCTGTGGACCGTGTTTGACTGGTACCTACAACAGACTGCTACTACCAGGACCCTTCTCTATTCTGTGAAAGGGGACCGGCCAGTGGAGTGGGAGAGTGTGGGTGTAATGGTAGAGGAAGGCCTTGGGTTGTGTGTTTAACCCTTTAGATGTAGCATATCGCTATAATACGGTGTGCCCATGGCCGTCATGATGCATGAATGCAGCCCTGCCTGGTAATTCACAAGTGCTGCATTCATCTATCATGCCGTCCCTTTGGGAATGTATCAGGCCTGTACAGTCAGCATAATGTGTGAATGCAGCCCTGCAATTGAATTCATATAATTATCATCCTGATGAAGAACATGTTGTATTGAAGCACTATGCGGTCCTTAAAGTGCTCAGGAAGTGAAGGAAGGACTGAGGGGGTTATGCAATGACTGGGATGTTGGTTGTTGATAGTAGTATGTGTAGGTATATAGATATAGCATGGTAATATAAACATAATGATCCTACCCTCCTGCTGTAGTGTTGTGCCCTACCCTGTACTACCCTGTACTACCATATCCTACCCTGTCCTACCCTGTCCTACCCTGTCCTACCCTGTCCTACCCTGTCCTACCCTGTCCTACCCTGTCCTATCCTGTCCTACCCTGTCCTACCCTGTCCTACCCTGTCCTACCCTGTCCTACCCTGTCCTTCCCTGTCCTTCCCTGTCCTACCCTGTCCTACCCTGTCCTACCCTGTCCTACCCTGTCCTACCCTGCCCTACTCTACAGCTTCCCCTGCCACAATTTCTCTATATAGTTGTGTCCTACCCTGTCATAATGTCCTACACTATGTAGCTTCCCTTATAATATCCTACCCCACTCTCCCTCTGTACTCTTATGTCCTACCCTTATCTACCTTGGCACATTATCCTACACTATGACACCCTTCCCTATTTTACTCTACCACACACACGCACTCATCACCGCCTTGCCTCACTCATCATTCAGCTACCACCTTGGAAGGTCTAGATTTGAAATCATGCAATCTGGTGCAATTTACCACACGATACACTCAAGCCCAGATCTAGATCTCTTCTTTATAATTGGATCTGAGCCATATTGTTTGTAGGAAAAGATTTTGAAATGTTTTGAAGGTCTAGATTTGAAATCAACAATCTGATGCATTCAAGGTACAACATAGATATATTATCATGAAGACTTTGATCTGCTTATTCCTAGTTCTTATCCTCTACCATTGGGGTTTGGAATCCTCTTTTGGAAATGCAGATCATTGATAGCAATCCTCCATGACAGAAAAAAACTTAACTTTTGAGATTGAGCCCACCCCTGAAAAGAGTCGACATGGCACAGGCGACACACGTAGGCATTTTCGATAAGCGAGACACAGGTAAATGGCTGTGATGACGCCTAGAAGCACATGTCAACAGTAGAGCCTATGGAATGAATGAATAACCACTAGAACCTCTGCTTCTCTCCCTACCTGCCTCTCTGTATACCCAGTCACAGTCACTCCTGGTTAATGTAAACTAGCCACCCGCTACCCACAACAACCAAGTCCTGCCCGTGCAGATGTCAAGCAAAAGGTCCTGAAGCTAGGGGGTCTGGATGGGGGGTCCCCATGTCGATTGTCGATCCTAAAAAATCGCCATGTCGCATGTCAATGTCACTTAACAGTGCCCATGTCCCATGTAGCTTTTAAGAATTGCTCATGTCACATGTCGCTATGATTTTTGAGCCTCATGCCGCATGCCACTAGGCCTCATGTCGCATGCCACTAGGCCTCATGCCGCATGTCACTAGGCCTCATGTCGATTGTCTATTGTAAGAAATAGCCATGTCGCCATGTCGAATTCGGTGGTCCACACCCATAATCTAACGCAGCCACAGTTGCAGGGACACACACTGATGGCCTGCCTTAGTATGTCCATGCCAAAATAATGGCTTTTTACAGGCTATTTAAAGTGACATGGTCCGATGATTAGGGTTCAAAAATTAATTTTGTTAAAAATTGATCAGAATGTTCCCTATGGCCATACTTCATGCGCTAGCTACTTTATTTTATCTCATTCCCTATAATTCAGCTTAAAATCTGACTAATTATCAGATTATGGCTCAATTTACTAATTTTGGAGTGCACGCTATAATTCCCCCATTGAAAAAACACTGTAAAATAATGCACTTGGGCCATGTCGGACCCTCTAATTGGTCTCTTATTGCCCATAGATAACATTTTATTGGGCCCTATTCTCCAAACATGATATTGTACTAACATATGAAACACCTTTAAGCAGGATTTAAAATATGAAAAAAATCTGACCATGTCACTTTAAATGAATACTAATATAATATGCTAAAATACTCAAGCAAAGTAGTATAGACTTTCCAGAACAGCAATGGGTAGCCTGGCACATGGATGGCAAGCCCCTAGACTACAGAATGGTCCAAGTACACCCTAGACCCTACAAGACCGCATTGGGTATAGCCTGACACATGAATGGCAAGCTCCTAGACTACAGCATGATCAAGGTACACCCTAGACCCTACAGGACCGCAGTGGGTATAGCGATGACTCGGGTTTCTCCGTATGGGCGGCCATGTTAGTTCTGAGCTCGCATTTTATCGTGAGACTTAGGCAGTGACCAGACACTCACACACCATAGCTTCCGGGGAACAGGCTACAATACGAGAGCGGAACCAAGGTCTCACGAGATTGCTGGTGTCAATGTACACACAGAGGTTGCGGGAACAAGTCGGCACCAGTTAGAGAGCTATAGCCTGACACATTAATGGCAAGCTCCTAGACTACAAAATGGTCCAGGTACAGCCTAGACCTTACAGGAAAGGAGAGGGTATAGCCTGACACATGAATGGCAAGCTCCTAGACTCACTGCAGCCAAGTCTGCCCCACACCTATTCCTGTCATATACCCCCTCCTCCAACCACCCCTTGGGCACGTCACCTCCTTCGATCCCCAACCTCTCCCCACCCTGTCTGCCTCCGCTACAGAATTCTACAGAATGCCTAAAGGTTGCTGTTGGTTATAGCAGGCTCCTCCAAGAATGGGTGTGGGTGGTTGGATGAGGGGAGGGTAGGCTGGGGGTGGGGTAGGATGAAGGGTGGGTGGGTGGGGAGGGTGTCTGTGGGGGTATTGTTACAAGAGGTGCTGTCAGTTTGTCAGAGCTAGATACACGTTGGGGCCTTACTGTCGGAACTACTGACAGCTAGACTTATCACACTGTGACACCTATACACACCCACTGTCAGAACCACTGACACCTACACACTGCCAGGCTATGACAGTGTATTATCTACTCGTGCCATTGCATATAATGTGAGATGTTAGGCTGTGACACTTTACTATTATTTTATACCCTAGGTTTTGTACTAACCATGTTTGAGTGTGATTTAGCCAATGACCGCTATTTCATTTACTCCCAATGACCTATTTGTAAAGCTTCTAATCAAACAATTTAAAAGAAAGAACACGTTTCAGAATGTCTCTCTATGGCTCCTTATGGCCAAACGTTGTATAACGTTAAAAAATGTTATTCTGATGTATTTTGGTTAGCTGTGTAACGTCCCTGGTGTAATGGACAAACTGATGAACATCACCCCTTCTACAGTACCCTGTTTATTCCCATCCATGGTGATGCTTCATATGATAATATGCACACCCTCCCACCTAGCTGTAGACCAGGCACTGTCTAGCAGTGCTCCCCCTCTTCCTCCAGTAGTGTAGGTGTGTGTGTGGGGGGGGGGGGGGGGCGGGGGGGTTGTCAGTATAAGCCTAATAATCTAGCTGCTGCCCTTCCTCGTTCTTGCTGGCCTATGTCACCCTTCCCCTTTCCCAAAACCCAACCCCCTCCAGCCAGCCCCCCCCCCCAACCAACCTCCATGCACTCACTCACACTCACCCCTCCACCCCACCTTATACTGAGCAGGTGTACTCAATCAGTCCCCCCCCACACCACCACCCTCTTACCCCCTACCACGACCACTACCTCCGACCTCTGCTCCTCGTCGTCCCCTGAGCAGCTCACTGAGCACCTCACCCACCTTACCCGAGCCCCAGCCACAACAACATGTATTTACACGTACAAGTAGTCTCTGTCAGGGGTTATAACTTATACCCAGTGGGCGCAAACTTCATTTCAACGTTGAATTAATGTTGAAGGGTAGTTGACCGAGGGTTGTCAGTCATTATACACAGTCAAAAACAATTATCTCATTTCAAGAAAATAACATAGATAAACTCGCCTGGTGGACACATGACTATTTGAAAGAAAATCACCATAGGGCCCCCAGCGGAAGGAATGCAACGCGCACATGCTAGGTTTAATGCATTTACTCTATTATTATTGTAAAACACTTTTTTTTTGAATTCTTAAGATTTTCTTGAAACTAGTCATTTGTCCGCCAGACATGATGATTTATCTTATTTTCTTGGAATGTTTTTTTTTGCGCTGTGTATTATCTCTGATGATTATGATTATATAACATAAGTACCTTATTATAGCTATTGTTATAAGAGCCAGAATACAGTAGATGGCTCAGGTCATTCCCCTCAGACCGAAATAAGGTAATAGAAAAGAACCAGGGGGTACTGTCCAGGTGGTAATGTCATAGAATCAGTGGGAGATATATGGATTATTATTAGCCATACAGAGCTCTCTTCCAATAACATCGCTGTCACTTATATATCACTAATATCAATAAGACTTGAGGATGGTAGAGTGCTTTAATGTGATATTGCCTTTGTGCATGGGTGTAGCAAGGAACTCACCAGTGCTGCTAGAACAATTAGTTATTGTCCGTTTATTACTCAGCACTCGGGATTCCATGAGAGGAGCATTGCACCTGGCTTGGCACTTATTATCACGATAACCACCAGGACAAATTAAATAGATGGTGTGATGTTTTACCATGGAATCGGTGCATCCTAAAATGTGAATAGCTCACACCAGACTATCTCTGAGTGAGCCACCCGCGGATAATCGTACCATAATAAATGGGATATACAAACAAAAGAAAATGAATTCGCTATATGAATCATAAGCCTAACTTTTTAAAGGGTAAGCCATGTAGATGCTAAGTTACTAGACCATCCTTGTTATTAGTTTACATAACACCTGACTTATATTTAGAATCACCCAAACAGAATCCCCCACATGCATATCCTAGCCCCGTGGACCTATATTCCCCAACCAATATATTGCTGAATTTTCCTGGTCAGAAGTTCCCTGGTCATAATACGCCATCATGCATGAGTGCATCCGGCCTGTAGGGTCGGCATGATGCATGAATGCAACACTGGCGAGTTACCCACCAGGTTTGGAGGGATGCATCATGGTTTCAAAGGGCATAGCTCTGCCAAACCTAACAATACAATACAATGTACAGTACAATTCATGTTATGGACATGTAGAGTATGTATAACATACAAAATGTCAGAAGCTATTGGTGCTGAAATGGAGTCTGGCAGCTGGATCATGGGTGTCTACTACTGGCTGGTATTTTAGCTGCAGAACACTGGTATTCTTTGGCTCCCTATACAACCAGTCTCTGTCACTATAGTGCCGAACCAATTTAGTCATTTTTTGGCTCCCTATACCACCAAGCTAGGTTAGTTAATAATAATTGTTATCAGGTTGGTCAGTACTGACCAACTCACCTTAGTCTTTCCATTTTAGGCTAAATCCTTTTGAGCAAATCATTTTGTCATAATTGTTTTGCCTCAGTCATTCTGTAATAGCACTTGGTCATGCATGGCCAATGTCACATTGACCAATCTGGGATAGCCACTACAAACTAAGGGCCCAGGCCTTTAGATTATCAGTGTATGGTCTATAATTAGGGCTACATGAATGTGCCATAGCTGCAGGCAAAAGGAGATCTACAGCCAACCCCCACTGTCCATCCAATACACCCACTCCCCTTTAGGTCTATCTATTTCTGGGATTGTATAGTTTATACCTAGACTGTAGTGTAAAGTGCCTGAACCAAAGTTTATTTCACGAGAGGGGCATATCCCCCAAAGCTCCTGCGAGTCATGTAATTGTTTGTTAGTTCTACTTAAGAAATATATTGAAATGTTGGTTTCATTATAGCTAGTTTGTTCAAAAAGGTGTGGAGAACGGCCATTGCAGAACTTGGGCATAGTATTTTTATTTCTCCAGATAAAATTGATATGCATGCTGGACCAGAACCAGTATCAGCTATTTTAATTTTCACATAGAATAATGGCTACAGTGACGGATGTTTCTAATTTGCAGTGCCAGTGGGTGGCGTTCATGTATCACAGTACTAGTAACTGGTGTACCCATATAACAGTACTAGCGACTGCTGTCTCCATATAACAGTACTAGCGACTGCTGTCTCCATATAACAGTACTAGCGACTGTTGTCTCCATATTGTAGTGGGTGATGTTCATGATATACTGCAGCACTAGTGGGTGATGTCCGGATTTAGGGAGTAATCATTTTTTAACCCCCTTGGGGGGTTGGTGGTTTTCCGCACGGAGCGCACACATTTTTTTACACCCCCCACCAAGGGCTCAAAATGTTTTACACCCCCCTTGGGGTCGAAAATCAGCTCGCGCGCGGGCCCTTTAAAGTATAGTAACGCTCTGGCTTTTTGGCTCAAAACAGGTTAAATTCTTTTGACCCCCCCCAAAGAGGGTCCATATGTTTTAGCCCCCCCCCCGGTCAAGGGGTCCAATTTTTTTTGCCCCCCCCCAAACCCACCACCCCCCTAAAAAATGTTCACTCTCCTAAATTAATATCACCTATTTTATCAAACTGGCGCAGACAGTGAATATTATGCTGGTTCTCACTATTCACCAGTTGAGCTGAGCAGTAAGTATAATATGCCAACAAGTTTCGGATTGGACCGGAATACACTTTGTAAATTGATTTTAATGAACCATGCCTACAAAACCTACAGCAGTGTTTATGGGTGTGGCCTATACGTTATACTACAATACTAGTTGATGATGTCTCTGTAATATTAAACTACTAGTGGGTGTTAGATTACTAGCCCTCCCACACTGTATCCCATTCTCCCAATTTCCCATAATAATGATTATCAAATGGCTATGTTTACCAATTACATAAGGGAATATCAATTAATTGTACTAGAGCATTTATATCAAGTGGTAGTATTAGTAGACAAGCTACCTTAGCTTGAGCCCGGGGCTTAAGCCTAGTTCCTGTCTCTGCCTGTCAATGACACGCCTTTTCATCCCCTTATTGTTTAATATCTACATGTCATATTGCCAAAGGTGTATTGAACAAACATTCTGTCGTGATATAACAACGTTATAAATACAGCATTAGTAGAGTACATCTGTGCAGTATTAAGCTACCTGCCTGAGGACAAGTTGCAGGAGTCACTACCAGTCAGTGAGACTCAGTGAGCACCTTCTCCCATCCACCCCCCAGGGTTTGATCCCATCCTATACTATACCCATCCAATATCAACCCACTGTGATATTTATACATGCTATAAGTACTACCTCTACACTATCCCCCCTATACTACAGTACTAGTCAGTGTTGGTAGTACATGAGTAGCTGTCTCACCTTACTTAAGGACAAGCCCCCTTCTGTGTGCTGCTGCAGCTGCAGTCAGTGTCAGTCAGTGACTGCTGAGTCCTGAGTAGCTCCTCCTCCAGCCCCTGTGAGCTGCTCCTTGACGACTGCCTCCTCCTGCAGGTAGCAGTACTGGTGTCAGTGTAGTCCCCTTATTGTAGTACTGCTCACTGTGGTTTAATACTGTACTAGAGCTTGGTGTCAGTAGTATACATTGTACTGGCTCTGGTCCTATAGTGAGCTGCTCAGAGCTGCTCACACAGTCTCTGGCTCCTCTCCTTGATGTGAGAGGGTATCAGACAGTGCCCCCAGTCTCCTCCAGTACGACTAGGGTGGTGGCCCCTGTCTGTCCCCCACCCTGGAGGCTGCTGGTGTCAGTGTTTCAGACTGCCCCTCCCACTGTCTGTCAGTGCTCCTGTGTATTCCTGCTCCTGCACCTCTCAGGCTCTCCTGTAGGCTGTACATAGACTTGCTTAGAGCTCTCTGAATATTATACTGCATATAAAACGTAGATCCACATGTAGTGATGATGTAAGTGTAAGGATAAATACATGGGAGGTGGTGAAGCTATTCCTGTGTGCCTCCTCCTCTTGGTAGTATTGGTGCTGCTGGTAGGTAGCAGTAGTGGTGGGAGAGCTGGTGGTGATTTGCTAGCCTCCAGCAGGCGGTGGTGGTGGTGGTGGTGGACCTAGCCTCCTCCTACTCCTCCTCCTCCAGTGTTTCATTCTCCAGTGGGCTGGTACAGCGTGTGCCTCCTGGCAGTCTGTCTGGACAGTCACTCCCCAACCCAGCCTCCTCCTCCCACTGACTGCCTCACTCAGTCAGGCAGCAGCACTCACTGGAGGAGCAGCTTAAGGCCTCCAGCATTGAAGCAGCAATGCATTAAGCACAGTAGTATCCTCTCCCCCTCCCAGTGCCAGTCTCAGCGCCTTAATCTCATCCCCTGGAGCAGTATGACATGGTCCCAGTGTCTAGCATGGTAGGCCTAATCATGCAGGCCTGGTAGGTGAGGTGTAAGCCTGCTGCTGCTCCTGCAGGCTGGTGGTATAGGGGAACAGGAGGCGAGGGCAGGGTGGTGGGTTACAAGCCGGTGTCCCTCCCTCACCATCACACCCACTGCTGCTGCTGCTGCTGCTACACTGGGCACCTGTGCAGAGGCTTCCTCCTGGGTGCCAGCATGCAGCAGGAGGAGCAATAGCAAGGTGTGGTTCAGTTGGTTGCCGCAGCGGAGGTCAGCGCCACATCCACACTGTAGTGTAGACACTCTCCAGAGCCATGCTGGATGTTGCTATATCATGGGCTGTCTATAGATCATCTACATTTTAGGGGGGTATAGAGTTTATTCTAGCTGGTATATAACATAACTACAAATACAGTCCTGAAGCTTATTATGATTCTTTAATATCAACTATCTGTATGTATATGTAGACATCTACCAGTTTTTCTGTTTTGATGTCTAGGATTGGCACTGAGTTGAGTTGGGTAAGATGTTATTGACCACATATAAAGTCTTTCAAGCAGAACCAATCATCTGGATCATAATCATCAATCAAGAACTACTTCTTACATTTACAATAGTGCTGGGGAATATAACAGCCGTGAAACCAGTCTATAAGTATTAGTGGATTCATTATATCCATATAGGAGCGTTAAATTGTTTTAGACCAACAACAAATCTGAACAATTATGATTAACAGATAAAAGGGGCACATCTCTAGACAGGACAAATCGCATATTTATCATTACATCTATTGCACACCTTTATGAAGATATCGATGTGCATCGTATCAATTGATAGGATCGAATAAGACAACTTAATTAAGTTTTATTAAGAAGATTATTATACATACATACTTAAAGAAAGGAACATGCGCAAATCGTGAATAACATGTTGCCATCGGTATACCCCAATATTATCAGCAATACGCAGGAGGCCCAGGACAGGGAACATGGAGTCCTGCTCTCAATCTAGTTCCAGTTATTACCACGGGCGGCGCTGCAGTGTAGACATGTCAGTTTGCTGTACATGTAGATGGCGGCACCATTTCTCTGGACACGGATTTTATTGTTCTTTGCTGCCACCTGGTAGGCCTATACTCAACTACCTTCAACCTAAAACATCCTCCACCCTGGCTCCCCCTACCTCCAACTTCCAACATTGCTCATGGAGATAGCAGGCTTGAGTTTTGGGCGTTACATGCCAAATTGTAACACACTTTACAGACTAACATGCTACTTATAGGCATTAGGTTCTACAAAAAACAGCTTGAGGCATACCTGGATAACTGGATGTCAAAATCTGACATACTTTGCTCTATCTGGGGACCATATTACTAGGCCAAATACATATCACATATCAAATTACACATCCCCCGGTCAAGGGGTCCAAATTTTTTACCCCCCTCCTTATGGGTCGAAAATCGGCGCGCGGGCCTTTTGAGGTATAGTAGCGCATGGGCTTTTAGGCACAAAACATGTTAAATCTTTTTGACCCCCCAAGAGGGGTCCACATTTTTTTCAACCCCCTCCCCCGGTCAAGGGGTCCAACTTTCTTTTGCCCCCCGCCACTCCCACTTGACCATGCCTAGGAAAACGGGCTTGTAATGTCATGTTTAACAACACAGGAATGAAATATAATAAATATCCGACCTATCGACCCTGGAATTTATTGTTCAATGTAATGTTCAATCTCTGAGTGGTGACCTTAAGAAGTTAATAACTGATACCTATACTACCCATACCCTGATGTATAGCTAGAAATAACGTGAATAGACGGGGGGGGGGGCAGTCTTAAATATGCAAATACCGTAACCTCACAAGACTATGTCGATCAAGAGATTGAATACTGTACATTGCTTCTCCCCTCAGCATTGTGACTAAACAACCTGACGTGCTGGTGGTCTGCCCGTTGCTCGTGTCCCCTCCATTATTTAGGTAATTATACTTAGTGTTTTAGGCAGGTTAAGTGCGTGTTATTGCCAGAAGGTTTCAGAAGGTGTCATTCTAATTTGGTGGTTTTACTTTGTTACATCTCCCATGCACAAGGCCCAATGGCAGCATGCACACCTGCATCCACAACTGTTTATGTGGACCCCGCATTTTGGCCCAAAATTTGAGTTTTTTAATGTACATATTTTTGGGACTTTTTTTTACCAATAGGCCACCCCTCTTTTTCAAAAGAGGGGTAGGCAAATCCATAACTAATAATGTATATGAAACTGGAATCATTCCTACAACGGGCTACCACCTATGTATTTTTTCAGTATAAATAAATAATTACAACAACAACAACAAAATCTTGTATCCACCCCTGACATTTTCATATCGTCCACAATATCCCAACATTTTTAACTTTTAAGGTACGTGTAGATGATAAGGACTGAACAATTCCTTGATAAATGATGATTTGCTTGATCTCATTCGCTTTAATCTAGCTCATTATTTCATTAAAGTATAGTGTTCAGAGCCATAACTGTTGAATGCACCCAATTATTATCAGAAAACCACGTTCTAAGCAGCTTTGCAAACAACCATTATTTCCATTTTTGTTGTGTTGTATATATGCACATTTAAGTATGGATGGTGATCTGGATTTAGGAATGATAATGTTTGAGCGATATCTGGTACACTTCTTGCTCCATTACTGCCAACGAACATCTGAGGGTATTCAGCAACATGAGATTTGAAACCTTTATTGGTGTGATAGTTCTCTACACACAGCATCTTTCAACATGCTCCAATCGTACCCAACCACACCCACGCACCATAAAGAACACACACACGACATACTAAAGCTGGGACTCCACTACCCGATTTTTTGGGTAATTCTCACAATCCGATTATACAGTTCTGTACAGTTTGCTGAGGGGTAAACAGAGGAATATTTTCTCCATTATTTGTAAACATAAATCCTCTCTACTGTATATCATTGTCATGGTATATAACTGAGCCAGATTCGTGAGAAAAGCCCCGATCTGAGAACCAAATCGGTTAGTGGAGCCCCACCTTTAAGCTGGGACTCCACTACCCGATTTTTTTGGTCATTTTCACAAACTGATCATAAAGGTCTTTGGCTAATTCTCACTAATCCAGTGCAAGTAGATATTTTGACTTTGGCAGGCTGAAATTTTGCAAGAATTGTATTGTTTGGATGTATCCTGATCCTAGCAGGTTGGGCTCAGATAGGGCAACAAGGGCAACCCCAGTTTTGCCCATCTATGAGCAATATTAAGGGTGTGAGAGGTCAAAAACGGACAAAAATAGGGGGTTTTGGGCGGTATTTTGCAAATAACGGATATTGCAGCATGTATAATATGGGATTCTGAAGGAGCAGGTGACTATTCTCATTATTTTTAGGAAGAATACCAATGGATGACATGCTAGAGGTCTTTAAAACCTTCATTATGTCCATATTTGGAGGTGTTGCTTGACTGAATCTGTTTGTGTAGTTTAGTGAGGAATC
Organism: Harmothoe impar; assembly: GCA_947462335.1. Classification (NCBI taxonomy): domain Eukaryota; kingdom Metazoa; phylum Annelida; class Polychaeta; order Phyllodocida; family Polynoidae; genus Harmothoe; species Harmothoe impar. Next base: position 54,647,567 of record OX381716.1, read on the forward strand.
GAGTGACGCATTTTAACATCCCCTAGTTTCCCCCCAATAAAGACAGCATATTCAAGCCAAATGTCCCTACGGAATAAGTAGTACCTATATATATGTGAGTTTAAAAAATATTGAAAAAATGTTGCAAACACCTAGTTGTGGAACCAAATGAAACTCACAATAGCAGTACTGTGTAGTTTTATGAGGAATCGAGTGACACATTATCTATGACCATAGCTGCTGTGATAAAATTATTTAACTATTTTCTTCAGACATAAATTATGTTTATAATATGGGTAACCGTCTGGAGTGAAAAGGGATTCAGAAACATAACCTGAGCAGTGGTAGGATTTCCTTATGTGTATCCGGAAGAATCGAGTGATGCACAAAATCGAGTGACACCTGTTCAGTATGCTAGCCATAGCTCCCATGGTAATTGTATCTAGTTATTCATTTTGCACATCAGGTACCTCTATAATAAAGGGAACAACCTGGCAAACACACATGATTCTAAAATAACCCTGTGATGTTGTAGGCCTGGATATTTATGGGCGGAAGAATCGAGTGACGCAATCGAGTGACACATAGTAGCTAGAAATTGCATTGTTGTTTGAAATAAGGCATCACCTCCTAAGACCACATAGCACTCTATGTTATGCCCTTTGTTGTAATGATATATAAATGCAGCCATGTTGAATAGTTGCCCTGTTGCCAGGAATGCATCTATACACCATGAAGACAAAGCATTAAATCACTCTCCACAGCTATCATCTTTGATTTGCTGAAGAATCGAGTGATGAAAACAGATACGCCGCACATAACTAGAACAAATAGATATAATTGTACTTGTCAGTCATTAACCTTAGTTATTGTGTCTCCTCTATATTTTATTTATACTTTCTTACCTTATTTCTCTAATATATACAAACATTTTCACCGTTATGAATAAAGATGTGTGCGTTGTCTGCTCTATTTAAGATGAAGTATGAAGAAAATGCAACTCAATTCAAATATCTGAGCAGACTAAAGCACATATATATATATCACCATTTATGATTATTTGGTCATTATATCCCTGCATATTTGATAGTAGAATTATGTTTAGAAATAAACACACTAAGTAAATAAAATCCCCTGGATAGGTTCAATGTAATGTTTTTATCTGTTCAAACCACTGTCTATGAGTCTAATGAGGAATCGAGTGACGCATATCAACAGCCCTGGGGGGAGCACTAGGGGTATTACAGAGCTTATGTAACATTTACCATCTGAAAAGATATGTTTTTCTCAATATAATCCAGTAGGAATAAACAATATTCAGCAAGGTTTCAGGCTTTAAAGCTATCTGGAAGATAGTGTAGTGAACAAGTTATGTATTTTTCACCATAGCGGAATTCTACCCATTTCCTACATTACAGAAAAACTTAACAAGATACATGGCAAATAAAATGTAAATGCTATGAATATGATGCCCAACCTCTTTACTACATGACATGAGTATTCACTGAGTCAATATACACCTTAAATATAGAAAATGATTGATTATCTATGAGAAAGTGTGTGTGTCACTCGATTCTTCATGATTTGTTGACATAGTAACTTTGCCTGGTTACCATGGCAACAGTTTTCTGAATTAGTGGTGCCATGTTTGTACATAGTTGGCACAACACCTCTAGTTTATATAGGCAAAGTGATTTTTACCTGCTCAAATATTTAGAAATTACCCCTTCCCTGGGCTAGTTGCACTGGATTGGTGAGAATCAGCCCTTTACAGTCTGATCAGGTCAAAACAAACACATATTTCCTATCTGTTATTGTGCATAGATCGGCAGATTAGAGCCCTTTAAATGAGGGAGCATCAGATAAATAAAAATCAAACCTGTCTGATATGAGATTGGATGCCCAGATCGGCCTCAGATGCAAAATCGGGGCTTAAATCGGGACCTAAATTGTGTTGCATAGCCTTGGCAATTCTTTTTTCCACATTGTTTATAAACAAAGACATGATTTGTAAACATAGTTCCTGTTTACTGTATAGCTGGGACTCCACTACCCGATTTTCTCATCTGATCGGCTCAAACACATTGTAAATATAAACACACGCTGAAGCATAGGGTTGTTTATATTTATATCTGTTTGTGTCCGATTTGTGAGAATGGGTCCGATCTGACGATAAAATCGGGTAGTGGAGTCGCAGCTTATATCATTGTCATTGTATATAGCTGAGCCAGATTCGTGAGAACAGCCCCGATCTGAGAACAAAATCGGTTAGTGGAGCCCCACCTTATAAGGGTAACTTTGCAAGAAACTTCGTAGGAAAAAGATCATTACCAATTGTCATTAACTCCACATGCTTCACCGATGGGGGTTTGAATTAATTAACACAACCAAAAACAGAAAATAACACAGCCAAAAATAATTATCTCATTTCAAGAAAATAAGATTAATAAACTCGTCTGCGGACAAATGACTAGTTTTAGAAAAATTCATTTCAGGAGACAGTGAGCGATTTGGGAAAGGAGATATGCTCGTAAGATAAACATCCAAATGTTGATGTTAGGGAATAGGTTTAACGAGAACCAAGCCGGATGTTGATGCCTCAGGAAATATGTGTGTGGTCCTTAAAACTAAATGTCACATACCCTGCTCTCATTTAGAATCAGAAATAAACCGTCCACTAACAACACAAACACGTATTGCAACATTAATTTGAAGAGAAATCATAGACAGTTAATATCAACTTGATCATTAGACATCATCATGCATTATATTAAAATTTATATTGTATTGCTTCGTGTGTGATGGTCTGATATCCAATGAATCATTCCATGAATAATAGATCAAAATAGAGAGTGTGAAGGATGACTTTAAACAATTTATTACAAACCACCGTGATTAATTATCCTTGTATGAGATGGGTGAAAAATAGTGGTAGAGGAAGTGATGGAAAGGGATGTAGTAAAGAAGGGAGAAGACAACGAACGAATAAGGGATATGGGCAAGGAGACAGGCAGGCAGAGCTAAAGACTGATAAGGTCGTGAGAAAACAGGAAAGGAATGGCACCGCGAAGGGAAATCTAGAATGTCAGGGACAAGGGGTGATAAAGGGGGGAAAGGAAGGAAGGAAGAGAGGTATATGAGGAAGAGAGAGGTGGAAAAAAGGCAGGGCGTGAGAGGGGAGGTAGGGAGAGAAAGGGATAGACAGCAGGGAGCCAGGGAGGCAATGTTGAGAGAGGGTACACATGTTATACAGCTCTTCACTTCCGTCTCATGTCACTTGTCACACATGGGGTAGATTCATACTGATAAGGACGCATACCCTAAGACACATTAATGTGTGCAAACTATTCATATTTATTCGTGTACAAGAGAATAATTTCATGCATGAATAACTACATATTTAAAGGGGCATTCTCACCACTCGCACTTAACCACATAGTAGACTAGAACAGTACTAGAATGGTAAGTGATTATGTCAATTCAAAGACATTTCTCCCAATTCAAGTGATCTTTATATCCTTCAAAATCGCATTCAATGAGGCTAGTTTGAAGGTTTATCAACAATACACTGTAAAAATACTGAAAGTTGACCACACCCTTATCCACCTGGAGACATTTGAAAAATGGTAATGGTATAGCTTTGGTACATATCCTGCTTTGTGGTGAAATACCCACGAACATTTGTTGATGCACAGCTGAAGGTTTGTCTATTTTTGCGCGTGCATAGCTAATCTTAATACCGCAGCCCTTAGTCTGTACTGGCTATCCCAGGTTGGTCATAGGCACATTAGTCAGGCACGACTAAGTGCTATTGAAGAATGACTGAGGCATAAAACATATGACTGATGCCTTTCTTAAAAGGGCTTAGCCTAAAATGGAAAGACTAAGGTGACTTGATCAGAACTGACCAACCTGATAATATTAACTAACCTAGGTTGGTCATAATAGGCAGCCAAAAATGACAAACTTGGTTAGGCACTATATTGACTGAGAAATTGGTCATATAGGGAGCCAAAGAATATCAGTGTGTGACTCATGGTGCATCTACCCATGACTCGGTTGTACTGTTAAAGTACAGCAAGCCTGTCTCTCCTTACTTTTACAATGGCACAGGTAGTTTTAATTAATAAAATAAACAAAAGACTAGGTTCAAGCAGGCAGGCTTAATTAGGTACTAAATTTATATGAAAATACATAGTGGTGGAAACAGTCCTTTGGGAAGAGAGCTTTTAGTAATTGCGTCTCAAGAAAACATGTCCTCCTGTTCAATCCATTAGGAGGGGGTATAGTCTGTTGTTTGTTTGGATAAGGGTGAGAGCTGCGCAGTGAGTCCGTTAGATATATGGGTGTTTTGAAAGGCCGGGCAGAATGAATCACGGTAGGACATCTGGTGGCCGTCCAGGAGGGGAAAAAGAGGACGTTCAGTCGTCTCCCTCTGGAACAAATAAAGGGAAGAAAGAAGGGTAATAAAACAATAATTTGGTTCTTAAAGTAATGCGTAGTGGTAAAAATGAACTGGCAGCACGATATAATCTCTACGGGTTGAGCAGTGGAGGCAGTCGGGAGAGAGCCGACCTGCCGTGCAGAGATAGAGTGAGGAACAGTCAGTAGTTGTTCAGTAGGGGGGGGGGTTGGGGATTGAGCCCCCCCCCCCCCATGCTGAGGACAGGGCTGGTATCCAGGCACTAGGTTGCAACAACAATCAGCATTGTCAGGAACCCTTATCAATATCTAAAGGACAGGAATTGAAAGGAAGGTACACTACCATGTTAGTGGATGAACTTACCTCCTTTATTGTAAGTAGAAACCTTTTATATACTCCATGAAGGCACCGCCTGGTTACTGTGGAGAATCATTTTGAAGGTCTAAAAGGGGTAGACTTTACCCAAACATCATTTAAACAATGCCAATCAGTTAGATATGTTATATACATTCGGGTCATACCTTTAAATGCTTTTGGAATTGCCATTAACTGCCACCACTGGAACGGTGTCCGAATATACAATTGTACGTTGGATGTTTGCCCAAATTGGTGTGGTTCTGAAGCGTGTGGGGTGAGACTCTTTTGTCACCACCCTATATGAAGGGTTTTATCCCAAAGGACTCCTTAGGGAAGATACACCAATGTGATAGGGGAAGAACTTACCTCCCTATAACTGTAAGTAGAAACCTTTTCTATAATCCATGAAGGCACAGCCTGGTTATTGTGGAGAATTACTTTGAAGGTCTAAAAGGGGTAGACTTTACCCAAACACCATTTAAACAATGTCAATCATTTAGATCCATTATAAGCATTCGGGTCACACCTTTAAATGACTTTGGAGTTGCCATTATATTCCACCACTGATTATCCTGTTGTTTGAATTTTCAAAGAAATTGTATAATATTATGAATTGTGTGAAATATTGTAATCAAATTTGATAGAGAAATGAGTAGGAGTTTGAGACAGGTTGAAAGACCTTAACATGAGGAGGTCCAACGTATCGATTACTAATGTCTTACTGAGCCAAATCTTTAACATTAGGAGACACCGTGACTGAATATACAAATGTACTGTAGAATCTTGCCAAATTAGAATAACCAAGATGAGAGGGGAGTGAGCCTCTTGAGATGTCTCCTGGTAAAAGGTGGAGACTATTCTAAACGACAAGTTGTACTCCTGAGACCTGGGATTGCTATTTTGACTCAGGGCTACAGCTTTGGGTATTCGAAAACGATATCTGAAATTATCAAACTCTTTGATAGCATGCAGAGTTATCGCGTGGTTTGCTCTGGCTTTGTGCTTTGACCGGTGATTTGCCCGATTGGATAGACCTGAGAATAGATTAATAGATACGTCTACTCAGGTGGTGTAATTGAACTGAGTAAGATCTGGAATGTTGACCAGGAAAGAAGCCTGAGATGCTCATCTGTCAATTATGAATAAACTCTTTTACCTGTATCTGACTCTCATGTTTATGTTTGAGTAGGATATGTACGGCTATTCTTACATTAAGCGAGTGACTCTACCTGAGACTTAGAACTTTTACTGTTTGCCAAGCGAGTATGAATACAACAATAGCATCTAAAGTAGTTTCCCTTAATTGCTTAATTTTGACCCAAATGAAAACACCTACCGTACACGGTTCTCTCCATATGGGCGGCCATGTTAGTTCTGAGCTCATAATTTATCGTTAGACTTAGGCAGTGACCACACACCCATACACCATAGCTTCCGGGGAACAGGCTTACAATACGAGAGCAGAACCAAGGTCTCGCAAGATTGCTGATGTCGGTGTACACAGGGGAACAAGTCCAATCCTGATAGAGGCCTATATACTGAATCTGGGACCTGCTGGCGAGGCTGACAAAGGGCTTCCTTAATGAACTCACAGCTGGACTAGATACCCAATGTCTTTGACAGATTAGCAGGGCTATAAACTGTGGGGAGGGGTTGGTGCTATCTTCAAGGAATCCTACTGTGGGTTGTAAAACTAGTGGTAAATGTGGTAACCAGTAGGATGCAAAGTTTATTGATAATGCCTGTAAATGACACTTAGGGTAGGTGTTGTCTACATTTTAATTGATATTATCAAGTCGGACCATAATGACTGCACAGTTGGGGTCCTCGCCAGCAGGTCCCAGATTCAGTATACCAGCTGTACACTGGTACACCGAGTGCTATGTTAGAGTGGGCAGGACGCGGGAGGTCAACGCGGTGTGGGGCGGTGTGTTATAACCCGCCCGGTGTGTGATTACCTGTATTGGCAGGCCTCACCCACAATAAATGCGCCGGTCAATAAGTAAAGCTGTCCTAATGAGGAGCCATCACGCTCCCTGACCACCAGGGCTGACCAACAGGCAGGTCGTCCTGTGGGTGCGTCAATTACTATAGGGCTCCTAGGTGCTAGCTATAGGCCATGGGCGCATCCATGTTGGGGGTTACAAGCTCGTGCAGGTAACACTAGGTGGATGCCTATAGGACTCCTTGGGATTAGGCCATGGGCGCATCCATGTTCAGGGGTTAGAAGTTAGGATTAAAAGCAAATAACATTATGTGGACACCTATAGAATCAGTACCCAGATAACATTGGTCCGTGGGGCCCATTTGTGTTTTACTTGGGCCTGCTGGGTTTGCCCATATCTGGGTTTTCCTCATTTTTGTCCAGGGCTACCAGTAAGATTCCAGATGGGCCAAGCCCACCAATAATTCTTTCCTAAAACATACATCCATGAAACATACTCATCTTTGGTTGTTCTTAGAAATTCTAAGTTATTAAAAGTACCATTTTCATGGCTTTGCATCAAAGTGGGCTTTGCACGGGCTGGATCTAGTTAATGTGGGCTAGACTTCCTTGGGATTTCTATGGGAGTAAACCTGGGCTACTAGGTTGGCCCCCGCTGGGCTCAGCCCACAGACCAAACTTCAAATATAATCATTTAACTACATTTGTAATACTTTAATTTGTGTCCATTAGCAGTAATTCTTTGAAATTAACATTTTTAAGTAAAGTCGCGATGTTGTTACATCAGGATGTGTTTCACTTGGGATGGACTTGGGCAAAGTGGGTTAAAGGAACAGTGGGCGTTATATGGACTTTGAATGTACGGTAAGGTGGGTCCCATTTGGGTTAGCTCGCCATCTAATTTTCTGGGCTCAGGCCATCAACTTAACTTTCATGGCTACTTTTCAAATCCCATTCCCTCTCATGGATGGGATTCATCTGGGCTGGACCCGGGTCAAGTGGGCAAGTCATGTTCTTGAACAAACCACTAGATGTCCTCGTTGAAAGTGATCCCACATTAATGTTCCACAGAGCTTTTTATGATTGGATTACAAAAGTTTATGGTTTCTCAACAATTCCAGAATGTTTGGGAATATAACAGATTTCATAATAGATTCTTGGAATGCCATGCTTTATAACCCCATTCTGAACATGAACATGGAAACAAGCAGCACCCTGATACAAACACCTGTTACCTGAATGTAATAACAACATATAATCCTGTCACTGACTGAGCTCTCACACACAGGTTGCCTGCCTGCTGGCTGCATCACACATGTTAAAAAATGTCCAGCCCAAAAGTAAGTCAGCTAAAGGATGCATTTCTCTACCTTCTAAATGGTAGAGGAAGAGATTCCTACCGGGAGGAACCAACTTAGTTGGAACACGGGCTATAACATTTGGATATCAAATAATAGCAAAAGACTACAGTAGAGATTACAACCCTATATGACCCCCCTCCCCCTCCCCCTCCCTCCCCCAAGAAAAAAAAGCCCACATGGGCCCCACCCTAAGCCCATGTGGATACGCTCAATTTAAATCTGGGCAAGCCCATCTTGGTCCCAGCAATTAGCCCAGGACAAAATGTGGTAGGCCCCATATGGACTAACGGACGTGGGTCCCACCTAACTGCCCACCTTTAGACCGGTATGGGCCCCAGTAACCAATGCTGACTGGGTACTGACTGAACCCAGAATAGTAACCACCTCTTCTACATATATGTAGAACTAAAGGTTCTTTACTCTGCAGCATGGGAGCGCATCAGTAATACCGAGGTTGGCATTCAAAAATAACACTGCTTAAAGTGATACTTTCTAAAGAAATCCAAGGAAATCCCATAGTTGTGAAATTTAGCTGACATTTGCGTGGAATCTTATCTGGCTCAAATTACTGAAAGGAACCCTATTTTGTTGTTGTTAAAATCCCAAAGTCCATATGGTGTGCCAAGCGACGAGAAACCATTGTAGAGGCAATAATATACGGTTCGTGGTTTCTAGGCAGGAATGACATAGTTCCACGCTAGGTGGCAACACCTGGCGTCCTATGCCATGTCCCCTGAATAATTACCCGGTTGCGAGTTCAAGCAGGGCACTCCAGATGGCCCCCATGGAGTGCCAAGTCGACACTGCTTGGTCCTCAACCCGGGTATATAAAAGGCCCCAGTTGGCCAGATCGAGGAGTTCATCCACGGACGAGCTCAGACCCACACTCTTCGATACCTTTTGAGACTGGGGCCCCTACACCCCTCCTGCCTCTGGCCTTTGCACCAGCCCTCACTGGGACAAGACCAGTTCGACCAGCTCTGCTGACTTGTATACTTTGAACCTTGTCTATAATTAACCTGTACATTGTTGAACCCTATTTTTGAGGCCGTGTTCATATGAGAACCAAGGATTGAGACCTGAATAAAACCGGTTGCATTCAAACCGAATTTGGAACCTGTGTTTGTTTCATAACCTTCACCATTCTGAAAAGGGTATGGCAAGCCATTCCCTGATTCAATTGATGTGGCAAACTCGTTTATAAAATCATTAGGTATAGCAATTATATATTGGTGAATATTAGTCGAGGAGGTGTCAATCCTCGTCGAGCATCGTCATACACCATTCTCTTTCCGCTATGTTTCATGCTACTTTAAAAATAAAATGATATTTTGTATGCCAATGGTACTAGAGCATGAGAATGAGTCGATGGAATTTGAAATTATTCTGGTACCAGTATAATAATCATAATCATGAGAAATGCTCTATGAGAGAAAACAGAATATCAGTGAGAAGGGGGGAGCAGATTAGAACAAATCCCATGCAGGGTAAATACATGTGTGTATATGCCAAGATGTACTGTGTCAATATTAAGAAGCTCCGCGCTCCCAAACAGAACAGGACGTCTGGACCAGTCATTGGCATTTGAAAAAGAGAGTGTGGGAGAGGATCAAAATTACACTGCAAAAAAGGTGTTTAGATCCTAAGCACAATCCTAAACACATTCCTGCCCCGTTTTTGTCCACACAATATGTTCCTAAACATGTTTAGAGCAATGATATGTTTAGCTCAGTGCTTAGACATTTATGTGTTTAAGGAAATGTGTTTAGGACAATGAAGTGTTTAGAACTCAAGAATTTAGCATATTACTTCCATGTAGTGTCTCAGAAAGACTTCTAGCAGTCCCCCCCCCCCTTAGGGCAATATATGCATCACTATTTCACATAGGCCTCTACTTTAACATAGACACAACATTGAGTCAATACAATAGACCTTCAGGGAAGATAATGCTTTATCCATTCTTAATTTTCTTAAAAGAGGTGTCTGTGCAGCAGATGCATCTTTATTGCATCGTAATCATAGTGATCTATCATTCAACCCTTGAATCCTGTAATGTGTATTATTATCATTTTGTATCCCATGCAATTTAAGTTGATAAACTCATATTTAAGCACTTTTAGATCAACAATAACATTTGAGTGGTTGTAGAAACTACAGTCCACCACAGAGCTGCCATCTGGTATGTGTTTGATATACTATGATCTAAACACTACATGTTTACATCCTAAACACCAATTTCTTATACTGTTTAAATACTAAACATCTAAACATATTCAATATAACTGTTTAGGTGTTTAGAAGAAAGGTGTTTAATTCTTAAACAGAAGGATTCAAAGACACAAACCTAGTAAAATGTTTAGACATTAAACATGTTTAGACCCAAACATGTTTAAAACCTAAGCACCTTTTTTGCAGTGTAGAGACGCATACTAGGGTGGAGTCTAAAAAATAGAAGGTAATAAATGTTAACATTTCGAAGGCAATTGCCAAAATTATGCTGGGTTGACCACTGGCCCAGAGCTGGTCCATGCTTGATATTGCTGATATTGACCCAGTGTTGGCCCACTGTTGGGACATTTCAGGGCTATCATATTATTTCTGATGTTGGACCAACATCAATTCTAACTACACTTGTCCAATATTGGCTGTCATCTACACCAGGGGGATACAATGTTGCTTGGGGAATTTCTTACAGGATGGCTCCTACTTTGCCATTATATTGGGTTATAAAGGTGATCCCCAGTGTGCTCTACATGTTTAAAGGTCAGAGGAAGTTCATGGATGAAATTTGATATCTAAAAGTGCCATTTAATGCATGAGACCCGTGGGAATTTGTCAAAAGCAACTTGTAGACACCTCATGTGTGGGTAATGGAGTTAGATAATTCCTAAATGATTGTAGTACAGTTTCTAACCATTGTAATATTTCTAACCATTTTGGGATCGATGGATTAAAAAGACAGAAATGGCTTTTTCTAAACTAATGACACTTGACATTCATGTCTTAAGTATGCTTGCACATTCAATTATACACATAAACATGGTATTGTTCAATATTAGTGATTGTTGCAGTGGTCCTATATTGATAATCATATGTTGGGGGGCCATGTGTATTACAAAGGTTGGTCTGATGTTTAATTTCTAATCTTGGAATAATGTAAAAACGTTGTGATGTTGGTCCAACATTGGGCCAACATGAAATCAATATCCCTTTCTCCGAGCACAGGTCATTACTGGGCCAGCGGTCAAATCAGCGGTGGGCCAATATCGAAATGCCATTATTGGCCAAATTTTTAGTGGTATATTGGCCCAATCATGGCAGAATGCACTATGTCATCATTATGAATTAATAAAACATTAAAGCCATATGCGGCCCTTAAGGGTGAGTGTCTAAAGAAGGATCTCCAATTGTCCCTTAATCGTCCCTTATGGAAGGCACTTAGGGGAGGGGGGTGCATAGACTACATGGTGTCAGGTAAAGAGTTAATGCATATGGGTTAGTACATCCTTCTGAGGTGAGGGAATACCTGTCCACAGCCAATATTACTTTTGGCAATTAGAGCGCTGCAGAATAACACCAAATACATTGGACAACCAATTTTTCTCGCTCCTTCCAGAGTTTAGTTTGCCACATACAAGGGATGTATCATTCTTTGATGCGCTATTTCCTCTTTGTCTTATTGAAACATGCATGCAACTTTAGTGAGCATATTTTCCAGGGCTGCATTCATAAATCATAACGATAAAGGATACAATGTATAATGATTAATGATCTGGCCCCGACTACACCACTTCTAATCTTATACACCTAAATGCACTGCCTACATCCCCTTTATAGTACAGGAACTTTAGATGAATTCTAACCCAAACCTGGAATTAAATACCATAAAGCTGAAAATTTCAGGAATGGCTCTTCATTATATTAGGTTTGACCTCTTAAAAGTCCTGGAGTGTCCTATGTGGGCTTCTATTGAAAAACGGGCCAAATCCAATATGGCCGCCAAATAATCAGAATCTCATCTCCAATAATGACAATATCACTCCTAGAATAATTTAAACCTTACCTACCCCCCCTAAATTGGGTACAAGGAATCCACTGGTGCCATTGTTTAATTGCTAGGAAAAGTGGTTGCTTAGCAATAGCAGGTTTGCATAGCAAACCGGGCTTAGAAGCAAGCATCTACGGCAAAAACCCCAAGACTCCATTTAGGAAGATCGTTACATCACTCACCCCAACTAAATGAACCCCAATGAATCAATTGGTATGGCTAGGACCTCTAGTTGGTTAACAATATCACTTCCAACCATATAATTGCTTAGCAACTCAGGTTTGCATAGCAAACTGGGCTTAGAAACAAGCATCTACAGCAAAACCCCACTACAACATTCAGGAAGATCCTCACATCACACACCCCTATACTAAATTAACTCCAATGAATCAATTGGTATTGCTAGGTCCTCTAGTTGCTTAACAATATTACTTCCAATTATATTGTTGCCTAGCAACACAGGTCTAACTTGTTCCTAATGCAATATCAATATAGCGATCCCCACAAAAGGGACAGTGAGGATACCAATCATGTCATTAATCTCTTTTCTTTTCCATTCAATTCTTGCTAACATGTGTGCTTGCTTAGCAACCTTGATTATATTTCTTTATTTGCTTAGCAACACCATGGGTCCCCAGATCACTTTTCATTCTGCCTTTCCTTATATTATAAGATAATCCTGGGATTGAAATGAAAGTGTAGCTAATCACTCGTTGCTAAAATATTCTCTCTAAAATTGATTTTTCGGGTTAAAGGAAAAGACCAGCATGATTTCATGTGGCCATCTATCGGTAGTATTGATTAGCAATATTCTGAGTTGCACACTATCAAAATGTACATCATGTACTTAAACCAGTAATAAAGAAGATCAGAGTGACCTCACATGAGACCAAATATGTACCCAGTCATACAAATCCTATACACGTTCAGTATATTCTACTACTACAATTTGCAGTGTAACAGAAGGTAATATATGGTTAGGGGGCTATTCCTTGTATACATGAAGTAATTACAACCCCCTTTTCTTTCTCATTTTGTACAGACAGTTATAAGGGAGGCCACAATAGTCTTATCAAGCACAGACCAGGGTGTGAGGTAGCTGTCCGATAGGCTCCACTCACTGATGCTTCTGTCACTCTCTACACAGATTGTTTTGTGAGACAAGAGTTATTTCAGCTGATAGTGAGGAATATGACTTAGTGTAATGTATATGGAATGGTATATAGCCTTCATTTCTGCATATAGCATTCAGAGACAAACGGAAAGTGCACTATGAGAAGTCTCCAAAGTAAACTCTACAAATATGATAAGACTGTCTATGTCTAACCAAGTGGTTCTGTTGCATGCCCCTTAACATGTAAGAGGCTTATGGGTGGAATCACCAAGAGGTCAAGTAAAAATTGACCAAGAACACAGAAGTTATTGGGTGTATCCTAATAAATGAGATATATATATAAGAGTAGATGTTCAATTATTCTGTATTTTATAAAAGCCTTTGTGGTAAATTGGATAGTGTCCAGCATTTTGTATTATATTGTTAGGCCTATGATTTGTAAGAGGATGGCTAGGTATGTGGTTAAGGAGGCAGGACAACATGAAGCTCCCCTTTGAATGCTGTTGTCTTAGCACATATTCACAGGCTGTTCCCTGACAGCAGAAGCCAGCATTAAAGCTGTGCAGTGTGTGAATCCTTAAACATATGTGTACAGGCAAGGGAAAAGGGTACTCTGAGGAAAAAGCCAACTTTGAACTTGACGTCATAAGCTTTCCAGTGATATATTACACCAGAAGATATTATTTCTAGTCTTTGAGAAATGGCTTCATGAATATGTGTGGGCATCAGCCCTTCTAAAATCCGAATTAGCTCTATGTCTCATATTTTCCAAGATATCCCCATTTAATTAGCATTATTTATGATAATTAGAAATCTATGATACATTTTCATTCTTTAAGTCATAAAATTCGATCTAGTAATCATAATTTTGTTCTGTTTTCACCATGGCAATATTCACAAATCATTCTATCAATTTATGTCTTAATTTCCTCTATTTGGAATAAAAATCATGTTTCCATGGCAACACATATCAACAAGCACACCCATTTAGGCTTTAAAACGTTCCTTTTACCTGCCAAATAAAGAGGCTTTTTGCCAAAAATGGAATTTTTTATGTAACCCTATTGAATTCTCCAGAAAAAAGTACCCAAGAGCAATTTTTAGCCTAATTCTGTCATTTTAGGCCATAGTGGCGCCCCCTGGTGGCTAAAATCGGAACTAATCCCGCGGGGACCATCCTTTCTGCTTGCCTGCTCACATATAGTGTGACTCTGCTAGGAAGGGATGCAAGATAGTACATGTATCATCCATGTCTCTGATGTTCAACATGGGTAATATGATTTATTACCTGTATCACCGGGGTAAAGTTCTGTTCTGTTCCCCTTGTCTTTATAATATACCTTATATTAATGTTACTGTTGCTAAACAAAACAATCAATTTCATTCTTGTTGCTAAGTAAGTGAGACCAATGATAAAGGATACCAATAGATTTCTTGAGGCTGATTTAGGAGGTTGGTACCCATAGATATGTTATATATTGATTCTTTATATAGGTTCAACTCTTTCCAGCCACCTAGTGCATCAATGCACTACCTGGTAAAAACAGCTAGTGCATTAATGCACTATGAGGAGGGCATTTTTAGTATCAAATGCTATTTTCCTGAGTGCACCAAATAAATATTTTGAACAGACATTACCTGTTATTATGGTACCATATGACAGGAAATTACATACATGTTGCAAATCAGTCATTTGAAAACATGTGTCACAAGTACCAATTCTCATATTAACCTCAATATAACCCCATATATTAATACTGCTGGGTCTGGGGCCTCAATCTGTCGCATTCTGTGGAGTTTACACCATCATAGAGCCGGATGGAAAGGGTTAATAGTGCCATTGCTAACCAACATCAGTAACAGTTAACCTATTACTAAGCAACTCCCACAATTATAAATGACATCATTGTTTTTCTTTTTCCGCTTGGTGCTGTTAGAATGTTCTATATTAATTCTAAATGATGTTAAAACATCTCAATCTGCATGGAATTCAACCACAAAAAAAAGTGAAATGTGAGTTGCTAAGCAATTATGTATTTGAAAGTAATGATGCTGAGCAACTAGGGGTCAAAACTAAAGCAATATTAGCAATGTGTTACTTAGAGTTGATTTAGTGGGGCTCTGTGATACCTGCAGGTTCTTCCTGAATGGCACCATGGGGGTCTTGCTGTAGATATTTGCTTTTAAGCCCAGGTTGCTAGGCAAGCCTGCTGTTGCTAAAAAAACTGCTTGTCCTAGCAACAAACCAAGGACACCAGTGGATTCCTTGCACCTATTTTAGAGGAGTAGGTAAGGTTTGTATTCTTCTAAGATGAATATTGTTGTCATAGGAGATGGGTTTAACGCTGGGTTGCTAGGCAAACCTGCTGTTGCTAAGCAACCACTTGTCCTAGCAACAAACCAATGACACCAGTGGATTCCTTGGACCCATTTTATGGGGGGTAGGTAAGGTTTATATTCTTCTAGGATAAATATTGTTGTCATAGGAGATGAGATTCTGATTATCTGGCGGCCATATTGGATTTGGCAGTTTTTTAATGGAAGCCCACACAGGATACTCCAGGACTTTAAGTACAGTGATGACAATACCAAAACCAATCATTCCTGCGATTTTCAGCTTTATGGTATTTAATTCCAGGTAAAAATCTAAAGTTCCTGTACTATTAGGAGCAATTTTGACTTTGAACTTTAACCAGATCTCCTTAGAATCAATTAACTTTATTTTGTTAATGGTATTTTGGATGTCCTAAGAAATATCATGAAGGTAGTGCATTGATATAACAGACCACATGACCCTGTTTGTGTTGGTTAATTATCACCCCCTCCCCCTTAGAAAACACCTTTGTCATGAGCATTCCTCCCTATGGAAGTAACACAGTGGTTAGAGAACTGGAATTTCATTGATATTGGCTTCGTCTAATTCCTCAGAAAACACCCACACCCAAGCATTGGCCACTGCCACCCGATACACTTTCTCTTCGTCAATGATGCCCTCTTAGATCCCACTATTCTTAAATCTGATCTAGACCTCATTCCGATAAATCATGTTCCAGAATATATCTATCTAACAGCCAGCTCTTGTATGTCCTTAACACGTCTTGCAGTCCTTGAATAAAGTCATTATCCAGCAAAACCCAGACTGTAGTCACGACCAGCCTCCACCACTAACCAGAGTGGTGTATGGCTGTTGGCCCCTGCTCCCTGCTGTGGTGACCATGGATACCACTCCACTCTCCTCCCCTTACGGTGGTTCAACCTGCCTGTCACTATACTAGGTCTACTAGGTCTACGGTCAACTACTAGGTCTGGGCTGCTTTCCCCATCCCCACCCCCTGCCCCGACCTCCTCTTGGTTGGCATTAATGATTCCCCGCGTGGAGCACAGAATAGCATGCTTATGAATTTGCTGATCATTTGTGTCTCGCTGCCCCAGTTCAATCTGTTCACATCACACCAGGTTCCGGTATCTTGACCAGGAATACTATTACCCTCTGGGGAAGTTATACAGACTACTTGGACTACTTGAGTTTCATGCTGAATCATGGTCAAGGCTGCTTCAATAAAACTAGACCTGCAAAGCTTCAAGCTGTAATCTGGTCTCATTTTAGCAAAATGGAACCAAATCATCATAACAAAATAATATGAACGGATGGATAACATACACAATTAACTTATTATTAGTTTTAATACCAATTGCATGTCGAAGACTCAAACTATGCTTCCTTATGTATTCATTACATCTTAATAACGGGAGACTAGACCTCTGTTTATTTTTACAGTGGTATGGATCTCATCTGCCACTACCTTTAGCGCGTCTTCTCCAGGGTGGCACCCATCATACAACTCGTGGTATTGGTGCGACCATCTGCCACGCCCCTTTGACGTGTGGCATGTTGAAGCTATCCAGGGGGTGACTAGGGTCGTTGCGCTATTAAAACATATTATAAATCGATTTATTCTTATAATAATCTCATTCATTCTCCTTTGCTGGGGGTGGAAGAATGGGCTTATTATATGATTGTACCGGTTAAGCTCAACCCCAACAAGAGGGCAGATCACTATCTTACAGTTTGCAGTGGCACTTGCGTTCCTGATTATGCTGAAGGCAGTTTCTGCAGCACTTACATAATTATTTACAACTATGTCTGGGTCTTCCCATCTGAGAGTAGTTACTTTGGTATGGAAATTCCTGAATGTAACATCGCAAATACCTCCATATATATATATTATATCCGGTACAATAGCTCTTGATAGCATGACAGCCTTCTTCGCTAGGCTAATTAGCCCCTGACTTTCATATGGTACTACTAGATACTGTATCCCTTCATTGTGGGTCAATTGGTCGTCTAGATCTCTTCCCCGTGAGTCGGTCACAATGAGGACCTTCATCTAAAATAGATTAAAAGAAGGGGCGACCTTCAGGTTACATCCAAATAGGTTTTAATGACTATTTACAAATAAATAATTAAAATTAATTACATTAAAGGACTCTCTCTTAACTAATTCTCACGTTATATGTTGACAATTGGAGTGTTGAGAAGTGAACGTCTGGCGGGTGGGTGCTGTCTTTGCTCCAAAGGTTGTGAGAGCGATCCGTCTTGTTGCCCTGCTGTGGTTGGTGTGAGGGCTGACTGGATATAGCCGGTAGCGAGTTGTATAATCGATTTGGTGGGAGGGGGTTCCTGTACTTTGTCGTCGGCTTGAACAGGGTTATTGCGTGCAGGCGCACTGACCACCTCCTTCTCGGCTTCGTCTTGTTGTGCTAATAGCTCTCTTATTAGTTGTCCTGCCGCCTCTCCGTCTGCAGGGGTCACTTGAATCCTGAGGGCATGTTGGTCTGGTACTAAAGGCAATGCACGAGTAGCAGGGGGGGGGGGTGGGGGTTGGCACAGGGGGTGGGAGGGCGTTCTGTGGTGGACTGCGTGTTACATGGGGATAATATTTCGCCTTGATTTCTGCTCGTACTTTTTCAAGGATGGTACCCCCTATGTTCCTACCAGGGAAGGATAGATTGTTCAAACTACGGGCTGTTATACTCGTACCCGTACCCCACCTTCTTGAAACCGTTGTCTCAAGTAGCCTGCGATCCTGCGTATCAACCAATAGATCTGCCAAATATTTATTTTGTTCGTACTTAAGCATGTTAAAGCGCTCTATTTCAGCCTCATCCCTTGCCTCTCATGCTGGACAGTTAATTTCTTTGGCTAACTGCATGACCCTGTAAGGACATTCTACGTCGAGAATATCTTGAACCTTGGCCTGTGATACCCCCGCAAATACTGCCTTCTCAAACGCCACTCCATGTTCCACTGAATTAAATGTTTTTCCCTTGTCAACTATTGTACAGAGATGTAGATTTGAGAGGGGTGACTGTGGAGAATGATACGCCACAAATTTATTTGTAGTGCGGGTTCTAGCATTCTCAAGGCTCAATTGGTGGGGTAGTTCATCTAGATTATAGTGCGGGTAATAGCGGTCATTATAGACCACTCCTCTGCCACGGGGTTGTACCTCTAGGTTAGCTCTCTGGGCTAAGCGTGTAATGGTCCTTACGTCCGCCTTCTGCTGCCTGACCTCGGCACAGTCATCTAGGTTAATATATAGGTGCTTCAGCGAGTCTGACTTGCCAAGGTTAGGTTTTGCTTTTAATACCTTCTCTCGGGCCGCGCAAGTGGTGAAAAGTACCAGAATCGGTCTGTTAGGGTTACTTTTTGGACCTACTCGCGTTGCTTTATCTAAGTCAGTGCGGGTAATACTACCTCTGCATATCTGAGAGAAGACGTCTAGCGCTATTTCTATAGGCGATTCACCCTCCGTGCATGTCACTCCATCAAGAATGAGCTGCCTGTTCCTTGTCTGTTGGTCAATATTAATAACCCGCTCCTTGGTTTCCCATTGTGTGAGTTCTATACGACGTTGTTTCAACTCAAGTTCATCATTTTTGATCTTAAGTTTGGTCATATCATTTTTCAAGTCACCAATGATTTTCTCAAGTCCCTCTACTTGACCTTGAGTAAATTCCAAAGAGCGTTTAAGTTCTCCAGTGTCAGTGGCATTGGCAAATCCTTTTGATACCACATTCAAAAGATGAACTAATACTGTACCTACTTTTGATAGGTCGTCATCCTTGTTTGCTCTTGTGCCGGGACGGTTAAAAAGGTCTGACACCGCCTTCTCCACCCCCTCAGGCAAGTCTACTCCAGGATTGAGCCCTGCCATAGTGGGCGATGTAAGGTGTATTGGCCTACAGATTCTCACCGGTACCTTTAAAATGTCCTTTTTATCCTTATAAAATTTGATAAAATGGTTCCCGATAGGTCTCACAGCGTACTCCAACCATTAATGGTCTCCTCCAGTGTATATAATAAGGTTTTCCTCCAGATGGTGAGTCACAATTTGTATCTTGGGCGCAGCGGCCGAGAACACGTCCTACTCCGTTGACGCCATTACACCCATTCATAACATACTTACCCACTAGAACCCTGACTGTAGTCACGACCGGCCACCACCACCAACCTGAGTAGTATATGGCAGTTGGCCCCTGCTATCGTGACCATGGTGACCACTCCACTGTCCTCCCCCTTGAAGGAGTGGTCATTTTTTAACATGGAGGTGGGTTGTTGGTGGATGTGGAGGGGGCGACCAACATGATTTAGACCCCTTGGAAGGGGGTGGGAGACGAAAGGAGTTTGGACCCTCTTGAAGGGAGACAAAAATAATTTCACAACCCTTTAGTGAGACCTTTTAGTGAGAGAAACTGACCATTACTATAACTCAAATGAATTGGCTGCAATCAATTTGAGCCCCGGCGGGAAGGGGCAGACAAAATTAATTCGGAGCCCTCTTGTGAGGGGACCAAAGAAATTCAGGTCACTTGCACAAAAATTGACCAATTCTTGTAGTTAAAAATGACCACTCCTCAATACATCTCAACCTGCCAGTCACCACACCAGGTCTAGGCTGCTCTCCCTAAACCCCCCCAAAGACTTCCTCCTGCTCAGCTATAATGATTCCCGCCGTTGAGCATAGCATAGTACAGTTCACTTTTTTTGATCAGATGCCTCTCTGCCGCAACTCTGTTTACATTGGAGCATATCTTTATCATTTAGACTCTCTTAGGCTTATGTGTGTACGATATGATTTTGGATACTGAAACGATTGGTTTCGTATATCTGCCCTTTTCACCTCATGAAATACTCTTGATTTAGCTCGTAGGAGAAACATGCGTTACATACATCATCATTCCGGCAATACATCAATGTATATTGCTGCTAAATGTGGATACATAATGAGATATGTCAGCTTAGGACAGACGCATCGAAATGAAGCATGTACAATATCTGTGCTAAATTAGGCCCTATAAAAAGTGTAGGACACGTTTGCTGAATTTTGATATTACCCAATTTTCACGTTTTTGGCCATTTTGTCGACTTTGGAGCTCAAAAATGTCGACAAACAAAGTTTGGCATGACTCTTTTTCTCATGGGATGCCGCATCTGATTTTTATTACATGCGATCAAAAAGGTCCAATTTGTCGGCCAACTTTTTATTCCAGGACCTATCAAACTCGAGAAACCACAGAAAATGGCAAGTGCATTCCTTAGCGGCTTGGCCCAAAGGGAGAGTTGTCACATTAGGACAGAGACATAGTTAAATATGTCAGGTTATGATAGATGTATAGTGAGATGTCTGCTTGGTACAGAGTCACAATGACGGATGTCAGCTTGGGACCGCGAGATAGTGAGAGATGCCAGTTTGGGGAAGAGACGTAGTGAGACAACATGACAGATATCAGCTTGAGAAACAGTGGATTATTTCATATTCATTGGGATAGCCAGGGAAACAATGCCATGTGACAGCCTGTGATAGAGCCATGATGACATATATATCTGTCAGCCTGGGACAGAGATGTAATGACATAGACTCTCTAGTGACAGAGACAAACTGACATATGTCAGCTTTTGGACAGAGACCTAATAAGATAAGCCAGCTTGGGACAATGACACAATAAGATAAGTCAGCTTGGGACATAGGCACAGTGAGATAAGTCAGCTTGGGAAGACAGAGACACAATGATATAACCCAGCTTAGAGCAGAGATACATTAGCGGCACCCATACATCCAGCATACACGTGTGGAGGGAGCAGCTTGAGCAGTGACATAGACTCTCCAGGGACAGAGACATAATGACACATAATGTCAGCTTTTGGACAGAGACAGAGTGAGAGATGTCGGCTTGGGACAGAGACATAGTCAGATAAGTCAGCTTGGTACAGACAGAGACACAACAAGATAAGTCAGTTTGGGACAGAGACACAGAAAGATGAGTCCGCTTGGGACAGACAGAGACACAATAAGATAAGTTAACTTGGGACATATTGACAAATGCCAGCTTGGGTCAGAGGCACAATAAGATAAGTCAGCTTAGGACAGAAGCACAGTAAGATAAATCAGCTTAGGACAGAGACACAACAACACAACCCAGCTTAGAGCAGAGACACATTAGCAGCACCCATCCACTCACCATGCCTATGTGGCAGGAGCAGCTCAGTGCAGCTCGACGTGCCGTGGCGGCAGGACCCCCGTACTACTCTACACCTCCTGCCACCAGCAGGACAGCAGCCACCAGCACCCTCCCTCCTCCCCACCTCCTCCTCCTGCACCAGCAGCAGCCTCCTCCAGCAAGGCCTCCTCCTCCTGTAGGATCTCCAAATCAGCCCACAGGTAAGTAACAGGGGTTGTCACCGTGCTAGGGGGATACAGGCAGGTAGGGGTAAGGTGTGGGGATATGTCAAGGTGGTTAGGGGGTGTCAGGGGCCATGCATGTGGCACAGGGAGGCTTCCATATGTTGGGGTTGGGGTTGGAGCATTGCCTTTTCCCATCCATTGCAGGAGCCTCCTACTCCTACTCCTCCTCCTCCCAGCGACCAGGCTCCCTCCCCCTCTCCTGGTCACCGGGACTCTCTGCATGCAACCCGCTGTCCCAAAGCCCAGGCCATCACTTCTGAGTTGCAGGCCTGGTTTGGAGCTTATAGATCTATGCACTATTGAGAGTTTGTAGAGGTGTGTTTGCGATTACCTTCCTGGACTTGTGTGATGAGGATTTATTCACATGGTGCCGATGATGTCATTAGCCATCTTTGTCTCTCTTTCCCAATTTGGCTCTCTCCCGTGCTCTCTCACTCCAAATTTCTCCCTCACCCAGTCTCTGTCTGTATTTGACTCTCCTTCTATCAGTCCGCCTCTGGGTATATCTCTCTGGGTATGCATGCCCCCATCTCCCTCTCCATCTCTCTGTCTCTCTGCCTCTGTATCTCTCCCAGCATCACTCTTTTTCACTCTTTGCATTATATTTATTTCCATTTTACCTCAGTGCACAGTCTGCTATCTAATTTCTCTTTCCATAGACACATTACAGTACTACGGCAACGTCCTTTTTGTATTGCTTTGTAGTCAGTTATACTATATTTGAGGTTTTGTCCTAATTATCTTTGATAAGTGTGCATTATGTGAAACTACATTTTTGCTCTCTACCCTGCTCATTGCTTCGTACATTCCCTGTCTTCATGCCCCCATTCATGCATTTAACTACCAGTGTGTCTACAACACAGCTTAAACATCTGTCATGTGTATCATCCTCCAGTACCATCTACTCCCACTATTTCCGCTACCGCTGCTGCCACTGCATGTCCCAGCCCCATCCGGCCGGTGCCTTGCCTGCCTGGCTCCGTACTATTGCCCTCCTTACCGAGGCGTCCATATGTTGACACTGTGGCACTTATTTAGATGACTATTTCGCTCCTGGGCGGCTATTCTAGCATGCTGCAACCAGTAGGTGTATGCTCCAGGCATTGGTGTGGTGCAAATACAGGGAGCTGATTGAAGTGGGGGCCAATAGAACTAGGAGGAGCTGATCAGTGGGATAGATGATAGGTCATAATGTGAGCATGCATGGTGATGTCACTTAGTAATTTGCATATATTATTCCCATGGGAATTGGGCATATTGAGTATGATAAGCACCTTTAACAGGCATTGCTCTCAACATTGATGTATTTGTATATGTTAGTTTTTGGAAACTAGAGTGAAACTATGGCGACTAGTTAGTTCTATAGTGATGTGTAGCCATCTTTAATAATTCCAGATTTATCAAAAACTGACAGTATGTATCAGTTGATGTATACTTTTTATGATCAACTTGCATAAATGTCCTTAGTGAATAGTCCATAAGATGCATATATTGTTAACCCCTTATGGTGACTAAACTCCCCGCTGACTCTGTGGCTAACCCGCCAGTGCTGGATTCAAGCATCACGCCAGTCCTATGGGGTTGATACATTCCCACAGGCTCCCCATGATGCATGCATGCTGCACCGGTGATTGGTAAACCCACCAGGACTGCATTGATGCATCATGCCGACAATAGGCGTGGTGGACACTGTGTGTCCTTGAAATGGGTTGATTCTACTAAATTCTGATTACTATGCAGCAAATGTCACATGTTCTTATCACATGTCGCCTATACATCAAATAGGAAATTAAAATAGGATAAAAAGAACCTATTCATTAGACTGCTCGGTAAAGTTGTATGGCAACTGCCTGGCGTGAAGCTAATTGTTGGTGGCATCTAATGTCGCTGCAGTAGGGACCAGGCATTTTGTATCACAAAGGGATAGGGGGAGGTTCCAGATAGTATTAGAGGTACATTTTGCCTGGTCCCCCCTTTTGTCAAGGTTAAATTAAAGTAACCCTCAGAGGGTCAAGGAAATTGGAAAGGGAGGGGGGGTCACTAAGCACCAAGCACTGAAAGGTGTCACACAGCGACTTGCGGTGGATCAAAATATTGTTAAAAATGTAAATGTTTCCCCCCTGGATCCTCCCCACCCCGGGTTTCAATATAATGTTCACAATGAGACCTCCAACACACAGACTCTCCTGAACAACAAGAGCGGATAGTATTTTTTCTGCCCCTCCCCCCCCTCCCTCTGGCAATACATAACAGGTCCCTTAGCACTAAAAAGCCCGGCCGGTGTGTCTATAGACATTAGCGGGTTCTGCGCCTTATCTCTTATTCAGGCTGGTTTTAGCTCTAACCGCCTGTCAGTGGCCGCACCCGCTAAATACTGCCTCACCGAGGACAATGCTAATGTATGTGACACACTACCAAAGTGCAACAGGTCCACAGGGGCTGGTGTGTGTACTAGGCAGCTAGTTCTGTGTCAGTCTTCTGGAAATCCCTCTGTGATTTGAATACTTCGAGAAAAATGGAATAAAGGATTACTTGGGGTTGTGATGCTATCAGATTGACCAGCTGATCATTGGTCTTAGAGATTAATTAAGCCTAAAGAAATATAAAAGCAAATGTGATCCAAAAATCTGATTTATTAATTTTAAAGGTATCAATGTTACTTATTGATTTTTGCAGTGACTAGGAAGTTCAGAAGTCAGCCTGTTATATAGGCCATTCAGTTCAGTTGTTTATACATATTAGCTTTCAATTCGCTATGAAATAAATCCCAATAGTCCTTGGTCCTTGAAGTCTGTATATCTCATGTATGGGGACAGAATTCGACAGCCTTATTGTCACACGTTGAATCATAGAAAGCTGTTGGAATCGAAACCTAAACCTAACTAGCTTCTGGAATCAAAACCTGAACCAACTCTGAAATGATCTCCTGCATGTATCCGGGTGTCAATATTTACATAAAAGAGTAGATCTATCTTCAACATATACATTTTTGGCACTAAGTATGCTCATAAACTTGCGCGGAAAGTTTGTGTTTACAAGGATGCCGAGTTATTGCTCACAGTACTACCCACGCCACTCCAGATTGTTAGCATAAAACCAACACAAGGATTCTGATTGCAATGGAGCAAATGAAAAAAAGAACAACAATAACAGAAAGGCTAATTTTCCCTTCCCTTTCCAGTCGAGCTAGCATTTATTTCTTCATCTGGTATTTATTTTCCATTTTAATGACGGCACACTGATTAATGAATTAATCAACATGTTAAATGCCCCTCACACTGAAAGTTAATTACAGTTTTTGCCTTGAGTAGTTTCATGTCGCCCTGGGCACCAACCCCTTCTTCAAACCCCTTGAAGGGGCTCCACAACGAAATATGCTGAAACATCAGGTTTACAGGCACGGGGAAACTTCTAGAATTTCTCAGTGCCAGACATTTCATTTCCATTGCTTCTTTGAACCGCAGGACAAATTATGACCAACCTGTCGGAATAATCATCAGCGTGCATTTTAGCATTGCAGTTGGTACACCCTTATCTTGGTTATCATGAGATATGCTGATAAGGGCCCGGTACTGATTAGAAACAGGTGGGTGGGCACACAGGTATAGTCTATTGAACTAACTTGTTAATCTATGCATTCTCAGCAAAGCAAATGAATTGATTTATTCATTGGTATTACTAGAGAAGTAACATTGATCAAGTGTCATCATATATCAGCATATGATATGATATGATCCAAATATGTTTTTTATGCCTGCGCAAGGTATACATACAATAGAAATAATCCATGGTCAACTGTATAGATTGAGATTAAACATTAAGAAACGGCATACATGTAAAGAATCTATGGCCTGTACATGTATACTTCCTTTCAATCCAGTAAGGTTTTAGTCATCACACTATCCAATAATTTATCCATGTCCTATAATACTCTAGGAAGGACTTAATATACTATATTATTAATTCCTTCAGCTCAGAAGGATTACCTGCATGCAATTACACCAAATGATTACATGTACCTAACTAGTATCCTCATTAGCCTAGAAAGTGCAAAACACTGGGGAATCCATTAGACAAATCCCATTATTACTAACCATGTCCACTCTCCAGTCACCGTTTATAGTCTATCTCTGTAATACTTAGTGACATCCCATGAACCCCTAGTTACCCTAGTTACCCGGATGTACAGCTTAGGAGAGTCTCTGCGCATGCTTACTGCGCACATCCGGGTCTTACCGGAAGTGACCCACTCAGACAGGAAGTCAGTGGGTGTGATGGGAGATCGCTGGGTCGCCGATGTGTTGGGACTCCCCATGCGTGGGGGTGATTTAGCACTGAATATAGACTCGACCGGAGCTTGGTGTTTAGATTTATGTGGGGATTGTAGCGATGCTGGTGCTCGCGACAGGAATTGACGTCCATGTAGCTCTATGTAGAGGTCGGCTGTGGTGTGTCTGGCCAATCCCGCTGTTTTCAAGTGCTCTTATCTTGAACAGTACTCCATGATCTCTTACCATCCTAGTCAGAGATTCAGTGTAGAAGCCAGATGTATTACAGTGGAATCTCGTTAGAAGGAGGACTGATACAAGGAACTCCCTATTATAAGGAACTAATTTGCATGGTGATCAATACTATAGTATAGTATTGATCATAAGGAATATTCCTTATAAGGAGTAAATTTGTCTGGTCCAAAGTGATTTTATTGTCTATATAGAAAAGGTTGATGTACAGAGAAACATAGGTGCACCAGGAATTATAATTTGATTAAGATGGATAAGAAATAGCAAAGTTAAAATAAGCTAGATTACATAGACAAAAAAATGATAACTTCTATATGTTATTTACATTGTTTCGATCTTATCATAATGGCTGCATTCACGCAAAATAACACTAAAGTGCCTGGTGCATTAAATCACTATGCTGCTGTTAAAGGGCTAAGTATAAAGGGCCCAGGTACGGTGGGACGGTTTCCGTCTAGTGCTCTAGTCATTTCCTGCTAGCAAGCCCGTCTGAGATAACGAGCAGCCTTGCAGATAATCAAAGCAATCAGGATTTGGCTGGTTGCCAGGGTAAAACCCTGTGGAGGAGCCACAATTACCTGACTATTAAGGTCATTGGCTAACACCCATAGACCCTCCTCAGGTGCAATACGTAGGTTACATCCCTCACTGTTTCACAGGTTCGGGTCCAAATGCCAGCTCGAATCTCCAGGGATATTGCGTCATGAAGTTATCGTACACTTGTGTATCAGTGCCCCTGCGCTTATAACTTTTGAGGGCTGGTTATTCTGTTGCTTATAATTATACAAGACAGGCCCTCACTCAAGGTTCATTTTTAGTGCTTTTAAGTTATGTCAAGACCCTATACCCCTCTCCCGCTTAAAAAGACCGGCACTTATTGACAATTTCTAAATGCTAAGATGACGCAATGGTATGGTACATTGGCTTAAATCACCTTGATGGCGATACCGCATCACTTGTCAGTCTCCTTTAAAAATACAATCTACTCACATAGCACCTGTAGGTGGGATGGGGATCACTGCAGGAACAGGCTTATCACAGGTAGCATTGGTAATGTACAGTAGTGTCTCCTTTAAGTGCCTGGGTGACTATAGATTTCAACACTACTGTGCCCCAGCACTTATACACGACAGGCGCTTAACAAAGATACAGTTCTTTTTTGCACTGCTTTATTGCAATATAACTGTACCCCTGTTCTTATTCGTGACAGATTTATTTTAAGTACCCGGTATTTAAATGAGCCATTACGGTAATCCTGTTGGTTATGTCAGTAGGCTAGGTGACCTCGGTCACAGCAGACGTAATCATTGGAGATGCAGTGCAGCACCAAGGCTCCTCTAAATAGCATTCACGTATAATGTAAAGGACCAGACTAATTTCCCAGACGGCTGGTCAAGGACCCTATTCTCAATGATTATTCTGAGAAAAGCCTCAAGTGTAATACCTGCTGTGGAGGCAGGGCTGAAATGTTGTTCTATGGGAACGCCATCTTGGAAATGGGGTCCTTCCCTGCGGCTATATCAGCAGTGTAAGAGTTTCCTAGAATAATCCAATCATAATCTCTGGCCGTTCACCTTTAGTAATAGCCTCATTCTGCTGAACAGGATACTCCTGTTCAGTAACCACTGCTGGAGAGAGTAAGTGATCAGAGAAAACTCATTCTGAAGTCCAATCAAATACTAATGATGAATGGTAAAAGGCATTGTCAATGTATTTTTGTGAATGACACTAAGTTTATTTACTTTATTCAATAAGATTCCCTCAACAATACTGTCCTACATTATATAACCTGTGGACAGGTGCCAAGAATCTATGGAGCATTGCCAGATGTAAAAATGAGATTTTATTATAGCATTTGGTGTAATTTATGTAGAGTATGTACATTATGTGTATTATTTGCTGAGGATTATCTTCTTCTTATGAATTGAACCTGGTAATGATAATGACTAGCCTACCATATCCAGTAGAGTCAGGTCTGGGCACATGGTAAGGTACCAAGAATTTATGTAACAATCACCAGATGTAAAATTGAGATTTTATCATAGCTTTTGGTGTACATTATGTATAGTATGTACATTATACATTTGTATTATTTGCTAAGGATTGTCTTATGAAGGAAACCTGGTTACAATGACTACACTGATTAGCTTTGGATTTCTTTTATTTACCCTGGCAAGGAATGCACTAGCCCGGCAGACCATGTTATTACAAACACCAGCATTTTCCGATGAGCAGAGGTAATAATATCCCTATGAATAATTCCATAACAAAAAATAAGAAGATATGCAGTATAGTTAGGTCTGGACACATGTGGTGGGATGACAATATGAACCAACATGGTTTGGCTTCTTCGAGGCTCACACCTGCCACACTGTGCGTAGTTTCCAAAAGCAGCCACAACATACTACAGAGATTGGGTCGCGTCACTTCCGGTCGGCCATCTTGAAAACCGGACAGGTAATTGTGGGTGGTTAAGGCTTCAGCACCCTTTTCATCCACTACGAGGCTGCATCAATTTCCCTACCTAAAGGGCAAGCAATCCCGCCTACGCTCGGTCATTTTGGTGCGTGGAGCATAATGAGCCATGCTCACAGACTTTCCCCACCTAGGTGAGGCTCCTGATGGTACCGCAGCAATTTAGATTTAAGTACCATTTTCTCAGCATAGGGTTACTAAACACGAACTTATATTTCAAAGCATAGAGGGGTCCCAAAGCAATTGGAAGATTACACTTTGCTGCCCTATTTAACGAAGCCTATATTGAATCAATGAATGCAAGCAAACACTTGGGAGGTTTTCAGGAAATCTCCCCCTCTCACCCCTGTTAACTTTAGTAATGCACTGGCTCTCTCGCTGATAAGGGGTGACACCCTTTCATCTCTAGAGAGCTCAAAAATGGTTCCTTCAAAATCTAGCAGGTATCCCCACTTTGTCAAATGATAACCACTGCCTGCATTACCTCCAACAAACTGGCTGTAGTGCAGTGCTAGCATTATATATATTCAAGCAGCTTTGCCTGGTGGATGGACAGAATAGAGACAGCTACTGGGAACCAGCGAAGCGCTTCCTGCTGTAGCTGGTTGCCGTACGACGGTTAATTATGTGTATGTTTATAGGCAGGTACCTGCTGTGCTTTTAATAACATGCCTGATTTATCATCAAGACGGGTACTATCTGTCCCATGCCTTGCTGCAAACTACCCACCTAGCTCATCCAGCTTAATATGTTGCCCTGTTGTTGCTTGGTGTCTCACTCATAACGTTTCCTAGAAATTGGCAAAGTGATTTTAGGAGCAGATCTAGTGGTGGCATGGGCAGGTAGGGTCTCTATCTCTCGTTGCCCTATCCCACGGCTATACCTCGCTAACCCTATTATATAGTCGTAGGGCTGTCACCAACAACAGGGACGATACCATTTCTACCTACAATGTTAATTGGTTGTTCACAGTTAATTGTAAATCTCTTCTTACTTCCATCATTTCCCAACTAAACCTTCACTTGTCCTTTAGAACGTCCACCTATAAACAGAACATCAGAAATAAAGGACAATATTTGAGTGTGCAAGCCCAACCAAATACACTGATGCCAAGACCACACCATTATTTTGTTGGACGTCTCTCTGTCACAGAACTAAAGCATATAATATAGCCCACCAGTTAGCCTGAAGTTAGCCAAGAATAATCCAATCATAATCTCTGGCCGTTCACCTTCAGTAATAGCCTCATTCTGCTGCACAGGATATTCCTGTTCAGTAACCATTGCTGGAGAGAGTAAGTGATCACAGAAAATTTCATTTTGAAGTCCAATTATATGATGACAGTAAAATGCATTGTCAATGTATTTTTGTGAGTGACACTAAGTGTATTCAATAAGGTTCTCTCAACAATACAGTCCTAAATTCAATAACAAGTAATTGACAAGTAGACCTATATGTCTGTGCTTTTCCTCCTACATGTCCGTGCATCATTTATCGCCCATTCTATTCACGTGCTGTAAGGTTTATACAGTCTTCCAGTCATAATGTAGGGGGCACCTGCAGAATGAACGACAACCCCAACGTGTGGGCTTTGTGCCAAGTCAGTATTAGTGATATTTTGTCGACCAATCATATCCCCAGCCTTCTAGCATGCGGGGAATGTCTGCATCCAGCCAACTAGTGCATAGGAATGTTCATCGAGAACCAAATCTCAAGTGCTTGGTTTTCAGACCAGCATGTGCTATTGCAGAGAGCTTGGAATCAGAACCAGCAACATAATGTAGCCGCGGTCATATTCAAGAGACTATTCAGATCATTGTGGTAGGGATTTTAGTCGTGAAATGCCTAGGTACCATCAGGTCCCTTAATTAGAGGTGTGGAAGGAGTCTGCGCAGGACTAGGTACCATCAGGAGTCTGGACATGACCCTTACCTAGCAGCGTTCTAGGGCTCTGGGCAGGACTAGGTACCCTCAGGAACATTACATAGGGGTGTCTCAGGACTCTGAGCAGGACTAGGTACCATCAGGACCTTCACCTATAATAAGTATGGGCGGAGTGAGGTCAGGACTATGAAATCAGCAGCCTCCCCCATAGCAGGCTGTCCTCTTGGCTTACCAATAAGTTGTGTTCCCTTGGAGACCTGCTGCCTCGTCCATATCACACCTCACAGCCGGACCGCCACCCGGTCAGCCTCCCAGACCGGGACTGGTGTTACAGTCACATAGCCATTCTTGCTGCTCCCCCAATTTATTTTGATTGGTCACTTGTATCTGTGCTCCAACTCCTATGTTTACATGCGGAATGGACAACGTACATTGCTATTCATTCAAAGCCAATAGTAATTTATCAGAATTCGACTGACTATTGGTCAAATTATAATTTGGGCTAAAGGAAATGTTTTTCTATTTTCTGTGAAACAATTATCAAAATAAAAATACCTTATTTCTCAGAAATAGACATTTGTGATATTCAAAATGATAACAAATGGCATAACCCCTAATACATGCCTGGAATATTCAAACCTCAGTATTATTTACCAGTGTTTACAGAGCCTCTAAATCAGGGGTTTCAGATTGAAGGTAAATTAAGACGGTGTTATTTCTAATGTGGCAGTTTGAAAGGAATATGAGGTATTTGGTCTATCCTTCTTACCACCTCCACCAAGAGAAAATATCAGCTTGGACAGAGATGAGGTAGGCAGGTCTGAGATGGGACTGAGCAGGGTCATGTGTGTGGGGAATAGCAGCCACCTATCCTACTTTAGAGTCATACGGCACACGGACAGCAAGAACCGTGAGGGCCATAGATTAGTTTGGAATGGAGAGCCAATCTGGAAGAATAATGATGAATAAGGTGGAAAGAAATCCGAAAGGAAAAACTGATAAATTCACATCACTGGTTCAAAATTACTAACCATATCAGCAAAAAAGATAATGTTATCTATGATTTGTATCATGCAGATTCTTGTGTATTGCTTATGCAGCCGTATGGTAGGTAGCATTAAAGCGTGAATGGCACGCCATAGACATCAGCGAGTCGCGAGTTATGTACACATCAGCGCGCTGTAAAACATTAATCAGTACTAAAGTGTGCTAAATCCCTGCCTCCCACAGGTGTCCAGCCCCCCCAGATCCTGCCGCCATATGGTGCAGGCCCCGCCATTCTGCAGCAGAGGGAGGCATCAGAAGGCCTCTCTGTGGGGTTCAAATCTGTTTTTGCTCTCCAGCAGATGCTTGGTGTGGACTCAAACTGAGTATGAATTAACAGACATCGTCCAGTGGTTGATGGAAATGGCTGTATCCGTACAGAGAGGTAATTGACCTTGAAGTGTGGCGCCGGCTCGTTCTACAAAACGAATCCGTGCAGGAAACTGAGGACATTTACTATGGTCTAACCAGCAAGCCCTATACTTCAACCTAGGCCTGTAGCATATGAATATCATGCCAGAGCTCTAAAGGGTATAAACACATTATATAATTAAACACTGTGCGTGTTGATGATGCTATGTGTAGGATGATATTTTTCAGTCAGTAAGCCTATAATAGAGAGTGTTCCCAGCGGATACCAATATTGCACAATATGACAATGGCACGTTATCCTGCAGAACAATATCTCTTACAAAGCAAGACGTTAGGCTAGGAAAGGGGCTTGAGCTAAGAAATGTATCATTGTTTAAGGGACACGTTTGCATGTTACCGGACCACAGGGAAATTAGTTTCCATATGGTTCCATGCTTACAGAGAGGTTCTGCAGGTTGAGGCCATCTGCCATGGATAATATTATAGTCAACACTGCTATAACCTTTTACAGAATATGAGTTCAGTGTTCTTATAAGAATGCTGATGCTACTGATGCTCATTATCATTTCATATAATGAAGATGGCAAACACGGTTAAATTGATACTGGTTTTGATGAATACAAAGCATCCCCTTTAATCAACAGAAGGCAGACAGTGTAGCAGAGTGCACAGATAATCTAAATGATCCAGACCTTAGTCCGTACTTACTATCCCTGGTTTGTTATAGGGATATTGGTCAGAATGACGAACATATTTCCAAAAATGACTAAGGCAAAACTAAATATGGCCCAATACTCATGGGAATGGAATGGCTAAGGCTGGACAGTCACTACTGACTATACCTGATAATTTTAACTAACCATGGTAGCTTGTATAGGGAGCCAAAAAATGACTAACTAGCTTCGTCAGTATTGACTAAGTTCTAGAGTTTAAAGATTATCTGTGTACCATAGTGTAGAACCTTAGGGATGACTTTAATGTTCTGCATACATTAGGCTTGTGACAAGGGACGCTCATGATGTGGGCTGCACATTTTGCATCAGTGCCCAAATTCATTTACATATTCATGAGCACCTATATTAACTTGCATACATCCATACCAAACTCCACAGGGGTAACCCTCATATTGGTATAGTCATGCTGGTATATGTCACCACATATTCACCTCAGCGAAATCAATATCATTCAAAGCAATCTTACGTATGCCATATTTCTACCACAATACCCATGGGCACACATAGGGGGTGTCAGTTATAATTTGCTGATGGCCTATTCTAATTACCTGTTTGAGCTCCCCTGCACCTACGGCACCACAGAAAAAGGTAAAGGTGTCATTTGTCTCTCCCACGTGGCTCTGGTAAAATAGAGAGTCAAACAGCTAATTATTCTGCTTATATGAAGGGTCAACTTGAGTTGACTCTCTATTATCAGTGTCAACCTAAGTTGACCCTTCATATAAGCAGAGTCGTTAGCTGTTTGACACTCCCTTTTTTACCAGAGCCATGTGGGAGACATAGTTGACTCCTTTACTTTTCTGTGTGTATGCATTTTAAATTCCTGCTGGTCCGATTAGGGTAGATTAACCTAAGGTCGACCACGTACCCTGAGATGTCCACCCCAATTTTATCGCCATTCACCCATGATAAACCCTCTTTTTGTGTATACAGTACACGCTAAGTGTTACTCTTTCCAGCAGAGTTTATATGACCTGTATATTTTTGACACCTTTGCATACAAATAGAGTAACACTATTATTATTATTCAAGGGTTTAAAAAGGGAAATCTTACTGCCGGTCCAGCAAGAGTTCCAACCTAGCGAAATCATGTACTTAAGCCTTTTATATCCCACCCGTGTGTTAAGAAATGTTCAATCAGATCCATTGTGGTTTTATGCAAAGTATTCTAAATTCTAAACATGGAAACAGAGAACTCGTGCTCATATGCCGTTCAAATATGAAGTTATTATTTCATAATTAAGAAAATTGAGAAGTGTTGTGCTTATTAGTTGCGACTTGAACTTCAATAACATGATATAGTTTCGCTTAATTGGGATTTCTTTTAAATCAATACCTTTGTAGTAGAATCAAATAACACATCAGGAGTAATGCAAGAATGCTGATGAAGGTAAAATACCTGAAAATATCTGAATGGACATGAAAGGGACATTTGGAGTCAGACTTGTTAAATCAGATAGACAGATTTAATAAGAAATGGCATGTTTTGCACTGCCTCAGGAAAAGGCCCTTCAATAATGAGAGAGCCCCTATTTAAACTAAAAAGAACTTATAGGGTCTCTTAACCGAGATGCTTGTCAAACAAATAAACTACTTCTTCGGCCCTGATGTTTATGTCCATACGTTTCCAACAACATGATATAGATTCCCACTTGACCCACACGTTAACGGTTGCGAAGTTTCTGTGGTGTATGTTACATATTTGAACGTGTTATTCGTGAATATTGAATGGCAGGATGGAAAGGTGATCGGTCACTTCTTGTTCATGTGGTTAAACATGTTCATTATGTCAACAATCAGAGTTCAGACCCCCTGAGAAAAGAAAGAATAACTATTGCGCGAATGCAGTGTCGGACGCAAGGGACATGGAAGAATTATGTACATGTGCTTCAGCATTCATACTGGGACCATATATAGTTTAATACATCGTAGTCACGGCCAGATACCTGCTACTAGTAACCCTAGAAATACATTTTGGAACAGAAAAATGTCATTGAATAGAATAATCATTTCCCTAATGCTATGAAGGTCGTTTTCGAAAAAAAAGGAATAGGTAGAAATGGTAAAATATAAGTTAGGGGTGTTTGATTATCTTGTATAAAGAGTGTACACGAGTCCGTCCCTCTAAAATGATATAGCTGTGACTTCCATTTAAATCTCATCAAATTTACTCAGGTGTATGATGATAAGCACTTACAATTGATATAATAGCACTTCGCTGACTAACGCTTCACACATGTTACTGCAGCAACAGCCAGCACTTCAAATGCCATCTCCATCCGAGAGAAATCCCTTCTTTTTCAACACCCATACACCCACACACTATTAAAACAATCTCCCAGACGTGCCTGGGTCCGAGGAAACCCGGCTTATTCTCTACATCCTCTGTAGGAAGGAAGCTGTGGCCAATTTGTGAAATGAAATGGCATCCTTTGATCAGAAATCTACCTCTGAGTCCATTAAAATGCGGCCGTCTTTGATTATAGAACAGTGTGAGTTCCTTCCTTCCTTCCTGTATGTCTGTAAATGTGATACCTGGGCTGCGAAGCTGATGTAAAAGTAATGGTTCTCTCCAAATTGGTAGTATCATTATCGTGCCAGAAGTGAAAATCAGAGAGGTCCACTCTTTGGTGAAATAATAATACATGCTATAATGTAGGATATTGGGTATTTTAAGAAGTAATCTATCCAAATGGTTGATATCTTGGCTATAATCGTATATCCTGTCAATATAAAATTTTGGATATTCCTTTTTTTTCTATTAAATTAGAGTATTGTTGTAAGTCTAAGATGGGTTTATCTTCATTTCAAGGCATCAATTAATCTAAAAAAAAGGAACCCTTTCAGTACATAGAAAAAGAATTCCACACTTATTTCTCATACTATTATTACTATTCTACCAATTTATGAATATAATTTGCTCACATTATCCAGCATCAGTACATAGACACAAAGATAATCACATTGCCACAACCGCAGTGAAGTACATACCACTTGTCTCGTAAGCACCATTATATAGGATGTGCGTGTCAGGGGGTTCACGCTGTAAGTGTTCCCCAACAGTTCCACAGTCTGCAGTAATTAGGTTTGTGTGGTAGGAATGAAAAGGGGAGGGAGCTGCAGTAAAAGTAGGGGGAGGGGTGGCAGGGAGAAAGGGCATTTGTCTATTTAGTTGGGGCTTACAGCGCAGCATAGTAACTGCAGTAAAATACATGCAGAAAAATAGGTATTAAGAAGCAGGGTGCAACCATTAATATTTGCTCTCTATTTTCTAACCTCCTACAACCAGCTGTCACTGTGTACAGGAGTCCTGAAACAAGTTTTTTCCAAATGCTTTTCAAATCGAATAGGTCTGTCCGCTATACAATCCATCAAAATGAATCATGTGTATGTTGATAGGCAATTGTTAGCACGGCACTAACTAGTATTTCACAGCAGTTCACATTCATATTTCTTCAAAAGGCTGTTCAAACTAAAGAAGTTGCTCAATTATCTACATCATTGCCGCTAATAATACAACTGTGAGTTCCATTGCAATCCCAACCAATTGAATCATGTGGATGGTGATTAGCAATTGTGATTATTAGCACTTCGCTGACAAGCAGTAACAGTATTTCACATAATATTTCTTCAAATGGCTGTTCAGATTAAAGAAGATGCTCAATTATACATCATTACATACATAATAATACAACTGTGAGTTCCATTTTAATCCCACCCATGTGAATCATGTGGATGGTGATGGGCTATCATAATTATTAGCACTTCACTGACAAGTATGAAGTTAGTACTGTGATAGCAGCCAGCACTAGAAATACCACATCCATCTGAGGGAAATCTCTTTATTTAGTAGTCCCCGCCCACACACCATTAAAACCTTTCTCCAGACATGCCTGGATTTGGAGCAGCCTGGGACAGTCTGAAATCCCTGGGAAGGAACCTGAGGCCAATTTGTGAAAGTGAAATGACCTTCTCTGATCAGTAGTCTACGTCGAAATCTATTGAAAAGTAGCCTCCTTTGATCATAGAGCAGTACAGGTTACTGCCTTCTGGTCTGTGAGGGATGCTACCCTAAATGATGTACTCAGAAAATTAATAGTGCCCCCTAATGGATAATATCATCATCATACAAGGTACTAAGGCTATTTTGTATAGCTGATGCTAATTGGCTTATATTTCAATTGCAGGGAGATATAAGGTTTCGAGAAATTCCACCCCTTTGTGAAGTAAATAATGCATAGATTTTACAATGTAGGATTTGGGGGATTGTAAGAGGTAATTCATCTATTCAAATGGTAATTATCTTTGCTACAACATATCCTGTCAATATAAAATGCACTATTGTTTGAAAACTTGGCGTTTGTTGTAAGTCTTAGATCAGTTTATTTTCATTTGATCCCATAAATCTGTTAAGAAACGGGGAATCAGTGTATAGAAAATAAATTCCTTGCTCATTTCACGTATCATTATGATTATTCCACCTTTTTATGAACAAAACCCGCTCAAATTATACAGCACCTTTACATAGACACCAAGATAATCACATTGCCACAACTGCAGTGAAGTACATACCACTTACCCAGTAAGCACCATTATATAGGATGTGCGTGTCAGGGGGTTCACGCTGTAAGCATTCCCCAACAGTTCCACAGTCTGCAGTAATTAGGTTTGTGTGGTAGGAATGAAAAGGGGAGGGAGCTGCAGTAAAAGTAGGTGGAGGGGTGGCAGGAAGAATTTGTCTACATAGATGGGGCTTACAGTGCTATATGGTAAACGCAGAAAATATATTGATCAGTAGGGTGCAACACTCAAAGTTTCCTCACTATTTTGCAACTGTGTCCCTGCAAGGAGCTGTCACTGTCAATTTGTACAAGAGTCCTGAAATAATATTCTTTCAGAAGGGTATTCAAATTAAAGAGATCTCTCATCTATATATACCATTTTCTCACTAGAGATTATAACGGTGTGTTCAATTTCCATCCAATCAAATTGACTCATGTGTATGGCGATGGGCGATTATGATTATTAGCACTTTGCTGACAAAATGTCATACTAGGTACCATAGCAATAATCAACACTGCAAATGGTATCTGAGAGAAATGCCATCTGAGAGAGAAATCCCCTTTTTTTAAAGTCCCACGCCCACACATCATTAAAACTATTTTGCAGATGTGCCTGGATTTGAGGAAGCCTGGCTAAGTCTGTACATCCTCCGTAGGAAGGAAGCTGAGGCCAATTTGTGGAAATGAAATGGCATTCCTTTGACAGTAGTCTACAGCTGAGTCTATTGAAATCTAGCCTTCTGTTCTATAGAGCAGTGTGTGTTCAGTCCTTCCTGTGTGCCTGTGAGGGATGATAGCTGAGACGTCAGGTCATTATAAAACTACTGTAACTATATTCCTAGGTATAAATTCTCACAGATTTGCTAAAAAGTACAATTTTCTGCAGATTTAAAGTCGTGAATTTTGAAATATTGTATTTATCATTATATATTGGATAAATATTCGCTCTGTACAGGTACACTCTGTAATGGTGCCCCCGCCCCCAATGGGTAATGACAGTATCATGATATTATATCATCATAATCACCACCAGGAATGAAGGTTGTTTTGTTCTGTGTATATTAATTGGTCATACATTTTTAGTGTAACATTAATCAAATACTGGAACGTGGCTAGTTCCTAACATGTATGCCTAAATCTCACGGGAAATTCTGAGGACAGAACTAACACAGCCGCGCATATGAAAGAACTAGAATTAGCGCTATATTTGAGGGTTTCAGTGTAGTGTAGTCCATGCAGTAAAATATATTATGTCCATCAGTAGGGAGCGACAGTCAAAATGGCCTCTCTATTTTGCCAACTGTGTCAAATTCAACAGGTTCTCACAAGCACCGAATCATTTTGAAGGAGTTGTTGACTCGGTTGAAGATTAAACACTTTCCTGCACAGAATATGGCATGTACAGTGCTTTGTACTTCAAATGAGACTCCGCATCGATGGTTATCACGTTCAAAGACATAAAATGCTGAACGCCTTGTGAATCATAGGAGAGACTCAATCGTAAAAAAAAACCAGACTTTGCGTTGGAGATTGAGAGATTATATTCGGATTGTTGCTAGTCCACACGCAAAGGTCTACGAGAATCATTTAACGCAAACCTGTTCATCACAGGTTAGTTCCCTAGGGTATTTCACCAGGTGATGGCAAGTTGTAGTAGTTCTTAGACGAAACAAAGCTCTTCCCAAATGATTTAGTGGATTTCTGTAATTTCCTCTTTTGTATTTATTCTGTGTTGTATTTCAATCTGCATAGTTGGATTGCAAGGACCAATTTATGGTAGAGCCAAACACTAAGCATCTTTCTGACAGCATGCTCTCCATAGTTAACAATGACTCTCTCATTCCCAATATGGATACTGTATTAGCTTGTTTAAGCCGCGGTTCTTTGACTAGACACTAGGGGTTAAAGAATAACTGTGCTGAAATTGATAAAGGTGCTGGAAAAGTCCTGAACAGTCCTTAAACTGCCGAACTTGTGCCTACGATCCATATATATTAGTGCCCAGTGCACACACAGGCCAAACAGTATAGCGAGATTTCGGTTCTCCCCATATGACCGGCCATATTAGTTCTAACCTCGGAATTTCTCGTGAGACTTAGGCAGTGACCACACACCCACTCACAACAACCTGCAAGAGCAGAACCGGAAACGAATATAACTGCCTATATCAGTGTACACAGTAGTTTCAGGAAGTCCAGTTCGACTGCTATACAAAACAGTATAGCCAGGAAAGGGGTAGACAAATTGGGTGGCCAGAGGTGCCTGCAACTCCACCCCCCCCCCCCCCCCATCCCAGAGCAGGGAGGGAGGAGGGGAGGGGGCACCACTACTTTTCTATGCAATTCCAACATAATCGTGTATATGCACCATTATGCATCAAAGCCAATTAACACAGATTGCGTTGGGCTTGAGGGGTCCCCCCGATGAATGTTTGCTCCCTATGCCTGTGCAGCCTGCTGTAAGCCGTGTGTACATAATGTCATCACCAGGTGCCACAGTTGCCGCCCAACCAGGTTAGAACCTGCTGGGCCGCACAAAAGTGCTGATGGTGCAGAAAGCTGATATGCACTGACCAGGGCAGGGTTGACATAACAGATCTGAAAGGGCATGAATGGCACTCGTCCTCATTGTCAATGAAAGAGGTATGAGGAATGGTTGCAATGTGTATGTGCAGTTGTGTCATGGAATGATATTAGTGTTTAGTGTTAAATGTTGTGTAGAGTGTAATGACTAACAGAAAGCTCTCGGTTGTGCATATGAGGCAAAATCTGAATTTTATTTGCTGAGTAGGCCATCTGATGCATCTGATGCATCTGATGCATCTGATGCATCTGATGCATCTGATGCATCTGATGCCCCGATTGCTGCTGCCTATTCATATACTTATACATTTATGTTTTTATGATCATGAGTTGCGGAATATATCTTCTTGTGAATTATTATCAATAACATATCAACAGACTCAAACACCACCAGGATTATAATATTTAGTAATTTAATTATATGAAAATGCATTCAAAAATATTATTTGTGGACAACTGGCGTGCACATGCAATAATTATGTAACCATAGCTATGCAGATACAGTATTAGTTATATTTAGAAATGCTGACAGTCATATTTCAGCAGGTATCTATGCCTTTATAGATATCACCTGACCTAATAAGATTATATTTCATGTTCATTGAAACCTTATGCTAACACTCATCAGTCTCGATTCGTGCTCCGACCACGTGACCTGGCCCGGGGAAGCCGATTGGTCGGTGCAGTGTCGGGAAATAAGGATAGATTACCCAGCAGACCTTTGTGGATGGGCAATTTCCTGTTCTAATCTGGTTCCTGCTACTGAACACGACTCCACCTTCTATGTCTGAACACACTGAACTGAGAGAAAATGTGAGCGTAAGTGAGGGCCTCGAATACAGCACACCTTTCAGTGGCAGGCATGCTGATGAGGGTCAGGCAATCCTGGACTCTTCTGAGGGTTTGGTCACCAGGGGTGATTTTTGCACGAGCGCCAGGATGGAGCTATAGTAACACACAAGCACTTTTGTTTTAAAGGGGTAGACTTTAGTCTTCTTTTCGTCCTCCGCCTCAAGTGGGGTCCAAATGTTTTTGCCCCCACTCCTCATTACACCATGCGTACCCCTGGTGTTAAGAAATACCCCCTCTCAAATATCCTCCAGCATTCTCAGTTTGCAAGAACGACTAGTAATGCTGACTCATCCTCACTCCTATCTCTGTGTAGCGGAAACCAGAATTCTCAGGGAAGTTCTGATCTGTAGATCTAATATTAGAGCCTAATTGCATTTCTGTTAGGGTGAATAGAATTTCCTACTGCATACTCTATCTCGATCAAGCTAGTTATCGCGGACCCTTCCTCAGTGTCTAGCCCCAAATGATGCTATAAGATGTTTCAGGAGTGTAGTGGGTGCATTGAGGCTGGTGGGCGTGAGGGTGATACACTATAAGACATGTGTGTTGCAGGAACATGCATAAAGAGAAACACACATAAATTCGCAACACACTTTTGAGATCAATACAATTTGGCGAAGAGTGTTTAGATTGAAAGTGGCTCCAAAGAGGCGTGCTAAAAAGTGTGTAAAGGTAACACAGTGTTCCTAGAGTGTGCATGCGCTGTTTAATGTGCATTCTATCTGGTGAACACAATGCATGTCCAAACTTAAACAGTATAACCTTGAGCAACATGTAATTGGTCCTGTGCTCTTCATGCCAATAGTTCTAAAGGATTGTCATATTGTGAAGTATTCAATACAACCTATTGATCTTGGAATGTTTGATGTGACAAGCATGATAACCTTACTACATCTCTGAAAGTGTTGATCTCCATCTGTTCTGATTCTGTTCCAAACACTCTTTAA
The DNA here is from genome assembly GCA_947462335.1 of Harmothoe impar. Taxonomy (NCBI): domain Eukaryota; kingdom Metazoa; phylum Annelida; class Polychaeta; order Phyllodocida; family Polynoidae; genus Harmothoe; species Harmothoe impar. The sequence continues at coordinate 54,689,513 of OX381716.1, forward strand.
TGATTTTAATGAGCAAATGTTACGGCCCTTGTGTCTTTTGGTGTCGTTGTTATGGATTTAACTTAAATGTTCAAAGCTACTCTATGAAGGAAAATTCTATGCCTAACTTAAATGCGCAACTCTCGGTGCCCATTCAGCGACAGTCGGAGTGCAGTTGGGACAGGAACTCAGCCCTGTAAATAGGGGCGGTGGGGGTTTAGTAACTATGCTTGGAGAATTGCTGAGGACAGCACCTTTTCTGAAAATTGCTTTTCAATGTATACTAATACCATATCATTATCCTGTTTGTATCACCAAAGTATGTTTTATTAGTTCTTGTGTCTGTACAATGGATCCATGGCTACGAAGATGATACTGTAAAACGTGTGGCATCATACTTCTGTCTATAAAATGATAAATTTGCGTAAAGTCACATCCCCATTGCATGCGTGGGTGTCTTAAAGCCCTTCATGCTACGTATGATTTAACCATTTAAGTAATGCCTGATTATGCATACATTAGTTGATATCAGCTGTCTAATCTATGTGACATGAAGTGGTGTCAGCAGGGAGAGCCTGTCATCAGCTTATCGGGTCTCTACCTGACTTTTAGTATGGATCTATAGCTAAGTCTATCATGTGGCTTCAGTGAATCAGAATGGCCTCTGGTGTGTACGTGAATATCAGCTATAGTATAGCTTCGTATCATTGATACTAGGAACTGAACAAGCGCTGTGGAGCATGTTACAAATATTGTAATGTATCTATAGTAGGACGTGACAGAGACCGTTCTCAACTGTTCACAGAAACCGAGGGAATCAGATGCACTCCTAACCACATCAACAAGGTTAATCCCTTGCCAGTGTCAGTCTGACTTTTGATCATGAAAGTATGAAATTAAACTTTGTACAAGCCCTACACATGATCTACGTTGAGAGTAGCTTTTCAAAACGTGGAACAGCCATACCAATAAGCAACCAATACATACACACTAACATACGAGTCTCCAATAACACTATTTTTATCAGACCTCTTCATGAAGGGTGTAGTGATATTATCAGCAGAGCCCGCAGGGCGAGGCTGGTAATAACACTATAAATGTGTACTAAAACTGTATTAGCTGAACTAACTTTATTGTATTGTGTAAATATCTCCTCACCACTATGGTGCCCGTCTTGGCATCGCGATGAAAAAGCTCCTTTGTAACAATTCCTTTGCCATATAAAACAACAACAACAACACCTTCGCCAAATGATAATAAAATAAAAGTACTCCACTTAGCCAATTGAAACGTGTGATCCAAGCACAGTGTGATTTGTGCTATCCACTTGGAGAGTGTATCCAGGCCCCATTCATCCTCCCAGCAGAGTCCCGATTCTGAACGTCATCTCTGCCCAAACACACAATTTCTAGCATGTTAGTGCTACACATTTTTCAATGGAAACTTGGCCATAAAACTGTGAATTCAGGCAGAGTTGATTTCACACAGAAACTACTTTGTGCGGGAGATCTGGCCTCATTATGGTTGACTAATGGTGGCGCCACCTAGTGTGGACAGCGGGAGGTGCTTGGACGCCTACAGGAAAACCCATTCAAATCCATCACAAATTATTTCCCATTTCATTCCCTCTGTTGTTAACAATGGACCAGGGACAAAGGCAAATATTACCAACAATGGCTCAGGATGTTCTGAATAGATTATTTTCCTGTAGCTTTAGGGAGGAGAGTGCTGAACCATCAGTTTTCATTCAGTAATGGACATTGTATTTCGATATGTTCTTGTTCTTCATAAGTATGAGAGTTATTATCTGCAAGCTTGTATTTATACAGTTTGAAACTGAGCCAGGATAATAAGAATGGACTTCGCTCCATCATTGTTTCCACTGGAAAAACTGCATGGTCATTGTGATTAGTCTGAGTGCCGGGCCCTGGCCAAGCCACGAGCACTTGAGGGAGTGGTCATTTTTTAACAACACGGGGGATTGGTGGATTGGGGGGGGGGACCAACAAAATTTGGACCCCTTGAAGTGGAGGACCAAAAAAATTACACCCCTTTTTAGCGAAAAAGCTTGCGCGTTACTATAGCTCAAAGAGGTCAGTCGTGCTCATTTTGAACCTGCCTAGGGGGGGACCGAAAAAGTTTTGCCCCGCTCGCACAAAAATCCACCGACCCACCCCTGTTGTTAAAAAATGACCACTCCCTAAACAGGGGCTGCTCCAAAGCATAGCATAAAAGCAGAGCTTCAAAGCAGAGCTTCAAAGCAGAGCTTCAGCATCCTATATTCTTTAGCAACGAAAAGGGGTAGAATGATCATTTAGGTATGTGACACGGGCAATATCTAGAGGTACAACACTTCTGAGTGACATATAGATGGCTTTCGATGTGGCTTGTATATACAACCAGGCACACTTCACTGTTAGAAGTAAATGTAGCTGGGTAGTAGAATCTACTGCAGTTTTGCAATATATGCTGTATTAGGATACATGGGCAGTAGAATCTACGGTTTGTTTACAATATGAAAGGATGTGTTCTTCTTTAGTTTCACTATTTACAGTGTAGGCTTCTAGGCTTTCATTCTGTAAAATGTCATGAAAGCTGGGAGAGAAAATCATGTAAAAGACACGCACAGCTATTTGAGGCAAGTTTGCTATTATAGTGCTTATCAATACCGTTTAGTGGAGGGGAAGGGGAGAGTCGGAGGGGGTAAACTATCATTGAGGTTGTGTGACTGGTTCTAGGGTATCAACTTAAATACACCTAAATGTTAGCACACACCCCAGTGTCATGCAAACTAACATTTTCCTTCTTTTAAAATATTGTGATTGTACTAAACCTTTTGTGCCTGTAAAATAGGGAATTAGAACATGGTGAAATCAGAGGCCCGTTCAACTGAGACCGATATATTTGTCATCTTGGCTCAACTTCACTTTCTCCTTAGATGCTGTGCATAACAATGTGCTTCATATGCATGTCACAACCAGTGGAAAAATAGTAATGAGCATTCCTGCAAATTCCCTCATGTTAATTCATTGAAATGTGTTTTTTTTAGAGGAGGTGGGGGTGTACACCAGTTTATATTGATTCTGTAGTAGATTGGTGCTGGTTACCTTGAGTCTAACCATCAGTATAAAGCAGGTTTTCCTCCCACCCCACTACTGGGACGTTTATTGCAGCCGTGTCTGCAAACCTAGATTAGATTTCTACATCTGTACTGGGACCAATTGACAAGGACCAGTGGTGCAGCCACCCCCTGTACCCACCCAACCACAGCCACTGATCCACCCACGCAGTTATATCTACCCTTCCCACCCCAATACCCATCCATCTCACCAGTGCACCTACACAACCTTACTCATAGATGCCTTGGACTTATTAGTGACTCACATGATTTAAATAACTGCCCTTAATACAGCTGTCAAAACTTAGAGATGACATGCATTTGTTTAAACCATGGAAACAGTAAAGTTAATTTGGCCAAGATGACAGCAAATGATTGCAAACGCCGGTTAAATCATATTCCCCGAGGACCTATGAAAAGGAAAATTAGTTTGAAAGCTCATGAAATATGCTTCGACATGTCAGTCCTACCTTGTTGAACGGTTGAGTATGGGTCTCTCTAAGAAAGGCACCTATGGTGCCCTTTTGGGGGGATTGGCCGCCTCCGTGTGGGATATGATTGACGAGCGGTGTAGGATGAAGATGGTGTGATCACCCAGACTCCCGGCCAATTCCCATATTCTATATTTGGCAGACATAGTCCTCCACAACCTACCAATCATTATCAATGACACACCCTGACCTTACATTCCCTTCAACTGGCTTTGACTAGCTCCACTAAAACACCACAGTGTTAATTATATCACCCACCTGACCTTTAGCTAAGCTGTAAAATGGGGCTCTTATCTTTTAAATATCATGGCGATGTTGACAAGGAATCACCCCAGAGTGGCTGAGGTGGAGAAACTTACAGGGAAATTCTGTATTCACATACATTATAATAACCCGTTTGGTGATATATGATTTCTTTGTCATTTAAATGAATTCTCTATGACCCCCATGTGTGATTCAAGCTAGCATATGGTAGTGAACAATGTCACAGAAGATGCAATGCGATATCTGCAGTGTGTACCTTAACACTGGAGCAAATAACCCCAGTAGGCCAAAGTTCTCTAGAAAGGCCAACCCTGTTGAAACTATCCCGGCTAGCATCTTATAACATCTAACACACTATGGGAGTCTCAATTTCCTTTTAATGTAATTCTCGCCCAAACTATGGGCAATGGAAAATCGATAGCCAAGTCTCCGCTCTCCTTTCTAGTCTTGACACATTTCGAAGGAAGGGAAATTGAACATTACCTTCTGTAGTGGGGACTTGTTGACCTATGCCTATGCTTACCGGCGTTGGGTGACACTTGCAGAGAAGGCTGAGAGCCCTCTTCCTATCCAATTCCATCTATACAACCTTCAGTCCTTTTCCAACTCCCTTCCTTCCTTTATCCCTTTCCTTTGGCTGCCTGCCAATATTCACTCTCTCCCTTCTTCCCCTTCCCACTCCTTCCCCCTCCTTCTCCCTCCTTCTCCCTCCTTCTCCCTTCTTCCCCTTCCCCCTCCTTCCCACTCCTTCCTACACCCTCCTTTTCTAGGCCACCCTTTACTAGCTCCCCACCTCTACTTTTTACTGTATATCCCCCTCACTACTAAGAGATATGATCTAAACCCACCCACGTATGTGCCGAGGTCCTTGACTCTCATTATTGATCTAGTTTTGATGTAGCACCCTGTAAGAACTTTGCCAAATCCATACTATATCATGTGAAACCTTGGGTGTAGCATGAAACAGGTGCCTCAGCCACCGCGGCCATCTTGAATCTGATCTCATGTGATTTTGTCCTGGTACCAACCCCCTTTTTTACCTTTATGATGTGCCAGTAATTGGTCACATAGCTAAATTCACGTGAGGGTGCACCTTTAACCATTTCAGGACGGCATAGTGCTTTAAGGTGCTATGCCCTTCGTCGTCATGATGCATAATTACAGGCTTGGCGGCTAACTCACTACGGCTGTATCTATGCATCATGCTGACACTATAAAGAGTCGAGGCATTCCTGACAGGGTCGGCATGATGCACCAATGCAGTGCAGGCAGGGTGTTAGGCTAAATAGTCTCAAAATTGCAAAATAGTCTCAAAATACTATGGTTTTGTGACAACCTTGCAACCCTCAGGCTAGATAGTCTCAAAATTGCGAGATAGCCTCAAAACACATGCCAGGCTAGATGGTCTTGAAATGTTGAGACTAGCTTGCAACCCTCAAGTTAGATAGTCTCAAAATTGCAAGATAGTCTCAAAAGATTATAGTTTTGTTAGTCTATTGCCCACATGTGTATCAATGGCTGATCGTGGGAACCGCTAGCATAGAGCTGTTACTTCACTATATACATTGCTACATGGATGTTTGTTTCTGTGCTTGGAATAGAAGATAAGAGGGACGGGGGTGGGTCTGTAGATAGATACCAGAAGATATATTATGGAGAGTGGTCGGTAATTTGCGTGCAGGTATGTGCAAAGGGTTGGATTGTGAGGCCGTATGTAGATCTACAACTCATGGAATAAAGTGATCCATCATGACCACTACCAAGACTGCTCCCTCCAGCTATAGCTCCCAGGGCCCAAGTACTTAGCACAGGCAGACTTCTTTGAATAAATAACAAGATCTTAAAACATCCCGTTATCAATTACAGGGTGATCGATGGCGTTTTTATTTGAGAACTGACTTGAAGAAAACAATCTACTTCATCCATTACAAGGACTCATCCCATGACTATACTCCAATAGGATACACATTATACCGTGTATTCTATATTATTACCATGTAATATGAAGCGTCAGCACTTTTTGTTGTCTCTCCACATGACACTCGTTTTTTGACGTCCTTGGGATCAGCAACTAATTGTATTTAAAGCATGTATGTCATCCTTGTTTGGGCCGAGAGTGAATGATGGCACAAATTGATTTTGATAGTGGAAGAACTTAAAGCTGTAATATCCGATAATTAGGACTCAAAATTGAATCCTTTTAAAAATGATCAAGGATGCTGACAAAGAACACACTCTAGTTCCTATCTATTCCATTCCCTCTATTTCCATGTTTATTCCATGTTATTTCCTGAATTTGATATTATTGCCCATAATTATTATGGTCATTGTGGAATAAACGTGTGCACACTTTTATTCCACCCATTAAAAATAATGCCTACAATATAAAGCCCAATTTCTGACCTCTTACTGCCCATGGATAACATTTGATATCCCCCTATATCCTGAATATCATACATTTACTGTGTTTGGAACACATTTAAGTAAGGTTTAGAATTTTTGAAGAAACTTTGATTCTACTGAAATATGCATGATCAACTGTTTCACTTCTTTACCCTGTAGTGCCCCCTTAAAGTTGTTAAACCATGATAATGAATATAAGTTTGATTGATGGAACATTGCTTTTAAGTCATCTGCTCACTTAATTTATCTGCTCATTATAAACTCATTTCAACAAAGTTCCTCTGTCTGTATCCCTATGATATACTAATCATAGTTATAAAAACTCTTTTTTCCCTCATTAAAGTGTCCTTTTTCTGAGACATAAATAGCACTATAAAGCAGCTTACACAGCAGTAAGCACTATCCCAATGAGACAACAATACAAATCTAACCGTTTAAGGGCCGCATAAAACGTTAACATGATACTCGCCAGAGCTGTATTCATGCACCATGCTGATCCTCCAGGGAGTGTATCAACCCTGTGGGTTAGCATGATGTAGCCCTGGCGAGTGACTGATCGGGGACATATTCATGAATCATAATGACAAAGGCCCATCTAACAAAAAAAGTCATTTTACGTCAAAATAACATTATGAACGTTACATAACCTTTTGCCATAACAAGGAGCCCTAGATAAACGTTATATAAATATTGTATAACGTTTTTGGTTCACTGGGGGCACCGTATATTAAGACACAATGCTGCCCTCAAAGGGTTAATAATAGCCACCACGTGGGACCCCTATACAGTGGCAATCATCAGCACATAGCCTGGTCCCATTCGGCAGTTATTGTCTTGGCTCTGGGAGTGTTATTGATGCTATTAGTATCTGCCTCACCCTGTGTTTATCACGCCGGCCTCACCCCAATCTCACAGCCATTAGCAGGGGGGTGCAAATGTACAAACGCAGCAAGAGGAAGCTGTGTTTATAATGAAGTTACCTATCTACATGAAATGTTATCCTAACGATTCAGTGTCTGAACCGTTTAAAGACGGCACAATGCATGAATGCATCATGTAATGCATCATGCTCTTGGTTGTCATGATGCATATATATGCAGCTCTGGCGAGTAACTCGCCAGTGCTGCATTAAATCATCATACCAACCATATGGGATGGGAGGCACTCCTGAAGGGTCCGCCTAAGGCTTCATATGAGTGTTTTATTTTGATGAATAAAGAAAAAAGAAATTGATTTCATACAATTGCCTTATGTAACCAATATTATTGTTACCACCGTAGAGTAACAATTACTTGTCTCTCTAGTAAAAACAGGCCCCATAACAGTATTCACCCGAGTATAAACCTTTACAGGATTTGCACAGTTGTATCTCCCTATACTACATCAGGTGACATGGAATTATAAAATATGTATCCACGCCCACACACAGGCAATAAACAGAGAGCTGCTCAATAATCGTATCTGAGCTGCTCTGTGACGGCCGGGGGAACTGGGTCAGATTCAGAGTTGGCTGGGCCTCAGGCAGTGGGCATGCATGTAATTAATAGCATGATTATAGTTATTATCTAATTCTTCTTCTTTCTATATATATATCTATCAAATTAGTCAGACAATATTTCAAAAAGTGGGTGACTTCGATAATGGTGAATACCAGTAAGTCAGTAATAATATGTCTTCATATGTTCAATGTTGCATTGCTTCTAGCGGCTTACATTTCCATCGGGCCGACTCTCTCCCAAACTCACCCATCTTGTTGTTAAAATGTTTTTTAAAAACACTTTGCATGGCATCTCCCTCTGAGTGACACATCATGAGACAGCTTCTCATATATCCAATCTTTTTTCCTACTTTCACTTCATACTCATTTCACATTACAGACACACATTCAATTAATACTGGGCCTGCTCGTAGATAAGCAGCACTTTATTCTCTTCCGGCCTCACGTCAGCCATGGAGCCCCTTTTTTTTTATAAACCAATGATTCAGAAATTGCTATTTTTAGGGTTTTGGTTAGGCTTAAGGATAGGGACAGGTGTAATATGATGTAGTTTTTTTTATTGGGGGGGGGGGTGGGGGGATCCCAAACACTGTATTGCTATACCACCGCTGTGGATGCTATTAGAGGGTCGTTAAACCTAAGATATATTATAATAAAAACACAGCGTACCTCTATGTATAGTCTCGTTCTTAATAGCTCCTAACTATTAATACAAAGAGATATCCTGAATTGTAATAATCATCTCTCCTCAGAAGAGCTACATTTTTGCTGTAAAAAGCTAATCCTTGTTAAGGCCACTTAAATGAATATTGCTTCCTCAGAACTGCGTGCATCAAGAAAATCATGATTTGAACACATTTTTTTTCAAATTTCTTTACAAAAAGAAATAACTAAAAATGCAGCTAATATTCTGCTGAATTGGGGTCGCCTGTGTCATGCCTTTCAGTCTACCCAAATAGGTTTATACTTAGATCTATTTTAACTCCTTATATCTGGTGATACCCTGGTACTACACAGACCTCATCCAAATCAATCAATACACGTGGGCGTACAGTGTCAGCCGGTGGTAAAGTAGGTCCGGCCTTGGAGACACGAATGCCCGGCGGCACATACAGCGCGTGCCCGCTGCGGTCAAATTTATTTACATAACAATGGGCACCCTGCCCCCTAGTGGGAAATGTGGAAATCAGGCACATGTCACCTGCTTATAGTGGGAAGTAGGGGAGGGGGAGGTGGTAGGGAAATCGAGATCGATATTTTCATATGGGCTTGAGGATGGGGCTGGGCAGGGGGAGGCTCGCTATGTTATATATTTTGCTAGCCCTAAAAACCATCAAATGGCCTAATGCTGAATTGTTTGAGTGTTCACAGTGTGATTCAATAGGAGCAATTTATATCTTAATTAAACTCCAGGCCTGCACAGAGAGAAGAAACCGAGTCAAAAGGGAGTCCAGGCTTGCCTCCAGAATGACTCCCTTTTCTGACTCTCTTTCTGACTCTCTTGATGAACCTGACTCCCTTAAAAGGGAGTTATGTGACTCCCCTAAGAGAGCCCAGGTTTTCCCTCCAAAATGACTCCCTTTTATGACTCCCCGCTACAGACAGAGTCCAGGTCTATGCTGCAACTCCCTTTAGAAAGGGAGTCTAGGCATAGGATGGCTCCTTTGGAATAGAGAGTCATAATTTATAGGTAATTCCAACCCCCTAACCCTCCATATAACCATTTCAATAGCTGTCTCCCTAGCTGATGTTTCTACATTATGTTGGTGCAATGCCCCACAAGGAGGAGGGATCTCAATAAGATCCCTCAGAGCACATTAGTTAATATACAAAGGAACATATGAGCTTTTGGGATTTAACTTTCTCATGTTGCTACAAATTGGGTGTCTATACCTTATACATCATGCTTATGCTACAGTTTTAAATTAACTGTAATTATTTCATAAAATGTAATTCTGACATTACATGTTGATGCTACAATGATATACACGTATCACCATAATTATCAATGTCACAAATAACATGGGTCTAGAGATCTGAGCATGCAGAATATTACCATTTTAGATATAGTGCTACCACCTAGCAGGCTTAACTGTAACCAACTGTTTGACTCCCTTGGGGGAAAAGGGAGTAGGGACCCTTGACTCTGATTAGAAACAGAGTCAGATGGCTTCTTAACATATATGCTAGATGGCATTACAGTCATTGTACAGTAGTGTCACCTAGTGGGTTTCCTATTTCCGTTTTGTATGCTCACCTGTGTGACTCCCTTAGGGAGTCCAGGTAACCATGGACTCACCTCAGCTGACATGGACTCTGTTTGATCTAATTGAAAAGGAGTCAAGGCCGTTAGAAGGGGGAGTCAGACAGTGTGAAAAGTGAGCCAAAGAGACCCTGGCTCTCTTTTTATAGCCTGGACTCCCCATGTGGCTCGGTTTCTTCTCTCTGTGTGCCTTTCTGATACAGACAAACATTAACCTTTAATCATTTTAGCACATTTGTTCTAACCAGGCTAGGATTTAAAAAAATAAATCATTGGACATCACGTTTACATTATTTCAGCGTTTCACTCACGTAAACGGAATATCACATGCCACTTGAGCCCCTATATCAGAAATATGGAGCCCAGCGGTGTAAATATCTATAGCAGTTTGATAAGTTTTATTGAACCTTTCCTTCTGTTCAATAAATTGTTAGCCACTGACACCATGCTGGAAATACCTAAAATGAGGTCTAAAACCGTATCAAACATTAACACCTATGACTGAGATCCAATGTCATATCTTTTAAAGATGGCTGGAGTCTAGTTTTAATACAAACGAGTGTGTGACAGGCATATCCTTATGATATAGTTCTATCTAAAATTGAATCACAGTAGGTGTAATTCAAATACAACACAGCTTTGTACTCGGCACATGCATCAACCATGCCCCAAAGGTCACCACCCACCTGTGGTTAGCCAGGATAAGCCACACCACACAGAGAGGCCTCTGGAGGCAAAGTAGTCCAGTGTTCTGCCATTCATGCAGCAGGCTCTGCTGCTTGCATGTAAGGGCTAGACTTAGCTGTAGCCATATTTTGGAAATTCCCTTCATATATTTTCAGAATTGAACCTGGTAAATTTCATCCCTATTGTTTTGTAATCCCCGTTAACGATGTGGGATTGGTATCAGCATCATGTCAGTATTGCTTAATGGGTATCATTTGGGTTCAAGGTGGGCTGCCATAATCATTGGGCCCACCATGTTTTAGTCCTGGGCTACCAAGTGGGACTCATATCATCTTGCCTAGATCCAGCAACCCCTAATTGTATTTGAGGTGCAAGTTCCTGAGCATAATTTCAGATAAATGTGATGGGCTGAAGCCACCATGGTAACCAATGGCAGTCTATTCTCCCATTGTCGGACGCGCCAAGTTAGCCTGTGCCTATATTCCAAAAGCTTCAGGGAGCTACTGCTTTGACATGTTATGGTACCCATGGAAACCTTACAACTCAGGGCAGAGGGTAGCTTGGCCCGTTAAATGCCTCTGCTGGGGGGGTAACGACAGCGTTGAACAAGAATGGTAGGCAATGATGTCTGGATGGTGCCGTCAGGACCCATACCAAGTTGTACAAGGAGACCATCCAGGACAAGAGAAAAGAGGCTCCCTGATCTCTATAATTACTGTATGGGATGAGGGTGGGGAGTCTTATTTATAGAGAAGCCTCCCTTTAATGTCCATGTCACCTAGTATGGAGCTGGTGTACATAAAACAACCTGACATGACACACAGGGAAACACCTAAGGCTATAATCAGCCATCTACATGCCAGAATAAGGCCTCTGTGGGATGCCACCCAAAGTGACATTATTGTATCATGTATGATGTTATTTGTGGCTATTGAGGCCATAGCCTATGGGGTTCTACTGTAAATTCTTGCGTATAAGCCTAACTCGCGTATTAACTGCATTTCTAAATTTGACAATTCATATAGCCCTCAGAGAGGGTCTGAAAATTGCTAATTTAGTATTGCAGTATTCAGTATTAGACTCACGTATAAGCTAAACCTCGACTCTTGGCTGATCCTATAAGCCGCACCAGCACATACTGGCCACGGCTTATACGTGAGAATTTACGGTAGTCTTGGCAGTTGTCCATTCATCCATGTGATCCCAGTGCACGGGTTAACTATTGCAATTGCCTACTCCATGTCCCTTTTCTGGGAATTTCTGCTGCAATATATAGCTTGCTAAATGATGGTGTCGATGGTACATACTGGGTGGTATACCACAAGATAACCTTAGTATCCAAGCAAGGTAACTGGACTAACTCGCGTATTAACTGCACGCCTTACTTTGACAATATAAGATGCAGAGGGAATCTGCTAATTTGCTACTGTACTATATTTATAAAAACTCTCATATAAGCTGCACCCTATATAGGCATGTTTGGTATCAAAAGAAAGCTGAGCCTGACTTACGTTCAAACTGTGGCTTCTACCCGAGGTTTTATAGTAACCAATAAAGCCCACTGGATGGATCCATGTTCTTTATTATTAAGAGAGAGGAGCTAAATGCATCTTTTTGATGGAGGTGCCCCCTTATAATGCCCTCACACTGTCTAAATGTCAAACAAGAAAAGACCCTTTCACGGACAGGATAGACTGGGCGGAATATGTCATTTCCTTGCATTATCGCTTATCTAGCTTTTTTGCTATGGCAACAATAGCCCTGATAACCACTATACCCTAGTGTATAAAGTAGCAGGTGCTCATGTGGAAATCCCCTCTATTGGAGGTACATTAAGGCCTTGTCAACCCAGAGAGCTCTCCTGTGACAGAGGAGGGGACCTCTTAGTGGAGGCTCCTGCGGAAGTGGGCGTGGTTACCTACTTTGATTGGCAGGTGTGGCAGGAATGGCATTTGGGTGTTTCCAAAGATGGAGATGATAGAAGGGATAAACAGAGTCAGGGATCAAGGTCTGCAAATAACAAGATAGTTTAGAAAATAAATGTGAAATGAAAGAATACTACTTCCAAACTATCTTGCAATAGAATAGAACATAATTATAAGAAAGTAAGGTTCAGGCTTATGTTTTTGGTAACAATATAAAAATATGCAAAGCCTTCTTGATATTAGAATTAGGCAAATCCCACCCATGTGCTAAAAAATGTGTTATTCTGCTACGATGTATTTCGTTAGGGATATAGAACGTGCCAACTTAGTTTTTGATGGGATTGCCTGGCGGCCCTGCGACCTACCTATGGCAGGTCTTCCAACATGCTAAACCTGGTGAGGTTGTAATATCAATTTCGGGTTTGTTTGTATCAGACTAAGAGATCCTCTCATTGGTTCCGACATGGCATTCAGATGTGCCTTGCTACTCAAAACATCTAATAGAATATTGCCCAAATGTACCCAAAGTGACTTACACTCACTAGTGTGCTGGCTTATATGCAAAATACATTAACCAATAACATGCCATGAGAATTTATGAGCCAGATCTTCCATGATGGAATGACATCTTCATAGGTACTTAAACCATTGTGGGCCGCATCGTGCTTCAGTACATTATACCTTTATCATCATAATACATGAGTGCGAGCCTGTAAAATACCTCACCACTGCTACACCCATGCATCACACTGAGCCTGCAGAGATGATACATTCCCAACGAATCAGAATGATATATGAATGCAACCCTGGTATGAATGCATCATGACAATAACACTCTGCCACCATTAAAGGTTTAAGGCTGATGCCTGCTGGGTAGCTTGGGATCAGTCATGACAGGCAGTGCCGGGGTATGACACTGTATCAGGCTTAGTAAGGAGTGTAGGGTTTTATCATGTCAGGCAGAATACTGGTGTTGACACACGTGACAGCCAGCTTTAGGCTACTTTTACTGCGTCTTCTCCCAAGCTCTGTTCTGCAGTTTCTAAATTTGGACTTCTAAGCTTAATTAATGTCAGAGATGTAAGCAATGATTTGACAATTTGATTTGAAAGGTAATTATAAGCTAGTCATTCTCTGACACTAATAACATGTTGCAGGTAGTACATTGAAAACATGGTATGCCCTGATAGCTAAATATGGTATATGGAGATGGTAATTGTTACAGGTGAGGGGGTAGTGGAGTAGTAGTGTCACACCTCAATAATCCAACCAGCCATATTTCAGGGAAAATATGGCCGGATGCTGAATATGCCATATTATTGAAGCATATTTATCTGCTTAGGACCCTATGTATAGAATTGTATAAGGCAGCCAACTTAGCAAGCTTTTTGATAGGATTGCCTGGCAGCCTGTAGGCCTTAATTAACCCGTTAACCCTTTCCCTGCCGATACTGCATATATGCAGCACCACTGTACAACCGATACTGCATATATGCAGTACTGTATTTTAGTACCCAAAAACCGATACTGCATATATGCAGTACCAGGGCACTATCTTTAGTGTAGTGCCGGTTTTAATAGGACATATTCATCTGCAATGTCCCCAGTGGTTGGGAACAATTTTTCAAAAGTAAAGCGGCAGGGAAAGGGTTAAGGGCCGCTCCACTACAGAAAAATTGTTTCCAACCACCATGGAAAAAGTAGATGAATATGTTCTACTAAAACCGGCACTATACAACTGATAGTGCTCTTGTACTGCATATGATATATTATGCAGTATCAGTATTTGGGTACTAAAATCTGATACAATATGCAGTATCCGTTTTACAGTGGTTCTGCATATATATATATATATATACAGTATCGGCAGGGAAAGGGTTAAAGCATGTCTCCGAACATTCTAAACTTGGCAAGGTTATACAATCAAAAAGAGTTTGTCTTGTATCAGACCAATAATTATTCTCATTGATTCCCACATGACATTAAGATGTGCCTTAAATGTCTTCAGAAATATTTCACACAGGTACCCAAAGTGATTTTAATATCCACTACTGTGCTTGAGTCCATGCTGAATACATAAGTCAATCCCATGGCAGCAATGATTAACCATTGGGTGATGAGAATCTTTAAGCCAGATTGCTGAAATCTTGCCTGATGGGATGACATCTTCATACCTGTACTTGCATCATTGTGAACCGCATAGTGCTTTAGTGCATTACACGCTTTATCATTGTGATGCATGAGTGCAGGCCTGCAAAATGCATCATGCTGACCCTACAGAGTTGATACATTCCAAATGAATTTGATTGAATGCAACCCTGGTATGAATGCATAATGATGTGTAAAACACTCTGCCACCATTAAAGGTGATGCCTGGTGGGTAGCTTAGGATCAGCAATGACAGGCAGGGCCGGGGTATGACACTGTATCAGGCTAAGTAAGGAGTGGAGGGTTTTATCATGTCAGGCAGAATACTGGTGTTGACATACTTGACGGCCAGCTTTAGGCTACTTTTACTGTGTCTTCTGCCAAGCTCTGTTCTGCAGTTTCTAAATTTGGACTTCTGAGCTTAATCAATGTCAGAGATGTAAGCAGTGATTTGACAATTTGATTTGAAAGGTAATTATAAGCTGGTGAATCTCTGACACTAATACCATGTTGCAGGTAGTACATTGAAAAATGGTATGCCCTGATAGTTTAATATGGTATGTGGAGATGGTTGTTGTGACAGCGGAGTCGTAGTGTCACACCTCAATGATCCAACCAGCCATATTTCAGGGAAAATACGGCCGGATGCTGAATATGCCAGATTATTGAAGCATGCTTGTACATGCTCAGGACCCTATTTACAGAAATGTATAAAGTAGCCAACTTATCAAGCTTTTTGATAGGATTGCCTGACAGCCTGTACGCCTTATTTAAAGCATGTCTCCGAACATTCTAAACTTGGTGTAGTTATGAAATCAAAAAGAGTTTGTCGTGTATCAGGCCAATAATTATTCTCATTGATTCCTGCATGACATTCAGATGTGCCTTAAATGTCTTCAGAAATATTTCACACAGGTACCCAAAGTGATTTTAACATCCACTACTGTGCTTGAGTCCATGCTGAATACATAAGTCAATCACATGGCGGCAATGATGACCCATTGGGTGATGAGAATCTTTAAGCCAGATTGCTGAAATCGTCCCTGATGGGATGACATCTTCATACCTGTACTTGCATCATTGTGGACCGCATAGTGCTTTAGTGCATTACACGCTTTATCATTGTGACACATGAGTGCAGGCCTGCAAAATAAAACAACATGCAGTGCCACGCCCATGCATCATGCTGACCCTACAGAGTTGATCAATACATTCCAAATGAATTTGCATGAATAGAACCCTCGTATGTATGCATAATGATGATAAAACACTCTGCCACCATTAAAGGTTTAAGGCTGATGCCTGCTGGGTAGCTTGGGATCAGCAATGACAGGCAGTGCCAGGGTATGACACTGTATCAGGCTTAGTAAGGAGTGGAGGGTTTTATCATGTCAGGCAGAATACTGGCGTTGACACACTTGACAGCCAGCTTTAGGCTACTTTTACTGCGTCTTCTCCCAAGCTCTGTTCTACAGTTTCTAAATTTGGACTTCTAAGCTTAATCAATGTCAGAGATGTAAGCAATGATTTGACAATTTGATTTGAAAGGTAATTATAAGCTAGTCATTCTCCGACACTAATAACATGTTGCAGGTAGCACATTGAAAAAATGGTATGCCCTTATAGCTAAATATGGTATTTGGAGATGGTTGTGACAGGTGAGGGGGCAGTGGAGTAGTAGTGTCACACCTCAATAATCCAACCAGCCATATTTCAGGGAAAATATGGCCGGATGCTGAATATGCCGTATTATTGAAGCATATTTATATGCTTAGGACCCTATGTATAGAAATCTATAAAGCAGCCGAATTAACAAGGTTGCCAGATTACTGAAGACTGTCTCATGGAAGTCTGACTGAATATTGAAATGGTTATTGTGACCAGGGTCTGTAGAGTAATGTATGGAAATGGCTACTGTGATCAGGGACTGCAGTGTAGTATAGGCCTCTACCGGGATCGGACTTGTTCCTGCAGCCACTCTGTGTACACTGACACCAGCAATCTCGTGAGACCTTGGTTCTGCTCTCGTATTGCAGCCTGTTCCCCGGAAGCTATGGTGTGTGAATGGCTGGTCACTGCCTAAGTCTCACGATAGATTGCGAGCTCAGAACTAACATGGCTGCCCATACGCAGAAATCCGAGACTTCGCTATATGGAAATGGTTATTGTGACCAGCTGGCTACAGAGTAGTATATGGAAATGGTTGTTGTGGCCAGATGGCTACAGAGTAGTATATGGAAATGGTTATTGTGACCAGAGGGTTGCAGAGTGGTATATGGAGATCGTTCTTGTGACTAGAGACACTGCAGATTAATGTAATACCCTGCTGAATAAAAAGTACTATGCGTCACTCATACTTCAAAGTTCATTTCTGGATGAGCAACTGAAGTACAGGGTTGAGGCTATTAGGATTACCACCGTTAGCTGTGTTTTCACAGTATGCCACATCTTTTCATGGGACATAGGACACAATCTTTAGTGAAAATACATCAATATTTCCTCGGATTAGGAACAAATAACTGTTTGATACACTGTAAAAAAAATTCTGTTAAAATAACGGAGATTCACTGGCAACCGTTATTTTTACGGAACTGTCACCGCTATTTTTAAACAAGAAATCTCCGTTATAAATTTTTTTAACAGTGATTCTCAGTACCGTTAAAAAACCGGTGATTCACTGGCAACACTGGGTGCCGGACTTTCACCGTTATTGTCACGGTCACCGTTTTTCCCAAAGTCACCGCCATTTCTACGGAACTGTGAATCACCGTTATTTTAACAGAATACAAAACATCACTGTATTCTGATTCAGTGCCTAAGCAATAATTGTAATGGTATTTTGTGTAATTTAACTGATTTGTCCCAGTGTTATTCAGTTCATTTATCCCCCTATACCTAACTCCATGCTCAATATGGTTCCAAACCCAATTTGGTTCCAATCAGCAATATCATCTTAGTGTCAAGTCTTCAGACCTAATCATTAGGAATTAGTCTATGAACTAAAACCGGTGATTCACTGGCAACACTGGGTGCCGGACTTTCACCGTTATTGTCACGGTCACCGTTTTTCCCAAAGTCACCGCCATTTCTACGGAACTGTGAATCACCGTTATTTTAACAGAATACAAAACATCACTGTATTCTGATTCAGTGCCTAAACAATAATTGTAATGGTATTTTGTGTAATTTAACTGATTTGTCCCAGTGTTATTCAGTTCATTTATCCCCCTATACCTAACTCCATGCTCAATATGGTTCCAAACCCAATTTGGTTCCAATCAGCAATATCATCTTAGTGTCAAGTCTTCAGACCTAATCATTAGGAAAGAGTCTATGAAAGCCTCATAGAATGCTTCATGACACTTTGTAATACCAGTCCATGAGCAGAAGTCACTCTAGGATGGCTACAGAGCAAACATTACAGCTGTATCTGTATCTATATTTCTTATCACCACAAAAATGGTGTTCCTAGCATCCAGGAAAATCTCTTCATGAACCAAACTGCCACCTGGTGTGATAAAACTGAAATCAATTAAATGTAGCTTCACCGTAAAATAAACTGTGTTTCACTGTAAAAATAAACAGTGTTTCACTGTATTGGATTACGGATATTCAAAGTAAAATTGATTGATTTTACATTGCCTCACCGTAATCATATGTTATGATGAATCACCGTTAAATTTTACACTGATTCTCCGTATATTCAACGGAATATTTTTACAGTGTAGTTAAATTTAATGTTCTCTCTTACCACTTAAGCTATCTAGTTTATCACTCACAATCTGAAAAAAATCCAAAAGAGACGAGCTTGAAATAAATGAGAGGATTATAATTGGTAGATTTGTGAAACTGTCAGTATCTGATGAAAATGGCCAAACAACAATAACCTAATCGAAGAACATTTGGCTAATGTAGGATACAGCCTTTGACATCTTCAACCTGACATACGAGACATTTAAAACTTAATCTTATATAAATATCATGTGGACCAGACATAATTTATAAGAAATAAGTGGACACTGCAAGTGGAGGTAGCCCTATGCAATAATCCAGAACCAATACCTTGTAATAAGGATGCGTCCTTCATTAAACATTACTGTGACATTGGCAGACAATAAGAATAATTATTACCAGCCTCAGACTAATTTAAAAAAGGACAGTCACTATGCAATCACACAACTGATATTACATGTTATTTTGTCTCATCAAAAATAGATTAATTGGACTTTTGTCCTGTTCTTTGCAGATTTGCAGTTGCGAAAGTCTGGAACTGGTGGCACTGGTGAGTACACTCAAGCTATACATGAAATACGCTTGTTCAGTATGTACATGTATCACACACATGAAATGCAGTTGGTGCGGATTTATACATCCATGCAGAGATGTATTTCTATAATATGTATAATCCATCTATATATTTGCGCAGCCATTGATTATTTACTTTCTGCAAATGTGCACTGATACGCAGATATAACAGTGCCCTCATCTAGTTGTAATGACACAATGACCTACATTCTGGACTTGCTGGTCAGGTTTTCTATTGGAGCATACAATCTAAATATCCTTAAAACAATCGTATGTTGCGCTCATTCACATCACAACAAGGAAAATCACTACACAATATATTGATCGAAATGGGTATGAGCATAATTCACAGGGAACAATTATGACTCTTCCAACAGGTTTGCACTCAGTGTATGATAAGTAATGAAACTCAAATACAAGGAAGTGTATATATACAAGATAGATGCAATAGGCTTATATTAGTTGTGGTATACGGATTGGGACTGCACTATGTGTACCACGACACTAGTATGAGACCTACTCAGTGGCCGCAGGGGGACAGGTGCCGGGCTCCTACCCCCTCCCCCTGCACCTGTAGATCTACACACCCCTTTAACACCACAGATATTTTTCACATATCCTCTTCCATCAGGTGTGCACTGTCTGCATGGATATTTGGCCTGCCCTCCAGATTAACTATGCATGCTCTACCTTGACTACAATAATTATGTTCATAGCTTGTAATCAGCTTTACTACGTAATAGCATTCCCTGCATCCCACCAACTGCCCTACTCTACCCTTCCATACCCTTCCTAACCCTCCCTTACCTAGCCCTCTACACTGATATTCTTTATGCTAGATATCTTAGTCAGTACTGACCAACTTCCTTAGTCTTTCTTGGCTCCCCATACGATAGCCTAGGGTGGTTGATACTTTCAGGTTGGTCAGAACAGACCAACTCACCTTAGCCTTTCCATTTCAATGAATAACAGGCTAAGTCCTTTTGCGTAAGGGATTAGTGGTATGTTGTTTTGCCCCAGTCATTTTTGAATAGAACTTGATCATGCCTGACCAATCTCCCTATGACCAACCTGGGATATTTACTACAGACGAAGGGCCGGAGCATTTAGATTATCTGTGTAGACCATCAGAATCTATGCTCGCTTCTGGACACGTTCTCACCAGACTATTCAGCCAGTGCTAGCTGTTGTCCTCCATTCCTGGTCCTAGCCCGGCGTCGCCAAGCCTAAGCCTTCTGTTGGCCTTAGTTCTCCTGCACTCTTTCTATCCAACCATTACTCTAGCCTTACCTAACCCCTGCTTACCCCCTACCTACCCCATCCTTAGGGAGTGCTCATTTGTTAATAACACGGGGGGGGGGCAAATTTCGCGCAACGTACATGCTGTGAGTGCGCAAAAATCTGACCCTCCCCCCCTGAGGGGTTGACCATTTTTACCCCCGCCCCCTTGTTGTTAGAAAATGAGCACTCCCTTACCATCTCCTATTCTATCTGTGTCCACCCCCCCCCCACCCCAGGTCCCATCCCCTTAGGGCCTGCAGTCTACACTGTTTACACTGGTGTCCTGTGCCTCTGCTGCTGGGCCTCGATCTGATTATCCCATTGTTCTACAGGCAGGATGGTCCCACATGGGGACATGGGAGGGTGCAGGGGCGGGGGGGGGGGGCTACATATGTACAGCACCATGCCGGTACCACGCAGCAACAGGGCGGGGATGGTGGTCTTCTACAGGGGGGGGGGGGTGGTACTACATAGATTAGGGGCTAGAGACATATGTACAGCAAGGCTTAACCCTTCCTAGTCCACATCATACCAAGTTGTCGTCAATGCTGCAAAAACACAGCCCTAGTGAGTACTAGTTAAGTGTCCATGTTGCCAGTACATGGTTTATACTCTACCAAAGGGCTGACATGGAAGAATTCACATTTGATAGATCCTGACAACAAAGGGCATAGTGCTATATATGTAGCCCATGAAGAGCTAGTGTTCCTACCGTATGGAGGTATCCAATCTCAGAATATGGGCGCCAGGCCGCTACATTAAAGCAGGAAGTAAATGCGACTATAGTCTGAGGCCATTTGAGAACCTGTCGGCGATGTTTGGCTTCAGTGTCCGACCTCACCAGGAAACATAAAATGCAGGTTCAGAAATCTTCCTCTTTTTTTATATGCTCATCGGCGCAATGAACCATCGCATTTCAATTCCATGTCCATTTCAGGGGTTCATGGCTTGGTGAACCCAAGTTCATAAAGTCCATTTACAGTTGACCACTTGTAATCATGTCCCGTGAAAGCTTACATTGTACACTCTATAATGTTATAAGCTTCACTCCATAGGATAGATAGATACAATGCTATTGGATATTAAATTACATATTGGTTCAATATCATTATGTTTACTGTAAATGAATCAAACTATAACATCATCAGATTGTAGAGTAAGCTCAGACACCTTCATATTATGGTATACAAAAAAACCTGTTCCTCTTATGGCAAGTGTAAAAATCCAATACAACTCCACTAAATTGCTTCCATAGGGAGACCTTTTTCTCTCTCCTAACCGGTTAGGAGGATATGAAAAAGGAGAGGAGCTCCTTATCCAGTGGTTTATTGGGCTGTATCACTGCATCCATCCCAGCACAGAGCTTACTGGGGTCTGTTATCCCAAGGACAGGGAGGCTATGAGGTTGGAAAAGGTTCCTCCAGTTTTCAGTATGAAAGTCTACAGCTTAGAAAGGCATACCATGGATAAGAAAAACAGTAGAGAGATGTTACATAGTGGGAGGGTGCCTGTAACTCAGAGTCTGTTAGATTTGTTATTGAGTCCATGCACCATAAGATATATTGCATCCAGTAACATGATTGTAGTGTGGTAAAGCTAGGCTATATGGACTGCAATTTCCATACAAATATGATATGAGAAAAGGCTTCTTTAAAAAGATATATGTCTTATTGTTCAAAGTAGCTCCTCTAAAGTACACTGATAATAATAGACCTGGAAATGTTAGTCACTACGGACTACGTTTCTATAGTCACGTGAACGTAGAAAAAACGGCTATACCTAGTTAGTCACCTATGTCTAATGTAAGTTAGTCATATAGTCAACCTATAGTCAGCCATTAAATCGGCTGATTTGGGCTATATAGTCAAGTGACTATGAAGTTAATGGTTTCATGGTCTAAAGTAGTCACTATGACTAATAGATATAGTCAATCATGAGAAATAAGGGAAAGGCAGGTCAAGATTTGTCCTGTTCTAGGATAGGATAAGGCAGGGCAGGGTAGAGGCTAGTATAGGGTAGGGAAAAGGACAGGCTAGCATAAGGCATGGCAGGGGACATGCTAGGATAGGTAGGGCAGGGGACGGTGTAGGATAAGGGAGGACAGGGGACAGGCTAGGATAAGGCAGGGTAGAGACAGGCTAGGATAGGGCAGGGCAGGTGACAATCTAGGATAAGGTATAGGCTAGGGGACAGGCTAGGATAAGGCATGGTAGTAGGGACTGATTTTCAGAATATCATGGCCCAAGGGGCATTTCATTCTAAAATTTAGCGACAGGTATTTCTTAGGTAAATCAAGGGTGCTGATCATGAATCTTTTTTTTATAGCAGTAATATATTATTTGCAGATATCTTCATTAAAGCTGTTAATATGCTGACCATAATGCACTTTTATTCATTTACCAGTGTTGCTAGGTGAAAAGGTTACCATGGTAACCTTGTATGATATTCCGATTTTTTTTTCTTCTATCATTACAACAATAATGGCCAAGGACCCTCATTTGGACCTAATTTTTGTCCTTCAATCATGATATCCATGGTTGATTTTACCCATTAGTGATAAATATATGCTTTTTTATATAGAAATTAGGCTTTCTCAAGCATTATTGGCGGCCATTTTGTTTTTGGGCTCGTTTCCATGGAAATCTTCATTTTTCAGAACTGCGAGCGGCAGATTCATGATCAGCACCCTTGATTTATCTAAGAAATACCTGTCGCTAAATTTTAGAATGAAATGCTCCTTGGGCCAGTATGGATGATAAAATCCCTAAAATATTCCAGACTATGGTAGGGGACAGGCTAGGATAGGGCAGGGCAAAGGACAGGCTAGGATGAGGCATGGCAAGGGGCAGGCTAGGATAAGGCAGTGCAATGAACATGCTAGGATAAGGCAGGCCAGGGGACAGGCTAGGATAAGGCAGGCCAGATGGCAGGCTAGGATAAGGCAGGGTAGGTATAGGCTTGGATAAGGCATGGCAGGGGACAGGCTAGGATAGGTAGAGCAGGGGACAGGCTAGGGTAGTGCAGGGCGAGGGACAGGCTAGGATAAGGCATGGCAATGAACATGCTAGGATAAGGCAGGGCAGGTGACAGGCTAGGATAAGGCAGGCCAGGGGACAAGCTAGAATAATGCATGGCAAGGGACAGGCTAGGATAAGGCAGGCCAGGAGACAGGCTAGGATAAGGCAGGGCAATGAACAGGCTAGGAAAAGGCATGGCCGGGGAGAGGCTAGGATAAGGCAGGGTAGGTGACAGGCTAGGATAAGGCAGGCCAGGGAACAGGCAAGGATAGGGCAGGCCAGGGGACAGGCTAGGATAAGGCAGGGTAGGTGACAGGCTAGGATAAGACAGGGCAATCAACATACTAGGAAAAGGCAGGGCAAGGGACAGGCTAGGATAAGGCATGGCAGGGTACAGGCTAGGATCAGGCAGGGCAGGAGACAGGCTAGGATAAGGCAGGGCAATGAACATACTAGGAAAAGGCAGGGCAGGGGACAGGCTAGGATAAGGCAGGGCATGTGACAGGCTAGGATAAGGCAGGGCAGGTGACAGGCTAGGATAAAGCAGTGCAGGTGACCGGCTCCTGTGTAGGCCTATTATGCTCTGTTAGTCTAGACATACACTGTTTATGTATTTCTCTGTTTAATATCAAAATTTGAACAAAATACCATGATTACTCTATCAAACATGAGAACTCATGCACTCTATAACACCTTAAGTTGTCTTACTCAACTGTAACATAACATATAACAAGCAGAGGTATCCATAGAACAGTGGTTTAGAAGAGGATGTGCCTACCTGAAGTCCATGGACCATTCAAATTTGAATCCTAACTGTTTCCTGTGCACACATTCGTGTGACATCATCAATTTGTGTGATCCACATATAGTCACTACTGACTATCTTATGACTAATATGTGACTAAGTTGTATAGTCCCCTGACTACGGGGGTCAAAATATGGTGGTATAGTCAGTACTGACTATAGGTATTATTATCAGTGTAGTCCAGTGTCGACATAAGCCCCAGCTCAGGCACTAACAGGCTGACCTCCTCAAGTCATTGTACCGCCCTTGCTGTGAGCTGCTCGTCGAACCGTGCACTCTCCTGACGCCAAACAGAAGAGGGAGCTACTCATGTTCAGCCTTTATAGTCAATAACCACAGCCAGGATGACAAGGCAGGCTGGGATGGGGCCTATCTGTGTCTAGGGGTCTAGGATTAATTTCCTTACCAGACCCGCAGCAAGTCAAGGGTCCCTATACATGAGCATGCTATTTTACTCCATACAAAGGTGATTTTCTTTCTGAAAAGTCTTCTTTCCTTTGCTACATGGACATAGATTTTCAGAAATTAATCATAGCTGAGGATTATTACATGATCTAGTTCTGGAGAAAATGCTATATGAAAAATAAATAGCACAGAATATAATTAGTCATTATTCATTAAAGTGCCACTGTAAAATTTTTCATGACATTCATGCTTTATTGTTGAGGGTGTATCAATGTCCCCTTTTCCTAACAAATATTTACAACATCACTTTTACTCGAGCAGAACTATTCAATCAAAGCAAAATATCTAAAAGATGGTTTGAGTACTATAAGCAACCGTGAAACAGTTGACTTATGATCTTGACAGGGGGTTCATATCACATGAAGCTACTGCATTGCTTTTCTCCTGCTAATGACAGAGAAACTCACATTTCAGTTACCATAGAAACCAGAATAGTATTGTAACAGACAAGGCAACAAACATAATACCCTGGCAAGCATACGTAGTCATACTATTCACCCTCAGATCATGCACGTACATTCAAATCATACCTTGGAAAATATATTTAGGTTTTCCTATTCTGTTTCCGCACCAAGGTGAATAGAACAGCACTGCAGCAATAGCTGTTATATTAATAGAATAATTCAAAGTAATTTAAAGGCAGACTGTTTCTGCCATAATATGTATATCTATACATCGAGATGGTTCAATTCAAGTTCTAACAGTTTTTTAAAGTTAAAAAAAAATTTGTATTCTACCTTGTGAGTAATCTAACTTGGCCATGTTTATTTGTATGATTTTACATCCAATTTGCTAATTACGTCATCTACTAATGTTTATTTGTAATATGTGTCAAAAAGTAGTGTGCCAATATTTGTATAAATATCAGAGGCCAGTACTCTATGATTGTTCTATGCTTTAGATGATTTGTCTCAACCCGGACAGCTAGTGCATGAAATGTAAAGATGTATGCCTGGAACCTTGAGAACTAGATATTTAGGTTTAGAGGACATAAAACATTCCTCCTCTTTTTGTCTTTCCAGCCATAAGAATTGTACAGCTTGGCCAGAGATAAATATAGTGCATGGGTGAAGGAGCAAAGTACTGATACAATCCTTAACACAGACAATGTTAGATGTTATCAGGACCATGCAGCAGTGTCGCTCCACTGGAAATTGGATTCTACAGTGACTCCTTGCAAATGAGAAAAATGAGTAGGAGAAGGGAAGCTCTTGAAATGCATTGTGAAGTGAATTAAGAGAAAACCTAGCCCATGCGTTCTATTATGGGTTCTGTTCAGCAGAAGGAATTAAATTAAAATGAGGAGAACAATGAATTGAGAGGACAGTCCCTGGTACAAAAACCATTTTTTTCTTAGTCAATCACTCACTTCCAATATCTTGTCCATCGAACCAAAGTTGGAGAACCACTGATAATAAAAAGGTGTATCATGAAATGATATGTGTATCACCAGAGCAAGTTATTGAGAACCAGACCCACATGGATGTATATCAGAATATTGCTGCAGTTCTGTCACTTTGTCCACATACAGTTCCCATAATGCAGCAGCCATCATGGTGGCTGATGGTGGCTGCCTCCAGTGGGTGTATCCTAAACGGAAATACATCACCTATCAACCGGAAGTGCCAGTACATGAGGCAGTCGGACAGAACAGGAGTGCAGTGTTAGAGGGAATGCTATGTGGTATGATATATTACGAGGTATCACAGTGTTTTCTTTTTCTCTTTTTTGGCAGGGTGGTGGGGCTGGTTGGGCAGGTGCTAGGGGGTGAGATAGGGGGTGGGTGAATGAGTGAGTGTAGGGGACAGGAAGGGTAGAAGAGGGAGAGTTATAGATGGAGGAGGGAGGATGAGCAGGATGTATCAAGAGGTGAGGCATAGAGGAGAAAGAAGGAGGGAGTGAAAAGGCTGGGGGGGGGGGGGGGTAATAAGCTAATAATAGGGCAGGAGACAAAGGTATACTGAGGTGAGTGATCAATATTGTAGAGTCAGGGGGCGGAACTGGGTGGCACACAGTATTGTATGTTTTATGACAGTCTTTGTGACAGGTTATGGGACATTCACCAAGGGAGGCCGTGCATCGTTCCCTGTATACATGTGGGAATAGATGGTAAGCATAACTTTGCTTTATATCATAATTATATATCACTGTATTTTGCAGATATTGTTTCCATCTGCAAAGGTCGAGCTTTGTTTTAACAGATTTTACATCACCCATGACACAATGTTCATATGTATTCAGACTAGAATAGTGCGCAGCAGTCAAAAGTATCTATAGAAGCAATCATAATTCGCATAGACCTGTGTAATACTTACAAATATTGCCCAAACATAACGTGCCTTCAGAACTGTTATTAAAGCTTTCCACAAAAAGAAATATACTGTTTTAGAAAGAAACTGTGGAACGTGGCATTCACAATATGTTACCTTTTTCGCTTTTTTCTTCTCTTGTCAGCACACACAGAAAAGTAAAGGTGTCAACTACATCTCCCACGTGGCTCTGGCAAAAATGGAGTGTCAAACAGCTCTTGACCCTGCTATTGACACTGATAGTAGAGAGTCAACTCGAATTGACCCTTCATATAAGCAGAGTCATCATCTGTTTGATTCTCCTTTTTTTACCAGAGCCACTTGGGAGACACAGTTGACACCTTTACTTCTCTCTGTGCAGCTAAATCTGCAGACAAGGGGAAGATAAGTATCATAACCAGCGTGACCAGGATGCCCCTGATATCCTATTACCTGTTATATATATATAACGTTGCAGATGACATAGAAGATGACAGGGGTGGATATCACACAGCTGGATGGCTTGCCTTTAGTAAGAACCTGGGCCAGACACTCCCATGGATGCCAGATGCAGGTAGTGCCGAATAGAAGGCAGGATTGGCAGTTCAAGAGGGTTGAGGTCAGTCTTGTTGAGGTCAGGCATAGTGAGGAGACAGTGACAGAAGCACAGTGACATGGATAGATATATAGAGAGACAGAGAGATAGAGATATAAACAGAGGTGAGCGACAATGAGAGAGCGAGTGAGAGAGAGAGAGAGAGAGAGTGTGTGAATGATTGAGTGAGTGGGTGAGTGAGTGAGTGAGAGACAGACAGACAGACAGACAGACAAACAGACAGACAGACAGACAGGGGGGGATACTTAAATCCAATCCTGCACATAGTGTGGGGTAGCAATGACAACTTCAATAGCATCTTAAACAACAGTGCGATCTCTTCTAATGGCAAGTGATCGACCAATACAACTCCAACTAATTGCTTCTGTATAGATACCTTTCCCCCCTTCAACACCAGTCAGGGGGAAATAAGAAGGGAGAGAGGCTCCTTAACCAATAGTTTATTGAGCTGAAACTGCACCATCAGACCCAGCACCTAGGATACTGAAGCCATTATACAAGGGTGTCCACTAATTAGACACCCTTCGCAACCAGTCCCTGTCAGTACTTAACTCTTTAAGAGCTGCATAGTGCATAAATGTACTAAGCTGCTTAGCTGCCATGGTGCATGAATGAAGCCTTGGGTGGTCCACTTGCAAAGGGTGCAATTATGCACCATTCTAACCTGACTGAATCAATACTCTTGTGAAGTATTAGAACTAAACAAAAATGACACATCTTTTGAGTAGACTTAAATCAATGAATTATTAGACCCATGGGTTAAGAGCAGACCTCCTTTTGTGGAAGTCAGCACAAAGCCTAGTTGTTTACCAGCAGGCCCTATGCATGCATACATACAGTCAGTCCAGGCATCAGTTGTTCCCATTATAGGGTGCATAGTATAGAAGGTGATTAGTCATCTGCAATACACCCGCATAACATTACCATATATATACCTACCCTCAAATGATTCTTCGCAAATTAATCTAACATAAGTGATTTGGACCAACCTTGCGGCTAAACTACAATGCTCACCTCCATCCCCCAAGTGATTCTCTCACTCTAGCTGTGCTCTGACCACTGTAGTGTATATTATCCTTGGGCCACATAACAAAGGCAATTGCTCATGTGGAGCATTTCATAGTCAATCACGATGGCTAAGATAACAATTCAGGGTGGAACTTGCTATATCAGTGTTTAGCCCTGGGTGTTATATTAGCCTACCCAGACCCTAAACTCCTGACACCTGGAATACTCCTTTAAATATAGATGTGCATGTCTTGTCATCATGTTTTAATTAAAGAATACCACAATAAGATTGTGGGTTTAACCTTAAAAACCGCCGTAGCATGGTATGTACACTGGTGTTATGGCAACTAAAAAAAGCCGATACAACTCCACTAGGCTCAGGCTCACGACAATGCCACAGAAAAGGTATACCCAGATGTCACAAAGTGAATATTTCTTTTGACCTCTGAGATTTTATTAGAATTAATTAAGTTAGCATACCTATTCATTTCTTGACACAAACTTTATGCTCTACCCTTTTCTGAGATGTAATTTTAGAAGTTTTGTGGTCTTTTTTAGCTTTTCCACGTTTTACAGAAAAAATCCATTATAATTCAATGCAATTAAAATGCTCTTATTTTATTTCTTGTATAAACATTAAAAAATATAGAGCATAATAATGCATAATTGAAAATGTTCCAGAATGATTGGAATTTTTTTCCTGATATTAATAGACACCATTTGCATGCAGATATTCGCATTTTTTCACCTTTTTTCAATGTTTTAAGCTCAATGTCACAAAACGACCATGTTAAAGTGTCCGTTACGCGTCCGTTACGCGTCCGTTACGCCATATGGAGCCATATTAACCACAGAAAATGTTAACATATGGCAGCTCATGATGTCGTTGATATTTGTCTTATAATAATTCTAAGAGTACCTACCCCCCCTAAATCGATATCAGGGAATCCAATGAGGCTATCCATTTTTCTCTATTTTGAATGGTTGCTTAGCAACCAACCCTTTTATATGAAAAATGTCAGATTTTATGGAAATCTTGAAAAATCATGATTTTACATGGTATTTTCATGGTTATGGTACAGTGAGAAATAATCATAGCTATATCACAAAATTTTATGAGCATATCCCTTAAGACCTATATTTTCCATTGCAATTGAGAAATAATGAGAATGAGAAGATTTTTTATTTACATATTTTTCACTTTTAATTGTTGCAAAGTCGTGAGTCTGAGCCACTAAATGATTTCTGTAGGGAGACCTTTTTTTCACTTGCCAAACAGGTTAGTAGGAAATAAAAAAGGAGAGGAGCTACTTATCCAATGCTTTATTGAGCTGTATTACTGCATCGGTTCTGGTACGGAGTTCACTTGACTCTGTTATCCAAGGATGGTGTTCAAAGCTTAGCATAAAAGTCTAATGCTTAGATAGGGATACAGTGTCTGATTATAGAAGCACAGTGCTGTTATATAATGGTAGGGAGCCTTTAGTATGTGCTAGATGATAATAAAAAGTTGTAAAATTTATAAGAAGGAAAGGCTACTTCAAAAAGATACATATATCCTAGTGTACAAAGTAGCTCCTCTAAAGTAGTCTAGTGTCTACATAAGCCCCAGCTCCGGCACAAACACACTGACCTCCTCAAGTCATTTTACCGCCCTTGCTGTGAGCTGCTCACCATACCGTGATACCCCCCGATGCCAACAGAACAGGGAGCTACTCATGTATGGCCCTTACAGTCAATAACTATAACCAGGATGACAGGGCAGTTTATCTTAGTCTAGGCATCTGGGGTATATTTCCTTACAGGACCTATAGCAAGTCAAGGGTCTCTATACCTGCGCCTGCTATTTCCTTGGAACTTTCCAAATCTCCCATCTTTCCTTTTTTACATGGAGATCTATCATAACTGAGGATAATACATGATTTGGGACTGCAGAAAGTCTAGGCATCTGGGGTATATTTCCTTACAGGACCTATAACAAGTCAAGGGTCTCTATACCTGCGCATGCTATTTCCTTGGAACTTCATAGAATTAGGTGATTTTCTTTCCAAATCTCCCATCTTTCCTTTTTTACATGGAGATCTATCATAACTGAGGATATTACATGATTTGGGACTGCAGAAAATCTAGTATGGGAAACATTATAATGCTTAGTTATGAATGATTTGAGGGTCTATCTTCGTTTATTGCATATGGATACTGAATACAATCAGTCATAATTCAAGATAATATAATATTAATTTCTGTAAGCGCATCTGCATGACTGAAACAATTGAATTCACGGTCCTGACATGGGGCTCATATCACATATCATGAAAGCTGTTGCAATGCCAATTTACCTGCTAGGCCCCTCATATATAAATTAGAAAAACTCTTATTTTGAGGAACCAGAATAATTACAGATAAGGCGGGGTATCATACGCTAGAATCTGTATTCATTCTGCCAGTCCTAGTTCTGATCTGAATATGCAGGGATTTCCCATACTCTACCATATGACAGACAAGCATCTATACTCAGTCTATCCACACTCAGATCATTATATTATGTACATCCAAATCATATTGCGATGAACACATTTAGATTTTCTAAGAAGACTAGAACAGTAATTCAGCAAATGTAATTATGTCGATGGAACATTTCAAACTAAGTTAAGGGCGGACTGAGTGCGGTGTGGTGGAAGCGATATGGCCGTTAACTATGTCAGGGCTATCTAACAATGTCTGCCATTCTCTGCGGGCAGATCTCAGCGCTCACTTGTGTTTGTTGGCCATTCATGTATCTGCCCTAACATGAATATCTGTAGATTTCAAGTTTTTAAAGGTTTTATTTGTATCGTAATATGTCTGTGATCTTACCTCAACGTTGTGGGCTTGGCCATATCTGTATGATCTGTATTATTTTACATCTAATCTAATAATTCATCTTCGGATTTTCATTCGTAAATGGTGTCACAAACTGTAAATATGTAACGTGATGATATTGTATGAATATCATTAGCTAGTATGTTACTGTTCCATGGATAAAATTATTTGTAAAAAAACAGAACAGCGTTCATGAGTATTAATACGTCCATCATGCCGCTTTATTTAATAAGGAATGTATCATCCCTCATCCCTGATACAGTGTATAGTTCCAGGTAGTCGGTTTCAATAATTTACAGATATACTATCCCATACCAATCACTTATCTTCCAAGCTAGCAGAGGGAATGTCAAGATTTGTGGCTCAGACTTTCAAAATTATACAGTCTAAATGAGGTTGGGAGGACAAACAATGTTCCTCCCCCATTTGGCTCCCCAGTCATGACATTACAGCTAGTTTATACTGTTGCAATAATTATCGTACATATTTCTGATTATGTTATGAGAAAGCTGTTTATATTGCATTGAAATGTATGAGTGTATATTATCAGTAATGTTAATTGATTATAGGGCCTATATGGCCCTAGCGGACGAAGCTATCTCAGAATATTGAGGCAGTCTTTTCCCATAATGCAGCACCCATCATGGCGGCTAATGGTGGCTCCCTCCAGTGGGTGTATTGTAAGCGGAAATAGATCACTCCTAAACAGGAAGTGCCTGCATATGAGGCTGTGTATATCTGACAGTGCAGAATCCGAGTGTGGGTGGGAGGGGGGGGAGGAGCAAGGGACCGTGGTGTGGTATGATATATTATAGGACATCATGGCATTTGGCTTGGGAGGCGCTGGGACAGCGGTAGGGGTAAGCTAGGGGGTGAGTGAATGTGTGTGGGTGAGAGACTTGACGGATTAGAAAGAAACAAAGAAAGGGGAGGAGACATAGGTATGCCAAGGCGACTGTTCTACATATTATACATTGGTTGGGATAGAGGGGGTGGCCTGGAGTATTGTATGTTTTATGACAATCTTTGTGACAGGTTATGGGACATTTACCGAGGGAGGTCTAACATATGTATTGTTTCATATGTTTGTGGCAATAGATCGCGGGAACACATAAATTTGCTTCACACATTTAACAGATGTGTTAACATTGAAAGATGTTGGGTTTTAGGGTTTGTGATGGGGTGCTTTAGCACTTTCATGGGGGGAAAAAATCTAATCTACCGACCCTAGACTTTTTCCCCATGTTACCTGAAACAAATCTTTTTTTTTATTTGGCCCAAAGCTTGAAATTCAAATACTAGTATAGACTAATATATTCTACAAAAATGCTTAAAAAAACACTTGTCAGACAGGAAGATGACAAGTATTAACCTCAACATGACCCAGATGCCCCTGATATCCAATTTCCTGTTAGCTGTAATATATCAAGTTGGGGATAACAGGAGACATGTCTGCTAGTGACAGGGGTGGAGGCCACACAGCAGGATGGCTGGTCGGCAGTGAGAACCTGGGGCACACACTCCCATGGGAGACAGGGGATGGGCAGTGCCTAATAGAAGGCAGGACTGGCAGTTCAGGAGGGTTGCAGGCAGTCACGTTTAGGTGGATGGCATAGCGAAGAGACTGCATGAGACAGAGAGAAAAAGAGACACAGACAGAGACAGAAACAGGTATCATGACAGAGACACATTGGGACAGATACCGAGAGATACAGATGGTACTAATATATTACCCATTATTTTAATGTATGATATATGAACATAACTACATCTTCCTAGACATATTGACGCATAAGCAATTTTCTTTTTTGTTTTTGTTTCTGTATTAGTAACAAAAGCTATTATCGCTGTGTTTAATACCAATTATATATTACATATCACATATCTTGGATGTGGTATGGGGTAGCTAAGCCAACCTTAATAGCATCATAAACAGTAACTAGCTCTCTTTTTAATGACAAGTTAAAACTACTGATAAATCTCCACTTAATTGCTTCTAAGTAGAAACCTTTATTCCTTTATCACCATTTAAGAGGAAATGAAAAGGAAGAGAAACTCCTTAACGATGGTTTATTTGACTGAAACTGCACAATCAGGTCCATTACCTAGGACACTTGTGGATCTTATAAAAGGAGGTCCACTGATTAGACACCCTAACCAACTGTGTAGGGCAATGGTGCATGCATGCCTCCATTGACAAGGGGTACATTCACTTCTGAAAGGGTCAACATGTTGTAAATGTCGCTCTTGTGAGTACACTTGACAATACTGCATTTATACATCATGATAACAAAGGGTTCATATAAGACAGTTTGCTCCTGATATGAGCTTTTCTCTTAGGACTGAGCAAAGAATACAGAATATATGTAGACGAACAATTTCATCTTGGAAGAAAACACAATGTTCATACTTGAGTCAAGTAAGTTTCTAAAATCTAAGTGATTTCTATACCAGTGTCAGTGACTCGGAATCAAAAATATATTCAAAAGAGAAAATGTTGGAGCAAATTCATTTCTAAGGTGGCTTAGCTGTTGTTATTGTAAAACAGACCCAGCTTCCTTCCAGTTCCCAAGTGATTCTCTCGCCCTAGCTGTGGGCTGTCCACTGTAGCGTGATCATCCCAAGGGCCACATAATAAAGGGAGTTGCCCATGTGGAACATTTTATAGTCAATCACGATGGCTAAGATGACAAT
Source organism: Harmothoe impar (assembly GCA_947462335.1). Lineage (NCBI taxonomy): Eukaryota > Metazoa > Annelida > Polychaeta > Phyllodocida > Polynoidae > Harmothoe > Harmothoe impar. The sequence goes on from OX381716.1 coordinate 54,723,630, forward strand.
ACGGGGTGAAAGTTGCTATATCAGTGTCTAGAAGTTGACTTAGCCCTGCCTAGACTCAAAATGCCAGACACCTGCATTGCTCCCTTAAAGTGTCCTTTATGTTTCTGCTTATATTTAGGAAAGAGCTCCTGAGGAAATTTAGGAAATGATCTCAGTGGCCTAAACATATTCTGCCTCAAGTGCCATTTTCCATTAGCCGATATGAAGGTGATTGGCAGGCAATCGGCGGAAAATCGGCAGGTAGTTGTTAGCAAGTCAATTGGTGGATATGGTATGTGTGTAGGTTTATAGTATAGCTTAAAATCGGCAGACCCATCGGCCATGATCGGTGGGTGTAGTGGGTCTACTAACGGATAGTGCCCTCAAATCAGCTGATTGGCAATGGGCCTCAAGGCCTAGTTTTAGTGTGTGTCCTTACAGAAAGATATTCCTAGTTACTGGAGCAGAGGTTGACCTTGACATATGGCAGCAAATGTCCAATGACTATGGATCAGTCTGGGCTAGACGAGCCTAGGTACTGGTTAGAGCTCTGGCTTCCATACCTGATACTGAGATAGCGTCGTGGCTACAATGCTCCAACGCTAGCATTAACTTGTCCTCGAGAAAGTGTCCATAATATCCTTTATCTTATAATGTCCTGTATGTCACATATAATTTAGAGGTTTACTATTAAGACCTTTTCTAAGGTAGCCAAAGTTTGGGAAAATGTTGTAAATGTATTGCTATCCACACTAGGAATACACTTTGGCTGTGTCCATGGCCCTAAATATGGGCTATACTCACCAGTAGAGCCCATTTTCACATTGGGGTTTCCAGTATCCACTCCATGATATTAATATCTCAAGTCAACGTATGGCACTCAACAGCAGAGTGGGGCTTGACAAAAAGAGAGATGTTTTGTCTCCAAAATCTTAAGTCATACAAAAGGAATAGATTGATAACAGACAAAGCTGTACTGTACTCCACATCATATCAATTATATGGTATTGAAACAGAGTCTACATAACTGTGGACTTAGCACAAGCTTTCTCCACAATGTACCTATAAATCCAGTTCAGAATTTCCCATTCTAGTGCCACACTAAAGGGGCACGAGAAAGGGGGAGAGAGCAGTACCACAGCAAAAAACTATTACGATAATGGAATAATTCAAACTAAGTTACAGACTGCAGACTGAGTGAGGAGTGGTGGAAGTGATGTGGCCGTTAACATTGTCAGCAGTGTCTATCAGTGGCTACACTCTCTACACACATTCTTTGACCCTCATCTGTGATGCATGCATCTCTGCCCCAAAGCGTCTCTTGGCATTACAATGGAACTGTTGCTGCGGCTATTTTGAGTAGATTTTACTCAAAGATAGGGCAGGATAAGGATTTATATGAAGGGCTTTTAAAGAGTATTTCAAGATGTTTGTATGATAGGAAATATTCCTCTCATTTGATATTGCAAGCTAGAAATATATTGCCCTGGGGTAGTAGTACAGGAACTTTAGATTAATTCTAACCCAAACCTGGAATTAAATACCATAAAGCTGAAAATTTCAGGAATGGCTCGTCATTATGTTAGGTTTGACCTCTTAAAAGTCCTGGAGTGTCCTATGTGGGCTTCCATTGAAAAACGGGCCAAATCCAATATGGCCGTCAAATAATCAGAATCCCATCTCCAATAATGACAATATCACTCCTGGAATAATTTAAACCTTACCTACCCCCCCCTAAATTGGGTACAAGGAATCCACTGGTGTCATTGGTTAATTGCTAGGACAAGTGGTTGCTTAGCAATAGCAGGTTTGCATAGCAAACCAGGCTTAGAAGCAAGCATCTATGGCAAAACCCCAAGACTCCATTTAGGAAGATCCTTACATCACTCACCCCAACTAAATGAACCCCAATGAATCAATTGGTATGGCTAGGACCTCTAGTTGGTTAAAAATGTCACTTCCAACCATATAATTGCTTAGCAACTCAGGTTTGCATAGCAAACTGGGCTTAGAAACAAGCATCTACAGCAAAACCCCACAACAACATTCAGGAAGATCCTGACATCACACACCCCTATACTATAAAATTAACTCCAATGAATCAATTGGTATTGCTAGGTCCTCTAGTTGCTTAGCAATATTACTTCCAATTATATTGTTGCCTAGCAACACCGGTCTAACTTGTTCCTAATGCAATATCAATATAGCGATCCCCTCAAAAGGGACAGTGAGGATACCAATCATGTCATTAATCTCTTTTCTTTTCCATTCAATTCTTGCTAACATGTGTGCTTGCTTAGTAACCTTGATTATATTTCTTTATTTGCCTAGCAACACCATGGGTCCCCAGATCACTTTTCATTCTGCCTTTCCTTATATTATAAGATAATCCTGGGATAGAAATGAAAGTGTAGCTAATCACTCGTTACTAAAATATTCTCTCTAAAATTGATTTTTCGGGTTAAAGGAAAAGACCAGCATGATTCCATGTGGCCTTCTATCGGTAGAATTGATTAGCAATATTCTGACTTGCACACTATCAAAATGTACATCATGGACTTAAACCAGTAATAAAGAAGATCAGAGTGACGTTACATGACACCAAATATGTACCCAGTCATACAAATCCTATACACGTTCAGTATATTCTACTACTACAATTTACAGTGTAACAGAAGGTAATATATGGTTAGGGGGCTATTCCTTGTATACACGAAGTAATTACAACCCCCTTTTCCTTCTCATTTTGTACAGACAGTTATAAGGGAGGCCACAATAGTCTTATCAAGCACAGACCAGGGTGTGAGGTAGCTGTCCGATGGGCTCCACTCACTGATGCTTCTGTCACTCTCTACACAGATTGTTTTGTGAGACGAGAGTTATTTCAGCTGATAGTGAGGAATACAGTAATATGACTTAGTGTGATGTATATGGAATGGTATATAGCCTTCATTTCTGCATATAGCATTCAGAGACAAACGGAAAGTGCACTATGAGAAGTCTCCAAAGTAAACTCTACAAATATGATAAGATGATATGTCTAACCAAGTGGTTCTGTTGCATGCCCCTTAACATGTAAGAGGCTTACGGGTGGAATCACCATGAGGTCAAGTAGAAATTGACCAAGAACACAGAAGTTATTGGGTGTATCCTAATTAATGAGATATATATAAGAGTAGATTATTCTGTATTTCATAAATGCCTTTGTGGTAAATTGGATAGTGTCCAGCATTTTGTATTATATTGTTAGGCCTATGATTTGTAGGAGGATGGCTAGGTAAGTGGTTAAGGAGGCAGTACAACATGAAGCTCCCCTTTGAATGATGTTGTCTTAGCACATATTCACAGGCTGTTCCCTGACAGCAGAAGCCAGCATTAAAACTGGGCAGTGTGTGAATCCTTAAACATATAGTGTGACTCTGCTGGGAAGGGATGCAGGATAGTACATGTATCATACATGTCTCTGATGTTAAACATGGGTAATATGATTTATTACCTGTATCACCGGGGTAATGTTTTGTTCTGTTCCCCTTGCCTTTATATGGTACTGTTGCTAAACAAAACAATCAATTGTATCCTTGTTGCTACGTAAGTGAGACCAATGATAAAGGATACCAATAAATTTCTTGAGGCTGATTTAGGAGGTTGGTACCCATAGATATTTTATATATTGATTCTTGATATAGGTTCAACTCTTTCCAGCCACCTAGTGCATTAATGCACTACCTGGTAAAAACAGCTAGTGCATTAATGCACTATGAGGAGGGCACATTTTTAGTATCAAATGCTATTTTCCTGAGTACACCAAATAACTATTTTGAACAGACATTACCTGTTATTATGGTACCATATGAAAGGAAATTACATACATGTTGCAATCAGTCATTTGAAAACATGTATCACAAGTACCAATTCTCATATTAACCTCAATATAACCCCATATATTAATACTGCTGGGTCTGGGGCCTCACTCAATCTGCCACATTCTGTGGAGTTTACACCATCATAGAGCCGGATGGAAAGGGTTAATAGTGCCATTGCTAACCAACATCAGTAACAGTTAACCTATTGCTAAGCAACTCCCACAATTATAAATGACATCATTGTTTTTCTTTTTCCACTTGGTGCTGTTAGAATGTTCCATATCAATTCTAAATGATGTTAAAACATCTCAATCTGCATGGAATTCAACCACAAAAAAATTAAATGTGAGTTGCTAAGCAATTATGTATTTGAAAGTAATGATGCTGAGCAACTAGAGGTCAAAACTAAAGCAATATTAGCAATGTGTAACTTAAAGTTGATTCAGTGGGGCTCTGTGATACCTGCAGGTTCTTCCTGAATGGCACCATGGGGTCTCGCTGTAGATATTTGCTTTTAAGCCCAGGTTGCTAGGCAAGCCTGCTGTTGCTAAGAAACTGCTTGTCCTAGCAACAAACCAAGGACACCAGTGGATTGCTTGCACCTATTTTAGAGGAGTAGGTAAGGTTTGTATTCTTCTAAGATGAATATTGTTGTCATAGGAGATGGGTTTAACGCCGGGTTGCTAGGCAAACCTGCTGTTGCTAAGCAACCACTTGTCCTAGCAACAAACCAATGACACCAGTGGATTCCTTGGACCCATTGTAGGGGGGGGTAGCTAAGGTTTATATTCTTCTAGGATGAATATTGTTGTCATAGGAGATGAGATTCTGATTATCTGGCGGCCATATTGGATTTGGCAGTTTTTTAATGGAAGCCCACACAGGATACTCCAGGACTTTTAGTACAGTGATGACAATACCAAAACCAATCATTCCTGCGATTTTCAGCTTTATGGTATTTAATTCCAGGTAAAAACCTAAAGTTCCTGTACTATAGTGTGTGAGTATAGGACTGATTCCTGGGTGGGACAGTGCCTGCAACTTGGGGTCGGTTAGATGTTATCAGAACCAGTGGCGCACCAATGTAGCTTTGCAGTAAATGTGTTCAGTAGTGAATGCCTATAAACAAGAAAAATGAGGATAAGAAGGGAAGCTTTTCCTATTGTGAATTCAATGAAGAGATAATAATGCACTGGACCCTTCACAGATTCTACTGTCAGCTTGAGGGAACACAATAGAATATAAGAATCATAAGACAAGGGAATTGAGAATAAAGTACTGTGATGATGTGTTTATCACTTGCCAATGTCATTTTCCACACACCGATGCAATACTGCAATAATGATAAATATTATAAAAAAGAACTTAGACAAAACTCCACGCCATTGGCATACATGCACATCCTATTTGATGAATTAAAGCTGGGTCATGTCACACAATGCCGACGGCTGAGTGTGACATGACCCATCTTCAACGAGAAATGTATTCATGTGTATTCAAGTTAATAAGTGGCATTTTGTGTTTATAACATGACCCTACTGTCTAAAAATCAGTAAATTTGGAAACCACTCCATGGGGGCATGGAGTACGGAGCTCCCATAGCTTTAACATAGAGAGGGTCATATCCACAATGTAATAAAAATTAGTAAAAATAATGAAAATTTAATATGAAAAAAAAAGAATTGAAATCTATTATGAGGAAGTCCTGAAACATTGACTCGGTACAGTTCCCATAATGCAGCAGCCATCATGGTGGCTAATGGTGGCTCCCTCCAGTGGGAATATTGTAACCAGATCTCCATCACATCTAAACAGGAAGTGTCTGGATGTAGTCTCTCTGATGGACAGTAAAGAGCTGCAGCAGCATGGGCGGCCGGTGGGAAGGGCATGGTGTAACATACCATAAAGGGTGAATCCACTGACGCAAATGTGTCACATCAAATGAACGTACACAATGTTAAACCTATGGAGGAATCTCGTCCGATCCTATGGATTCACGTCAGTGGATTCACCCCTATAGGAAATTATGATATTGAAGGGAGTGGATGAGGAAGGGAAAGCAGACAGGGAAATGGGCAAGGTGGATGGGAAGCTGAGCGAAGGGGAAAGAGAGGGGTAACGGGTACATGTAAAAGGGAAGGCTGACAGAGGGAGACTGGAGGAAGTTAAAGGAAGGCAAAAGGGTGGATATGTAAAAGTGTCCTTTATAACTCTTTTATGATGGATGTCACTAAAAGATTTGCCGTTATTCGCCAGGGCTGCATTCATGCATCATGACGAACAAGGCCATAATGCAGTAAGGCCAAAAAAAAGGTTTGTTTCAGGTAACCCGACAGACCCTATCAAAACAGGGCCGACCCTACTTTTTTTATGCAATTTTGAAGAAATTGTTGTACTTTTACCTTTTATTGGTCAATTTTTGGGTCTTCGGAAAGGCGGGCTAGTACTTTCATGTTTAAAAAAAAAAGTTTAAAAAACCAACAAAATCCGACCTACCGACCCTACATGTTCTTGTCATGTTACCTGAAACAAACCTTCTTTTTTTTTGTCCTAAGGTATCATGCCCTCCTTAAAGGGTTAAGCCTGGAGGGGTATGCTATCTGATAGGAGACTGATGTGAGGGGGAAGGGGTTGGAAGTGCTATTGTTTGGTTTATGACAGACTATTTGACAAGGTATGGGAAGGTTACTGAACATTTCACCATAGAAAAATCCTCGATGTAAAACAACTGCAGCTGTATGACAGCTTTAATATGATATGGATATTACTTTAAGAGATAAACAGGACTGCTGGCAAATGGCTTCTTCACGTAAAACTGAGCATTCCTGGTGATAGAAGCACTAATTTCTTGATTGTAGAAGATTCAGCATGATAAATCAATTACCTTAACAAAATTATGTTATAATCAGCAACAAATGCCAGATATTGCAATTATGAGAAACAGATCTGAACAATGTAACATGAAAATCATTTATTTCGCCTTCTAGAAAGATACCCATTGTTTTGTGCGTCAATGTTGTTATATCACAAGCGTCAATGTGCTTCTTGTAACCACTGCAGACTCCTGAAGAGTAAAACTAAATACATGAACACATAATAATGTGAGAGGGAAAATACTATTCCAAACACAACCCCAATGCCCCTGATATCAAATATCCGGTTACCAGTAATATATCAAGTTGCAGATAACATAGGAGATGTTTCTGCTAGTGACAGGGGTGGAGGCCACACAGCAGGTCGCTGGCCTTTAGCAAGAACCTGGGGCACACACTCCTATGGGAGACAGGGGCAGGGCAGGACCTAATAGATGACAAGACTGGCATCAGGTTGTGGAGAAGACAGGGGCCTGAATGGGGCATTCAGTGTGAGAGCTGAAGGATTCAGACGTAGAGAGAGGGGGAGAGAAAGAGAGAGAGAGAGAGAGAATGAGAGAGAGAGAGAGAGAGAGAGAGAGAGAGAGAGAGAGAGAGAGAGAGAGAGAGAAAGAGCGAGAGAAAGAATAAGAGAGAGAGAGAGAGAATGAGAGAGAGAGAGAGAGAGAAAGAGAGAGAGAAAGAATGAGAGAGAGAGAGAGAGAGAGAGAGAGAGAGAGAGAGATTGAGAGAGAGAGAGGGGATGAGAGATGGATAAAGATAGGGATATGTTACTCAGCATTTACCTACTGCTTTGTAGAACACTAGATGCATTTCATAGGAATCATGTTTAACTAGATTCCTAATGGTCTTACACCTCTGTATTTTTTCCCTTATTGTAGTTCTGGGCATCCCAGTCAGGAATCACTGTGAGCATCCATTGGCAGAGTGTGATTGTCAATTGGACTGAACCCCTGTTGTCTCAATGGGGATAGATGCATCATGGTCTACACACAGTATAACCCACTGTATTCTGTCTAATTGCACATCAGTGACTGTAGTGGTTCTCCTGCCATCCTACTGTCTATGTGTTTACTTGGGTCTATCTAAACCAACTGCTCAATACATCCTTCACCATGCCAATCCCAATAATGTCTTGATCTTTCATAACATGGCTCTGGATAGCATGTGCCCAGGTGTTTTCTTCTCTACCCCTGTAAGGAGTTGTTGATATCAGAAATTAATACAGAACAGGGGGACTTCATGACCTTAAACATTCTACATGAGGCTATTTTTGTGATAGTGATTACTAGATACCTAAAGTCTATGTGAGAATTGCATCAAGCCAGCTTTCACAGACACATTTCACAATAGGCATTATCAATTCAAGGGGATGTTCTAGGATAAGCTGGCCATGGAATAAAACAATAACCGTAGACAGTCCATAACACTGGTAAAGGGAAAATATCAATCCAATTACCATAGACAGTATATCTCACAGCCTCCCCTACCTATCCCTCACCCCATCACCCCGCCACCCACCCACCCACTCCTCCAACCATCCTCCATCATGCCCTACTATCTCTTACAGAAAAGTGGAGTAAGAGAATGACTGTGAACCTATGATGGGGTGGTTTGCATGAGAATGTTTTATAAACTTTATGCCGTTGAACAACTAATATCTCACCTCACAGGTTTAACATCATTGTTTACGTTAAATGTGAATGCAACAATTTATGCCCCTATGAGTCATCAGCCACTCAGATGGATCCAACTGTACCAGGCATACAGAACGTCGGCCCTTTAACTCGAGAAGCGGAATAGAATACCATTTCATGTAATGCGGTCAATGAACAAATTAGTAAATGAAAAATGGGCCGAAATATGAAGACTTTTGATAATGTTCTGTGGGTGTGTCCATACTCTGGGAGTATAACAATCAGAGACCCCTCTCTTAATTACATCAATAGTGACCTTAGCTTCAAAGCCCTAGTATTAGGGTAATGGTGCAGTGCTGTAGGCAGTATAATATAAAATGGTCATCTTAATGCAAGAATGTCCCTTACTAGTTGAAAGTCCTATAAAGGGCACCAGTGGACCTTTGGTAACAGTGCTCCTTCTACCCGAACTAAATCACACTAGTTAGGGATGGACACAGGTGAACCAGTTAAATCAAATTCACAAGCTAGCAACATTGCTATTAGATGAAATGTTCCCCTGGTTAGTCCCTAGCTGCCCCGTGCGGGGGCGTGCTGTGGCTGCATCCGGGTCCGTGCAGGTTATCCTCTGCAGCATCCAGGAGGGGGTCGCCGTGAATAGTAATGGATGCCGGGCAGGACTTCCGGTTAGTGTGGGTCAATGCCCGCCTTATGTGATTTAGACTATGTGACTGAGTTGGAGGGAACAAGGCAGGGAGGAAGGGGGAAGAAGGGAGTGAAAGAGATGAAGAAAATCAAAAGAGAGAAAGAGAGGCAGGAAGGCAGGGAGGCAGACAGGCAAGCAAGTAGGTAGGTAGGTGGGCAGGCAGACGGGCAGGCAAGCAGGCAGAGTTAGAGGCAGGCAGGGCTGGAAAGGATGTGTTGAGGAAGAGGTGACAAGAATAGAAAGCCTCAGCTAAATCTATCCATAAATAAAAAGGATTGTCACACAACTATGTTTCTACATTTGATGTTTAGTCAATCCCAGAGGCAACTTTACACATCCCACACTACCTCATTAGTACAGTCAGAGGAGGATTGAAGTTGAACACATTTGTTGGAAAAGGTTTCTCATGTTGTTTTCACCAGACCTTTTCAATATCTTTTTCAAACGCCACCCTGAGGTAATGCTTCAAATCCCACACTACTGCTGTTATCCATACTAATTACTCATAGCTTTAGCAAGCTGCAGCCTTCTTCACTTTGTATGTACTGGTAAAGTACTTATTTTCACGGGTTTGAATTCTCATGGTAGAGTGAAAATCGGAAGATTTTTGGGTATTTATTCCATACTTAGGCATATAAAAATTACATGGATTTTCCATTTCCGCAAAAATACATACCCAGTGAAATAAAATTCTTTCACATCAGAAAACACATGTTGACAAAGTATAGGTCAACACATCTGATCTGTGCAACTTCATTATTTTTCACTTGTGTTTGTTGCAAGACATAATAATATCAGACTGTGGCTCCAGGTCTTATCTGTTTGGTCACTACTGTTATCTATACTAATTACATACAGTGCATGTGAGATCGATGGGGGCCTGGTGACCTTTATCCTTTTCTTTATTTTTTGTACATGGATAACAAATGTTGACAAAATACGTCCTTATTGACATTATCATTTTGATATTTTAGATTTATTAAATTTCATTTCATTTCACTTACTCATGTTGCAAGACACATAATTATTAACATTGGACTCTGGGGTCTTATCTGTTTGGTCGAAACACTGTCCACCACATGCGGTACTTTCCACTGGCAACAGCACCTGATAAAAATACACAATCTGTATCAATTCTGCAACCAATTTCAATCCAGCAGTGAATGAAAGATCTAAGCCTCTGACCGTCCAGCCTACTCCATACAAATAGACACTGAATCCCTCTCAGCAGACCCCCTGCCCCTCCTCAGCACTCTGTGCAAGCCAGCTTCCCTCTGATACTACAGAAAGGGATTGGACTCTGGCTATATTAGATACATTTATCACTGTATCTGAGAACTGTATCATTATACCTAGGACAACAAAGCATACAGGATCCCTATCTCTAAAGGGGTGAATCCACTGAGGTAAATCCGTCGGATCGGACGAGATTCATCCATAGGTTTAACATTGTGAGGTGCATCCGATCCGACGGATTTTGCCTCAGTGGATTCACGCTTTTAACTATAGAAGCTACGGATGTCATTTAGGAGTTTCTGATTGGTTGACAGAGGTCACTTCCGTTCTGCAAGTGTCAACTGACCTAGATGCACCCGTTTACTACGCGCTGAATATGCTCCTATATACTACTACCCATTGTGTGGTGCATCAATGTTGTTATATCACAAGCGTCAATGTGCTTCTTCTTACCACTGCAGACTCCTGAAGAATAAAACTAAATGCATGAACACATAATAATGTGAGAGGGAAAATACTATTCCCAACACAACCCCAATGCCCCTGATATCAAATATCCGGTTACCTGTAATATATCAAGTTGCAGATAACATAGGACATGTTCCTGCTAGTGACAGGGGTGGAGGCCACACAGCAGGTCGCTGGCCTTTAGCAAGAACCTGGGGCACACACTCCCATGGGAGACAGGGGCAGGGCAGGACCTAATAGATGACAAGACTGGCATCAGATTGTGGAGAAGACAGGGGCCTGAATGGGGCATTCAGTCTGAGAGCTGAAGGATTCAGACGAAGAGAGAGAGAGAGAGAAAGAGAGAGAGAGAGAGAGAGAGAGAGAATAAGAGAGAGCGAGAGAGAGAGAGAGAGAGAGAGAGAAAAAGAGAGAGAGAAAGAATGAGAGAGAGAAAGAATGAGAGAGAGAAAGAGAGAGAGAGAGAGAGAGAGAGAGAGAGAGAGAGAGAGGATGAGAGATGGATAGAGATAGGGATATGTTACTCAGCATTTACCTACTCTAGATGCATTTCATAGTAATCATGTTTAACTAGATTCCTAATGGTCTTACGCCTCTGTATTTTCCCCCTTATTGTAGTTCTGGGCATCCCAGTCAGGAATCACAGTGAACATCCAGAGTGTGATTGTCAATTGGACTGAACCCCTGTTGTCTCAATGGGGATAGATGCATCATGGTCTACACACAGTATAACCCACAGTATTGTGTATATTGGCAGATCAGAGACTGTATTGGTTCTCCTGCCACCCTACTGTCTATGTGTTTACTTGGGTCTATCTAAACCAACTGCTCAATACATCCTCCACCATGCCAAGCCCAATGATGTCTTGATCTTTCATAACATGGCTCTGGATAGCATGTGCCCAGTTGTCAACAGTGTTTTCTTCTCTACCCCTGTGAGGAGTTGTTGATATCAGAAATCAATGAAGAACAGGGGGACTTCATGACCTTAAACATTCTACATGAGGCTATTTTTGAGATAGTGATTACTAGATACCTAAAGTCTATGTGAGAATTGCATCAAGCCAGCTTTCACAGACACATTTCACAATAGGCATTATCAATTCAAGGGGATGTTCTAGGATAAGCTGGCCATGGAATAAAACAATAACCATAGACAGTCCATAACACTGGTAAAGGGAAAATATCAATCCAATTACCATAGACAGTATATCTCATCGCACAGCCTCCCCTACCTATCAAGTGTCAACTGACCTAGATGCACCCGTTTACTACGCGCTGAATATGCTCCTATATACTACTACCCATTGTGTGGTGCATCAATGTTGTTATATCACAAGCGTCAATGTGCTTCTTCTTACCACTGCAGACTCCTGAAGAATAAAACTAAATGCATGAACACATAATAATGTGAGAGGGAAAATACTATTCCCAACACAACCCCAATGCCCCTGATATCAAATATCCGGTTACCTGTAATATATCAAGTTGCAGATAACATAGGACATGTTCCTGCTAGTGACAGGGGTGGAGGCCACACAGCAGGTCGCTGGCCTTTAGCAAGAACCTGGGGCACACACTCCCATGGGAGACAGGGGCAGGGCAGGACCTAATAGATGACAAGACTGGCATCAGATTGTGGAGAAGACAGGGGCCTGAATGGGGCATTCAGTCTGAGAGCTGAAGGATTCAGACGAAGAGAGAGAGAGAGAGAAAGAGAGAGAGAGAGAGAGAGAGAGAATAAGAGAGAGCGAGAGAGAGAGAGAGAGAGAGAGAAAAAGAGAGAGAGAAAGAATGAGAGAGAGAAAGAATGAGAGAGAGAAAGAGAGAGAGAGAGAGAGAGAGAGAGAGAGAGAGAGAGAGAGAGGATGAGAGATGGATAGAGATAGGGATATGTTACTCAGCATTTACCTACTCTAGATGCATTTCATAGTAATCATGTTTAACTAGATTCCTAATGGTCTTACGCCTCTGTATTTTCCCCCTTATTGTAGTTCTGGGCATCCCAGTCAGGAATCACAGTGAACATCCAGAGTGTGATTGTCAATTGGACTGAACCCCTGTTGTCTCAATGGGGATAGATGCATCATGGTCTACACACAGTATAACCCACATTATTATACGATCGGGCGACTCATCGTGCTTTTTAGGTGATATCCCCGTGCTGATATCTAGTGATATCGGCACCCTTCCGGTGGATATCATGCCATTTCCGGTGGTCCTGAGCAATTCCGAAGTTTATTCACCCATAAAATCCGAGGATTCATGGAGACTCGAACACGCTACGTCAAGACTTGAAATCCGACGTGCTAACCACCACGCCGTGGGGGCGCTGGTAGAGGTAGGTGGCGAAACAAGGAGTCTACAGGCGGATTCCCAGCCCTGTAGGACCATTATTTACCGAGTTACAGAAGAAAAGGCATTTTTTGGTCTAGTTTCTTTGAAAATCCAAATTTTTTTCTAATTTCTTTTTTACTATAAAGGTAGAAGTTGGACTTTACTTAGCCTTTCGTTAAAATAATTCTAGGGATTTTATTTCACATAGAAATAGGCATTTTGAAAAAGGTTCGTTTCCACCCAGGATCGATCCGGGTACCCTTGGTGTGTGAGGCGGCGACGCTAGCTGCCATGCCTATCCGGCTGTGGTGGTTGTGGAGGGAAACGCTGTGTATATTGCAGTGTATCAGGGAGCAGTTAGTTTTTAAAGCAGCAGGTCGCGCGGCGTAAGTACACTCCTATACGTTAGCACTGAGAGTAGGGACCTTTAGCAAACCTGACGTAGCTCATTTAATGCAGACATATCCTATGCTTTCAGCACTGCTACGTCTGCGTTTTATGAGCTTTTATGTGGTTGCTAAAGGTCCCTAGTATGTTGGATTTGAAATAATGACCGATCCCCTCACCTCCCCTACTGAAGAGTTCCACAACATGGCGCTACTGGTGTACGAGTGATATTCAGTCAATAATCCTTCAAAATGGCCAAATTAGGACGAATTTAAGGTAATTAAAGACATTTGAATGGAAATATCGTATAATAAACCTAATAATGTATGTCTGACGCTCGCACTCGGGGCTGTATCGCTGGATATCGTCACTCGTGCTTCGCACTCGCGCCGATATCCAGCGATACAGCCCCTTGTGCGAGCGTCAGACATACATTATTGGTTAAGTATTGTGTATATTGGCAGATCAGAGACTGTATTGGTTCTCCTGCCACCCTACTGTCTATGTGTTTACTTGGGTCTATCTAAACCAACTGCTCAATACATCCTCCACCATGCCAAGCCCAATGATGTCTTGATCTTTCATAACATGGCTCTGGATAGCATGTGCCCAGTTGTCAACAGTGTTTTCTTCTCTACCCCTGTGAGGAGTTGTTGATATCAGAAATCAATGAAGAACAGGGGGACTTCATGACCTTAAACATTCTACATGAGGCTATTTTTGAGATAGTGATTACTAGATACCTAAAGTCTATGTGAGAATTGCATCAAGCCAGCTTTCACAGACACATTTCACAATAGGCATTATCAATTCAAGGGGATGTTCTAGGATAAGCTGGCCATGGAATAAAACAATAACCATAGACAGTCCATAACACTGGTAAAGGGAAAATATCAATCCAATTACCATAGACAGTATATCTCATCGCACAGCCTCCCCTACCTATCAAGTGTCAACTGACCTAGATGCACCCGTTTACTACGCGCTGAATATGCTCCTATATACTACTACCCATTGTGTGGTGCATCAATGTTGTTATATCACAAGCGTCAATGTGCTTCTTCTTACCACTGCAGACTCCTGAAGAATAAAACTAAATGCATGAACACATAATAATGTGAGAGGGAAAATACTATTCCCAACACAACCCCAATGCCCCTGATATCAAATATCCGGTTACCTGTAATATATCAAGTTGCAGATAACATAGGACATGTTCCTGCTAGTGACAGGGGTGGAGGCCACACAGCAGGTCGCTGGCCTTTAGCAAGAACCTGGGGCACACACTCCCATGGGAGACAGGGGCAGGGCAGGACCTAATAGATGACAAGACTGGCATCAGATTGTGGAGAAGACAGGGGCCTGAATGGGGCATTCAGTCTGAGAGCTGAAGGATTCAGACGAAGAGAGAGAGAGAGAGAAAGAGAGAGAGAGAGAGAGAGAGAGAATAAGAGAGAGCGAGAGAGAGAGAGAGAGAGAGAGAAAAAGAGAGAGAGAAAGAATGAGAGAGAGAAAGAATGAGAGAGAGAAAGAGAGAGAGAGAGAGAGAGAGAGAGAGAGAGAGGATGAGAGATGGATAGAGATAGGGATATGTTACTCAGCATTTACCTACTCTAGATGCATTTCATAGTAATCATGTTTAACTAGATTCCTAATGGTCTTACGCCTCTGTATTTTCCCCCTTATTGTAGTTCTGGGCATCCCAGTCAGGAATCACAGTGAACATCCAGAGTGTGATTGTCAATTGGACTGAACCCCTGTTGTCTCAATGGGGATAGATGCATCATGGTCTACACACAGTATAACCCACAGTATTGTGTATATTGGCAGATCAGAGACTGTATTGGTTCTCCTGCCACCCTACTGTCTATGTGTTTACTTGGGTCTATCTAAACCAACTGCTCAATACATCCTCCACCATGCCAAGCCCAATGATGTCTTGATCTTTCATAACATGGCTCTGGATAGCATGTGCCCAGTTGTCAACAGTGTTTTCTTCTCTACCCCTGTGAGGAGTTGTTGATATCAGAAATCAATGAAGAACAGGGGGACTTCATGACCTTAAACATTCTACATGAGGCTATTTTTGAGATAGTGATTACTAGATACCTAAAGTCTATGTGAGAATTGCATCAAGCCAGCTTTCACAGACACATTTCACAATAGGCATTATCAATTCAAGGGGATGTTCTAGGATAAGCTGGCCATGGAATAAAACAATAACCATAGACAGTCCATAACACTGGTAAAGGGAAAATATCAATCCAATTACCATAGACAGTATATCTCATCGCACAGCCTCCCCTACCTATCCCTCACCCCATCACCCCACCACCCACCCACCCACTCCCCCCTTTAAGTCCAACCATCCTCCATCATGCCCTACTATCTCTTACAGAAAAGTGAAGTAACAGAATGACTGTGAACCTATGATGGGGTGGTTTGCATGAGAATGTTTTATAAACTTTATGCCGTTGAACAACTAATATCTCACCTCACAGGTTTAAACATATTGTTTACGTTAAATGTGAATGCAACAATTTGTGCCCCTATGAGTCATCAGCCAGTCAGATGTATCCAACTGTACTAGGCATACAGAACTTCAGCCCTTTAACTCAGAAGCGGAATAGAAAACCATTTCATGTAATGCGGTTGATGTACAAATTAGTAAATGAAAAATGGGCCGAAATATGAAGACTTTTGACAATGTTCTGTGGGTGTGTCCATACTCTGGGACTATAACAATCAGAGACCCCTCTCTTAATTACATCAATAGTGACCTTAGCTTCAAAGCCCTAGTATTAGGGTGATGGTGCAGTGCTGTAGGCAATATAGTATGAAGTGGTCATCTCATTGCAAGAATGTCACTTACTAGTTGAAAGTCGTATAAAGGGTACCAGTGGACCTTTGAGCACAGTGCTCCTTCTACCCGAACCAAATCACACTAGTTAGAGATGGACACGGGTGAACCAGTTACATCAAATTCACAAGCTAGCAACGTTGTTTTTAGATGAAATGTTCTGCTACATCCCTACATTGTTGCCCATCCCTGGTTAGTTCCAGGCTGCCCCGTGCGGGGGCGTGCTGTAGCTGCATCCGGGTACGTGCAGGTTAACCTCTGCAGCAACCAGGAGGGGGTCGCCGTGAATAGTAATGGATGCCGGGCAGGACTTCATGTTATTGTGGGTCAATGCCCACCTTATGTGATTTAGACTATGTGACTGAGTGGGAGGGAGCAAGGCAGGGAGGCAAGGGAGAATGGGGGAGTGAAAGAGATGAAGGGAAAGGGAAGGAGAGAAAGAGAGGCAGGAGGGCAGGGAGGCAGACAGGCAGGCAAGTAGGTAGGTAGGTGGGCAGGCAAACAGGCAGGCAAGCAGGCAGAGTTAGAGGCAGGCAGGGCTGGAAAGGATGCGTTGAGGAAGAGGTGAGAAGAATAGAAAGCCGCAGCTAAATCTATCGATAAATAAAACACGACTATGTTTCTACATTTGCTGTTTAGTCAATCCCAGAGGCAACTTTACACATCCCACACTACCTCATTAGTACAGTCAGGGGAGGATTGAAGTTGAACACATTTGTTGGAAAAGGTTTCTCATGTTGTTTTCACCAGACCTTTTCAATATTTGTTTCAAACGCCGCCCTGAGGTAATGCTTCAAATCCCACACTACTGCTGTTATCCATACTAATTACTTATAGCTTTAGGGCCAGGTGGCCAGGCAAGCTGCAGCCTTCTTCACTTTGTATGTACTGGGAAAGTACTTATTTTCATGGGTTTGAATTTTCATGGTAGAGTGAAAATCGGAAAATTTTGGGGTATTTATTCCATACTTAAGCATATAAAAATTACGCGGATTTTCCATTTCCGCAAAAATACATACTCAGCAAAATAAAATTCTTTCACAGCAGATAACACATGTTGACAAAGTATAGGTCAACAAATCTGATCTGTGCAACTTCATTATTTTTCGCTTGTGTTTGTTGCAATATCAGACTGTGGCTCCAGGTCTTATCTGTTTGGTCACTGCTGTTATCTATACTAATCAGATACAGTGCATGTGAGATTGATGGGGGCCTGGTGACCTTTATCCTTTTCTTTATTTTTTGTATATGGATAACAAATGTTGACAAAATACATCCTTATTGACATTATCATTTTGATATTTTAGATTTATTAAATTTCATTTCATTTCACTTACTCATGTTGCAAGACACATAATTATTAACATTGGACTCTGGGATCTTATCTGTTTGGTCTAAATAGTGTCCTCCACATGAGGTACTTTCCACTGGCAACAGCACCTGATAAAAATACAAATCTGTATCAATTCTGCAACCAATTTCAATCCAACAGTGAATGAAAGATCTAAGCCTCTGACCGTCCAGCCCTACTCCATACAAATAGACACTGAATCCCTCTCGGTAGACCCCCTGCCCCTCCTCAGCACTCTGTACAAGCCAGCTTCCCTCTGATACTACAGAAAGGGATTGGACTCTGGCTATATTAGATACATTTATCACTGTATCTGAGAACTGTATGACTCAATTAATACTAGCATCCGTAAAGCATATGCAAATCGACTGCAGACACATACATATTACAACATAATAGTTCACAATGGCTAATATGATGAGTACACCAAACATCTATTTGTACACCTTCCCCCCCCCCCCCCATAGCATAAGCATGGCATTTGATCAAAAATACACTGGTTAGTGAAATTCAGAAAATCCAAAATTACTACCTGAGAGTGTACCTGTATATTGGAGATAACAGTAGTTGATCTACATGTCCAATGCCCCAGTTAGAAGCTAGAGAATGGAAGAGGAGAGTCGTGCTACAACAAAAAGTTTAATATATGGAATGTATAGAGTTGCTGGTAATGAAGAAGCACCTATTTAGTCTCTGCATAGTTACCCTTAAACCAAACCAGAAACCGAAAGGTGAGTTATCCCTCAAAGGTGTCTACTTTCTTATTGAACTCATCATAAATAAGGTTAAAATGAATCTGAATTTTAGCAAAAATATGCAGCTACTGAATTTGAGAATTCACAGGCACAAGCAAAACAAAAATGGATGTGTAAAAAGAGGAGAAGACCAAGGCAACAGTATCTAAAAAGATCAAAGTTGTTTTTGTTTGGCCACAGTGTCAGATCAACCCCCATGGGTTGGCAATGGTTACAAAAATGTTAACTCATCATATTTCACCCACACCTGTATCACTCATCGCCAACAACACTTCATGTTATTTCCACCCACACCCCTTCCCACACCGGAGACAGATCAGACAAAGACCTGTTACATGTAAGGTGAGAAGAAGATCTGTGTAGGAAAAATGGATATCCTTACCAGGAGTGTTACCAGTAATTATGTATATCTTTGTTTAACCTGTCAATTTAAGCATCTTATTTCTGAATGTTGGGTTTAGTTGATATATATAAGTGCTATGGTTATTGTTTGTCCTGGAGTAGCCTGAGACACAGTATTTGCCCAGTTTCCAACTGTTTCCCGCAGCACCAATCCCTCAGATTCTGCCCAGAATAACAAAGTCCTCACCATCTCGGAGGTAATCCTCAGATGCAGTGTTTTCCATTAGCAGAAGGACCCACTGAGTTGAGACGTTTTTATTTATGTTCAAGACCCTGCTGATGAAATGTAAGGTCTGGACTACACCCAGGCTAAAAGGAAATACTTTTATATAATATTACAGAGTGCTGCAACGGAATAATTGTATGCATGAAAAGACAATGTGCGTTGAAGGGTAATGTTGGACCTTAGGTGTCAAATAGAAACTAGTTAAATTGAAATATGTTTGAGGCAGTCCTAAAAATGCACCCCGGTTCAGTTCCCATATTGCAGCCCCCTATCATGGCCCATAATGGTGCATCCCCCTGGTGGTAATATTTCAACCAGATATCCTTCACCTCTGTACGGGCTGTGTTTGGATGTGCTGTTTGTGATAGACAGTACAGAGATGCAGCTGTAACAGCATATGGGCATATGGTATAATATATTATAGGGTATGATGGTGCTGGAGGGTGGACTAGGACTGGAGCCAAAAAGCAGTTGGTAAAGAGGCAGAAAGGATGGGAAGCTGAGAGAAGGGTGAGGGGAGGGTGGGAAGGGAAAGAAGGTAAAGAGGAACGACTTCAAGAGGGAGACCACAGAAAGGAACGTAAGGGGAAGGTTGGTAGCTCTGAACACTGGAGGGAAAAACCTTCCAAAATTACGACTTTCTTCTTTTGCAGAAATACATATTGTTCTGTGTTGGAGGACCAATGATTAAGTGGTCCAATCGTTACCTTGGGCGTGGTTTGCTGATCACTGCCCACTCAAAGAAATAAGGATGAAATGCATAAATATTCCTTTATGTGTACTTTTTACACATACCTTCAAATTTGTTTAGTTTGAGTCTGAATTGAAAGAGGACACCCATGTAAACTAATAGCCCTATAAAACAAATATGCATAATCAAATGAGAGGGAAAACACTATCCCCAGCACAACCTGCATTATTCTGATATCTTATTTCCTATTTCCATGATAATTACATCGCTCATGACTGTGTTATCTTTTGAAATGTACTGTGTTTTAGAAAATCACTTGGTGAGATAAAATACTTTATAAATTCAAAAAACCTGTAATAAATCAAGTTGCAGATAACATAGAAGATGTGCCTGTTAGTGGCAGGGGTCAGGGCTGCACAGCGGGATGGCCGGCTTTCAGCAGGAACCTGGGGCACACAGTCCCAGCTGCAGGGGAGGCATGGGAAGGCAGTGGCTAATAGAAGGCAAGACTAGCATCAGGTTGTGAATGGGGTATTCAGTGTGAGGGGTGGAGGATTCAGTAGGAGAACGTGAAAGAGAGAGGGCGAGGGAGGGGGAGAAGGGGAACTCAAGAAAGACGGGGACAAATATTGACATACAGAGAGAGAGGGAAAGAGGAGGACAGAGACATATAAAGAAAGCGGAAGAGACAGAGGGATGATGCTTAACATTCACCTGGGGCTACGTCCCAATGGGCACAAAATTCATTGTAATGTTAAATCAATGTTGAATCAATGTTGATTCAATGTTCTTTGCCCATTGGGATGCAACTCTAGATGCCTCTCATTATGTTAAACTCAGGTCTCACAAGTCTTTATATCTTGACATCTCAGTCAGAAATAACAGCAAACCTCCATAGGCAGTGTGTGGTTGTCAGATGGGCTGAATCCCGGGGAGCTGAATGGGGACGATCCAGACACTTCTACACACAGTATAACCCACTGTGTTGTGTCTATTTGCACATCAGTGATTGTGTTGGTTCTCCTGCCATCCTACTATCCACATGTTTACTTGTGTCTATCTAATACATCCTTCACCATGCCAATCCCAATAGTGTCTTGATCTTTCATAACATGGCTCAGGACAGCATGTGCTCCTGTCTCAACAGTCTTTTCTTGGCTGCTCTTACATGAAAGTAAAATTCAGAAATCAGTGCCGAAATGGGGATGACCTAAAAGCCTTTCCTTTATAGACAAGTTTATTTTGCTGATCGCTGCTACTACATACAAGATGAGTAAGTATCCAAAATGTATGCAAAACATGACTACATACAATGCATATTGTATTGTGTTATGAAAAACTGTTTGCTATGTAGCATACATTGAGTTTATCTAATGTTTCAAGTGATCATTTTACATTTGCGTATCGCCAACATACAGGCATATTGTAACACATCCAAATTACACCAGTAAGAGGTAATCATTGAATATGATTTATACTTGTGGAGCATTGGCAAAGGGCCTGGCCAAGATTTATATTCATAATCCTAGGAAAGGGGATGAGCAGGTTATTAGATTATAATACTACTTACACAGTGAGTCATAGCATCTATTACAAAGATCCATACCTTTGAAGATTGTATATCTAGATGCAAGATAATTCTTCAATATGGTCTTTCATTAAACTGATATGTACACATCAAACTGCTAAACTCAACTCACAGAAACAATTATCACGGTGTAAAAGTAGGCAGTTAATGCATGGGGGTGTTCTACACTAAGCTGGCCACTGAATAAAATGATTACCATAGACAGTAGCTCATCTCACAGACCTCCCCCGCCAATCCCTCACGGCCCATCCCACCCCTCATCCGCTCACACATTCCACCCCTAAAGTCCAGCCATCCCTCATCACGCCCTACCTCTGACACTGCTATAGGGGAGTAACACACTTACTGTGGACCCATGACATGGAGGTTTGGAGGAGAGTGGACTCTCGATTTACAGCTACTGCCAGTAGTGGCTAACCAATATAGTTTAGTTGACTTTGAATTCCACGTCATGGGTTGTTAGGAGTCAACATAAGCATTGGAATGCTCCTATCTACGGACATGTGAGTTCAAAATTACCAACTGAAGTAATGAGACCTCAGGAAATAGGAAAAAGAGAAATAGGCTCAAGCGATGTCACGGTACATATTGCCTTAATCCTCTCGCACTGGTGCCTCTTTTAAGCAATTCATTTCAAAGAGGCCCTCTTATCTTAAAAATTACATTATTTGCTGAGTATGAATGGAACAGTTCTAGAAAATAGTGGGGGCTGAAAATCTCTATTCTAGGTTCATCTGGTTTGGGCTTAAGTGAACCAGTTACATCAAGTGGACATAATGTCAACTTGGCTGTTATACAGGATAACCCGCTACATCCCTACATTGTTGGCCATCCCTGGTTAGTTCCAAGCTGCCCCGTGCGGGGGCGTGCTGTGGCTGCATCCGGGTACGTGCAGGTTCACCTCTGCAGCATCCAGGAGGGGGTCGCCGTGAATAGTAATGGATGCCGGGCAGGACTTCCGGTTATTGTGGGTCAATGCCCGCCTTATGTGATTTAAAGACCGAGTGGGAGGGAGGGAAGGAGGGAAGGAGGGAAGGAGGGAAGGAGGGGTGGGGTTGAGAGAGGAAGGTAATAGGCCAGCCGGAGGACATTAGTACAGTCAGAGGAGGGTTGAAGATGAACACATCTTTGGAAAAACTTTCTCATGTTATTTTCAACAACTAAAGAACTTTGCTCTTCCAAAAGCCACCCTCAGGAAATGCTTCAAATCCAACACCACTGCTGTTATCCATACTAATTACTTACGGCTCGAGATCCATGCTGGCCAGGCAACCTGCAGGCTTAATCTCATTGTATATATATATAGTTAACACATGTTGTACATTCCTATTGATATATCAGTTTAACACATCTAATCCTCTCAATTTCATTTGTTTTCATGTCTCTTTTGTTGCAAAATATATAATAATAGATATCGGAAGGTCTTATTTGTTTGGACCGAGCAGTATCAACCACATGAGGTACTTTCTACCGGCACTTACAATAACGTCTGAGAGAAATACAAATCTGTATCAATTCAGAAACCAATTTCAATCCAACAGTGAATGAAAGATCTAAGCCTGTGGCCGTCCAACCCTACTCTATACAAATAGACACTGAATCCCTCTCAGCAGACCCCCTGCCCATACTCAGCACTCTGTGCAATCCAACCTCCCTCTGATAGTACAGAAGGGGATTGGATGGCTCCAACCCTGGCTATATTAGATACATTTATCACCTTTATGCCTGAGACTGCATACTGCAGGGGGATCACTGTATTGAAGAACTGTATAACTCTGAAGATACTAAAGTAGACTACCGACACATGTATGTTAGAACATCATAGTTCCTCATGGCACATATTATGATGAGTACACTGAACGCAAAGATAACATGCAGTAGCCAAATCAAAAATGTCCATAGCATGAGCTTGGCACCGCAAAGAAATGTATAGTTAACTGGTAAAATTAACTCTTTAACAGAAGACATGCAGTTACTGAATTTTAGAAATCACAATAGAAATGTTTAACACAAGTTAAAAACATCGAAATTATTTTTGCCAGGCCACAGCGTTAGGTTAACCTCCGGGGGTTGGCAATGGTTACAAAAGTGTTGACTTATCACATGTCACCCACACCTGCATCTCTCATCCTCCACAACTCTCCATCTTATCCCCAATAATGTTACAGCAACCAAGTGTTCTGGTCATACTAAGGTAGCCTGCAGTGCACTCCTTTGCCAGTTACGAATGTGTCGACTCGTCTCCCAACTGCCGTACATCCCCCTGGGCTCAGGGCCTGAAATCCTGCCCAGAATAACAAAGTCTTCACCTTTCTCAGAGGTAATCCTGAGATGCAGCGTTTTCCATTAGCAGAAGGACGTTCTGCGTTCAGTGGTTCGTCATTTCTGTTTCTGGCTTTCCTGATGGCATGTAGGTTTTAGTAACTCCCTTGGCCACCTTGTTTCAAATTCCCTTACAATATCAGTAATACTTTGGAATTCTAATTAGCTTACAGCACACACACTGTGTATAACTTTAGGAAATGTATACGAGAGAAGAAATACAATTATGTTATTCTGATGAAGGGACTATAATATTGAATATACAGGCATGGATTATCACAAAACCTCTGTGGACTACTACTGTAAACCTATAGTCTATGTTCAATCTCATATGATGGTAGAGCATGTCGTCTGGTATAGTAATCTAGGCGTCTGGTGTAAAAAATCTAGCATATCACACACAAAGATATAAGAGATATCACAGTGATCCTCCATTTTTTCGGGGGGGGGGGCATTGAATGTAAAACATGATATGCCGTATTGAATCCAATACTACACTGCCGTTTGACTTCTCCGTATCAATTCTACAGCTCATCCCGTTTTCTGTGCCTGAATAGGATCAACCACCATGCCAATTGTCAGCTGTCCATGCTTCAGTCTGATATCTGCAAGAGCCATCAGAAGTCTGGGCACGACTTGAATCGGTTCCAGACCATTACACACAGTGCACCAGATGCATTGAGGCATGCCCTCCCACTTTACGCTTGGAGTTTTAAGGGCTGTGTAGTGCTTTAATGTACAATTCCCTTTGTCGTCATGATGCATGAATGCAGCCCTGTCAAGTAACTCACCAGAGCTGCATTCAAGCATCATGCGACCTTATGATGATTGAGGCTCACGATGAGTCAGCATGATACTTGAATGCAGCCCGGGTGAGTAGAGGTTCCAGGGATGCATTCTTGTATCTTGATGACAATGGGTATTGGACATTATTTAAAACACTCTCTATCACTTGAGGGTTAAAGACTAGACCACCCCAAGGGAGACTGACTTATAGACCTATCTTACTCCACCTCAGACTGCAGCTTAATAGATTGATTAGCTAAATATAACTGAAATAATGACTGAATAGAGCTCATTCAGGTGGTTGCTTTGGTGTTCTTTTATTTCGCCCGTTCTACGATCTATCAAATTAAAGTGCTCTTCACACTGCTGGCCATTACTTGAATTAAGATGAGGGCTTACTATTTACACCTCAACCTATCTGAAGGACTGGATGAATGTAAGATAGTCATTCCACATGGAGATCGAGCATCTCTTTATTCCGACAAAGAGGTTTATTCTCAACAGGGGCATGGATAGCTACATCGTGTTCACTGATCTTAAGGACTCTCAACAGGTTTGTTAAAATTAACACATATGCATGGATTATTTGACACAGATATGTTGAGACTATACACATTGTACACCAAATTGATCATATTAAATGTTTCTATCAAATTAGTTCCATTTTGGAAGGTTTAAGAAGCCAAAGAGTGCAAATGGAACAAAAACGTTCTTTTTTCTTAGAACATCATTATGGGATGGAAAAAGAACACTTTCATAACTTTTGATAGTTGGACATTAATCTAGGGGTCATTCCCTTTCTTTTAGCTATATCTCAATTATTAAGCTCTACAGAGCTGTTCAAAGTAGCATAGTCACTTGAAAATGGTTGAAAATTGTTGAAAACAGGCGGAAATAGGAGAAAATAGGGGATTTTGGCCATTTTTCATGAAAAATCAGCAATTTTCAAGTAACTATGCTACTTTGAACAGCTCTGTAGAGCTTAATAATTGAGATATAGCTAAAAGAAAGAAAAGGTCCCCAGGGAATGACCCCTAGATTACTCTCCAATTATCAAAAGTTATTAAAGTGTTCCATTTGCATCCCATAATGCTGTTTTAAGAAAAAAGAACGTTTTTGTTCCATTTGCACTCCATAGCCTCTGAAACCTTCCAAAATGGAACTAATCTGATAGAAACATTAAATATGATCAATTTAGTGTACAATGTGTATAGTCTCAACATATCTGTGTCAAATAATCCATGCATATGTGTTAATTTGTACAAACCTGTTGAGAGCCCTTAAGTCATCAAAATAGCCATGAAACTGTGCATCATCTGGTGAAATATGACTCAGGGTTCAACTCATAGAGATTGGATATAATCTCCTGGACTTCTGCCTCTGGCCAAAATAGTTGTCAAAATGAATTTTCATACTCATCATACACAGTTAAAATGTAGTCATTTCATCAAGCGAGGATGGCCACTGCCTCGCTTGTTGTAAAACAGACCAACATCCATTGCTCGTTTCCTGCTATGTATGGGTTAATGCTGCAATGTCTCATCTCTGCAATAGACTCCAGATACTGAGAATACGGTCCACAATGAACTGCAGCAGAAGTGGAAACAGTCGACTCCATAATCAATCATTGATGCTGTCACTGTCAACAATGTTAGCTAGAATTACAATGAGGCAGAGACACCAGTAAAATAAGGACTAATAAATCACAATGTTCAGACGGAAATTAAGGTTATGACAAGCGGTGATGGTGAGACAATGAGGATCTGATTGCCAACTGTAGAAGCTGCAATACAGATGCCGATTCAGGGATATTCTGAGTGAATAGAAATGGTCTTCACTGGGTGATTGCTAATAGTCCTGACTGGGCTCCTCCACAGCTAGATAAGGGTCCTGACAGTGCTTGGGGCATTGTTTTTGCTAGTGTCAATAGCTGTTAACACATTAAATTCGGCGAGTAGGAAAGTATAGGTGCTATAGTCTTTGGCAGTAAAACTGAAAGATTTCATCATTGTTACACTATTCGTCTTAGAAGTAGCAATTAATGAATTCACTGGATTGCCTAAAATCCTAGGAGATAGTGATTAGCTGATATGTTAAAATACCCAGGTCTAGAGATTCATAAACTGAGCAGTCTCACTGAATGTGTCTAAGATGGCGTAGGTTCATAGACTCTGCACGGGCTTGTATAGCTCCTCCTATCACTAGCATCGGCATTATAGCCTATAGAGCTCTGCAATCGTAAAGCAGTCCACACACACCCGACGTAGTCTAGGGAATTCCTTACAGAAATATTGCAATAGCATCCAGTGCTCTTTACAATGCACTAGCACTGCACAATTGAATAGACACAAATCCGGTCGACAATCGGTCACTGCAGAGAGTCTGGCCTCAGTTTAATACAAAAGGAGCTAAATTTGATGTTGGAGACAGCTGATAATTATTTGATTCCAACTCCAATATTCCCATCTCAGAATGAAATTCCTCTCTATTCTCTACTTGGAGATCATTTCAATTCTTCATTGTCACGAATCTAATTAATGAATGCACGTCAGCCATGAGCTAGTATTGGAGGTGTCCAACAATGAGACATTATTCCATCGTATTGTCTATTGTCCATGGATCACCTTAAAGGGCTGCGACATACAACTGTATGAACCATCCGATTTAAGTAATTGTAGGCAAACCTTTAAGTTGATTAATAGCCTTATTTAGGCAGCTTAAAACAAACCTTAAAAATCCAAATATTGCTTAAATATGCAGAAAAAAGGTCATTAATCAAATTTAATTTTCACTCAAAGTTGCTTGAATCAGATGATTCATACAGTGTAACTGTTTGAAACCAGGGGCGTTTTGTTGTGCAGTAGCACATGCCTTTTACCCTTGTGATATTCGGCTGGATACCTACTATCAGTGTACTGTATAGGCTTGTCTGTGGAGAGTGAGGGTGAGTCTGCTGACCTCGCTATCGCACTCCTGTATTGACCACCCATATACTGTACAGACCCCTGTCTATGATGTGTCAGAGGAGCTGTGGGGTGCCACATGTTTTAATCATCAATTTTCCAGATGATTTGCGGATTGTTGTAGAATATGGTCTCATTTTAACCTTACTGAAAGAATATTTCCTACTATGAAATTTCAGAAAATTTTAAATTTCATGGGAGGGAAAAATACTTGATAAGTAAGAATCTGTTTGGATATTGGGCATAGAGCTAGTCTCTAATCTGATAAATTATCAATTATGTATTTCTTTGAAGGTGAAAAGCTGATATAGAACTTCTGTCAAACACTAATAATACAGCCTTAGGAATTAGTCTCATACAATCTAGGTGCCTCTAAAATATCAACTACATGTATAATTATGTGCATGTAATAAACTGAACTCGTTACAAAAAGGATAACCCAATCAAATGAGAAAACAAATCTGTAAATTGAATTTACCCTTGGAGCCCCATGATGTGGTTTACCATCCAATAGCCCTATCTTGACCTCCCATGCCCCTATCACCCACGCACCCACTTTGATGTCTTTGATGCTAGCCAAGGTCCTCCTCCTAAAGAAGGCTGGAGTAGGGTATCAGAGACGGGTGGGTAGGGGAGGCGACATGGTGCCTGATCAATGACACAGACTAGTCTATACGCTGGTAGTGCTGCTTTACAGGATAAACCTCTAATGTGGTTAGTCCTTTAAAGGCCACATAGTGCAATAATGACATTAGTTGTCATGATGCCTAAATACAGCTCCATTACTCTGGGCTGGCTTGATACATCATGCCGACCTTCCAGGAGTGTATCAATCCTCTAGTCTGCATGATGCAATCATTCGGCACTATCAAATCATTTGCGAGGCATGCATTCATGCAAAATGACCTCAACATGTTTAACACAATACATAGACAGAGCCACAAGCTATTTAGTGGCAGTGGTTATTGCACAAGTTAAGCCCTAGGGCATCCTGTATAAGTAAAAGTTGAATGCCAAACCTCCGAGATCAATCAACTAAAATTGTAATTTGCAATTGAATACTAACATGAATCTTCAGCTAACTCTTCCCCTTGTGTGTATTGATAAAAATCAATCCCCTTTATTTCTACCAGTATCGACCTTCTAAGGCCTCTAAAGTAAAGACAATCAGACTGGGAGACCACACGGCTGGGCCCCAGAGTCTGGATAGGCTGGGTGATTTAGCAAGGATCAGGCCTGGAATCTAGATACGGTGGCTCATTCAGATAGCTGAAAAAGGCTTCGTTCATGGGGCGCTGTTGAGGAAGAATATGCAGAATATATCATGTCAATACTTATTGAGATTGTGAACCTTGACATCACAATTACGAGATGCCGCTATTATGTCAAATGGGTAATTATTAGAATGCTTTCATAATTATGAGGCAGAATGTAACTGCAGAATGTAATATATCGACACTTATTGAGATTGTGAAATATGACGTCATCATTATGAGATGCAGGTATGATGTCAAATGGGTAATGATTAGGACACTTCCATGATCATGTTCTCTTCAGCTACTAAAGAAGTGCCTTTCTTGTCTTGCTCCATCCAAGGAAGATATTTGAATATATTGTAGAACACATAGAACAAGAAGTTTGGCTGAGTCAATACAATTGTTATCATTCCTTATCCTAAATTTCAGGATCATACTGCATATTGACCAGTCAGCCATGCATCTTGACATAAACCCAATGCCCAACTCATAAAGAACAAAGCACATATGAGTCATTTTGATGACCCTCTGTCTATATAAATATTTCAGGATGCTATGGTTATCAGAAATGGCCTGCCACATCCCATCTCCAACACAGGAGCACAGCTAGTGTAGCTACAACGATCAATGACTGTGATGAACTTAGTTCCGCTTTTTTCACTTTGTCTCTTATTTTATCACCGCCCAAAGGCTGAAAATAGATAAGGGAATGTGACTGACTCCTTCAGAGTGTTTTAGTGTCACCATGAAATAATATCTGCTTTGATGTTCTGCGACTAATTTACTTTTACATGTCAGTATTTAATTAGTCTCAGCTTTTGCAAACCACAACATTTATATATGGACAACACAAAAGTAAGCCCTAGGAAATTGGATTAAGAGGGCTAAAAAACATAAAACGTGAGTTAAATCTCATCCTATGTACAGCCATCACCCTAGCAGCACCCAACCATGATGGCATCTCCACACCTCTCTATTGTCTTCACCCCCCCCCCCCTCCTACACTATCATTGACCAGTGTCCATACACCTTCCACTTACCAGGAACGGTCTAGACAGTATCAGCACTAGGTTCCTCAGGGCACATTTTGGGTGGCTAAAAATATGTTTCGATAAATGTCCTAAAATGGATATAAAAGATTGCCTCACTGACAGGGTCCACAATTCTTGTATCAACCAAGAACAACTGTGTTGCTCAGATACCTGGCATTGCAATACATCATGGGTGCAGTAATCAAAGGAATGACCTCACTTTTGCAGGGAAAATAGGATGGTGTGGTACTTGCCTGTCACTTGTATAACTCATTGCATAGGCAGTTGAATGGACTCCTCACCAGCCTCATTCTCTCTTCTACTGCCTACTGATGAAGGAGAGGTGCTACCCTCTGTCACAACCTCCAACCTCGGAGCCCTTCTCCACCTACACCTTTATGTCCGTTCTCCCGACAAAACATGTAAGCCAGTAATAGACTCTGTCCCTTTCTGCCAGGTAATGCTATAGTGATATGTAATGAGGAATTCAGCATCTTGAAAGTCAAGGGGCTGAATAGGGTCCAAAATTCTAAAAGGACACTTGACTGTGCATGAACCTCTTTGAGAGTGCAATGCAGTTCTAGGAAATAAAAAGGTAGTGTCTTTTACATTTATTTTCTTCATGCACTCCAGAGGAGGAAAGCTTTTAGCAGCTCAAGTAGTACGTTTCATTTGTCACATTTCCTTATTAATGTGTATGGTTGAGGTGGGACTAAAGGCTTCTGATGGAGATTTCTTGCAATGATACAGTGTGGTATTTTTGAGATCCCTCCATTGCATGACCACCTTCAGAGGAATTCTCTCAAGACTGAACTCTCCATTGGGATTTTTTTTGGTAACGTCCCTCTAAAAAGCACTTAGGCAAGACACAAAAAAGGGTCTTATACACCTCGCAAGAAACACAGTCTTTGGCAACCTATTATTAAGTGGCACGATCTTCAAAAAGGGCTCTTAGTGCAGGGTGCATCAAGGTCCCTTTTCCCAGAGCATGTCACCAATGTGCATATTGTTGAAGGGATCTTTAGTCATGACACAAACACGTGTCAAGTTCCTCTTAGGACTTTGCTTGCCAAGATACCTGCATCAGGATGACGTTCATTTTGTGTCCGAGGAGAATCTTGGATAGCCTGAGCCCAATACAGAAACATTATAGGAGGACCGTAACATGAGCAGGAGCTGCCTGCTCCTCAGACTGCCAGCTGTAGACCTGTGATGTAAGGCTATTGGTTGAGGGGACTCGCTCCTGATTGGTCAATTTCCAGCCCAGCACCTCCACCCCAAGGTGCCCTTTAGATTTAACACCAGGGAAGCAAGACTGCTTCCCAATTACTTTGGGTTTAGGCTATTTTGGGACACTTTCTACAGGCTTGACATGGCATAGTTGTGAATGTGACTTTTTGTCTTTTCCAGTTGGTCAGAGAAATGTGTTTAAAAGAATAAAACAGATCATGTTTGACTATTGTGTAAATCAATAAAGGTTAAAAAAGATTTTTGTATGTATTTCAGCAGTGTTTGGTATTTTACACTATGGACCTTTTAAACATACGTATCTAAGTAGAAATATTGTTACATTAAAAAGAATAATCGTTGATTGGATTATGGAAAAACAGGCGGGTGGAAAACAAACTGTCAGACATCCTCAGTGGGACTGAAGCTGATATTGAAAGACATGAAGCAGGTCTTTAAATGCATCCTTAGTCACACTGCACTGCTAGAGATACTGTTGCAAGAAAGAGTTCGTGTAGCTACCACTTTTTTCTTAGATTTGCTAGACCATACCGTTGTGTTATTAGTAATTCAAAGACGTCTATGCAGACAGTTCATAATTCAAGATGATTCCTGTCCTATATGTTGCCTTGAGCAAACATTTGCAGTTTTTAAATGTAGGATGATCTGTAACTGTCCTGAACATTGCCACTTATCAGTGCTCAGCTGATTCTGCAGGATGGCATCAGTATAATGTGGCCTATGTTAGATGTACACTCATTTTACCTGGTTTTAAATGCACTATTCCCAATGGTTACTCATTCCCTTTCCTATGTGAAGGTACAGAGAACATCCGTAAGTCGAATCACCAGCACAAGCTAGTACGTGCCCATCTTCTGACAGGTCGGCTCTGATTTCATTTTACTGCTTGTTGCTGGGAGATCATGCACTTGGAGACTGTACTGCCTGCCTACATGTCCCAATATCAGAAGCAGCGTGCGCCTGGCTACCTTACATTATTCTCTTATTAGCTACTTAAATATCACACAAATAGTAGAACAGAATGTCTAATAGAAAAAGAAAAAGAAAGCGTAAATATTGGAGTTGGCACTTGGGACTCCATGATAGGTTAGTCCTATCTTGACCTCCAATGCTCTTATCACCCATACGCATACTTTGATGTTTGCGGGGGTAGAGTATCAGCGAACGGTGGGTACAGGAGGCGACTTGGTGCATGTTGTGCTCCCTAGTAGCAAGCCCGCACGGGGCCAATTTGGTTTTAGCTCGGATTGGCTGTTTGAAGTCGGGCAAAACTGAGCTGGGTTTCATGTCGGGCAGATGGCTGGGCTGAAGTGTGGCCCCGATCGGGCTGCCCATTTTGGGCTCAGATCAGTTTCAAAGCGGGCTGCTTGATTTGGGCTCAGATCAGTTTCAAAGAGGGCTACCCGCTTTGGGTTCATGTTGGCCAGATGACAGGAAACCCGTCCAAAACCTGTTCTGAGCCCAATTCGGGCAGCCCACTTGGGGCCACACCAAAACCCAGTGCCCTAAACCAACGGGCGCCCGTCGGTTAGCCCACTCCGGGCCGATGAGGGCTGAGGTTGGGTTTGGACAGAGCAACTGGTCTAATAGTTCTGATGATTGACACCAGATGTCACTACAGAGTCTGGCCCCGTCCGGGGCCACAGTGTGTTTGCTACTAGGGCTGCTTTACAGTACATGCCTCATATGGTGGCCTCAAAGTGCAACATAGTATGTTGGTGCATGATGACCTTTATCATGGCAATGAGTTACTCACCAGTGCAGTATTCCTACATCCTACAGGCCCCATGGTGCCATCTATACACCACTGAAGTGTCGGCATGATTGGTGAGTAGACTCACAAAGGGCTGAATTCATACATCATGACTACCAACAGCTTTGCGTATAATTATGGTAATATTGGTAATATGTAATATCCATCATGATTTATGGACACTGAAGCTGAATCCTAGCAATTTCCTTTCATACTATCTAACACTGTTTCAACTGTCTTCTGTATCACTATTAATCAACCTATGTGTGATAGTATGATGTTGTGTCATGGACCATTATGAAACATCACCAATTCCAAGATCAATTGGCTACTCTTGTCATATGCAATTGAATATTAAGATTTAGCTACTTCTCCCCCTAGTGTGTTGATATGAATCAATCCCCTTTATTTTTACCAGTATCGACCTTCTAAGTCCTATAAAGTAGAGACAATCAGACTGGGAGACCACACGGCTGGGCCCCAGAGTCTGGATAAGGCTGGGTGATTTAGCAGTACTCAGGCCTGGAATCGCGATATGGTTGCTCACAGCAGATAGCTGAAAAAGTCATTCGATCATGGGGCACTGTTGAGGCAGAGCATACTATATCACCACATATTAAGATTGTGGAAATTAACATTACCATGTACAACCATGTGACCATACTCATATCACGTTAAATGGGATAAAGTAGTTATGATAAAAACTCTTTCATAAGCATGTTCTCTCCAGAGGTAAAACATAAGCATTTAGAGCATTAGCAAAACTCCATTGGCAGAATATAATGCTATTTGAATACTCTATTATATATAAGATCAAAATAATTTACCATTTCCATTGTTTATCATCATATTGAATACTTGGCTGTGCATCCTGGAATTGACTCAATGCCCAACTTATAAAGAACAATAATATCGGAGTCATTATCATGGCCCTCTGTCTATATAATTATTTAAGGATGTCATGGTTATCAGAAATGGCATACCACATCCCGTTTTCCAGACAGGAGCATAGCTAGTGTAGCCACCAAGATCACTGACTGTGATGAAGTCAATTCCCTTCCTTTTTTTCTTTGTCTCTCTTTTTACCGCCACCACACTAAAAATAGACAGGATCTTCAGCCTGGCACAGCCTCTTCACAGGGAATGGGTGTCACTGTGAAATAATTTCCTCTTTGATGTTTTGTAACTAATTTACATGTACATGATAGTGTTTAATTAGTCTCAGCTCTTTTAGATTTCAAGTAACCAGACAAAAATGAATAAACTCAAAGTCAAATTCAATTCAAAGGTCCGGACCCTCTATCATAATGTGAGGTGTATGGAGTTGTTTTATAAGAAAATATGAAAAACGACCAGCACATTCAAAACTTTTTTCTTCAGTAACAATACAATTTCATGGAGCTTATCTGCTTGATTTATAACATATAATTATTATATGGGAAACTCAAAGTGGCCTAGTATCAACTGCACATGGAACAAGATATAAAACTGAGCAGGGGCGTGACAAGCAGTTTTAAAGTAGAGGGGGGCTGATGGGTATTTTGACCCTTTTTGGCCCCTTTTTACTTGACCTTTTTGGTTGGACCTCTTTTGGGTTTGGTCAAAAGTTAGGGGGGACATGTCCTCCCTCCCCCCCCCCCCCCCGGTTGCCACGCCCCTGCACCGATTCTGTTCACACCCATCACCATCAGCTCCACACCTTACCACCCACCATCTTAACACCTTTACCTTCACTTCACACCCGACACTCACCTAATGTCCCTTTCACTCACCAGAAAGGGTCCAGTCAGCATCAGCACTAATTCTGGTACCAACCAATCCCTTTGGCACCCGAACCAATCATATGTTAGGCTCTTAGAATTACAATTTTGCTGTGGTCAAGGGAATTTCCTGGGGGAAACAAGATGGCATGGGTAGTCTCTTGTCAGCTGTATAACCATACATCACTACATAGTCAGTTGAATGGACTCCTCACTAGCCTTGTCCTGTCCCACCTCACTCACACCTCCCTTCTTCTCCTGCCTACTGATTAAGGATCGGTGCCGGCCTCCGTCACAACCTCCACCCTCACAGCCACGGCCACCCACACACTTATCTTGCCCACTCTCCCAACAAAGTAGGCACACCATTAATAGACTCCTTTTATTCATGGAGTGCAATAGTCATCTGATGGACAAATTCGCATATTATCTGTCAGTGGGCTTAAAATGGTCTGATAACAGCAAGGACTTAACTTGAAGCGCAAGTCTCTTTGGGAGTGTGAACCAGTTCTAGATAATGAAAAGATGTGTCTGGGATTTTTCCTTTCTTTTCTGGACTCCAGAGAAGCAAAGGGTTTTAACAGGTCCTTGTGTGTGTGTCATTTGCAGGATTCCCCTTTTAACATGTCACATCTATCTAACACTAAAGGCATTTGTAGAACTTTTCTAAAATACCTAAATACTGCTGTATGGTAAATTGAGGAAGCCTCTATAGGGGGTCCGGCAAGACTGGACTCTATCTCCATAGGGATCTTTTCTACGACATCCCTCTAAGCAGCACTCAGAAATGATATGAGATGGACAACTTTGCACACATTTTTCGAAAGGATCACAAGTCATGACACGAGAACTTCTGGAGTTACTCTCGAGATTTGTTTGCAGGGATGCCTGTGTCAGACTGAAGCTCCTTTAGTGTCTCTGCACAGTTGTTGGGAGAGTGTGGAGAAGGCTGAGCCTCCTGCAGAAACATTATAGCAGGACCGTAACATGAGCAGGGCGTTGCCTGCTCCTCAGACTGCCAGCTGGAGACCTGTGATGTACTGCTAATGGTTAAGGAGCGTCCCTCGTGATTGGTCAATTTTCAGCCCACGACCCTGACCCCAAGGTTAGATTTACCACTGCAGGAGCAAGACTGCTTCCCAATTACTTCAGGTTTGTGCTATCTTTGGACAGCTTTTACAGGCTTGGCATGTAGAGTTTTGTAAAGAGAATTTGACTTTATATTTTCTACTTGATCAAAGAGATGTGTTCAAATAAATCAACAAAATAGTCATGACTGTGGTTATTTCATAAATATAGGATGTACAGTCACAGTAAATATGTATTTTTTAAATTCTAGGGTATTTTAAACGCATAATTCCTGCTCATAGGCTGGCCTTGAAAAGTGACAGTCTGATTTGGTCCTAGAGCAGCAGAAAGAAAACATTGTATGCAACAATTATTAGGTCATGGTTATAAAAATTTACATGAGACTGAATTCTAGTCATTTGTTACATAAAAAAGTAATCATCCCATGTGCAACCATTTTCTCTATGGCACAGGAGCAGCCCATTTGAGCTGAAGCCAAATGGTTTCTGATCCGGTATCATGTTGGCCGGTGTATTCTGACACTTCATGCTTCTCTGGTTGGCAAAACAAATCATAGGAAAACCAGTGCAGAACAATAAAGATGATAACACCAAAGCAAATAACTACCACAACGTAAGCTTTATTGCTGTCTACATTCTCTAAAGGATAGTCATAACACCCCTGTCTCTATCTATATGCAGCATATTTACTGTCTATTAATCAGCCCATTGGGAGCTCAATCACATGATACATGAGTTCTCATCCCTGAACAAACCATGGCAAAGAGCCATCTGATACTAAAAGAGATATTATTTGACTCGAAACAGGTATTCAAATGAAACCCTATTCACACCACATGTGGGTAGTGCTGCAGAAGATGCTCTCTTGAAACTACTGTTGGAAGACCGAGCCATAGAAACAAATTTCAGCTGGATTCCTATTAATAAAATAAGCAGCTTATAGTAAACCAATAACGAGTTAGCATTGCTTTACAATGAGGAGACAATAGGGCACCATAACACCTGTCTGAGATGTTGTTCCAATACAATTATATTCATAATCTCATTTAGTGAAATGCAGAATGGTCTGCATCATTCCTGAGCAACACCATTTATCATTGCTCAGCTGATTCTGCAGGTTGACATCAGTATTATTCAATGTGAGTAGGTTAGTGATTAATGGAATAAGCATTCTCCACCCCCGTACCCAGTGGGCACAGAACATTGAATCAACATTGAAAACTGGTTGACAATGTTGATTCAATGTTGATGCAACATTGATTCAACATTCAACTGAATTTTGTGCCCACTGGGTATGGACTATATCACTGTCTCTGATGGCTGTATTCTACTGCGGGCAATTTGACCAGGTACACTCATTTCCTATAGCTATGTTTATCCATCTCTCATCCGTCGAAATTTAACTCAGTGAATTTGATGGATAAGTGACACATATAGACTGGAACATCTCCATCTTAAGCATGTATTCCACTGAAATAAATTGGTTGAAATTCTGTCGTCAGACGAGATTCGTCCATAAGTTATCAGTTATCGGGTTCCATCATGAACCCAGTACTTGTCTATATTAGACCCTGTACAATGCCACAGGATATCAGCTCCACTTTTTTTTGCTATCGAGGGAATCCTAAATTGATATATTTGGGGATATTTCCGGATGGTCCCATGATACTCTAAATCAGATCTTAGGCGGACCCAGATGTTATCAGCTTATAGCCAGTGGTGGATAGCTCTCGATTATCACAACTCGAAAGCAGTTTTCAGTCATGATCGGCTCCAGTGGAGCCATGGCTTTAGTGTACAAACCCCAAAATATATCAATTAAGGATTCCCTCAATAGAAAAATGTGGAGCTGATATCCTGTGGCATTCTAATATAGAAGTACAGAGATTTGTAGTTCCTACCTTTCTACTAGGTGGGGCCACTGTCTACCCACAATCCCATGTACAGTGGTGCCACTTTAAGTGGATAGATGACTGGAGACTAGGAGTGTCAGACCTTTACACACACTATACATAAACAATATAATGGCAGGAGGACTCAGTTACAGCCTATGCTTGCAACACTGCAGGGCTGCTGGCTCCCTTGCTGCAGTCTTCCCAATCACCAGTTGCCTGATACAAATGGCCACCTCTAATTCCTGCACTACTCACAGTGTGGACAAAACCCTTGTAGGACTACAGCCGGCTACTTAGTGTTGATGTAACACCTCAAACATGGTTAATTACACCAAGGAGTGTCCAGCTGGGGGTTGTTTGTGCTTCAGGTACAAGGTCAATTGGACAT
Source organism: Harmothoe impar (assembly GCA_947462335.1). Lineage (NCBI taxonomy): Eukaryota > Metazoa > Annelida > Polychaeta > Phyllodocida > Polynoidae > Harmothoe > Harmothoe impar. The sequence goes on from OX381716.1 coordinate 54,761,479, forward strand.
TATACCACACGTGGGCGGAAAGACAATAGAAACTGCCTGCCTGTATAATATGTCCAAGAAAAATAACAATGGTGTGGCATAAGTCAGTTAAACCACAGTCAGAGCCCTCTATTGAGCATATTGGCTTAGTCAAGACTGATCACCCTCGTCTATAACTCGTGATCAGCCTTGACTATCGCCAATATCCTCAGTATTGGGATCTGGCTGTGGTTTGACTTTCATGGAGAAGAGAAAACCGGTATACGGTACTGTTGTGATATAACATATAGATGGTATAAAAACATGCCAGAGTCATGTAGAGTCTGGGAAAACTCATGTAAAAAACATGTTTCCCTAACTTGCCCTCAAGAGTTGACCAGTCAGATCCTGTACACCTATTACTGTGTACAGCCTGACAGAAAGTAACAATCTAAATATAGCAGTTGCACCAGTCCCATTTGTAGCCCTTGTGGTGGAAAAGGGTACTGGTTGAGCGAGTCTGACATCTAACTGCCCCTACCTAATCCTACCCATCATTGACATGTACATGTCCTATACCTGTGCAGTGGCAATGTCAATGTTAGCAGCTCTATAGGCTATAGAGCTGCTAACACTGACATTGCCACTACACAGGTGGGGCATTGACGGGTGTTCTCACGGCACTGGGAATGGCACGTCCTGCCTCTGGTCACCTTAACCCTAATATGCCCTTAGTTGGCGTGGTGAATAACTTGTCAGAGCTTTATACAAGCATCATGCCAACCCTATGCTGAATTCAAGCATCATGCCGACCCTATGCTGAATTCAAGCATCATGCCGACTAAAGTGAATGTAGCCCTGATGAGTAGGTTCGCTAAGGCTGCATAGTGGACTGAAGCACTACAGTATAATCCTTGTGCTTAAATGGTCAAATGTATTTATTTGTAAGGCGATCCTGTGGTCCTGCATGCATGGGCGAACAGGCCCCTGACATGAAAATCTTGAGCTCCCGTTGTTTGATGGTTAACCATGAGAGTGCAACGTCCTAAGGTTGAGATCATATTCATTAACAGAACAGCATCATGAACTGGTTGGTGTAGGGGCATGTATATACTAGGAGATACAACAGGGGAATACTCCCATCCAAATTCCACTTTAAATGGCCCCAATGCTCTATATGCTGGAGCATAGACAAAGCAGTGTATACCCTGCAAACAAATCACCACCCCACCCACCAGCACAGAATGCTGCTCTGTTATGAAGGCCCAGTGCCCCTATATATAGGGCTGAGTACCTGTCCCGACTCCACTCAGACTACCGCTGGAGGGGTACCGAGACCTGCGGGTTTAGGCCTGTGGCTGAGATTCCCATTATTGCGGCTTGGGAACAGCCAGATTGCCAGGGTTCAGCACGGGTGGACTGAACCCTGTGTAAACCTAAAGCACTGATTGAAGTAATCTGCTGTGGACACCACTCAGAATCTACATTACGTGCAACCAGTACAAAGGTTCATTGTCCCATTTTCAAGTAGCTGTACATAACCATAATCGTAAAGGCTGAAATCTCAGCCCCATATATGGGCGGGGGGGGGGGGCTAAAGCTACTATGTCAGCTAACTGATATTGTATATTTAATTATGACCAGACCACCCTTAAATTTATCATGAAGCTTTATTTAGATACTGCCGTCTGACTGATACTGATTGTGATGGAATTGCCTTCTCAGAGCACAGCGTCAGCATACAGGGAGATATTATGATCTTAGCTGTCATCAGACCTTTATATAGTTATATTGGAGTTGCTATGCCTGACAGACTGAGTCTATCTATGGAAACTGCACCGCGACTTATTGTAATCATTAGTATAGCCAATTACCTGAGATGCTAGACAGGCTCATGCCTCATCTTAGTTTCACCTACAAGTATTTTCTGATGGACTGTTTATTTATCATTGCTGGGTACTATATAAATATCATTGTTGGGTATAATTCAAGCATACCTCAAGGCATGGAGCTATATTTATTATACAGTTAGGATCTTTTGTTTTACATACACGATCAGACCTGGGCATGGATTCCCAACTGTAGTCTCCTCTTCCTATTTAGTTTGAGAACGATTTTATTCATTTTCATGATATTCGACAAAATCGCTGCTGTTGGTACAGTTACTTTCTTGAACATAATCCAGATTTAAATAATGTAGAATATAATAATCATTATTATCAAAACTATGTAAAGGATGTTGCTGTCAGCTTTTGGAATAGGATTCTATATGATCGTATAGTTTACTTATATACCTCTGATACAGTCCTTGTCAGGGATCTAGTATTCATATGGCCAAAGTTCTGATAAATATTGTTGTATTAGATTCCTGTTCTCCCAAACAGTTGATTCTTATGAGTGCAGGCAATCTCTTGTTAATTAATGGTCTCACCTATAAAAGTGAGTGAAAATCACAAAAAAAATATTGTGTGTCAGATAGTAAAGAAAAGTGTGTATGTGCTTTTATTAAATGAAATCATTTTTCAGAAATTGACTGCTTAATATATTCCAGGTGTCTATTTAGTCAGGTCTGTTAGGGTCAAAATAGTTTTGCGGCGGACAAAAGTGCCAAACTTCTTCCATGCGTAGGGAAGGACATACCTTTCAATATTTTCTCAAACTCCAGAAAAAAATCCTACTGGAACAGTGTTTTTCGGCCATTATTCAAAATGGTTACCGATGGGGAGGGAAAACCCTGAATAGATTGACATTATGAGCATCTACATTGAATAACACCTATCAATGGTGAAACAAATGAATTTAATTTATCTTAATATGTGAGCAGGCAAGCAGAAAGGATACTGGCTGTGGGATATGTTCCTATTTTAGCCACCAGGGGGAGCCACCATGGCCTAAAATGAAAGAAACAGGCTAAAAATTGCTCTAGGGTACTGTTTTCTGTAGAATACAATAAGATTACGCTAAACATCCCATTTTTGTGAAAAGCTTCCTATTTGGAGTGCACAATGGAGGTTTTAAAGCCTAGATGCGTGTCCTTGTTGATATATGTTGCCATGGAAACATGATATTCATTACAAATAGAAAAAATAAAGACGCCTATAACTAGAGGATTCATGAGGATTACTATGGTCAAAACAGAACAAAATTACCATTCCTCATTCCCGATTTCAAATTTTATGACCTAAAGAATGAAAATGTATGGTAGATTTCTAATGATCATAATTATGCTGATGAGATAGAGATAACTTGGATACCTATGATAAGAAAACTCATTCCCGACACCAAAGGCCAGCTAGAGGTTAATGTCAGGAAACAGCTGTTGGATATGCAAACAACTATTGGGAGACAGCTAACCAGGACTCCCCCATTGGCATGGGAGACTGAGCCATATAGGTACAGTAGAATCTCGTTATAAGGAGGACGGATATAAGTAGCAGATGGTTTCAAGGAGCAAATTTGCCCTGCCATTTGTTTCTCCATACTTTTCTTTAGTAAAAAATCCCTGTTAGAAGGAGCAGAGGGCTAAATGTCATGGTGTCAGTGTCCAGAGCCCTTCCGGCTTTTAGGCTGCCCATGTACCCATGGGGAGGAGAAGGAAGGGGGGACAGATCATTGCACTATCCAGCCACGTTAAATGCTAAGACGGTGTATGTTCTATTATTGCCATGGACCATACCTGACTATTGTCCTATAGCGAGGCGGCATAGCTAATCCATTGTGCATTTTTTTCAAAAGTTACCAAATTTCTCACAGACATAGACTGATATATAATAAACAAATTTTCATTAAGAGGCAATTTAGATCTGGTGTATGAAGGCTGTGGTGGCCATCTTTAAAAAGGGTTATTTATGATCCATTTCTAGTTAGTTGAACTGCTGAGGGTATGTAAATATCCCATTTCTTTGACTGCAGTAACACAACAAGATAGCTTAGATATGCCTCTAATGACCTTCCAAATCATTAAGAGCAGAGGCAAGGTCAAGGTCATTTGTCAAGGTCAAACACCAGCAAAATGGAATTTCCTGATGGATTTTATTCATTTCTATGCATATATGCTAGGTGTTGCAAATTAGAAACATTCAACAGGACCATATATCACCTTTCTGTCATCTCAACAGTAGTTATTCTTTCATGCTTTTTGGAGATGTAGATGCTCTTTGATAAAGTGCACGGTATCCATGACAACTCAACCACTTTGGTTCTAGATATGATATTGTATTTTATAATAGTAAATTGCAGTCACTTTCACCTAGTCATCTTGATGGCATCTGCAGACAATGAAATGACCTTGACCTTTAGCAAACTTCTTGTCTGTGTAAGTCTTGATAGGGGCAGATCTTAATTAAAGCCATGTGTCATTATGTACATATATCAAGTCAATATTCACTCACATGTAGGCATCTAAGTAGACTAGAGAACGTTTTTTTAAAATCAACTTTCCCGGGGGGCTCACGGGCCCCCTAGGGCAGATCTCAATTGCCTCTTAATGAAAATTGCTTCTCTACATGCTAGTCTACATGTGTGCAAAAGATGAATACTTCTGCAAAAAATGCACAATCCATCTGTCTACTGTAGCTATGCCGCCCCGCTACTATGGTATCCTCCGAGGTGTGTGGAATATGGATCACAACCAGAGCATCAGCTTCCTCATGGGAGCATTTTAGTGCTGGATTTACAGACAACTATATCCTCTGAAGTGATGTATATATATCTGTATATATTCTGAGGTCAAATTGTTGTGTTCACACACAATATCTACTGTCTCTGTAGTCTGAAGTTCATGGATGATGATCCTCAAAACAGCAGAATATGAACAAGAGCTGCTTCATCAAATATGACACAATCTGTCTTAGATCAGGTTGACCGTCAATGTCCAGGAATTTCAGCAAGTCAGACTTAGTTCCTTGGCCAAGCTTCATGAGGCCTGATAGAGATGATGGGTACATTTGGTTTTCATGAACAGAGAACAAAGCAGGGTCCCAATTATATTTGTGGTTGGCACTTTAGCAGTGTGAGGGTTAGGCTTACACCCTAATATATTATATAGTATTATTGGTGGTCGTTCATACATTAGGGCTTTGCTGCTTCCAGTGGTTCTTCGGATCACGCACAGAGATCACCACCTACTGAGCAGGGTAGATCAGGGCAGGCAGGGATTACCAGGTCCCCTATATATAAGAGGCGGATCCGTACTGGATTGTCCTCTCACTCTTAGACTGTGCATTGAGCTCCTATTGAGCTCCCATCGTTCCCTCTACCTATGCCTGTGACCTGCACGTTGGCTGTTTGCCGACCACGAGAGTGCATCCGATCACACCATGCTCCACGACCATCTCATGTGGATGGGAGGTTGTTCTAAGAGTTTGTTTGGACCAATATTAAGACCTGTATGATAATCTGTATGATCTTAGAGCTCACTGAACTTGTGAATAAACTACCTCTGCATATGACCCAAGGCAAACTGTTCATGCTGCTCCTTATGCTAACAGAATAGCCACACCCACAGTAGTCTGCCAAAAAGGCTAGCATCATTCTGTAGACTAGTGTGTTTGTGGTAACTTTTTCTTCACCTTTGCCTTTCATGCTCAGGCCCACAGATCATCCACCTTTTAGTGCAGCAGCGTTTTCAGTGAGACCAATTATTCCCCCTATTCCCTTGACTTTAGCATTGTCCTGCTTGTGCACTTTGAAATATGGGGTGCTTTAAAAAATGAGTCAGTTGTACCAGATGTTGCAAAATTTGCATCTATGATGGCAGTTATTTAACCAGAGCCTTCAAGTAGGTCTCCAAGGGTGACCTCTATTTGCCTTTTATCATCCATCACCATTAGATCTAGTTTCAGTTCATGTTTCTATCATGCTGACAATTGGGGGATACTTCAGGTACTAATTGACTCAGGGCCTTCCCTGAGTCTTATGTGATGGGTTCTGAACACCTCTCATAGGGCAACATTTAAAATATGTCATATTTCACGTTGCAAATATGATAAAGATATCAACTTTTACAATGTTATATCATGGTGTATTTTGGTTTTAACATATTTTACTTTTACTTTATCTCCCCTCCCCCCCAAAAAAACAACAACAACAACAACAACCAATCAATTAATACAGGTGCTCTTTTGGGAGGGGGGGGCAGATAAAGTTGTGTCAGGTGAAGTTGTGTTGTGCAAAATTGTGTTTGGCATAGTTGTGTCTGGTGAAGTTGGCAATGTTGTGTCTGATGCAGTAATGTCTGGTAAAGTTGTGTCACATCATTTGGTAATAATATTCAATGAGCAACATATTTAACTTGAAACCGAAGAATACAAGATTGAAACTGAAATAACTTCAACACATTTGAGTTTGAATGTTTTTCCAGTATAAAATCATTTGTATTTCAGGATATTTTTACATGACTTCTATCACCTAAAAACCCTGACCCTGAGTCAATTGTGATGTAAATCACACATTCAATCTTACAATAGCCCTTGAGGGTAGCACTGAATCACAGAATATACAGTTAAGGGAGTATCTAACACACAATCAGTTGTTAAAATGTGTCCAGGACCATAATAATGGACCATAGATTGTAATTTTCTGGATTTGGGCGGCCATTTTAAAAATGGCTAAATAAGGGTGTTCCACTCATCGGATTTTCTGGAGTTAGAGATAGAATTAATCTACACATTTTTCTCTATAAGTATGCATAATTTGGCACTTTTGTCCAACACAAAACTATTTTGCCCCTATTTGCTCTTAACAGACCTGACTAATTCATGAACAAAACAATAATGTGTCCCAGGGGAAAGGGGTCATGTGAACCAGAAACATACACTCTTTATTACCTGCCCCTACACAGCTAGGCACCTGTACCAATAACAGGTAGGAGCAGATGGAAATTGCAGAGTCAGCATATGTCGTTAGGCCTGATAAGCAGTGTGTCGGAGGCCTTCGTCTCCGGTGACCCTCTGAGGATGAGGCTAATTACCGGGCGTTGGGGCAACAAGGTAATAGCCCCCCTGTCTGCCTAGCTTCCTGCAGCGCAGCCACTTACTGGGATACTTCATATGTACCTGAGAGTCCTATTAATGTAGAGGTGTGCTATTCTCAGAGCAGGGCAGCACTGGGGATGGCTGGAAGGTCTAGGGTGGTAGGACCGCCATATTATTGGAAATCCCCCACCAGGTTTTAGCCCAGTCAATAAAACATGTGACTTTTGCCAAGAAAAGGGACCCTGCCTTACCCAGTGGGCACATAATTCAGTTTAACATTGAACCAATGTTGAAACAACATCGAATCAACATTGTCAACCATTTATCAATGTTGAATGAATGTTCTGTGCCCACTGGGTAAGGACCCTTTATGCCGATCGTGTCACAAATGTGTAATGTTCTAAGATACGTATAATGCTTTGCAACTCTAGTGACTTCCTGCTGTGTTACACATAATGTGATACCCATTAACAAAATGGCAAGTATGTTAATTCATGTAAGCTGCACATATGATCGTATAATATTCTGCTGCCCTTAGGACCTTTTTGTGGAAGGGGGGTTGTTTAGGACTATGTCACAGCGTCCCACAGGGCTCTGTGCTTGGTTCCATTAGTGTGTATCATATGGCAATTACCTAGGGTAACCTGGGGACGATTCATGTCATATTCTGACAGCAAGGTTATTTCTGGAGATGAGAGTATCCGTGGCAATGATTATGTATTGATAGAGGCAAATTAGTTGTACATATCTTTGCAATTACCCAGATAATGTCTCCCTTTCTCATTATCTATGACACATTACGGGCATCAGGTCATAAGACAATGGCATAGGTAAATCGTACAAGTGCCTGACACCAATCTGTCCTAAACATCATGTCTGTTCTCGGAACAGTCCAAGCAGTCACAATCATTAGTAGCAAGATTTGCGCTCTTCAACTTCTTGAATTGTGAACAATGATACTGCCATTTGGTCAGTTTGTGTTGTCTGTCTGCTCTTGTTCTACATTCTTTCATATTCTTTATACTCAAAAACACGTATTATAAAGTGCTAATAAAGCTGTATTGCGTTTTCAGGTAACTTTGGAGTGCTTGGGCTTTCTCTGGTAAACTGAGTCGACCACAAGTCCGCCACAGTTGCTACCATGTCATTGCTACAGGTAAGTGGGGGATCTATAGACTTCATGGATCAGGGGTACAAAAGCATAAGTAAACCTAACCCTGCCTCAGCATCTTTATGAATTATACTATTTAGAACCAGATAAGTGGGACAATGCATCTGAATTTGTCATTACATTACATGGGTTTATGTCATAATATGTTTTTTCTCAAAATGTTTAGATGCTAGCCATTGTTAGCAATTAGGGTGTTTTGAATTGGCTAAGCCTAACCTTCTGACTGGAACTTCCCTCATAAAATGGCATGATATATACTTCTTAAGGCTATTAGATTAGAAATACATTGATCTTGACTTTACTGTTTTCTGCTCTCCCTACTACAGGTCATGTGGTACAAGGTGAACCGGAAGAAGACCCTGGATGATGACATCATGGAAACGCCCCTCCGCCGGTGCCTCACAACATTTGACCTGACCTTACTAGGCATCGGTCACATGATCGGTGCTGGGATCTTTGTCCTTACCGGAACAGTGGTCCGGGATATGGCAGGACCTGGAGCAGTCCTCAGTTACCTATTCGCGGGCATGGCGGCGCTACTCTCTAGCCTTTGCTATGCAGAGTTTGGTGCGAGGGTTCCAAAGGCAGGCTCTGCCTATACCTACACCTACATCACCATTGGTGAGTTCTGGGCCTTCATCATTGGCTGGAACATCATTCTGGAGTACCTCCTTGGAGTTGCTTCAGTCGCAAGAGCCTTCAGTGGATCGTTTGACGTCCTCTTCAACTTCGCAATCCGAAACACCACTCTTATTTACGTTGGCCACATCGATGTTCCGATGCTAAGCACCTACCCTGATTTTATCGCATTCTTATCCATCATCATAGTGATGGGGTTTGTGGCAGTGGGGGCGAAGGTCTCAGTGAACTTTAACTCGTTGTTCACCATTATCAACTTGGTGGTAATCCTCTTGATCATCACAGTCGGCTTCTCCTACAGTAACACCATGAACTGGGAGGAACCCGGACATGGTGGCTTCCTGCCGTATGGCTTCCAGGGCACCCTCGCTGGAGCTGCAACCTGCTTCTACGCCTACATTGGATTTGATGGCATTGCTATTGCCGGCGAAGAGGCCAAGCATCCCGAGAAGTCCTTGCCCATTGCAACATGCTTGGCCATGGCTATTGTCACTGTGCTGTATATGCTGTCATCGTCCTCGCTAACCCTCCTAGTGCCCTACTTTGATGTGGATATTGCCGCCCCATTCCCCATGGCCTTTGCCGAGCGTGGCCTCAACTGGCCCAAAGTTGTGGTTGCTGTTGGTGCCCTATTCGGCATCAGCACATCACTGACTGGGTCAATGTTTGCCTTACCAAGGGCCGTCTACTCCATGGCTTCAGATGGCCTTCTCTTTGCCGTATTCTCCTATGTCCACCCGCGCACCCAGACCCCACTTGTTGGCATCGTTGTCTTTGGGCTCATCGCCAGTATCTTAGCCCTCCTTATTGATATCACTGCACTCGTTGAATTCCTCTCCATCGGGACCCTCCTTTCATTCACGATGGTTGCTGCCGGGGTCATCATCCTCCGCTACCAGACGGCTCATAACTGCCAGTTCAAACTTCGACCCGAAGAGCAGCAATCCATGGATGAAGGAAGTTCTGGGATGGACTCAGACAAGAAGAAGATGATTCAGGCCTCACAGAGCCATGATGATATCGGCAAGCTCAAAAAGCGCTTTCAGGAGCTTCCTCTCATTCGGCACTTCCGACCGGAGACGACAACAACCGTGGCAGTTGTTTGCATGGGTTTCTTCATGGTGTTCTTCAATGTCCTGGTACTTTTGGGATTCGAGTGGGTGGCGGCCGGAGCCTGGTGGGCAATTGTTCTACTTGTTCTATTCGGTCTTGGCATTTTAACTTGCTTCTGTATTCTCCTACTACACGAACAGAACCGCAGCTTCATGACATTCCAGGTTAGTTATTTTTAAAGCACATAAACTGAATATGATAACATATTGATTTCCATATTTTCCCTGTTTAAGTTTTATCTTGATGGCACTATCGATTTATGAAGAAAAGCATAGTCTGATATGAAAAGATGATGCTGATGTTGGTAAAAATTATGAATCACATAAATGACCTAGCCATAGATGTAAAATATACAGGTAAGTGCTTCTTAAGAAATCTTTAAAAGGAAATTATCTTAGAAGTTGAGAATGGGTCATTTTTGATATTTTCTGTGTATATACATTTTCGCGAATTTGCTTAAACTTTTTGTGTGTATTCAAATTCACGAATTTTGCAGTATGGTAGTTGTATGGCTATACACGATAAATTTTCGATCTGTACCTGTTTTAAAATATGTACAGAAAATATTTACAGCAAGAAAGATATCTACATTTACAGTGTGTAAGTTATTTACTAGCTAAGTATGTAAGTGTAAAAGAGTGACTGTTTTTACAGATGCCGTTGGTACCGCTGTTGCCAGCGCTATCAATGTGGATCAACATGGCCATGATGATCAAACTATCCTACCTCACCTGGATCAGGCTGGCCATCTGGCTTTTCCTCGGTGAGTGCCATTATTTGTAATCCATCCTAATATTTTCACTAAAATAGTTAATGAAAGCCACCGCTTAATATACTTGCCATTGTAGATTAAGGGGTACTTTACTGCAGACAAATCGATATATGGACACTCATTCTTCGCTCATCCGTCATGATGGTAAGGTATTAAAGCTTTGATGGATCAGTGACTGATGAAAGTTCATCCATCGATCTAGGGGCAGTGTGATATATCCCTCTTCTAAGGAAACTTATCTTCTTTCCGTTGGAAGATGAAAGAGGTTGTAGAAATGCTTTCTACAATCCCAATGGCCGGTCAGGCATTTTAAATGCGTTTTATTCATCTTGGTCTCATTGATGGAGCAATTCAAAAAGCCTATTGTGATCGCAAGTTGCCCCATTATGTCAATTTATCAGCATCATCCACACTTGATTGGTCTGGAAGACATAATTACATGGTGTCATGCATCAGAAAACCACAACCTCTTAGAACTGTCAGTAGAATGACACAAAATGAAATGAGAATTAATGAAGCAATGTGAAGTGTAATTAAAATTAAGCTGTAACTTGATTGAGTCATTTTAATCCATCATGGCCTTTAGTTGGTACCAGCTCCTCGAAAGGGAAACAGCAGGTATTTTCCATGTGTGGCAAGACTGTAAACCCTCTCATATAAGCCATGGCTAATACATGAGTCAGATTGCTTGTGTGGCTTATAGGACTGGCCCAGAGTCTGGGTGTGGCTTATACATGAGTTTTTGCCACTATAACATTGCACTAAAATCACTCTAATCAGATTGCCAGTGTGCCAGGGTGCGGCTTATACACAAGCTTATACACGAGGTTTTACAGTGTTCTTTGTTTCCTTACAGGTATATTTATCTACTTGTGCTACGGGCAGCGCTACAGTTTGGAGAACAAGCCGCTGGCCGCATACAGTCAGGTTGTGTCCTATGCCGGTTCCTTCAGCTCCGGACCTGACTCATCAATACACCATCCACAACCAGAGGAGACAAGCGCCACTCGGTACGATCAGGCGTACGAAGAAGCCGAGAGTAATCTCACCGAGGATAGCTACGTGGACCAGGGACGAGGTTATGCTGAAGGTCAAGATGCCCAAGGTCAAGGTTACCATGGTCAAGGTCAAGGTGGCTATGGTTATCAGGGTTATGAAGGTGAAGGTTATCCTGGGCAGGGCTATGAGGGCTATGCTGGCATGGGTCATGGGCATCAAGGTCAAGGTTACCCAGAGCCCCCATATGAGGGTCATACTGACCATCCCAAATATGAAGGTCAAGGGTATGGAGGTCAAGCTGCTGACAGTTATCAATATAATGGGAACACGTATGAGGGAGCTGGAGTTAGAGGAAATGAATACCAGGATCAACCATATGATGTCCGCGGAGCTGATTGTGTGAATGGATATGCCCCGATTCAGGGTTGCGAAAACCAGCCATACCAACGAGGTCAAGGTGCATATCAAGGTCAAGGGGCCTATTACCAAGGTCAGGGTTATCAGGGTCAAGATGCTTATCACCAAGGACGGAGTCCACAGCATGGATATGACCAAACCCACCAGACCTATCACTAAGGGTCAATATCACTGGAATCAAGGTTTACGATATGAAGTCATGACCATGGAATATTTCTGAAGGATGTTAATGTTAGTATAAATTAAGCATATGATTTACTTTAAGCTTTCGTACTCATATCTATACAAGAATGTATTTTTTAGTTTACAAACAGAGGATGAGAACTTTGTCTACAACATTGTTTAGGTTAGCCAATAATGTATTATATCATTGTTGTATTTTTTTTGTGTGTGTTGCACACATTTAGTGACTAATGTTTTAGTATCAATTTATAGGAAAAAATATCAAATAATGTATATGCAACTGTCAAATTTGTAGACGCCAATGTCCTTGAATATATTTTCTCAGAATATGATTCAAAGACCTTCTGCAATTATTTTCATGATGCATATCAACGGCAAGGTGACAGCTGATCAAGCCGATCGCCTTTCATTTACACAAGCACCTCTTTTTTTTTGCTATTTAACAGGACAGTGTAAAATTTGATATGGACAACATATTTGGTTTGAAATAAAGAATCCTTGGCTTTTTCTTTATTACTAGCACAGGGAAAAAAGAAATATTGATTTTTTCTTAATGTTTTAATGTCAGTAAATATGTTTTTCGAACAGCACTTATACATTGCCAGTGGGGCAAGGCAATACTTGCCATCATGTGACCAAAGTCTACTAATTGTCTTTTGACTTGCACTTGTAATATGTAATCAATGGACAATTGGCAACTAAATCATTTATTCAATTGTATTTATAATATCATTTCAATGTTGATATAAAATAGTTGTTGTATCCCTGTGGTAACTTTTATCTTATTTATCTGATGTAACGAGAGAAAATCAAACCCAGATCCCCCAATGCTTGTCAACTTATATGCCCCGGCCAACTGCTGTTCATTATTACCCATTTAATCCTATCTAACATATCTATATGGATACAGTTATATAGGTACTTCATGATGAGTAGTATACCATTATTAATATATCATATATTATATCATATATGTGCATTTCCATATACCTACCTATTATATTCATAAAATACTGGTAGTGTTAGATGAGAGAACATAGTGTTTAGCTTATACCTTGCTGGTTTGAGAGGGAAAGAATGTATCAATATAATATAACATGTTTATAACATGCATATAAATGTAGAATATAAATATCTAACTTTTAGATGACCCTACTGGATGTGTGATTATAATGTATATTGTGTAACAGGTTCATGAGTGCCAAATCTGATATTTGGCTAAAAAAGAAAAAAGTTTCTTACTACCAAGTGCATAACAAAAATTAGAATTTCCTTTAATGATTTTAAAAACCTGATTATACTGACAAAATAGTGGAAAAAGAAAAAAAATAGGTCCCTGACCAGAATTGTCAGCACTTGGTGACGAGAAACATCTTTTTTCATGAGTGGCCTCATGATAAGTTTGTCATCCTGTATAGTCGTTTAGTTAGGGTAGATCTGTGTATTATCATGACAAATACTACCTTTGCTGGCAACATTTGGGGTGTCACAGCAGCCTGACCAATAAAACTGCCATTACATATACTGTATATCATGTATAACAACCACATTATATCATATTGAACATATTAAAATAGAATATTATATTTCAATTAACATGGAGTCTTGTGAATTTAAAAGTTAAATATTTATCCGCTGTTGTCAACCTCTGACATGATATAATCTGTGGCTCAGTTTTGTCACAGTGAGAATAATCATTACTATGATAATCAAAAGTATTTCGCGTTACGCCATTGAACCCTCGCCGAATAACCTGCCTTGGCCTGGTACCACCCACAAGCTGGACTGTGAGAGTAACTTACTGACCAATCACTAATGACTTTTAGGGTTTCTGGGATTTATACCAGCACTATTTGTTGAATACATACACTGTAAAACGTTGGTTGCCATTTTTGTAGGTAAACAGTAGAATCTACTGTAAATCTACAGTAGATTCTACGATAAACCTACAGTAGATTCTACTTTGTACCCACACTTACTATTTACAGTGTCATGTTTTGTTACGATAATGATTCAAATTGCTACATTTTCAGAAGCTCTAGTACTTTCAGTATAATGATTTGCCAGAAAGTTATTAGATTGGAGCCAGTGTGGTACCAGAATTAAACCCCGTCCTGCAAGTACCGCTTTGTGATTTCTACTCAATCTCCTTCTTGTTATTGCTTAAGGCTGTGTCTCACCAGATCGATACAAGTTGATAGTCTTTAACCAGGTTACCTCTTTGACCAGCCAATTGAAGTAAACAAAGAAATTTTCCTGGCATTTCTGTCTACATAACCCCCAAAGCAGCCTTTTTTACTCTAGCCGATCAAAGAGATCACCTGTTAAAAGAGGTCATCCGGTCAAAGAGTATCAATTTGTATAGATCTTGTGAGACACAGCCTTAACCCTTTAAGGGCAGCATCACAATTCAATGTGCTATGCCCATTGTTGCTGCGATGTTGCATTCAAGTATCATGCTGAAAGTCTGATTGAACTCCCCCAAAGGGTCCAATGTAGTGTCTGCCCCTGACCCGCTGGTACTCGATCATGGGGGAAAGTGTTGCAAAAGGGCAACATGCTACCCTTAAAGGGTTAGAACTCCTTGTGCTATTCCTTCAGCGCAATGGACTTCTCCACACAAATGTATTGTAAATAGAGTGAGCATTATGAGATATAATCTATAAGCTTGTTGTAATTATATGACAGAGTTTGGATACAGTGTTATGAGTCGAATAGGTCGTTGAATAATTATACTTTTGTCGAGAAATTGATAAATTTTATTTGTATCATTGTATGACACCTGTTGTGAAGATATATACATATTTATATAGATATGATACTGTTATGAAAAAATAAAATGGGTTATAAATGATACAATGATTTATAAGATTAATGTATTAGGGATGGTTTGTTAATGTGAAAGTACATACATTCACGGGTATACATTTTCGCAGAGGTAGCCAAAAAGACTAATTTGCGGGTATTTATTCCATCATACAACAATAAGTACGACCACAGTACAAAAATAGCATAATGTGAATGTATATACGTGCGAAACAGTGTCAACGCTACATGTATTGGTGAACTTGTGGTTTGTTAATGGTCTGCATCATTCCCGTTAAAGTAGACCTTATTCATAATGAACGGTGGTTTACATTGTTTTTTATTTACAATTGTCCAAGTGGTGATGAAAGACTACCATGTATATTTTTACAAAGATGTATACCTCAAATGATGAAATATCACTAAGTTATTTTCTATTGTATGTGTATGTCATGTCTTATTTCCTTTACAACTGAGACTTCAAATTAAAGGTATAACATAAAGAGGGTAATAACTAAAAGTGGTAAAATATCAGTGTGAACTGTCCCTCAAACCCTTCTCTGCTTCTCATTTAGCATAAAACTATATTATGAAGTAGTCTATTAGTGCGTAAGTGTATAATATAAACTATTGTCTACGGACCTGATAAAGTAAACGTGTGAATGTTATCACTTTAAGATGATGTAAAGAATTATTTAATGACGAACTATACCTTATAGTTCTGAAAGAAACTATCATAATCAACTAAAATAACGATATAAACAATACATGTGCATGCTTATTGAGAAAGTAGATCTATACATATTTTTGAATATATAAATGATAAATACTGATACATATAAGTACTTTATAGTCAATGTTACCGACCAAAGTAGGTTCCCCATTGTTGAAATAAAGTGTGATACAATGCAAACAAAACTATTTTGTCTGTTGTAAATTAGCTTCATTACTTTAATTAAAATATTTCAATAAAAGAACAAGAATCTACACCTAACTCCAATATTCCCAAATTGTCACCTAAACCCACTATTTGAATATTGAAGTGTTGAAATAATAACAGGGAATCATAGTTATGATTATTACAAAAATTCAATTCGTACAATTGATTAAGACAATGTATTATGTTAACAGGAACATCAGCATAATATAATGCACATGACATAACCGACTATTGGGAGTGTTGAAATAATAAAATGGAACCATAGTTAGGGATTTGAACATAGTTATGATTGTTACAAAAGTTTAATTAAGATAAAGACAAGCTGCAATGTTAACAGTAACATGAACATAATATAATGCGCATGAAATTATGGAAAAGTATTTATCTAAAGGAGTGGTCAGCAAGCATTGAATCATTTTCTCTTTTTGTCTTGTTATTATCACATTATCTAGAAGATGGTAGGTAAACCAAGTAACCTAGAAAATGGAAAGTGTATCAATAGGGTTAATCAACTAACATAACTAGGAGTAACAGACAAGCAAAGATCTATTGTGCCTCTAAAGTGTAATATAGCATAACAACCCCCCCCCCCCAAAAAAAAGAGATAAAAATACATAAAAATACATAATACATTTAATCCTATTGTAAGTCACCAGTTAAACCTTAGACCCATTAAACATGACGCTATCGGAGAGGGTTGATACTGGAAATCGTTTAAACTTACCAGAATATACGCTCATTGCACATTTTGCCTATTTTTGCCTCATCTGGGTGGACTTCTTTTACTAAGCTTTCAGGTACACAGAAGAAGTTACTACTTTTAATCAGATATATCATTCATCTTGGCATGGTTTAGCAGCATTCAGTCTTCTTGCCTCTAATTTAAACTTGTTTATCTTTTTAACTTGAAGATTAACCACTCAGAAATGTTCCAGACGTCAGTGTGTGGCTGAAAAGGATTACATAGTAGTGCACAGCTTCCTCAGTAGAGGGACAATGCCACCAGCAGTGTTCGGGAACATCCGCTAGGTGGGGTGGCAGCATCCAGTATGGGTAGTTCATGTGATCCCCACTAGGGGTCTCATCAGTTGGGTGGCGTTTGAGTCCTGGGGTTGGGGTCCCGTGTGCGGCCCCAGCCCCGCCGATCGTTTTTTTGCAGCAACATCACCTAGGATTTGTTTCCCCCTTTTTATGTAGTTATATGAAAAATCTGGTGATTCGGCATATGACCAATGTGTAGGCCTATTAAAGAATGATCAATACAGTATGAAATTGTACAAGATACGTATTGTCACTCACGGCCGCATGGCCCCAACACACGTAGTCCAGGATGTATGTTGACTGAGTATCACTTATAGAGGCAAGGATGTATGCACCCATGGCGACGTTGGCTGACGCTCATATTTGCCTGTGTGTAGCCCCATGAGTCTCAGCCCTAGTGATATATGGCCCAAAAGATGATGGCCCCAGGACCAAAGGCCCCTGTAGAATTACCAGTTTCTATTTAGGGATAAATATTCAATGGGTATAGATGTGAACAGGACGACAGCTTACTTAGAACTGATTATACTTTATTCCACACAGTGCCCCTCTGGCTCTCTCTCCACTTGTCTATACATGTATCAACTCTCCATGGCACACACAGGCCTCAACACATTCCTCCACACTGCAGCTACTATACACACATACAAACATAATCCTACTACAACAATGCTCATTGTGGGACCCACCTTGGTCGACCCCCTCCCCCCCCTCCGGGGTGGGAGCAAGCCAGCTGTGACCTCTAATGAGTCCCCTATCTCGGTCCTACAATCCTTAATACTTCATGACTTCTTATTCTAGTTACAGTTATTCTAATATCCTCTTATTACATAATATTACATAATCAATATGTATATACCTCTAGATCTTGATTCCCCATTCTACATATGTCCCCCCCTTTATTTAAAATGTTTCAATACATTGTAAACATTGACAAGTTCCCCCCTTTACTTAAATTCAATAGCCCTAGCTGGACGCCTCGGGGCAAAACCTATCAATTTAGCAATTTGTTCCTGTGTAACCGTCACCGCGACCGACGGGTTAGGAACCTCTGGCTGCACAGGGTATGGTGGTGGCGGAGGCACATTAATTACCGTGGGTGGCATCACCGGCTGCATCATCTGCTGTGGTGGCGCTGAAGGGAGTGAACTATGCTCCCCAGTAGGCACCCTGGCCCACTGTGACAGCATTCTCATTTTCCCCGAGCAACACAAACAATACACATTTATGATCAACACAATCACACAAATTACCACCGCCCCACCACTGGATCCTGCCGACACATATGGGTGTGACATTGATTCAATCCATCCCTCTGTCTCATCGCCCTCTTGCTCACCTTCTATTCTCTCCTCCTCATCCCACGCGGCCACATCAACTAAAGGCACAGTTACATGATTCACTGCCTTTAAGGTCCGCAACACATGTTTATTGATTTTCTTGGGCCAAGAAATGTTAATTCTCGGTAGCTCTACTGGCTCCATGTTACCAACTTTCAAGGTCTTATGAACATGCACTACTGCCTTCACTCTCCACTGCCCTGACTCTAAAACACATCCATCAGGGATAGGCACAACCGTAGGCTTTACCAAGAACAACTTAATCGGCGGGTCATTTAAACAACGTAACACCACATTCTCTTTCCTCTGTATGGGCGCGACAATAACACTATTATCTAAAGGTGATTTCTTTATAACTGTAGACGTTTTGTTTCTAGAGGGATAAATTCTCACATCACAATCCTGAGGCTCTTCTCCATTAACTAATTGATTTTCACAAGATTTTATCAAATTTTCAACTTCCGGCCAACAAACCTTAGGCCTTTCTCCTAAACAATTACGAGGTGTAAAGGATGCTTTTGTCATTGTATGTAACACCACATTTTCTTTCCCCATCATAACTCTCATGTGTCCTTCCCCAAATGGTACCGGCACATATACCATTGAATATTTAATATATCTGTCCTCATCAACCGCCGGTATCATTGCTCTAAATGCCAAATGATCCCTCCCTTCCCAAATTGGAATCACTGCAACATACTGATAATACCACACCAATGGTAATGCTTCATAGCCTTTCTTCTCAATGTTCTTAACAATGCTATACATCTGGTCCTGGTCTACAATGTTCTCCGTCAACCATCCTCGTTCCACCTCCATTCTCTTTTGATGATAGTCTTTAACTGCTTCTATAAAGGAGTTGAAAGCGAATTCCGCCTCATGAAGCGCCACATCCAATGCTCTCGCCACCTTAATGCCACTGATTGCTTCAAAGTCTCTTTGTTGCGCTTTTCTATTAGCCTCCACCAGTCTTAGTGCTTCAGTAGACAAATTCTGCACCATTTCAATGTGATCAGCATTCATTTGGACGAGACCCCGAGTAACATTAATCATAGTAACCATTTCCCTCTCATGGTGCATCATGGCCTTATTTGCATGTTCATTTTTAAAAATCAATTTTCTCAACGCCTCAATGTCCGTAAAATCTGGAATATTAAATAGGGGGCGCACCAAAGCCCCTACAAACCCAAACCACGACCTCTTCATTCGCCCTCCCACCCCTATGTCAGAGTTCATGATCTCCTCCTGAAACAAGTGTTGTGTGTGTTTCCTCAACAAATGCTTCAGTGCTTCCCACTTTCTCCTCCAGTGTATCGCTCCTTGTCCACCAAATCGTGCTTCAGCCTGTGTAAAGGCTGCTTTGAGACTCCTATCCAACTGTTCCGTCTGCATCATAGGTGGAGGCTGTATAATCACTACCACAGACCACGCTGCTCCAATCCTCCTTACATCACCGTCTTGGTGAACCAGTACTCCATCCTCCTCGAATATGGGGTTAGTCTGAGCTCCCCTCAGCATTCCCAGCACCAACAGCACACACCACCCCCTCATTGTGAGTAATGGCCACCACAGCATCAATGCACAACTGTTTAGCAGCAGAGCATGCTTCTTCTCCCGGTGTCAGCAGCCGAATGCGTTTTGCCAAACTAACTCTATTCCTGGTCCATGCTCCCTCAGTCATATTAATCCCCTCCCATGCAGCTCTCTTTGTCCCCACTACCAGTGATTGGCTCCCCCCAAATTTCCCCCCATGCACGCCATCTTTGGTACATGTTTGAACAGGGCGCTGGGGCGCCCCCTGTGGGACTCCACCAACCCCCACACCTTGCCCCGGTACTGCCTGTATGTCCATAGCAACCGGGTTAGCGTCTCCCTGTGTGTTTTTAGCACACAATACCCCCCGCGGTGGGGAGTGCTGACGCCGCCGTTTGTTTGTTAGTTTTCTCCCTGCTCCCCCTTCCTGCACCGGCCCTGTAGGCTGTGCTGGTACATGTCTATGTCTATTTCCCCCTGGTCCCCCCACCATAATAGGTTTTCTCCGGGTGTTAATTGCATTTACCTCCCTCCTCTGTGCCCTAGTAAGCCGTTTTCTTAAATCCCCCCATTCAACATCCGCTGGTACCTGTTTTAACTTGTCCCTCACTAGTTGTTTCCTCACCCCATCTGGTCCTACTACTGAAATAACCGGGCCCCTTATCCTTGTAACAATAAACCCATGGTCCCACCTAGGGTCCAACTTTGTAGTATCCTGAGCCAATACCACTACAGCGTCCCCCACCTCCAGCGGCTTAGCATTTGCTTGCTTTTCAAGCCTGTGCATGTTATATTGGCGGTTAACATATGCATTTCGCCATGACACTTTTAATGCCCCTGATAACTCGTCCACCCTCTGCGCCATTCTAGACGTAAACTGCCCCTCCCCCCTGTCAATTAGGGAGAAATATGGTTTGGGCGGGTGTCTACCAAAGAACAGGTAGTACGGGGAGAACCCTGTGACATCCGATGGTGTCGTCCTATGTGCAAGCATAGCGTCCCCTAGACAATCCTCCCACAAGTGCGGCCTGGCATTTGTCAATTTCCGTATGATATCCTTCAAACTGCGATGATACCTTTCAATTTTCCCGTTTGAACGACTATTGTATGGAGTTATATACCTCACATCAATTCCCAACTCTTTTAAATACCCTTCCACTAAATTTGACCGAAATTCCAAAGAATTGTCCATCAACATGATCTCAGGGGGCGCTACGAATGGTATGACCACCCTTTGTAACACATTATACACAGCTTTGGCAGTTTTATCCACCAACGGTATTGCGTTAGCAAACCCCGAGGCATGGTCAATGAATGTGAGAATATATGTATTGCCCTCTGTGGATGGTGCAAACGGACCACAAATGTCCATCGCCCATACTTGGCCCGGATATTCCGCCAATGGCATGGGAGCCGGCATAGGCCTGTCAATTCTATCCCCATTAGTGGCACACGGCGCACACCTTCTAATGTAATGTAATACATCTTTCTGTACCCTAGGCCACTTGTACGCCTCCTGCACTCTTGCTAAGGTTTTGGCTACCCCCATATGCCCCACTTCCTCATGTGCTCTTTTAATAACCCTCCTTCGTGCATACTTTGGCAACACCAGTCTAGGGTATTCCAATTGACCCGGTGTCGGTCTCAATGTGAATAGAACCCCCTCTGCTACATAGTACTGTTCCTCCTGCTCCAGTCCCATTTGATATTCCGGCATCTGTCTCTGTTCCCTCATTAACTCAGCTATCTCAATCCCATCAACCTCCAACAGCCCTTCATTGAAATGCGGACCTAGCATTACCACAGCCATAACTGGGTCGGCCTCTACCGGCAACAGGCAGTGTGGACCAACCATTATTGACGCCATGGTGGGGTCCATCGGGGCAGGGGTGTCCTGCTCACTGACATTCAGCCTACTCAACATGTCTGGTTTGACATGCTGCTTCCCCGGCCTGTATACAATAGGCGCTGCATACTCTGCTAATGTTACTGCCCAGCACTGAATTTTTGAATTCTTGATTTCATTTTGGAACAAACACTTTAATGGTTTGTGGTCAGTATAGATAGTAAATTCCGCCCCATGCAGGTATGGGCGCAATTTTCTCAAGGCGTATATCACCGCATACGCCTCTCTCTCTACCACTGGCCACCTCTGCTGTGTTTCAGATAGCTGCTTAGAGATGTATTGAACAGGTCTATCAATGCCGTCACTTCCTGTCTGCAGTAATATACCCCCGATACAATGCTTGGATGCATCTGTCATCAGCTTATATGGTACATTAAGCTGTGGGTAGGCCAACACCTCCTCTGACATTAATGCATTCCTGATTTCCTCCCATGCTATCTGACAGTCACTAGTCCACTTGAACCTCGCCCATCTTTTCGTCATGGCGGTTAATGGCTGGGCCTTTGTTGCAAACCCCTCTATCAAACTCCGATAATAGCCTGCCATTCCCAAAAAGGACCTAACCCCTTTAATGGTTCTAGGAGGTGCCATAATTCTGAGCGCCTCGACTTTCTCGGGGTCTGATGTGATCCCGTCCTTCGACACAATATACCCCAGCAGTTTGACCTGCTTCAGCGCAAACTTACATTTGGATGCTTTTACCACCAGCCGGTGCTCCTTTAATACCTGTAATACCTCATGTAGATGTTTAGCATGCTCTTCCTCATTCTTTGAGAACACCACTATGTCGTCGATATATACCATACAGGTAACACCGATAAATGGGGCTAATATTTGATTCATTAACCTTTGGAACGCCGCTGGTGCGTTGGCCAACCCGAATTGCATCCTTTTGAACTGAAACAAGCCCCTGTGAGTAGCAATAGCAGTCTTTTCAATGCTATCTTTCGCCATTGGGATCTGCCTATACCCACTTCTCAAATCAAGCACACTGAACGTTGTCGCCCCCTGGAGGGAATCAAAAATGTCCTGAATCAATGGTAATGGGTAAGCATCTTTCTTTGTGATGCTATTAAGCCGTCTATAATCGGTGCACAAACGCCACGTATCTCCCTTAGGAGCTAGGGTAATGGGGCTTGCCCATGGACTACTAGACGGCTCAATGATCCCTTCCTCCAGTAACCTTCCCAACTCCTCCTCCACCCACTTTCTTTTGGTAAGGGGCAATCTATATGGTCTCTGATTCACGGGCATGGCATCCCCTGTATCTATGCTCATCTCCAATGACTCTGTAAATCCCATTGGGTCATCCCCTTCTGGAAAAACCTCTGGGTATTGCTCTTTCCAGTAATCTATATCCGCATAGACCCCCGCCATTTCTGTCTCCCCTCCCTTCCTATCCACTGCACCATATGCAATCCCGGCTAACCCTACAGTCCTGTCGGAAAATGTAATATTCGCCTCCAAGACTGTGAGTACATCATCCCCCAACAAGGCATCATGTTGCAGTGTTTTAACTATATAAAACTCACACTTCCTCCCTTGTACCATCACCACTGCTTTACCCAATGTCTCTATATCATGTCCTGACAATGCTCTAAGCCTCAACCCAGGAAAAACCACAGCTGGCTGGTTTCTCCTGTGACATAACTTCCTCCATACATCTTCCCTCATCATGCTCCTTGCCGCACCAGTGTCAATTAGTGATACAATGTGCAGTCCCTCTAGTACCAAATCCACACACACTCTATTATCATTAGACGCTGATGCGGCCGCTAGTTTCCCACACCCCCTTGTTGGCCACTCCCTCTTGGAAACCTAACCTCCAATGCCGCCTCTATAGCAGCCTGCATTACCGACCCTTTCTTTGGACATGCCCGCGCTAAATGATCAAAATCCCCACATTCATAACATGCACGTCTTCTCCATTGCCGCTGCTGCTGCCCACCCTGCTGATATGACATAGGGAGGGGTCCCCCCGTGGGTAGCTGCTGCTGTGGGTTATACTGTGGCTGTAAGTGCTGCTGCTGTCCCATACCTTGATACTGCTGTGGTGCATACTGGTTATACTGCTGATACTGCATCTGCTGTGGTGCCATATACTGCTGCTGTTGCTGCTGCTGCCAACATGGTTGCTGCTGCATGTGTTGTACTGACCCCTGGTGTTGCTGCTGGCATCCTGGAGCTGGTGCGCTCCACTGCTGGCTGTTGTGCTGGGCACAGGTATGAGTACATGACACCCCCTGTGGTGCTCCTCCTGTTACTGGTGCAGGTGTGTCCTGTACCTGGGGCTGTGGCGCTACCTTGACTGCCGCCTGGACCTCCTCTCCTCCCGCTACACCCGTCTGTGTCATTAAAGGTGCAACCACCACCTTCCTGATGGATTTTAATTCCCCCTGCATCGTCTTCATGTTCTGATTAACATCCTTCATTACAGCTTTGACAGTGCTACCAATGCTAGCTGCCATTGCTGAGACATCCATAGGTTCCTCCTGTCTAATCCCTTGATGCACCACCATGTCCTGTGCCACCCCTCTCACTTCTACCCGTGCTTGTCTATATGAGTCTTCCACATCATTAGCTGTTGCCATGACTGCAGGCAAGTCCTGTAGTCTCTCCTTTGCCACTTGCTGACGCACTGACTCGCTAGAGATACCACTAATGAACAGTCTAATTAATCTATTCCTGACTGAGGGAATGGCTCTCTCCTCCTCCGGAAATGCCATCTCCATTTGTGTTCTAAACCGACGTGCATATCCCCTCACGTCCTCCATGGGCTGTTGTACAAGCCTATCCAGTCTTGCTTGTAAATACTGCTGTTCATCACTCTCCAGGAATTGTGCTTGTATCGCTGCTTTCACATTAGGCCACGTGACTTGATCTACTCCCAATCCTCCCTTGATTGTTAAAATGGCCGCTTTCAAAGGCGCCCTCGAGAGCTGGCCAGCAATGTCAATAATTACATTCTCCTGTGCATTTGTCCATTGTCTTAATTCATCTATCTGCGCAATCCATAGCCTCAATAAGTCCCGGTCATCACCATTTGTTGGGGCTACATGTTTCGCTAAATCCTGTACCCTCTTCCTCGTCTCTGCCCCCGCCTCAATCTGCCGCCTCTGCTCCTCAATCTGACGACGCTGGTCCGCAATGTACGCCAAATGATCCATAGTTGCCATGAATATTCTCCCTTTTCTTACTAATCTTGTTTCCTATCCATAAACTTTACAGCTTATACATATCCAGTCGTGGTCGCCAGTGTAGAATTACCAGTTTCTATTTAGGGATAAATATTCAATGGGTATAGATGTGAACAGGACGACAGCTTACTTAGAACTGATTATACTTTATTCCACACAGTGCCCCTCTGGCTCTCTCTCCACTTGTCTATACATGTATCAACTCTCCATGGCACACACAGGCCTCAACACATTCCTCCACACTGCAGCTACTATACACACATACAAACATAATCCTACTACAACAATGCTCATTGTGGGACCCACCTTGGTCGACCCCCTCCCCCCCCTCCGGGGTGGGAGCAAGCCAGCTGTGACCTCTAATGAGTCCCCTATCTCGGTCCTACAATCCTTAATACTTCATGACTTCTTATTCTAGTTACAGTTATTCTAATATCCTCTTATTACATAATATTACATAATCAATATGTATATACCTCTAGATCTTGATTCCCCATTCTACACCCCACTATCTATTGTACAGTATATTCATGTGTCTGTGATGTGTCTGTGATGTGTCTGTGATGTGTCTGTGATGTGTCCGTCATGTGTCTGTCATGTGTCCGTCATGTGTCCGTCATGTGTCCATCATGTGTCCATCATGTGTCCATCATGTGTCCGTGACGTGATGTGTCTATCATGTGTCCGTGATGTGTCCGTTATGTGTTAGGGTATACCCAGTGGACAAAAAAAATTATTTAACATCGGAAAATGTTTGCATACGCAACATTAAATAAAGTTATATGTAAAACGTTAATTGACTTTTTGGTTTAGCATATTACGTTGTTATTCACACCGTTATTTAACGTTATATATCGTTTGTTTATGCCTCTGGTTTATCACCCAATGTGAACAAAAACAACCTATGTAGGGTGTTTAAGCAACTTATATTACTACATGTACTTAATTCTTCGGTGTTAACTGAGCGGGATTTGAATACGGCTATTTATATCTAGATGCCTTGCAAAACAAACCTCCAAACCCATGCAAAAAACAAGAAACATTTGTGGGACTCGAATTCCAGACAGCATTCCCAGTCACAAAAATATAGAATGACAACCTTCAATTTTGTAATAGTTTATTCTGAAGAAAATGTTATTTGCCACCTCTGCCCCACCGTCAACCCCTGCCCAAACCTGCCCACCCCTGCCTACCCCTGTCCCATTTGAAAACCCAAATAAAACGTAAAATAATGTAATAATAACGTTAGACAAATGAACGTTTCTATAAAATGTGCCTGTACATGGGTCCCCATAGTTTTGACCGTGTCGCTGTGTCGCTTTTTAGCAAAAGGGCCGTGTCACTGCATCAAATTTTATGCATATAATTCATACTAGGACCTTTAATATTCATAAAGTTGTCTGTGTCTGTCGATTTTTAAAAGGGCCGTGTCGCCCGTGTTGATTTTTAGAAGGGCCGTGTCGCTGTGTTGCCCGAGTCGATTTTTACCTATGTAGAGGCACTTTAATGTTAACAATGTTTTCACGTCATTTTAAGTTACATTTCCGTTTATTTCAAACGTTATTTAAACCTTCACATCTTTTTGGTAGCTGGGTATGGTGTACATATGACGTACACATGATGGACACATGATGTACAATCCTGAGGAAGAGAAGATTAGTGTAACGTACACATTATGTACTCATGATGTGCAATTTTGAGAGGGATAAAAATGATGGGAATATGTCGTACTGTTGATGTACACATGGTGTACAGTAATGAGGTAAATAATTGTGGGACGTATCATGGACATGACGGACATATCTTCGACATCCCGGACATATCATGGACATCACCGACATATCACGGACATCACGGACATGTCACGGACATCACGGACATATCATGGACATCACAGACATATCATGGACATCACGGACATATCACGGACATGACGGACATATCATAGACATGACAGACATATCACCGACATCACCGACATATTATGGACATCACGGACATATCACGGACATCACGTACATCTTATGATGGACAAACCTGTGTCTTGGAGCTTAAGGTGCTGGGGCCAGATGCCCTGGATCTGATTTTGCTTTATTTGGTGGTTACTGTCAATGTACAGGTCCATGTGTACAGTACACATCAAATATAGCAAAATCTATGAGGTAATAAATGTGCATGCCCTTACCTAGATACGAATATTGTCCAACGATAACATACTGCAAAAAAGGTGATATTATATGAAGTCAGAATAACAAATTTATCTGCTTGAAATATTGGACAGCCAAACATTCACATACTCTTAAAGTCAGTCATTGTATTATTAATAACCCGAAGTCGCGCACCCCCAAAAAGGCTACAAAGCTAAGAACAAATCCAGTTTTAGAAAGTGCCTCATACTTGCGGCCAAATAGGTGATGGACCTACGTAATAGATAGTGTAGCATATTTGTATGGAATCAACACCAACTAAAAGCTGCGTAAATCTAATAACTCGGGGGCTTCCCTTCTCCGCATTCAACATGCAGCTCCAAGCTTAAAGTGGCATAATCACCAAGCGTTTCCCACTCACAATTCTAGTACTGTTCTAGTCTGCTATGTGGTAAGTGCGAGTGGTGAGAATGCCCCTTTAAGTCTCCTCAAATCCTCTTGTACCGAATATGGCCAAAACACCTTATACGGTTTGCCATAAGGGTGCTTAAGGCGCATGTGAAGAGTACTTCCCTTAGTGCTGACCCGGTCAGTAGTGCTCCCTGGGGCCCACAAGTGTTTTACTTGGGCCAGCTGGGCTTTCCCATATCTGGGTTATGGTCCTTTCTATGTCCGGGGCTACCAGTGTTTTTTTTTCCATAAATTTTTACATTGGGATGATAGAAGTACCATAGGGGCATGTTGTGTTAAAGAATAGAGATAATTGACTGAGTGGAAGTAGTTTTTTCAAAAGAAATTTAAAATATGGTTAACGTTACGGACATTACATACAACAAATTCTACCCTGACAAATAAAAAATATGGCATTTTTTCTTTCTTCTTGATTAGGCTTTCAGATTAGATAACCCTTCAACATGCTATCAAGAAAAAATATACGTATCATCAGTATTCACTTCTCCTTGAGGATTTTCAATTTTCCGTAACGTTAACTCTGTAATGTCCGTAACGTTAACTATTTCTAGCTCTAGTAATCAAAAAGAGCTTACCAGCTCAAGTTTAACACACTAAAGTAATGAAAAGTAAGTGTAGGTATTATATAAACAACATAAAACATACCCCGCTCAGAGTTTTAGGGCTTGACAGTAAGATTTTGGTGAAAATTTTGTCATTTTCTGACTCAATAAACTATTTGGAGGGCTGAAAGGTTGAGTTGGACCCGTAGGAATGCATCTAAATGCCACACAGTGATGTAGCAATGTCTATTCTATCTTATTATGTTGTTATTTAGCATAGTGCATGTCTTAAAATGCAGCAGGGTGGGCTAACGGTCAGTCAGAGCTAACGTTACGGACATTACAGAGTTAACGTTACGGACATTACAGTTTTGCATTGAAAACCCCTTTCCTAATACACAGAAGAGAATTTAGGCTGCAATTCCTTCCAGAATGAATGAATGCATACTAGCCATGGATAAGAATTACTTTGAATTGATAGGTTTGGGGTATTTACAGATTTATAGAGGATTTATGTGTTGTAATGTCCGTAACGTTAACTGCATTACAAATAAACTCTTTTGTACCCGTAGGCTAAAATAAAACGGGAAGGCTCCTAATTTTTTTTCGTGGCTTGAGAACCCATTGACCCCCATATATTGCATATATAATTGATTTTGAGTGGCCATTGGAAGTAACCTGGCTGAGGCATCAAGAGTTATTGTTACGGACATTACACAAGTGGCATTTATTAAAAGGAGGGCTGGGATGAAAAATTTAGAACAGAAATTCCAGTTTAAACTCATGAATCATGATACCAACAATACCTAGTATGGTGCAGAGCTCTTTATTCTATAGCTCATGGAAGGTGAAAAACACTGAAAAACACGACTTGGTACATAAATGTGGGGTCTGACTCAAATACATTGCAAATATTTCGGAACATACTGATATTTCCTTCCAGAAATTACCATTTATTGTACATTTTTATAGTGTGTACTAAATCTGAGCTAGGGCTGAGCACTGGGAATCTGGGCTTACCCATCTGGGCACCCACTGGTAGCCCCGGACAAAAAGGACCAAAACCAAGGGTGGGCCAATCAGCTTGCTTAAGTAAAAACATATATGGGCCCCATTAAGCAATGTTGACTGGGGAGCACACCTGGGCAGCACATCTAGGCAGCACACCTGCATGGGCAGTACATCTGGACAGCACCTCTAGACAGCACAGCTGGGCAGCACATGTAGGGAGCACAACTGGGCAGTACATCTGGACAGCACATCTAGGCAGAACAACTGGGCAGCACACCTGCATGGCAGCACATCTAGACAGCACAGCTGGGCAGCACAGCTCAGCAGCACAGCTTGGCAGCACATCTAGACAGCACAGCTGGTCAGCACATCTAGGTAGCACACCTGAGCAGCCCATCTAGGCAGCACAGATCGGCAGCACAGCTGGTCAGCACACATGGGCAGCACATCCAGGTGGCACACCTGGGCAGCACAGCTAGGCAGCAAAGCTGGGCAGCACAGCTGGTCAGCACATCTAGGAAGCACAGCTGGTCAGCACATCTACACAGCACAGCAGGTGAGCACAGCTGGGCAGCACACCTGGGCAGTACTCTTGGGCAGTACACTTCGGCAGCACAGCTGGCAAGTATAGCTGGGCAACACACTTGGGCAGTACTTGGGCAGTACACTTGGGCAGCACAGCTGGGCAGCACATCTAGGAAGCACAGCTGGGCAGCACATCTAGGAAGCACAGCTGGGCAGCACATCTAGGAAGCACAGCTGGGCAGCACATCTAGGCAGAACAGCTGGGCAGCACAGCTGGGCAGCACACCTAGGTAGTGCACTTGGGCAGTACACTTGGGCAGTACACTTGGGCAGCACAGCCGAGCAGTACATCTGCATTGCCAGTACATCTAGGCAGCACAGCTGGGCAGCACAGCTGGGCAGCACAGCTAGGCAGTGCACTTGGGCAGTACATTTGGGCAGCACAGCCGGACAGCATACCTGCATTGGCAGTACATCTGGGCAGCACGGCTGGGGACCACACCTGTAATAGTCTTGGTGCACCTTCCACCTTCTGTTGTTATAGTGTCGGGGTACCCAGACTTAGGGTTATACCCAGGAATAGCCGCCTAAATACCACTTCAAAACCAGAGGCATTAGTATAGGGCACTATTCTGGAGAGGCATTAACCCTCTCATGTAAGGGCTGCAACGTGATTTAATGAATGGCACTGTTTACTGTTATGCGTCAGGAATGCATCCATGGCAAGTCCGCCAGGGTTGCAGTCAAGCATCATGCCGAATCTGGAGCTATACCCTGTGGGTCCACCATTTTAAATTTCGCTGGTTGCGGTTAAACCCACTGATAAGACATCTCAATATGGGTACAATTAGGGGACAAACAGGGGACAGGCTAGTAACAGTCTTATCAGCTCTTATCAGTGCTGCCCACAGCAACCAGCTCCAGTCCCGACTAGGCCCTATAAGGTTGATACACTCCAGAGGGGTTAGCACGACACATGAATGCAGCCCTGACATGCAAACTCAACAGGCGTACACCGATGCATGCTGACGACAAAGGGCACTATGCTGCCTTTCAAGTGTTAAGCCTAACAGGATTGCCTACCAAAGCTAAATGCATGGGGAGTGGAGCCGCTTATACATTTGTATAGCCATACACAGGGTGGGTAGCAGCCCGGGGGGCACTCAATTTTATTTTGACATGGGTGTGAGGCTGGCCCTCTGACAACCCTTACCCTTAGTGAGGGTCATTTTGGTCAAAAGTGACCCTTTGGGAGGGGGATTTTGGTCAAAAGCGCCTAAGTTTTAGTTAAGTTTTCCGAGGAGCGACCCTTGGTGAAAGGAATTTCGGTCAAAAATGACTGTTCTTGCAAAGTATTTTGGTGAGAACTCCAAAAACTGACTCTTCTTTTCAAGGGTTTGTTGAAAACTTTGCAAAGTGACCCTTGGTGAGGGGGATTTTTGTGCAACGTGACGCTACGTGAGTGGGATTTTAGTGAAAAGCGGACCCTTGGTCAGGGGGATTTTGCTCAAAAAGCCGCACCCTCGTATACAAAATATACTAAGTG
Organism: Harmothoe impar; assembly: GCA_947462335.1. Classification (NCBI taxonomy): domain Eukaryota; kingdom Metazoa; phylum Annelida; class Polychaeta; order Phyllodocida; family Polynoidae; genus Harmothoe; species Harmothoe impar. Next base: position 54,792,709 of record OX381716.1, read on the forward strand.
CCCCCCCCCCCCCCCGGGTGGCTGCCCACCCTGGAGGTGGTGTGTATTCATTAATGTATAGGCAGCACTAATGGTAGATAGGGATCTACATAGGACCACAGCACTGGAGGCATGTAGGGTGTGAGTATTATCTTAATACTTCTATTAATCCCATATATATGTATGTACAGATAACAAACTAAACACATCCTATAGTAGAGGCATATCGCTTCTGATTAGACCTACATGGTTAACCTAGTAAACCCAGCCTACTATTTAAATGCTGGAGGATAGCTTGTACCGAGGAGAGAAGGTGCATGCATGGTGGAGGAATCATTCAGCTACAGCATTTGGTTTGAGGGACATTCTCACCACTCGCACTTAACCACATAGTAAACTAGAGCAGTACTAGAATTGTGAGTGGGATACGCTTGGTGATTGGCGGCCAATGTTACTCCAAATAACATCTTGCTGATTAATAATTGTACTGCCGGATAGCAGGCATTAGTGAAGGTAACTACCTTTTTTTTCTTTTTATCCTAGGGTCTACCCGGTAAACTCCCATTCTAAACTCCTCACAGTACCTATAACATGTATGTTCCTGGTGTATTGTTGTTCATAGAACATACAGTACAATGCTTGTAGCACGTAAGCAGGGACCAGCCTATATTCCCATAATATTTGAAAAACTGTGACATGTATACATACTGATATATTCTTTGAACTCATAGAGCTATGTCTGTGTGTGTTAGAATTAAACTAGCAGAGGGAAATATCAATATATAGCTACATTCTTGGAACTTAGTGCTAAAGTCACAATTCTCAAAATAAAACTGACCCCTTCTTGTGAAGGTATTTGAAAAGTACCGGTACATTGGTTTTACAGTTAAAGATAATATAAACTAATTAGGGCTCATATTAGGGTCCGGCGTATGTCACACTAATTCCTCTGTTACCCATAGCTTATGACTGGAGAAGGCTTAAATGAATAACTCATCCCCCATACGGTGTAATAAGATACATGATCAATGGCAGTACGCATTAATAGAAACACTAGTCGGAAACACTAATGATCATGGGGTTGTTTACATTTTTATTGTTCACGTTCTTCGAAAACAATCACGATATCTGAAAAATAATCTGTCCTTGTACATGCCAATATAAAAAAAAGAGGTAAATTATAACTTTAAACTGAAGAAAGAGTGTTAAATAATGTATAATAATGCTTTCTACGAAAAACCCGTCAGATTCATTGATCGGTTACCCGGTAGTGGATGGTTCACGATCATATAAATACGCTATATTAAACAGTATTTCCATTTATTCTGTATCACATTCTATTTAAATACACTAAATTACGGACAAACAATAGTACATCTATCAATCTTACATAATCAGTCTAGACCTATAAAAAAATCATTTTGAATGGTATATTACACCTGAGGGCTCAGTTGATAACGTCATAAGCTTATCTGGTAAATAAATGGTAACTGTAGTTGGGATTCTCGTGTTAAGTACGAAGTGTGAATTGACCCATTTTCTTAGTTGAATTGTACACGTATCGCTGATCATTCGGAGAGGCTACATGTTGCATTCCATTGAACATGCTAATTCTAGTATCATAGATCAGATACGTTACCTCAACTTTGTTTTTGTGCTAGTCACATCAATGTCAATACTATTAATTGTCACGAATATTGACATGTTCTCCTGTACATTAAAAACAAGGTAAGTTAGCATGACACACATAACATAAATAAATAATTTTAGGAAAGTACTCAAAGCAAATTATGAGACATTTGGATCGCTTATTGATAAAAGCTTGCAGTTTATAGTGCGCACAACTAATCATAGCTGTGGTATATAATCTGTAAAACCCAGCTACTAAAGGAATAAAGTATCATACATGTCTTTCAAAAATATAGGCATTTAGGACTTAGGACGTTGCAGTTGTGGGAAGGGCTGCCAATGAGCTAGCATATGGCATGTATTCAGTCCCTCTAAAGTGTTAATCAAATGCGTTATAGCCATTTAATAGCACCATTGGGGTAGGGAGCTTAACGTGACAGGCTGAAAGGGCGTTCTGAAAGGCCAGCTTTCCACACGAGCAAATTGTAGGTAAAGAGTTTTTCATTTCTGCTTTTTTAATTTTACTAAAACTAATTCCACTAAGTTATAAATATTTGAGTTTATCATTTTAGATATAAAATGTCTAATAGACACCCCCTATGTGTCGGCCAGTATAGGAATGTTGCAAAGTATTTGTCTAAACTTAGCCTTAAGTAACACTATAAAGGAAATCAGTCAAGCCTGCATTGATCACGTTGCTCTGTCAATACACCCTTCAAATCTATGAGTTGTGCTTCCTTCGTAGAATCTATCATTATTATTGCCTATACAGTCTACCTTATGTGAACACTACAATAATAAGCCCACTCATATCGTTCTGAATAGAGTCTATAGAGGTTCATATTTTATACCTTGCAGACCCAGCCCAGAGGTGGAGAGCGGGGAGCCATAGCATTGGTGGTATAGAGGCGTCTCTAAGGGTCTATAATTGTGTGTCCAGTGCTCTAAGCCCTCCTTGGCCTCTGCTATATTGTTACATACACAGGAGGAGTGAATGCTCCGGGGGCACCGGCAGCCATTAACACTGGAGGCTTTCTCTGCACCGACCATGTTTGCTAAGGAAATGTGCAAATATTATCAGCAGGGTTTAAAGACTCTGTGAAGTGGTCGCCGATCAACGTTACTCAGCTTAGACCCTACAGTGTAGCGATCAAATTGGGGATTTTAGTCACACTGAGGTACATGGGAGGTATACTGGAGAAGGGAAACTGTTGCCAGTGTATTGTATAATCATTGGATCTGACATCTATGGCATGTACAGCACAGACCTACTACTTTCTCTCTCCAGATAAGCCATCAAGGGTATTTTTCCGCCTCAACTGTGGTATATCCAGGACTTGATTACGAAAGCACTATGGAAAAGAACTATGGTTGAACGGAGGGGAGTAAGTTTTGCGTCATTTTAGGTACTATACAGTGCCTTGGATTCTACCCACTGCCTTGGATACCTAGACAATATATCGTCGAAGATGACTCACAAACAAAGTCTGAAGCTTCATGTGAGGCTCATAGAGCCTAAGGAGAAATTAACTCCTTTTCCTGTGGTAGGAGGAGCAGGAGGAGGCTGCAACCCACAGGAGTTAACCCCTGGAGGAAGGCTCAGACGCCTGACTGACATTCACCGGGGAACAGTAGGCTTTTGCCAAATGGAGAAAATGGCCGATACCAACTGGATGGCCAAGCGCAACACTAAACCAACTCTGTGTTTTCCCCACTATCCTCCTGATGCTAAGGATAATGCATCAGATCATCAGGGAAGAACCACCACGGAGGTACAGGAGAATTTCCCCTCTGTTCTTAGGATGTTACAGTCTCCGAGGCCATGGGGGGAGAGCAGCAGCAACAACCGAGGTCGGAGCGCCAGCACTGTACCGCTAATGGGTAGACTGAGGACCAGTCAGTCACCAGGGACCAAACTAAAGACACTGAGACCTGAAGTCAGCAAGTCCTCGTCCTCGTTATACTCTAGTAGTTCTGTGCGCCCACATCGAGCCCGCTACTGCCTCCTCCCATCACCAGAACCATTGTCGAGTCGAGAAAGGCTTCATGCGAGTAAAATGGCGTCTTACGGGGCTCACCGGGACATTTTTGTCCATAGGGCGACAGTAATGCCTCACACTGGTAAATCCTGCTTCACGCTAACCCACATGTCCTCAGATAATGGGCTCCTGCATGTGATTAAACCCCCGGTGACGCCTGTGGATCCGTTCAGGCATAACTGGGAGCAGGACAGAGCTAGTCCGCTCGGTAGCGAGCAGCTCGGTGTGACAACAAGAGAGAGGATCAATACTCCTGGGGTGCTCTCCAGGCTGGATAGGATCCTCCACCCAGGCACTAGGAGGGTGAGAGACAGGATGGCATCTGCAGCCTCCGAGGAGCCCTCTATAGGCTCTGGTGGGGCTCCTGCTATCAGCACTCTCCTGTCAGACTTAGGGGAGGATGCCGAGACAAGGATGGAAGACCTGGAGGCTGTGACATTGCTGACATTGCCCAGCACCAAAGATGCATGGTCCGCATACTCTTCCAGCATGACCTGGAATTACCCCGAACATGACATTGAACAGGAGGGGGGCAAGGCTATTTTGGAGGTGACCTTCATGTTTCCACAGGAGGTCAGAATGGGGAAGATACCATTGCCAAGGTCTTACAACATGAATGATCCTGTGGATGTTCCGATCTTCCTTGAGCATCTTCCTGATGCCTTCGTCACCCTGGCGGCCAAGTGTGAACTCTGGCTGCAAACATGCCCCATCAATAACTATACCTTGGTCTTGTAGCATAGGGAATGACTCGGACGAAATAACACTTGATTATTAATTTTAAGTTTGTCTCTGTTTTATATTTATAGTTTTCAGTATACTAGAGCAGCAGGATGGCAATGCACTAACTACTACGGCTATGGTAACTCTGAGGTATCTGAATTAGCTTTGCCCATGTTAAGACAATCAGTTATTTCTGACCTGATATCTGGTCAGGAATGATGGGCACTTTTAATAAAATGCAGAGATAGCAAAATGTGACTCACTCTTATCCATAACAGGGGGCATACTAAAAAGGCGGGGGGGGGGGGGGGATGGCAAACCCCTCTTGATGAGAAGTAGCCGGGCCAAATAAGGCGCGAGGTTTACCATGAACTAGCAGTTTCTGCAATATTTCATGAGAGGGCGTTGAGAGAACTCTGTGTCCCATTGTATCATGGTGTGTAAATATATAACAACATACAACACAATATACAACACAAATCATATAATTCTAGGGAATAACATTTTAATAGGTTGTATATCCCCGCATGTACTAATATTAATATGTACTTCCACTCGTGTCAGCATGTTTCATAGAACAAGCTTTAGACAATAATGTTACATTCCCAGTAGACAGGCTCACACGAATTTGGTTTTAACGACCACAGATAAATACAGTGTATAAATTAATCAAATTATGCGATTTTGAACTCCCTCGATATATTCCCAAATAGAGGATGTATAGTAAACTGCAGGTCAAATCCTCTGAATTTGTTAGTCAGAAAATGTAATGTTTTTTTTAGTTGAGGGGCCGGTTTGATATTCAGACTTCATTCAGACTTGCGAATCATTACTCTAGCTCTTTTTCATGTCTGCATTTTCTGACACTAGTAACGCTGTAACTGATAGAATATAAAAAGTTGTGAATGTTTCATCTATCCCCTTTCGGAGAGAAGCTGATAGCCCACTTTACAGTCCAACCGACTAGCTTTTGTTGGTATAGGTGTGCAAACTTTTGGAAAACGCTTTTTGTGAGCTAGGAAGCCTTAATTTCCGATATTTGGAGTACTAATGATGCACTTAATATAGATGTCATCCACAGCTCAATCATATTCTATTACGACTTCTTGAAGGAATGCTAAGCATTACCACCAGAGTACTGTGTGAGAAAGGCGAATGACATTACGACTACACTGTAAAAAGTTGTTGTTTGTGAACAGCAACATTTGCTGTAAATGTACAAGAGAGGTCGTGGGATCGATCCTTGGTCTAGCCACCTCTCATTAGGGATCTTTAGCAACAAGGCTGTAGCTCATTTAATACAGACATGGCAGAGGTAGCTTATATCCCAATAAGACCATTTGTAACACTGGCTCTGTGGCGCAACGGATCAGGGCCTGTCTCCAACACCACAGGTGGTAAGTTCAGTCCTTGGTTGAGCCACTTCTCTTGTTTTACCTACATCCACATAAAATTTGTTTTCCCCTCACATGGATGATTAGAAATATCCCCAGCACTGGGAGGCAAACCCCAGACCTTTACTAATTATGATCAGTCGGTTGAGAAGTAGAGTAGAGATTCATCCCAATATGAATGTTTGTAACACGGGCTCTGTGGCGCAACTGATCAGGGCCCGTCTCCAACATCACAGGTCATGAGATCAATCCTTGGTTGAGCCACTTCTCTTGTTTTACCTACATCCACCTAAAATTCGTTTTTCCCTCACATGGATGATTAAAAATATCACCAGCACTGGGAGGCGAACCCAGAACGTTCAGACTTACAATCAATTTCGCTGTACATTAACAGAAGATTCTGCTATCCCTGTACAGTACATGTGCTGTAAATGTACATGAGCTGACTTGCTGTAGGTCTACAGCACAATCTATTGGAACCAAAGTTGCCCCCAGTATTTGCTGTACAGGAACACTACTTACTTCTAACAGTGTAGCTAATATAACAAATCGTAAAGTATACTTATACTCCAATAATCATTTAGGCCTGCAAAGGGAAATATAGACATATTTACCACGTCTGCCCTAAATGAGTATTGAAGTATAAAACGCGCTGTATGCATCATTTATCAGGTTATTTGGTAGTTATAGGCAGCTATACTACAAGCCAATACAATCAAGATAATTGATACTTCATAAATTAACTAGTATAACTTATACAACTAACATATTTCGTTACTTCAATAATCATATTACAGGGTAGCCTAGGTGAATTTCATACAGATGGGCTAGTCTAGATTTGGTTAGACCCTGAAAGGGTGTTTCAAAACCAGGTTATACTCTATAGAATCAAAGATTCCATGCTAGACACTACCTGGCCTATATAATTGTATTCATCACACATCATGACCTTTATCTAAACGATCTATAGTTGAATACTGCCAAGTACTACATACTTCCAGAGTCACAATTGGGCACCCTGACTAACAAGGTAGAAGCCTGCATCACCTTAGGACTGAGGACCATTGAGTGTCTCATCTTTGGAGGAACTATTTTTGGCTGTGATGGACTCTCTTGGGTGGTTGCCAACAACACAGGGTTAGGTTGGGGGACCCCTGGTGAGTGTGAGAGGAACCATAAGTAAAGTTAATCTGTCAATACCAGATGAAGACGTTTGATCATGCATAGGTATATACCATAATCACTTCCATATGATTACAGTAATGTTGGAAACATAAGATGTTATTATGTTTATCATTTGCTTTGTATATCAGTCATACTGGCATTAGCTTATATCAAAGTGAATGAAACTATTAAATAATAAGGTCCCTCAACAGTATGCTCTGTTTTTACTAAGATAGGCATGTTGAGCTGAAACCACAATTACATAATATTATTGACTATTCAAAATTGATATTTAAGACTTTGCAAGTAGTAAACAGTACCTGGCATTGTCCTAGGACCTGTACCTACCCCTGGCCCTGACAGTAGGCATTGTGGCAATGGGAGTGGCAGCGCTACCTGTAGGCTTTATCTTTGATCGGTTCGGACTGCGAGTTGTCAGGAGTATAACATTATACGTATTGATGTTCATAACCATTGTTGCATAATGACTACCGTAAATTCCCACGTATAATCTATGGGTTATACGTGAACCAAACCTCTAAAGCAGGTTTAACAATATTCTCAAAGTCCAGGTGCAGATAATACAAGGATTCTCTAGAATATAGTACAGTACTAAAACGGCAGTTTTCATACCCAGGGTGCATGTTAGTGTTCTAACAAGGTCGGGGGGTGTGGGTTATATGCGAGATGCGAGTTGTACGTGTGCGGGATTTTATAGTGCAATATGAATTTTACAAAAGAACAAAAAACGTATAGCCATAATAGTTTTGTTTCTTATAATTTGTAGTATAATATTTCTAAATAAGTATAAAAACTGCAAGAACCATTAGATTAAGGAAAAAACGTTTGGGAATCTTATAAAATTGCTTAAAGATGCTACAAGCGGCTAAGAGAAAAACATTAATCAACAGATTTTTTAAACTTAAAGTTGCTTGAATGGGAGAATCTATTCAGTGAACATTAATTGTTTAAGAAGACAATCATATATCTTAAATAATCTCTATAATTATGGTGATATCGTACACACTATCTTGATCCTAGTTATGAACAACTCTTTTAATAGATCTGCTGGTGCGACTGGGACTTTGATATTGGCTTTCACCACTAAAGCATGTAAGTAGAGGAGAGATCAGATACTCCCAATAGCCGATTCTGGACGGTAGCAACAGTTGTCTTAATCTGACTCTAAAAAGCATGATCCTATCTGACTTATACCACATTGATCAGATAGAAATCATACTTGGTTATCATGGTAAACTGAATGGACACGTCTATATTATATAGTTACTACAGCCCTTAATTAAAGGAGGTTATTATAATCATAGATAGATAGACAATTAATAAAACAATTTCATGAAGCCCTAGCGGAGAGAAATATGGTCCAAGCAGGAACAAGTGAAATAACTTAGTCAACAGACTTAAAAAGTGTACCTTTGTGTTTATTTTTCATCTTTTGATTTAAAATACCAAAATTATGGAAGGGGAGGGGGCCTAAAAACGCCTCTTTCTACGCCGTTCAATTGTAAAGAAACTGCCAGTTTGATGGTGTCACAGGGCCATGAAGTACAAGCACGGGTTATTTCAATGGGGGGGGGGGGGGGTTCGCTGGTCCCCCGTCCATTATCAAGGACGCAGGTCCCTAGCGCGGGGTCACACTCTCCACCATTGGCAAGGTACCTAACATGTGCACAGGCGAGTGTACGTCGCGCATGTGCCGGCACATGCGCGACGTACACTCGCCTGTGCACATGTTAGGTACCTTGCCAATGGTGGAGAGTGATGGATGACGTCATAGGTTACGTGTTAGCTCTTAGAGAGCCAGTACTAGATAGCCAGGGCCTGCGGGTTAGCCCCAGGCACCCGTGGGGACCAGCGAAGTGGGGGGGAGCTGGGAGAATTATATTTATTCAGATCTATTTCTCATCTTCCTTGGGACGTACTTGTCAGGAACAGCATGTGTTATCACCTTCATGACTTTCTATACGCAAAAGGGTGAGGTTTATATGGTGGTACTATTTTGTGTAATACAGTGAATTACCATCTACTGCCATCTGTTGCTAACAGCCCCCTCCCCCCCATGTGAGGCCCCTATCCCTCAAAAGGCCCCTATCCCTCAAAATTGACCTGTTTGGGATTTCGGGACCAGGTGAAGTCCTTATGTGCTATACGGCCCCTATCTCTCAAGACAGTTTGAGACATAGGGCCTATGTGAAGATCCTAAGTCACAAACATTTTTGGTATGTCCCTATACCTCAAAAGCGACTATCCCTCAGAAGTGTTCATTTGGTTAAATGTGTGCAATAGATGGATCATTTCTAAGATATTGGATAATATTCCCACTACAGCCCCACCCTTAGTAACATCCCTTCCCGCTTTAGGAGGGGTTAAGCCTTTTCACCAGACCCATTGATAATAGATTACCGCTCCCTAAATAGGAAAGGGAGTGGTCATTCATCAATTACAGGGTATTTGATGGGTATGGGAGGGCGTGTACAAATAGGGAGTGGTAAACAGGGAGGTGGGTGGATTCGGGGGGGGGGGGGGACCAAATCAATGCGAACCCCTTGAGGAGGGGGGGGGAGAGAATTTGGACCCTTTTTAGTTAAAAAGCCTGTGGGTCAGCAAAGGGGTCAGCCACACTCAATTTTGACCTGCCTGTAGGGGGGATCAAATGAATGAGGACCTCCTCCTTTCAACTTTTTAGTGGCCGAACCTTTGAATGATTGTGTTCTTGTGAGGCATGCTTTTTTCTACCGCAGAAGCAAGAAATAGTCTTTAAAGTTGATTAAAAATGCTTTTGCTGGATAGGGATTTTGATACTTAGGGATCTTTTGTAAGATAGGGGTCTGACATGTCCTCTCTGAAATGGCCCCTATCTCTCAAGAAAGGGGCTGTTTGAATGTGGTCCCTATGTTTGAAATGTTTTTGGGATAGGGACTTTTTGATATTTAGGGACTTCAGGTGTGCCCTAAGTCTCAAAAGGCCCCTATCCCACAAACATTTGAGGGATAGGGGCTTTTTGAGACTTATGGGCCTCACACACCCCCTCCCAACTGTGTGAAATATACGTGTAGTGTTGGCCGTGGACAGCTGGATGGAAACATTGCCCGGGGGCCCTGTTAACAACCTTTACACAGTAGTTGGTGGTTATTTTTCATTTTTAATATGTTTTTGGCCAATTATGTATATTTACTGTCTACCAAGCAGGTCATTGGGACAACAAGAGGTAGTATTAATAATACAAAGTGAACAGAAAAGAAATAGAAATATCCAAAATAGTTTCAATAATAATTTAATGAAGTCAGTCTTCAGTTACTTCCTTGTTGGTCTCGGCAGATTCCGCTTTACAATGATTTAAAATAAAGCCATTCAAAGTCGTTCAGGTTCCTTTTTCACCTTGATTAATGGAAAAGTTCAAGAAAGAGTGTTTATAAACTCGTAGCACTGGCAATAATTAAGATTAAGAATGATAACAGTATTCGATGTCACTTTTTTTCAAATCTAGACACATTTCGATTACTCTGTTGGGAGTTGCCTCTTAACAGGCCACCGTAAATCAGGAAATCATTGTCATTGTCATTGGTACATATGTTAAATTTGAATTTTTTTTACTCAAACTCACCTCGGAAAATCAGCGTCCCCCATGTGGTCTGTTTATGCGTATTATCAGCCTTTGCACCCATCTAAAAATTAACAAGGTCTTTCTCAGCAGTGGCAAATGTTTTGGGTGGGGGTGGGTCTGCACGGAACAGCATATCATCATCATTAGAAAACTATTGCTGATTCACGCGTATTAAGCGCATGTTCCAGGATTTCTCAGCCATCAGAGAGCAGATTTATCGCATATTTAAATGCTCCAGTCATCATTATTGATTAGGCCAGCTATCCATTTGTTTCCACGCAAAACATCAACGAATTGCCCACGTTTGAAGCATGCTCGCAATGGAACTTTGTCCATCTTGGATCCCATTTTGAAAGAAATGTGTTGGATAAGATTAGGTCAAGCAACTTTTCTAGGCACTCTGGGCGTAATTTCTGTATGCAAGGCTAAAATATAGAAGTTATTTTTATTGATTTCGCTTTGTTTGGGTGTTAAATACATCGTAAAATATCATCCACATCAGCTGATCGAAGCCAACGGCAAACTAGGTCAGTCCGTCAAGTGATTGCACGCATCCCGCTGTTTACAAATATAACCGAGCTAGAACCATTCACAAAATGTCGAAATATCAGGATTTTAAGCAATTAAAAGGCTAATACTGCACAGGATCATCAAGAAGGAGGCTTATATATGTCTAGGACTGAAGGAATAAGTCGACAATGGAGACAAAATGGACAATTGAAAAAGGTGGGCGTAATATGTTAAATTTTCATATATTTGAAGAAATAGTGGTATAAGCACATGAAAGGCTTGTTGGGAAAGCACTCGTTCGGTAAATCTGCTTAAATAATGCACTCGCCTTCAGCTCATGCATTATTTGCAGATATACTCATGCTATCCCAACAAGCCGTCAGTGCATCATTAGTCATAAGGGACATTGGTCAAGCATGACCAAGTGCTATTCAAAAATGCCTAACTCAAAAGCAGAAGGTGTCGAAAGGCATAGCTCAATAGGAACATGGATGGTGTTAACATATCTCCGAAGAAGCGACCTTGAACATATCTCCAAAGAAACGACCTTGAACATCCAGGAGGCCATTTCACAAGCACTTTGATATATGGATTGATCTATTCTCTATACGAATGGTGCAATTAGAATAAAATCTTAGAATAATGCAAAGTGTCTCATTAGGGTCACTATTGGAATGAATGAGTGGTATATGCAGTGTATAAAGCTGACCTAACTGAAACGATGATGATAAACAACAACAATATATAATTGATTGACCAATTTGGGTAGATTTAACCACCCCTTATTTATTAACATAAAAAAAAAGAAAAAATACACAGGTGTGGATCCCTGTTGGTTGGTTATGGCCCAGTGGACAAGGAGACCTTGACCCTGACCTGGGGCATACAGAGCCAGCAGGCCAGGTAGGTTTAGTATAAACCTAAGTAATACATATAACCAACTATGACTAATCATACCGGTAGCATTATACCTATATAATTATGAGGTAATTATATACACAATAATTACCTTGCTTCTATATTTCCTACTCCTTTTTTTCTAATTGTATACTCGTCATGTGCTTGGTGCTGGCCTACATATTTCGAGGAAAAAGATCGTTGATGCATATTGATCATTGCCTATTCTTTCTTTGCATTCAGTTGACAGGTGTCAATTACATTTTGTCAAATAACAACAAAATCTGATTGATTGGCTGCCCACATAACATATAGTTTAAGTATGCTAAGATGGTAATTCTGAAATACAATACACCCACATAGATCAACTCTCATAGAAGGTGTTGGACTGGGTTGAGTGAAGTATTTTATTTTAAATTTCCTGGAAAGCTACAATTAGCCTAGGACATGTCTTACTAAAATGCCAACATATATTTGCTGCTTGGTATCAATGCATAGTTAGTCCTTTTGGACAAGTTATGTTAAATTTAAGCAAAGGGCCTAAAGGTTTATGTCTGATGTTGTGACACATGACTGATGTAATTGGTGTTGTTACCAACAGCAGTTAGGGGACCAGACCTATATTTGCCCCCTTAATTGAGCTGCAAGCTTTCTTTGATACTGACGTTGTACGTTAGACTGAGATAATTTGGGCAGAATGAATGAATAAACACCTATACTATTTATGGCATTACATCCTAATTATATGTTGTAGTGCTGACTTCACGATAACATCTCGGGCTAAGGTTCCCAGATCTCAAATATCTGTGCCAATGGTCGATGGCTGACTGCGTAAAACACTTTCATTTCATACACTAATAGGTATCTAGGGCGTATAACAGTTTTTAAAAATATACAGCTACCCTTAACTACATTGAAGCTAGACGTCTGGCTCCCATTACACCCGGATACAACAAGGTACCTGGACACATTCAAGGTACTAAGCATTGTGAACTCCTGGATGCTAGAACTCGTTGGTAATGTATCATTCTCATAATCATAATGTCAATCTGGATGTAAGTAAATATTGTGACAATACCACCAGAGCTATAACATGTTCTAATCTAGATGTCTATCAATTAGGTAACATTTATAAATTGCCTCGGTATGTGACTACTTTCTCATAGCGATTTGCGTCTTGCTATTTTTTCCTCTTTTTTAGAGACAGTAATTTCCAGATTGGAATATATAAACTACACTTCCTTTACACAGAGTCATTGGGACATACATGAATCATGACATCCAAGGTGAAAACGTTCATGACACTGGGACTGTGTACTCTTGAGTGCCTCATCTTTGGTGGAACTATTTTTGGATGGCCTTCCCTGGCCTATGTGTATAAGGACCTTGGGTTCTTCTCATGTGAGAACAACCAGGTAGGAGTTTCTCCTCTAAAGAGAGTGGTCATTTTATAACAAGATGTGGAGATAAGGGGAGGGAATTATTTGCAAATTCTAGCCCCTCATGGGGCAAAATGGCAGTTGTTTTCAGTTTCCGACCTCTTGAACTGGTTGGTATATATTTCGACCCAAAGGGAGGGGAGGGGCAACAAGGATATCGCCTTCCACTCATATTCGCTCCCAGATATGTCATTGACCATTTAAAATAAATTAAACAAATGTCTAATGTGAAATCGATTGGAAGGTGGAGGCTGGTAATGTCTTCTCTTTATCTCTTGTTCAGACACTGCAGCTACAAAATGGGACTCAGGCCTGTCCTGATCAGGACTTTTACTTACCCTTGGCTCTGACAGTTGGTTTCGTAGCAATGGGAGTGGCAGCACTACCTATTGGTTTGCTTTTTGACCACTTTGGACTCCGTCTTGTAAGAGGCATAGCATTGTAAGTCCTATTATGTGATAATGTATGTTTGCATTCGAGTTTTAATGTTTATACATGTGTTTGTGACATGATCTATTTGTCATGTCTCATATCAGCATAGTGCGTTCAATCATACCTAGAAGCCAAGTGGAATTATACTGCCATGCCTACTCACCAAATTGACAAATCCCATCTAACAATTTTGCGTCAATATAAGGTTTTTAACATTACATAATGTTATGCCATTATGAAGAGCCATAGAGAAATGTTTTATAACATTATATAACCTTGTATGAAGTTTAATGTTTCCTCGGATACCGTATTTATGAACGTCATAACGCAACAATAAACACAATATAAATCCAAAAAGGGACATGTGGGATATCCTGGTGTACCATTTGCTCATTGAAATCTGGGGGTTTCAAGGGTATCTTTCAGGCTAAGAACTGGCTGCTTCACTGTTTATAATATTTAGGACTGACATAGCCTATTGCCTAAGCAGGAAAGGCAGCTAGTGATGCCATAGCAATTGAACATCCTGTTCCACATACTGCCCGACAAGTGTATGCAACACTGTACACTACTCTCTACCTAGCCAAGTATCATTCCATCAAAGAACTGGGTTAGTAATCCTTCACAAGCCTGTCATGTTTGCTATGATGCCTATACAACTGTTTTTGTTTCCACAATGTTGTATTTATTTACTTAGCTATTGATATTTAACAGAGTTGCTGGCATCACTGGAAGTTTGGTCTTGGCATTCACCAACAAATCATGTATGTGCCACACTACTTATAGCTTTCAATTCAGGTTTATCACTTATTATACATATTCAGAGTAAATCTTTTTGAAATGTTGTTACCAAGAGTAACAAGTCCCATTGAAACATTTCTTATTCATTTTTCATACTTTCAGATCCAGAACTTATCTTTGTGGGAACTTTCTTTACTGGAGGAGCAGGAATTATCATCATCATTACCAGCAACCATGTGAGTGCACCTCATTAGTCTGAGGAATTATTCTTCAACTATGTAGTACTCCAGGCAGGATGTGAGCTAGGAATATTTGTTAAAGAGCATGTCCTCTGCCACACTTAGAATCCGGGTAGGTCACAATAAAACAAGAAAGGCATGGGAATTGAACGTTCGCTGGGTAGAATTCTACCCAGTTTTGAACGTTCAATTCCCAAGTTCTGATTGTGATAAGGACATGTTCACAATTCTTGGGAATATCTTGTGCCTTTCTTGTGTCATTGTGACCTACCCAGATTCTACCCAGTTGCGAACGTTTGATTCCCGTGCCTTTCTTTTGTCATTGTGACCTACCCGGATTCTACCCAGTTGCGAACGTTCAATTCCCAAGTTCTGTTTGGAGGGTTTATTAGAAAGGAAAAGCATATTTTAGTATGTACATATCAGTCTATATGAAAAGTTTTTTGCCTTGCATGACATTCGGTCCTGCCGATTTATTATGCTGCAGGCCCGGATAAATGTTTGCAGGCCCGGATACCAAAATGGTTGTATGAAAAAATTTATTATAAAACTAGAATTTATATAGGAAGTGATGATGAATAGAGGACCAGCATGCTTTTAGGCGGCTATAGCCAGTGTCCGGTAAGTTTTCTTATAGACTGACATATGAATTCATAAGTAACAATTCTTCTACACATTTTTTATTCAATATTTTTAGGTGGCTCTGTTGGCTGGAGTGAGAGCCCCCATATTCAACTTGATTTACTGTGGGGTTGTTAACTCTTCGGGTATTATCTATCTCCTTGTTAAGGTAAAAGAAAAAAAAATACTTTGAAAGACAGAAAAATGTTTAAGTTATGGATCATACCCGTAATGTTGTTTGCAACTGAAACTTGTAGATCTATGAGGAGATTACAACCAGTCTACCAAGAATAGTGTATATCATAGGTTATTAAGCTAAAACTGTCAAATTCTTTTCCTATTGATAAACCCATACAAATGATAAATAACTTGATATATACATAATGTTCCAATTTTGCGTTTGCAGCTTGGGCATGACCATGGGTTCTCTCATCGCTGGTCGCTGACCATTCTAGCCTGTTCATGGGTCCTGATGATTGTCACTACATTCTTCCTCCTGCCTCCCTTCAAGGTTCAGCAAGAGAATCACTCTGAGAAGGATTCCAGTCCAACTGAGAAAATAAAAGCCCCAATAGACAGTGTCTGGCATTTTGTTAAGAGTTTTCCTTACATCAGACACATCTTATTTTTCAATATCCTTCATGTGTGGAGTACACTTGTCATTGGAATTATGAACTCATGGCTTACTGTCATCTTCAAAAGTGATCAAGTCCAAGGTAATATCTATGGCCAGAATGTGACCTCAATATTTCTTTCCTATTTGAATAAGGGCTGTATGAAATTGTTTATTAACAAGTACATTTTTGCATATTTTACCTTCCTGTTGCAATTATTGCCACAGGGCTTCTTCTTTAGTTTGATTGGAAAAACATGCACTTGCATAATACGTATATGTAAATCTTATCTATTTTTATACAGTGAGCAATGCCACTAATGTATATGCCTACATTCAGTTTGGTTTTGGACTAATCATGTCACCATTTGCTGGTCTATTCATAGACTGGGTGAGACTTTATGTCATGAGTAAGTAATCTTGGAATATTCTCCCACTTCTGATGTGTCTTGAAATGCAGATATTTGTCGACAGATTTAGATATCGAATTATGTACACTTTCGATGATTTTTGTTAAGTTTAAACTGTTTCCATGTTTAGAAGGTAAACCAAAATGTAATTACTCTAGAGGATAAAACACACAAACCAATTATGTCATTAAAAACATAATATGATTAAGTAATCAGCCACTATCATTCATAAAAGTATTGGTAAATAGTCTGGCTACCTCTTTTTTACAGAAAAGATGCCTGAAAACATATCTGCAGCAGCGCGTGTGGTTGTGACTGCTCCCAGCCTGCTGTTAGCATGTGTCAGCTACATATTGGTAGCTGTCTTCATACTGCTACCTCTACCGGTCAGTCCATACTTGGTATTTGTATTCATGGAACTGGGACGAGCATTCTTCTATGGGACTGCAGTGACCTACTTGATGATCATGTAAGAGAGTGGTATTCATTTTTAAACATTGGTTAGGGGGCTGGTGGATTTTTGTGTGAGTGCTCCAAACTTTTTCAACGCTGCTTCCTCAAATAGGATACGTATTTGTTTGCCCCCCCCCCTGAGCGGGTCCAAATATTCTTGGTCTGCCCCACAATCAATAAGCTGGCCCTCTGTCTCTGCCTGTTGTTTAGAAATGACCAGCATCCATGATCATTGCTAGTATACAAGTAAAATGTGCCTGTGCCCATTATCTTAATGTACTGTAGTTGGTCTCTTACTACGTATGTAACACTTGAGTACAAAAACCAGACAAGGTAAATTAGACTTTAATATACGGCGACTTTATTGTAAAGGTAACTCTTGGGTATTATAGTACAAGTATAACCAGCGGATATACAAGATCAGAACAGATATATAATACAGTGGGCAACCCTATAGCATAGAGTTAAGCCCGTGAGCACAGGGTGGTCATGTCACGACAGTCCCAAACCTGACTGACTTCCAATGGAGAAGTAGCCGTCTTATATACAGCGCTGCATAGCCACGTGACCGTACTAGCAGCGCCACCTGTTAGGTTTAGTTATGTAAAATGCTTATGTAACAACTACCGACGGTAACCGAAGGTGGTACCGGTACACTACCGTATAGATAACCGAACTAGAGGAGTCGGTGTATGTAACGAACCGACGATACTAGTTAGATGAATAAAACAGTTATTAAACACAATAGAACCGTGTTGTCTTACATCATACAACATACAATAGATATACAACAATAACAGTTAGACTTTATAGTCAACCCGTTACACTACCCCCCTTTAGAATGTAGGAAGGGTTGGTTTTATAATAATAATACCTCTTGGATACATTATATACCACGTATATCTATTTATCAACAAGTAACATTTCTACTCATAGTAACAACAGGCATACATACATGAACAACCAGGTTAACATGTATATAACAGTTTATATCAACAATATAGTCTTTGGTATCAAACCATAGTCCCGTAGGCACATGATATAAAAACTGTCCAACTGATAGTCCTAGACTAGTATCAGTTAAAAGTAAAGGCACCAAATAACCACCTTGGAAACTCAACACATCACCTACTTCATTCAGCAATGGTGCGAATCCGTGTGGAGTTAGTGTCCTTATATATAAATAATAGAACTATAATAGCTCTCACTTCCTTTGGCGAAGAAAAGTTTTATAATTGGAACTATAGCAGTTCCCACTTCCTTTGGCGTAGAAAAGTTTATATATAAAAATCCATATTAGCGTATCCTAAATAAGGTGGGATAGATCGTCATCCTTATTAGGGGCGGTACTCCAGTACCTAGCAGTTTATGGTGGTAGAGATGGATAGAGTCCAGTACCGGTATAGTACTTCCATCTCTTGTGAAATATAAATATAAAAAGGTAGGTCCGTGCCTCCCTATAAATAATTATCACAGGAGGATGATCCATATAATAGTTCATAGGTCACAATAGTAGAATGTGACCACCGGATCAGGAGCCCTGGACAGTAGTAGAGCACCGACGGTTGTGGCTTAGTAGTAAACCACGGTTGAAGACATCAGGCTGCTTCCAGTGTGGTGGCAGTAGTGACTAGGTTAAGTCACGACAGCACCGTCGGTCTGCTTCGGTTGTCCAGGGGCGTGTAGCTGCGTCGATGGTTTAGTTTTACCTCCGAGGGGCGGAACAGTGCACCCCAGAGGGCCTGACAGGGGACCATCCTTAGGTGTCCATAGGGACACCGCCGGATGGCTTTCCTTCCCCATCAGGACTTCCTCCAGGAGGGGCCTCCGTGGTGTAAACCACAGCAGCCTCCACCTGGAGAGGAAGGGCTCCACCTGGGGCTACCGAGAGGGTACTCGGCGCCGCAGTAGGCTCCCCGCCACTGACCACCCGGGTAGATTGTGCCATGAAAGAAAATGGCATCTCATACCTAGGTGGGTGTACTGACAGTACCGGGGTCACAGGAGGAGCAGGCCTTGCGGCAAGCCCCAACCTGGACTGGAGATCTGGAAAACCAGTTCTCTCCCACTCTGTCAGCTTTAGCCCGAACTGCCGGAAGAACTTGGCGTCACAAGTTGTCAACCTTGATTCAAGCTGTTCGATCGTAGCCCTCCAGAGGGCATGATCTTGCTCCAGACTCGCCTCACGCTCGGCAAGGACTCTGGTGCGTTCAGCAACCCAAGCTTTCCCTTCCCGGATAGCCTGTTCTCTGAGCAACTTGTACTGCTCAAAGTAGGACTTCTCCAAGAAAGAAACCTGAAACTGGAGTAGCTTACTTGCGTTTTCAGCCATCTTAGCTCTGTAGCACTCAAATCCGGGGACTAGAGTGTCAGAGAATCCAGTGTCAAAAGCAGGACCATCTCCAGGCAACACAGGTAACCCTGCTAGCCCTTCGTCAACAGCCCTGTGCTCAGGTACTGGAGTCACCTCGTCATCCCTTGCGGGGTCAGAGGTTGCTCCGTGCTGGGGTGGAGCAGTCGGCTGGGCTGACGCCCCATCCGGCTGTTGTACCTCTACCTGTTCAGCGTCACTGATAGGTGAGATACTCTCCTGTGGAGCTGAAGCTTTCTTTTGCTTCTGGCTCCACTTGTACTGCTTGACATAGTCAGCAGCAACCTGACCCGCCTGCTCGTCACCCAATGAGTTCTGAACAATAGCCAGTGCATCACCCAGTTTCTGTCTCTCCTGCCTGGGCAGTTGATCAGCAACCGAGGGCAATGCAACCGAAGATACCGTGACGGTACCGACGGTTTGGCTACGGTCGACCTCAGATGTTACCGTGGCGGTGGCGACACGTTTCTTCGCAGGTTCACTGCGGGAACGGTCACGTCCACCTTTGGTATCATCTTTGGATGACTGGCGGCCCCTTTTCAGATCTTTCTTCTTCTTAGGAGGGGTATCCTTTCTGACAGTGGGCATCGGAGTTTCTGTTTCTGGCCCGAGATCGGTTTGTTCGCACTTGGCGCCCTTACACAATCTCTCCCAGTCAGCCTCCGTGAGGTAATTCCACTGTTTAAGTTTGTTGGTTCGCCACTTATACTGTAGATTCCCTACACGTTTGTGGCACCCCCAAACCTTCAGTGCAGCCTCAACTCCACGACTAATAGTGCGCTTGTGAACGCCCTTATTGTCGCAAAGATGCCTTACCAAACCAGCCCTCCGTTGGCAACGGAATAGCTCCCCGTCACTGTACTCAGGGCAGGAAGTACTAGTACTCCCACTCACACAGTACAAGTAGGGACGCACATTCATGTGCTTCTCTACTAAATGACGGGCGAACTTGAACAGGTTCGGCCACCGTTTTGCAGCTGTCGAAGCCCCCTTCAGGCGCTGACAGCGAACATACGGGCAGGGATCCCCTGGCACGTAGTTCTTCCAAGCATATTTCAGCTTGGGACGGCATGACCTATGGATGTTAGGTTTATTCCCTTCCAACACTGCCCTGAGGTACACAAGGTACCAGTCAATGGGGTGGGAATCACCTGTCAACCAGTCTTCGTCGTCTGAACCCTCGGTCGTGTGAGGTGCAGGAAGAGCCATTTTGCCATTTTCCTGAAGTAAATCAGAAAGGCTCAGGTTCTTCCGGTCATCATCACGGAGACACAGGTTTAGACGAACATGCGCTGCCTTGGCGCGGAGGCGGCGATTGGCTCTGCTCTCTGCAACAGACCATCCCTCGGCTTCCGCCTTGGACACTCTATCAGCAACAGCTTTGAGCCTATCTGCCTCAGTCGGTGCGACCTCTTCGGTAGCAGGAGTTTCAGGGGAAGATGTAATCCCCCTCTTACGCTTCCGCTTCCGTTTGGTCTTAGCACGAACCGTGGACCCGTCTGATGAATCACCATCAGGGACCGTCGGTTCTTGTGCCAATACACCGGCGGGTTTCGGAGAAGATCCCCCTGCAGGGTTCTCCTCCTGGTTGGTATTACTACCACCCAGACCAGGTTCTGTTTTCGGAACAACATCACCCGACCCCTCAGGGTTAGGTTCAGCTGGTACCGAAGCCGAGCCTTGACCGACGGTTGGAGCACCGGTAGTGTCCATTTCCGTGTCAGACTCGAGAACTCGGTCATCCCCGTCGGAGGCCTCAGCCTTCTTCGGGGCCGTGCATGTGCCATCTACACGGGCTGCCATACTGTTAGCTCAGGCGTAGGTGAACCTCACGGTTCACTCACCCGAGCCTTTAGTAGCACAGCAAGTAAAACAACAGTGTAGGTACTGCCGGGCAGACCTAGGCACCACTGATCAACACGCTACCCTACGGGCAAACGTGTTGATCTGAAGAAGCCTGGCCGCCTGTGGGGCTTATATACCCCACCCGTCCCCCGTGACCCCGCCCCTTGACCGGCTTCTCAGCCAATCAGGGGTCGCGTCTCGAAGACGCGCCGAGGTGACCCAATTTCTCACGGCTCATTTGGCGGGAGAAATCGATCAGGTGACGCGGGCAGCGCCCTTCCCACGTCTGGCATATCCGACGGTGGGAACTCTGACTGTTGTTTACAATTTTCGTGGCGGAGCCACCGGAAAACCCGGGAATGATATACCGGCATTAGAGGATATACACAGCAGCGTGTTACTAAGCAATATGTGGTCAAAACTAATCCCATACTTAGAACTAATCGGCAAAGCCAGCCACCCGCCCTGAACACGTGCTTTTCTACCTCCAACGGATAACCACACCGGATAACCCGTCTCTTCTCGTTGTGTTTTGGTGATCGAGTACCGGGCCAATGACCACCGGCCCAGTACGGAACTGTCCAGGGAAATTTAATCAAGCCAGCAGCTAAATGTCGTCAACAAGGTAAGAAAAAAATGTTTACACAATTTTATCTCGCTCTCTGACACGTGTGCTCCTCCGTAGACCTTGTACCGGTATGTCCAGCAATGATGACACCGGAGGTATCACCTTGCTTTGTTTACCGGTGCCTACGGTTAGTCCTTTACGCACAGCTGACCCTTTTTTACGAGGCCTACCGCGCTTGGGCTTGGTAACACACGACTGTGGTTCAATCGGTAATTTCCTAGGACGACCCCTTCGGCGCGCTACCGTCGGTACCGACGGTATGACCGTTGGTCCTGCCTTCGGTATCTTCGGTAGCGCAGGGTCGGTTGGTGCTGGTACTCGACCAGCACCGAGGGAATCTTCACCGTCATCTATATATGGAACTCCATACCAAGGTCGGAGTCTAGCCACATGTGATTTAGTGAGAGTCCCTTTTTGCAACCGTATTACTACAGTAGTTTCACTAACCACCATAGTAACCGTATGCGGACCATCCCAGGAGTACAGGGTCTTGACTTTGGAATTTGGTGTGCTAAATCTCGCGACCTTATCCCCCACCTTAAATTGGCGGAGTTTAAGGCCCGTGTCATAGCCCACCTTCTGCAAACTAGCAGATTTTCCCAAGTTGTCCCTTACTACTCCATAGGACTCGCGTAATGATTGTCGAAGTGACTCAACAAACATCACTGTGCAGGGTTGCTCGAGCTGGTGTCCCTGCACTCCATAGACCATGTCACTAGGCATGACTATGTCTTCACCCATTACGAGCATATTAGGCGTACAGCCCGTCGACGCATGTTCGGTAGCATTGTAAGCATGGGAGATATAGCGAGCGTGCTCATCCCAATCATCCCGGTGCTCATTAACCATTGTCGTGAGACATTGGATCAACGTCCGATTGAAACGTTCCACCATACCATCCGATTGAGGTCGGTAGGGGTTCGTATGCGTCTTGCAGATGTGTATTTTACTACACAGTTCTGCCCACAGTCGAGATTCAAACTCACGACCCTGGTCGGAGTGAAGCATTAAAGGACCTCCCCACGTGAGGATCCAATTCTCGAAAAGTGCTTCTGCGCAGGTAACAGCTGTATGATTTACCAACGGATATACTTGGACATACTTGGTATAGTAGTCCTGTACCACCATCATACAGGTATTCCCACGGGGGGTCGTGTTGAAACCACTAATGATATCAACAGCGATCCGGGCAAATCGAACACCGAATAGCTCTTGACTTAGAGGTAGTTTACCAATACCAGGTCCAGGCTTTGATAAACAGCATTGGGGACACTGTCTCACCCAACGCCGTATGTCCAAAGTCATACCAGGCCAGTAATATCTACTCTTAATCTTTGCCTCAGTCCGTTGTCTGCCAAAGTGTGCTGAAGTTCGGTGGCCATGACAGTAATTGAGCAACTGTAGTCTGAGTGACAAAGGCACTACAGACTGAGCTGTTCTCTTCCTGCCAGGTTGCACCCTCCAGCGGCACAATACACTGTTCCGTATAAAAAGATTATCCCACTGAGCTAACAGTTGTCTAACTTCTTTACATTCCAGCGAAAGTGCGGGGCGAACAGGCTTGGACAGGCCCAACAACTTCAAGGAGTACACCCTCGAAATAGCTGGATCTGCAAGCTGCTCATCCTTCAAGTGATTTAACGTCCAGTTAGGAACTTTCGCACCCACAGACGCAATCACTGCATTGTGAGACCCACAGTCTCGGCAGTCTACACGGTGACAGTTCCGGATAGGATAGCGGGACAAGCTGTCGGCATTCACATGATCTACTCCACTCCTGTGTATGATATGCTCATTCGTCATGCCAAACTCAGAGAGGTGGTTCAACCATCTACCCATCATCCCCTCAGCGTCCTTGAAGTTAAGGAGCCACTGCAGAGATGAATGATCCGTCCGTACGAGATAATTCCCACCATATAGGAAATGTCTGTACTTTTTTGTGTAAACCACCACTGCCAAGAGTTCACGCTTGGTTGTGCAGTAGTTACGTTGTGTTTTGCTTAGACTGTTGGACGAAAATGCCAGCGGCACTTCTCGCCCATCCTGGATCTGCGACAAGGCAGCACCAATACTTGTATTAGAAGCATCAGTGTCCAAGATGAACTTACCAACAGGTGCAGGGTAGTGCAAAACAGGTGTTTCTAAGAAGAGTCTTTTTAACTCACTGAAAGACTGTTCTGCGGCTGGAGACCAGACTATTTTAGCCTTAGCCTTCTTCTCTCCAATCATCAGCTCTTGTAAGGGAGCTGCGACTCTCGAGAATCCAGGTATAAAATCTCTGTAGTATGAACAAAACCCGATGAAAGAGCGTATCTCCTTCGTGTCCATCGGACGAGGCCAGTTCTGTACCACTTCGATCTTATGAGGATCAGCCATGATGCCATGTTCAGAAACAATTCTACCTAGGTATTCAACTGACTTCCTAAAAAGCTTGCACTTTGAAGGTTTCAATTTCAGACCATATGATAAGATGCGTTTCAGCACAGCTTGGAGGTTCTGTAGAGTTTCCTCCACAGAACCACCGAAGACGATGATGTCGTCCAAGTATACTAGGCACTTTTTCCAAAGTAAACCCCGTAACATGGTTTCCATCATTGCCTCGAAGGTTGCCGGGGCATTGCATAGCCCGAATGGCATGACGTTGAACTCAAATAGTCCCATATGGGTAGAAAATGCGGTTTTTTCTCGGTCCCGGGGGTCCATGCCGATCTGCCAATAACCAGATTGTAAATCTAGTGTACAGAACCATTTCGCCCCACCCAGAGATTCCACACATTCATCTATCCGAGGTAGAGGATATGCATTCTTCCTAGTGAGTCCGTTCAACTTCCTATAGTCGATGCAAAATCGACAGGAGCCATCCTTTTTGGTGACCATCACCACAGGACTTGACCATGGACTCTCACTAGGTTGAATCACATCTTCATCCAACATCTTTTCTACCTCAGCCTCCATAGCACTTTTTTTAGCCATGGGTAACCGACGGTAGGGGATTCTACTGGGAAGCGCGTCCCCAGTGTCAACCCGGTGTTGTACCGTATTGGTACGCCCTAGAGGATCTCCTGGTTGCGCAAAGGCGTCAGATAACTCCGACAGCTCATTGGCCACCATTTCGCTCTCTAGGGTTGTGAGGTGTGACTCACACAACAGGGACCTTAAATGTTTCGGTAGGTTGGATTTGGCTAGAGCCTCTTCGTGGGAAGAGTCTCCCGCCACCACACCTACTTCCACAAAGTCCGTAGTTAGTGAGTCTACCCCATATGCTCGCGTGGTGTTACCAATAGGCGTCCCCTTTCGTAGAGTGATTTCTCTACTACTCGAGTTACAAATCGGTATCACCCCCCAACGAGCGTTGGCCAGGTAAGTATGATAGCCAGCAAGACCTAACTCAGAGAGCTTTTGATCTTCTGGTTCAAACATTCCCGGCCGTTTGGCCTGCACTCCCACGCAGCTGACTAGGACATCGGATACATGTCCTGCTGCCAACTTTGTGTCTTGTGCCACTGACGCCACAGAAGAACCATTCCTTAAAACGCACTGTACAGATTGTTTATAAGGATGTTTAATCTGAAGTCGGCCCGTTGCGGTGTTCATTGTTACCCCGTAAAGAGCAGCAAAGTCCATCCCCAGTATGCCATCATCAGTGATGTCGGTGATGGTTGGACATATCCAGTATGTCTTGCCATCAACCAACATAGGTTTTACAGTTCTGCCATAAGTCTGCATACTATCTCCCGTAGCAGTCCGAGCCTTTACTCCCAGTAGCGGAGCTTCGGGCTGGTTGCAAAGACGGGCCATGAATCTACGATCGACCAAGGTGTGAGATGCACCCGTGTCGACCAAAAATTCACCACGCGTCCCGGAAATAACCAGACTCAGGTACCAACGCTGTCCCCGTAAAGGGACACACTCAGAGGTCAGCATCGGGCTTCCCCCTCCATCCATAGCAACCCCTTTTGTCAGGAGATAATCCCAACACGGGTCGCTCGGGGAGTCTTGAATCACACTGCTCTGGGCAATTGATTCTAACCAAGACTCCTCTAAGCCAGCGACTACAGAATCCTCCGGATTCCGTTCGTCATTGCCAGCCCCGCCTTGCCAGATGCTTACAGGTTGTACAGACCCTTCTGCCTCTGCGCGGCCTTGGTTCATGGAAGAGTTAACACCGTCTACTAATCCCTTACAGGCATGGCCAACTGTGGGGGCGCCATCCTTGCCAAGAGGATGGGCCCCATTCAGTTTTCCGTCTCCTTTTCAGTTTTAGCAGCGACGGGTGCAGGGGCTTTGCATTCGCTAGCCCAATGACCCATCTTTTGACAGCGTCTACATGGCTGAGGTTTCGTGTCCTTTTTCTTCTTTTTCCTTCTCTTTCCAGATCCAGAATCAGAAGTGGACGCAGAGCTCTTTTCCAAGTGCTTCCGCAACAAACCCTCAATCATCTTTTCCATGTCCCTGTCAGGCATTACTGCCGCCACCTCCTCGGAGGCGGGCTGTTTTTTCTTAGGTGGTTTTGTGGCGGCCTCTACCACCTGAGCTCCTTTCGGGGCTACAGATGGAGCTGCCGACACTCCTCCACTAGGAAAAACAGCCTGTTTGGTGTCATACACATCTGCATGGTCAAAAAGGTCAGCTAGAGATAAGTCCGGCTGCCATTTCTCCCGCAGATATGCCTGGAGATTGGTGTCTCTGACTCCATTGACAAACCTGGAGGTTAACTCCTGGATGACAGTGGGGGTGTCAGGTCTACATCCCTGATAACACTCGGATATCAGTTCTTGTAGAGCAAATCCGTAGGATCTCAGATGCTCGTCCTTGCGTTGGACACGTTTGAGCAGCTGAGTCCTTGGGTCATGCTCACCAATCTTCCCAATCGCCCATTCAGCTGTTTCTTCAAGTGAGCTCAATGTCTTGATCTTCACTCTCTCGAACGCCAAAAGGGCTGGTTCACCTGGCCCGTTGCAGAGTGCTTGCTTCAGAGCAACCAGCGCTTGCTGATTGTTCCAGCGATTGCTCTCCACAATAGCCTTGAACCGAACTTTGTACTTTCTCCAGGGTGGCGACCCTGTGAAAGGCGGAATATCGATGGCCTTTTGACGGGCTGCATCAGGATGTTTGATCTCCCCAAAGTTGAAAGGAGCATACCGTTCATCCAGTTCATCGATGTCCCGCGGGACGATGTCTGTCCCCAGCTTCTCAATAGCCGGGTTCCTGTCGTACTTAGCCCGCTGGACAGGCGTTAAGCCTTGTCTAGCTCTGGGTTTCGGTACTGGAACTGAGACCATGGTCTGCTGCTGATTTAACGTCGTTGAACCAGTAGATGGGTGGGTGTACCCTGGAGGTGTTGCCGTGCCTCCAAAGGCGCCACCACAGACCGGAGTCTGTAGATAGCTAGCCCCCATCTGAGGTGTCATACCTGTTACCGTGGTGTGTACTAGCGGCGGGACACTTGAAGGTGTCACTGTCGTGTACACACTGGGTACGGGTATGACTGGAGGTACCACCGTGGAAGGTGGTGGTACTTTCTCCGACTTCGTCTTCAGGTCCTGATTGACTTGCCTTAAGCTTGCGAGGTCCTGTCTGGCTAAGTGGAGCTGCGTGCTCAAATCCTTTCCCAAGGAAGTTAAGCTTGCAACCTCACATTCGCCGGACACCCTCTGGTGCAAAAGTTTGTCAACCTCCACCTTGTGGGAAGCCATCTCGTTCTGGAGTTCCAGTAGGAACTTTTTCTTCTCATCAACCTCCCTTAGGAATAGCTTCCTAGTTTGATTGATGGAAGCAAGTTCCCTCCGGGCTTCCGCGAGCTCGTGCAACTCGGTTTTCCTGGTGGGGATACCCATGGCAGCTAGTAGGTCCCCATCCAGTGGTAAACTGGATGGCTCATCTACTGCTGGCGGGTACCCCTTACCAGGAGCTTCTGTTGCCACATTAGTCTTCTTTGATAGCCCGCCACCCCCCATACCGTTCGGTGTAGGAGTGGCACCATCAGTGAAAACCGACGTGTCTGGATCCAATGAAGGATCTGCTACCGTCGGTGTAGAACCGAAGGCAGCTGGGCCGAGAGTTTTAGGCTCTCTACCCGGTATTTTCTGACCCTCAGGACAGAAAAGATTCGTGGAAAGGGAGTCCAACGATCTCCTGGAGCTTATATCAAAGGGTCCCGGGATTGGAGATTGCTCCCCATCCTCTCCTTTGGTAAAGGCTTCCACAATAGGATCACCTATTGCTTCTTGGGAGAGGTCGTCACCGGGCACCTCCAAGGCTGCCCGGCTCTCCCGCCTATTGGATTTGCCTGTGAAGAAGCGTACATTCTGTACGGCTTCCTCACGTTCCTCAGCAGGGGTTTTAGTCCTGCCGCTGAACGAGCTGACAAAATCGTATAGGTAATCCATATACTGTAAGTCTATTTAATACCCTATCAATGGTCGGTTCGATCAAGTGGTCACGGCACCAATGTAGTTGGTCTCTTACTACGTATGTAACACTTGAGTACAAAAACCAGACAAGGTAAATTAGACTTTAATATACGGCGACTTTATTGTAAAGGTAACTCTTGGGTATTATAGTACAAGTATAACCAGCGGATATACAAGATCAGAACAGATATATAATACAGTGGGCAACCCTATAGCATAGAGTTAAGCCCGTGAGCACAGGGTGGTCATGTCACGACAGTCCCAAACCTGACTGACTTCCAATGGAGAAGTAGCCGTCTTATATACAGCGCTGCATAGCCACGTGACCGTACTAGCAGCGCCACCTGTTAGGTTTAGTTATGTAAAATGCTTATGTAACAACTACCGACGGTAACCGAAGGTGGTACCGGTACACTACCGTATAGATAACCGAACTAGAGGAGTCGGTGTATGTAACGAACCGACGATACTAGTTAGATGAATAAAACAGTTATTAAACACAATAGAACCGTGTTGTCTTACATCATACAACATACAATAGATATACAACAATAACAGTTAGACTTTATAGTCAACCCGTTACACTACTATTATACTAGGGAAAATGAGTTTGTGTTTAACTTGGATACACCCCTAGGAGGTGGTTATATTTAAGAGCCCTTTTCTCTTTGAGAGTCTGGGTATCTAGCAGGATCCGTACCCACAACCTTAGAACATTGAGCCCAACAGCTAACCAACTGCTCCACCAAGACTCATGCAATGACACTTATCACCAATTATACCACGATTCTGGCGTTTCCTGTGCCGAGAGTGGATATTTGCCGTGCGTATATCTCAGGGTATACGCACGCTCAGAATTAAATTTTTACACCAAGACGTTTCTATATATTCTAACAACATAATGAAAAATTTGCATAGCCATTTTGGCTACGAAATTAGTGTGACTCGTACGGGATGCGAACCCCGGCCGCTGAGGCCAAACGCCAGCGCCTAACCTCATGCGCCGTGGGGCCTGGACAATGAGGAGCAGCACACAGTGAGACATAAGCCTATCACTGTGACTGCGGCAGTCCACTGGCAGGCCCCCTCCGCTCCTTAAAGGTACTGTAAATACCTACCAATTCAAGTGTGGCCGAAATTGTCTAGTGGTAACCGCGCGCGGCTTCAACGCGGCAGGCCTGTGCTCGATTCCCGGAGGGGCCAGCATATTTTACAGCATATGAAGAACTGGTGGTATAAATGCATTAAAGGCTAGTTGGGAAAGCATTTGTTTGGCATATCGGCTTCATAATGCACTCGCCTTTGGCTTGTGCATTATCAGCTGATACACCTCACTCATTCTTTCCCAACTAGCCGTTAGTGCATCAATAGTATATGTACTGCTTTTGCCTTTTTAGCCCAATGAGTAACGCTATTTAAAAACTGTTAGGGGTTTGAACCCCATTTATTCAGATGCCAACTAGAATTACACACATGTGTTAGAGCCTGTTAACAAGGGCCTATGTTGGCAGCTGGCTGGTGAGGCATTGTCCCATTAGACAAAGTTAAGAGTGCTGTTTAGTTGGTGCTTCACTCTTCAAGCATGTGCTATGATCAGTGTATTTCTATGAGAACACACAGAGAACATGTTTGATGATCATCTAACCTCCTAGGAGAGTTGTACAGGATATCCTCCTAGGCCACATATGTGGAAAAAGAACTGTAATCAGGTTATTTTACATAATCAATCTATGAAAGTGGGCTGCATGTTGGATATACTCCCGGTGTCCCAAGTCAATATTATTAATATAAGCCTCGGCCTTTGGCCTTAGCTTATATCAATGATGTTGCCTCTCGACCCCCGGAGTATATCCAGTACTTATTTCATTCCTTGCAATGAGAGAGCCCTGGAAGGGCAATGGCTGATGGTCTAAAACAGAGAAACCTACCTATAAATGGGTATCTGCTATTGATCAGAACTACCCTTATGCATACAAATCATTATAATATATCAAGGTACCAACATCCAAAATGTACATCAAATTCACCTCTCTAACTTCAGATTTCCACTAGAATACTTTGGGGTTCTCTTTGGCATCATGTTCTTCATGACTGCTGTAACCCTCCCAGTACAATATGGATACCTAAATTGGGTTGAAGCCAGTGGATACATACCGGTATGTGATTTGCTTATTTTCATGAAAGATTATTGTTTACTTCTAATCCATAATTCAATGCAATGTTGATAACTTTTTTGGTAATTTTTATTATTTGAATGAAATGATATCTAATCCGGCAGTTAAATTGATCCTTATCGTTTGAAAATCACTCTAAACAATAATGTCCCGCAGCCATCATTTCTTAATAAAAGATGACGCTAAAAGATTCAAGAATAATGTTATCCTACAAACCTGTTTGATAACATTATTGTGTTGCTTCTTGTTGCAGATGGTCAGCTTCACACTTGGGACAGTTGCACTATCATTCATCCATCCTGTCATTATTTTTATCAACTTTTTCCGTAGCAGAAAAAACTTAATTACTCCACAGATTAATACAAACGCTGCTATTAAACATAGTACCAAGGTGTGAACAGTAACATTATTAAAACCTGTATTTTGGGAAAAAAAGCTTTGTTCCCCAAAAACCCACCAGGTGACTCCACAGTTAACTAGAACACCTTCTGAGACCAAGGCAGGCTCCCTGTTATCTGGGTCCAAGACTGCAGCAGAAACAAACGATTTTTAACACATTCTTAGTTTAGATCTAAACAATGTAGTACACCATATTAATTCTACCCTTCCTAGAGTGTAATGTCAATTGCTTATAATCACATGCGTCTTAATCAATTGCTGTATGAATAAAGAGTCAGGTCTGTTCATATTAAATATTAGTTTGGTATTTATAAGGCTGGGGACCATAAAAAGGCCCTAGCGATTGATTTGAACAAAAGAAAAATTATTTGAATGTTTGCAATAAACACCGGCGTCAGGGAGACCCGGTATGGCGGAAGCTCCGGTAGCTAAGGACTGGTGGAGCTCCAGGTGGCGGTTTCAGGAATCAGTCTGTTCCCGCCCAGCACAGGCGGGTAATTAATAGTTGTATAACCACGGCTTATACTGCACATTATCCAGATGGACTTGGGGGGGTGATTATCCTCAGCATTTATACAAGACCTCATTTTTAAGAATGAGGAAGTAGCCTATTCTGCTTGGGTTTACACCTATATTCGTATGATATCATGTAGATTGTGGACTGTTGACATAATATAAAAAAACTAAAAATAACTTAGGATTATATTAGCTTGATTTATTATGACATGTCAGCGACCTAATTTTCAAGATACAGCAATATATTAGTCATATATTATTTCCTTCTATTGTTTTATCAACCAAGTATTGGGAATGTGTACTGGGCATCTATAGAAACATTTCAAAGGCAAAAAAACAGGGTGTCACCGTTGAAATGAGAAAAATACTTATTTTGCCTTAACTATAGAATGCTATGAGTGTTCTGGTGGATAATAAATGCAATACATGCAGGTATAATCTCCAGTTGGCCCTAAATTTTTTATTCTATTACTTAAATATCACATTTAAGTACATTTAAGATAAAACTTAAATATCGAACTGCCACATTTAACTCACGTTTGCTGTACTTAAAAGAACACTTTAAGGCAACATTTAAGCAGAATTTAAGTTATTTTAAGTTAATTTAAATGGCATGGCAATGGCATATACAATTAACAGAGTTACAAAAAAAATTACCGTATCTTCAAGATTACAAAATCTATTCCTCAAGATCATCAATGTGCTTAATTTCTTTATGAATTGGACAAATAGAAAGGGGTGGGGACCCTCATGAGAACAAAATAATCTTTGATATAACAATGCACATTTCTACCGGTACATGCTGTCAATGATACACAAATCAGAGTAGCAATCATGTTATAAACTACAGTATATGAATAAGTTATAGGCAGTCTGGACAATATTTATAGTTACTCACACACAAAGGGGGGTATCGCGTGACAATGGAGGGATTACAGGGTCGAGGGGAAACCGGGTGGGATATATTTGATAATTTAAGCTAAATCCTGCATAAAGTTGTAATTCGTACTACCAAGCCATTTCTTTCTGTTTAACTTAAAGTCATCAAATAACTGAATATTTCTTACATGGACCTTGAGATTATTCTAAGACATGGCACCTCTATATGATACACTTTTTTTGGCTGTCTCCTGTTTTGGCTTGAAAGTTTTGAACAGGGTGGCATCATGAGCTCTCATGAAGACTGGTCTATCATTAACAAGGCTCTGATTTTTCTGTTGCTTGAACATGAAATTATCTGTATGTATAATTCTTCTTAGTATAAGTTTTGACATTTTGGCTTCTTGATGCGTTGATATAGCGGGGTACATGAAATTCACTGTGCAACATTTCCTTAACGCTTTATTCTCAACAATTTGCAATTTGTCGAGAATCCCCTTGTTTGCTACACCATAAAATATATCCCCGTAATCTGCATGGGGTAACACCATAGTCTTATAAATATCTAGAGGGTTTTTGTGTCCATAATCTCCACCAAGTTAGCCAATAAATAGCATGCCTAGAAGCAGAGTAGAAATATACTGCCATGCTTACTTATTACTTTGAGAAATACTGTGTTTATGAACATCACTTAGTGACAATATATGCAATGTAAACTCAATCTCAAAGGCAATAACCATACGCTTCAGTTTTAAGATGGGTTAGGAGCTAATTTGGGGTCGATCTTTATTGTTCAATTACACAACGTATCTGTGTTCATAATGTCCATATAAATATGTGTGTAGCTTTTTAAATCATTCTGATTACATTTAATGCATAAAATATACAGAGAAACAGGTCAGGGGACCCCTCTCTGTAATAGTAACGGGTCCCCTGACCTATTCTGATCATAGTTTACTCAATATTTTTGGGTTTATAAGTATCAGAATGATTTTAAAAGCTACACACATCCTTATATGGACACTATGAACACAACTAAGTTTTCTAAATGAAAAATAAAAATCGACCCCAAATTAGCTCCTAACCCATCTTTTAGTTGCTGAGTTCTTCCAGAGATGGCGCTACTGAGTGAGTTCTGAACGGAATGTGTCAAGCCTTACTGTATTACAAGTTATAAGTAACCTTTGAAAGAGATTAAAACAGTGTGAATTAATAACATAGTCATACAGGTCAAATACAACAAAAGCATTGCCATACAGAATACAATATGGGCATGTAGCCTATGGGCATGTACCCTATCCTGTTACTTGAATTAGGTGCATTTGGGTACATACAGTTTGCATTTGAACTCCTCTTTGAGCCATTTGCTGGTGCTTTGATAGATTGAACAAGACAATGGTTCACAAGTAAGTATCATGTTTGTCGACTGGTCAATACGGTTATTATGATAGTAGGCTAATGACCCTGATCTACGTTTAGATTGAAATAATAATTTGACAACAGATTTAATGCCAGATTATGATATAACTATCTCAATAAAATAGACAAAGGCCAACAACCATCTTGATTCCCTTTCTATCGTTTTTCACGAGTAGGGTCTAGGACCTTGTCCCAGAAAGCCACAGGAATCAATGATCGTTTGCCTTTGTCTTTAATTCTTGGCTACCCAGCTAAAATACATTATTTTATGTCAAAATAACGTTTTTAAATCTTAGAAAAATATAAATTTCTCATTGCTTCTATATTTCCTACTCTTTTTTTTCTAATTGAATTGTATACTCATCATGTGCTTGCTGCTAACCTACATATTTCCAGGAAAAAGATCGTTGATGCATATTTGAGTCTATAACATATTTCATTCACAGAGTGATGTTATAAATATGATACAAGTCAGTGAACTGTTGGTCCCCAAGTGATGTTCATCAAATCAATTCATGAATCAGGTGGAAGACCGCCTGGACTTACAGTACATCCTGCATAACACACCCAGCCCGTTATTCCAGGTCAACAAGCCTGGTATACAGGGTTGTATAGCTACAGCACTGTGTTTTGGACATGGCTTTAACATAATCATATTTGGGATTTTTATATGATATTTGCGAAAAATAAAGTCCCCTTTAGTATATAGATCAATATATTACCTACCAACTTATGGATGCATTTAGTGCATGGTCCGTTGCATTCAAGAGTAATTACAAGTTTAAATATGTATTTAGTCTGGTTTGGGACACATAGAGCATGGTATAGCAGCTGTATCTGCTGGGAGAAGGTGTGAAAACCTAAGCCCTAGCCTGCTATACCAGGCTGAAGTGCTGGGAGAGTGTGAACAACCTGAACAAAGACCCTGCCTGTAAAGACTCCCGGCCTGCTAAACCAGGCTGGGCAGCCTGCATTAACAGGCTGACTGAAAATCGGGCCAGGCTGTATCCCTGGTCCCGTCCTCCACCTGTGAATAGGGGTTATACAATGAGTTCAGTCAATCATGTAGTACAGTGTTACATTTTGGTAATATAAGACAGCATTCCATGAGACAGTTGCGTGGTGAACCATAGCACAATGATATGAATAAAGCAATACAGATAAGGTGTGTTTCTTTACAGTATCACTAAGACTCACATGTATTCAATAAAGATATAACAAAAAGGTGAACAAACTTATCTGTTGAATTTAGATAAGAACAGGGTGACCAGCACTGCTTTTACTTTGGTTCTGAAGACATCCCTGTTTGATAGCAACAAACAAGATGTGTTCAGAGTGTTCAACAGACTTATGGCTCTATACAATGGGCTTTTTCTATAGGTTCTTGAAGGGGTATACAAGTAGGCCAGTATGCGTTGATCGAGTCATGCCCGCCATTAACTGGCGTTGAAATTTCAGATCTAATTCTTTCAGAAAATGGCCAGGGTCATACATGTATTTATGAATCAGTAGTGACAGTTGTAGCTCGATCATAGCGTAGATACAGGTAGTCAATGTTAGCATCTTTGTGCAAATCCGCAATATGATATTTGCGCTGAACATTTAGACCGACACGTAGGCAGTGGTTCTGTACCAATTGTAGCCGGCTATGTTGTTAAGTAAATTACTACAATATTCAAAGACTGGCATTATGGTTATACACAAGGACTGCTGTTTGCATTGACATTCAGCGCCAAATGTTGCCAAGCATGTTGCACCTGTTGGAGGCGCTCCTTATATTCTTATTTACAGTGCTTTTGAGACTTATTTTATTGTCAAGGATAATGCCCAGGTATTCATAGGAAAGACAGCATTCTAGGACACTGTTTCCCATCGAAATCCTGGGGGAGGGTGGTGGGTCTGTTTGAGGATTAAACATGAGAACTTTAGTTTTACCAGTATTTATAACCAAACCACTTTTATTTTTTTGTTTGCGTCCAGTTGGACTTTACCTACAGCAATATGTTCATTGGCCGAAGTAGTATAAAAAAACGAAGTTATCGGCATACGTAATTATATTACATGCTTCAAGTACATCAGGTGGGCTATTGACATAGCAGATTGATAAAAAAGGGCCAAGGATTGATCCTTTGGGGACACCATAGGATATGAGGAGAGTGGTCTATGTCGTCCCATTACATCTTCCCGGGTAGGCATTTAACCAATCAGTATGGGGGGGAAATATTAAAGATTTCATTCTGTGTATGAGCTCAAGGTGGTGGACCCTATCAAAAACCTTCCGTATGTCCAGAAAACAGGCAAGGAGACACTCATCCCTGTTGCATGCAGGATAGATGTCATTGATGAGCTTAAAGACTGCACGGCTTGCTCCCCTGGACGTGCGGAAGCTGTATTGAAATTTACTTAGAATATTTCTAGATTGAAGGGAAACATAGATGTGCTCATAAATGGAAGGAAACGACCCGGGTTGTTTCCGCTATTGTTCAGGTTTGGCGCGCCAAAGTATGTTACCCGGTAAGGGGCGCCCCTGGTTAGTGTTTGCATGTTGCTATGCTACAGCGTTGTGTTTTGGTTACCGCTGTCTTTCAAGCAAGAGTGTCGCCCAGAAAGGTTGACAGGCTCGTGCATGCGTTGGAGATTTTCTGATTTTGTTAACTCTATGAGACATTGAGGAGTATGCAGCCCTGCAAGGCATGTGAGTTGGTATACGACCACAGGAAAGCTTCTTGTCACCAATGTGCAAATCCAACGTGTTCCAAGGAGCAGCTAGATGATCCAGGGGACGACGAGTTTAAGTTGAAGCAGAGTGTTGAACCGGGGTCTCCGAGCAAAGTATTTCACGTCAAATCGAGCTGGTGGAGGAAAAACAATTAATTCTGCGCAACAAGTTGGAATTCAAGACCCTGGAAGAGCGTTTGGCCGCAGTTAATGTGGAAAATACAAAGCTAGAGTCGGAATTGGCGCCGATCCAAGATGGCAGCGACGGGTGTCAAACCAAACATAAACAAGGCTCCGCTGGCACTGTTCCTCCTCCAGGGTTTAAACCAAGGGTCTCCACGTAATCCGACCCTGTGGCCACAGACGGACAGCATCAGCTCTTCCACGCCGACGGGTCTTTGGCTGCTACGGGGGAGTATGGTGCCATGGCGGCCACAACTCTTCAAGCTGGTCTCAAGTCAGTGGGTGTATGTTTACAAGCCTTAGGCTTTGCTGGCACTGACGCGAGTGCTGGGGGACTACCTATGCAAAGTTAGGTGAATGGTGAGTCAGGCTTCCAATGGAACAGTGAATCTGCTCGGAGGAAGCGGTCAGGCCATTGGATCATACCTGATTTTCACTTGCTGTTTGATACTTTTGAGGAGATGACTTACAGGGAGTTGATGTACGGGATGGTCTGTGTCACTGAGTGTATTGTCAAAGCAAATGATTCACGTTTCAACTTGCAAGGTTACCTTGAACATTTTAAGTACATAGCATTAAAGGAAATTCGCCCCACATACATGCCAAAAGCTGTGGCGAAATATGAGCACAACTTCACTTCTAAAGTAGCCATGGGTGAGGTGATGTTTGGGGCAGCGGAGACCACCGCCAACGCTACAAATTTCGGCATAGAAAATACTAGAGCCTATGATGAGGCTATGAAGTTGTTGCAGGGTCCTGCTCAAGTCACGAGACAGGGGGGTTGCGCCAACAAACCATCTGCTCCCAGGATCTGTTGCCCTGACGATGTCTGTGCGAGTTTGAATTTCACGGCATGTCATTATAGTCCCTGCCATAAGGCCCATGTATGCTGTGTCTGTAGCGGGCCTCATCGTGCAAAAGGTGGATGCAGTTACAGCAACAGTACACAGCAACACCAGGGTCATGCACAGCAGATGATGAAATTCGCCAAATGATAAAGGATAGGCATAAAGTGCTGAAATTAGCAGATTGCTTCCGTGGTATAGGTGACAATCTAGCCTTAAAAGAGGCCCGTAGGCTACGCCAACAAATTGTTAAACGTCCCAGTGGGCACAAAACATTGAATCAACATTGATAACTGGTTGCCAACGTTGATTCAATGTTAATTCATCGTTGATTCAACGTTGAGCTGAATTTTAAGCCCACTGGGGTGGTCGTAAAAGAATGTCAAGAATAATCCAGAACAAACTGACAGTGTACCGTAAAAATCCTAAGAAGTTCTGGTCTGAAGTAATCTGGTGAATGAACCTGGTAATCATGGGCGCTACAAAGCCATTGAAGATCTGCAAAATGACCTGGAAGCAAGAATTGTTAGACAATATAGACTTAATGAGGGCACAAGTCATCAAAGACACCATGAATGGAAATAACAAAGTCTGGATGACCTCCATAAACTTATGTATATCCAGTGCTACCTTCCCGGACATCCTAAAAATTGGAACTATTTAATTGCCTTGCCAAAAAGTGGTGACCTTAAATCTGTTTTAAACTGGAGACCAATCACACTGCTGCCTGTCATAGGCAAGGTAATTGAGAAGATACTACATAGACAACTACTAAACCATGCCCAGGACCATGATCTAATACACAGTTGCCAGTATGGTTTCCTTACAGATAAGTCAACGGCCCTGGTGACTCTCAATCTAAAGACTCGTCTCTACAATGCCAGGAACAGAGGAGAGCTAGCCCTGGTGGCTTTCTTAGGTATTCGAAAGGTGTTCGATGTCATCCACCACGGTAGATTGTTAATGAAATCAAAGCACTATGGACTCTCCCTCAGTGCCCTAATACTTATTGCTAGTTACTTAGAATCAAGGCAATGCACCACATTAGCAAATAATGTGCGCTCTAGCCCCCTAAAGGTCGCCTATGGCGTACCGCAAGGTAGTGTAATCGGCCTACTGTTATTCCTGCGCTACATCAATGACCTACCTAATGTGATCAAGAACAGTATGCATGTACTCTACACTATGATCTAGTATTGGTAGCTACCGGTAAGGAAGCAGACTCAGTCAGAAATCAACTGCAGGACGTCATGGACCGGGTGAACAAGTGCTGCAAACTGAACCGGCTGACGCCCAACATATCAAAGACTAAGAGTATGTGGTTTAACCCACCAGTAAATAACCACCAAGTCTGTGATCTCCACCTCCATCTAGATGACCGATTCCTGTGGGAGGCATCTGAGTTCAAATATCTAGGGCTACTGCTCGACAGCGACTTGAAGTTTGTAAAATACTTGGAACATTTGGACAACCAGATGTCTGTTAGGCTCACAAATTTCAGGTTCAACCGTAAATACATGAACATGGACGGTGCCATAGCCATACACAAACGGGCCATAGTACCATTTATTTTATGGTGAATATTGACTGTCAAGCTTAAACCAATGGGAATGCCGTTCCTGAGGTAGCGTGCAATAAGTATTAACCCTCAGCCATTCTACCCGCTGTGCCCGTATTGCACATTTCCAAGGGTCGCTATGGGGGTCGCCATGGCGTTTCTAGGTTGCTAAAGGTCATGTGACTTGTTGCGGAATTCTAAATGGCGGCCGATGGAAGTAAACAAACACCACGAAAGTAATCAAATATTGACTATTTTCTATTTTAGATTGAAACACCCTGAAATAAATACAGAGTGTCACTTAAAAGTGCCCTCGTCAGCGGTTATTGCACTTGAGCTGCCTGTCCCGTTTTTCCCCAGGCCTGCAGCCAGCGTGAATTACACAATTATAAAGAAATTACAATACAGTACATTACTTTGTTGCTGTCTGTGGCAATTAGATCAATGCATGTCCCCCCAATCTTATTGGGATGGGGGCATGACATTGTGCCAACATTGAGTCAATGAATTTCACATAACTGCCATTTGTGGGCAGTATACATGGATGAAAGATATTGATCATTGGCAATTCTTTCTTCTTATTCAATTGAGAGCTCTACTGTCTGAACTACGATCTAATTGATTGGCTGCCCTTATAATAATTAAGTAAGATGAAACGATAAAACTGTGAAATACAATACACCCACATAGATCCGTAGTCATGCAAGGTGGTTCTATGAACGTTGCTAAGGTGAAGGGTGTTACAGCGGCGTGAGGGCCATACATATTTGGACCCTAATTGAGCTGCAAGCTTTCTTGGTAATAATGTTGCACCATAAATTATCTAAACACTTTCATTTCATACAACGATGGGCATCTAGTGCATATTATAGTTGTTTTATATACAGCTACCCTGAACAACCTTCATTGCACAGAGTCATTGGGACCTACATGAATCATGGCATCCAAGGTGAAAACATTCACGACATTGGGACTGTGCACCATTGAGTGTCTCATCTTTGGAGGAACTATTTTTGGCTGGCCTTCCCTGGCCTATGTGTATAAGGACCTTGGGTTCTTCTCGTGTGAGAACAATCAGGTAAGAGTTTCTCCTTTAAAGAGAGTGGATATAAGGGGTGGAAGTATTTGCAAATTCTAGCCCCTCATGGGGCAAAGCGTCAGCATTTTCAGTTTCTGATTTCTTAGGGGTATATATTTTGACCCTGCAAAGTGATGGGGAGGAGCAAAAAGGATATTGTCCTCTACTCATTCAAAGATATTTGCTCCCAGAAATGTCATTGACCATTTAAAATAAATCAAACAAATGTGACACAACATGAGAAAGCGTAACATTACTGGGATTAAGTGTTGTTTTCAGCCACTAGGGGGCATTAACAGTGCAGAACTGTGTCAATCGTTAGTATTGAATTTTGGAACTTTCTGTCACTTATCATTGTCTGATTTTGATAATCCATATACCAAAAAAATCCCCATGGCCTCCTCTCCCCATTACAAGTAGTCAGATGTTCTGAAATCATTTAACACTAACTGAAACAACACCTTACTTATTTAAGTTAGATATACGTGAAATGAGGATACTGTAATGCGGAAATAGATGCTAGGAAGAGAAGACAGAACGCAGTACTGTTGTAAACAAAGGTAGTTCTCTATTGACATAATCAGGTTTGTACATTCATCATCAATCATCAATCATCTATCATCTATCATCAATGCACATCCGTCCATCATCATTGGGAGTCATAGACTGGCGGATCTTGCTCCTGTAGGCCCTTTTATAGACAGTCCTCTGGTGGTGCCACCTAGTGAGCAGATCAGCACCAGAATCCGCACCAGAATCCGCACCAGATCCGCACCAGAATCCGCCACCACTACAATACTCTCTGTTACTGTTCTGATGCATAATGTTACATTTTCCCACGTTTTGTCACAAATGTCTAATGTGAAATCGATTGGGTAATATTTGGTCTCTTCTTTATCTCTTGTTCAGACACTGCAGCTACAAAATGGGACTCAGGCCTGTCCTGATCAGGACTTTTACTTACCCTTGGCTCTGACAGTTGGTTTCGTGGCAAGGGGAGTGGCAGCACTACCTATTGGTCTGCTTTTTGACCGATTTGGACTCGGTCTTGTAAGAAGCATAGCATTGTAAGTTCCGCTTATCTGATAATGTATGTTTGTATTATAATTACATTATTATGCCTAATCACCTGCTCACCAAATCAACAAATATTGTATTGATGAAAGTCACATTACAACAATAAATCCAATATAAATTCAAAAAAGGACTTTAATCACATTTCACATAATAATATATACATAGTTCATCAGTTTTATTATTGACCTTAAAACTCTTTAATTTACAATGCTTATGCCAATCTCGGGGTTTAAAGGGTATCTTTTAGGTTAAGAACTGGCTTCTTCGCTGTATAATATTTAGGAGTGCCATACCCTACTGCCGAAGCAGGGAATGGCAGATATTGATGCCATAGCAATTGCACATCCCGTTCCACATACTGCCCGACGAGTGGCAACAGTGTACACTACTCTCTAGCCAAGTATCATTCTATCAAAAGACTGGATCAGCCTGTCATGCTTTCTATGATGTCTATACAACTGTTTCAGCAATGTTGTATTTATTTACTTCACCATTTATTTTTTACAGAGTTGCTGGTATCACTGGCAGTTTGGTCTTGGCATTCACCAACAAATCATGTATGTGCCACACTACTTATAGCTTTCAATTTAGATTAATGACTAATCATTAAGTCCTATTGAAACATTTCTCATTCAATTTCATACTTTCAGATCCAGAACTTATTTTTATGGGGACTTTCTTTACTGGTGTCTCAGGAATTACTATCATCATTACCAGCAACAATGTAAGTGGACCTCATTAGTCTGAAGATTTATTTTTCAAGTATGTAGTACTCCAGGCAAGACTAGAGTGTCTTTGAGCTGGGAATTTATTATATTTTATCAAAGTTAAAGTATTCAGCTACACTTTGGTGCTTCACATGCTGCAATATTCAAACCAGCTGCTGGGAACTAACTTCCTTAACATGAGATGGCAAGGATGTTGTAGATATTCTGGCTAGCCTATAGCATTATCATAATTATGTTTCTTATGACTTATATGAATACTCATATTTTAAAGAAACGTGATGAATGAATATTTTAGTGTGTACATCTTAATACAAGAGGAACAATTTATTTCTGCTTCTCCACAGTTTTTATCTACATATCAATATTTGTAGGTGGCTCTATTGGCTGGAGTAAGAGCCCCCATTTTCAACTTGATTTACTGTGGGGTTGCTAACTCTTCAGGTGTCATCTATCTCCTTGTCAAGGTAATTGAAAACAGACCAAGAAAGACAGAACAATGAATTTTGTGAAATATCTATGTTTTAGTGATGGATCATAACATTCTTTGAGGAGATGTTACGGCTAGTTTGTAAGGAATAGTGTATCCCATAGCATATATCATAGGTAAATAAGCTAAAACTATCAAATCCTTTACCTATTGATGGTCCCATTCAATTGATTAATAACTGAATGACTACACATGTTTCCCTTTTGTGTTAACAGGTTGGGTATGACCATGGGTTCTCTCATCGCTGGTCACTGACCATTGTAGCCTGTTCATGGGTCCTGGTGATTGTCACTACCTTCTTCTTACTGCCTCCCTTCAAGGTTCAGCAAAAGAATCTCTCTAAAAGGGATTCCAGTCCAACTGAGAAAATAAGAGCTCCAAGGGGCAGTGTCTGGTACTTTGTTAAGAGTTTTCCTTACATCAGACACATTTTATTCTTCAATATCCTTCATGTGTGGAGTACACTTGTCATTGGAATTATGAACTCATGGCTTTCTATCATCTACAAAAGTGATCAAGTC
Organism: Harmothoe impar; assembly: GCA_947462335.1. Taxonomy (NCBI): domain Eukaryota; kingdom Metazoa; phylum Annelida; class Polychaeta; order Phyllodocida; family Polynoidae; genus Harmothoe; species Harmothoe impar. The sequence goes on from OX381716.1 coordinate 54,835,453, forward strand.
CAAGGTAATATCTATGGCCAGAATGTTTCCTCAACCCAGTGGGCACTGACCACTTATCGAGTGCTTATTAAGCCCTACATATTTTCTGTAGTGCTTAATAAGAGCTTAATAATGCCTCTTGAGCTGGGATGTGCCCACTGAGAATATTCACTTTCCTATTTCAATGAGCCCCTTATGAAATTGTTTATTAACAAATAAGTGATTGCATATTTCACCTTCTGTGCTAATTAACGCCACGGGCTTCCTCCTTAGTTTCATTGGAGCATTACGAGAGTATGCACTTGTATAACACTCATATGTTCATATTGTATCTATTTTCACACAGTAAGCAATGACACAAATCTGTATGCCTACATTCAGTTTGGTGCTGGACTAGTCATGTCACCATTTGCTGGTGTATTCATAGACTGGGTGAGACTTTATGTCATGAGTAAGTAATCTTGGACTATTCTCCCATATCTCGTATGCCTTGAAATGCAGATGTTTGTCGAAAGATTCAGATATTGAATTATACACTTTCTACATAAACACCAATACACTATGACACCTAAATAAAAATAGTTATCTGATGATTTTTGCTGAAGTTTTAGCTGTTTCCATGTTTAGAAGTTTAGAAAACACATTACTTTAGAGGATAGAACACAATGAATTATAGCAAACCAATTATGTTTTTAAAAACATAATATTATTATGCAATCAACCACTTTCATTCATAATAGTATTGGTAAATAAATTGTCTACCTTTTTAATACAGAAAAGATGCCTGAAAACATATCTGCCTCAGTGCATGTGGTTGTGACTGCTCCCAGCCTGCTGTTAGCATGTGTCAGCTACACAATGGTTGCTGTCTTCATACTGCTACCTCTACCGGCCAGTCCATACTTGGTGTTTGTATTCATGGAACTGGGACGAGCGTTCTTGTACGGGACTGCAGTGGCTTACCTAATTATCATGTAAGACAGTGGTCTTTTCTAAAACATTGCCTGGGGGGCTGGTGGAATTCTGCATCAGTATTCCAAATCTTTTCAACCCCCTTCCTCATGGAGGATCCATATTTCTTTTTCCTCCTGAGAGGTTCCAAATATTCTTGGTCTGCTCCAAAATCCACCACTCCCCCAACTGTTGTTGGAAAATGACCAGCATCCAAGATCAGCACTAGTATACAAGTAAAATGTACCTGTGCCCATTATCTTGATGTACTGTTGGACTAAGAAAATGAGTTTATGCACAACTGGGATACATAGAGTTTCTCACTTCTAGAAACTTTTGTATAGCCTGATTCAATTGCTAGTCATGGGGGAACCCTGGATGGAAAATGGTTGATGGTCTAAAATAGAAATTTACTTATAATTGAGTACCTGTTATAAATTAGAACTAATCTTATGCATACAAACCATTGTTACAAAATAGGGAACTAATATCCAAAATGTATATCAAATCCATCTTTCTAACTTCAGATTTCCATTAGAGCACTTTGGGGTTGTCTTCGGGATCATGTTCTTTATGACCACAGTAACCCTCCCAATACAATATGGATACCTAAGTTGGGTTGAAGCCAGTGGATACATACCGGTAGATGATTTGTTTATTTTGACGATAGCTTACTGTTAACTCTGAATCCATAATTCAATGCAATGTTGAGAACACAACATTTTTTATATAGTTTATCATTTGAATGTTATAATATCTATTCTAGCTGCTAAATTGATATATAACATTTGCTTGTACCAATGGAGTAATGCAGGCTCTGTGAATAAACATCTATAATTGCAGCTCTTAAATAAACTGTTCATAATGCATCAAATAGCTATAACTAGAACCTTATCATTCGAAAATCACTCTAAACTATATGTCTGCAGCCGTCATTTCTTTATAAAAGATGATGCTACAGGATTTCAGAATAATCTTAGCCTAAAAACCCCTGTTTGATAACATATCATGTTTATTTATTTTGCAGATGGTCGGCTTCATACTAGGGACAGTGGTGTTGTCATTCATCCATCCTACCATCATTATAATCAACTATTTCCGTATTAGAAAGAATATCATTACTCCACAGATTAATACAATGGCTGCTATTAAACACAGTACCAAGGTGTGAACAGTTAGATTACTAAGACCTGTATTTTGGGAAATGAGCTTTGATTCCCCAAAACTCCACCAGGTGACTCCCCAGTGAACCATGGTAGACTGCCTCTTGGCTTGATGCAAGTCTGCAGCAGAAAGAGAAGAACAAATTCTTAGTTTAGGTTTATACAAAGTAGGATACCATTATCATCCAGATAGATGATTATCACCAGCTTTTATACATGACATGCATTTATATTCAAGAATGAGGAAGTAATCTATTCTGCTTAGTCTACACTTATGTTCATATAATACTAGTAGTATGCAGATTATGGATTGTTGACATTAGATAATAGAACTTAAAAACAAAATGTCGTTCTTCACTTCCTCTTGCATTAATGAATGTGAATGATGGTTCAACATTGATTTAATACAAACTAGTGGCATTGTAAATAATTCACCATCAGAATAATGGCAGCAGTTCACAGTGAGATACACTACTTAAAAATGATTAATCTAATTGTAGGCTGCCCTTATAATGTAGTTTCAAAGATGCTATGATAGTTAAATCCGAAGAATAATTCACTCACACATAATATTATGCACTGTCACACGAGACATTGCTAGTTGGGGTTGCTGAATTCAGAGGCTATATATAAATTACTAGCTTCTTCGAGAAATAAGTTTTTTCATGTGGCCTATTATTTTGCTGATGGTAAAATTTCGTCATTGGACAAAATAGATACAAAATAACTAAACTGCTTTTCCCATGCCTTATGTCCTCTTTTATGTTTCTAGTTTATAGTGCTGGTTTCACCATAACCCATTTCGCAAAACTAGGGATAAATTTGTTTCGGAGTTTTGTGTGTCATACTCATGAAATTACTTATTCATACACAATAGAGATAGAGGTAGATACGATTTGTCCTCAAATTCCAAATTCCAAATATGTTCTAAAGTTGCAAAACGGCAGGGAATAAGGAGAAATGGACTGGATAGGAAAGTAAGTATGTTGAAAATTTGTGAACATTCTGACTCATCTTTATTTAATAGCCCTAATTATGGAATGCTCTAATTTTAAAGATAATTTACTAGCGTAATTTGTGTGATTTATTATTTTCACTATTATGTTTGCGTATCCCAAGTGCCTGTAAGTCTATACGAGAAATATTGAGTCTAATATTTCTCTTTTAGCTGTAAATACGACCGTAATAGCATGCAAAAGAGATAACTGCGAGCCATCAGAAATGAAAACCAGCAACGTTTGCATTACGAACAATCAAAACATCTCATAGTGAATTCATAAATCTACCAGAGAGCCCTCCATTCAGGACGATGTACGTTGACATAATAACTATGTTACAATGCAAAATTCATGAATAGTCAGCCGTTGTTAAGCAACCATGGATCCTAGAAGAAAACCATAAAGAAAAAAGATTTCTAAGGTATGGTTTTAGGGGGTAGGAATATATTTTTCTTTCATTGTACAACTTAATGCAATGATTAATGAAAAAAGATCAATTATAATTAATCATGATAGATCATGAGATTATTATGTTTCAGCATGATAAATCATGATATTTATCATGATATTTTATCTACCTGGGCTTCCTGTTTCAGATGGTCAGCTTCCTACTAGGGACAGTTGTGTGGTCATTCATCCTCCCTACAAATTAAGAACAAAAGCAAATATAGACAGACCATAACATCTGATCATTCATTTAACCGTGACCTTGCAGACTTATTTTAGTGAGAATCGACCAGAAAATTGGTCATCGGAAGCTCAGCGTTAACTTAACACTACTAACTAACGTTTTTGGGGAATCACATTTGTTTCCCAAATGCTACACTAGGTGACTCCACAGGGAAGTAGTATAGCCATTTCAATACTGAGGTGGAATCCCTTTCAGACATTCTAGGTCAGCGACATCTGATACAGAATGTAGTAGACCCCTGATAATAGTATAGGGTAGATTCATCTCGAGTCAGAGACAAACCTTAAGACGGACACTTGATTTTATGGTTATCCAGGCATTTTTAGCTCTTTATTTGAGAGGTAAAGTTTAAATAGCATTATTGTTTCCAGAAATTAAGCACTAGAAGTCGAACAGTGCATCAATAACCTTAAATGTCACAGTCTTTCTCTGGGAATGTGTTAAATTAATGTTGAATCCACTCTATACATGTATGTGGTTTTGAGTACATTGACCATAATGCATCATTATATGAAAGGGTTGAGAGTAGACAGAAGCTGTTTCGAGGAAGTCGGCAGAATTGTGAAAATGTATCTGCGAACTTACAGTTTGCAAGTTTAAAGACCAAATCAAGGGGTTCTAAAACTGCAATTTCACTGCTATACACGGGTAGCTAAGTATATTAAATTATTCCTCATACAATAATCAACTCCTGGGGGATGTATTTGTTCATTTACTAATTAGTTTATTTAGGGAAACTCCCAGTGACTGCCAGGCCCAAAATATCAGTGATTGTGCTGTCCCCAGTGAGAAGCATAGGAACTACGGTCCCCAATACCCAATGCGACATTATATTGGGTGACAACCAACCCAAAGGGGAGGCACTCCTTATAATTAGGACATGGACCCTTTCTCTTGGAACCCCGGGCTTGGAACCCTGTTCCCCGTTCACACAAGGTAAAGAAAGCTGAAGACCCCCCCCCCTCCCCAGTTCTCCGGCCCTCTGTAGTGGTCAGCCTGCCTTTGGGACTTACATGCCGCTGGGGGTGGACCAGAAGGGCACCCTATGTGTGGTGGGAGGGGGGGGGGAGGGTAGTAGATAGAAAAGTCAACCAACCGGGACGTTTATGCTCTCAGGTGGACAGGTAGCTGCACCATGAGTAGACCCTTGTAATTTGTGTGTCATAATGCGTTTCTTGCATATAATTGCACATTCTTTCTTCTATCATGTACAACACATTGGTAGCTGGTGACTCTGATGATACATAGCCAAGATAATCTTCCTACCTAGACTTAATGGATATTTTCATATGTCACCTAACTGTCTGATACATGGTCCATATACCCTCTGCATATCACCCCACGCACAGCAGTACCCTCAGAGTCAGGCAGATCCCCTACATACTAGTAGGTACGGTCCCAGTAAGGGTGGATTGGGAGAGTGCTAAGGGTAGCGGTAGGGGTTACCAAATATTTCCTGATACATGGAGGGGTGGGGGGGGTGGAGGGGTGCCCAATGGGCTGCATTGACATTCAGCCATGTGCATGATTAAAATAGGTCTTTCCAACCAAGTGTGGTTTAATGATATGTAAGGTCCAGTGAGTGGGAGTGGGAGTGGGTGTAAGGAGAGGGGTATACTGCACCAATGCTGTGCGCTACCTGGCTGCCCCGCCCCCACCCTCTCCCACTCCTGCCCTGCCCTTAGCAACGTCCAGCATTCACTCTACTGCCCTCTTCTGAGAAGCAGGGAAAGCACACAACAACAAATTCAACATTTGGGCTGGTTAACTAATTTTGTTTAAAATAACACTATATTTGCATATTTATGCGATTTACATGAAAGAGCAATTTATAGCAATGTGTTTACATTTATATGTTAAACTCACTTAATTTTGTGCAAAACCTCCGGATATGGACTTTAAAACTATGCGGGGTATGCACCACACACTATAATCAGATGTAACTAGAGAAGTCTATATAATCAGTCAAAAGTATGTTATGCTATTCTCCTTAAGCAATGAGGATGACAACAGATGTGGCATAGATTACAAATACAGATTTTTTTGGATAGGTTCATTAAATTTTTTGTACTTTGTTGCTTACATCTATTTAATGTAGTCACTGTGTGCAATGCATAGTTTAACGGACGTTTGCCCCAGTATCATAATGTTGCCATTGGATAACACATTATATGAACGTAGACTATTGGGGCAAGCTATTACTAAAGCGATATATAACATATATAATTTAAATATCAGTTAGTCATGCTAACCCTGTTGGCATGATGCATGGATGCAGTTCTGGTGGGCATTATGCATGCATGCAACTTATCAGTTATGAATATTTGAGTAATCAATGGAGGTTCAATGAATACCTAGTACACACAGACAGATATATACATAAACATTAGTGTAAAGTATACAACGAAATACGCTTCGATTGGATAATCAATTGTGGTTCTATGAATGCCTAGTACACACAAATAAACAGACAAATATAGAAAAGTAAGTATAGAGTATTCAATGAAATACACTACATATTTCTCTAGGAATATTCAATATCATGGGTGTGTGTAGATTATCATCTTAGAATAAAAGTAGTTCAAAATGTCGACATAGGCCACAGTTGTGATCTGACTACAACCTGTTCGTCACGACGGTTCCTGGAAGTTGAACATTGTGTATGAATACAACTATTTAACATTACCTGTAAGTATGTGGGTAGCAATTATTTGTTGTTAGCAGATGCAGGTTAGAGAACCTTCTGTGAATCCCCCCCCCCCCCGTCCGACCCATCGCTCTGATTCTAGGCCTCCTGAAATTTAGCCACCTGACTATAACCCCCTTCCCTTGAATTTGAGACTGATCATCATCTTATACTCATACATATAAATGTAAGCCCTCCTGAAGATATACTCCTAATAGCCATTTGTACAACGAATACAGCTCTGTCTTTCTTATCTCCAGTGATTATCTGTAGATGCTCTATCTTCTGAGCATCTACTGTACAGATGCTGTACCTAGGGCAAATTATATGTAAACCTGTATGACAGCTTAACGTAAATACATTGCGTATAGCCCCTGGCTTGTACACAAGTCAGATCGCCAGTGCGGCTTATAGGATCAGGGCAACATCAGGGTGAGGCTTATATATATGCGAGTATACTATAGCACTAAATTAGCAATTTCCAGACCCCCCCTGAGGCTTATAGGAGTTGTCAAATTACTGGTGGGGCTAAGTGAGCTAGGCTTAGAAATAAATACCCGCGAGGTTTTATGGTACATGTATACTCAAGATCAGCTGAGCCATCCGCCCACCCACCCACAAACTCTCTAGAACAGTGTGTTGTAGGTATTGATGGCAGTGTGTTACAGGGCATCACCATCTTTGATACGTACCTGCATTAAGCACATTGTGTTCCTGTGACATGTGTACTTAATGTGAAATTGTACTATTTATACGTCGCATCCTGGTGCATTGTTCTATACTTGTGTAATGCATGACGTTTACTGCAGTTGGTCATGTAAGCCATTCAGTCACTCCACTTTCATTCATGTCAATCCTGTATAAACACATGCTATTTTTTCCAAACACATTAAATGTGCATGCTATACTCAATCTAGGACAAACATACAGTTAAGACCTCTGCATTAGGAGGTAGTCATTACATAATGATTGCGGAGGGCTGTCAGATAAGCATGCAGGCTTTTCGAGATTTTCTGGGTCTGCCCCTCATTAATAATAGCAATGCGCTGGTTATGTCACTGACAAGTGTGAATATCTTTGCCACCTTCCTTTGGAGGGATGTCAATTATATTCTAATACTCACAAAACGACCAAACTGTTGTTGTTAGATAATGGCCGCTCCCCCAGTAACTCCGTATCAGATATGCCTTGCTGCCACCCGGGCATCTCAATGAATATAAAAAATGGCCATTAGTCTAAAGTCGATTATAATTTAGTAGCACTGAAGTCCATTTATAAAGAAAGTGTAAACCATTGTGGAGTATTTAGTACAACAGTGGATGTTAGAGTGGAATGATACCTGCTTGTTAGAGAATTAACAGTCATCTTTACCATTATATTCATATAAACCACTGAAGGTAAGTTTGATGTTTGTATTGTGTATTATATCCCATTTCTTTGAATGCACTGAGTAGCAAATTGACCAGGCTTATACAAGGGGTAGGCTTATACACAGGGCATGCTTATACATGGAGGAATTCAGTAAATATGATTCAGGGGAGGTAAGTATCAGTCAAATGTTTATAGGGTAAATACTATTATTGTGCAGCCAAACCAGACATATACTAGATCTCCAAGCTATGTGTGATGAACACACATACAATGCATATGTGGCATGATCTACATAAATTGACCTCATTGGAGAGTGCATTTGAATACTTTCTGTTAACACGTTTCAGCTTCTAACTGTACTTCATTGTTTCGCTGCAGATATCGATCATGAAGAGTAATATTAAGGATTACATCACATTATCACTGTGTACCCTCGAGTGTCTTATTTTTGGAGGCACACTTTTTGGCTGGCCTTCCTTGGCCTATGTGTATAAGGACCTGGGATTCTTCTCTTGTAACAATAATGAGGTATTGCATCTACGTATACCTTATATGAAACATTTTCTCAATATTAATGTAATATGAAATACCACTCTGTTACACCTGACATAATTGAACTGTATTTTGTTCACATATCTTACAAATAGTCTAGTTGAAAAATAAGCTAATTTTCGAAGAATTACTCACTGAAACAAATATAAATCTAGACAAATTATCAAACTAAATCACTAAATGAACTCTGAATGATGAATTTATCTACTGTTCTATAATGATCGTCCTGGCCTACTTTTTAAGACAGTGCTGGAGGTGGATAATACCTTGCATTGTCCAGACCAGGACCTGTACCTGCCCCTGGCTCTGACTGTGGGCATTGTGGCACAGGGAGTGGCAGCCCTTCCTATAGGATGGTTGTTTGACCGATTTGGACTGCGAGCTGTTAGAAGTGTAGCCATGTAAGCTTTGTGACTGTAGCATTCCTAGCTATGATTTATAACTAAGAAAAAATGACTACTGAGTACACTGTAATAGTCGGTGGATTTATAGTGTCTTTAAACAAACACAAAGATCAGTATCTTAGTGGACACCGGAGTAGTATTAGCAATTACATGACTTCAGTAACCTTAGTAACGTGTGGTTTACCAAAATAACCTGAGATAAAAAGTATAAATATAACATAAAAAAGAAGATGTGGAAGACTTTGACCAAACATAGCTGAAAAGTTTGACTGAAATTTCATTTCAGGTGTGCAGGTATCGGAGGAAGCTTAGTCTTAGCTTTTGCAGTAAAAACAAGTATGTAATATTGACAAAGTTGTTTGTAAAAAAGCTCCATAACTATTTGAATTTCTATTGAACTGATATAACAAAGATTGTAAACACAGATAGTTGGAAGGTAAAATATTGATAGATGATAATGTAGATTCCCTAAGTGTCTGATTATTAATAAATCTGGAAAATAGATATCTATCAGCAGTGACACAATCCTTCACTTCATTTTCTCCTAGATCCATTCCTGATCTACTTGGGTACGTTTCTGATAGGAGCAGCATCCATCATCATAATCATTACCAACCACCATGTAGGTGACACCACAGTCAACATTGCTTAATGGGGCCCATATCTGTTTTTACTTGGGCAAGCTGATTTGCCCACCCTGGGTTTTGATCCTTTTTGTCCAGGGCTACCAGTGGGAACCCAGATGGGTCAGCCCAGATTGAAAGTGCCCAGCCCTAGCCCATATTAAGCACACACTATAAAGATGTACAATAAATGGTAATTTCTGGAGGGAAATCAGATGTCAGTATGTTTCAAAATATTTACAATGTATTCATGAAAAAGAAAGTTTTTGTGGGTTCACACATCTAGGCTCCCACTGGTAGCCCTTGAGGAAAATGACCATAACCCAAATATGGGCAACCCCAGCTGGCCCAAGGAACACACATCTAGGCCCCAGAGTCCATTGCTGACTGGCACAGGCTCGGGATGGACGCCCCCTATCCCCACATACTTTGTTTAGCCATTTAAAGAAGGCATGTTACTAAAATGTGACATTTGTCGTCATGATGCATCAATGGATTCTGTGGTGTAACTCTCTGTCAATCATGTCAGTGCCTCTACATGGGTCCCCATAGTATTGGCGGTGCCGCCGTGTCGATCTTTAGCCAGGGGGTCGTGTCGCCGTGTCGATTTTTATATATATAGAATATACTAGGCCCTTATAAAAATGTCTGTGTCCGTCGATTTTTAAAAGTGCTGTGTCGCACGTGTCGAATTTTAAAAGGGCTGTGTCGCCGTGTCGCACGTGTCGAATTTTACCCCATGTAGAGGCACATGTCAACCCTTAGTGAAAGTATACATCAACCCCATAGGGTCGGCATGATGCTTGAACGCAGCACTGGCGAGTTACTGTCCAGAGTTGCATTCATGGATCATGAAGATCAAGTGCAAAATGCATTATGCCAATATTTATTTTATATAGGTTAGCGACAGGCAAGTGCTTTGCACTTTGTCGTGATGACACCTTGATGCAACTTAATGAAATGCTTGCTAGCACAAATGAGAAAGACAAGTAGTATAGTATGTATCGGAACGGGACTATAGTTAACTACTGTTTATTACTCAATCGACCTGCAGCCAATCAGAGGCCTCCATTTGGTCACGTGACCCCCTCATTTGCATAATTACGTAATAGGCCACGCCCCCTCATTTGCATAATTACGTAATAGGCCACGCCCCCTTGATCACCAGCCAATCAGGGGCCACCATTTGGTCACGTGACCCCCTCATTTGCATAATAGGCCACGCCCCCTTGATCACGTGACCCCCTCATTTGCATAGTAGACTACGCCCCTTTGATCACCAGCCAATCAGTGGCTTCCATTTGGTCACGTGACTCCCTCATTTGCATAATAATGGGTCACGTGACCCCCTCATTTGCATAATAGGACCACACCCCTTTGGTCACGTGACCAGAAGCGCTCTTTATTTGGAAAATAGGCCACACCCCTTTGGTCACGTGACCTGACCCCCTCCCTCATTTGCATAATATAGACAATAGACAGACTACGCCTCTCTTTTGGTCACATGACTTGGACTAGCTAATGAGAAGCTTCTATAAGGGGGGAGGGGAGGGGAGGGGGGGAGGGGGGCACTTTAAGATGCATGGGGAGGGGAGGAGGGGGGGGCAGGGGGGCACTATTTATGGGGTGGGCGGGCACTTGGGGGGGAGGGGGGCTTTTGGGGTCTGCTCGAGAGAAAAAAAAAAAATTATCTGATCTCTAGAGAATCGCTTCCTCCCTACCCCCCTTTAGGGGGGGTAGGGAGGGGGCGAGTCGGAGGTGACTGTAGAGGAGTTTTTCGGTGACTTGATGACTTTCAAACGACTGTACTGATAGTTGATGAATTTGACTTTTTGACTTGAATATTTCTTGCGACTTTGCGAAAGCGACTTTGCGGCTCGTAGCCCCTTAAATAAAGAGGTGACTTTGTAACCTCAGGGGGGAGATCCTTCTACACCACCACAGAAAAAGATCTCGGTTGATTGACTGAACGCGGCGGGTATGAGTCATCATGGAGCCCTTGACGGGTGGGTCCTCCCCATGCAGCCGTATGTCGAATTTAAGAAATGCTCGTGTCACACGTCACTAAGGGAGAAAACGTTTTTTGAAAATATTTAGAACCCGAATTTGAGCATTCTGGTACATTTTTAAGGACCCAGACACCGCAAAGCCGGGTACCATCCAAGAAAAAAAAGAAAAAAAAAAATTTGGCGAAATGCTTAGGTTTGAAATGGTACTTTTTCTGATGCACTCTTCGAACATTTTTTTTTCCTCATGTCACTATGGTCCATGTCACATGTCGGACTCAAGAAATGCCCCATGGCCCATGTCACTTAGATGTCCGTGTCCGTGTCGTCGTATCGATTTTTAAGAAAATGACCATGTCACCATATCGAATTTAGGGGTCTAGTGACATCAGCATGTCCGGCTATCCTCCACAAATTTAGCTCTAAAATGTTTACTTTTTTTTGGGCCGATTTTTCATCATTTTAAAAAAACAATAGGCTGTTGAAATGTTTGCTGTTGTAAATAGAAACAAAAACAAAACAAAGCGCATGGTAAGATTATGTCACATTGCAGTCGCGGGTCCGCTCGTGGCTTATCCAGCCTCTTCGTGGATCCGCGACTGTCAATGTGATCATATACTAATCACCCGGCGTTTACGGTATTATATACTAAGGTATGAGACGGGTCCTACAGAAAAGGTGTCTAAAAAGCGCTGCGACCTGATTGAAATGACGTCAGCGGCGTCTGCTCGTCAGTGCCCGGCTGTAGCTCGTAGGACATGTCATTCTGCTTTTCTGGATGTTTTGAAATATTTTGATTTAACTGTTAATACCTGATAACAAGTCTCTGAAGCAGTTTTTGATCGAGTACGTCTTCTCTACGTTTCCATCGATTAGCTGCTTCAGCAAAAAAAATCGCGCGCGCGGTCTAGTCTAGATGACGGAGTCGCTAAAGCTCTGTTTAGAGAGTGGAACTTGACCTTGACTATAGACTCAGTACTAACTGAACGCCCCGCTATGTCACTCCTCACGTGGGTATATGTACAAGCTCGGGTTCTTCACTTTACGGCTTGACTAAAACTGAGACGCGTCCATGATAAACTCTAGCCTTTTTTTCCTTTTCTAGGATCGAGAGAGAGATTTTAAATGGGGCGATTATCTAAATAGCGTGGAACTAAAATCAGGCTGCGGCAGATAGTATCTCTGCGCACCTCAAGACTCAACGTAACTTTCACTCTCCAGCAGAAGTTTAGTTGTCACTAATGATGGGCGGCGACCGTCGTGCACCGGCGGATATTGGAGAGTGTTGGAGAGCTGAACCTTACAGACATATAAATCAATCGCTCTGGTGGAAATATCTCGCCATAGATTGGAACCAAATACTTATCTAATGGAATCGTTATCAGTTTTCAGTTTTCTTGCCGTACAAAATTTATTTCCAACTCTTCACGTGGTGATAGCTGAAGGTCGCTCGTCGTAGGTACGTGTGACCGGAACACCCTTTTTGGTTTTGGCGCGGGTTGACATCAGATTTGTACCGTACTGTCGCGATTAAGGGCTCTGAGGGAGCGCTTTTCAATTCGGTGAAGTTCTTACTCAGGAGCTATATACAAGCTAGGCGCTGGCGCTTATTCAAAGTCGCGATTTTAGTGCTTGAGAAAAAACATTTGGAGGCTCTTATACTCCGACGCTTATACAAGACCGGCGCGCTTTTCAACACTAGTTGCTTTATCGCGACCGTACGGTATGACTTCGGTGTCACAAGGTCCCAAACTCCAAATAAGGAAGTGAAACGACGTCGTCTGTCTACCTCGTGCGCGTCATAGCGTCGTCGAAAATAGTGTGACGTCAGCATCTCTCAGGCGGCTAGGAAGTCAGTTCGACAAAATGGCTCACGGAGTGAACTTCGTGGCCGTTTCTCGATCTATGATCGATGCGGCCGTGGAGAAGGAATTCGTAGCCGTGCTACAGAGAGAGGAGGCGGAGAGACAGAACTTCGTGGCCGTTTCTCGATCTATGATCGATGCGGCCGTGGAGAAGCAGTTCGTAGCCTCGCTACAGAGAGAGGAGAGACAGCGGACTGCTGCTGAAGCAGAGGGTGTGGTGGATGAGCTGATCGCGAACGTCGCTGATCAACTCATCCGCCAGTGCGTGGAGCGAGTCAAGCAGCAAGTCTGCATGGAGGAAGGACTACCGCCTGCCGTGCTGGAGGAGCTGCTGAAGGACCACCACGCGTTATGACCACGCCCTCCGCTTCAGCAGCAAGGTCCCTGCGACCCTCTCTCTCTACCAAACGGTCCTTTTAAGGACCAACCACTGATCACAAAAGTTGAAAATCAATCTCAATATAATATACGCATCAGAAAAACCCCTAATACGCTCTACACTGAAACCCTGTTGAGTAGGTAGATCGAGTTGGGCTTTTTGTGTTGTTTTTTTTTTAGGAAGGGCAATCAGGTCATCGGGTGGAGATCATCAGGTGTCCTGTGTGTGTGTGTGTGTGTGTGTGTGTGTGTGTGTGTGTGTGTGTGCGTGTGTGTGTGTGTGTGTGTGTGTGTGTGTGTGTGTGGGTGGGTGGGTGGGCGGGTGTGTGTGTGTGTGTGGGTGTGAATTTTATGCAAATACAATTATTCATTCCTTTCAGCAAGAAAATTAGCTCAATGTAATCATATGATTTGAACTGCCCTACTTATCAGGGCCTTGACGACATCTGACCGCCCCCCTTTTCAGGATCTAAATGGAAATTCACCGCCGCCGCTTTTCAGAGTCGCGCTGCAGTGGTTATCCAATACATGGCGGAGCGCCATTACCTAATTCTTTTGTATGTGAAAAAAAAACAGCACTGATAAGGAGTTTAATTAGACAGATATTGGTTCTACACTATCAAAAAATAACCCCTCAGCGCTTTAATGCTAAAGGTAGCATAGTGCTTTAATGCGCTACGCTCTTTGTCGATATGCCAGTGTATGCATGCATGCAGCCCTGGTGAGGAACTCTGAGTGCTGCATTCATGGCTTATGACGACAACGGGCACTGCACATTAAAGCGCTATGCGACTATTAAAGGGTTAGATCCAGTCTTGCTCCAGTCATCCCGAATGCTATACCCAGAGTTGGTGGTCTGGTCCAGACTGCTGTACACAGATTGTGGACGGGATGGCGGGTTGCTGCCAGACTATCCCTCTGGTACGATATGCGGCTGGCGCGGCCGAGACTGTCTTATATGATGCTGAGTCGAATTATGTATTAGATACCCTACGAGTAACTGAGAGTATGTCAAAATAATCACGGCAAACTGACTGGCGACTTCATAGGATTATAGGGCGGTTATTATTACATAACTCAGTAACCTTTGGTTATGTGTTAGATAGAGTACACTTGGACACGGTTATTCCATATACCCACTGCCCCACAGGGTCAAGACGAGGTGATTTAAATAATAAGACCCAGACGGGTAAAATAGCCAAAGTCAACAATGACCTGTTTTTTTAGCCAATATGGACAAAGAGACACGGGGTGCTGTACACAGGTTGTGGACGGGCTGGCGGGTCGCTGCCAGACTATCTCCCTGGTCCGATATGCAGCCGGCGTGGCCGAGACTGTCTTATATGATGCTGAGTCTAATTATGTATTAGATTCCCTACGAGTAACTGAGAGTGTGTCAAAATAATCACGGCAAACTGACTGGCGACCTCATAGGTCAGTTATTATTACATAACTCAGTAACTTTCGGTTATGTGTTAGATAGAGTACGCTTGGACACGGTTATTCCATATACCCGCTGCCCCACAGGGTCAAGACGAGGTGATTAAATAATAAGACCCAGACGGGTAAAATAGCCAAGTCAACAATGCCCTGTTTTTTAGCCAATATGGACAAAGAGAAACGGGGTGCTGTACACAGCTTGTGGACGGGGTGGCGAGTCGCTGCCAGACTATCCCCCTGGTCCGATATGCAGCCGGCGTGGCCGAGACTGTCTTATATGATGCTGAGTCTAATTATGTATTAGATGTCCTACGAGTAACTGAGAGTGTGTCAAAATAATCACGGCAAACTGACTGGCGGCCTCATAGGTCAGGTATTATTACATAACTCAGTAACCTTCGGTTATGTGTCAGATAGAGTACACCTGGACACGGTTATTCCATATACCCACTGCCCCACAGGGTCAAGACGAAGTGATTAAGTAATAAGATACCCAGACGGGGGGTAAAATAGCCAAGGCAACAATGTCCTGTTTTTAGCCAATATGGACAAAGAGACACAGGGGGTGCTGGGAGTTGGCGACAAGGGGCAAGACGGGCAAGACTACTTCTCAAAATAGACAATGCCAATGGCCAAGACCTAGTTCTTAAATTCGACAAAGCCCATTGGTATCTCTTATATTCGACAAGTGACACATGTGCCCCGTCTGTGGTCCTAATATAGACTTTCTAAAAAAAAAAAAAAAAAAAAGTAAATTTTCTGCACCGTGTGACAACGACCGATCAGCTACATAGCAGAGATTTCCCCAACCTATTTTTGGTTATTTTTCTATTCAGTTTTTGATCAGCGCACTATATTATCGTGGGTTTTTTTTTAAAATTTTTTAATCATAAATAATATGTAGACTTGGAAAAAAAAAGAAAAAAAAGAGAGCTGACACGCAAACTCCTACTCACATGTCGCTGTTTTGTCACTAAACCCAAAGACCCACCCACCCCGTAGGAAGGGGAGACGCTTGTGAACGTTCCCTTAGGCCTCTATTCTTTATTTTATTGTGTGGCCCCTAAAGAGGGGCCAACCAACTGACACTGTCAGTTGGTTAGATGCTGCACAACATGGGCGTAATTAATTACGCCTTGTGTTAAGCAGCATGGATCACTGTGGTTTGACAGACTGACCTCAAAGGGCCCCCGTTAGATGGGGGCCCTTGTGGCACAACGAGTCAAAACGAGTTGATCCGTTTTTCAGATTGCCGACTCGGCGAGAGTTTCTGACTATGTATCTTTTATAAAGCCTTAGATATGGTGTGGTATTTTTCATCTCGCTATAGTTTAGTTGGTATTCAAAGAAACTGCCTCATTTCTATCAGAAATACACAATATTGAATTGTTTTTTATATTTTAATATATTCAGAAGCGCACTTTGTTGCCTATATAGCTCATTATGCGTTGAAATGTTCGCGAGCATCGTAGGAATGTACAAAACCCCTATTGTGGCGCCATCTGACGAAAGAGCGGGGAACTATACGTGACCTGAACCCCGCCCTCAGCGCGTTCGTTATTCGCATCTTTGACAGCGACTAAGAGACGCTCAAACTGTCTCTTATTTAGTTTGAACTTATCACAAATTTGTCTTTGATAGGTCGTAGATTGACTTCTGACTTTTTTTCTTTTTTAGTTAGAATAAAAAACAAGTGACGCCGACACAGACCTGCGCATTAACGCGCTCCACCGTCTTCAGAGGGTTGAGTCTATAGTACAGTAGATTCTACTGTGTACTTACACTAACAGTGCTACATATACATACCTGAGTCATAAGTGAGGCGTTTTTGTTGTTTTTTTTAGGAGAAAAAAAGTGATCTACTCACCAAACCGCTATTAGTAGGTAACCTGTATGACCCATACCGCAAACATCTGCCTCGTGACTGATAGTGTACCGGTGGTGAAGTGCTGTTGCAAGAACAATTGAGGCTCTTTATATAGCTGAGAGAGCGAATGGTCTAATCTTGTTTTCACCTTGAGCCCCACCCTATTCCAGAGAGGGTATCAAAAATCACATGTACACGTATATGGGCTTATAGCTGGTGAATAGATAAGGCGGGGCAACTGTGTATACTAACACTACAGGGGGCGTTTTAACGACAGGTGTGACGCGCCAGCCCGTGGAGGGAGCTTTTGTTTTCACCTAGAGAGTGTATACAAAGCCTACAGGGGGTGATTAACGACAGGTGTGACGCGCCAGCCGGTGGCCGGATCACCGCATCTTCTAAGCTTTGTTTTCACCTAGAGAGGGGATCGAGAGTGTATACAAAAAACAAAAAAAAACCTACAGGGGGTGTTTAACGCGGCCGGCTGCCTACATGCTATGGTCTAAGCCTGTTTTCAGCTAGAGAGGGACCTAAATCACCTAAGCCTTTTCCACCCTTAAATCGATCTGATAATTACCATAAAGAGGAGTAATGCGTGTTACATGTATATGGGCTTATAGCTGGGTAAGAGATTAAGATGCTAGTCAACTGTGTATGCAAAAAAAAACTACAGGGGGTGTCTAAAGTCGATTGTCATGCGCCAGCGGGCGGACGGAAGTCTGCCACTCTAGCTGTGACTACAAGCGCGTGCGTGTGGTAGACAGCTTAAATCAAACACAAGTTAAGCTCCTTATAGCTTCCTACTGACTGCGGATTCGAGTGCTTGAAAGATGGTCTTTTGTTTTTTTCATCTATTTCCTCGGGGGGTCGAACAGGATTAAAGATGTAACGAACCCGCACCTACACAGGTAGACAGCTGGTCGCCTTCCTAGTGAGAGTTTTCCTCTTGAGTTAAGAAGCTTATCTCGGAGCCTAGTACATAAGCGAGAGTGAAACATGAGTCCCACACACTTCTTCTACCACCTTCAGCATGGCGTCATCAGGAATCACTCTACGTTCTACCGAATGTGAGCAATCCCAACACTACTACAGAGCCGCGTCAACACCACACGAGGAGACGTCCATGTTTACTGATGAGTTAACAAGTAGCAAGGTGGAGGTTGGTTTTTATCAAGATTCGTACGGGTGGCTGGAAAGTGTGATGGCTACTTCTGCAGCTATTGCTGCTGCTCGTGCAAAACGTGAAGCTCGTATCGCTGTTCGTGCTACACATGCTGCATACAAAGTTGCCAATGCTGCTAACAACGCTGCTGTTACTCTCGCCGCTGCTGCTCGTGCTGCTAACGTTTTTGCTACTGTTTCCGCTCTTGCTACCGATGCTGCTGCTACTGATGCTGCAACGTCTGCTAAAAGTGTCGCTGTTGCGGCTGCTGCTAGGGCTAATGCTATAAATGCTTGTACAGCTGCTAAAAAAATAGCCTGTTTTGCTTATGCTAGTCGCAGTGTCGCTGTTACGGCTATGGCTGATGCACATGATGCTAAGTTACGGGCTTTTGCTTTTTCTGAAGATGCTGTTGATGCTGAAGATGTTGCTGCTGCTGCTGCTACTGCTGCTGAAGATGCTACTGCTGCTGCGGCTGCTGCTGCTGAAGATGCTGCTGCTGCTGCGGCTGCTGCTCTAGACACCTATGACGCTGCTGCTCTAGACACCTATGACGCTGCTGCTGCTGCTGAAGATGCTGCTGCCGCTGCTGCTACTGCTGCTGCTGAAGATGCTGCTGCCGCTGCTCTAGACACCTATGACGCGGCTGCTGCTGCTTTTGCTGAAGATGCTGCCGCTGCTGCTGCTGAAGATGCTACTGCTGCTACTGCTGCTGCCGCTGCTGCTACTGCTGCTGCTGAAGATGCTGCTGCCGCTGCTCTAGACACCTATGACGCTGCTGCTACTGCAGCTGCTGCTCTAGACACCTATGACGCTGCTGCTGCTGCTGAAGATGCTGCTGCTGCTGCTGCACTAGTCATCTATGACGTGGCTGCTGCTCTAGACACTTATGACGCGGCTGCTGCTGCTGCTGCTGCTGAAGATGCTGCTGCTGCTGCTGCTCTAGACACCTATGACTGAAAACTTAGTAAGCGTTATTTACAAACACTACTGCTACCTATGACTAAACTTAGTAGGTGTTATTTACAAACAAGAGAGCCACGTGGTGTTGTTTACAAACAAAGAGAGCCACGTGGTGTTGTTTACAAACAAAGATAGCCACGTGATGTTGTTGTGGCCTATCATGCCAATGAAGGGGTCACGTGATCAAGGGGGCGCGGCCTATTATGCAAATGAGGGGGTCACGTGACCAAATGGCGACCTCTGATTGGCTGGTGATCAAAGGGGCGTAGTCTACTATGCAAATGAGGGGGTCACGTGATCAAGGGGGCGTGGCCTATTATGCAAATGAGGGTGTCACGTGACCAAATGGCGGCCCCTGATTGGCTGGTGATCAAGGGGGCGTAGCCTATTACGTAATTATGCAAATGAGGGGGCGTGGCCTATTACGTAATTATGCAAATGAGGGGGTCACGTGACCAAATGGAGGCCTCTGATTGGCTGCAGGTCGATTGAGTAATAAACAGTAGTTAACTATAGTCCCGTTCCGATACATACTATACTACTAAGACACGTTGAGGCATCATCATACTTAACTCTTTCCGGCTGGCTCCATGATAATTAAACCCCCACAATATAGCATATTGAGGCCCCAGACCCAGCAGTATTAATTATATGGCGTTATATTGAGGTAAATATGATAATTGGTATGTTTGTAAAGAACTGATTTCCAAGCTGTCTGTTATTTCCTGTCATACGGTACCATAATAACGGGTCATGTCTGTTCAAAATATTTATTGGTGCTGTTCAGGATAATAGTGCTCATAGTGCATTATTGCACTTACCAGGTAGTGCATTAATGCACAAGCCGACCACAAAGAATTAAAGGGTAAAGATGATATCTCATAATTATTTCAAAGTTCAACGAACGTATATTCTGGGATGGAATGTCATTTCTCTTGAAAATTCTTGAACACACAATCATCATGTAGATAAGACATTCCATCTGGTATGTTTGTTCTCAAAAAAAAAAGCTGCATTAGTACATACAAAAGCATTTAAAAAAATCCTCTTGGCCTTCCAGGTGGCACTACTGGCTGGTGTGAGGGCCCCGATCTTCAACCTTATGAATGGCGGTGCTGTTCACTCCTCTGTTGTTGTCTTCTTTCTAGTAAAGGTGAGTATATTCTTAGTGTACAGAATTAAACTCTTTGTGCGGGTATTCCTACCCAGGAAATTCTAATTTAAATGCCCCGGCTGTTAGTCTGAAGTGGCTATTCCAGGTTAGTTATAGGGAAATTGGTCAGGCATGACCAAGGGCTATTCAAAAATGACTGAGCTAAAACAACATAATATGACTAATGCCTTGCTCAAAAGGATTTACTTTCACCTTCTTCATGAGATTTAGGCTAAGTTGGTCAGTTCTGACCCCCCTGATGGTATTAACTAACCTAGGTTGGTCGTATGGGGAGCCAAAAGATGACTCACTTGGCTAGGCACTATAGTGACTGAGAAATAGCTTTAGTAGGCTAACGATATCAGTAAAGCAGCATAAGTGAAACTAAAACTTAAGTCTATCATTGTTTACATATCTACATAATGCTATACGGCACGATCTGCCGAAGGGACCCTATATCTAGTGCATGCCACACATCATAATGTGTATCTGTCTGTTCTATACCATATTTAAGCGCTGTGCTTGAGGGTTACAATTCCGTCCAGGTGGTATATATGTGTTCATAGAGTTATTCATCCTACACAGTAGACATCCTTACATAATCACAGCAAGTTTGACAAAGATCTGAGTCCATTAAAATGAACTACAGTTTAAGATCTACTTGGTGAAAGTCAGACAATTTCAAGGAATTCACATTCTTCAAAAGGTGATATCTTGAAATGTATTGATATCTCAATTTGATGTTTATTATTTGTATGCATAAAGACATGTATAGTACATGTATGGACACCAATTTACAGTATTAACATTATTGAACTACTTCCGTGGGTGAAGGGTGTATTTCCAAAATAGATCAGATGGTCCAGCCATGTTTACATCGATCGCCTACCATAACTGACCCTTAAGGGGGACTTTATTTGAAAAATGATTCTCATGAATCTAAGATAAATATATTTAATGTAATATTGAAAGTGATTTTAATCTATATCCACCTAGTCTATTCTTCCTTCCTTATATATAAATATATATATATTGACATATATATCCTGAAAAAAATAGGGCATTTGACTCAATATATATTTTTTTCTCAGTCGGCCCATGACCATGGGTTTTCACCGCAGTGGTCTCTTACTGTGCTCGCCTGTTTGTGGACTTTGGTGGTACTTACAACCTTCATCTTACTACCCCCCTACAAAGTGGACCATGGAGAAGGAGCTTCTGCAGAGAAGGCTAGATCTCTTAAACATCCACTTAGTTCTAAACTCAGTGTCAGAGGATTTATGGCCACCTCTCCTAAGATGCTTAACTTTCTTACATTGTCTGTGATTGAGAAAGGATGGAAGGACGCTGAAAAAACTCAGTCAGGACCCCAGGTACCTCAGGACCCTTGTGTTCAAAGTGTTTGGTATTATATCAAAAGTTTCCCATACATCATGCATGTGCTGTATTTCAATGTTCTCTATGTATGGAATGGCCTCATCATTGGAATAGCAAACCCATGGCTCTCATATGTCTACAATAGAGAACAGGAGAAAGGTAGTTCCTTTGAATTATGTGTATACCTATATCCATTTACTAACATCTAAATAAATGGGCTTTCAAATCTCCCAAGTGTAAATAGAATAGATATTACAACGTTGTACTCAATCTAATAAGTGTGATGCAACGTAGTCTTAGTTTCAACTCTCTAATTCTTGAATTGTTTGAAATAGTGTACTATTACCACCCTATAGACATTTGTTCTTGGCCACTATGGGCCAAACATACATAACATATCTATTGTGAAACAAATACTATTATAAAGATATATATTTTCATTTCAGTGAGCAAGGCAACCAATGTATACACTTATATCCAGATTGCACTTGGGCTTTTATTTGCCCCATTTGCTGGTGCTGTGGTATACTGGGCAAGAGGATGCATGTTACGTAACTATTGTCTTATATCAGTCTCAATAATACAGAAATAACCCTTCAAGTTTTCATAATTATGTTTTTAGATTTTAGAGGATTTGGGTGAATATCATTCTTTTCTTTTCTATCTTTTCATTTAACTGATGAATATGGATGCATGGTTACTCATTTTCTCAACAAGTAAACCCAGAACACATTATAATTATATATATATGTGTACATATATATATATGATATATATATGATTATATATATCATATTCCCTGAAATTTAACAGACTATTGGTATTGTGACATCTTGACTCAAATAGAATATTTCAAGCTTTGGTGATGCATCGAACCTGTTACATGAGTCCATATTGTGCAGCTCTCAAATCAATTTTGTCAGGCAGAGGGTACATCTATGAGAAAGCATCAGCAGCTCTACGTGTGGTTGTGACTACACCAAACCTGCTGTTAGCATGTGTCAGCTACACATTGGTAGCTGTCTTTATACTCCTACCTCTACCAGCCAGTCCCTACTTGGTGTTTGTATTCACAGGAGTGGCAAAGTGTTTCTATTCAACAACAATATCTGTCCTAATAATTATGTGAGTATTTATGGTTTGAACTGTACAGAACTGTACAGCATTATCCCAATATCCATGTGATATCAAATTGATTTTGCAATGAAAATGGAAATGTGAACAGTGACCATATCAGCATTATTTGGTTAATTTGTAGACGGGTCTTCAAATGCCCCTTATGCATTAAAATTTGGTCATGTTAAAGTACCAGTATTCTATGAGTACCAGGGTAATTACGCCACACAATGAAATACTAATCAACATTCAGGGGCGTGGCAAGCAGTTTAAAAGTAGGGGGGACTGAAGGGTATTTTGACCCTTTTGACCCCTTTTCACTTGACCTTTTTGGTTTGACCTTTTTTGGGGCTGGTCAAAAGTGGGGGGGACATGTCCCCCCCGTCCCCCCTGGTTGCCACGCCCCTGAACATGTAATCTTTACCCCACTAGGTTCCCCTTGGAGTACTTTGGGGTGTTGTTTGGCCTTATGGTTGCTGGTACTACCCTCACTCTTCCCGTACAATATGGATACCTCCGTTGGTATGAAGCCAGCGGATATCTGCCGGTAAATTTATATTTTCTTCAGAACTAGCCCATTAGCCCTGACTCCACTAGGGCAACACAGGTATCTGAGAAACGTGGCAATCGTTGTTCATGTTTTGTTTTGCACATGTTGCTTCATTTTGCAGCAGTGTTGCCCTGATAGTTACCCTGTTCCTGGTGAGACTTAGGACGACATTGCCACGAAATGAAGCGAAATGGGGGGGGGGGGATGAAGCAAAATGTGCAAAACAAAACGGAACAGAAAAACCATTACGTTTCACAGACCCTAGAGGAGTCCAGGCTATAGGGGACCACAGTCAGCTCGAGCCCTATGTGATACAGCCCCCAGCCCAACGGCAAAGAAACAGAAAGTACAAAGATTTTTGAGTGCAGCTCTAATCCATTTTGCATCATTGGATAATTCTACTCAGAAAGTAATTATATCCAAAGATTGGCTGTATAGTTTTTTTTATCACGGCACCATACAGAACAGGCCGTATAGGATGAAAACAGTTCTTGCACGCTCTGTATCTGAAGAACAAGCCACATCATGCTTTAATATAGGAATGATCAACATGTACGTGAATAAGTAGACAGAGTCGAATCTGTGCCATATCTGCAACATAAATTTGAAGAAACACTCTGTTTATATAACTTAAAGTGGATCTCTGCGTTAGTCTCATGGACATATTGATTGATTTCATCAACATTTTTATTATGAATGTTTTGCTTGGTTTAATAGCCGTTTAACTTTTGAAGATCCAACAATGAAGAGACCCCATGATAATGGGGCTGTGGATAATTTCTTTCCATACTGGCGTATAGAACGGCCATTCCAGTACTTCACCAGAGTAAAAAAAAATTCACATGAAAAAATACTATTTTTATTAGAAAGTTGTCACCATACAAAGTCAGTGCAGATTGTATTTCCTCTTGCAGATGACCAGCCTCATACTTGGGACACTTGTCTTGACATTTCTACACCCGATTATCATTATCATCAATGCTGTCCGAATGAAAGCACGAATATCGCCTCACTCACTGCGCAGGATGAGCCTTCGAGGTCCATGATACCTTGCTGGAATTGCTGGAATTTGCCAATATTTCTTCCTCATATCAAGGAATTTGACAATCCCGCTATAGATAACCTAGTGTATACTCTATTGGTCACATTGATACAAGTAGTGTGTTAATCGCAGCACCACTTGTGCTAAGTTGAGAACCTTCAGTACAGGCCCTTGGTCACTAGGTGGAGCAGCTAACCGGAGTTCATGACATCACAGGGAAGGCCACTATTGCTTCTGTCTGAAGTGGTTCCCAGGACTTAGAGTGAGAAGGCGTAGGTATTGAGGACCACTGCTATTTATATGGCTTCAGGGTAACACAGACTGACTCAATCACTTTCCTGACTTAGGCCCCATCTAGAGACAACCAAAGGAAGCACCGGGCCCATGGCCGAATCCCCAGGAGCCCTATAGAGTACACTCCTTACGACTGTGCCTTTTACTTGATAATGCAACATCATTTTATTGACTGAATAATAGAAGGCATCTGTACTCATGTTCATGATAATAGCAATTGAAGACAAACTATCTATAATTCATTTCAATACTTATGAACTCAAATGAGCAATTTAGACCTGGCATCGGAATACGAGGCATCTACATATCCACAACATGCTAGACGTACTTAGACTGGGGCCCGGGCAGTATAACTAAATAAATGGGGTAGCCGAGTTGTCTGACCTTACCCTCTGGTCGCAACTGCTCATTTGCATATACGTTTACACTTTTCATTCAAAGGAATGTATAAAAGCAGATCGGAGCTTGCTCTCGTTCCCAAATCGTTCTGAAGGAAGGCTCTGGGGACAGCCAAATGACCTTGAACTTTGGATTTTGCTGGGTCTGGGCAATCCCTGCTGGTAGGCTGGAACCAGCGAACAGGAACAGGAAATGGAAGCAGAATGTATGATGGTAGTTTTAGGTAGATTTACCATCAGCCTTTCTGGTACCATTTCCTGTTCCTGTTCGCTGGTTCCAAGCTACCAGCAGGGGTTGCCCAGACCCAGCAAAATCCCAACATTTGGCAGTTACCAGAGCCTTCCTTCGGAAGGATTTGGGAACGAGAGTAATCGGAGCTGTCATAGGAGGGTGGTCTGATGCATAGGACATGTAGGTTGTGTGCCCGGGCCTGATGACGTCGCAATGACCGCGCATCATCAAAAGATGGCGGCTACTCCCTGTTCCTATGCTATAGTGTCAGGCCACAGTCTAAGACGTCCTTTGTGACATTATAGATAGGTGTAGTTCCTCTAAAATACACCAGATGTCTGCACAGTTAAGGTTGTAGACCGAAGTTGGCAATAACTGATCCAAACTGACTGTGTATTCACGAATTTGACTCAACCTATATTTCATAAGGTAGGGTCAAATGGGGAAAAAAATCTGCCGTGTTCAAGACCTTGAGGCCACAATTGGAATGATCATGAATTCATTGTAGTTTAATATTCGTTCAAATTGTTCTGAAATATTATGCCCTGTTTCGCCCTGAATATCTCCCTGGCTGTCCCCTGGAACAGAGCGACACTCAGGGTGAAACTTGTCAAGGGTACATTGCCACTAAAAAAAGTGGTTTCTCATCACCGCGCGCATCATGAAAATCGTGATTTGGGGAAAACTTTTTTTCTCTACAAAAAAGAAAGATTTTTGGCATATTTGGTATCAAATTAAAGCCTACACTGTCAGTAATGCAGTGGGCTAGGAATAACTTACAATATAACACCTTTTGTGGATCACTAAACTCTTAACTACTAAAATGCGAAAGTGATTCACGAAAAGTCTTAATTTTCCTATACATTTCAGCCTTCAGTGTGAAAAGAAAAAAAAGAAAAAACGCCCTCGTCATATTTTTCACTGCCGGGTGATGAGCAACAACTTTATTTTTGAGTGGCCTAAGCATGTGTTATTACATTGATGGCGAGAGACAGACATTTACAACTTGTCATGAAAGATAAGTGTAATTATTGTTTTCAACGCTATTATAGATCAACTCATGCAACACACAGTACAGGAGGGGGGGTCGCTGGGCAGAGATTTGAACTTCATATTTCTCCATAATGAAGGGATGTATATAATCTCTTAGATTCCAATGATAGTTAATGTCACTAATTTGCGAGAAAGATCACAAATTAGTTGTAATTAAGGGAACTTATACAATGGCTTATGCATCCCATTATAACACTATGGTGCTGCAATGTGTATGTGGGTGTATACTAAATAGCGGTACGGTGCAGTGTCCTGCACTGACAAGGGAGTCCTGGTTAACCGTCATCTGCCACCTTAATTACATTAGGTCTGCCATGACACTCTCTCCTCTGATGAATGTTTTGTAATTGGTTGTTCCATACATCACTGTAAAGGCACATGGTTGGCTTGATACATTGATCAAACTGTTCTATTGACGGCAAAACGACGCGATGAGGGTGGATCTGTTGCCCTATAAAGTGGCACCACCTGTCAGCTAAGAGAAGAACTAATGTAGCATGGCTTCGTGCATTTATATCCCACAAGGAGGTGCCACTGTATACCTATATTGTAGGGATCCAGAGGCAGAAACAACTCACAATGATGCCTGTCATAATACTTGTAAATCATCGCAGCAAAAGAAATCAAACATATATACCACATATATCACATACTAGTGCTGAATAAATTGATGAGATTGCTACACACATGAAGCAGTTTTCATCTTCGTTTTAAAGGTCCTACCCAGTAAACAAAAAACGTTATACAACATTTTGTAACGTTATCTAACGTTATATACCGTTTCTCTAAGGCTCCTCACTATGGCATAACGTTATATACAGTTTTAGAATGTTATTTTGACGTAAAATAACGTTTTTTTTTTGTTAGCTGGGTAAGGTCTTCAATTAGTGTGTATTCAGCCTTCAGGCTATGCCGCACATTGATTGCTCTCCACAGACAATTTCTGATGATTACTGGTTTTAGTGATCCTGGAACACATGATCTCCTGCCAATGTGTCTCTTTGTCAGTAACACCCTTCTATCTACTCTGGAAACAGCAAATGCATAGAAAATTAAATAAGTATTTCTTATAATTATGAGTTCCTGACACCTACTTTTCGTAGTATATGTTCAAGTTCGAGTATATTACAAATGTTCCTTTAGTGGAACTTTATACACAATCCTCCAACACTTATTCTGTGGCAATTTATTGCAAATGTGGCCCGGAATGGACTAACCTACAGGCCCCCATTGGTTTAGGGCACTGGACTTTAGTGTGGCCCCTTGTGGGCTGCCTATGTTGGGCACAGATCGGCTTTTGGACGGGCTGCCCACTTTGGGCTCAGATCTGTTTTTGGATGGGCTGAAAATAGGCTCAGATTGTTTTTTCTGTAACAATTGAAAGGCATGGTTTTCCCCTTGGTTTAGTCTATCCCACACATAATCTACATAGTCAAATGATGGTAGTCCCATGCTCTTATCAATGGTTAGGGCAACATCTTCTTTCACAAATGGTCTGACTCTAGCCAGTTGTATTACTTTACCTCTTATGTTACGAGAAACCTCCTTTCTGTGTTATAATCAACCATTATAATCATCTCCGTAACAGAAGAAACATCATTACACCACATATTCATGTAACACTTATTATTAGACATAGTACCAAGATGTAAACAGTAACACTTATAACAAATTTTTCCTCAACGTTGAGATATACATTTTAGAGAAACTTAAGCCCTAAATCCACGGCGACAAGAACCTGCGTTAAAACGGTATCGCCCCTCTGCCGCTACTATTTTGCCGCTATTTCGCCCTGCCGCGCCATTTTCGCGTCTGTACCGCCAAAGTCCACGGCGAAATAGCCGCGAAAATGGCGCGGCAGGGCAAAATAGCAGTAATAGTGGCGGCAGAGGGGCAATACCGTTTTAACGCAGGTTCTTGTCGCCATGGATTTTGGCCTTAGGTACCGGGAAGATATCAATCAAATGTTTCATGGAAAGTTCTGTTTCCCGAATGCTACACCAGGTGACTCTACATGGAACTAGTAGGTCCATTCTCAGCCTAAAGGGGTGAATCCACTGACGTGAATCTGTCGGATTGGACGAGATTCACCCGTAGGTTTAACATTGTGAACATTCATCTGATCCAATGAATCTACATCGGTGGATTCTCCCTTTAGGATGGACTGAGGAATCCCTTTCAGACGTTCTAGGTTGGTGATGTGTACATATAACAGTGAGACATGCTATCCCTAAAGTGTTATATAACTGATGCGATTTGAATGTTGGTAAGTCATGCTAACCCTCACAGTCCTGTGAGCATGATGCATGCATGCAACTCAGCTATGATTGTTAAAGGTCAGTTTTTGGAGTATGTGAGGGTGAGAAGTGGTGGGCATTGGATTGGGTATTCAATTGAGGTTATATAAATTATATATTTCTCAGCTATGGAACATCGCACAGCTAAAATCTGAATATGATCATAACGGGAAATATCTATTACATTCTGGGGTAGTTGTAGCCAACTTTTTGGAAGTACTCAGGTATAAATCTGGTAAAAGGAACATCTTTCACTGCCATCAACATTATTATGGAGCGGTTTTCCTACTGGGGCTACCTGCATAGAAAGGAGGGATAAATCAAATGAAATTTGACAACATCTTTTGTATGTGGACTCTCCTGGTTATGCAGACTTAGAGGGTATCTTAATCTATTTTCATGGGGCAAAAATTACTATTACAAACCATTGATACAGAGATACACCATTTGTTGGAGTGTTTTATATATACATGTATTACCTACAACCACCCAAAATCCCCACCATTGGGTAGAATGCAGCTTTCTGATTAAGATACTCCTGAGTTTGTGTGAAAATATGTTGGCGAAAAAAGGCGACAGCCCTTATCCTAGAACATAGCAATAAAGCCAGTAGTAAGGCCCCATTCAAGTGCACTAAGGGAGTGATCAATTTTTAACAACTGGGGGGGTGGTGGGTTTCCGCGCGGAGCGTGCACAATTTATTTACCCCCCCCCCGGTCGAGGGATCAACATTTTGTACCCCCCTTACGGCCGAAAATCGGCTCGCGGGCGGGCCCTTTGAAGCATATAGTAATGCGCGGGCTTTTTGGCTCAAAACAGCCCAGGCAGTATTGCTTAGTGAGACCCATATGTGTTTATATGTGGGCAAGCTGATTTGCCCATATCTGGGTTATTGTCCGTTTTGTCCAGGGCTACCAGTGGGATTCCCGATGGGCCAGCCCAGATTCAAAGTGCCCAGCGTAAGCCCAGATTAAATATAAAATATGAAAAAATACAGTAAATGGTGATTTCTGAAAGAAATTCAGATGTCAGTATGTTTTGAAATATTTACAATGTATTTATTGGAAAAAAGGTTTTCCTGGGCTGGCCCATCTGAGCTCCCACTGGTAGCCCTGGACAAAAAAAAACATAACCCGGATATGGGCAAGCCCAGTTGGCCCAAGTAAAACACATATATATGGGCCCCAGTGACCAATGCTGACTGGGAGGTTTAATTATTTTGCCCCCCCCCGGTCAAGGGGTCCACATTTTTTGCCCCCCCCCCCCGGTCAAGGGGTCCAAATCTTTTTGCCCCCCCCCCCCCCCCCAAAACCTACCATCCCCCTGTTGTTAAAAAATGATCACTCCCTAAAACACCCTGTCCTGACGGGAGTAGCTGCAGTGGTGGCTGTGCAGCATGGTCACCAGGCTGGGAGAAGGTGACAGGTCGATAAAGGCAAGTATTCTTTTTTAGAAAATCATAGAAAATAATCTACTGAGAATAGGTTTATGAAGACTGCATTTCTGAGTTTCACTTGATCCCCTGATGACTTTAAGGTATTGCATGACTATTTCTGATCATTTCCTAAAATTCCGTTGTCCTACCTGATGTTACAGACCGAGGTTTAGCACTGTATCAATAGACCCAATGGGAAGGGCTTACTATATATTTAGTATGTCCTAACAACATGGTCCCGGTTCCAACCTGGTGTGTGTTGATTATTATCCTAGAATTAAAGTAGTTTTAAATGTCGACACAGGCCACACTTGTGATGAGTGAACTACCTGTTCATCATGACGGTTCCTGGAAGTTGAATGTTATGCTTGAATACACCCATATAACGGTATATTTAAGTATGGGGTGGAAATTAATTATTTTTAACAGATCCAGATCAGCGGCCGTTCTCAGAATACACCCCTCCCCATCCTCATTCGCAATGTACACATATATGTATTGTACCCAAAAGATGAACAAAGGAATCTCCTGTAAAATTATGTGGTCAATAAATCATTTAAACACCCCCAAAAATGTTATCATCATCTCTTATATATATGAATCTAAGCACCCACCAAATCCTCGTGAAGATAAAACAAGCCCTTTATACACTGAAAAATGAATGGGCATGTTTGGACAACCTCTCCCCCCTCCTCCTCTGTGTTGTTAAAAAATGACCACTCCCTAATACATTGCCGATCACGAATAAGCCGGGATAAAATGGTTCTTTGAAATGCCCCTGCATCAAGCAAACCCTTGTTTCTGAGACACTTGTGCACTTTATCTAAAATTGTATCATTATACATCGCATCCTGCTGCATTGTTCTATAATTGTGTGACAACTGGTGTTTACTGCAGTTGGTCATGCAAGTCCATTCAGACATTTCTCTTCCGTTCATGTCAATCATGCATTTATACATTTTTTTCAAGACGCATTAATGCTGTATACTCAATCTAGAACAAACATACATTTAAGAGTTCTGCTATCAGGGAGTGGTCATTACTAAATAACTGGGAAGGTCTATTCGATAAACATGCAGGCTTTGGGAGTTTTTTTGCCCTTGCCCCTCATGAATAATAGTAATGCGCTGGTTATTTTGACTTGGAAAGTTTGAATTCCTTTGCCATCTCCCTTTGGAGGGATGTCAAAATATTCTAATCCTCACAAAAACGACCAATCTGTTGCTGTCAGATAATGGCCGCTCCCTCAGTAACTCGCTATCAGCTATGTCTGACTGGTTCACATGGATCTGAGTGAACATAAAAACTGAACATTAGTTTAAAGTCAATGCTAATCTAGTAGCACTGAAGTCCATTTATAAAGGAAGTGTGATCCATCGAGGAGTCCTTACTACATATCAGAGTGGATGTCAAGGTGGAAAAATACCTGTTCGTCAGAGAATTAGCAATCATCTCCACAATTATAGACCACTAAAGGTTAGTTAGGTTTTTGCATTTGTGTACTATTTCCCCATTTAAAAAGGTTTTCTACTTTTCTACAATGCTATATCAACATATCCAATCTGGCACTTCATCTTGAAAATTGTTATTTTTTCTCTGCTACTACCCTAAAAGACTTCTTGACTCACCTACTAGTTCGTTTCCCTAAAAGCATCTAGGGACCAGTGACCATGCAACGTTGGAGCTGATTGGCTCACAGTGTTCTGTCACTATTCACCCCAAGCTGACCCCACCTCGCAGGGTGTTAAATAGGGTAAATTAGAGAGCCCTCCTCAGAGTAGACCTCTATTAAGGTGCATTTACGCGGACTGTGTTACCTGTTATATGGAACTTACATATCAAAACACTCACTCAAACTTAATCAAATAGAAGACTAGAACAGTACTAGAATTTGTGAGTGGGATACGCTTAGTGATTAAACCACTTAATGATGCCCAACCCTGTACACATGAAAACATGCTACTATGATAACGGATACAATCATAAATTTATAAAAAAATAATTGCAAAATACGTCTGAACTGGCTAGAACCAACGGGTAGGTCTTAGACCAACGGCATGGACATGGTGTATGGGCCCAGGTGTATGAGTTGACATGATCTGTAATATGGAGTGCACTTAGGATACTGCATGGTTATATAACGTCCCTATTTTTGGTGTACATTAGTTGTTTTTTTCATATTTCATATTTCTTTTTCAAGCTTTTTCTTACTCCTGGTGCTTTTCTGTTGTTTTGTTTTTGCACTGGAGGTGGTGAGGGGGTAGCGAGCCATAGGGAGGCATGTCGTTAGGCGCGTGGTACTTTACAGAGCAGTGATAATCATTGTACCTTTGCCAATGTGTACACATGGCATGTCGCCCGTGGCTCTGGGAATGTGGCATGCTCATGTGGTACGCAGGAGTCTTACATTAACTATCATTAACCACTGGGTCCCCCTTTCCAGGTTCCAGGTAGGTCTTAATGGCTTTTTGTGCCATCTTGTATGATACTAATCTGTGTCTTGATATACATGTGACCAGTTAACACATTATATTTAGGATATACCTTAGATGTTCAAGCTTCCAGAACATTAATGTTGAGAACAATTGCCCCACACTCATGGTTCCATGGACAAAAGAGATGTCTTTGTTTACACATACTTATGCTTTTGATAATTATAGCATCTTCTGCTTTTAATTGCTTTAAACCATTCGAGTGTTTAATATTCCAAATAACCCACAAACGCAACATTTTATAAACACTAGTGATCAAAATTAGTATAAGCATTAATCAATAGATCGCCTGGTGAACTATATATTTTTAGACCCTGGTGGCAAAATCATTTCCTCAAAATGATCACCTTAGACGATCACAGTGATCACCTCAAGAAAGCATGATCACTCTAAGTTTAAAGCACTGATCAGAACTATAGGTTTTCAGTGTTGGTAACTTTAACTTATTGGGGGAAGATGCCCTATATAAGGCTTTGGGATAATTACTTTACTAACACGGTTGATTTGTGAACATGGGTTGGGGAGATATATATGGAAGGATGCGAGAGATATGATTCCACACAGGGGATATAGAATCATATTTCCGACACCCACCTCCAGTCAAGTCAACCAATTTGAGCTTGTAATGATGTGAGCAAAACACCTCCCCCTAGTGGGTGGTCCATGAACTAGTCCTACTGGTGCACCATCTGGTGTGTACAATATACACTGATATTTCCCGTGCGTGCACTATCCAGTTCATATATATATATATATACATATATATATATATATATATATATATATATATATATATATATATATATATATATGTATATATATATATATATGGCATGATACACAAAAAGTGTACCTTATTAGAAGGTGCACCTAGGTTGCTTAGTACATTTCACATTTGAATTGTACTTCTGGTCTCGCTGCAGATATTCATCATGAAGAGCAATATCAAGAATTACATCACTTTATCACTGTGTACCCTCGAGTGTGTCATTTTTGGAGGCACACTGTTTGGATGGCCCTCCTTGGCCTATGTGTATAAGGATCTGGGATTCTTCTCATGCAACAATACTCAGGTATAGGTTCTACCTTACTTTTTCTCAATATTATTGTAATAGGAAATACAGCTCTGTTACACTTGACATCATCAAACTTCCAATGTTGTATGTTGACATACTTGACAGCTATATATTTTAGTTGAAAAATCCATAGAAACAATGCAAATCTAGACAAAATTAATTATTAAAATCAATGGGAATTCTGAATGATAAATATGAATCTTTTGTTCTAAAATGATATCCCTGGTATACTTTTTAAGACAGTGCAGATAGTGGCTGGCAGCCAGCATTGTCCTGACCAGGACCTGTACCTGCCCCTGGCCCTGACAGTAGGCATTGTGGCACAGGGAGTAGTAGCACTTCCTGTAGGATGGTTGTTTGACCGATTTGGCCTGCGAGCTGTTAGAAGTGTAGCCATGTAAGCTTCGAGTTATTACCACAATGTTTCTGTCATAACATAACTACTACTTAGAGAATAGAAAACAATATACTTCGTGTTGAGCCTGTCTGTTGGCCTATAACGTACAATGGTGTTGAGCCTTCATAAGGCCTACAGAGCGTCAAGACTGAAGAACAAGTTATCTATTGTCTTTCTAAAACGGTTATATAAGTAATACAACATTCTATTAACCTCGATACCATGACATTGAACATTTTCTGTGGGTAAGACAGGCCATTGACCTAGTTACAGCAGTATTACACCATGCTCAGTGTGCACTGTTGCTCTATAATGAATGGTACGTGACTTCTCTGACGCTATAGCGCACGGCCAACCATTTTATAAACTGAAGTAGAAACTATACGTTACAAGATTACGCTCATGTACGTAAAGAGAGTTCCTCTACAAATAAATTTTCAAAACTCAAATACAAACTCAAAGCATGCAAGCATTGTCCAATGTATGAATATAAGGTGATAGAGAGGAGAAGATTACTTAGACTCAAAATAGCTGAATATGTTGACTGAATTTTTATTCCAGATTTGCAGGCGTTGGTGGAAGCCTAGTCTTAGCTTTTTCAATGAAAAAAAGTATGTTCAGTATAAGATGGTATTTACAATAAAGCTGCATATAAAATATGGGTTACTATAATTCAAATTTACCTCAAATTATATGTACACAGACTTACTATTGTTAGATTATAATCTAGTTGCCCAAGTGTTGATTTTATTGGCGAAATTGGAAAAATATTCAAAATCCATCGGCTGTGTCACCCATCTTCACTTTATTTTCTCCTAGATCCATTTGTGATCTACTTGGGTACATTTCTGACGGGAGCAGCTTCCATCATCATAATTATTACCAACCACCATGTAAGTGACTCAGAATGGACTAACTAATGCTTTGTTTAGCCGTTTCGGCCAAATAAAAAACAAAAGGTGTGTCTCAGGTAACCCGACCCTACCTTGCAAAACAGGGCCGATCCTAGAAGTTGTTATTGACCATTTTGGTGCTATTTCAGAGCTGATTTGATAATTCAAGAGTCAAGGCTGTCGTCAGTGAGGCAGTGCTGATGTTCGCGAGTCAAATCCTTAGTACTTTTCAGGGCATATTAAAAAAGAAGATTTTTCAAAAAGAAAAACCTAACTACCCTAAAGTTTCAGACCATATAACCTGAAACACACTTTTTATTTGTTTGTCTTTTCTACATTCACAAATGGCATGTCACTAAAATGTGACATTTGTCCTCATGATGCACCAATGCAGCCTGGCGTGTAATTCTCCGGTGCTGCATTGGCGCATCATTTCAATCCTACAGGAGTGTATCAACCCCATAGGGTCGACATGATGCTTGAATTCAAGTGGCATTGTACATCTTTACAGACAAAAAATCTCTTATCCTACTAGGTCGCACTACTGGCGGGTGTGAGGGCCCCTATCTTCAACCTTATGAATGGCGGTGCGGTTCACTCCTCTGTTGTTGTCTACTTTCTAGTAAAGGTGAATATAATTATTCTAAATAACATGCACTGCTCAAGTGCTCATGCTAGCATTCATATACCTTCGGGAATGACGTAATTGTATGCTATCAATATCATTAAAGTAGCATAGTGTAGGGGTACTATATGATGTGTGTTAACTCTATATTGAGTGTTTCTGAGTAAGGTCTGTTATCCGGCTTGGTCTCTGCACCTGGAGTTAGGGCACACAGTTCCCAGGAGAGGATTCGGATCCTCTCCTGGTTACTGTGTGCCACTCACAGGTGAGCGTCCGACTCTCACCTGGGCACGTGACCTTAGTGCAGGTTGTATAAGAGGTGTTTACGACCCACAGCGGGCAGTCAGTTCTGACTCGACTCATGATACTTCACATAGTCCTATTGTGCGGACAGACCTGTATACTATACCTGGGGTTTATTCTTGCAGTAAACTGATACATATACTATCATTGTTTGCATATCTATGTTTTGTTATGTGATCTGTCTGATCTTGTCGATACTTTAGCCTTGTGCTTGATGATATAGGTGGATACACAGGAGACATCCTGAAGATAAACCACAGCAAGTTTAACAGAGATCTGAGTCCTTTAAACTGAAATACTGTAAAGATTAAAATTTACTTTGCAAAGGTCAGAAGATTAAAATAAATAAATTCTTCTAAAGCTATATATTGAAAGGTTTTAGGATATCAATGCTTCTTCTCAAATGCTATGCATAAAGACATGTATGGACATGAATTCGCAGTGTCAGTATCAATTCTGTGGGTGTGGCGTGTGTATCCGAATCAGATCATATGGTCCAGACACATTTACGGAAGGTCTATTTTGGCTATCAAAACTAATCCATTCGGAAATTGTTTTTTCAAGAAGCCAAGATAGATATTTTGATGAAATAAAGTGATTTTGAATTATGTCTACCTTGTCTATGTTTTATACCAACAATTTATAAATTGACATACTCTATATTGTATCCTGTCATTTGACTCAGTTTTCCTTACATTTTCTCAGTTGGCCTACGACTATGGATTTTCACCGCAGTGGTCCCTTATTGTAGTCGCCGGTTTGTGGACTTTGGTGGTACTTACAACTTTCATCTTATTACCTCCCTACAAAGTGGACCTTGGAGAGGGAGCTTCTGCAAGGAAGGCCAGATCTCTGAGACATCCATTCAGTTCTAAACTTAGTGTCAGAGGCTTTATGGCAACTTCTCCTAAGATGCTACATTTTCTTACGTTAAATGTGATTGAAAAGGGAAGGAAGGGCACTGATAAAGTTAAGCCAGGAGCCCGGTATCCTCAGGACCCTAACATTGAGAGTGTTTCATATTACATCAAGAGTTTCCCATACATCATGCATGTACTGTATTTCAATGTACTCTACGTTTGGAATGGACTTATCATTGGAATAGCAAACCCATGGCTCTCATTTGTCTACAATAGAGATCAAGTGAAAGGTACTTCTTTGAATTATTACCCTTGGGTACAATGATATATCCTCTCATAAAAATCTAAAGAAGAACAGTATTCAGAATAATTTTGGACTAAACGTATTATGAAATTATTCCTACATGCTTTGAATATGGTCCTTCCAAGTGTAGATAGAATAGACATTACAACTCCGTACTGATATAATTTTAGTTTCAGCCCTCTGGTTCTTGAAACAATCGCTTTTAAAATGATACTGTATTTTCATTTCAGTGAGTAATGCAACCAATTTATACACCTATATCCAAATTGGACTAGGGCTTTTATTTTCTCCATTTGCTGGTGTCGTGCTATATTGGGTCAGAGAATTCCTAGTACGTAAGTATTATCTTGTCTCATTCCCACTAACTAATACATAAATGAACATTCAAACTATCATATATATATATATATATATATACATTTTTAGGTGATTTTTTATTTAACACTTATAATCCTACACAATGAATAAAACCAGAACACCTCATTATATTCCATAAAATACAAACCTACCATTGGTACATCTTGACTCCAATAGAGTATTTCAAAACCCTTGTGCATATAACCTGTTTCAAAGAGTTCATATTGAGCAATTCTCAAATTAATTTTGTCAGGCAGAGGGTACATTTATGACAAAGCACCGGCAGCTCTACGTGTGGTTGTGACTACACCAAATCTGCTGTTAGCATGTGTCAGCTACACATTGGTAGCTGTCTTCATACTCCTACCTCTACCAGCCAGTCCCTACTTGGTGTTTGTATTCACAGGAGTGGCAAAGTGCTTTTATTCAACCACAATATCTGTCCTAATAATTATGTGAGTATTTTTTGTTTGTACTAAGAATAACTGTACAGCATTATCCCAATATCTATGGGATATCAAATTATTTTTGCAATAAAAGTGGAAATGTGAATAGTAACCGCATTAACATTGTTCATATTATTTGATTTCAAATACCTGTTGTAGACCCTTCTTGAAATGCCCGTCATGCATCGGAATGTGGTCCTGTATGAGCACCCTTATTGTATGAGTGGCAGGGTAATTAGGCCCCAGATCTGAAGTGATGAGTCTTTTTTCTAAATATGATAATATACAGTCATATATTCAAATGTTTTTCAACATGACTGTTATCTTTACCCCACTAGGTTCCCCTTGGAGTACTTTGGGGTGCTCTTTGGCCTCATGGTTGCTGGTACTACCCTCACTCTTCCTGTACAATATGGCTACCTCCGTTGGTATGAAGCCAGTGGACATGTGCCGGTAAATTCATTTTTCTCTCTAGAACTCTAAAAGTGGAGAAGCACTCCGTTTATATAAATTAGACTGAATCACTGGGTTTATCTCGTGTACTTACTGATCAACTCCATCAAAATAAAAATCTTCAATTTGGTTTTATGGCCATTTTGAAGATATCACAATATAGGGACCCCATCAGACTGGGGTCATAGAGAATTTCTCCTGTGGAGAAAAGCCATTCCAGTTCTTCAGCAAAGTAATACCTCTTCCAGGTGAAATGATATTATTCATATTAGAAAGTTGTCATCATATACAGTCAGTGCAGAATTATTTCCTCTTACAGATGACCGGCCTCATACTTGTGACACTTCTCTTGACATTTCTACACCCAATT
Source organism: Harmothoe impar (assembly GCA_947462335.1). Lineage (NCBI taxonomy): Eukaryota > Metazoa > Annelida > Polychaeta > Phyllodocida > Polynoidae > Harmothoe > Harmothoe impar. The sequence goes on from OX381716.1 coordinate 54,874,075, forward strand.
ATCATTATCATCAATGCTGTCAGAATGAAAGCACGAATATCGCCTCACTCTGTGCGAAGGCCAAGCCTTCTAGATCCATAATACTTTGCTAGAATAAGCGTTACAGTTGTTATCTAGTTGATGTAACTACAAAATAAAAAGTGGCTTTAATTTGTGGATTTGATAAAGATCAGTACATATACACAAGTACACATATTATTTTTAGGATTGATCCCACACTCAAAGGGATGGGATCTCATCAGTCAAAAGTATATATAAAATACACATGTAGCAAAAATGGAAATGTATTTAATTATTTTGCCCTAATGACAGTTTTATGTACTAAAAAATTTATCGTTTTAACATTCTATGGCATTAGTCACTACATTAAGTCACTATTCTTGGTTGTGAAAATCATGAATACACATTGAAAGCAAGCTAACCATGTCCGCCATAGATTCATTCAATAGGTGACAACTATCCTACATTTTCCCTGGCCCCAACAGCCCCATTTAACCCCTCCAGCAAAAACGTCGCAAGTTTTTCCACCTTTCGTTGCCCCTGAAGGAGCAGCGTATCAACAGGTGGTGCGTCTCAGGCTGAGGGCTTTGGTTCCTGTGATCCACACCAGGTGCCCTCAGTGAGAACTTGTCACTGTTATAACACTGGACTATCAGCATACCAAGAGCTCCTTGGTCTCCAGTCTCCTTTCTAATGATGGAGATACTCTCACAGCCTTCGGATCTTTGTATATGTTCTTTGGAAAACATTTGGCAAAAAGGAGAGTGTTTGATTAAACTATAAATACTATTTTATTTAGTATGAAATGCTTCCTGCCTCTGGCGCTATTACGTATGTGTATACACGGAATGCAGTTTTTCACATGTAAAACAGATCATAACATTACTATATGCACCTTCTGCATTTTTGTGATCAGACTATATTGATAGCCGCATGCAGTTGGAGAAAACTATCAAGTTAAAATAGAACTGAATAAGGTGAGAGGCCAAAGGCGAGTTGGATATCTCAATCATAGGCAAATCATAAGCCGACTAAACTTTGGATTACAACTCCACTTCAGCATTGCTTGTTGGGGGCTGTATAGAAGTAGCCCTGGAGAGTAAAGAATACATTAAAGGGACATTCTCACCACTCGCACTTTAACCACATAGCAGACTAGAACAGTACTGGAACTGTGAGTGGGATACGGTCAGTGATTATGCCACTTTGAAGCACTGTACGACCCATGGACGGGTTAAAGATGGCTAAGCAGCCATAACTGATAAAGGATGTCTCTAACAACGTGGGCGAGGGGCCAAGTACTGTGGATAATCAGCCAACAACAAAACGTTTTTTTTTATGTCAAAATAACATTTTAAAACCTTGTATAACGTTATGCCATAGTAAGGAGATTTAGAAAAAAAACACGTTATATGACGTTATATAACATTATAAAATGTTGTATAACGTTTTTTGTTCACTGCGTAACTGATAACAGTGGCTGGAGCGACCTGATCATGGAGACTAAAGAGTTATTTCCATGTGGCTAGACTACGCCCCTCCCTTGGATAAATGTCTGCATACAAAGATTGGATATTTGAAATTGCAAAGGAAACAATTGGAAATAACTCGCCCCATCTCTTAGTTAAAATGGACTATACTCGTTAAGAGATCCTGGAAACAACCGACCCCCCCCCCCCCCCACTCCCGATCCGCACTCGGCTCCTATTGAACACGTCACTGGAGAACCGCAGACCATTGATTATTGACTACCCGCGGCTAAACACATCGATTGCCCACAATTAGATACCAGGCTCTTATCTAATCGTTGATGTAATACTAGTCTGGCACTGATGCGATTAACCCTTTAAGGATGCTTTGTCCTTTGTCGTCATAATGCATGATGCAGCCCTGGCGAGTAACTCGCCAGTGCTGCATTAATGCATCATGCAAGCTGACCCACCGGTAGTGTATCAGCCCCGTATGGTCGGCAGGCATGATGCTTTAATGCAGCACTGGCGGGTTAATCACTAGGGCTGTATTCAGGCATCGCGACGACTTAAGGGTACAATGCATTAAAGCACTATGCGGTCCTTAAAGGTTTAATTGTACATGTACCTAATCCATGTGAATTGAACATAGTGTTATGCAGAACGATGAGGTTCACAATGCCTGCAGGCATCCACAGGGAGACACTCAGCTGATGCCTACAGGCACAACAATTAGTGCTGATTGTTATATCGATTAGTGCAGTAAGATTGTGATAACATTAACTCATTAGTATTAACCCTTTAAGGGCGGCATAATGCCTTAATGCATCATGCCCCTGGTCGTCATGATGCATGAATGCAGTTCTGACGAGGGTTGAGATGATGTACCAATGCAGCACGGAAAGGTTAATCGCCGGGGCTGCATCGGTGCATCATGATAACAAATGTCATCTTTTAACGATATGCCGTCTTTAAAGGGCTATCTGTCTGCATAAGCCAGGCAGTCCTACAGCTTCATGACTGCACTTAGAGCCCCACCGCCCCTATTTATAGGGTCGAGTACCTGTCCCGACTGCACTCCGACTGTCGCTGAAGGGGAACCAAGATGTGTGACTTTAAACCGGCGTTGTATATCGTCTTATTTTATTGACTTTATGTCCCAAACTGGGAATTTTTAAATGTGTATTCTGGGTTGCTAACAGCTAGTGCTATAGCGTTTAACTGGCTAATGACGTGTTTCCAAACGTGTAGCATCTATTAAACATGAACCTAATTTGCTTCATATAGCACCAATAGTGTGCCCTCTCCCTGTATACTAGGTCATTAAGAGGTTTACTAAGCATTAGTGTAGCTTGATCTACACTCGTCTAGTGCCTTGTCCATCTCAATTTCATAGTCATAGTGATTGATGCATGGAAGCCCCTCTTCTTGTGTACAAAAAAAAATATACATACACTGTAAGGTGTTACTCTTTCTAGCCAGGGGCAAGTATAGCAGAGGGTAGAGTTTCCTCTACTACCACGTAACAGGGTGCTGGGTGGGGCCAAACACAGCCCTCCACGTGGTTAGGTAGCTGCACCGTGATAGTACCATTAGCCTGAACTATAATTTTTTTAAAGAATATGGATTGCAGTAGAGTGTATTTCAGTAGAACACATACTTATTTCACATTTAAGAGAATACTAATCAATTCAGGAACGCATACGAGACCCTATTACAATTTACAATGCATTAATGGGACTACAAATATCTGAGATATGGTAGGGACTCCAGAAAAAAATGAGAAATATTAAATGATCAATTCTATTTCTTTTATGATATAGAATGTGAGAGATGTAAACTAAATCTTTTGGAAATATTTTTCTATCTATCATAGAACTCAGAACATCTTCAAATAGGTGTAAATAAAATCCACCCAGTTTCTCTAGTACATTTCCCATATAATTGCTATCCAGCTTTAGAGTCCCAGTGAACCTGTGTGGGGGAGGGTGATAGGGTCTGCCAGGTGAGTGGGGTATGTGGGAGGTAGTTATATGAGGGGTTTGGAGTAAACCAATTGTCTTAATTACCCAATCATAAGTATTATGATGTTATGGTCTAAGAAGAGGTGAGAGGATCCTCTGATTGCTTCCATTTTTTAACATGATATAAAAACATATTGGATGAGATCACAAACCGAAAAGCAACGGAAAGCATTCATAAATTCATAGGGTTTTGATGTGATCTATTTTATCTCCAAAATATTTGGTAACTTCTTTTAGCTGCAGTCACTTATTATAAGGATGGCTGGATAGGCCTTTCTCTTGAGTATATTTCTGTGTGCTTACCTAAAAGTAACAGATGAAAAGTCACTCCCTAAGAGGGGAGTTTTATAACAGTGTCTGTGAGGCACAGCTGCACCAAAATACTCTACTGCTGTGTGCACTGTGCACAGGGGCTCACCTAGCGGATTCTTGAGTCCCTAGATATGGTTCATATACCCTATAAAGTTTCACCCACTGTTCTATTATTGGGTGCAATCTACAACTCTAACCTCTGCTATATGGAACGTTACATATAGTTGATTGCTTCTATCATGGCAGGTGCGGTGGGCAAACAAAGCACTGGACTGTGATCTCCAGGTATATGCACCATGAATCAGCCAGTTATGCCATATATGAATAGCAAAATGAGTCCGCAAGGAGGCATACACTGTCATATACTGGCACATGTTTTTGTATAGCAAACTTTACAGTAATTATCCTGATGTGTGGCTATCATTGTGAGGTTACCTAACCATGTTTAGGCGTTGTTTGCCCACATTGTGACGTAGCAGAACTCTATATGTAACCTTCCCTATGCGTGGTTATCATCCATGGATAACTTAATAAATTGAGGTGACCCTCTTAAAGGCCCAGCGCCCCTATATATAGAGCTCAGTACCTGTCCCGACTGCACTCTGACTGTTACTGGACGTGCAGTAAGATCTGCGGGTTTAAGGTATTGGTTGACTCAATGTCAAGCTACCCTATGCTAAAAGGGAGTCCCATTGACTAGGTATCAGACGGGGTAAGTGGCCCTGTGTTGTATCACCTGTTTGGCTGACCATGACGCCGTCTGAGAGGTGGTTAGTGTGGGTGACTACTACTACTCACCTCCGTCTGTAAAGGCAGAGTACTTACTGCCCCGTCACCGGGAAACTGTGTAATGCCCAGTAGGATGGGCCGTATATATAGGGTGGTAGGAGTTGACTCCATACTAAGGACAATACCTTGCTGCGCCAGAAAATTATCAAGTTAAAATAGAATTGAATAATGTGAGAGGCCAAAGGCGAGTTGAACATCTCAATCATAGGCAAATCATAAGCCGACTGAACTTTGGATTACAACTCCACTTCAACTTTGCTCGTTGAGGAAAGTGTACTGATGATTGGTATTGTGGCCGAGGGCATGCTACTAACTTCACAAACTGGACCACTTGGAGGTACACGGTCGTCTATAAACATGACCCCCCTGGATATATAATAGTCCATTTTGGATCAAGAACACGTTTCAAGAGCTGCCCGGCCATGAGTCAGACGTCTAGGAGTGAAGCCTCAATCCCGATGTCTTTTAGAAGGTACGCCGTTGTAGAATCTAGCTTTGAAGTTCCGATCGAGGTGGAATTATTTTGCTGTCGTTGTATTAGTCAATTGAATATGATCTCATATATATCTCATGATCTGTATTGAATTTGAGAAGTAATGTAAATAAGAGATCATATATATTTATATAAATTAGTGGTTAGATGAGGTATGTACCAATAGACAGGGAAGATTAGTGCAATAATTATATGGAGATATTACATCGGGTTACCCCACACTCCCACGTGACCATTACGCGTTAAAGCAGATGTTAGAGTTGTAGATTGCACCTAATAATAGAACTGTGGGGGGGGGGGCAAACAAACACCACGTGGTTGCTACTTTGTAGGGTATATAAACCATATCTCACCCATTTAAATTGATACACTGTAGGTATTATTATAAAATTAGACATATCTCTGTAAATGAGATGGACTCTGTCATACAACATGTACGATGTATTATTATAGTGAGGACTGGGAATTATTAGAGCCCAATCAGAATATATCTAAATACAGTAAAGGGTAATAATTTTACATAATCATTGTGCCCGTATCTATAAAGACTATTAGAGTGGCCACTTTGGACTTAGAGGGGAGTTTGTGGCAAGGACAGATAGACTTCACTTACAAAGGGGTACAAATGATCGCGATTGTCTAGTGTATCCTCAAGATAAAATAAATGAATTATACTCATCAATCAATCAGTTTTCAATCAATCAATCACTTTCTAAAACCTCCGATCATCTCATCCCTGTAAATCTATATGCGGCCCTTAACCCTTCAAGGACGGCATGATGCCTTAATGCATTATGCCCTTGGTCGTATTGATTCATGAACGCAGCCCTGGTGAGTAACTCGCCAGGGCTGCATCCAGGCGTCATGCCGACCCTATGGGATTGAGACAATCCTGAAGGGTAGGCATGATGCACCATTTCATTGGTGCATCATGAGGATACAAATGACATATTTTAGCGACATATGTCAGTTAAAGGGTTAGGAACCCACCCTTAACCACAGACCAACCCCCCCCCCCATCCTCCTCCATACACCTCCACCCATTACTACTACTGCTACAACCCCACTAATCCCTCTCCCAGGACCCAACAGTAAGCCACACACGTGTTGATTGGGAACCTAAAACCCCCCTGAAGCACACTCCGCCCATCAAGCCGTCCTCGTCCTCAGAACTCGATCTGCTCCCAGAAGCGGCTTCTTCAAGGAACTAACCCTCTAAAGGCCGCATACTGCTTTAATGTATTATACCCTTTGTTGGTACTATGCATGCATGCAGCCCTGTGGGATATACTCGCCATGGTTGTATTCGTGTATTATGCTAGGCCTATAGATGGGGGTGCATCAACCCTGGAGGGACGACACATGATGCTAGAATGCAGCATTGGCGAGTTACTCGCCATGGTGACATAGATGCATCATAAAAACAAAGGGCATAGCACGTTAAAGCACTGCGTGATCCTTTAAACCCTTTAAGGACGACATGATACCTACATGTATTAGGCCCTTGGTTGTCATGATGTATGGCTGCAGCCCTGTTGAGTGACTTGCCAGTGCTGCATTAAAGCATTATGAAAACCATACAGAGACACAGGGTTGGCATGATGCACCAATGCAGCACCGATGAGTTACTCTCTGGGACTACAAATGTCGCCTTTTAGCGACATCCATCCTTAAAGGGTTAAGAGCTAAGTCCCATTGCTTGCCGCTACACGGAGGCTCTGGAGGCTCTGAAGGCTCCAAGGCCGAGTCGGGCGCGGCTTTTAGTTTTACTCTGGCACCGACTCCTCCAGTAGGGCCCTGGCTCTCCAGTAGTCCTGTAGTCCTGGCCAGCTGAGGGGGAGCCTTAACCGGGACCGACGCACAGCCACGGCATACACAGCACAGCCGGCCGGGGCTTGTACTGCTAAAGCCGGGGAGCACTGAGGGAAGCACCGCCTAGGGCTGGCGGGTTGGCTGCTGCTCCATACTCCAGCACCTAGCGCCGGGCCTGGAGGAGCGCCTGGAGGCCTTTAGTGCCCTCTACTGTAGTATCACAGTGGGTGTGGTGGATTCCTCCTGGGTGGCAGGAGAGACTCACTGTGGGACTGTGAGCAGCTCAACTGGTGCCTCCCCCAACCTGCCTGCTCCCCACCCCCCACCCCCTACCCCAGACCCTCAGCCCACCCCCCTGGAGCAGCTCCAGTAGTACATAGTGAAGGTCCATAGTAACAGGAGCAGCTCCTGCTGCAGTGTGTAACAGAGAAGGGGCTAGTAGTAGAGTATAGTAGTATAGTGCCAAGGGGACATGGCCCAGGCCTCTGTCTCAATGTGAGTTACTGACGGCTGGAGCACTGTTGTATACGGGATACCGTGGCGTTGAGCTCTGAGTGTGTGAGTGAGTGCCTGTGAGCACTGGGACACCACTCACACCTACAGGAGGGGACCTCCCTGACAGTGACAGCTACTGGAGGAGGAGCTAGCCGCCACACACGTGGTCCTCCTGTATGTACATGCTGCATGCTGCTGGCACCACTGGAGGAGGAGGGATACCCTGGAGGAGGAGTGGTAGTATCACAGTAGGGGTAGTACAGTGCAGGAGCAGGAGGAGGGTTCTCCAGTACCACCCAGCAGCCTCCCACTGTGAGGCGTATTGACCGTATACCACCACCACTGGTACCGGCTGGGGTCTGTGTTCTATCCATCCAGCCGCCAGCCGAGCACAAGCTGCGGCAGCGTCTGTCGGCGGTACCCAGCCTGCAGGCATTGGTGTGTGTCACTGTCTGCCAGCAACCAGCGCAGTAACTACTACTCCCTATACGTCTATAGGGGAGCTGCTCGGTAGTATAGGGGCAGTGTATGAGAGACTCACCGGATAGAGTCTGACCTGCTCAGGGAGTGGGGTTACTCATAGAGTTTACATTGACTGCCAAGTGACTGAGTGGGTGGACACTGTTGGCTACTTTTTGGAATACTGGAGTCTATGGAATACTGAATGAGTGGAACAGTGAGTTTCACATTGTTTCGGAGAGTTTCATATTGGATATAATTATCGTGTTTTATTATACTATATATGTAAGACAGGGTGTGAATTCTCAATGAAACAGAGAGTGTAGTGTCTGTTCTGAAAGAGAGAAATATTTGCAAGCTGCAAGCTGCAATCTGCCATACATGGAGTTTACCACGCGAGGCGTTGAGTGAGAGCTAAGCAGTGGCTCCGTGAGCAGTGAGCAGAACGTGAGCTACTCATGCCATCAGGAGTCTCAGATCTCCCACCCACAACCATCACATCTGTGACCACCAGGCATAAGTGAGGAACAGGAGAGAGAGGTGGTAGAAGCAACCATATACCTTACCTGCCTTAAGGCGGTTCTCACCAACCTTAACTACTCACACAGCCACACAAGCTTACACCCTACCTGGCTCTCTACCACCTACACCCCCCTACCCCCTCAGGTACCAGGTAGGTGTTGGATTACCATACAGCACGTGACAACCCCTCACACCCCTCCAGGAGGACGGATTCCTGGTAGTAGCTCACCATACCTGATACCGATAAGGTTGCCATGGATACGATAGCTGAGGCGTGACCATCTCTAAGATTATATCAGCACCTGGAGTACTAGTACGACTACGGGGACCACTACTACTACTACTACTACTTACACATGATGTCTCCTCCAGCAGCCCCCGGGAGGGCCAGGACGGACACGTGCCCACCCTGGAGCCGCTCCTCCAGGTGCGGGTTGCCATGGAGACGCCTTCTCCTGTGGGCGGCTCTGGGGGTGGTTGTACTGGGGGCCCCGGTACAAGGAGAATCAGGTGAGTGACGGGTTAAGGGACCGCCCCGAAATAAGGTAGGACACTGGGAGGGGGTCTATATGAATGTAGTATGTGATAGGTTAGGGTACCACGCCGGGATATTGTAAGACATTTGTTGGGGGTTTATTCCGCACTAGCGAGTTGCAGTGATTCTACCTTGTGAGACCTATAACTGAAGCTAGTTCCTTGCATGTCCAAAATAAGCAGTTTAAGGGGTCAGCATTTTTCTAATGGGTAATAGTTGAGTAGTTCTATCAGTTCTTGTGTCAGCTGTTCAGATTGGGGGAGTGGTTAGGATACTGGTAATTCAATGCAAAGGTCCTAATTTCGAATCCATGCCAAGGTTGCATGGTTATTTTTTTTCCTAGTTGGGGAGGAATAATAATGGTATTCACATAGAAGAACTAAAGATGCATACAAAATCATTTTAGTTTAAGGAAAGTTACAACTGAATTGTATAATATCATGATTTTTGACTAATCCAAAAAGCATTTTAAAATTGTGTGCAAACCAAATAGCCTAGGTATGGATTCGAAGTCAGGACCTTTGTATTGTATTGCTAGTATCCTAACCACTCCCTCAATCTGAACACATGACATAAGCACCCACAATAGAGGCATATGACCGACAAGTTTATGGCCCCTTAAACTCCAAATTTTGGACATGACAGGAACCAGCTTCAGCTAACCAGCTGGCTGCTATAGTTAGTAGAAGAAAGAGCACTGGTACCAGACAAAATGGCGCTGTACAGTGATCATCTAGCCAATGGGGAATATGAATGTGAGCGTAAGTTAGGGTGAGTGATGGGGTAGGGTACCACCCCGAAATAATGTAGGACATTGGCAGGGGGTTTATATGACTGTGGGGGTAAGATATGGTGAGTGACGGGTGAGGGTACCACCCCAATATAATAGATGACATATTGTGTGTATAGGAGGGTATCGTATCTTAAGCTGAGTGACATGTTGGATGTATAGGAGGACAGCATCTAAAATCGGGTGACAGGCTGGGACACTACGCTAACAGTTATATGGCATGGTGTGTATTGAAAGGCAGGAGTGACAGGCTATAAGAAAACACACAGAAACAATGTATATTGTATGACGTGCTGTGCATGTAGGATGATAGACTGTAATGTATTATCTCGTGAAGGGCTAGGCTGCACCCCGAGGTATTGTATGTCATTGTGTGTAGATCTATAGACGGGTGGTGTATGGTAAGCTGAGTGACCAGAGGGTGGGCAGGACAACTCATACAGACACTCTGTATAGGGCTCCTGGGGTTAGGCCATGGTTGCATCTCAGTACTTGTAACTTATAATGAAAGGTCCATAGGATATGTATTGAAAAGCAAAACGTCTATATTGGTGTCCAGATTAATCCAGCCCTATTAAATAACACCTTCATAGATACATAGATAGATGGGCGGATCTTAAAGGTCATTGAGCCATTGACCTCAAAGGTGCAGAACTCGGTACCCCTCCTGCGACTGTCGGGACAGTTACTCACACCTTTAAAAAGGGGCGGTGGAGGTTAAACCAAGGTTCCCAGGCACACTAGCCATTCAATCGAGTGTGCTGTAAAATGGCAGTTTCTCCAACCAATTGTGTTTGCTCTTTAGGAACACAATCTAATTATGCTTGAGTTACAGTGATGAAATAAACACATTATCGAACTGTAAACACATTGTAGCCATGTCTGACTGTAATCTGTCTCAGAGAGGTTTGTCAGTTGGCATATCCTAGCTTTGCCAATAGTATAAGAATGGGGTATTTCTTATTTCGCTCATTAATCTGAGTATTTCCCAGGCCAATTTTCTGGAATGGGATAGCCAGAATCCAACCGAGACTCCCCCTTCAAACCCTGGAATGGAGAAAGAAATGCTCTGCCAATTTGTGAGAGAAAAAAATGTGAATTGATATAAAAAAATCTCTCGACATGATAATGATATGTTTTGATTGTTGTGTCTTATCAACCTACATTGTGCATGGTATGGATTACGAATCCTCCCTAGTTGTAGCACTGACATAGCACTTGCAATCAAGAAGCCAAACCATGATTATAGGTCACCTTTAAATGTGACAATAACTCCATTATCACATGATTTTGTTGGTTCCTGCCCTTTGTCACGCCATACCCATTTACATCAAACAGAGCACAATGCAACCCCTGTGTGGCAAGTCTGCATGGCGGATGTCTATCTAAAAGGCACATTAGCCATTAACAGACGGATATGTTCACCTCTAGGGGAACACTATGGATCGAATGGCAAACACATTAGTTAATTGTGTGCTAATATAAATGGATTGATGTGATGTCAGGAAAAATGTATTGTGCCTGACTTCACTTCTTAGGTAAAGTAAACTTGCATGAATATGTCAATTTGCTATCTCAAAAATCATCTAAATTATATTTGCTCTATATGCACTTAAATTGCACCTATGACCATAAAATGTATGTCATAAGTATTCTCCCATTGAGCCAATTAAATGGACTTTAAGTACACATAATTATACTAGCAGGTTTGCGCTCATATCCAAATATTTTGATAGTGTTACCATACCTTTTGTATAAGAAAGAGAGAGTGAGACAGAGAGAAGGTAGTGATCAGAATGAACAGTGGGACACAGGGCTGTAATACTGGGAACCTACTCTTACCATGGTCACACAATCTGATCTTGCTTTATTTAGTCGAGCAAACACACTACAGCAATATATGAGCTGTATAAACATCCAGTAACACAACCCACTAGATTACTACACACTTAGCGTCACTTAGAAACAGCCACGGCGAAGTATGTAATGGTTGTCTGGACAGTTAGGTAAAGGGAGAACTGTATCACATATATGGGTGTGTGCAGTAGCACGGTTTCATACACCAACACAGTAAAAAAAGGAATTCTAGATATGTCTATGCAAATGCATGCCGGAGGTCCAGACAGGCTTAGGGACCATTATTATGTTAAATAAGAGGGCTTATAACACCATGGCCGTATGGCAATACCTATAGACAGCATTAACAAGCTAACCACTTAAGGCCCCAGGCTGTACTTGTAATGAATTAGGTGATACATAATATAGCTGGTGTGCAGAACACTTCTATAAAGCCCTCCTTGTATAGCTGAGGGTACTCCAGGGCTGTGTATTAATATATGAGGTCTTTAATAAACAGGTTCTATTACATGGCACAAAAGGGAGGTACATTGCTTAAAGACAAGAGTCAACACTGTAGAAGGTATGGGATACATGCCATTGGGAGCAGGTGAACTGAACTAGCTTGGGGTTGCTGAGTGCGGGGAGGGCAGTGCTGTATTATGAAATCTTGCTACTGATATTGCATCTCTATAGATTGCATTTTCTATTGACCGGTTTGCTTTTGCTTTCCATATTGATGTGTGTATATAGCTGAGTCATATCATTTCATAATAAACTGTACAAGCATCCTGGTTGGTTATTGCATCAGTGTGGTATAGTTACATCCAATAAGTGCACTCCCCAACCTCTTCTCAAGTAATAACCATCTAGTTCTATCCACTCAGGTATACCCTCAATGAGATGTCGCATGTATTGAAGATATAAACTTTTATCTTACCAGACAAGTTAAAGCAGCATCTCAAATTTCTGACACATTTCTTTTGTTTGCTGATGCAGAGAAGTCATTTGTTTATTATAAAGTGTTTGGGGATTGCCAATCACATAGGCGGCTGGTTTTGAATATCGTAAGAGACCTGTGTTACATGTAATACAGAATTCTTCCAATATGTAACCCAACTTTTCCTTGAATAATAGAGATGAGCAGGCTCTTAGAATACCTTCAGCATATTTCAAACAGTCCCATTCGTCTTTTTCCCCAATGAAATATGATCTCCAGACATCCCAGCGACTGTGAGGAAGCACACTTTTAAAACCAGCTCTTTCTGTACAAAGAGAAATGAAGAAAAAGTGTGCATTACTTCCTGTTTCATTTTAAAAGAAAATCATTAAGAACTTGAAACCGTTTTCAAAGGAAATCTGGTGAGATGGTTGGATGGGAGAGAATTACATCACTGATGATTGTGTTTCCAAGCAAAGTTAAATTTACAACCTTAGAAAATCAAACATTATATACACATATGTTGTTACATTTCACATTCATAATCTGCCTGCACTGGAGATACATTTCCTCCATTTCATGTATTCATTTAGATGTCCTTTTTAATTGCAAACTGGGATGACACTACATCTGGTGAGCACAGCGTTTCTGTATTTGAGCCACTATGTCAACTGGCTATCCCTGTTTTTGTTTGCTTTAAATGCGGGAAGGGATAACACTGGTGGGATGAGTGTAGTGTTACTGTATTTTAGTCTCAGTGTCAGCTGCAGCATCTGATAGAAGTTTGCACATTAGCCAAGAGCAGGAACTCAGCCCGAGTCACATACCAATCTGCTCCAGTATTCACAGTATAAGCTGCTCCACATGCTAAACAAGCAGCACATTTGTGTTGACCTATAGGGAAGTCTACAATTAAGTATTGACTGACCAATTTTAACTACATTGGTATCGACTGAGGAAGGTGATGTTGCATTGTCCTCTAGCACTTTATTACATGTATGATATCATTTAATGGACATACAACTCCTAATGATGATCAGCAGTGAACTAACATTTCCCTGTAGGCTAATGTGGTAAGAGATCCAAATGTTGTGTGCATACTCAATTCCTATGATATTTCAAAAGAATTGCCCTCAGCATATTCATGATATAGCATTGAACTGTCAGAAGTATGATGTTTTGTATATTAGACACAAAGGAATTATAACAGTGACATAACATAAAACAACATATATGCATACTATACCTCCACAAAGAACCAGAAGCTCCAAAGTGAAAGCATCAGCTCTAATCAAACACTCAATTACTACAGTACAGATTGTCACTAGGCAGTATCTGTGTCGACAGTTGGTGGATATCAGATAGACACTGTAGACATCAGCCAAGTTTGTTCTACCCCAGCCAGGCGCCCGTGCCTACTTAATATACTCTGTTTCTCCCTCCTTTCCCCCTCTTCCAACCTTCCACTGATAGCCCCTGTATTTACATATATATGCCCCTCTTCTCTCCCTACTCCTCTCTCCTCAAGCAGCTCCCAAATAGCCCGTTAGTCAGGCCGTTCCTCATCTACACACATCAGCTGGGCCATCAGCCGGACAAGTGGCCCACACAGACTGATACTGGCTTTCCCCATGGCCTACTAAGTGACCACATTCCAATCAGGTGCAAGTCAAAAGTACATGGTGCAGTACTAGGTACCAAAGAGGTGTATGTATGTAACCTGAACACAATTGTGATATAGAAAAAAACAATACAAAAATATTACAAAAAGATATCATCCCTACTTATGCAACTATTATAATGATGACATTAAAAGAGTGTGAGTTTGTGGTTGTGATTTTTATGCCACTTAGATGCACAGGTATATTAGCCATTACATCGAGTGAATAGTAAAATGGCCCTTTCTTCAGCTGTGATAATAAGCTATTTATGCATGATTTACCGTAACAGATTTACAGTGACAGAGTTAACAAATTTTTGAACCGTTAACTCATTGCAGCTATGTCTGGCTGTAATTTCTCTCGGAGCAGTTATCGTGTTCTATATTGAGCTACACCCTACATGGTATGGATTGTGAATCCTCTCAAGTCATGGCATCGACATTGTAAGTGTAATTAAGAAGCCAAACAATGATTATAGGTCACCCATAAACATGACAAAAACTCCATTATCAGATGATATTGTCGGTTCCTGCACCTTGTCGAATCACACCCATTCATATCAAACAGAGCACGATCGACCCCTGTGGGGCATGTCCGCATGGGCATCCTTAGATTGCATTTTCTGATGACCTGTTTGCTTCTTCTTCCCCTATTGTCATGTTTATATATAAAGTCATATCAATTTACAATAAATTGTATAATCATCCTGCTGGATGGTTATTGCATCAGTGTGGTATAATAACACCCAATGCACGCATCCTCCAACCTCTACTCTAGTAATAACTATCCAGTTCCATCCAATCATGTATACCCTCAACGAGGTGTCGCATGTTTTATCTAATTTCTGTTAGGATGCCATTTATTTTTTGCTGATGCAGGGAAGTCATTTGTTCATTTTAGGATGTTTGAGGATAGGCAAACATGAGATTAGATAGGCAGCTGGTTTTTAATATCATAAGAGACCTGCGCTTTATGTATTACAGAATTATGTAACCCAACTGTTTCTTGCATTATAGAGATGGGCAGGCATCCTTAGATTGCATTTTCTGATGACCTGTTTGCTTCTTCTTCCCCTATTGTCATGTTTATATATAAAGTCATATCAATTTACAATAAATTGTATAATCATCCTGCTGGATGGTTATTGCATCAGTGTGGTATAATAACCCCCAATGCACGCATCCTCCAACCTCTACTCTAGTAATAACTATCCAGTTCCATCCAATCATGTATACCCTCAACGAGGTGTCGCATGTTTTATGGATATAACATAATAAATTATCATCTTATCAGACAGGTAAAGCAGCATCTCTAATTTCTGTTAGGATGCCATTTATTTTTTGCTGATGCAGGGAAGTCATTTGTTCATTTTAGGGTGTTTGAGGATAGGCAAACATGAGATTAGATAGGCAGCTGGTTTTTAATATCATAAGAGACCTGCGCTTTATGTATTACAGAATTATGTAACCCAACTGTTTCTTGCATTATAGAGATGGGCAGGCTTCAGGATACCTTCAGCATATTTTAAACCAGCATATTTGAAACACACTTTTAAAACAAGCTGTCTCTGTACAAAGAGAAATGAAAAAAAAAGTGTGCATTATTTCCTGTTTCATTTTAAAAGAAAATCATTAATAACTTGAAACCATTTTCAAAAGAAATCTGGCAACAAGGGTGGCAGAGGACTGCCTTACTGATGACTCTGTTTCCAAGTGAAATTAAATTTACAAGCTGGGAAAATCAAACATTATATACACATATCTGTGCTGTTACATTTCACATCCATGATCTACCTACACTGGAGATAAGTTTCCTCCATTTTATTTATGCATTCAGATGTCCTTTTTAATTGCAAACTGGGGTGACACTATGGTTGCTGAGCACAGTGTTTCTGTTTGAGCAGCAGTGTCAACTGAACTTCCCTTTCCACTAACTTAAAATAGGCCAGGATAAATAAATGAAATACAAAACAAAAATTAACTCTGGGATGAGTGTAGCATTTCTTTATTTGAGTCATAGTATCAGCTGCAGCATCTAATGGAAGTTCTCACATTCACAAACAGCAGGGACTCAGCATGAGTCACAGACCAGTCTGCTCCACTGTGAACAGTATGAGCTGCTCCATGTGCTCAACAAGCAGCACGTCTGTGTTGACTTACATGGAAGTCAATAATTTAGTATTGATTGACCAATTTTAACAAAGGTGTCGACTAAGGAAGCTGATGATGCATAGTCCTCTTTAACTTTACTACATGATGCAATATGTATACAATGAACTAATTTTTTCCTGTAAGCCAATGTGGTAAGATATCCAGACGTTGTGTGCATGATCAAGGCCTATGATATTTAAAAAGAATCACTCAGTATGTTTATGATAAAGCATTTAACTGTGAGAGGTATTATATAATAACATACTATAACATACTATACCTCCACAAAGAACCAGAGGCTCCAAAGTGAAATCATCAGCTCATCAAATACTCAATTCCTACAGTACAGATTGTCACAGGGTGGTATCTGTGTCAACAGTTGCCTGGTCACAGATAAACACTGTGGACATCAAGCATGTTTGTTCTACCCCAGCCAGGCGCCTGTACCTACATAATATACTCTGTCTATCCCCTCCTTTCCTCCTGTCCTCCACCTTCCCTTTGATAGCCTTCTTCCCTCCCCATTCCTCTCTCAAGCATCCCCCAAATAGCCCGTTAGTCTGGACTCTCCCCATCTAAACATACATCAGCTGGGCCATCAGCCGGACAAGTGGCCCACACAGACGGATACTGGCCTGGTCCTGAGCCCTAAATGCTTATCCCCATGGCCTACTCAGTGGCCACAGTCCAATCAGGTGCAAGTCAAAAACACATGGTGCAGTACTAGGTACCAAAGAAGTGTCTATGTCAATTTCAATTCAATTTCAATTTGACATGAGTTTATTCTGTAATCTCAAAAAATATAAAAGTACATACAATTATATTTGTTTCCATTGAATCACAGAAGAGGTTGATACTTATAATGAAATCACAATATTAAATATACATTTTGTTTACAGCACCTCCATTTCAATTTTACGGTATATGAAGACTTGTGAGAAAGCCAATCATGGAGATTTTACTTAAGACCGGTGGGGGGGGGGGGGATGAAGGATGAAAATTAATGATACCAAGTAATCCACATTTCTTTAGTTATGTAAAACACTGAATTATACAATAGCATATGTATGTTTATAGAATGGTAATAAATAACCAGCATTTTGAGGATAAAAACACAGTAACGGGTGATCACATTTTCCAAGGGTCTAGATTTGGATAGAACACTATCATACATGAGATGAGTCTTAAACAATAATGTAGCAATGATATAATATGACATAAAAGCCAGCAATGTTTTTGATACAAAACAGAGACTTAATAATCTGTCATTGTTTAAGTGCCCACCAAGCTGGATAAATCCAACGAAAAGTTCATCTGTTTGTATATCCAATCCAGGGCTTTCATGGTGAATAAATGATAAACGATAAAACACCAATTCAATACAAAATGTAACATGAATACAAGTGTGATATAGAAAAAACAAAACAAGTTATTGCCACAAGATATCATCCCAAACTATATTTGCAACTGTTATAATGATGATATTAAAAGCATGTCAATAATTAGTTGTGGTTTTTAGGGTACTTAGATGCACATGTATATTAGCCATGAAATCGAGTGAATTGTAAATTGGCAGTTTCTCCAAACAATTGTGTTTGCTCATTAAGAGCACAGTCATGCGTCACAGTGACAAAGTAAACACATCATTGAAGTTTAAATGCATTACAGTCATTTCTCTTGGAGCAGTTTGTGGGTGGTATAACAGTTGGCAGATCATAGCTTTGCCAAATAGTATAAGGGTGGGGCAATGACCTAGTTTCCCTCATTTATCTCAGTATTTTCCAGTCCAACCGTTTTGAAGTAAATAAACAGAACCCAACTGAGACTCCTTCATTAAGCCATAGAATCAGCCCACTAGAATGTTGAAAAAAAACTGCCGATCATGGAGAAAAAAAATGGTGAATTAACAATGAAAAATATCTCAACATGACTATCATATTGAGATTATTATGTTCTATATAGACCTACTCTGTGCATGGTATAGATGGTGAATGCTCTCTAGTTGTGGCACTGACATTTCAATGTAATGAAGAAGCCCAGCAATGATTATAGGTCACCTTGTCAATGAGACAATAACTCCATTATCACAAGATATCATCTGTTCCTGCCCTTTGTCACGCAGACCCATTTACATCAAACAGAGCACAATGCAATCCCTGTTGGGCACGTCTGCATGGCGGATGTGTGTTTTAGAAGCACATTAGCTATTAACAGATGAACATGTTTGCTTCTAGGGGAACACTGTGGATCAAATGGCAAACACATTAGTTAATTGTGCGCTAATATAAATGGATTGATGTAAAAAAGATGGTGCCTGACTTAATTCACTTCTCATGAAGAGTAGGCCTTTGTGAATATGTCATTTTGACATCTCCAAAATCATCTAACTTATATTTGTTCCACATGCACTTGAATTCCATATAGGATCCTAATACTTATATCATCATAGCTATTCTATATTGCTCTCATATTGAGTGAAATCTAATGGAATCTTAAGTATAATAATCATAGTAGCAGGTTTGCCCTCAAATACGAAATATCGTACTGCTACCTTTAGTTTCAGAGAGAGAGTATAGATAGGACTGAATGGGGGAAACATGGCTTTAATACTGGAAACCTGAAATTACCATGGTAACACAATCCGATTTTGCTTTAACAAACACATAATACTATATGAGATATGTATAGACATCCAGAAATACAACCGACCACATTACCACACACTTAGCGAGACGTAGAACGTAGTGTGTGTTTTAGCTGTCTGGAAAGTTAGGTAAAGGGAGAACTGTATCACATAATATATAGGGGCGTGGTGTACAGCAAGCTCACACACCACCACCTCTAATATCTATTAAAGTATATGAGATACGAATTTCAGCTAAGCCCAATGTAACATTAGTCGTTGCATACTTTGTGTGGTACTATGAAAGTGAGTCTAATTCTCGTTTTAAAACCTCTCTCCGTAATAATGTTAACTTCTATATGACAAACTAGTGGTATACATGCAGTTGCCATTAACTCTTACCCTTTGCCCCTTCATACCAATTCATAACCTATCATTAAGTAATACACCTAAGTGCACTACATAATAATGACTTGGAAGGTAATAGTAACTTGACGTCCAGACAGGCTTAGAGACCAGTATTAATGTTAAATAAGAGAGCTTATAGTGCCTTAAGGCAATACCTAAAGACAGCATTAACAAGCTGGCTACTTGAGGCCTGAAGCTGTACTTGTAATGGATTAAGTGATACACAATATAACTGGTGTGCAGAACACTTCTATAAAGCCCTCGTTGAAGAGCTCAGAGTTGCTCCAGGGTTGTGTATTAATATATATATATATATATATATATATATATATATATATATATATATATATATATTATGTGGTCTTTAATACACAGGCTCTAATAACCCTTTAAGGCTGGTACGTTGCTAAAAATTGTTTGTCATCATGATTCACCCATGAAGCCCTGATGAATGACTCGCCAGAGCTGCATTGGTGCAGCATGCCGACCCTTCAGCAGTGTCAAAACTCCTAGATCTTCATGATAGGTGAACGCCGCATTGGCTAGTCATTCTCGAAGGCTCCATTCATGCATTATGATGACCAAGAGCATGATGCATTAAGGCATTATGTCGTCATTACAGGGTTAAATTACATAAAAGGGAGGAAAAAGGCTTTAGGACAAGAGTCAATACCATAAAGAGCATGGTAGATATGCAGTTGGAGGTAGGTGAAATGAGCTGTTGAACTGGAATAGCATGGGGGCAGCTGAGTGCGGGGAAGGCAGTGCTACAATATTAATTTTTGATCTTGATATTGCATCCCTAGATTGCATTTTCTGATGACTAGTTTGCATCATTTTTCCCTGTTGTTCTGGGTTATAGCATAGTCATATCTTCATGATTACCTTTATATTCATACTGGATGGTTATTGCATTAGAGTGGTACAGCTACACTCAATAAGACTACTCTACTTCTCAACCTCTACTTAGATGAAATAACTATACCGTCCTGCCCACTAGTGCACACCCTATCTTCAAAGAGGTGATACTTGTATTTTAAATCTAAAATATTATCTTACCAGATGAGTCTATGCAGCATCTCTAATTTCTGTTAGAACACCTGCACAATTTAACTATTTATCATTCTCTGAAATGAGAAATTGGAGAAAGGCATTTGTTAAGTAAGGCGGACAGCCCTGTCTGTACAGTGTACAGTGTAGGGGGATTGGCAATCACAACATTACACAGGCGACTGGTTCTTAATATCATGAGAGACCTACAATATACATTACAGAATTATTTTGATTTGTAACCCAAGCTGGTGCTTGAATAATAGAGATAGGCAGGATGCTTTAAGGGTACCTTCCGGATGTTATGAACCACTCCATTTGTCTTTTTCTCCAGTGAAATATGATCTTCGAACATCTCAGCAACTGCAAAGTAATACAATATTAAAAGTAGCTTTCTTCTTGTTAGGAAAGGAAAAGAATTCAATGTATACATTGACCTCCTTTTTCATTGTGAAAGAAATTGATTAAGAAAATGAAACTATTCTCAAGAAAATTTGACAAGATGATGGGATAGTAAACGTTATCAATCATAACGTTTCCAAGTAAGATTAAATCTACACCCTTAGAAATTCTAACATTGATTATCCAGGTCTATGCTGTTACATTACACGTTCATGATCTACTCATACTAGATATGCTTACCCTCCATTTTATGCCCATACGTTTAAATCTCCCTTTTAATGCAGGGCATGGGTGTCTCTGTGCACACAGTGTATCGGTATTTGAGCCACAGTGTCAACTGGCCGTCCCTTTTTTATTTGCTTTAAATGTGGAAAGGGATAACTCTGGTGGGATGAGTGTAGTGTTACTGTATTTGAGTCGCAGCGTCAGCTGCAGCATCTAATGGAAGCTCTCACATTCACAAGCAGCTGGGCCTCGGTACAAGTCACATCCCAATCTGCTCCACTATAACCTGCCTGAGCTGCTCCACGTGCTCAACAAGCAGCCCACCGTGTTGACTTACATGGAAGTCAATTATACTAGTGTTGACTGACCGACTTTAACAACATTGGGGCTGACTGTAAAGGAAAGTAATGATACACCTATCTCTATAACTTTACTACATTATGTATATACAATGGACATACAACTCCTAGAGCTATACAGGAGTAAACTATCATTTCTCTGTAGGACAACATGGTAAGAGGTTCATATGTTGACAGTGTATCTATTTCAAAAGAATTGCACTCAGTATGTTCACAGTACTAGTATAGCATTTACTGTGAGAAGAAGATTCTTTTGTATATCACAAACAGGAAAATATAACAGTGACATTACATAATATAACACAAGTATAGTTACACTTCCACAATGAACCAAAGGCTCTGAAGTTAGATCATCAGCTCAAATCAAACAACTTCTACAGTACAGGGGTGATATCTGTGCAGACAGTTGGTAGGTATCGACTGTTTGTTCTACCCCAGCCAGGCCCCTGCACCTACATAATATAATGTGGTGTCTCTCTCCCTCCTCTCCCCTTCTCCCCTACTCTCCCACTGATAGCCCCTGTATCTACATATGCCCCTCCTTTTCTCCCAAATCGTCTCTCCTCAAGCAGCCCCCAAATAGCCAGTTAGTCGGCCCTCTCCCTATTTGCACACATCAGCTGGGCCATCAGCCGGACAAGCGGCCCACGGACAGACTGATACGGGCCTGGTACCAAGCCCTAAATCCCTTTGCCAATATGAAATTAATACAATTTTGATACAGAAAAAGGCAATACAATATATCATGAGTAGATTCCATCCCACCATACATTTGCAACAATTACAATTATGATAATAAAAACAAGTAAATTTTTAGTTGTGATATTTAGGTTAATTATCATATTCTGTGTATGGGTATACCTCATGACAGGTAGTTGAACGTCCTGTCTATTGCAGCTGGTTATTGGCAGGCTTAATTTTAATCTTAATACTTTGCTTCGGTTCAGCTTTAGAGTAGAGGCGTGGAAACCTTTGACAGGCACGCTCTTATGAAACAAGCTCACAATGTCTGCTCACATTAAAAGCCTGAAAAAAGTAGTAACGTTAAATAAGTCTCCTGTAACTTTACATAAGATCTTAAGTTTGTATGCACCGAATACCATCATGGTGTAAACTGGGTATTAAATACCGAGTATAGATAAAGGAATACTATACTTTAGTCTCCCCTGTTGACATAGTCGGAGATAATGTTGCCCCATTTATCCAATCTCCTGGAACTGTCATGTTCAATATTATTACCACCAAAGCTAGATTGTAGCAGTATCGACCGCTGTGCCTTAGAATGCCTTAAACCCATAGATTACATTGGTATACATACATAAATATATGATCCGCCCAATAAACTTACCCTAATCCTGTTATCAATAATGAACATTTGGGGCCCAGCTTGTTCATTCACTGTCTATAAGGAATTTTAAAAGGGGAAGCATTGCAACTCTCAGGCTCCTAAATCGTATTGGAGAATAACTAGCTTGTGGCTAATACAGGAGCCTTAAAGGTGTTCATAGTGAGTGACACCGACACCGTGTAGTGGCAAGCGTTTGAACTAAATTCTCCATACATGATCAGAAGCTATCTGCAGACAAGAAGTACCTTTTTAAACTTAAAATAAGGGTATGTTATGATTTTTTATCTCCCAAATGATATAATATCTAAAAAAATGAAATTCAAAGTAACTTTGAAGAATTCAGCAATGGATCAATGTAAACTGAATATAGGATTGTGTATCTTTAAGTCCCATCTTTCCCCAGCTCCTGGAGTGTGGTAGTTAATTAACGGTAGCACTGGAGGATGGCATCAAACCTAAATGAGCAGTATTTAACATTCTGCGCTAATCCAGCACACCAACTGCTTGCCATCACCAGCATAGTGTAAGAGGGATTGCCAGTAGTGTGGTTGGTGGTATAAGAAAAAGACTAGAAACTTGCCATACATCTGACGTGCTGGCATTGGTGGTATCTAAGGTCTAGCCTGTATCAGTGCTGTCTTGTTTGGTGATTGCTGTTACTGTGGCATAACTGGGAGCCAGATGTGTTGAATTATATTGAAATGACCTCTCATCTGTGGAAGTCAGGTATTTCCAAGGAGCACCACTACCTGTGGTAAGAGCTAGAGAAGAGGGTAGGATTGCAGGAGGGAACTGCTGAACAAGGTAGGGAGTTAGCTGGTGAGTCAGCAAGTGAGTGTGTGTGTAGGGAGGGTGTGCTTGGGACAGGCAGAATCAATAAGCGCCTGGAGGAGTTGACATGATACATGCGTCAATAACATTTCACATTATTGACTCTTGCCAGAAGAAGAGGTGCTCCAGGCAACACCTCAAGGTGTTAGAATGAACTACCATCAGCCAGAAGGCCCAACAGTGTGTGGGTGTGTGGTTGGCAAGACAGTATGCATGTGACAAGACAGTTGTATTAAGTCTGGGACATCCGGTAATCGTAGATTCTGTCTGAATATAAAAAGCTATTAAGCTATGGCTGCTGATGACTATATTAAATTCAATAAACCTATACAGCTGTATTCGCAAGTCTCAGCTTTTTATTTACATCTCTACTTCATCATAATGGTACAGCATCTTTTCTATGCTACATACTCTTATCATAAAGACACTTTCTTGGTTTACAACCTAATCACACAGCCACCACTGCAGACATATTTCCTCCCTATACATATATGTTTAATGCATGGGAACACGATTTGGACTGGAAGAAGAGAGGGAAATGAAGGAAGAAAAACCTAGATTGAGTAATAGTGTTTAATCCGCTTACATATATAAGAGGTAAAACAAACAGGTACATATGTTTCTTGTTATTGTTAATTAATCTGAAAAAGATATCATATGTCAGTATCAATTGAAGTTTCTCCACCCTTCTGAACAACAACCCTTCATTTCCCAAAGATTTATAATGCATATGCTAGACATAAAAAACTAGGGTATTAGAAAATGCAGTGTTATGTCAACACTGTTAGAAAAAGGCATTTTACTGCTCACAGATCATACATCTGTTTATTAGTTTAAGCACTGGCCTATGTGTAAACAGGTCCTATGAAGAAGATGTCTGCAAAAAGTTGTAGTTGAGATGGTATAGCTGGGGAGAGTGCAGCAATAATGTTCTACCCATGTATGGTCGTTTTTAAGTAGTGCTTGTATTTATATCAGGGCTTGCATAACTTTGGATGGATGTTTTCTGTTGTGTGTATTCCAATTGTTAACTCTTAGATGGAATAACCATGATAATAGTTAGAGGTTTGATTGTGCTTTTAAATTTGAAATAGGAGATCAAATTTCATCTTTAGGATTTGATGTATTTGAATGAATTGAACAAATGAGCATTGAAAAATAGTAAAAGGAGAATAGGAATCAGGCAGAGAGGTGCACACAATAATATACCAGGGACCCAGAGCAATATCTAAAGCCATTTATATTCAGCCCACAAGCAATTCAGAAGCTCATAGTTGTGTTGATCTTTTTATTTGTTCTGCTTGCTTTCTTTCAGTCAGTATGAAGACTAGCAGAATAAAATCTTTATACCCAGGAAACAAAGCCAGGAATGCTATGACTAGCATTAGTTTTTTCTTCTTCTGATGGTTGCAGTAGATGATATGAGATCGCAATAGAACAGTGTGTATTAAATGTACTGTAATCCTGTGGGCACAGCAAATTGAATTAAAAATGATTAATGGTTGTCAATGTTGATGCAACATAGATTTAACGTTGAACTGAATTTTGTGCCCACTAGGAAGCTAGTTACCTAGTCAAAAAGATGATACTAGAATACACCACTGCCTGATTATCAGGAGTAGAAATATTATGCGAGGCATGTAATTGTGCGTAGCAACTAATTATTTGGTAGGTCCATAGAAACTAGGTTGGGAAGATCTCACACTCTGCAGGGTGACTGTATGACTTGAAAGGGTGAGCAGAGAGGACGTATCTTTGACACCTTCCAATGGGGCTTGGCATCATCAGATTATAGAAATTGAGGAACAGCCCTTGTCTAAAAGCTATTGTCTTTAACAGCCCCCAGCCAACTCTGTCAGATGTTATCCGAGACACTTAGCTGCTTGGAAAACAAAGACATATCAAAACCATCTGTACCACCTAGTAATAAAGAACATGCCTGCCAGTTTCATTTGTCAGTTTATAAATATACTCTCTATGTCATGATATAGTAGTTCATGAATAATATTATGGTTAACAGTCACCAGCAGCTCATACAGGGGGGACACAAGGCAAATCCTTCTTTTACCTATCATAATTGTATAAATGTGAGAAGTATTATTTTTTTTATAATGTACAAAGTCAAATATCACACTGATAGGATATATACAGTATCACAAGCACACTATGCCGTTACCAAAAACCAGAGGACCCGAAGTAAAACAGCTAGCACTAAATACTTAATCCCTACAGTTCAGCTTGTCAGTGGGTGGTACCTGTGTAGACAGTTGGTCGGTATCAGATAAACTCTGTGCACATCAGGACTGTTTGTTCTACCTCAGCCAGGCGCCTACACCTAAATAATTACTGGACATCGATTCTCTGTCTCTTTGTAGCTCTATAGTGATCGATGCCCAGTTTTATACTTCAGACCAGTGGCTCATTTTGGCTGTTTTTCGCCTCACAGATTGCTCCTAGCGCAAAATCCTGACTAGGTGTCAATATATTCTCTATGCCAATGTGTAATATGAGGGTAGAAAACAGTGGAACCTCAGTTAGAAAAAATCCTACTGAACAGTTTTTGAGAAAATTAGGGTTTTGTTGCCCTTTTTTGCTGTTTTTAGTACATTTCCTACATAACCCGTGAACGTCAGCATTTCTCAATTTTCAGGTATTTAGAATTAGAATTTGACATTTTTTTATTCGCAGTAGGATTCCTGAATACCGAGCCATTCTAGAAAAGCTATTCTTTGGAAAAAATACTTAGTATTTCTTGATGATTTTCGTTGCACAAATTTAGGTTGTAATATAAGAACTGCATTGTCATCCAATCAAAGTGTTTATGCACTGTTGATGGTCACCCCCTCCCACCCTCTTCACTGTGCATTGAAGGAGAACAGGCAGGGGAGGTACACGTGTCTGTATATAGCTGTTGACCTGGGTGCTGGGTGCATTTTTAATTTATGGGGTGCCAACTGTTCATGAAAGAAAATTCAAATAGATTTATTTTTTTTTAGTATCAGATTAATGCAACTACAAGTCGTGATAGCACTTAAAGCATTGTATTTGCATTAATATGAATGGTGGCCACCTTATGGGGTGCCAAATATTCATGAAAGAAAAATTGATAAGAATTTGTTTTTTATTAGCATTAAATTGATGCAACTACAATTCGAGATTGCATTTCAAGCATCGGGGCATTCAATGAATGGTAGTCATCTTAAATATATGGGGTGCCAACTGTTCATAAATAAAAAAAAGAATAGAATTAGTTTTTTTATTAGTATCAGATTAATGCAACTACAATTTGTGATTGCACTTAAAGCATTGTGGCATGCAATGACTGGTAGCCACCTTGAATGTATGGGGTGCCAACTGTTCATGAAAGAAAAAAAAGAAAGTTTTTTTTTTAAGAATCAAATTAATGCAACAGCAACTCAAGATTGCATTTAAGCATTATGGCATTCAATGATTGGTGGCCATCTTGAACCTATGGGGTGCCAACTGTTCATGAAAGAAAAAAAAGAAAGTTTTTTTTTTAAGAATCAAATTAATGCAACAGCAACTCAAGATTGCATTTAAGCATTATGGCATTCAATGATTGGTGGCCATCTTGAACCTATGGGGCGCCAACTGTTCATGAAAGAAAAAAAAGAAAGTTTTTTTTTAAGAATCAAATTAATGCAACAGCAACTCAAGATTGCATTTAAGCATTATGGCATTCAATGATTGGTGGCCATCTTGAACCTATGGGGTGCCAACTGTTCATGAAAGAAAAAAAAGAAAGTTTTTTTTTTAAGAATCAAATTAATGCAACAGCAACTCAAGATTGCATTTAAGCATTATGGCATTCAATGATTGGTGGCCATCTTGAACCTATGGGGTGCCAACTGTTCATGAAAGAAAAAAAAAAGTGTTTTTTTTAAGAATCAAATTTATGCAACAGCAACTCAAGATTGCATTTAAGCATTATGGCATTCAATGATTGGTGGCCATCTTGAACCTATGGGGTGCCAACTCTTCATGAAAAAAACAACTAAATTGGATGTTTTTAACTGTTTAAAATTAATGCAACTACATTTCAAGATTGCATTTAAAGCATTGTGGCATTCAATGAATGGTGGCCATCCTAAACCTATGGGGTGCCAACTGTGTTTGAAAGAGGTATCAAATAGAAATGTTCTTATATAGATATCAAATTAATGCAACTACAATTCTTCATTGCACTGAAAGCATTGTGGCATTTAGTAAATGGTAGCCATCTTGAATGGGTTGAATGAAGGAAAAATCAAATAGGATTAGTTTTTTTGATAGTATCAAATTAATGCAACTACAAGTCAAGATTGCATTTCAAGCATCGGGACATTCAATAAGTGATAGCCATCTTGAATCTATGGGATGCCAGCTGTTCATGAAAAAAAAATAGAATAGATTTTTTTTATTAGTATCAAACTACTGCAACTGCAATTCGAGATTACATTGAAAGCATGGTGGCATTCAATCAATGGTTGCAATCTTGAATTTCGAAATGAACATACACACAGACATATAGGCATGAACATGGTGTTCTCCTTCATATAGATATTCATGGATTTCTACTTCTAATAAATATAGCTTTCTGTTACATGGATGTCGATGTCCAGTTTTAGATATATATCCATATAGTGCATTGGAGTGCTATAATGTTGGACTGCTGTATATTATATACTCTCGTTCCTCCTCCTCTCCCACTCTCCACTCTCCACCACCCTACCAAAAATAGCCCCTGTATTAACATATGAGCCTCTTCCATCTCAGCCCTCCTTTGTCCTCCGACATCCCCCAAATAGCCCGTTAGTCTGGTCTCTCCCCATTTACATACCGATCAACCTGACAAGTGGCACACACAGGCTGAAACCGGCCTGGTACCGAACCCTTAACACTATTTCTCCGCAGACTACTCAGTGGCCACAGTCTAATCAGGTCTAAGTCAAGAGCGAATGGTACAGTACTAGGTACCAAAGAAGTATCTTTGTGACATGAATAGAACTATCATTTTCCAAAAAGACACAAGATGCTAGGGAGATGATATCCAACTATCGCAGTGCAACTATTATTGTATTAAGTCAGTCAGTATTTTCTGTACAATAATTATGGTGGTTAAAGTCTGGCAGGGAGTTGGTTATTCTGTTTAGCTTGCAACCAGTGACAGGCCAGCAACATCAAGCAAACAACATCTTCCACAAAATACATAATAACGAAAATAAGTCAAATATGTCTAGTGCTCTGACAAAATTGTTTTTGGGAATTTTGCTTTAATACTCTCCTGCTCAATGTATTAAGTATCATATCACTACCATCAAAGCTAGCTTCCAGCAGTAGCAACTACTATTAAACCTACCACAATCCTGTTTTAGATCACCATTATTACCAATGTTTCAAAAAGGAAGCATTGCAACTCTCAGGTCATTGGATTGAGGATATCTAATGGAGGAGTCAATTCTATCTAGTTGGAAGTGTTTAAACTAATTTCTCCCATGCTAAAGAGGGAACTGCTATAGCAAGGACTGGAGGTGTCTGTGTGAAGAAGATATTTAGACAAGACTTTTAAATCTATCTAACACAGAATAAGGGCATTATGCCATAGTGAGTAGTATTCTGTCTACAGCACACCACCTGCTGACCATCAGCAGCAAAGAAGCGGAAAGGGGATGTAAGTAGTGTGGTTGCCAGTATAAGGATTAGATTAGGAAGCTCATATACATCTGACTGTTTAGCGTTTGTTGCCTGAATACCCAAGGTCTAGTCTCTATCTTGTTAGCTAATTTCAGTTACCCTTGCGTAACTGAGAATGTGGTGTGCTAATATTGAAATGACCCCATGTCTGTGAAAGTGAGGTTATTCCACTAAGGATAAAGACATATGTGGGATAAAGACTGATGGAAGTCTGCTTCCCACAAGCTGGTGGTACGTTAAGGAGTACAGTCTGTTTGTTGGAAAAAACACGGCACCACTGCAGCCAAGAAGAACTAGAGAAGGGAGTAGGATTGCAGAAAGGAACTGGTGCAGGACGTAGGGGGTTAGTGAGTCAGTGAGTGTGTATGTGTGTTGTGGGGAGGGAGGAGTAAGCTTGGGACAGGCAGAATCAATAAGCGCCCGGAGGAGTTGACATGATACATGCGTCAATAACATTTCACACTATAGACTCTCGCCGGAAGTAGAGTCGCTTTGGGCAACACCCAAGCACTGCTTAGGTGTGTGATTGGTTAGACAGTGTCCATGTGAGAGGACAGTTGTACTAAGTCTGGGACATCAGGTAATCACAGTTTGTGCCTGAATGTACAAAGCAAATAAGCTTTGGCTGCTGAAGCCCTGTATTAAATTCAATACACCTAAATTGATGTATTAGCAAGTCTCAGTTTTAACTTTACATCTCTACTTTATCATGATTGTTTAGCATCTTCACTAGGCTACATACTCGTATCATTAAGATCCTAAGTCAACATTGTGTCGGTTTATAATTTGATCCAACTACCACCTCAGCACACACATTATCTCCTCTTTTATATATGCTGAATGTACGGGAACACAGTTGACAAAAATGTTTGCCAATTATTGATGTGTTATGTAAAACAAGTATTTTGTCAGTATTCATAAAAATATCTATTTCATCAAGTGGTATAGGCTATATAGTCTCCTGAGCAATGTCCAGCCCCAGCCCTGCCCCTAAAGTAGCATAAAATAGTTATCTGCTACACATATAAATTTAGGTATTAGAAAATGCATCCTCAAATCAACAGTGTCAGAAAACTACTTTTTACTTCCCACAGATCCTATATCAGCAAATTATCATGAGAACTGGCATATGTGTAAACATGCCCCATTGAGAAAAGATCTGCAAAAAATGGTAGTTAATTAAGCATAGCGAGGGAGAGTGCAGCAATCATGTTATAGCAGAGCTTTTATATATATCAGGGCTTGCATATCTTGGGATGGCGGATTTTGTCCAGTTTGTCACTACATTGTCTCTTAGATAGAATAACCATGATAATAGTTGGAGGTTTGATTGTGCATTTATATTTGAGATATGAGATCAAGTTTCATCTTTTAATTTCAGGATTTAATGTAATTGAATGAATTCAACTTGAGAGAGCACTGGAAAATGGTAAAAGGAGAATAAGAATCAGCCAGAGACGTGTACACAGTAATAAACCAGGGATGCAGAGCAATATCTAAAGCAATTTATATTCAGCCTACAAGCAATACAGAAGCTCACAGTTCTGTTGATAATTCTATTTCTTCTTTCTTTCTTCCAGTCAGTATGAAGACTAGCAGAATCAAATATTTATACCAAGGACACATAGCTAGGAATGCTATGACTAGCATTAGTGTTTTTTTTTTCTTTTGATAGTTGCGATAGCTGATGTGAGATGGCATTAGAACCACTGAGTGGCAATAACCTACTTACATCTTCCTATTCAATCCACTTATTTCTAGTAGTAAATCTGAACTCCTGTATTCATACAGTAGCACATGCGTATCCTAAGTAAGCTGAACCACATGGCAATACAATATGAAAATCATGGACCATTATGTTTGTATTTGCATGAAGATTTCTTTCAGATATGTATAAAGATATTTTGAACTGAGGGGTATTTGCTTATTTTATGATATAGATCAAATACTAGAGTGTATGCTGACAGTATGTATTAAACGTACTGTAACCCAATGGGCACAGCAAATTGAATTAACATTGATTAATGGTTGTCAATGTTGATTCAACATTGATTTAACATTGAACTGAATTTATGCCCACTAGAAGCTAGCTACTCAGTCAAAGAGATGATACTAGAATACACCACTGGAGTAGATATATTGTGCAAGGCATATGTGAATGTGCGTAGCAACTAGTTATTTGCTAGGTCCATAGAAACTAGGTTTGGAATATCTCACACTCTGCAGGGGCACTATATGATTTGAAAGGGTGAGCAGGGTTGGCCGACATATCTGTAAATACCTACCAATATGGCTGCCTGTCCAGAGGATATATCTGTCTATATACTATGGACAAAGAAAATAATTACGGGGTGAATATGGAATATTGAAATAACTCCCATCACTGACAATTCTGCAGTTTCCAATCTGACCTTATTAGGGTAGAGTCTTTCCGTCCTTGTCTTTTCAATCCTAAAGATGATCGCTTTCCCTCTACCATCTAACACAACACGAAGCCTCGACAGGGTGTTTCATGTTTCCAATCAACAGTGCAGTCTAACTGTCAAATCTAATACTCTGTAATATTCTCTTCACAGAATCCCCATTTATGTGGCTATCATGCTATAAAGTAACACAGCAAGGAATCTGTTCGTCATGGATGCTGCTGCACATTATTCAGTGTTTCTCCTAAATTCCCCTGGCATATAGGATCAGTATTCAATTATTTTTTATCGAATACCTTTTTCCTTTTAAATATAATTTTGATATTTAAGTCTTAAGACAATCATATCATACTACCGAGCCACATTTTTACAATAGAGTTACTCACCTCATTTCAGACTCACAGACTCAGTCCAACACTCATATCAGTGTGCTATAATAGCTGATGATATATTTATCTTGATTCCTTAGCCCCATTACCCCACTAGCATACAATGGTGGTCTCATACATTTTAAAGCAAGCTAAGGTATGGTAACTACTGGAGGGATAGAACCAGCATGCCTTGGCAATATACTCCATGACATCTACACAAGGCAACAGGCATGACTACCCTTATATCATGTGTAGAGACCACTTGTTGGAAACTTATTGTTTCTTTATTGTTCTCCTATTAGATTTTGCTTTCGGGTTTTCTTGTCAATTTTATATATACTAAAAGGAACTGATGGCGCAAATGAGGTAGCAGATTTACCTTATGGGGTTACCTTGGTCATCCAACATTTATCAGTAGTAAGCTTGTGGATCACATGACCTGGCACAACCCAAGGAGGGAAAATTGAACTCACCTTTGGTCATTAGGAATGTAGTGTTGGGACTGAACACGCCACGTCCACCGTACCAGTAGTAAGCTTTCCAGATTTATAAAATATTAGAATCCTGAAATCAGTCAGTAGTACAATTTGGCTGGATCGGCATGGCTGTTCCTTTTGGTGTGTTAGATGTGTTATTGCCACTGAGTATAGGATTATCTAATGAGGGGTTATGAGAGTAGATCGATTTTAGGATAATATTGAAAACTCTGGATGGCTTTCAACAGTTATTGAAATATGAGACACATTTTCAGGGACCCCCAACTGTGTAATTGCCTGCCATTGATCATGCAGTGTGGTATTCTGGTGCCAGCCTTTTTTACAATTCATAAACACTCTCTTTCTGTTGCCCTCACTGTTTTCCTCTTTTCCCGTCTCCATATCCCTCTCTCTGGCTCCCTCTGGCAAGAAGACTATTGCATAATGCTTGGCATCATTACATTATAGAAAATTAAGGAACAGCCCTTGTCTAAAAAATGTTTGTGCTTAATAGACCCCAGCCAAACCTGTCAGATCATATCAGAGACACTGAGCTATCTTTTTTTCCTTTATCCACTCATTTTATAACCATCTGTACCACCCAGTAATAAAGAACATGGCTGTCAGTTTCAATTGACAGATTCTATACTCTCAATGTCATGATATAGTAGTTCATTCCTATGGATATGAATATGGTTTATATTCTCCAACAGCTCCTACAGGAGACATATGACAAGTTCTTCTTTTACCTGTCATAATTGTATAAATTTGAGAAGCATTATGTTTTATATACTATACAAAGTCATATATCACACTGATAGGATATATATAACACAAGCACACTATACCTTCAAAATAACCAGAAGATCCCATTAAAACAGCTAGCACTAAATGCTCAATCCCTACAGTTCAGCTTGTCAGTGGCTGGTATCTGTGTAGACGGTTGGTGGGTATCAGATAAACACTGTGCACATCAGGACTGTTTGTTCCTCAGCCAGGCGCCTGTACCTACATAATATATACTGTCGTTCCCCCTCCTCTCCCACTCTCCACCACCCTACCACCAATAGCCCCTGTATTAACATATGAGCCTCTTCTATCTCAGCCCTCCTTTCTCCTCCAACATCCCCCAAATAGCCCGTTAGTCTGGCCTCTCCCCATCTACATACACATCAACCTGACAAGTGGCACACACAGGCTGAAACCGGCCTGGTACCAAACCCTGAACGCTTTTTCCCCACAGACTACTCAGTGGCCAAGGTTTAATCAGGTTTAAGTCAAAAGCAAATGGTACAGTACTAGGTACCAAAGAAGTATCTCTGTTACATGAATAGAAAAGTAATTTTCAACGAAGAAAACAATATACTAGGGAGTCGATATAGCATTGAAACTATCATCATGACAATATATTAAAAGAACAAGTAAATATTTTCAGACTACTTAAGCCAGTCAATATTTTCTGTACATAATTATAGTGGTTAAAGTCTGGCAGGGAGTTGGTTATTTTGTTTACTGCGGCTGGTGCTTCAAATGAAATCTTCCACAAAATACATAGTAATGAAAATGACAAAGTCAAATAGGTCTAGTGCTCTGACAAAATTGTTTTTCGAGAATTTTGCTTTAATACTCTCCTGCTCAATGTATTAAGTTAAAAAGCTTGCTTTAAACAGTAGCAACCACTAATAAACCTACCACAATCCCGTTTTAGATCAACATTATTACCAATGTTTTAAAAAGGAAGCATTGCAGCTCTCAGGTCCCTGGATTGAGGATATCTAGTGGAGGAGTCAATTATGTCTAGTTGGAAGAGTTTGAACTAATTTCTCACATGTTAATCTACTAAAGAGGGAACTGCTGCACCAAGGATTGGAGGTGTCTGTGGGAAGAAGATATATCTAGACAAGACCTACCTTTTTAAAATCTATCAAACACAAAACAAGGGCATTAAGCCATAGTGAGCAGTATTCTGTCCACAGCACACCACCTGCTAGCCATCAACAGCAGGGAAGCGGAAAAGGGGATTGTTAGTGGTGTGGCTGCCAGTATGAGGAATAGACTAGAGAGCTGCCATACATCTGACAAGCTAGCATTGGTCACCTGAATATCCAAGGTCTAGTCTCCATCTTGTCAAGTAATCCCAGTTACTCTGGCGTAGCTGAGAATGTGGTATGTTAGCTAATATTGAAATTACCCCACATCTGTGCATATGAGGTTATTCCACTGGTGATGAAGACATATCTGGGATAAAGAATAATGGCTCCCACAACCTGGTGGTACATTAAGGAGTAGACACTGTTTATGGGAAAAATATTCCACACCACTGTTGCTAAGAAACTAGGAGAGGGAGAAGGAGCTGCTGCACAAAGTAGGGAGTTAGTGAGTCAGTGAGGGAGTGAGTGTGTATGTGTGTTGTGGGGAGGGAAGAGTAAGCTTGGGACAGGCAGAATCAATTTATAAGCGCCTGGAGGAGTTGACATGATACATGCGTCAATAACATTTCACATTATTGACTCTCGCCGGAAGTAGAGGTCCCGGCAACACTGCAAGGTGTTAGAATGAGCTACCACCAGTCAGGAGGCCCAGGCAAGGCGTGGGTGTTGGTGTGTGTTAGACAATGTTGTATTAGGTCCGGAAGGAGGACGTTTTGTCTGAATCTAAAAAAAGGATTAAATATAGATACGAGATTGTATTTATCTTAAGCTAAACCTGCTTTTTACTTTACTACCCTACCATTCTATCTTATCCAAATAGTTTGGTATCACTATCATTCCTCAATAGGGGCCTTAATCTCATAATTTTGCTTCTGAGTCATCATTGTTCTGGTCTGGAATCTATTCTAATAACACAGCCTCTCTAGCAATGCCTTTTTTCCCTCTTACCTATATATGTTCCATGTATAGCAAGAAATGAAAAAGAGAAGGAATTAAGGAATGAGGGAGAGAAGATTGAGGGAGGGAGATTGAGAGGCGCTAAACACTATATGATACTAAACAATAATAATTATTAGTTTTGGACGTGCCAAAGATATATCCATCATTCACCAATACCCTTTCATCCTCTTTCATATACAAGAGGGAAAGCGATGAGTTACATTTCATAGAATGTTAATGGATATGGTTTTATAAAGAAAAGATTTCACTAGTAATCAAAATACAACTTTTTATTACCTACAGATCCTTTGTCAGTGACTCGTTTGTGACTCGTTTGTTGGAATAATTATGCGAAAAGCATGACCTTATGAAAAGAGTACTGCGACACTGGCAGCATAGGGAAGTAGTATAGCAATTCTGTTCTAAGTTGGTGTGGTAGATCTTGTTTTTATATAAGTGCTTAAATCATTATCATTTTGAGTTTTTTTACCCTGACTTTGTGTGCCAAAACTCACAGATAGACAACTTTATTGGAGGCGCAATAGTGTATTTGTATTTTTGAATGGGAAATCAAGTTTCATCAATTGAGTTTCATTCAATGTAATTGCTTGACTTGAACAAATGGAATTAAGAGAGCTCAATAAAAAAAATATAAAGGGAACATAGGAATCAGGCACAGAGGTGCACACAATGATAAACCAGGGGTGCAGAGCAATATTCAAAGCAATCTATAGTCAGCCCACAAGCAATTGAGGAGCTCACAGGCCTGTTTGCATTTTATTTCTTATTGTGAAATATTTTTTTCTGCTTCCATTATTCTAGTTGGTCTTTGTAGAATAGTATCATCAAAAATGTATACACAGGAAACAACATCAGGAATGCTTTAACTATTAGCTGTTGATTTGTTTTGGTGATGTGATGGTATAGTTAATATAACATGGGGATAGAATAACTGATTGGCTATAACCTAACATTTCCACTCGCTATTGGCTTATTGATATAAGCAAAGAAGGTTCAACCGAAAACAATGACCTCTAGACCACCCGTATGAGATTCAGATGAGTGTAGGGATCGAATTACTTGTATCTTGTATTTATTAGATTAAATTAAATGAACATGGGACATGGATCATAAATAGAAAGGTGGGAGTGTAATAGGATTAGCTTATATTACCAATATCCTAGGGCGCATCTGTTTAATTAGAAAAGCTGCATGCATATCCTACGTAAGCACACCCACACAGAAATAGGATTTGATTTTTTAAATCATGGACCGTTATTTGTCACCAGTTTTAAATTTCATAGGCATCTCTGATGGAATAAATTGTATACTGAGGTTATTGAGATAATTTACAAATTATTGTGACACAGGCTGTACACTGAAATGGAGTAACTCAATCTTAAGTAGTAAGACTATAAATGACACAAGGGACACAAAACTCTTGCATAACCAATGTTAGGAGTCACAATTGTCAGGGATGTGACTGCCTGGATTCTTAGGAGAAACAAAATATCCGGTTGGTCCAGGTATCTGGGTTCGGAAAGATTTGCACCCTGCAAATAAATAAGACAATGTGAAGACACAACAGAATATAATGTATTATCAGGTTATTAATGCGCAGCGCCGTCTAGATGACGAATCTACTGTGCCTACTCTGTGATGTTTCTTTAACATATCTATATTTAAATCTGCATTGAGATATATTCAATATATCGCCAAGACAGCTTTTAGAAATTCTTGATAAAAGATGGCTCTATACTAGACTTCCCTACCACACTATCATAGTCTGCTATAGAATTCCTCTCCTCATTTCAGACTGCTTCCAACAGCCCAGACAAGAGGCTACAATACTAGTTGATGTATCTATCTCGACTCTTCGGCACCATTACCCCCCCCCCCCCCGCGCACACGCTCATCCTCTATTATATACCTTGGAGACCTCATGCATTTTAAAACAGATTCAGATACACTGAGTATACCCATCATGTCAGTGGCATAGAGGCGGCATGCCTGTATATGTGTACTATGTATCACTACTACCCAAGTCATCTACTCCAGACACCGTTCTAAACGTCTAAGTACTCTTTACACTCATCATAAATGATATGGCATGATAATACTTGTTCTCAACCAAGTTTACACAGTCTACGTGAGGATGCTTTACATTTTCTAGTCTCTCCTACATACAGTACTCATATGACAAGCTTCTCTTTTACTTGTCATGAGTGAGTGGAGTGTTATCAGGTGACTTCGGACGATTGCAGGGTTTCAGTATTCGAACCTCAATGACAACCAACCATCCCTTTTTTACTCACTTTAAATGCGGGAAGGGATACACTGAAAACCCTTGTGCTATGAAAAGGTCCTCAGTGCAGATGACTGGGGGTGATCATTCCCAGTTGATCACCTAAAGTCATCACAGAGATGACCTTAGGTGATCAACTTGAGGACATACTTTTGCCACTAGATGGCTCTACTATACAACAATGTAACATATAGCCCATGGTCTAGGTGATCTATTGATTGATACCTATAATAACCCTGATCAAATGAGGATATGAACTGGAGGATATAAAGAATACTATCATACT
Source organism: Harmothoe impar (assembly GCA_947462335.1). Taxonomy (NCBI): domain Eukaryota; kingdom Metazoa; phylum Annelida; class Polychaeta; order Phyllodocida; family Polynoidae; genus Harmothoe; species Harmothoe impar. The sequence continues at coordinate 54,912,033 of OX381716.1, forward strand.
ATAAAGCCAAGTAATTTAAAAGATGATTATGGCAGAATTACCAAAAGCCTAGATGTGTATAGACATAGACACCTTTATTACAAATGGAAGGAGTGACTGTTGCTTGTTATTCACACACACATGCCTTATGGTGCGTGTTATAAGGGATGGCCATGCTAAGCATATGCTTAGGAGGGGTAACTATAACAGTATCTCTAAATACCACTTCATAATGAAGACAGGTAAAATACTGTATGACAGTCATCAGATTAACTACCCATGGTTATCATATTGATGACTCTGCATCCTCTTAGATTTTGCATAAAAGGTTATCAATATGATGACCCTTGGTCCTCACATATGATCACTCTAAAGAAGACCAGGTACATGTACTCCGCCAGGGCACCATCAATATGTTCACCCTAAGGTCATCAATACTGATTACCATATGGGCCATAGGGTTTTCAGTGAAACTGGTGGGATGAGTGTAGTGTATCTGTATTTGAGTCGTAGCGTCAGCTGCAGCATCTAATGGGAGTTCTCACATTCACAAACTGTGGGAACTCAGTACGAGTCACATACCAATCTGCTCCACTACAACATGTCACATGGGGAGTTGGGGCAGTCTCTTAGTCAGTGATGAACCATGATGGGGCAATATGCATCTAGCAAATCCTGACAAGAACAATGAAAACAGGGTGGGAGAGTAGATAGGTGAAGTTGAGCACAAGTTCCGAGAATCTATTAGGCTGTGTGAACATTCCCTACACAATATAGCTTGACAGATAACCAAAGGCTTCAGCGGGAAAGCATCAGTTTACACGAAGCGCTCAGTTACTTTACCTTGATTATACACTATATTCAATGTAGATAAAGTGTACCAGTAAATGCTCTCAGTGTGCACAGGGGGTATGCAATACACCTAAGGCGACGCCAAATAATATCCTTGTTTCATATCACTGTAAAAAGTGTGTTTTTTTGTTAGTTCTTTTGCAAATTTTGAGGGGGAAAAAAGAAAATAAGGGACAAATATGGGCACATTTTATATTGTATTAAAGCTTAACATTGGCAAAGATCATTTATCTCGTAATAACCTAGGTTGCCCTACCCATTTAACCCCCGAAAAATAAGTGCCCTCGTCATATCTCTTATGACTAGTAGATTTTAATTTGAGTGGCCTAACATTGAGCATTTTGTTCCAGGATGACCGTACCTACATACTGATACTCCCCCCTACCTCCAAATCCCCTCCAGCTCCTACATATAGCACCTTTACTCACCCATCTATTCCCTCCCCTCTTACTGATTGGCCAGTTAGTTAGGCCTATTCCCCATCTACACACACACATTAGCCAGGCAGGTAGCACATACAGGTAGATATTGGCCTAGCACCGGGCCCTGAATGATATTTCTCTGTGGACCGCTCGGTAGCCATGGTCCAATCAGGTGCTATTGAAAAGAACTGGATCAATACGATCAAAGCAATATCTGTATTCGGGAACGTTTGGTACTGCTGACATGTTAAAATTATTTTATAATGGCTAGGAAGCAAAGTCCTGTCTGATGGTTCTTCACAGGCTTAGACTGGCTATGTTTTAACTCATCCCTCTCTTTGACAGGAGGACTTTTAATTACTGCATGTCCCTCTTCTATTGAAGGCTATTTATCTTAATCCAGACGTTTCAATATTTTATTCTGTAAAATACCATCTCCTCATTTGTTTGTGAGGCTGGGGAATGGCACTATGGAATGACAATTCACAAATAACAAAAACTGTCAATGGCAAATAAGTCTAGTCTGCTCACATTGTTGTATTTAGGTAGTGAAATCTATTTAGCGCAACTCACTGTTATTGTGCAGAAAATGCGGTTTCATTTCAATTATTGTGAACATAGATATGTTCGCTGGTCTAAATTTTTGCGTATTCGCTGGAGAATTACATTTTGAAATATGGTAGCTTTTGAAATATGGTTTGCTTTTATTGAATAGATATGATATACATATTTTTGCAGATTTCAAAATTCCCTAAATCCATGAAAATATGTACAGTCCAAAATAATAGCAATAACAGTTTCAGGTTTGTTCAGTATGGTTCAACCGCTGAAACCTGGGAACCACATTAAAGACAATGTTAACACTTGCATCCTGTCGCAAGATAAACTCAATACATGAGCCCTAATCCAACTCTACCAACATCAACTTCATTAACAATTTTGTTGGAGGATGGGGCTAAGCTAGTTTACCCATAGAAGAAGCAAGAACTCAGAAATCAGTGTCCTAAATTGAGTTTCACCGAAGGAAATGCCTGGCTTGGGCTGGGTCTGAGTATCGAGTCTGATGCATATCATTGTTACACCCTTTATTGATTATTGATTACTATTGATTTGAAGGGCAGAAATTCAAGTGAACACAATAACGAAATAGGACACAGAGAGTGCTGGGATGCACTAGGGTTTGGGGGTGGGATACAGGTCTATGGAGAGCTGGATTAGTAAGTGAATGAGTCAGTAAGTGAGTGAGTCAGTGAAGGGAGGTGTTAGCCATCCACTACTGTGGGAATCAATAAGCGCCTTGAGGAGTTGACATGATACATGCGTCAATACCGTTTCACACTATTGACTCTCACTGGTAGTACAGGTGATTCGGGCGACACCACACGGCGTCAAAATGAACTACCATCATTCAGGATCCCACGGTTGTGTGGATAGAGGGGACTCTTGGGTACAGGGTGTTGGGTCAGTTGTAGAAATCTAGCAGTTGTACTTTTTCTCAAGTTATATAGGGATATGGCTGAGGCACACTCCCGGAGGATAGTTATAAAATATGTTATTCTTCAAGTGTTGCTTTAACTGGATTGTATTGAAGTAGCTTCAACAGCTTACCTTCCTAGCTGCTCTTATTTTTTACTCTTGGAACCCCCTCATTCGACCAACTCTTGAATCACAGAGTTTTTTTTTCAAAATTCTCCTTATTTGTATTTATGTCCCAGGGTACCTGCTCCCATTTTAACTATGCTGCCAGAGATATGTATAATGTAGGTACATTAGAGTTGAGGGTAAGAAAGACTATTTCATATGTTTCTATTTTCCCCATGCTCATATATAGAAGGCAATTTTATACTTGATTGGGCAGAGTTAGAGTATAGGGCTGTCAGACAGGTTAGCAGATGTCCATTTGATTCATGAAAAAATGAACTTACATAATAGAATATCTGTAAGTAAGCACATCCTTTTTTTCTCATATGGAGCTTATATATCCATTGGTTCTATGTACATTATGAGCCTCACTACTCATGCCAGCATTGGACATGCTGATAGAGTCTCATAATTCCAGTGTAACATTTTATGGTGCACTTTCATCTTTCTCATTCAATTTAATGTGATTTTAATGATTGATAAAATAAGGGAGAGAGGGAGAGTTATATGAACATTAACATCATATGGATCAAGCCGTGAGGGACATGCACATAACGCTAGGCACCAGAGCAATACAGGGAGCAATTTACATACAGCCCAGAATCATCTGAGGGGATCTCAGTCGTGTCTCCTTTCAATGTCTTCTGAAGAAAAATGTTTATGCTTTTTTTAGTCCATCTGAGGGATCAAATATTGATGCGCTGAAAAAGAGGTCAGGAATGCTATGGCTATGAGCTCTATATATGTGGCATCTACCCCCCATGTGGCATAGTATGTGTACCCTACATTTAGAGATCAACACAATACGAGAATCCAGCACTGTCTCTTTCTGTGAATGGAGACATAATTAATTGGATGCATTGAGGAGAACAGAACAATATGAATAGCTGTCACATTTCTGCACATCCCGTTTCCACTAATACTGATGTATCAATTCCCGAGTATGCATACTCATGGCCAAACACTGCCACCTGTATAACATATATATATATATGCGTTCACAAAGTAAAACGGGAAGCATAGAATGTCAATGTGGAATGGTGTAGATGTTTAAAACAACAGAGCAGAAGCTACACCCATCAGCCTGGAGCTCCTTGTGACATGAAAATAGGGCAGAACTAATTGAGGAGAAAAAAACAAGAGGAAAAACTGACACATGAAAGGAGAGGGAAAAAAAGAGAAGAGAAATAGGCAAACCAGACCACAACATGGGTGTGTTCTAGAGCCACAGTCTGGGTGAGGCTGGGACTGGGGGCTGACTGTGTGAACCAATTGTCAATACTGATGAGGATCTAGTGGTAATTGAGACACGGAACACAGGGGTACATTGGAAAGTTTTATGACATGTTTATTTCATGAAGAGTCAGCGACAATCAAGTTTCAAGGTAACATGTCATAAATATAATTTGTTGAAAAACAGTAAATAGGTCAGCGACCAAATGGAGATTTAGCAAGACGCATAATCTCAAATACGCAACATAACAACCAACACCAATTTTACGTCTCGCAATGGGGAGACAGCATGAGAATCAGTTTTAACTTGCGAATCAATCAAGTGGCATCAAAAGGACACCTTAATAAATTTGACAATTCACACAATCACAATGCTAAATAACAAACATGTAATTCAAGTTAATTATGACTGGCATGAAATATCAAATCGAGGTGGAGATCAAGCGAGTAATAATGCATATAACTATAGGTATGGTCTATACTCGAGGACGGTACAATTAATCACTTTTAATGCAAGTGATATGGAGGAAAGGGGGGAAAAAGGAGGAAAAGGGAGTAGGTGGGTGGGGTTTAAAGGAGTTGTTACCTCTCGGGCTGCTGCTGTCAAAGTGGACGATGAGATTCGGATTTTGCGGGAGGGCGAGGAGGGGTGACGTCAGAGGGGCTAGTTCCGGACCGACAGGGTAGGGGGCAGGACATGTACGTTATCCGGCACCGGGGCGCCACAGTGGGAATAAAGGGAACTGCTTCCCGCCTCTCAATTAAGCGGCAACGCTGCGCATTACCGGTCAATTGAGACACGGAACACAGGGGTACATTGGAAAGTTTTATGACATGTTTATTTCATGAAGAGTCAGCGACAATCAAGTTTCAAGGTAACATGTCATAAATATAATTTGTTGAAAAACAGTAAATAGGTCAGCGACCAAATGGAGATTTAGCAAGACGCATAATCTCAAATACGCAACATAACAACCAACACCAATTTTACGTCTCGCAATGGGGAGACAGCATGAGAATCAGTTTTAACTTGCGAATCAATCAAGTGGCATCAAAAGGACACCTTAATAAATTTGACAATTCACACAATCACAATGCTAAATAACAAACATGTAATTCAAGTTAATTATGACTGGCATGAAATATCAAATCGAGGTGGAGATCAAGCGAGTAATAATGCATATAACTATAGGTATGGTCTATACTCGAGGACGGTACAATTAATCACCCAAACACTTAGTAATTGTTGACGGAACAGATGAGTAGAGGTACCGGGGGGTATACAGGTATACAGCGTTCGACGCCCACACTCCATGACACTGGATGTCAAGGACGTCAGTTCCAGCCGCGGCCACCATTTGTGACGCCCCTCGGCGGAGACTGTGCAGGGTATATGATGCTGAGTCTGGGACCCTACAGGCTCGAAGGGCCCGGCGGAACACACGCAGGAGATGTGCTGCCGTTAAGGGTTCGCCCCCGGGTAGCTGGAATGCTGGGGTGTCCGAGGGAGCTGGCAGCAACGCCAGCATAGTCTTGTATGCCATGAGGGCACAGTGTGGCAACGGCCGAGGTAGTCTGTGTATAGGGATTACCACACTATTCAATGGAGACGTGATAGTTTTTGAACTCGTAATTAATACTTTCAATCCGGCATCGTCCACCCAGATGTCCCCACGGAGCACACTGTGCGGGGACGGGCAGGAGGGGGAGACTGCCGTAAAGTTTGACTGTCGCAAGAAAGTGTAGAACCCTACCAGGAGGGCAGCCTTACACACTAGTCCCGGTAGTCCTTGGGAGTCCAGGTACACACAAATTCTTTTAAGGTCCAGCGCTTGTAGCGGAGGCGCTTGGCTTGGCACATGGGCCGACAGGGATTTTAGGCCTCTCAGCATTTCGTGGGCCGCTCGGGAAGAGAAGGCTGAGATATCACCCCCGTTTAATTCCACGTGGAGGCGGGCACCTGAGACATAATTCATGAGAGCACCCATGGATGTGAGGCTGTTAAAGGCATATTGTAGGAACATTGTCACCTGGTCGGCAGTAGGGGCCAAGGGCCACACCCCATACGCCGCACAGAATCGGAGGTAGAAAGTTGATTGCCTCTTCCTGTTTTCGCGGGTGCCAGCTGACACTGAGGCATCCATGGTGGCCGCAGCTTGTCTCTGTAGGGGGGAGCCGGCCTAGGAGAGATCACAAGTCATTATTAAACATGCCAGGGTCGAGGTCAATCTCGAGCATTCTGAGGCCAGCCTCTTCAATCAGCTGGGCAGCCCTGGAGGCGTCCTTGTTGCTCAGGCACGCACGTGACAGCGCGTCTGAGATTGTCATTTTGGCTCCGGGCACATGGGTCACAACAATACGAACATTATGTACAGCACTATAGAGCCACAGCTCACGGGCGCACCGGGCAAGCCAAGGGTCCCGGGTGCGCCCAGAGTTCATTGACACTACGGTGGCCTCGTTGTCGCAACGTATGTTGTAGAGGTACCCTTCTGGGTTGGAGGGGCCAAGGGAGCGGACTGCAATGACGAGGTTAATTGCCTCCAACTGGGTAATGTGTTTGTCAGCCAGGAGCCAGGGGGGGTAGGACACAGCGTAGCACTTGTCCCCAGCATAGGCAACCCCCCCCCTGGAGGCAGCTGTCGCACTCTATGGTCCATTCTGGTCTGCGGGCCTCTGGAATCAACAAAACGCCATTAGATTGACTAGCGTAGGAGGAGAACCAGTTGAGGTCCTTGTGGAAGTCACGAGTGAGGTGTATCCTTCCACGAGGAGGGGAGCGTCTGAGGGTGGCAAGAACTCTAGCCAAAAACCGGCGTGCTGGAGGGACGCAGTTCGCCACATGGAAGAGGGACCCAGAGAGACATTGTAATTCATGCCTAGTTGCCCTCTTTCTCCCCTCCCAGGTACGGAGGTCAGCTAGGACCTCGTTGAGTTTGTCTGCTGGGATTTTAATGGTCATGGACATAGTATTAATTTCATAGCCCAGCCACTGGAGATGTGTAGTTGGGCGTACAGTTTTGAGAGGAGCTAAATCAATACCAAGGGCTTGGGTCAAGGACTCAAGGGTAGATAGGGCCTCCTCTGCTTCCTGCAATGTAGAGTGTGCGGAAGCAAAGTCATCTATGTATGTGAGCATATTGTAGCCACGGCGGCTCATCATGTGGGCGATAGCCTGTGACACTCTTTGCATATGTGAGCACGAGCTCCTTGCACCAAAAGACGGGGAGCGGTCCACGTAGAAGGAGCCCTGAAACTTAATACCAGACAAGGGGTAGTCTAAGGGGTCGGTGAGGAGCTGGCGGTAAGCACGCTGGACGTCTGCACTCCATATGAGGCATCCCCTTCCCAGAGCTTGGATGGAAGTGGTGAGGGCCGTGATAGAGGGGAGGGTGAAGACCTGGGGCAGGCCTTGGAACCAGGCCTTGCGGATTCCGGCATTGACGCTGTCACCAATAGGGTGTGAGAGGTCGACTATAATGCGGCGTTTGTCCGACCCTTTCTTATCCGCCGTCATGAGAGGGGAGGTCTTTAAGTACGGGTGGAAGGGGTCCTCTGCAAACGGGCCGAGGAGGGTGCCCAGTGCTAGTTCCTTGTGTATGAAAGCCTGTATGTGGTCAGCATAGACGTCAGCGTCATCGTGGTTGCTGGGAGACGACATGGGGAACACAGGGCGGGTGTAGCTACTGGGCCAACCATATAGTAAGTAAGTGGTCACATCAGAGTCATGATAGTCAGCCAGTTCATGGGACCAGAGGGGAACATTCATCTTAGAGTCTAGCGGGATCCGGGCGGCCAAGTAGTTGGGAAGACCTGTGGATCTTATGCTAGAGTAGAGTGACATGGCCTCCGGGGCCACCAGGGTGCCATGGGCTGATGGCCATGGCCAGATGGAACGGAGGGTGGGTGCATATTCCCAGGGGCCCATGGGGGCTGCCTCAGGGGCCTCTTTACAAATTAGTGGGAATAAGACCGCCTCGGGGTCTTCCATGAGCGGGTTGGCATGGTTCCGGCGCTGAAAAGTGTCTGCAACCAAGGGATTGACTGTTGAGAGAGTAGGCATGTCAAGGCATACAGGGTAATCACAGGCAGGGAGTTCAACTGATGGTTTGTCACACAGTACATTGTCGGGGCAACGTGAGGACACAGTAGATGGACACATGTGATTAACAGTGGCAGAGGGTGACATGTTATTTCGAACAGCATTGTCAATGGCATCCTGACAGGTGGGATCTTGGTGAGACACATGATCAACAGGTGGGGGGCTTACTGTCCCTGTGCCCCGTCGTTTTTTGAGGGGGGGCGGCTGTTAGACCGGCTGGAGGGACGGCTATTACCCTCCTTGGTGTAACATCTGCTCTCAGGGTGGCTGCGTGCACGGCATGAGTTGGTAAGGCAGTACGAGCAGATATGCAGGCGTCTAACACCAGCGTCTACATGATCAGCTTTGAACTTACACACCCCGGTGTTGAATTGTGAGCACGGGGGGGGCGGGTTTGGCTGACATGAGCTGGGGTGACAACTCCACCACACATGGGGAGTCCTTGCGGGCCGAGGTGGTGGGTGCAGTGGGGTTGTGGGAAGAGGCACCAGGGTTGTCAGATAGTAGACGGCGGGTACCTATTTCAACTCTTTTCATATCTATCCTCCAGTGGTGAGACCATTTCCAGTCAGAGAAGGCTATCTCTGCGAGGACAGCCTCAGACCACGACCTGACATCTTCCCAGCGGTAGAGGCCAGCGTCGGCTGACAGGACGGAGAGATGATGTAGGAGGTGGGGGCGGTCCTGCAATTCAACCTGGGGGGAATCATGTAACTTCAACATCCCCACTACATACTCAGCAAAGGTGAGGTCACTGAGACCCGTCTTCTCACGTTTGGGACCCCTGCGGACGTAAAAGTGGGGAAAGTTAGGATCATCCTTACCCGGTGTGCTTGTAGAGGCAGTCATGAGGGTAGCCAGCCTGCGGGCCACCTCTGCGTGATCAACAGCCTCCCTAGCAGACATGGGTGGGTTGTAAACATGGTGAGAAGTGTTGCCCGGCATGTATGGCTGTGCAAAGGGAAGCTGCTGTGGCACAGGGCATGGCGGTAAGACGTCAGTCGGGGGCACAATGTTGAAGGCAGGAGGTGCATGGGCGGGTGTCACAACATGAGGGTTGACAGGAGCGTGATTGACAGCAGCGTGGTGCATGACAGGGGCCTCATGCGGTGGGTTGACAGCGACACGTGGGGGAGGGTTGACAGGACCGACAGGGCCGACAGGGGCCGTGTCACGAGGTAGGGTTGCATACAACAAGCTGGCCAAGTGTTGAATTTGTCCAGATAAATCATTGAACCTACGGTCTGTGGTCTCCCTCCAGTTGTCGGCTCCGTTCCCCGCCAGCGGCGGCAGGGGGTGAGGCGCTGCGGGCGGCAGGGGAGGCGGCAGCGGCGGAGCAGGAGGGGCCAGCGGCTGGGGGACGGCCGGCGGCAGAGGCGCAGGCGGGGCCGGAGGCAGCAGCAGCGGCTGTGGTCCGGGCACGCCAGGCAGCGGCAGTGGCTGGGGTCCGGGCACGGCAGGCGGCGGCATGGCGGGCGGCGGCTGCTGGTCCCCTGGGGCCGGCGAGAGCAGGGGCAGTGGCGGCGGCGGCAGAGGCGGGTGCGGGGCCGGGACCGGAGCCGGGTCGGCGGCCGCCTTCTTCGTCTTGCGTGGTTTGCGAGGAGGCATAATAGGACAACACAATAAACACACCGACTGTAAAGAGTATATACTGCGTGCTGTAAAGAGCCCTTATTAAACAAGGGACTCAATAAGCAGCCTATATACAATATAGTACCAGTGGTGGAAAGTTTAAAGGAGTTGTTACCTCTCGGGCTGCTGCTGTCAAAGTGGACGATGAGATTCGGATTTTGCGGGAGGGCGAGGAGGGGTGACGTCAGAGGGGCTAGTTCCGGACCGACAGGGTAGGGGGCAGGACATGTACGTTATCCGGCACCGGGGCGCCACAGTGGGAATAAAGGGAACTGCTTCCCGCCTCTCAATTAAGCGGCAACGCTGCGCATTACCGGTCAATGGTGTGGAAACGAGGCTGACCTTGGTGAGCCTGCTGGTACCAAGGTGGCAGGCCCGGAGATTTAGTTCTCTATTAACTTGGCATACGTTAAGCCGATTTAACTGAGTCTAGCCCAGGCAGCACAGCTCTGAGTTCCAGTTTTCTAGTCTTTCTACTCTGGGGTTTATTCACTACTAATGATCTAGTTGCTAATGTGTTCATTTCAATTACAATGGCAAACAATCAATTTCAAACTGTCAGTCTAAGATCTGTCACTCGCAAGTGCCATAATATTATATTTGGCTCTTATATTTATTGTCTATTGCCCATTTACACTGGTCTACATCTTATTTACCTACCTGTCTGGAAGTAACTTTGCCTTGGTGAACCAAAATCATTTATAACCCTTTCTAATATGTGAGCAGGCAAGCAGAAAGGATGGTCCCCGCGGGATTAGTTCCGATTTTAGCCACAAGGGGGCGCCAATATGGCCTAAAATGAAAGAATTAGGCTAAAAATTGCTCTTGGGTACTTTTTTCTGGAGAATTCAATAGGCTTACATAAAACATTCCATTTTTGGCAAAAAGCTTCTTTATTTGGCAGGTAAAAGGAACGTTTTAAAGCCTAAATGGGTGTGCTTGTTGATATGTGTTGCCATGGAAACATGATTTTTTTATTCCAAATAGAGGAAATTAAGACATAAATTGATAGAATGATTTGTGGGGATTGCCATGACGAAAACAGAACAAAATTATGATTACTAGATCGAATTTTATGACTTAAAGAATGAAAATGTTTCATAAATTTCTAATTATCATAAATAATGCTAATTAAATAGGGATATCTTGGAAAATATGAGACATAGAGCTTATTCGGATTTTGGAAGGGGTGATGCCCACACATATTCATGAAGCCATTTCTCAAAGACTAGAAATAATATCTTCTGGTGTAATATATCACTGGAAAGCTTATGACTTCAATTTCAAAGTTGGCTTTTTCCTCGGAGCACCATTTTCCCTTGCCTGTACACATATAATCATATTACTTACCATCCTTAGTCTGGTTATCTAACTACTTTGTTTCAGTAATATGATACCCTCAGTATGGATAACATGATGAGATAAAATGACCTAGTAGCAATATCTTTATAATACTGCTGTAATGATCAGCTTAATGGATGTCCTTACTTTTTCTGATTCAGTCTAATCAAAATATGGAGAGTTTATGCATCAGTTTAAGATCAAATGTGGCGTTTAAATGCAGCTAGAAAACTACTATAACTTTAAAATGCTACACATTATTTGATTTAGAGAAGAACATCGAATAGTATGAGAGTATATTAGATTTGAATAAATTGGACCAAGGACAATTTCCCCTTGAAAACTTAATGTCCAGACACATCTACAGGATATTACCCCTTGTCTTTGCACTTGGTTCCTCCTCAGGACATTTGTAATAATTAATTGATAATAATATACGGTACATCTAGAGATGATTAAGATTTCAAATATCATAGCAAGCTTTAGCTGCTGATTAGCCTCCCTCCTCCTCTAGGTAATAACTACCTTAACTTATATCACCTAACACAACATGAAGTTCAATCACACAAGTTTCTAACCAGCAGTACAATCTAGATTAGGAATGTTATAAGACTCTGCAATCATCTCTTCACCTAATCCCCATATCTATCCTAATACATTAAATATAGAACTGGGAGGCTTAGGATATTAAGGATCAGGCTACTGTGCTTAGTAAATTCCTGATACTGCATTTCTATAGAGTGACATAGCTGGGGATTTGCTACCTAATGGTTGCTGTACAAAACTTCTTCTTCTCCTGGTGGGCTTAGGTTTCTTACACATAGCATATTAGGGATTTACTCCATGATCTAAAACACATATTTTTATGCTAAATTGTGTTTATATCTTTAGTTGTTTCATTAAATTTTTAACGAAATGGGTCGGAAGTCACATTTTTAAGAGCCTAGATATGGGATCCTTAAGTAGCATAGGGTGAAGAAAATATTATTTTTGAAATTTTTGAGTTGTTGACATTTTCTATCACATGAATGGTTATCTTTTGGCGTACTAAGTTAACAACCAGATTTCAACTCCTAATATCTATTCTCATCCCACGGCACGATCAGCCTTCAGTTCTATACCATGGACGTCTCATGAAATTTAAAGCAGATTAAGGTATGAGGGCAGAGAAGGCTATATAAATAGATTGCCTGTATGTTACGATGGATGACTATAACCCTAGCCTTACTAGGCCAACAAATAGGTAAGTTTCAGTCAGAAATTGGGGAAAGAAATTGGGGATCAATTTTCTTTACGATGATTATTGTGAGTAAATAAGATTTTCTGTATGGAGTGGTTGTAGGGAGAAGACTTCTCAACATGAGTGGATATTGCATGAGGTAAAGCTAATGCATCAGCTATTTTTCTTTGCCTACTCTAAAAATAGGGTGTATAGGGGTTAGTAGGGATCCTCATAAAGGGAATGTGTGATTTAGATCAACCAGCAGTGTTGCCCTGAGGTATGAGTGAGCTACCCTGATTGTAAGGGCTCACCACCAAAGCTGTATTGATTGAAGCCTAATATTTAGATAAACAGCTGGACTTGTTAGATTTATAGCCTATAAGGGCTAATGATGATTAGCGGTTGTATATAAACAATGCATAATATCTTGGATAATCCTAGTTCTCTCTAAAACAAATGATTAAAGGGTAGGATCTCTAGGAGTAGAGCATATAGTTCATAACTCTGCCACTAAACTGTGCTACTCATATTCCAGATCGATTTTTACTTCACCAATTTTACACCAGAGGGCAAAAGTATGTGACCCAGCTGATTTTGACCCCAATCCAAGTGACCCTTCAGATGTGGCTGTAAACAAGGCCTCATGCCCACCAAAGGCCTGCTAGTAGACTGAGTGTGCTAACAGCCTTCAGACATACACTGTAAAAAGTGTTTCTATTTTAAACACAAACATTTACCCAAACACATTAAAGTTTAACACTTTCACTGAATCTCAGTATTTAAGCACTTTCTTCTGTCAGCAGGTACAGGGATATGGCTGCTGGTGATGGGTGGGCCTACAAAGGTGAAACAATAGTGGGCAAGGCCAGTTTGGCTGGCTCACTGGAATATTCTGGACAGCACTATCTACTCATTATTGTTGACATTACCTAAATTACCATGGATGTTAAACAACAGTATAGGTACTGTATTTGACTAAGAAGAGACTGTATATAGGGCAGAGCCTGTAGAAGGAGTACGAGAATAATACCAGTGGGCTAGCCAAACTGCCCTCGCCCACCATTTGTCACTGTTGCAGCTCACCCATCACTGGCAGCCATATTCCTGCACATCTTTACAGAATCTTAATTTTTTTTGCTATCAATATGTTTCGGTGAAAGTGTTTAGATTATATACACATTTTTTACCATGTATGGGTGAAGTGTGCAGTGAGCAGTGGGACCAGGTGATCATGCTGTCCTGGCCAGGTGACTTCAGTAGGGGGACCATGAATCAGGCTTTGCTTGGAATTAAATAGTCTATAAAAGAATGATAAAACTATAGCACCCTCTTAGATTTTATGATTACATATTGGCTTCTTAGTATACACATTGTGCAATGGTACCATTGTGTATAGATGTTCTTTTTTTACCCAAAATAGTAGCATGTGGCCTATTCAAGGGGGAGTATACCGTTTTCTGTGGGCACACTGGTGGCAGTCAGTACACTGGTGGGTATCACTAGTACTTAATACTATACCACTGGCAGAGTGCAACTGCTGGTCACACCAGTGCAACTTGTCTAGACCAGAGGACTGCTGGAAAGGAACAACAAGCAAACTATTTGTTGGTTGCCTGAGCCTTTATACATGGGGTACTGGTGCTGGGGAATACAGGCTCACAGGGCTAGGATATGCCTGCATGTGGTGGATGCTGTTAGGGGGATTCTAAATATAACTGAAGTGTTATATAAACTCAACAAGCCTGGCTGAGGGTTTCATGATTTAGGCTGGGATGTCCTGGCCTTTAACTATTACAATTATTGTACCTCATCCAGAGCTATAGAGAACCAGAGTAAATTCAATCGACAAAAATTAGAATCATACTATTTCACTTAAATTAAAATAAGTTAGACACACAGAGTAGCAATCTAAGCGAACAAAACCTATGTCAAAACGCCCTGTTTAAGGCAGTTCGGTTTGAGCTTGGGTGGCCACAGGATTCGATATGGCCATGAGGGAGCTAGATTATTGAGTGGATCCGTAGGTTAGTGAGTGACTGGGAAGAGGTGTCTTGGTATATAAGCTTATAAACATCGGAATCAATACGCACCCCGAGATGTTGACATGATTCATCTATCAATAACATTTCACACTATTGACTCTCTCCGGAAGTACAGAGGTTCCAGGCGCTACCTCACTGCACCAAAATGAACTACCATCAGTCAGGATTCACTGGTAGCTGGTTGTGTGGTTGATAATGTGTGAAGAGGGGGGGGGGGGGGGGGTTGGGTGCTGGGTGTTTGGTCAGTTGTAGCCTTCGGGCTGTCACAAGTTATGAAGGGGGGTACATGTTATGCTGAGTGCCGAGATTTTTATTAAAGTAGCTGAAGACCTGATTAAAGGTGAAAAATCTAATATCAAAGACAGTTGCATTAGTCAATATTAATAGTATTTATCACCATCTACATGACGAACCAGGGCAGCCATCTTGCTCCCCCAAAGTCATTGCCGGCTATTGCAGGTATATGCACTAAGCTTCATCAAGCACAGGGATTGAGACCCTTTTCTGGGGGAAAGGTAAATACATAACTCCATTTCAGTGAAACATTATGCCCTTTTGCAATGCAGCGATTCTGCTGGACCCCTCCTAGCTGGTCTTTTCTACTCATGGAACCCCCTCAATTGAGGCACTAGGACATTGGGACTTTGTCTCCCACAGTTCACATTGTTACTTTTTTTAATATACATTATCTGCTTGTATTTCTGCCCTGAAGCACCTGTTCCCATTTTGAATAGACTGAATACACTGGCAGCAATGATACTATGTTTAATGTAGGCACATTGGGTAGGTCCGTTTTTCCCTCCTTACACACAACAATCGTATAATGGGCAGTTTTATGATGCAAGGCTTAGGTTGTGTGGGAGGGTTGCAAACTGTTAGCAGATCTTATATTAATTCATTAGGAAAGAGTACTGGCATACCAACATAGCACATCTATAGCAAACCACGCTTTTACTCCCCATAGCTAGCATGAATGTCTCACCTCATTTTTACACATACATGAACGTGAAATGCTCATTTTCTAAATTCTTCTGCCAGCTATGGACATAATAATAGAGTCTCATAGTTCCAGTTTTAAGTTCTACAGTGCACTTTTATCTTTCCCATTTAATTCAATGTAATATAAAGGCTTGCATCTCACGTATCCCTCCGAGAGGCATTGGCACATGAACCGAGAGGCAATGACCCAGAGCAATACATGGAACAATTTATGTTCAGTCTAGTAGGAACTGAGGGGTACCGTCATGGGTCATTTCTATGTCTTTTGGGAAGTGTTCTTCCTTTTTGCTCTTCTTTCAGTAAGTCTGATGATTTATAGTATTAAATATTGCTACTCAGAAAATGAGTAAGGGATGCGATTACTATAAGCTATAGTATGTGACATCTGCCAACCAAATAATGGTATTTAGGACAAGGTAACACATGGCAATGTGGAATTCTTCAAAGGTATAAAGTGACAGTGCAGGATCCACACCTCTCAGCATGGAACTCCTTGTGACGTCAAAGTAGGGCACTAAACTAATGTGAAAAACACCAGGAAATGGTGAAAAAGGGAAAAAAGAAACAAGAGACACATCAAAAAAGGAGAGGCAAATAAGGAGAAAAACTAACTAAACCAGACATGGGCGTGTTCTAGAGCCACAGTCTGGGTGAGGCTGGGACTGGGACCGACTGTGTGAACCAATTGTCAATACAGATGAGGATCTAGTGGTAATGGTGTGGAAACGAGGCTGACCTTGGTGAGCCTGCTAGTACCAAGGTGGCAGGACTGGAGATTGATTTAGTTCTCTATTAACTTGGAATACGTTAAGCCAAGTTAACAGTGTTGGACCTGAGCAGGCGAGCTCTCAGTTCCAGCCCTGTTTCTAGTCAGATCTAGTTTCCAATTTGCTCATTGACATTATAATGGTAAATATCTCTTCAACATGAAACAAATGTACATATAACGTTTGTTATATTTGGATATACTGGCCCCCTCGTTAAATTGTTTGATTCTCACTACAGCTAAAAGAATACATACCCACCTATAATATAATAACTTTTACTTGTCTAAACTAAGACAGTGCACTTTACATTTCATATGTTTGGCACTTTTTCTAACTGGTATCGATTTCAATTCATGCTGGTCTCGAATTCAATTACTGACTTGGCTGAAAGTAATTTTGCCCTATGACACTATGAGTTTAACTTTTTTGCTGATGGGGCACATCAAATTCAGTCTCAACTCTGCTTACTCAGCTACAACCTTTAGTAAAATTAAGATGAGCGTGGGCGATGGGATTAGATGGCTATTATAAAAGCAAGCTGCAATAACCTTTTTTTCTAATCAACTTAATGGAAGTAATACTCTGACTGCTAATTTAATGAATCAAATAAAATATATCCATTTTGGACCTTACATAAGTTTAACGTTCATACATCACTTTTTTAAATTGAATTTAAATCAACAGATTGAGAAGTGCTGAGTTGGGAACATGGAAGCAGTACTGGCTATATTGATGCATAAGTTATTAGCTTTCAGGTTTTACACCAAACATTATTTGATTAGAGCTATTTCCACATCTTATTCAAATCAATTAGACCTCAGTCTCTCTCCCTGTCGGCACGTAGATACCTGGATACCTGTTCTGACTGTTCGGGCCTGGGATCTTTCTCCCGTGATCTTTGATGCTCCGGCTCATCGACCCTTTTTCTACCCTTTTTTTTACGTAGATTTATTGGATTCAATCACCTTTTTACAGGCAAAAACTAGCTTGGGCGTATTGCCCTTCTGCTGCCAGCACCCCTACCTATACAGAAACAGTTTGATGGTCTTGATGTAGGAAACAAATGGCTATGTCATTCACATTGATATTATACAAATGATTTGAATAAGTTTAAGGAATAAACAGAATTGTTCCTATCTGTTACAATCAGAAAATAATGATTATAATTGATGAGATGAGATGAGATGTGCGGAATATAATTGATGAGACAATCATGTCACATTCATGAAGCAGCGTGGATAATCCTTTTTTATCGCTAGCTTAAACTTCCAAAGGGTTTCTATGAGTGTATATTCCGGTCTCAGTTCATTCCAGCGGGCAATGCCTCTATATAATGCACTGTGTAATACAATAGGCCTCATATAGTGTAGCACCTTTAGTCTTTTCCCCTGTTGTCTTCTGGTGGGTAAATGTCTATCATCCACAAGGTCAGGATCAAGAGTTAAAGAGAAGGCATAATATAATAGATGTCTATCACGTCTCTCATTAAGTTTACTACAATCAGCCTTGGTATGCATTTGATCAATAGTTAACACGGGATTTTTCTCTAACTTGACCTTGTAAACAACACGTAGGCCCTTATTCTGTATCCTTTGGAGACCGGTATTCTCCCCCTTGTTATCCCTGTCCCAGATAAAATCTGCATAGTCTATTGTGGGAAGAACCATGGATTTATATACAGTTAAAGATGTATCAACGTCAACATGATCTCTTATTTTACGTGATTGACTTATCTTATTTCTAACATCAGCCATAACATTACTACAATGCTCAGTAAATTTTAGCTCAGGGTCTAGGGTTAGACCTAGGTATTGAAAAGTGTTAACTCTTTCTAGCAGGACATTGTCCATAATAAAAACAAGATCAATTTTTTCCAAATTATTGTAAATCATCCACTTGTTTTTTTTCTCATTAACTGTTAGGCTATTCAGTTTGCACCATGCTGCTAACTTATTAAGAGATGTTTGCATTTTATCAGGGTTGTGTACAGATATAACGGCATCGTCAGCATAAAGACATATTGTAAAATCATCAATCTCAGGCAAGGAATTTATGTAAATAAAGAATAAAACAGGACCTAAAACTGAACCCTGTGGAACGCCATAAACAAGTTCTTTATATTGTGATATACAATTATTAGCTATTGTGCACTGCTTCCTATTAGTTAGATAGCTATTGAACCATTTGCAAGTATTTTCGTCAAGTCCAAAACTGGTTAATTTTTTTAGCATAATAAGGTGGGAAACTGTATCAAAGGCCTTCTTGTAATCTAGGTAGAGAGATATGGTGGGTTTATTATTAATCACATAATGTATTATGTTGTTAAGGTGAGAGGTTATAGCAGAGATGGTCGAGTGACCAGCCCTGTATCCGTGTTGGAACGGGTTGAGGAGGCTATGTTCTTTCATATATGCTTGGAATCTAGTACAAAATAACTTTTTCTAATAATTTACCAGGTAGGGGTAGCAGACTTATAGGCCTTAAATCACTAACGTCCAATGAATTAGGCTTTTTAGGGATCGGTACCACTGTCGCTGCCTTCCACTGAGTAGGAAAATGGCTATGTTCCAAACAACAATTAAACAGAATCATAATAATATCAGGAATAGATAGAATGTCTAGATAGCTCAGCGGTTGTAACAGGCTCGTCTTGTACGGAGGGACATTGACTGGGGCAGTGTAGTTGTTATTTATATCGACAGGTGGCAGCGGACTGGCGAGGTCTGATCCAATATTGGCAAAGAAAGAGTTAATGTATCCTGAACATTCATTTGGTGGAATTATGTCTTTAGTTATACTATTTCTCAATTTGAGGAAGGTGGATGTAGTCTTTACCGGTAGTAATTTTCTTATACCTTGCCAGAATTTTTTAGGGTCATCTTTCCTATGTATTAACAGAGAATTTATTTTATGTGTACGACTATTAAAATTTAAGAATCAACTCTATTTCTGTGAAAATCTGATATGCGCCCCTTAGACCGAGACTCAATCATTTATCAAGGTGATATTTGCCTTTACTAATGCTACCTAGCACAGTATGAAGCCCAAACAGAGCTGTTTCATGTGTGTTACACGCAGTGCCATCTCGATGAGGAATCTAATACACTGTGATAATCTGATAATCCTTACCCCGACTTTCTGTCTGCTTTGTTCGACCTTCAATGTAGCATGGAGAGGTTTTAGGATGTGGAAAATCAGGTTAATGCGCTGAGTATAGTCCTAATACTTTAATTTTATAGTAATATAGCTGCGAATCTGCTTTCTATTACATGTAGCACTGTCCTTTCCGCGGGGGTTAGCACGGCCAAACTAATTTTCTTATTTCAAGAAGCTAATATGAATAAACTCGCCTGGCGGACAAATGACTAATTATAACAAAATATTTTTTCATAAAACTAGTCATTTGTCCACCAGGCTAGTTTATTTATCTGATTTTCCTGAAATCAGAAAATTATTTTTGGCTGTGAGTCTTCTGACATATTTAGCACATTACCTGAACTTAGTATCTGAAACATACACTTTAATACCAAATTGTGTTTTTATTATTGTAGTTTAGTTATGAGATATTGTGTATAAAACAATGCAGTATGTACTTTATATTTAAATGTCACATACCAAGCATGTTACTATAATCTTGCCCAGAATTCCTCAGCTCATAACGATATGATTCCAACTTCCCAGTCAATAGGATATAATATTTCATGACTATGATCTGACCGTCATAATCTATACATCCCTCTCCATTAACATCACCCTGCTATTCTATACCATGGAGGACTCATGCATTTTTCAGCAGAGTTAGGTGTACCAGGTATGAGGGCACAGAAGGCTGTATAGATAGATTGCTCCTGTATGCTACAATAAATCACCGTGGCCCTAGCCTTGCTATGGAAGGACGACAGGTGTTTTTCAATTTGAGATAAACAAATGGGGATTCAATTTCATTATAATAATCATTGAGTGTCAGTTGGACCTTTCATAGGGAGTGGTCGTAGGGACAACACTTCTGAATATGAAATAATATTTAATGTAGGAGGCCTTCTTTTATGGTGAAGTCCTATATCTTTTTTTTTACTTTGTCTAGCCTAGCTAAATATAGGGTGTCTATAGGGTGAGTAGGGATCTCCATAATATTATAGGAAATGTATGATGTAGATCAACCAGCAGTGTTGCCGCGAGGTATGGGCAGGCTACCCTAATTATAAGCGCCTCACCACCAAAGCTGCATTGATCGAAGCCTAGAATGAAGAGAAACGGATGCACTCTTTAGATGTAAAAGGGATAAAGATAATTAATGGCTATGTACAAATGATTCATATATATATATTTGGATAATTTATGTCTTGAATGATGAACTATTGCAACCATTGAACCTTATCCTGAGGTCAAGAGAACCAGTGCAAATTAAAACTGTGTAAGCAGATTAGATTCAGGCTATGTCTGGGTGGTTTATATAGCTCTAATAGACATATTGGCAGCCTTCCATTGCTAATCTATAATAAATAGATTGGACCCCATAGTCCACAGGCATCTTATTTCTGCAGGACTTCTACAGGGTTTTTGCAGTAGCTTTTGTACAGAGGGAGACCATGGTCATAGTCAGCCTCAGCCCTCCTGACGCCAACCCAAACGCACACCAACAGACACCACTTCTATCTGGGTCTGATAAATGGGCCATAGATGACACAGAGAACACAGAGTTCAGTGGATTTAAACGCTGCTTTGGAAGGGGTCTGCCATCAGCGGGACTTTTAACCCATATTTTCAAAGGGGGTGGTAGAGTAGTTTAAGAGTATAGGCTGGATTCACCATGAATCTGACACATATCCTGAGACGGACAGTGACATTTGAGGTTATCTTTGTACAGTACTACTTCTAGTGTATCTTTTTACTTTTTACTTTACAATTATTCACAAAAGAATAGTTTGTGGATAGTGGGGGGAGAGCTTATGGTCTGAGATTGACCATGACATAACCTAACTACAAAGATCATGTGGGAGCATAGAGTGACCTCGTAGACAGGATTCACTGGGTAGATAGACCAATGTTTTAAGAAAGAGGTCTGACTCCTTCTTTGAGAGAAGTTTGATCTATCATAAGGTAGCTTTAGTATCAAACCAACCAGTCAGCACAACACAACACCTAACAACACTTGAACTTCCCTATAGAAATGCAATATCTCACAGACTGGCTATGCCATGCAGCATTATTGGGGCCTATTTAGGCTACCCTACAGAGAGGTAGTTTTAGTTGAAATCTTGGGGAAATTTGCAACATTTTAATCACAAGACTTAGGTCCCGGATTGGTTCAGATGAGAGCGAAGGCAAATATGCCCCATTCGTGTGGCTGTTTTTGTG
The DNA here is from genome assembly GCA_947462335.1 of Harmothoe impar. Taxonomy (NCBI): domain Eukaryota; kingdom Metazoa; phylum Annelida; class Polychaeta; order Phyllodocida; family Polynoidae; genus Harmothoe; species Harmothoe impar. The sequence goes on from OX381716.1 coordinate 54,933,623, forward strand.
TTTGTCGGTCTGCAGACATTCATGTTCTTCATCTGTATTTCTTTTCCCTCTGACCTTCTTTCTTCACATTGGCAGTAGCTAATTCTGTAAAATAACTCCCTGTTTTTGCTTCTGACACCCCCTCTTTATTCTCGAGGCTCTGCCCAACATCCCAGAAATATACTATGTATGAGCATTGTTTTTATCAGCCCACTATATACTGAGTCATATTCACGTTCAAGAATAACTCATCCATGTAGGGATTGAGAGGCTAAGGCCCACTGCCTTAGGATTCGATTGGTTATAACCCTCTGTGTGATAGCCTTAAATGGAGCGTTATGAAAAGGCAAAACCATTTTAACCATTTAATCACTGACATATGCATGAGTGGATATGTCAGCAGCAATTGTGTAAATGTATGTTCCTCTGTGTCCGAGTCAGGTGTACTGAGATCTTGCTGGCCGTGAGGTGTTGATAGTGGCATTCCTAAAGGCATGCATGCTGTTTAATATGATATTCCCTTTGTCTATGTGATACCCTGGTGAGTACCTTTCCAGAGCTGAATTAATGCATCATGCTGACATTGCAGACTAAATGTACTCCCGCGATGTCTACATAACACATGAAAGCAATAAAGGGCAAAGTATATTAAAGCACAATGTAACCCTCAAGTGTTAATAGGTTAATGGGTGGTCCCTGTAAGCTGCTTTACAGCTGGAGGTGTGACAGGCTGAGATCCAGTTTGTGTGATCCTGCTACCTGGGTGTGGAGTACCCTGGTCTGCCCCACACAGGTGTGCTAATACCTACACAGAAATTCTACATAGTCTGGCCCTTAGTCTATAGTGGCTATCCCAGGTTGGTCATCGGGAAATTGGTCAGGCATGACCAAGCCCAGTTAACAAAAAACGCTATACAACATTTCACAACGTTATATATAACGTATCTCTAAGGCTCCGTACTATGGCATGACGTTATATATAACGTTTTAAAACGTTATTTTGACGTAAAATAACGTTTTTTTTTTGCAAGCTGGGAGTGCTATTCGAAAATGACTCCAAAGGACTAAAGACTAAGGTAAATTAGTCAGTACTGACCAACCTGACAATTTCAACTAATCTAGGTTGCTAGTACATGGAGCCAAGAAATGACTAACTTGGTTAGGCACATAGTGACTGAGATATTGGTTCTATAGGGAGCAAAATAATTATCCGTGTAGTGGATGGAGAATTAGGGTAAGATACATCATAGGCCACCTCTATTGAATTGAAATATTGATGTAAGAACATCAGTGAGGCACTATTCATATGATGATGTGTGAATCTCATTAACTTAATTGGGGTGGGACGTGGCTTAGAGGTAATATAAAGCTTTCGTCTGGCACATACAAAATCATAGGTGCTAGACTTAGCAGTGCCCTGCTGATTGAGCCGCAACCTCCCCCCTGCAGTGGTAGAAACACAGCATATCAAAGGCCTGTCCATCTCACACTGTGCCTATGTAGTGTGGGATGTAAAAGAACCATTGCCTCGGTAAAAGTGTGGGGGCGTACTTTCTACCTTCAGTCATCCATAGATTCGATCACCATCACTGCCCTTGAAATGACCTCAGCTGTTAACTAGGGCATAAAGCAACCCAACCCAACACCAACCAACACCAACCCAACATCAAGCAACCCAACATCAACCAACCAACCATTAACAGCAGACACCAGACTTCCCACTCTTTGGCGTGAGACCCAAATGGCTAGAAATGGTAACTGTAGCAATACCCTGTTACTAAACTACAGATATATCGTAGGTGTGATATCTGTTCCATGGTGTGTCAACCCCTGTACTGAGAGCAGAATTTTGACAACATGATAGCCCTACTGACATTTTACTGATCCACATCCCAAGAAATTCTTAAATGATTACAGTTTTTAGAATGTCAGAGGGTGGACAAAACCGCTACTGGTCATGTTCAGGGATAATAACGCAGGTTATCGTTTTGTCAGTTGGGAAATTGGATGCGAAAAGAGTTAATATTGAAATCCATGTAATGGGTGTATGAAAAACTTTGCTTATCGGTCAAGTCTATTTGCAAATTGTAGGGCCTTCTTCAATTGTATTAAGACTCAGTGTGAAAACACCTATTTCGTGTATGCAAGTATTGTAAGTATGATTCATACTGCTTTCATACTTACACATCACGCATGATCTCAGGATACAAGGTATTATCTTTCAGCATAAAAGCTATAGTATGGACATTGTCCATGGGTGCAGTATTTTTGCATCGCAACCATGCCATGAAGGGAACATTGTCTCTGCAAAATACAGATTACAAGCACTTTTAGTCCACCACTATAGTTCAGCAAATCCGTTGGTATAGAATCTATTACTGTGCCTAACACATCGTAACGTTTATCCTAAGCTAGAAATCGGATTACATTACATTACATAGCCGGCATAGAAACCAGTGAGATCAGTGCACAAACAGATCCTCGGAGTGGACTCAGTGAATATGTGATACAACCGTTGCCTTTTTGAGAGACATTCACATGGGATAGGTAGGGCAGAGTGTCTCCTATGGATCAGTTCATGGTCAAGTGATGAAAAAAAGATAAAAACGTGACATTTTGTTATCGTTCACACTTTTTACTCTGTGTGGCAGTTATTTATGACTATTTCATTAGCAGGTCGATATATGTTCTGTCCCCTCTCTCACCATGAGTAGAAGCACACAGCACACGGGGCGCACAAATATCAGTTGAATGTTGAATCAATGTTGAAACACGGTTGATCAGTGCTGATCAAAAATCTAACAATGCTGTTTCGTGGTTCCGTACCCACTGTGTGAATTTTCATCTACAGACCTTTTCCTGAAAGTGTGAGAACCACACCCTCATGTATCCTTATATTGACCTCCAAGATACTCAGTACACTACATTGAGAGTAACTTGTTTCTAAGACCAGGGCTTTGCTGATGGCAATAGATAGCGGCCATAATAAGTTATTGATAAAGGCCATTCAGCATGGCACTATAGACCAATGCAGTGAGAAAGGGTGACTTTTTCATAATTAAGTTTTGTTTATTTTGGTTTTAGCAGATTTCTAATACCATTGTTGGCAATGACTATGTTTCTAACCTTCTCATATCAGGAGATTCACAGGACAATTATCTTTAAAAAGTATATAGTAAATTGCAGGATTTTGAGGTTATATTCATATACTAGTAGGTCATGCTTCAAAAATGTTCTGAAACTTAATCAATAACACTTCTGAAAACTCACCCTTTTTTGCTGCATTGGTCTATAGGCAGAACTGGCTCTCTACCAGTACTGAGGGCCACCGCAGACAAAGCAACTAACGCTTTTTTAGAAAGTGATTATGGCTGTGTCTCATGAGATTGTAACAATTGGATAGTCTTTGACCGGGTGACGTCTTTGACTGGGTGACGTCTTTGACCAGGCGACGTTTTTTACTAGCAAGATTGAAACAGCTGAAATTGGGGCTATGTACATGTAAATGCCGGGAAATTTGTAAGATTTAGTGTCATAATATATATATATTAACCTTTCCTGCCGCATTTCCTTCTAAATAGGCCCCTTTTCAACTGTTTTAATCTTACCGGTCAAAGACGTCAGCCGGTCAAAGACGTCAATCGAACCACAGACCTCTTGCACCGGTTACAAACTGTTATTGTTACTCAGCTCCCTACGTTACTGGATTGGTTCGGGAGGGGAGTAGTGACTATCCAAGCGGTCCACCCCTGCAGGCCAACTACTCAGACACAGAGATATCACTGATAGTTATAACTCTATATGCCCACCATTCATGTAATCAAAATCACATTTGCAACATGTGGATTAAAACAAACACAGCTTCAGGTTTGCATTGAGTTGGCTGTGATGCTATTCGTGATGACCTAAAATGGAGCATAATGAAAAGGTTAAGACCTGTAAGGGGTAGATTTTAAACTGGTATCCTGGTGCCTGTGAAGTGTTAATAAGTTCATGGGTGATCACTGTAAGCTGCATTAGACGGGGGGGGCGGGGTCTAAGAGAGTGGAGATCCACTTTGTGCAATCCTGCTACCTGGGTACTCAGGTGTGTAACATGCCCAACACAGGTGTGCTTATACCTGATTGAGGGGGATTAGGATAGCATACATTATGGAGTACTTCAGTTGAATTGAACTACTGAACTGAACACATCAGTGTTGTATAAAAGGATGTGTGAAGCTTAAAGATTTGCACACTGCAATATCACTCTTATTTTAAATGGTATTATTTGTGTAAGTACATTTAAGAAGGCGTCAACCAAAATACTGGTTAAACTGCATATAATACTCATCATTATTGTGTGATGTTCCTACAATACTCTGTCACCTTTGTAACATGGTTACGTATTTCACAGTGCTGCTCAGAACAGATTCCACCATCATAACATGATAGCCCTACTGACATTTACCCATCCACACCCCAAGATATTGTCAGATGATTACATTACTTCAAAATGTCAGAGGGTGGATGGGTACGCGTTGGCAAAGAGGGATGCTCGCCTAGAAGGACACAGATTATGGTTTCGCCAGTTGCAAAATTGGATGTAGAAGCAGGGAATTGAAACCATTGTAAAGGGCGTGTTAAAAGGTTCTCCAGTTGGTTTGGGTCTCTTTACAAAATGTTCTTCACTAAATGTAGCCGTTTGGCTAGCCCTTAAGCTGATAGGCAGTTTTATGCAGTTTTATGCAAGTATTGTTAAAATGACTCATACTGCTTTCATACTAACACCTCCTGCATGTTACAGAATATAGCCTGAACATTGTGGTAACAGTATTTGCATTATATACAGATAAAACCATGAAGTGAAGTGTGCAATGTCTGAGCTAAAAACAAACCTCTGCACTACATTTCCATATAGAAAGAAAAACCCAGATGTGGTGAAGCTATTGCTTGGTAAGGTTCATGAACTCTTTCCTACATCTATGCTGCATGGTTAAGAAAAGTTAAAAGATAACCTACCCAGTATAGAAAGCTTACACTATAGACCATTAACATCTGTGAAAATACTGATCCAAGATAAATCAATGATCGCTTCTTCATGGAATGAGATCAAGATGCCTGTACAAGGAATAAGCCTACCCCTAACAGTGCAGTCCCCTGCCCATATCCCCACACCTATCATTATTATGGCCTTCAACCTTGCTTTTTACATTAAAGGGTAACCTTAATCATAACCATCCATGCAGACTGGCCTGCAGTTGAGAATAAAGAGGGCATACTAAGTGAGTTTTATAAGGAGGGAGGCAGAAACTGTAACTTCCCCATGATACAAAAAAAGAGTGGGTTGGGGTACAGAGGGTAAGACACAGGAGGAGGGGGCGTTAGGTGCAGAGTCTTTAGACCTGTTCAGCAGGCCCTATTTTTATCCATCACTTTACCATGAACACAGGGTGGCACATCTACCACCATTAGGGGCAGCGCTGATTGGTCAGTCAGCCTTCACAACCCTCCTGGATGTACCGGAGTACCCCTGAGATGGGCACATATACACTATCAAACAGAGAAAAGAAACATGGTTGAAATAATGTCGTTCATGTAGGTTGTTCTCCATAATTTAGATATAACAAAAAGCAACCAATGCTCATGAATTCCTAGAACGCATCTGATTTACCTTGCGAGTGATGCTTCTGAGAAGTAATTAAATTAGGTCCCTTCCCTGCAGTCCTCTTCATCACGTCTACCCTCTGCACCTGACTACCTTTTATCTACCTAGGAAATACATTCCTGCTCACATGCACCTAAATTACAGTCTTAGCACTTGAGTACAATGTCCATGTCGAGTTTAGGAACCTCTCTTAAAGACCATCGTCCGACACATGTTCAATATAGTGGAACATCATTTTCCCAGAACCTCTTCATTTTATGCTTTTTCATATGAGCGAAGGCCTGTATTGCAATCTCCAAAGGCGAATGGAGGGGTTATCAATGAAAGGTGTAGAGACCTAAACTAAGTGATAATGGAAACCGGGCTTGAGGAATTTTTTTTTTTTTAAAGTAATATTTATTCAGGAGGGAACAGGTTAGGCTCATTAATAAAAAAAATATATAACCTATTTATGATTTGTTATGTTTGATAACATCCTTGTGAGTATTAAAATACTGTGTAAATGGCGGTCAAATATACAGCTGTGTCCAGTGTACAAAAAGGTAAGTGTTGATAGTGAGGGAGTGAAGAGGAGAAATGACCATTGTGTTAGTTTGAGTTAGGAGGAGGGGGAGCCCTACGGCTTTCGGTAGGATGTGGTTAATAGTGTAGGATATTTAAAAGGGGTGGAGATAGTCTGGTAGTTGGGTAAGGAGAGTAGGCCATCTGCTGGCAGCAATGTCAAATCCTGGCTACCCATACAGTTTCGATGAGTAACCAATTACAGCCAACTAAAGACCTATCCTAGTTCCTTGTAACTGTTACTATATATAATGTTTTTGCCATACTTTACTTATATGGTTATTTTTCTGTTTGCTTGCAGGTATGTGTCGCAGATGTCAGTGAGTGTGGGCGGTTGTGAGTACAAACACTACCTCAGGTGATGGTGGTATATTATTGAACAAAGGTCGTAGAGTGATCCTACAGGTCTGGTTAGGGGCATGTGTGGTCGAAGATGATATGATTATAATCCTGACATACAGATACATGTACATTGTGGGAAAATATGGTGGGCATGATCCATTATAAGTAGTGTTACTTATAACACTACTACATCTATTAAAATGGTAAATATATGTTTTAGAATAATATGGAAGATGACTGAACATGAACATTGAAGCATTTAAAGATGTGAGGGAACAGATGGTTTTCATTTCAACATGAAGTCGTTAAAAGGACACCTGTTATAGATTCTAGTGCAAACAACATTTCACTTGAACCAAAAAAACAACAGCAAGAATGTAATATAGACCATAGACTGATGCTGTCATGTGCCAATGCCTGGCAGAGGCCACTCGTTCATGTAGCACAGAAGCCAAATTCCTATCCTATTTGTCTGGCTGTTATTTAGGTTGTCAGTCACCAGGCATTTCAATTTCTCATCTATGTTTCTTTTTTTTTACGACATCCTTCTTCCTCACTAGCAGTGAATCAGTGTGTATTTCTGATATCCTACATACATCCACTCTGGCACCTATATTATACTTCCTGTATGAGGACAACCTTTATCCTACCCCCCATTTACAGAAGCAAAATCACATGTAATGAAATCCTGCTAATAATGTTTGAATATAAGAGGGTTAATGGATTTGCATTGACTTGGTGGCAGCCATTTATGTTATGATCTTATATTGAGCATTATGAAAAGGCTAAGGGACCATAATTATGTAACCACATTTTCTTTATACGTCAGTACATACCTATTTTAATTCAATTATACAATCACCCTGTATGAACTAGTCAACAGGCAATATTTACTATAGACTAGAAAAGGGATACGGATTCAAGGACAGATTGTTTCGTTTATATTTATGAACTAGCTAACAGACAATTTTTACTTGACTAGAAAAAGGTTATGAAATCAATAGAAATAGCAGAGAATTAATTTCTCTCCCTTGTATCAGACTAACCTAACTCTTAGTAGTTTTGATCAATTAGGAGATTAAAATCAATTGAATGATCTTGCAAGTTTTACATTTTAAGATTGATTGGTCACAGTGGGCTATATCTAAGCCCTAGTGGTATAGTGCTTATCATACTAATGATAATTAAAATATAGCAAAAGTGTTATCGAATGTGTACCGCGAGTCTGAGGCCTCTGAAGTGTTAATAGGTTAATGGGTGGTCCCTGTAAGCTGCTTTACAGCTGGAGGTGTGAGAGGCAGAGATCCACTTTGTGTGATCCTGCTACCTGGGTGTGGAGTACCCTGGTCTGCCCCACACAGGTGTGCTAATACCCAGTTTAGGGAAACTAGAGCAGCATACATTATAGACAACATGCATTGAATTTAACCAAACCAACACATTAGTGTGTGTGGATCCCGTTTTATAGGGTTTATAGGAAAGTACACTTTGATCTCTTGAGTCCTAGGCTGGCTGCACCCTCCCTGTCTACCTGTAGTTGACAGCTGGTACTATAGCTACTGCACATGTGCATAATGTTGCACATAGTGACTGCAGAAAACAGCACTGTCCCATTAGCTGCATAGTTGAATACATTTTGTAACATGCATTATTGGTCAGTTACGATAGTAACTGACCTCTATGCATACCCTAAGGAAAATCCAGATGCGCGGCCTTGCGTGACGAGCCCATGCACACATGCACCACTATCCCATAGAGAACCCCTTGACCAGAACCCATCGAGCTCCACTGCCACCACCACCTCTGGGAGAACCCAGTACATTCTAGTTCTGAAAATGTGATGTTGGTCATGCCACCACCACCGACAGGGCACCACTGCCACCACCCTCTCATTCTCGGTTTGCACACATAACCCACCGCCACCACCACCCTGGGCACTTTCTAGTACATTCATGTTCTGAAAATGTGATGTTCCAGCAACACACACATGCCACCCAAGCCACCACCTCCACCACCCACGCCACCACCTCCACAAACACACATACGTATGTGGCATTTGTAAAACCACTGGAGCCCGCCTAAGTTATCACACCTCCCATAGGAGGCCCCTGGCACCACCGGGGTGGCCTAATCCCCACATTGCGGCCCTTAAAGGGAAGTGGGATCGTGTTTGTTAATGGTCTTGGGACCATTAGATTCCCAATGACCATGTACCTAATTTTAGTACAATGCGTTATTTTTCATTTCTGACAGCAGATTCGTAATCGCCAGAAAAAGCTACCCCAAATTCATATATTAAAAGTCACATATAATCGAATTCCAGGTGGTGGCTGTTGGTGAGCAGGTGGCTGTGAGAAAGCAGGTGGCTAGGGGCGAGCAGGTGGCTGTGGGCGTCAGCGCCAGGCAGCACGTAACCGCTGTTTTACGTCTCGGCGGAAAAAGCGAGTCGATCGGAGCGTCAGTAGCGACACCATCTTCGTTGCAGCTTCGTTTTTGGTTCGACGTGTCGGGTTGGCCGGGGGGCGGCGTGAGCTGCAGATTATTTTGCCTCCAAAACCGATTTTGCCCCCAAAACCGATTTTGAGCCCCGAAACGATTTTGACCCAAAAACGATTTTGAAGTTCTCCTACCCTTCCGAAAATCGGGCCGATCGGAGCGTAAACAGCGAAGATATTCGCGATTTTCGTTTTGTCGGATTATATTGGTACCTTTGTGTTCTCCGTTTCTCCCTTTATCCCGTTTTCCATTTATCCCGTTCTCCCTTTATCCCATTCTGCCTTTATCCTGTTCTCCCTTTATCCTGTTCTCCCTTTATTCCGTTCTCCCTTTATTCCGTTCTCCGTTCATCCCTTTCTCCATTTATCCCTTTCTCCATTTATCCCGTTCTCCCGTTCGCTGTTTATCCTGTTCTCCCGTTCGCCGTTTATCCCGTTCGCCGTTTATCCCGTTCTCCATTTATCCTCGTTCTCCCTTTATCCCGTTCTCCCTTTATCCCGCTCTCCCTTTATCCCGTTCTCCCTTTATCCCGTTCTCCCTTTCTTCCATTCTCCCGTTCTCCATTTATCCCATTCTCCCTTTATCCCGTTCCCCGTTTATCCCGTTCTCCCTTTATCCCGTTCTCCTTTTATCCTGTTCTCCGTTCATCCTGTTCTCCGTTCATCCCGTTCTCCGTTCATCCCGTTCTCCGTTCATCCCATTCTATATTTATCCCGTTCTCCCTTTCTCCTGTTCTCCCTTTCTCCCGTTCTCTGTTTATCCTGTTCTCCCTTTCTCCCGTCCTCCGTTTATCCTGTTCTCCCTTAATCCTGTTCTTACTTTATCCCGTTCTCCGTTTATCCCGTTCTCCGTTTATCCCGTTCTCCCTTTATCCCGTTCTCCCTTTATCCTGTTCTCCCTTTCTCCCGTTCTCCCTTTCTCCCGTTCTCCCTTTATCCCATTCTCCCTTTATCCCATTCTCCCTCTATCCTGTTTTCCCTCTATCCCGTTCTCCCTTTATCCCATTCTCTGTTTATCCTGTTCTCCGTTTATCCTGTTCTCCGCTTATCCCGTTCTCTGTTTATCCCGTTCTCCCTTTTTCCCCTTATCCCGTTCTTCCTTTCTCCCGTTCTCCCCTTATCCCGTTCTTCCTTTCTCCCGTTCTCCCCTTATCCCGTTCTTTCGTTCTCCCCTTATCCCGTTCTCTATTTATCCCGTTCTCCCGTTCTCCCCTTATCCCGTTCTTCCTTTCTCCTGTTCTCCCCTTATCCCGTTCTTCCTTTCTCCCGTTCTCCCCTTATCCCGTTCTCCCTTTAGGTAGAATACATAAACACCCTCCCCTCCTAGGCAGTGGTGATTTGACATGGCATGGATTGTGATTCGGGGAGGGCGGGGGGGGTGATGCGGTGTACAATTCACAAGCCATTCTTAACCACTTGCGACACTCTATATAGACCTTATATAGATGTTATGTGGGGGGGGTGGCGGGGGGGGGTGAATGCGATGTACAATATACCGGCCTCATGCGCCCACACCACCACCACGTCCCCTCCCTTTATCCTGTTCTCCCTTTCTCCAGTTCTCCCTTTCTCCCGTTCTCCCTTTATCCCATTCTCCCTTTATCCCCGTCCGTTTATCCCGTTCTCCCTTTATCCCATTCTCCCTTTATCCCATTCTCCCTTTATCCCATTCTCCCTCTATCCTGTTTTCCCTCTATCCCGTTCTCCCCTTTATCCCATTCTCTGTTTATCCCGTTCTCCGTTTATCCTGTTCTCCGCTTATCCCGTTCTCTGTTTATCCCGTTCTCCCTTTCTCCCCTTATCCCGTTCTTCCTTTCTCCCGTTCTCCCCTTATCCCGTTCTTCCTTTCTCCCGTTCTCCCCTTATCCCGTTCTTTCGTTCTCCCCATATCCCGTTCTCTATTTATCCCGTTCTCCCGTTCTCCCCTTATCCCGTTCTTCCTTTTTCCTGTTCTCCCCTTATCCCGTTCTTCCTTTCTCCCGTTCTCCCCTTATCCCGTTCTCCCTTTAGGTAGAATACATAAACACCCTCCCCTCCTGGGCAGTGGTGAATTGACATGGCATGGATTGTGATTCGGGGAGGGCGGGGGGGGGGTGATGCGGTGTACAATTCACAAGCCATTCTAAACCACTTGCGACACTCTATATAGACCTTATATAGATGTTATGTGGGGGGGGGGGGTGGCGGGGGGGGTGAATGCGATGTACAATATACCGCCCACACCACCACCACGTACCCTCCCTTTATCCTGTTCTCCCTTTCTCCCGTTCTCCCTTTCTCCCGTTCTCCCTTTATCCCATTCTCCCTTTATCCCCGTCCGTTTATCCCGTTCTCCCTTTATCCCATTCTCCCTCTATCCTGTTTTCCCTTTATCCCGTTCTCCCTTTATCCCATTCTCTGTTTATCCCGTTCTCCGTTTATCCTGTTCTCCGCTTATCCCGTTCTCTGTTTATCCTGTTCTCCCTTTCTCCCCTTATCCCGTTCTTCCTTTCTCCCGTTCTCCCCTTATCCCGTTCTTCCTTTCTCCTGTTCTCCCCTTATCCCGTTCTTCCTTTCTCCCGTTCTCCCCTTATCCCGTTCTCCCTTTCTCCCACTCTCCGTTTATCCCGTTCTCCCTTAATCCCGTTCTCCCTTTATCCGGTTCTCCATTTATCCGGTTCTCCATTTATCACGTTCTCCCTTTATCCCATTTATCCCATTCTCTGTTTATCCCGTTATCTGTTTATCTCCGTTCTCAGTTTATCCCGTTCTCCGTTTATCCCGTTCTCCCTTTATCCCGTTCTCCCTTTATCCCACCTAAAACCATTAAATATCATTAAAGATTAACTAAGTGTCTGTAACTGACCATGCAGCTTTGCTGCAGACCATGAAGGAACCTTTGACACTCACCCCCGAAATCTATGCCCCCTCGTAGGTGTTTTACAACATGTCCACCCCCTAGAAACTGTTACATTACTTTTAAATCTCAGAGGGTGGAAGTGGCAGCTGCAGTCCATGTTAGCAGAGAGGGATGATCTAGCAGAAGAACACAGGTTTTGGTTTTGTCAGTTGCAAAATTGGATCGAAAAGAGAGTGGAAATCGAAGCAATCTCAAAGGGCATTTTAAAAGGGTGGCCTGTCGTTTGGATGTCCACAAATGGCGTGGTTTAAGAGGAGCTGTTCCACTAGCCTCTCTAAAGTGCATCTTTTTTTACTAATACACAGTTCAGAAAAGACTGCTTCCAAACTAACACATCCTACTGCCTGTAATCAGCTAACCAAGTATAATGCAGACATTGGGAGCACATTATCTGTCAATAGAAAACCCTCCCCCTCCCAACCCTGAAGACCTAGGACATGACATTTTATAACTACGGCATGAACCTCATCTCACCCATTCATAGGCAATGGCTTATAGCTGAGAAACAAGGGTGGCTCTAAGTGGGGTATTTGAGGAGGGAGGCAAAAATGGTGCCTTGTTTGTGAATAGTAAACAAAGAGTAGGTTGGGGTGTAGACGGTGAGGTACAAGAGCAGACCATTAGGTGCAGGGTCTTTAGATCTGTTCAGTAAGTCCACGTTGCTACCATCACGTTACCATATAAACATCTGGTTCCAAATATGCCACTAGATGGAACAGTGTTGAAGCCTGCAGGGTCCACCACTCTTTACACAGCTTCTGGGACTACTTATTTATATGGATGGAGCTTGTCAACTTCCAAGAATACTTCTGATTTATTTTTCAGGTAATGCTTCCAAGAAGTAATCAAATCAGTCACCGCCTTTGCTGTGCTTCTCAATTATTTCTAGCCTCTGAACAAGAAGTCTATCTTTCCTACCCAGAAACCTCTGTTCTTCTTACCTGGAAATATATCACTGCTTTAGAGCATCTGTACACTAACCACAGGGCTATGCAGCTTCCTAAAGGGACATAGGCTGGCACATCTGCGATACAAAGGAATATTGTTGTCCTAAAACATGTATACATTCCACTAATTGCCAGAATAATTATATATCATTTATAATCCAGGGCATCAAATAGAGAATTAGGGCTATCTATTTAAAAGAACACTGGCAGTCCTAAAAGTAATACTACAGTTGTGTGTTCTTATTTTTATGTTACACTATAAGTTGTAAACCATCCTAGGAAGCTAGGTTCAAATGAACAATTATGGAAATGGGTTCAACCATCAAAATAGCTTCTTTCTATGAAACCAGAACATATTCGATTCGGGGAACTAGAACCCCTTGACCTGGCTATTATAGAGTCAGCCTCAGACTAACAGCTACCATCAGTCACTGAGTTGGTTCTGGTTTCCAAATGCACTACGTCATGCTGGTTTTCTCCAAATTTGTTACATTCCCGTCCAGCTGCCATTCCTCAAACAATGTATATAGATGTCCACATTTACTTTAACTGATTGCTGGCTTATCCATCCACTCATCTCTTTCTAAAGGAACCACTAGATACTGAGCAAGATGGTACAAGCTATCACACACCTTCGCAAACTGGGACCAAGGTCTAGAACATTATTCCCCCTTATGCCTTGGCTTACAGTGCATTAAGTACTGTTCTTAACCCTTTATAGGTCACATATTCCTTTAATTGGATATCCCCATTGCCATCATATGATAAAGAGACACAGCCCTGGTGAGTCCATTTGTCAGAGCTTCATTTAGGCCTTATTCCGACCCTTCAGCAGTGTATCTCATAGGGTCAGCATGTTGATTTAATGCAGCACTGGGGAGTTACTCACTAGAGCTGTATTCAAGCATTAGGTCAATAAGTCTCATACTAATGAAATTATTTACTAGGTGGTCCTTAAAGGGTGAAAGGAGGAAGGCAGAAACTCTGGCTTGCAGGCAGTAATGAGGGAGATAAGCAGACGGGGGGACGCAGTTCTGGGCGGAGGGGGCTGGGTTGAGGTGCATGGGGTGGTGAGGCCATTGGGTGCAGGGTCCTTAGATCCATGCAGGAGACCTTGATCACTCCCCATCACTTTACCTTAAACATGACGGGTGTTAATCTACCACCAGGCAGGGGGCTGTGCTAAACAGGTCAATCAACCTTCACACCCTCCAGGGTCTACCTCTAGGAGTCATTATCTAGTGGTGGAAAGGGGGAGCGTATAATTGTGCTACATTAGTATGATAGACCCCACCGATGGGGTTAGGCAGGGTGAGCCAGAGAAACAGAGACAGTTACACAGAGTTGAGGAAATGAGAGGGTTATTCAGTAGAACCCCCAACCTAGAAAAAAAAACATCTAAAAAATCCAATCTACCAACTACCCAGAATACTCTGATATATTTTATAGTTCCCAGCTGACTACTCACCTGGACCTAGATAAGTGTCCTGTACCATTAGTACACTAGGCACATGGCCACAGGCATCTCACTAAATGATTAAGAAAGTCGTTGCTCTATAATTTGGAGTTTTATTCCAGTTAAACAGTGTGATACATTTTATAAAACCAGTGGTAGCTCGTAGCTAAACATGAATATATATGTAGTGCTTTATGAGTCAGTCCTTGTGGTATTAAGGGAAAATTAAAACAAATATATTTATGATTGTCTTTGGTGTCTCAAAGGACAAATGATTTATATCTTCATATGTCTATGAGGGTTGGCGGGCGGAAACAAATTTCTCTGAGATGTTCACTGCGTGGCGAAGATGGCGAAATGGACGAGTTCTGCTGGTCCCTGCATGGGGGCGTCTCTGTGTGAGACACTTAGGAGACGCTGAGTCTTTTCGCGCCATGAATTTTGCCGCGCCCACTTTTATGTATCATTAAACGCAATGCTGCACATTACGCAAAATGATTAAGAAAGTCGTTGCTCTATAATTTGGAGTTTTATTCCAGTAGAGTGTTTTTAGAACATGTTAAACAGTGTGATACATTTTATAAAACCAGTGGTAGCTCGTAGCTAAACATGAATATATATGTAGTGCTTTATGAGTCAGTCCTTGTGGTATTAAGGGGCAAATATAGTCGCCATGACATTAGCGACATTGTAGGAGGACTGAGTCGCAATATATGGTCTCATACCATTTGTGGATGACCATGTTCCATGTACGGCCACATCATTTTTATCACAACCTGCTGTCACAGCCGCTAGTGCACCGCCGCGTCTCATTGAATGAGATCTTACAGCATGAGCATATGGGCAGCCGAGGTGAGATAGGGCCTGTTGTAGTACAGCTACCAACTGTGCTGTAGTTAAAGGGGAGCCATCCTGGAGTGTAAAAGCCGGCGCACCCGGTAGACCTTGTACCTCAGTGACATATGCAACCCAGGCTGTGGCTGGGCAAGCAGGGGAGGCAGGGATGCGCGGCAGGATGAGGACTGTAGGAGTGTCTCCTAGCTTTATAGTCTTAGACGATTTTATGACAACTTCTAGACCAGTCGGCATGCTGGTGATGTCTGATCTCTGGAGGGTGTGTGGACCACCCCACATGAGTGCATTTGGAGTGAGTAAATTTGATGTACGGAGAAAAGCAAAATAACCAACACATAGTGCAGCTTTAACTGGTGAGCTTCCATGTGCTCTA
Source organism: Harmothoe impar (assembly GCA_947462335.1). Classification (NCBI taxonomy): domain Eukaryota; kingdom Metazoa; phylum Annelida; class Polychaeta; order Phyllodocida; family Polynoidae; genus Harmothoe; species Harmothoe impar. The sequence continues at coordinate 54,949,176 of OX381716.1, forward strand.
TCCAGGTAAGTGCATACTGCCACCAGGTCACCAGGGGTTAGTGCTGGTGCTGGGTGGGGGACATGTGGGTTGAGTCTTTCTGCTCCTTTTGCGACATTATCTGCTTCCATGCACCTAAGTGCCCTTCCGTCCCCACCCCTCTCCTCTATCCATATTTTTGCCCCTGACGTGTAGTTCTTTCTAGAGGCTGGTGATGTGAGGGAATTTGCCAAATACTGCTGGTATAAGCAGCTGTCAGGCACTGAAGGGTAGAGTACAGGGACTGAGTATGACAGAGCGAATGTCAGGTACATTTTTACCATTGCTTGTCTGTTCTTTATCGACTTTGTAGTAAGGGCTGCATTAGATGACACCAACGCTTGCTGCCCTAGCGGGGTACCTGGAGGAGGAATGAGAGTGATTAAAGAGAGTGTCTACTTCATGATTAATCAAGCTCATATGTTAGCAAAGAAGGGGCATGGGAGGGCGGGTTGAACCTCAGCTAACTGTCTACATGCCACCTGCTGAAGGGCGTAGCGCTTCTTCTTGGGCTCTGCCATCCGACTCAAGGCATCAGCCAGGGGAATATCCCTCCCCGGCTTGTGACGAATGTCTATAGTATGGTCGCCGACAGCTGCCTCAAGCCAGACCTGGCGGGCACAGGCAGCAAGGACAGGGTCCTTCGTCCTACCAGTCTGAAGTGCATACTTTGATGACAGGTTGTCAGTGTGTATAACTACCTTGACTCCTGTCGTGCATGCAGGCTTGAGGGATCTGTAAGCAACGAGTAAGTTCACAGCCTCTCGCTGGTGTGTGTGTGGGTACTTCTTTAAGTGCTTTGCATCATACTGGAGAGTGTAGTAGTGAGTATCACTATGGCCTCCTCCTCCTGTATCCGACGAGTCACACTCAAGATGGTACTCCTGTGAGTCCGTTTCCAGAAGGTGAACACCATTTGACCTTTGGGCATACAGGAGGAACCACTTCACATCAGCTTTGAAAGATGTGCCGACCTGTATCCTGGCGCCATCTTGAGTTGCTCTGAGTGATTCAAGTATCCTTGAGATGAAGCGGCGTGCATGGGGAACACACTTAGCCACATGGACGAGCTTCCCTGCAAGGGACTGAATGTCTTTCTTGGTTGCTACTCTGAGTTCCATCCACCTCGAGCACTCGGCCAGTATCTCAGTTAGCTTCACACCTGGGACTGAGACTGTCATTGCTAGGGTGTCGATGCAGAACCCTAGCCACTCCAGTGCATGTGTAGGAGGGTGACATTTTTCTGGTGCCAGCTGAAGGCCGAGTCTTTTTGCGAGGTAGAGGAAATAATTGTACGAGGCCAGAGCCTCCTGGTGGGTTGATGCTGAACCACAAAAGTCGTCTAAGTATGCCAGGCACCAGTACCCGGCCTTCCTCATCAAGTAGACAACAGCGTTTGTTGTTCTCTGACACGCGCTGCCAGAGAGTCTGCAACCAAAGGACGGGGTCAATTCTAAGAAAAACATGCCGTCAAATGAGAGTCCAAGGAGGGGCATATCACCTGGGCATATCCTCAGCTGCATATATGCCCTTGCCAAATCGGCCTTCCATAGATAGGCTGATGGGCCTAGGCGAGTGACTTGGTCAGAGAGGTCCTGTACCGAGGGAAGTGTATAAGTATGGGGCTTGCCTTCTAGGCAATTCTTGGATATGCCTCCATTTACGCCTTCACCTTTTGGGTATGACAAGTCAAGTATTACACGACGTGTAAGAGAGTCCTTCTTAGGCCTAGTCATAATAGGAGCCAGGTGTGTCCAAGGCTTGAAGGGGAGGGCAGTGAAGGGGCCCAGCAACCCGCCAAGTGACAGCTCTTTCGTTATGAATTTCCTGACCTCGTCAGGGTACTCAACAGCCGAGGTGTGATTTTTTCCAACAGTCTTTGGAGGAGCCGAGGCAGTATAGCCCACCGGGAAGCCATACCTGAGGTAGTCACACAGCTTCTTGTCATGGTAGCTTTCAAGAAGTTCATCCCACTGAGGGAGGTTTAAGCCTGATGGTAGTTCCAGCCTGGCACCCAGATGGTTGGGTAATCCTGAGTTGCTCACTGCTGAGTAGAGCATAGCATACTGCGGAAACTCAGCCCACTGTGTAGAGTTCAGCTTAGGCCAGTATGACTTGCGTACAGGTGCAAACACGTGAGGGGTTGGGCCAAGCTTTATTGGCTTAACTGTGTCAGATATACTTGGTATGTCTAGGTCAATCCTAGCATTGACATGGGCATTTTCTTTAGCCTCATGATGGAGATGTAGGTCAGGGTTGTTGACCAGTGGTAGATCATCGTGTTGAGAGTCCTGAGGAGTGCCACCTTGCCCAGTAGGCTGAGTCACAGGGTGCAGGGCAGGAGGCTCAGGCAGTGTAGAACCCGAGAGAAGCTGGAGGCGTTGACCTATGGCCGTAGCAGGTTGTCGAGGTGTGGTGTGGACGGCATGACTAGGAGGGCAGCTGAGGGCGCCATCACACACTTGTCCAAAACCTGAGCTAGGCTGACTAGTGGCACTCGCTGCTGTCAAGGCCGAGCTACTCTGACTAACATAGGCTCTTTTAAAGCCTGAGCTAGGCTCAACACAAGCTCTTTTATAGCCTGAGCTAGGCTCACTAACACAAACTCGTTTATAGCCGGAGCTAGGCCCACTAACACAGGCTCGTTTATAGCCGGAGCTAGGCTCAGAGTTACTTGTAGAGGTAGGAGGTAAGAGGCATCGGGGGGCAGGCTTATCATCAACTAGTGCAGTTAGTGCAGAGGTACTCCTAGTAGGCAGGCTGGTCCTGGCCGGCCTGGCCTCGAAAGGACGAGTTGTAGAACAGGTTCTGAGGCTGGGACTAAGGCTGGGACTGGCCTCTACCCTTGTTTCTGCACTCAGCCTTTGGGTGGTACTTGATGGCAGCAAGGTGCTTTCTGCAGTGAGAGCAATGATGAGCCTGACTGACACCAGCCTCAACATGCGCCTCCTGCTTACTACACCCCGCCACAGTGTTGAAAGCCTTACATGGTACATCCGCCCTGTCTACTGTAGGCCTATTTCGCTGGCGTTTTGGGCGGGTCGTAGACTGTGAGCATGCCGGCTGCTGAGCAGCTGATGCTGAACCGGCAGCAGCCGATGCATGGTGAGCAGGTGCAGGGTCATGAGCAGTTTGCAGAGCGTATCGCCTGCCCAGAGCTGAGCGGGCATTTTCAGATCTGCGGGACTGTATGGCTGCAGCATCCTGTGCCCAGTCATATTCATTATTAGCGACCCTGGCCATGATCTCCTCACTCCACTGACGGACCTGAGGCCACTCAAACTCTTTAGCATCGCATATCAGCTGGTACATGTGGACAGTTAGGTGAGGTTTATGAACTGCAGGGGTACGGGGGTCTTTTATCAGCCGGAAAAGCCCATAAAGGTACTCCGGTACATCAAGCTGAGCGAGACCAGTAGAGATCTGTGCAGGACCTCTCTGTACATATTCAAATGGCTGTATTGGCCTACCTCTTATTGACTGGATCTGTCTTGCCGTGTTGTTAAGCAAGTAGTTCACCTGCTGCGTGACGACAGGGTCTGGGGCGTCACCATACGCCATGGGGAGAGCCTGGGCAGCATTGTTGTCGGTCGGGGCTGCCTGCAGTACAAGGGCATGCAATGCTGCAGCATCTTGGGACGGCTGTGATGGACCACCGACGGCGGCTGGGCGATCATACGGGGCAGGCCGACGAACAGGAGCATTAGCCTTCCCTCCTCCAGCCATGAGTTGCTGTGCAGTCAGCGAGATGGGCGGCATGACCTGATTAGGCGCCCCGGGAAGGAGACCGGGCGGGGCGACAATTGTTGGCGGGAGCTGTAGAGGGTACGCCCCGGCGACGTCCGCGGGCGTCTGAGCGCCAGCGACAGCGGGCTGGGCGACAAGAGCAGGCTGGACGCCAGCGGCGTGTGGCTGTGGAACAACACCGGGCATTGCGAGTCCGGCATTCTGGACGGCAACATTCTGAGGGACCAACAGCTTCACATACTTGAGTATTTCACTGGAGGTACCTTCCACATTTACTAACCGTCCGTCCATCGTATCCACTCTTTCAGTCAGCGCCTGCACTGGGGAGACAACCACGAGGTCCGGTCTAGCGTTGGCTGGGGTAGCAGGCGGCGTGGCTTCTTTGGCGGGCGCCCTTTTACTCTTTTTTGGCGTAGTCTTGTTATCTTTCTGCCGTTTAGAGCGTGTAACAGGGGCCGCATCCTTTTTACCTTTTCCCGGCATGGCTACTTTGGTATTTGCAGCCTTTTAACGGGGTAGCCGCCGGTAATTCCAGCAACAAATTTCTCTGAGATGTTCACTGCGTGGCGAAGATGGCGAAATGGACGAGTTCTGCTGGTCCCCGCATGGGGGCGTCTCTGTGTGAGACGCTTAGGAGACGCTGAGTCTTTTCGCGCCATGAATTTTGCCGCGCCCACTTTTATGTATCATTAAACGCAATGCTGCACATTACGCAAAATGACTATTGCCTGACACATCTGTAATGTCGAGAATATTATTTCCTCAAACCTAATTGTTGATTGCCAGAATGCCTTTATTGCAATCCAGGCTAGCAAATGACGGGTCACTAATGGGAAGAGCAAAATTTAATGGTGGGTCATGTAATACAGCTTCCTGTTCCAGGAAGTCCTATCACTCATGAAAATTGTTATTGCCAGTAGTAATGCTATTTCAGAAAAAATAATTCATGCATCTAGAAGGAATCATGATTTCTGTCATTACCTGCTTTTACTAGCTGCAATGTAACCTCCCTACCATAGCCCCTACTCTTATCCTTAAGTTACATTTATTGATGTCATCTAACACAATAATCTGAGTTCCAATCAAAAAGTGGCATGTTTGTAATTTGCAATACAATGCCATATTACTTGTATAATGCTTTAGAATGTACTAGGGAATTTAATAATACCCCATAATCAATCTCTCAACAAATCTCCATTTCTGTCTGCATAGAAAGATATTCAATATATCACTGATAGGTTCACAGAGATGGAGGATCAGAGCTAAAAAGAGCATATTCCTGATTCTGAACTTCTCTACAATAACACAGCTCTCGATATATTGTCTTACACTGTATAATTTATGTTATACTTATCCCTCTCATGATCTGCTTAATAGCTACTTTTCACAGTCTAACCATGTTAGCATCCTCTGCCTTAGATTTCCTCACCTGATTTTAGAATGAGCCCAGTAACACAGACCGAAGATACCCGAATCCCCCTCTGCACTATAACCCTGCCAAGCTATTCAATAGAGGCATCATACATGTTTAAAACAGACTCAGGTACATTCAATTCTAGGCTATAGAAAGATCTAAGCTGATTGCCTGTATACAACTATGGGTCACCACACTCAAGGGTTCCTAGGCCAAAACCTTTTAGTTAAGTTGAAAAGGCAACTGATGTAAGGGCGATGCATTGAATTCAAACCTACATCCTGTTTGGCATATATGTGCCTCTACATGGGTAAAAATCGACACGGGCGACACGGCGACACGGCCCTTTTAAAAATCGGCACGGGCGACACGGCCCTTTTAAAAATCGACGGACATGAACAAAATGAATAGAAGGTATAGCTATGTATGGGGATAAAAATCGACACACTGACACGGCCCTTTTGCTTAAATTCGACACAGCGACACGGTCAAAATTGTGGGCACCCATGTAGAGGCACATATATATAATAATTCTGAACATTGAAGATTAGTCTATGTAGATGGCCTATCTGTGTAACCTTGCCTACTCTCTATCTATATACAGTACCATGGTGATTGAGGATCTCCATAAAGAATAATGTATAGCCTAGCTCAACCCGCAATCTCGCAGCAATATATTCAAATGGGCTACTCTGATCATAAGGGGCTCACTAACTGAGTTGTATTGGTATAAATAGAACAGACAGCCTCTTAAGATTTAGAACTGGATATTATAGGGGGCAATTGTGATTAAGGGCTTCATACATATGAAGGAATATTAATCCCACAATATGCAAATTATGTGCTAATTCTATAGAGGACAAGGTATGGCAACATAAATATCAATGAAAGCAGTATCATTGTACACATGATTTAGCCTGAATCGTCTCAATAATATCACATATCAAAGCCCCATGATAGCTGAATAATATCAATAATGAATGAAACGCTGTCGTCATATTGAGGATCCTATATTTATTGTTATCCTGTTGCCTGCAAAGTGTTAATAGGGGTCTGTAAACTGCTTTAGATGGGAGAGCCTAGAGCTGGTGCTACCCCACAAGGGTATGTTTGTATAAATACCTGGTTGAGTGACATTAGGTTAACATACATCATAGAATACCCTGGTTATTGTGAACCATTGAATTGAACAGTGTGGTACAACTGGATATCTGAAGCTTATTGATTGCACACACATTTTAATATCAGATTTTAAAAGATGACGTCATCTGTACTTAAATGGAAGAAGGGTATAATCATTCTACTAGTTCGGCTGCATATAAAACCCTCCTTTATTGTGTAATATTCCTACAATACTTTGATATGGCTACAGTGGCTCATATTGGTACTGCATGAAAACAAATTCCACCACCATAACATGATAACACTACTGACGTTTACCTGCCCACTACACAAAATATTGTCAAATGAGCACTTTAAAATGTCAGAGTGTGGATGGGTCTGTGTAGGCAGACAAGGATACGTGGGTAGAAGAACACAGATTGTTGTTGCACCAGTTGCAAAATTGGATGTAAAACAGGAAAATAAAAAAAACATTGTAAAGAGCATATCTAAAGTGTTTTCCTGTTCTTTGGACCTCTCCACAACGGTTTTCTGACTTAAATTAATGTAGCTATTCGGCTAGCCTTTCAAGAGAAAGGGCTGTTTTATATAAGTGTCCTTGGAAGGATTCATAGTGCTTCATGCTAACACCTCCTGTGGGTTATCTGTTATCAGCTAAGTGGTCAGATGTAACTTGAACATTGTGGTCACAATATTTGTATACATAGAAAGCCATGATTGTTAGTGTGTATTGGCTGAGCTAAAAAAAAGACCTCTGCACACAGATGTCCCATGGTAAGGCAAATTCAAAGGTGGTAGAGCTGTCATTATGCTTGACCCCTTCCACGGGGGCAGCCAATATATTGCACAAATTTGCGTTCATTTACAAGAACTACAGTGGTAAAGGGAATAAATAGTATGGACTATTAAGATCTATGCAGTTACTCACCCTTGATACTGGATGATTAAATGTTTATTTCTCCAGACTGAACCCATGTACTTGTACAAGAGACCGGCCTAACATTTACAGTGTGGACCCCAATTATTCTTATCATAACAATCCATGTGACGTGGCCTGCAGTTGAAGTTTTTGAGGAGGGAGGTCGAAACTGTGACTTGCTCATGATACAAAAAGAGCGGGTTAGGATATACACTGACTGAGAAACAGGGGAAGGAGTCTTTAGATCTGTTCAGCAGGCCTTATTTTTACCCAAGAAATCTACATAAACACATTGTGGCACATCTATGACCATTGGGGGCAGTGCTATGGTTAGCCACCAGTCACACTCTTTTGATCCTACCAGATTTCTCTTGAGACAGCATACATACAGTATGATAGACCGAGAGAGAAGGAGCATATTTCCAAACAGTGATTTTCATTCATATAGGAATTTTTCCCCGTACAAAAAATACAAGAAAAAACCAACCATCCCAGAAAACATTTAGTTCATCTTGCAGTTGATGCTTCTGAGAAGTAATTTAATCAAGGAAAGCCAGTGCAGTCCCTTTCAATTACCTCTACCTTCGGCATCTGGCCTGACAACTCTGCAATGCAGAGGTACATTATTTTCCCAGAACCTCTTCACTTTATGCTGATTGTGTGAATGTCTGTATTGCATCCAGTGAGGGAACAGAGGGAACTATTGATGGGAAATAAGCAGCAAACCATGGTTCACTAACTACAGCCCCCTATTGTAAGTTCTTGCAGTTCTAAAAACAATTTTGCACTGATTCTTCTTCAGGAGATCATATTTCTGTTGTGTTTTCGGAATAGGAGTAAACACTACTTTGATTCTGAATTTGACTGGATTGTACAGGTTTCAGACCCTTCATACAATTTGGGGTCGATAGGTTTCTGTATCATCAGATGGCTTATCTCAAGAGACAGGTTTGTTCTTAATTCGTTTCTCTGTAGGGCGAGTAAACTGAACGGGAATTTATGGGAGTTCATGTGAGAAGTTTTAGATATGTATACATGTAAATAAAATGATATAAATACTGATAGCGTAGGAAACACAAAATAATCACAATTGCCTTCTATTTCCGGTTTTAATCTTTGGCTGTCTGGTGTGTTCATCTTTAGATTCATGTCAAATATTTGATTGTCATTACACGAAGCTAAGATTACTTGAAGGGGCTGGCAGTGTTTTGCATAAAAGAAAAAAACCCGTCTTTTCCCTATTTATGATACTAAACCTAACGAATTAATTGGTGAAAATATGGAAGGTAACATGATATCATATTCACATGACACTTTCATTTAAAACACACTCAAAGAAGAACTTAGCATCTCATATTCATTCAATACAAATTTGTGACATTTTGCTTCTGTGTCCCGATGTATTTTTTTTCTCCATGTCTGTAAAGTACTTCCCATGCACTTTTACAATGCCATAAAGTTAGATTATACAACTAATACCATGTCGCACATTCCTGAAGTCTTAGATATACTTTGGGAAACAATGCTCAGCCAATTTTTCTCTGTCGCCCCAATAATATTTGAATTTTCTATATGAGAATCACCTTTTTCCACCCACTATAATTATACAGGATTACATCCACATTTAAACAAATCCTGCAAATAACGTAGTCCTGGACATAAGAAGCTTACTGGCTTCACATGAATTGACTTGAATTGATTGTTGGCAGCTTATTGTTATGACCTTAAATGGAGCATTATGGAAAGGTTAAAGGACCATACAGAGCCGTTTCACCTCTTACTTAAACATCAGTGCATATCTTTTAAAAAGACACAAGAAAGGTTTGTATTAAAATTACCTCAATTGGGAGATTCAACTGAAAGAACTGAATGAAGTTTTACATCTTACAAAGTGCCATTACATAGGGATATAACCAAAACATTTTCATTCTCAAATTATGTCCCTTTGTCCATTTGAGACAGCATTGACTAGCTTTACAGTGAGGCATATCCAAGCCCTGGTGTGTGCTGGTGATACTTGTGATACTAGATAAAACACTGATGTCATATCTTTTGTGTACTGTTAGAATGCTACCTGTGGAGTATTAATAGGTTAATGGACATTCTCTGTAAGCTGCTTTAAAGTGGGAGGTCTGAGAGGTGGGATCCACTTTATGCGATCCTACCACCTGGGTACTGTGTAGCCCAGCCTACCCTACACAGGTGTGCTAAAACCTGGCAGGGGAATAGGCGTAGCATACATTATAGACTATCCGTGTTGTAGTTAAAGGTATAAGGGAGGGTTCGGTCAATTCTGTTCCGCCAGGAACAGGAGCCATCGGTCGGCCGTGGTCTTCCTCGATATGAGGAAGGCGTTCGACACGGTCGACCATGGCATCCTCCTAGACAAGCTGGAAGCGCTAGAATTAGGTCCCAGCTACATAGGCTGGATCAGGAACTACCTGTGTGACAGGAAACAGCAAACACGGGCCAACGACCGACTATCCAGCAAGCCACCGTCAATCGGGGCGTTCCGCAGGGGTCCGTCCCCGGGCCGCTGCTGTTCGTGACCTACGTCAACGACGTATGTGATGTCATCAGACATGGAACCTCGTATCTCCATGCAGATGACCTGGCAGTACTCGTCTCTGGTAGGGATGTGGACACAATTAAAGTATTGATGCAGGAAAATCTCGAAGCTTTGTCAGGCTGGTGCAAGAAGAACAAACTAACTGTCAATACAGAAAAGACAAAAGTCATGTGGTCGTACTCCCCGCGCGCCATCCCAGACTTATCGAACGTGGGACTCAACATGGATGATGCACAGCTCCAGGTTGTAAGGGAGTTCAACTACCTCGGTGCCTTGATCGACACGCACCTGTCCCTGAGTGCACACTTGAAAAAGGTGATCAGCTTGGTCCGGGTGAGACTAGATCAACTGAGGAGGCTACGGTCCAACTCTGACAGGCTTGCAGCGTCATCTGTGTATGTGCACATGATAAGGTCTATTATTGATTACTGCGGCTTCCTGAGTGGCGGGGGACCAATCTGGGCAGTACGGAGGTTACAGACCTTGCAAAGCAATGGCTTACGAATATGTGAGAGGAAAAGAGACCCCAGGGGGGTGGACATAGCGGGCCTACACACAGGCCTCGGAGTCAGCACAGTAGCAACAACAAGGAACCGCCAACTACTCTGCCTCCTCCACAAAAGGTCCAAAGATGAGGAACATATCCTGCGTCGCCCGAGAGTACTGCGCGGCATGGATAAAGTGCAACTGAAAGTCCCACGCGTCAAAAAGGACATTTACGAAAGGTCCCCACTCTGGCGGGGCTTGCCACTATGGAACAGACTAGAAGCTGCAACACAGACCTTGGAAGACCCAAGCAAGTTCCTAGACTCTCTGAAGAAACTACCAGACGCCCCGCTCATGCTCTGACTCATACTATTGTGGTTCATCTTTCTAGGCTGAGCCGCCATACCTTGAGCTAAATCACTGACTTTACATGTCATATCATTAACTTCTCTATTGCTTAAATTACATTTATTATGAATATAAAATGAACACTGAGGCTGTCACTCGAACATTCACTCCTGCTATTTTTAAAGCAACCACATCTCTTTGGAGTAGTATCTTTTATTACTTCTGGCATTTATTTGAAAATCGTCCTCTGTATACTACGAACTTAATGCCAATAAAAATTAACCAACAACAACAACAACAATATCTCTTAACCACTTGAAATTACATTAGTTTGGTAAATGATAATGTGATAGGAGCAAAAAAGCCAATACCTTAAAGTGCTAGATTTTGATATATTGACATTCAAAGATAGGACACCCTATGGCTGCATATGGTGCAAACCCTTTTTTTCAAAAACATTTTTGAACTTTATGAAAAATTGACCAATAATATCCAACCACATTTCTAGGATGTTTAAAGGAGATTATGTGGAAAATAAAAACTAGTAGTAATAGGTGAATCTGATGAGTGTTGTGCTTTACAGGTATGTATCATGTCGGGACATTGTATCTCCTAATGTTGCTGTGGACCACACCTAATATGTCTTCAATTGGTTTCATTTATTTCACTAGTGCTGAAAATGAATTCCAACGTTCTGACAGGGTAGCTTTATCATATTTACCCTTCCCCTTCCAAAATATATTGCAAAATGATTTCATCACTTTGATCTCAGTAGGTGGAAGGGGTTGCTGCAGTTCATGTTACAGAGAATAATGCTTTACAACATGAACACAGAGTATTGTTCAACAAGTTGCAAAATTGGATCGAAAATAGAGTGGAAATTGAAACCTTAGTGAAGGGCATTTTAAAAGTGTGGCTCGTCGGTTAGGTTGGTGTGGCTAAAGTGAAGCTGTTCGGCTAGCTCATCCCAAAGTGCACTTTTTACCAAGAAGCAGTTTGGAAAAGCCTGTTTCATATAAACCGAGTTAATTGTTATTACGCTGCTTTCATCTCAGTATACAAGGTATAGCATGGACATTGTCAGTAAAGTATTTGTGAATAGAAAACCATGACATGAAAGGTACATTGTCTGATCACATACAGAATTCTGCTGTAATGATGTTCATAAACATGACAAGACTAATCGCCAGGTGGTGTGACACTAGTGTTATTGTGCCACTTGACTTGGTCCACTGATAAATCCTTTTTGGATAAATCCAAAAGTCAGAATGCATCCATTATCAATATCCTTGGATACCTCCCACTTCATACATTGCAGAGAAACCCTAAAGATGCAGACTTAAAGAATTGGTGCATTTCTGAGCTTGGGACTGGCCTCTATCTGCAAACATGTCCATACCAAGCTAAATCAATATGATTGAATGTAAAAAGGGCTATATCATTTACAGCGCAGTACCCACCCCCCAACCCTTGAAAGATATATAATGTTGCTTCTTTTAAATCACAGAATAGGTGACCCTTATCATACTAATCCATAGAGGCTAGCTAATAACTTAGAATAAAAAGGGGGAAAGAACGGTGCTGGTGGTAAATGAAGGGTGGGCTCGGGTACAAAGGATGGGGTACAGGGGGAGGCCATTAAGTACAGGATCTTAAGATCTGCTCGGTTGGCCTGGATTACTCCCATCACTTTACCATGGGCTGGCACATCTGCCACTAGAAGGATGAGTGCTAAAGCCGGAAGGGTCCGCCGCCCTTCACACAGCTTCTACTACCCACTTATATAGATAGAGTTTGCTGACTTCCACGAATACTTCTGATTTTGTTTTCAGGTGATGCTTCCGAGAAGTAATTAAATCAGGGACCTTCTTTTCTGTCCTTTTCAATTATTTCTACACTCTGCACAAGAAATATGTCTTTCCTACCCAAACGAGTTTGTCCTTCTCACCTGGAAATACTGTCTTAGAGCATCGGTACACTAGCCACATGGGGATGAGGGACCACCAAAAATGGTCCCTGGCACATCTGCAATGTAGAGGAATATCATTTTCCTAAAACCTACTCTATGCTTCCTACTAATTGCCAGAATATTGCAATATGTAATCAAAGAAGGGGTATGGCAAACTTCTTAATGAGAACAGGGCGTCTAATGGAGGCTTATGGAATATACCTTCCTGTTCTAAGAAGTGCTGTCAGTCTTGAGAGTACTATTATAGTTGTGCTTGCTCTAACCACTCATCCATCTATACTGGCAGGTACCAGCATGATAGCTGAATCTAGAGGGGTACGGGTACAATGCATACTCAGCCCAAGTGTAGTTGCCTTCCCACACTGGGACCAAGGTCTAGAATACCATTCCCCCTAATGCCTTGGCTTACAGTTGAGAATGAGGAGGGGTGGCACTAAGTTAGGGTCTTAACCCTTAAGGGTCCCATCTTCCTTTGATGTGTTATGCCCCTTGTCATCATGATGCATCAATGCAGGATCTGATGAATTGACTCGTCAGGGCTGGATTTATGCATAGATCTATGCATAGTTTATCAAGCCAATTAGGTCAGTGTCGTGCTCAGCACTAGCAGGTTACACACCAGAGCTGCATTCATGAATTATGATAATAAATTGCAAACCAATGGAATGTAATGTACTATGCAGTCCTTAAAGGGTTAATAAGGGAGGCAGAAACTGTGGCTTGCAGGCAGTAATGAGGGAGATAAGCAAAATTGGGGGCACAGTTCCGGGTGGAGGGGACTAGGCTAGGGTACATGAGGTGGTAAGGCCATTGGGTGCAGGGTCCTTAGGTCCATGCCAGAAGCTTTGATTACTGCCTGTCACTTTATCTCACAGGCTTAAACTATGTACCATGCTTATGCTAGAAGTAGATGACTGTATGTAGCACAAGGTATCTTTCAACCCTAGATGGCCCTTAGGTACCGTGTATTTAGACAGTACTGCATTACAAACTGCTTAGTCCACCAACATCTTTATACTTCAGATCGAGCCACATGTCTATGTCCAAATACATGGTACAGTAGGGCCATCTATGGTTGAAAGATGATGGGCATCTAGCTCATACCTAAACGCTCAAACCTATGAAAGATGACTGTATATATATACAGTCATCTTTTGTATATATATATATACAGTCATCTTTTGTAGATATGAGTATGCTACTCACTTCAAGCCTGTGCTTTACCTTAAAGATGTTGGGCATTAATCTACCACTAGGCAGGGGTCAGTGCTTAACAAGTCAATCAACCTTCACACCCTCCAGGGTCTTCCTCTTGTTGAAGCTATTATCTTAAATCAGGATTGGGTCGGGGGGGGGGGCTGGTTCAATAGATATTTAGGAAACTGTTCTTTGCAATAAACCTCACATAGAAAAATAGAAATAGAGGAAAAGACAGAGTCCTATTTGTTTTGCATTTGATGCTTCTGGGAGGTAATTAAATCAGGGATCCTCTTTCCCTCTCAATTATCACTACCCTCTCCACTTTCAAGAACTGCTTACAGGCCTATTGGCCTGAAACTAAATCACTGTCTTAGACCATCAGTACCTAACCATACACATCTAAGAAAAGGTGCAGAGGAACGGTTCCATAGCCTCAATAATATCTTCCTTCTCCTGGATATGTAAGTGGCCTCTAAACCCATCATATTTTCTTACAATATGCATTCACTTATTTCTTTTGTCCCAAGCTGTATCAACAGTATCCGACCATTAGCAATATAGTGAAGTACTGTACATATTACCTTGAAGATTCTTAAGTTCCTCGTTAGGGAAAACTAATTAAACAATGGGAGAAAATTAGTTTTTAGGACCAGCGACAAGCCAGTGACAATAGATTGTTGCCATATTGCGTTATTTATTAAGTCTGTTCAGAAAGTAAAAAGGTTGGTGTAAAAAAAGGGAATAATCATAAAGGTTTTAGAAAGGTTGCCAGTGCTGGGTATCCAGGACCGAGCCATCATAAGGTCATGGTTTGGGAGCCGCTTCCATCAGTCATCGAGGGAGTCATTGTAACTCTGTCAGATGGACTCTGTCTGGCTGGCCACCTCCATCCTTTGTCATAGTCTCCCCCAGGCCAGCTGTCATGCTTGGCTGCCTGCCAACCTAACTCCCTACTCAGTACCCTACCTGTCTTATGATATAGCTGACCATTCCCTGGCCTCTTCTTTCCTTGTCCATCCATATATTGGGCCCAAAACGTTGATGCATGGTTCATCAACCATACTTCCCCTACACAGAAAATCTAAACTCCCCGACCCTTAACTTGGTTAGACACTGTAGTGACTGAGAGATTGGTCGCATAGGGAGCCAAAGATATCAGTGTATACACCGCCCTTCACATCTGCCCTAACCTTAGCCTAGGCTCACAAAATCTAGAGGAGTCTGGGCCTCTCCAGGCAGTAGATGCCAGTGTAGCTCCTGTATATATTCAGATAGAAACGTATAACAGATAGATGATATTGTCCCTTTATGGAGAATACTGCATTGACATAATCTACACCCTGTAAATTATACACAATCCGACATACAAACTTGCATTCTGTGTTTCTCATAACCAGGAATTGTTGAGCATTTCAGGACTGTGCAAGCCTCAAACGTTTAACAGTTTAAGTAATGGTATATTTTAGCGAAGTTGTTTTCCTCAACACACACAGAAAAGTGCGAGTCATGTGCCTGACCCTCAGGTGAGGGTAGTTTTAGCGACAATGACTCTCACTTTTCTGAGGGTGAAGTCTCAAGTCCCATATACTGCACTGAATACAACCATTTATTAGCCTATGCATCCCAAATATGTTAATATCCTTATCCGTTCAACATTTGAGGGCCTGCCTTATACACAACTTTTCTAGAAGGCACCCATTTTCCTGCAGCAGCTTATAATATAGTAAATAGCTTGCAGTCCTTGTGTTCTAAGGCTACAGCAGAGGGCGCGGTGGAGCCTATTTCCTGATAGGCCCATGCACCAGACCACTGCCATATTAGGTAGGAGCCAATATGGAAGCTGCTCTAGTGCAACCTGATCTTGCTCCGAGACGTTCCTCAGGGACGTGAGCTCAGAGCTCACTAGTGCACATTAGCTGGTGCACATTAGGCAACAGAGATGAGGATGCCATCCTGCTTACACACGTAGCTAAAAGTAGAGAGCTAAAAGTATTACTCAGACAAAATAAAGGGATATTTCAGAGAATCTGGTCAGGGAATCAATGTATATATGTCAGACTTGCCCTTCAAGTTTTTCATATTGCATAAAAAACGCATGGGTATTATTGGGCCCACAAAACGGTGATCTAAAAATACGCAAGAGATGTCGTTACCTTAAAATGAGGGTGATGGCCTCTGATTTCCTTAGCACAGTCGGGTGGGATGAGACCCTTCTTCGACTCCATTCACTCTCTATTCCTTTCACAAAATTTTGTTCACTTTTAGGTCTAACGGTATAAGCCTATACATCACTCATCTCAACGTACCTAGCATTCACACCATCTAGACCGAACTGGCCCATGCCATAATTGTAACCACACACAATATAATGTAATAGTCGTAGAGGCTAATTGGCATAGGCATCCCATCTATTATAAATCTGATATTGTTAGCACTGTAGGGCTAGCCAAATAAGTGGTATGCATGTGGTATTCTAAACTTAATCTATGATATAGATTATGTATACATAAAATAAGATATGCTATATGTTAGTAATAATAATACAATAATTACATAACCAAACATAACATGCATATCATATGTGCATGTGTACCGATATGTGCATGTGTATCTATACATGTAAGATGGGGTCTCATGTGCAGTGGAGCAGATATTCAAACTCAGCATGAATGTAATATGATGACCCGGGTATAGAAAGGTACATATTGACAAACCTTGGTTCAGTTTGTATCAATCTTTTATTCCAAACGGTTCTGGTGAAGCTTCCCTTATTTGTGTGATAAAGGGATTGCTTCAACATCTTAACTCATAAGCATTTTACCAATTTACACTCAGAACATCGAGTTGTATACATTCCTAAGGTTGCTTCCCGATCCATGATGTGATTTTGGAGAAACACGTAGAACTGTGTGTGGAAATTCCTATTTCTTTGAAATAAAGCCAATGATACATTATCAATAGGTCAAACGTGCTGCTCCCATATATAGCCGGTTATACTGAAAGTATTTCATTGCACCTGTATCTTCTTTGACACGCCCTACAGCGTGAGGAGGTGTTAGTATATCTCATACTCTCTGCCCTCCCTACTGCTCCCTATTACCCCCTACTCCTCCTGCTCCTCCCTACTCCTCCCTACTCCTCCCTACTCCTCCCTACTCCTCCCTACTCCTCCCTACTCCTCCCTACTCCTCCCTACTCCTCCCTACTCCTCCCTACCCCTCCCTACTCCTCCCTACTCCTCCCTACTCCTCCCTACCCCTCCCTACTCCTCCCTACTCCTCCCTACTCCTCCCTACTCCTCCCTACTCCTCCCTACTCCCCCCTACTCCTCCCTACTCCTCCCTACTCCTCCCTACTCCTCCCTACTCCTCCCTACTCCTCCCTACTCCTCCCTACTCCTCCCTACTCCTCCCTACCCCTCCCTACCCCTCCCTACTCCTCGCTTCTCCTCCCTACTCCTCCCTACTCCTCGCTACTCCTCGCTACTCCTCGCTACTCCTCGCTACTCCTCGCTACTCCTCGCTACTCCTCGCTACTCCTCCCTACTCTTCCATACTCCTCCTTACTCCTCCCTACTCCTCCCTACTCCTCCCTACTCCTCCCTTGTCCTCCCTACTCCTCCCTACTCTTCCCTACTCCTCCCTACTCCTCCCTTCTCCTCCCTACCCCTCCCTACTCCTCCCTTCTCCTTACTCCTCCCTACTCCTTGCTACTCCTCCCTACTCCTCCCTACTCCTCCCTACTTCTCCCTACTGCTCGCTACTCCTCCCTACTCCTCCCTACTCCTCCCTACTCCTCCCTTCTCCTCCCTATTCCTCCCTACTCCTCCCTACTCCTCCCTATTACTCCCTACTCCTCCCTACTCCTCCCTACCCCTCCCTATCCCTCCCTTCTCCTACTTACTCCTCCCTACTGTTACCTACTCCTCCTTTCATAGTATCAGGTGTTTTCGTTCTGGAGTATGCAGACATCAACTAGCACTGCTTGATGGGATTGACCTCAGTCAAAGGGATACATGTACCCCATTTCGCCCTATAAGAGCCTTTTATCTGACAGCAACAGAATCTCTCCTCTTTCTACTTGACACTTGGCAAAGCTAACTCATCGTACTCCTAAATCTCTCAAAGCTGAGAGAATCTAGAGGAAATTGCACCTGACATGTTCTATGGAAATGAGTCTCCCTGAAATGTTGTGACAAGCAAAGGAAATAGACATTGATATTGATTATATTGCTAGTTTAAGTTGCAATTCACTTTGAGATATTTGGATATGCATTGAAATAGCTAGACGAGTGTATCCTCCCTTTAACATCTACAAAATGAGAAACCGCATTTCTCAAAGTGAAAGGTGAAATGAGTACAGTATTATCTATTTTTAGTGTGCATTGCCTTACAGGCAATGGCGATCCATTGGTTGATGAATGTTAATGGGAAGACATATGCATACCCATCGATTCAGAGACATCTGTAAAAGGCTATTTAGTTTGATTGTATGAGGATTTGACATTACTATTAAAAATTGAACCATTTTCAATTGCTAGTCACTTTCTTTATTAGATGTCTTAAATCTATATTGAAATTTTGTAACTGTACAAATTATTTTAAGATAATCAAAATGCTTCCCAGAAAATTCATCCCAGAAAAGCTCAGAACGGCATCCATTCTGTTGGAGAGTTGAGAACAACAGGCACATACAAAGTCTAAAAGCATTTGTAACTTGGCTTTCAATGGCGCTGACTTCAAGCTTTCCACATTTCGAAAGCAGTTAGGATTCTAAACAAAACTCCATCACTAGCATCACATTAGACAATTTGCTGTTTTCACCCTGCAGATCCATCCTTTGTCATGAATCCTTATTTAAACAGTGGCCATTATTACTACTCTGACATTTGCCATTAGGATGTAACTGCTTCAGCAACTGAAGGTCATAAACACAATAAACACCCTTTGTTTCTCCATAGTAAATGGTTGATTAGTTAGTGTCATTAGGTCGTGAGGCAGCGCTGTGACTTTTCTATCTGCTTGTGCTGACCTACCATTGCTCAATGTCTTGTGGTTCACTAGCCAAGCAGCTCAGCCAATGTTATTTTCCAATGGTGAATGGCTGATTGTGTAGTCTTGTTTTAATGGCTTGTCTTCCATATGCTGTAGTTCTTGAGATAAAGGGGGAAATCAAGGAAAGCATGGTTAAGGGAAAGATTTGACCAAAAAATCGAAGCTTTCCCAGGTTTTTAGTCTGCCAACCGGCCTATTCCCTCCCCTCCCCACCACCACACCAGGGTGGATCCCTTCCCAACACACACACACAATCCCCCTCCCAAGAATGAAGCGTAATATCTCAATACAAACTATTGAGTACAGCAACGGCAGCTGCACAAATGACATGATTCACAGGCATCACTGATGTGATCCCTGGGAATCTGTCACATACGTGAATCATTAGGATTCATTGTAAATCTATCTAAAGATCAAGGTTTACCACTGGCCTTAACACACATAGGCATGACTGTAGTAAGACCAATACAGTAAACTTGTAACATAACAAGACATTTAGCAATTGTTCATCATAGAAATCTTCCAAAGGATGTAATAACAACCTTTATAAAGCTAACCTAGAGGTAGTGGGACCATGCATTCGATAAATGCAAAGTCCCACATCCTATTAGCGGCCATAAGAGCTGCTTAATTTCCGCATAACGGATTATTATATTACTCAAAACAACAGCTGTGGACTACTGAAAACGATCTACAAGGTCATGTACTCTCCTCAGGATAAATAAAATGAATAATCAATCGATCAATCTCTAATGTTTCCAATCAAGTTCTGTAATGCATACAACTCTCACACTCCATATGCATCAAACCTAGGGAATCTTCGTTAAAATGAAAAATAGTATATTCATGATGCGCATGATCAATTAAGAAAGGGATGTATCAATCGAATTTGTCATCTCCATTGATCGCATCATGGGTCACACATCATGAGAGCTGGTCACAATCTCAATCATGGGAACATAATTTTGAATAATATTGTCCTTTGTGATACTCCATTCACTAGGTATTCTATCTTCTCCCATGCCTTAATAAGCATGTTGCTTCTGTAATACAGACCTGGCATGCCTTTTTACTATATGCATACATAGCTTTTTGTGTCCCAAGCTGTATAAAAGATTATCCAACCTTTGGCAGTCTTTTTGGGCTGCATGGTATTCAACATCACTAGAAGCACATCCTTGAAGCTATTGCTCCATACTGTCATATGGCATCACTTCTATAAGAAATATTACCGAGGTCAAGTAATGACAGTAGCATCCTTGCAGTTGGGAAACGGTTAAATAGGCAAAGTAGGGTACAAAGAATAGTATAGATAGAGATAAGGTCACTATGCAAATACGGTTTGCCGGGAGTGGAGTTTAGCATTGCACAGCCAAGCTGGGAAGGTGTATCATGGGGACGATGGTTAGACAGTGATTTCATTGTTGATGGTCACTACATTATCAAGCAGAGAGATGGTAGGCACCTATGCATGTAAACAATTATGTGAGTATGATAAATTATATATATGTCTATGGATTTTACTGGAATCTGTAATTCACTCCTAGCCTTTAGCATTGTTCAGCTCAAGGTTATATGAATGCGTGTAATACGTATCAGGCCCAGTACAAGCCACCAAGTGCCCAATGTATTCTTATATGACCCCTGGTACTTGAGGAAACAATTGCAGCAAAATATTTTCCATGGCCAGCACCTAGCAGGTAGACGGCGGCCATATTGGGTTATTAATGATGGTTATTCAATAAGTAACAAGGCTGCCGTAGACAAAGCAAATGATACAAATTCAATAAAAGTAATAAAAGGTGGGTATCTGTGACCCGGCCATTATAGGGTCAGGGCCTCTGAGGCAGTTTCCATCAGTCACTGAGGGGGCTTTAGGGTAGTTATTGTAACCCTGTCAGCTGCACAATGTTGGAGCGGCCACCTCCATCCTCCATCTCACTTTCCGGCAGGCTACCGGTTATGCTTGGCTGCCTTGCAGCCTGCCTGACCACTTTAAAGATCAATGCAGCAAGACAGGGTGATTTTTCAGGAATGTTGTTAATACAGTTTTTGAACATTTCTGAGGTGTAACCAACAAATGCATACATATGATCTAAAAGTCTGGTGTGTTAATAATTATACACTATTTGAAAGATAATTGTCCTGTGAATCTCCTGATATGAGATGTTTGCAAACATAGCCATTGCAGACAATTTTATGAGGATTCTGCCAAATACAATGTAAACACAACTTTATTATGAAAAAAAATCACCCTTTTTTGCTGCATTGGTCTATAGACCTTACCTACGTACAGGCCCATCAGACATATCACTGGTCTATAATTTCCTTATTCGTGTATGTTCCAGCTCTCATTTCACACTATAGATATATTGTATATGTGTGCAGGTTCATCCAGCTAATGCACTGAATCAATATGTTGTACTTCAGGTTAATACAGATAAAAAAAACTGGTAGAACATTGTCCGCACTACCAGAACTAGTGTGTAGTCCTTTCATTTACACCTATTACTTGAATTTATAAAGTATTCTAATACTACCATTAATTTATACACAGCACCTAAAACTGAAGATAATTCTTTGCCCTGTTGAAACAGATATTTTCACCATTCATTTTCTTGAAGCATGCTGTACACATAACCCTTCTAGAAGGCCCTGAGTTTGTTACAGTGGTATATGGTATAATATTTTTTTGAACAAAGTTTAGCTTTTATTATCCATAGATATTCGATTCAGGGTTCACAATGTATGACATACAGGTGACTTCATATAGATGACGGTTTGATGTATATCAAGATTCAATGTTTCAAGTGTTCGAGTACCGGTACTACCTGTATATTCACACATGTTATTCATACAAGAACATAATAATAATATTAATACAAGGTCTGGACAAAAAAGCCATGGTATGACCGTTATACAATGATAATTTTCAGGTCATACCATTTATGCACGTGTGACATTTTAGGATCGAGTTCAGATAATTAGTAAATGTGACAAGAAGGCAGCAGCTTACATGTTATTACAATATGAATCGATACTATTTAACTTTCCCCTTTAAATAAAAAAAAAAAATATATATATAAAAGCAGCAAGATTTACAGTTTCTTTGGGATTGAAGCATCAAGAGTTGCTCGTGCTTTGGCTTTAAAGATATCCTTGCAAGCAATTTCTCTGTCCTCAGGGGTTAAATCATTCCATACCTGTCCGCACGTCACCTGTGGACTGTGCTCATATGATGTAGCATGTATTATATTATAGAACAATAAAGGTGCCCTATTTGCCCTGGTAGGTCTTTCAGCCACTCTTCTATACCTTATACCACTGTATGCTCTCTTATGTGCTAACAATTTAACATGATATTCTCTTCTTAAGTCTAACATGGGTAGTTGAGCAGCTCTATGTACCTCAATAGTCGGAGTCAATATGTTTAGATGTAAACAGGTTTTTAGACATTTATTTTGAATGCGTTGTAATGCTTCCAGCAGATCTGCATGTGTATTAGTATATAGTGTATCGGCATAGTCTATCAAGGGAATTACATATGCTTTATAAATGTGTAACAGAACCACAATTGGCATCATTTTCTTTAGCCTATACAACAGGATTGACTTGAATTTCAGATCCTTTATGAGGCTCTTTACATGTAATGAAAAATTTAATTCTTGATCGACTATGATACCGAGGTACTTATAAGAGATCACCTGCTGTAGTACATTTTCCTTCAACTTAACAGTGGGTTTAGGCAGACGTTTGAGGGTAGGAGCAGCGGCAAATATCATGACCTTTGTTTTACTCTCGTTTACAGTTAACTTATTTATTGAGGACCAATGAGCAAACAGACCTAGAGCAGTATTCAAACGCGCCTCAACCACTTTAAAATCATTTCCAGATACATACAAGACTGAATCATCAGCGTATAACATTGTTTTGTGATCGTCGTCAACCTGAATACAGTCATTTACGTATAATAAAAAAAACAAAGGACCCAAAATTGAGCCCTGGGGTACACCGCAAGATAAAGAGGCTTCTTTAGATTTAGTATTATTAGCTATTGTGGATTGTTTTCTGTTTTTTAGATAATTTTTTACTAAGTCCAAATTTTTGTTTTTTATTCCATAATTTTCTAGTTTTTTTTCCAGGATTAAATAATTTACCGAATCAAAAGCTTTTTTGATGTCTATGAAGGCAGCCATTGAAAAGTTTTCTATATTTCTATTTAATAAAATGTCGTCAACAAAATCTGAGATCGTATCTGTGGTGGATTTACCTTTCTGGTAGCCTCCCTGAAAGGGGGACAGAATTTTGTTATCATCTAGATGTTTGGATATTGCGGTGTGTAATAAACGTTCAAGAACCTTGCCAGGCACTGGCAACACACTGATGGGTCTATAATTAGAGACATTAGTTTTTTCTCCAGATTTGGGAAGAGGAGTCACGACAGCTATTTTCCAGCAATCAGGGATTTTGGAAGTAAGAAAACACAAGGAAATAATCTTAATAAACCTGGTTGGGTTTGCTAGAACTGCGTCTTTAAATACACGTGTAGGTATATAATTAAGGGCTGAGGACTTAGTGCTGTCTAGATCCTTTACACATTTCAATACATCTGCATTATTTACAACAAAGTCAGGCATGACATTCTCACAGACCTTCCCCATAAAATACCAGGGGTCAGTGTGCTTTTCGGCTAACCTAGGACCTATATTGGCAAAAAAGGTGTTTATATATTCAGCAGTGTCTTTCACATCAATAGAGATAATATACAGCTGGCACGCCTCATGTTCAGGGGTCACAGTAGATGGCGCTGTGGAGCTTATTTCCTAATAGGCCCATGCACCAGACCACTGCCATATTAGGTAGGAGCCAATATGGAAGCTGCTGTAGTGCAACCTAATCTTGCTCTAAGATGTTCCCCAGGGACCAGAGCTCAAAGCTAGCTGAGGATGGATAAGTCCTAGTTCATATAAAGTGTAGTAAGCTACTCCATCCATGTCACAATTATTGACAAATCAAAATTATTCTCCAGGCTAATTAAAGGGTATACATATTTCAATTGGCCCAGTCAGAAAATCTAGGACATGTAGGTTCATAGGGGTGTACATGATCATAATCAGAATCAGCCAGTTATAAATCATAAATCATGAATTTTATTTTTAATTAGACAGGATTATGTTAAAGTTCCCTCCACATCCATCATATAAACTCATTTAGCCTTTACACCAGTTTGACTGAACTGGTCAGACCTGTAATTACAGCGACACACACTATATCATATGAGAGCATCAGAGGCTAATTCGAATTGTCAGCCCATCAATGATAAATGTGCCTTTGTGTGATCTGCAGGGCTTTCCAAATAATTGGTGTGTGCTACCATAAACAAAGTCTATATTATTGATTATATTCAAAATATGAAAGTTATACATGTGGCTGTGTAATTGTACTTACACTACCAAAGTTAGTGCAAACATGCATATATCCTATAATGATAGGTATGTATGTAATGGTTGTGTCACAAGCAGCAGACCCTTAGTTCCGACTTAACATGGTTGTATTCAGTGATGCAAAAGCCCTGGGTGTCACTCTCTACTAACTACTATGTATATACTGGAGGGAAATTAACAAAAAAAAAGCACCCTTTTTACCAGGGCAAAAATAAGGCCCGACAAATTATCCTAATTCTGAGTGCCTAGAGTGAAGAGTAGTTGTATAAACGGTAGTTCACAAGGGTAATATATATTATGAGTAGCTTTGAAAAGCTTCTTACAAATTTGCACTAAATATAAATTTACTTTTTCTCAGGGGAGATTCAAGACATTTAAGCTGATGTTGAGGGAACATGTCATTGTGTCCAAATCCTGATTTCTTTGCACTGAAAGCAGAAGTAAATTATCAATAGGTCGAGGAGGATAAACCTGACACTAGAGCTTTTCACAGATGTGGCCGATTCAAGGACTCCACTGAAAGCAGTGGTATTGTGGTGCTTCCTCATAGTGTCTGGTAATGTGAGTATTCTATTGTGCCTGTACCTCCTTTGTCACCAACTACAGAGTGATGAAAGTGGTATTATTGAGCCAAGCCCCCTCCCTACCTACACCTACAGGCTCCACCTTTCCCCAAGGGGAGAGTAATACTATATTCTGCAGTTTGGAGACATCGACTTGCATCGCTCGATAGGATTGACCTGAGTAGAAGTGAAACATGTACTCAATTTCGACCTATGAGGACCTTTTATCTGACGAGGAGAGAAAATCCCCTCTTGACACTTGACAAAGCTCATTTGATGCACTTGAACATAGCTCCAAACCTGGTATATCTAAAGGAAATTGCACCTAATGGTTCCTAGTATTAATGTGTGCTATGGAAATGCCTGTCTCTGTAATGTTGTGAGAAGAATAGAAAAAAGAGATTATTGATTCTGGTACTACCACATCATGATTGAAATATCTGAATACAAGTAGCTGGAAGGGTGTGTCATTCCCAACTCATCTACACTCATCTCAAAGTGAAAAGGTCAACTTAGTGCAATATGATTCATTTTTCAACATGCATTTCCTTACAGGCATTGGTTCTATTGAGCAAGTGAATGCCATCCAATATGATTCATACAGTTGTATTTATTAGGCATGCACTCTTTGCCACTTGACATCACTGCATGGTTATGTTTCATCAGAGGTCTTGAAACTTGTTTCCAGCGGAGCCTTCCCCAGGAAGCTCACAATGGCAATCATCTTGTCAGAGAGTAGGAAGAACAAACACAAAGCCTAAAAGCATTTGTAACTTGGCTTTCAGTTGCACTGACATCGGTCGCGCCACATTTCAAAAGCAGTTAGGATTTTAAAAGACCTCACAAAAGGCCCAAAGGTCCTTCTTGGGCACATTGGAAACTCACAGTATCTACACCATAGACACATCCTACCATTTAAACCTAGCAAAAAGAGGTGCCCGGTGGTAATCACAAACCATCAAATTATTGCCCCTAGAGTGTGAGGGAGTAGGATTACTCCTGGGTAGCTCCCCGCCTCCTCCATCTGCATGCAACATAACATGAGAGAGGTACCATCAATGGAGGCCTTTATCCTCTAGTGGATAATGTATCTCATTGTGCATATCTGCTTGGAGAGTGACACCTCTGCAAGAGATTTCAACCTCTGTGAAAAGCTAACTGATATATTTTCTGTTGTGGAATCCCTATCACAAACCAATGTGTTGACACTGGCTAAGGATCTAGTAGCCCAGTCAATTTTTTTAATGGTAAGGGTCTGATTATGAACTTCTGTTACAAGGGATGCCCTTTTTGATTCAGCTACATGGTTAAAACTTTCCAACCAACTACACATCATATGTCACTGACTAAACTTGTGTGCATGCTTTCTGAAATAGAAACCGAACCATTTCATAACACCTGCAGTTGATGTTCAAATGGCAAAGCAATGTTACAATATTTACCTATTAAAACTAGAGAATTCTCTTTAAAATTGTATGAGATTTGGAACATATTTCATGGAGATTAGTCATCTGGTTGATCCACATATATTGAGTCGGAAAATCCTCCATTTTGGTACAACTCAGTATACTTTCTACCTTGATCTCCAAGCACATAAAATTTGTCATGCCCTGGTGGCTACGTGCACTGTGTTTGGTTATAGAATGACCTATTTCCTTGTGACAGATGTTGGGGTCAGGGGTGACTGTTCTGTATAGATGCCTTTCACCATAGACACGTGAATACACATACTCTGTATAATCACACTGCAGTGGCTATGATGCCTGTCTGGCCTCAGTCTCAGCAGGGTTACCATAGATACCAATAATAGAACTTCCAATCAAGTATGGTGGCTGCAGGACCAATAACCTATTCTGTACCGCCATCATGGCAGTATGTGCAGAGGCAATAAAAAGGCATTGAGTGGAGAGTCTGTTGCCAGATGTCTGTAATGAGTACCCTATAGGGGCATGTGGTTAGGGGAGGGATGGAATGGGGAGGTAATGAACAGTATTGCTACCCACTGGTGTTCATTATATACAGCACCTGCTACCTCCTATCCACAGTCCCTATGTATTAATCATGTACGTTTTTCTATGGATAAATCTAATGAGATGATGAAAAATGCTATTGATGCAAACATCTTGCTACTAGGCTACTATTACACCATGCTACCAACACTATCATCTGTTCTACTTGTTCTACAATGTTGTTATTGAAAGCATTGTCGCTGATTTATCTCCTTTCTTTTTATTGCTATGTGTTATGTGTATTCTAAAATGCAGTTCTCTACTACCTCGCCCATCTCACCAAGATCATTGTGTACCTATCTGACATAAACTGCCAATCTGGTCACATGTGGTGCTACATGGAAATCAATTTAATGTTAGACAATTTCTCTTGAACCTGACCTGAAAAAAAGGCAAAGATAAAACTACCCACCATCAACTGCGCTTTGCTTTAACTTTCATGAATATCATAATGTACACAATGTTGTATAAATCTACTAACAGCACAAAGTATCTGGAAGGTGTTTCACTGTATGTTGATATAAAAACCAACATCCGGCTGGAAGATGCGGTCAAGATGCGGACAAAATATCACCAAAGCTAATTTTCCGTTTCTTTTGACCCTCCCGATACCCTCCGTATCTTTTTGTACCAAAAAAAACACATACAACCCTGCTCTGCAGTATGTTGCAAATAACTCAACTCAATCTACACCTGTTCTAAACGGCCTCGTTCTAGTCTTGCACCATGTGTGTTTTGTAGATTTATATCCTCTAACAGCACGTGCAGTAGTAACTTCCTGTGGGAATAACAATACCAACCATTCCTGGATATGAATCCATACACAAATGTTACACTTCTCACATCAGCACAATTCTGGCTCAAATATCTGTAGTATGTAGTGTGTAGCCCAAAAAAGTGTGTTAGGTTGCTCTTTAAATGCTCTTATAAGACAAACACAACTTTTTCCTGAAAGTCTTCAAAAGTTTCTCCATTCCTTGAGTTTTCAAAGGAAATTACCCATGATGGTTTT
Organism: Harmothoe impar; assembly: GCA_947462335.1. Classification (NCBI taxonomy): domain Eukaryota; kingdom Metazoa; phylum Annelida; class Polychaeta; order Phyllodocida; family Polynoidae; genus Harmothoe; species Harmothoe impar. Next base: position 54,977,050 of record OX381716.1, read on the forward strand.
ATGTATCCAACATTTGCAACTGGAAATGAATCTCTAAAATGACTCATATGGTAGATCAGACTGTTAAACCAATTTTGATACCGCCCCCTTTGCAGCTTTAGAACCATTCTGGCTCTTTTACAGTAAGACCTGGTCTGTGTTTTATAGTCTAATATAAATATCTCATATCAAAAGAAAAAATAAAATAAATCAACATTATTGCATTTGATGCATCCAACATGTACAAAAACCACTCTTCTTGATTGCTTGGCAAATCTTTCGATTCTCTCTGTAGACACAACCATTATCAGCTGATTAAGGTTACTCTTTTTAACAAGAAGGTGGCAAAAACTCTGCTAGGAGTGCTGGTCTTTGTCCTTGGGCTGACACTTGACATTTGGTAGTAACAAACGAGTCGCAATTCAACATAAACTACTAATTAGTAGCCCCTGCTGTGTGTGTGAGACTATGAGGTTAATTCAAGCAGATTGTATTTCAACAATCTGCTAATGAGGACTCTCAATTTCGAAAGGGAAAAAATGAGACATTTCGAAAAACATAACCTTGTTTATTGTTCTTGTAAATTCGCATATAAGAACTTTCACAAAATAAAAGAAAGGAATATTGCTTTAGAAATGCACAGCAAAGTACAGGTTTTGATAGTTACCTTTGTAACCCACATGTGACTAGTACTCTATCTGTGCAATTTACAAGGGTACACAGCCAAAAATAATTTTTCTCATTCCAAGAAAATAAGATAAACCATAGTGTTTGACCGACACATGACTAGTTCTAAGAAAGTTCTAAGAAACTAATTTCCTGAATACAAGTTTTTTTTTACCTGATTTGTCCGTAAGGAGACCTTATTTTTCTTTGAAAGAGACAATCATGTTTGGCTGTGTAGAAGACAGGCTGGATTTGGTAATACTAAGATTCATCAGTCCAGCCTCACGCCATTCTCCCATTGTATCTAGTTTCCTCCATATCCTCATTATCAGCCCTAGGCAGTGTCTCTCGTGGTAAGCCCAGCTCTCTGTCAGCAGTCTTGGTCAGATCTGCCAAGTTGCTCTGTGCCACAAGTCCTACTTCTAGGCCAGTGTAAGAACTACAGTTTATATAGAACGGCTATCATAGATATGCAATTTACATCATAATTTAACACCTTTAAACTGTATAGATGCATTATAGACATCAATAATCTGTTAACACCACATTGCAATCAAACCGAAAAAAACACATTCAATAACCCTTCATCAAATTCAAACTCAACTGCTGTATCCCAAAACCTGTTCCCTCTCTTGGTCTCTCAAAGAAGGCCACTTGTATGTGATAAAATATGCCTCGGAGGTTGACTAGGAGAATAGGCTAGGGCAGACCCTTGAGTAGGGTAAAGGGTGAGGGGTCAGCTCTTGTGACCTTGACTATAGACCACTGGGTATCATGCTCTATACATCATAAACTTACAGGGCCTGTGATGACCGGGGTGCCTCAAGCTGGACAGGGTTACCATAGATACCAGTAATAGAGTTCCTCCAATCAAGTATGGTGGCTGCAGCACCAATAACCTATTTTGCACTGCCATCATGGCAGTACTTGCAGTGACAATTAAAAAGGCATGGAGTGGTGGGTTCATACAGGGTAACCAATAGCGGCATGTGGTTAGGGCAGGGGGTGCAAGAGGAGGGAGTATTGGCACCGACTGGGATTTATTAAACAGCCCCCTACCCAGATGATGCTCAATGTGAGTGGAGGTTACATAAAAACATTAGTTCCAGCACTGCAGTAGGTAGAATATATGAGCTAGAATTATTATTCACCAACTGCTGTTAGCCTAGTAGGTGCAATATTCACATAAAATGATGATCTATTATCATGTATATTAATCTAATCATGCACTATGTTAGGGACATGTTGTGCCATCATAATCTGCTGTCAATAATACTGAGCAGTAACAATACCAAGTATTCAAAGACTACATTGATATTGTCCCTCTAGAAGTCAATATATTTAAACTAAGACTACAATATTTACTCCAAGCTCAACATACTACACCATCTTTTATCTCCATCTCAGATACATACCACATCACAATAACTCAGATACCCAGTTGTGAATAAGCATTAGGCAACTTGCCAAATTACTTTATATATAGCATACATTTGACATAAGAAAATGGAGTGTACAAATGTATGGCATCATGACAGTCAATCGTGGATCTAGCCCAGCAGTGCTCAAACCCAGCCACTATTTGCACCACCGGTGGTATTATACAACAACATCACCAACGTTCATTTAAAACACCCCAGGTCCAGTCCTTGGACATTAACATCAGCCATCAGCAGCCCTATAGACATCCAAGCTTCAGCTTAAACACCCATTTGTAATGGTTATGATGATTGGATGCTTGACCCCCAAATTCTGAGCATGTGCATTGCTCACTTCCTGCTGATGTGTGCTACCCCTGGTGGTAGCTCCTGATAAAGGTGATGGGGCCTGGAACCAGTTCATACTAGCAGAACCTGGACATGAGTAAGGCCAAATTAAAAAAAGAGGTATGTTTCAGGTTACCCAACCATACCTGGCAAGACAGGGCCGCACTAATGATTTCGATCCAATTTGTTCAGGTCATTTTGAAGGTATTTCAGAGTCAATTTTATAGTCCATGAGTCGAGGTTGTTTTTGGTGAGTGGGTGCTCATAGTCACGATACAATTTTGGGGTAATTTTGAGGCCAAAGTAAAAAATAAAGTCTGAGTACAAATGGTACATGTATATCTGGTGTGACTGTGATCAAAACACAGCTGATTCTCACCAATCCAGTGCAACTAACCATGGAAAGAGCTAATTTCCAAATATTTGAGCAGAAAAAAATCCCTTTGCCTTGTGTATAGTATAGGTGTTGGGCCAACTTTGTACAAAGTTGGCACCCTTGATTCAGAAAAGTGTTGCTATGGTAACCAGACAAACTCACCATGTTAACAAATCGTGAAGAATCGAGTGACGCACACATTTTCCCAAAGTGACTTTTTTTTTCTGCATTTGATGTATATGTTGCCCTAGTACATAATTATAGTGTGTACAGAAGAAGTTGAGTGTCATATCTATACAATTTTTATATATTTTGTGATATATATTGTTACTTTTTTCTTTACTGAGAGAAATATGTGGAATCTTGCTGTGCTGAAAATAAGAACCACTTTTACTACACTATCTCCCAGATAGCTGTACACCCTTGAACCTTGCTGGATATTTTCATACCCTACTGGAAAAAATAGTGAAATATATACCCTATCAGATTCTAATTCGGAGAAAGGCTCTCCAATAATCCCAGTATCCCTCCCATGGCTATGAAGATGCATCACTCGATTCCTCATTAGACCCATACACAGTGGTTAAAAGATAAACCATTACTATGGACCTTGCTCGGGGAATTTACTTATTTATTCTCATCTCTAAATATTATATTTCATCAGGTATGAAGGTCATAATGCCAAATTACTGATATTGGTATTTAGATCTGCTTGGATCCGTGTTTCTATTTGCTTATACTTGGGATTTTGGCCAAAGTAGATAAAACTGCTTTTTATACTCAATAGTGATGGAGATGTACAATAATTATATCTAGTAGAAACGTGTGGTTGACAGACACAATATAGGAGATAATAGCTATGGTTAATAGCTGATATGAATTGCATAGTAATTTCTATCATTCATGTAATGTCTATTAGTATGCATCACTCGATTCCTCAACGGGTTTTTTAAATACAATTGCTGCGGAAATATTGCTAATAAATTATCAATTTTATTATTACAAATAGGATCCTCCACATATATCAAATATATATATATATATATATATATATTTATATATATGTATACGGTAATCAATCATATGTATTACGGTGATATATTCACCCACACCTTCATACTCCATTACCTACATCATTCAACCACAGTGGGCGACCCGGGGTGGGGAGCGTCACTTGGACTTCACTCCTCCGTCGGGCAACATCTCACATTCTTTTTTGAGATGTTTTGCACTCCGTGCAAGTTGGAATGGGATGGCAGGGTCGCGACAAAGTGTCCCGAATGTCATGGAAAAGGCACTAAGGGCAAAGGGAACCCAGACTTCAAAATCATCAAGTTAGCAAGTAAGGATGATGGCACGGTTTTCTTTGACGTCAAGGAGCGTACCAAGAGTGCTCTGGAAAGTCTGGACGAGGAAGAATTCATAGGGAATGTGAGTTTACATGACCTAGATGATGAAATGGAGGAGTCCAAGGGTGAGTCCAAGGGCAATCTTGAAAAAGTAGTGGGAAAAATGGAGTCTACCTTGTCGAGGATGGCCGCCGTCCTGGACAGGCTGTCTTTGAACAATGGCGACCAAAATGGCCGCCGCCCAGGCGCACCTGCCGGTGCCTCAGTGACAGCACCTACTTCTACCGCCGGTGTTACTTCTACCGCTCCTGTTACTATTACTGCTTCTACTACTGCTTCTACGACGCTTCTCACACCATCTACTGGTGTGGATACCAGTGTGAGTGCCGAGGGGCCGGTGACGTCGGCCTCCAGCAACGTAAAACCTGACGTGGGCGCTGGTCAGGAGGCTGATGAATTTCAGTCAGATCCTTACGGGGGCTATCCTAGTCCTCACCACATGGGTGGCTTCCCTCGTCACATGAGCTTCCCACCACCTGGCCACATGTACCCAGGGCGTCAGTTTCCTGGCCCTCAGTCGGCAGTTTTCTCCGGGACATATGGCATGTCTCCTCGGTACGGTGGGGGTCCAGGATGGCATCAGGGCGCTGACTTGAGCGGCTGTCTTCCTAGCTATCCTCATGGTCATCAGCAACCTGCGGCACGGCAAGTACATCCGCTACATCAACAGTACCACCAGTTTCAACAACAGAACAGCCCCGGCATGTACCAATATTCTCCTCCGCAGTCGTCTGGTGATGTCGGCCATGGGGGGTGTTGTGGACGTCAAGAGACTGTTCTCAGTAAGTTTGACTATCGGAGATACCTTCCTGCAAATGAGAGGAGGAAGAACCTTGTGATCAACAATATTGAAGAATTGTGGGATTTTCATAATAACCTGTTACGGGACATGTTACGGTGGGGAGATGATGTAACAGGGTTTGTAGAACACATGAATTACATGTCTGAAATGGCCAAGTCTGGTATTTACAATGTTCAGGCCTTGGTAGCATATGACGCAGTTATGTTAGAACGGGCCCATAACTGGGGTCCCGAGGCATTTCAGGGGGCTGATACACATCTTTCCAACACTAAGTTGGGTATGGGCAGTACTAAAGGTGTTGGGGGGATGGCGCGGGGTGGACACCGTAGTAATTACGGTAGCGGGAAAAGTGGTTCCAAGGCGGGTTCTGGTGGCAATCGGGGCTCGGGCGGAGCAAAAGGTTTGATTGGGTGGCGTAAAGTCGCCTCAGACAAGGGAATTTGTTTTCGTTTCTCTCAAAACATGTTGTGTGAAAACTGTGCATTCAAACATTTGTGTGTCAACTGTGAGATTGCGTCCCATAGTATGTTCGATTGTCCACACAAAAGTCAACACGCGGGCGATAATAAGGCATCTTGACTATTTAGTGGTGGTCGGGATGGCGCCGATGTAAACAATAATGTTGTTATTGTCTCCGCGCCAGCAGTTAGTAAGTGTGATTCATTACCTGTGATTGAGAGTGATTGTGTGGTCGGGGGTGTGAGTGGCATTCCTCACACTCGTGAAAAAATTAATTGTTTTGATGGCATTTTGGTGCGACTGACTGCGCCGGAAGTAGACGACTATTTGTTGAGCGATGGTTTCGATGCCAACTTTCGTATTCGAGAGGGAGAAATGTGGGACAACCCGGATCTTGTCAATTTGTGTGCAGAAAATATAGATGGCTTTGGCATTAATCATTGTGAGCCTTTAGAGGACGATACGGTGTATGCAAATTTGTACGTGACCAGTTTTGATTTCAAAGAATACGAAAATCTCCGTGAACATGTCACGCCATGATGGCGGACTTTGGGTAGAAGTTTTGGATTTGGGAGATAGTTACTGGGAACAATTACCGGAATTTGTGAGTATTGTTACTTGTTATCAAGCTATGGTGGTGTATAGTACAATCTATGGTTGTGATGTACCGAGGGCGTTGGTTGAGGTGGGCCCCGGGGCGTATATACCGGTGTTTATGCGCTGCATAGAGGGAATTTGTGATTGTCATTATGTACTCAGCGGTGTTCGTTGTCAGCTGCGGCCGTGTCGATTTGCAGCTGCAATCATGGGTTTTGATCAAGATATATCTCGGGATGATGTGTTTGTTTTGACGTGTGTGTGTAGAGGGGCCCGTATTGTTGACCATGACTGTCTGACTAGTTACACTTGTGATAATTATAAGTCTATTACTGGCGCGAAGTTTGCTGCGGAAATGTCTGTCAAACTTAGAGATGAGGCGTCTCAATGTAAGGTGAGGGAGGTCAGTTCTCCCCCTAGGTGTGTCCACTCTATGGGTGGTGTCCCAAAATCAGATGGGTCATTAAGGCCTATAACAGACTGCTCAATGCCTGAGGGCCGCTCGATCAATAATTTCATGTCAACTTCTTGTGCCAAGTTTCATTATAAGAACATTGATACGGTAGTGAAAATGTTATCAGAATCTGACTTTGGATCAGTCACTGACATCTCCAGTGCCTATAGAACGGTACACATCATACCATCACATAGGACATTCCAAGGATTCCAATGGGACTCTGGTGGGGGCCCGGTCTGGTATGAGGACTTGAGACTGAGCTTCGGCTTAAAGTGTGCTCCATATGTGTTCACAAAAATTTCAGACTTTGTGGTGAAATGTTGTCGCAAGCAAGGGGGGGATCGTATTGTCAATTATCTAGACAATTTCTGTGTACTAGGTGCCACTGAGGACATCTGTCTAGACCACCAAGTGCTCCTACATGACATGCTCATGAACCTGGGGTTTCAGCTAGCTGTCAACAAGACTACACTGCCAGCGCAAGTGTTTAAGTATCTTGGCATAATTGTGGACAGCGTCAACATGACTATTTCTATAGGCGAGGACAAGTTGGCCAGAGTCAAGAAGGAGGTGTTGACATTATTGGATGCCTCATCATGCAAGCGGAAGGACTTGGAGGAAACCGCGGGGTTGCTAGCACATTGTGCAACCGTCGTGAAGGGGGGCAGGACATTTGCACGTCGCATTTATACCATGTTGAAAGTGTGTCATGACGATGTGGTTGTATTAGATGAGTGCATCAAACAGGATTTCATATGGTGGGCGTCATTTGTGACGTGGTTCAACGGCAAGGCCAGAGTGATGGGTGCTAAGTCTGAGCCTTAATCTATGTGTTCAGACTCGTCAGACTTTGGGTTTGGAGCCTACAATGAATGTGACTATTTCTGGGGGGCATGGCATGAAGAAGCGCCAGGTTGTCCACATGCTGTGGATCCACCCAAGTATGATGATTACCAGGATCACATCAATGTCACTGAGTTATGGCCCGTCGTGGTGGGGATTCATAGATGGGGTGATCAATGGAGGAACCGGCAGGTTTTGGTGTATACAGACAACACTCAGGTGCAACAGGCGATCAATACTGGGAGAAGTGCCAATGCCTCAACCATGGCTTGGCTGAGGGAAATCTTCTGGGTGTCGGCTTTTTTCAATGTGGACATCAAGGCTGCTTGGGTGCCGGGGGTGGACAATATATTGGCTGATGCCCTGTCCCGGCTCAACAAACCTAATAGTGTGATTATTTGCTGTGATATGATACCGGAGTTTGTTCATTGTTGCAGAGCTGGATGTGCTCTGTGGAGAGTGGGAGGAGATCAGGAGCTTGTGCTGGTCGGAGAACACTTTCAAGGCTCGTAGGAGTCAGTGGAGAAGATACTTTAGATTTTGTACAGAGTTTGGCCTTGTGCCGTTGCCAGCCACAGCTGAGACAGTGTGTTTGTACATTATTTTTCTGGCGCGCACATGCTGCTATGTGACTATCAAGAACTATATATCAGGCTTGTGGGCCCTTCATGACTACTGGGGATTCAAACATGTGGACTCCACTTTATTCCTCATATCTTCTACCATGAAAGGAGCAAAGCGACTGCTAGGTTGTGAAACAGTGCAAGCACCTCCGCTATTTCCAGCGGACATGTTGAAGATGTGGGCCGTATTGAATTTAAATATACTTTGTGATCTACAGTTGTGGTGTGCCATCACGTTGGCATATCGTTGTCTCCTCAGAGTTAGCCACATTACGGTATCCCCGCATACTCTGCGGGTGTGTGACATTAAATTTACTTCTACCGGTATAGATATTACAATCCGGTCTTCCAAGACAGTGCAATTCAAGGAGAGGGTGCAAGTCATTCCAATTGTGAAGGCACATCAGAGTGTTCTCTGCCCAGTCAGGTATTTGAGATGTTATCTGGGCGCAGCCAACTTGAGTACTGATTCTTACCTGTTCCCATATACTTACAGTCGGTTTGCCAATCTGTTCAAGAAAGTATGTCTCAAAGCAGGATTGTCTGGTAAATATACGACACACAGCATGAGAAGGGGTTCAGCGACTTTTCTGTCGTCCTTTCTCCCCTTGCATGTGGTCAAGACTTTCGGCGATTGGAAATCATGGGCTGTCCTCCTTTATATTTCTGATACATATGCTACACGCAAGGATAAAGACATGTTAGTGGCCAAGAGGCTTTCTATGTTAGGCTAGGGCAAAGTATTGTTGTTGTTGGGTCTTTGGCCTGTTAGATGTGAGATCTGTGGTAAAGGCAAAGTATAATCCTGTGTCACTTCTGTGTTCGGGGGGAATGTGTATACGGTAATCAATCATATGTATTACGGTGATATATTCACCCACACCTTCATACTCCATTACCTACATCATTCAACCACAGTGGGCGACCCGGGGTGGGGAGCGTCACTTGGACTTCACTCCTCCGTCGGGCAACATCTCACATTCTTTTTTTTTATGAATTAATTGGTTTATGTATGATTGTCTCGTTGTCTCGTTGTTAATAAATATGGCCTGTTAGATGTGAGATCTGCGGTAAAGGCAAAGTATAATCCTGTGTCACTTCTGTGTTCGGGGGGAATATATATATATATATATATATATATATATATATATATATATATCATATATAGCAACAGTGTGGAGCTGGGACACCTAGGTACTCCTAGGTGGGGGTTTGACTGGAGCTTGGTTAGGTGAATAACTGGGTTGTAGGATACCATAGCAAGGTCTGATACCAACTATCTACTGTCTAGTAAAGGTGTGTCTCTCCTGGGCCAAAAGTAATTTGATTTACTCCAAACCCTTTCTCCACCTCTGATTTCCGACCCCTGGTTTGCAATTGACTGCAAGGGGCTTGTAAAGGGAATCATCAAAGAACATTTATCTGAATATACTCTTGGATCTACTCACCTGCCAAAGTGGTCACATTAGAGGGAGGAAAACATAGTTTGGGACTGAGATAGGAATGATTAGGGGGTGGGGTAGTCACATTAGATGGATTCTTTTTACCTTAAACAAAGAGAAAACTGCTTAGTACTTTTAAAATATGGTCGTAGTGGCGAGATGGTTGCAATAGAAGGCTGGTCGTAAAGAGGTAGTTGACTCTGCTTATATTTACTAGGTGTCACTCGATTTTGTGTGTCACTCAATTCTTCTGTAAATATACATGGAGAGACCTACCACCTTATAGATTCATAGCTCAAGTCTGTCATTTTGACAGATCGTTCCCCTCATCATAGACATAATTGACAAGATAAATGGATAGTTACATGTAATTATTATGAGAGCTATGCTAATTATATTTACTAGGTGTCACTCGATTTTGTGTGTCACTCGATTCTTCCGTACATACATAGAGTAACCTAGCACCCTTCAGGGCAACTACTGAGTTCTGTTGTTTTGGTATATTATTCCCCTCATTATAGATGTACTTGATGTATGAAATCAGTAGTTAAATATTATTATTGTCGGAGCTATGGTAATATATAATGTGTCACTCGATTCCTCATAAAAGTACACAGTACTGCCAATGTGAAATTCATTTCGCTCTACTGCCAGGTGTTTGCAATATTTTCTCAATTTATTTTCTATTTGTATATATGTAGGTACTAAGTATTGCATATCAACCTTTGTTTAGATTCTAAACCATTCCTGGAGAAAGCTATAGGGGGTGTTATCATGCATCACTCAATTCCTCATAAAACTACACAGTCAGATTCAGTCACTCACTACCTGGAAATGTAGACATTATTTTAGCCACTCTAGCATTTCTTTCATTGATATTCTATATAAGAAATATGGGAATTGTTTCATTAGCCTTCAACTATGCTCATTATACATGGTACAAGATTCATCCATTGTAAAAATTGACGAAAACCCCTCATTTTTGGTTGTTTTTGGCCTCCCACACCCTTGATAATGGTCTTAGATTAACTAGGGTTGCCCTTGTAGCCCTATCCGACCCTGATCTGATAAGAGCAGTAAACATCAACAAAATACCTTTCCTTCAGATTTACAGCCTGGCAATGTCTAAATAGGCCAGTTGCACTGGAATGGTGAGAATCAGCCACACATAAAAAGTGTATTGATTCATCTGTTGATGCCACAGAAAGTATGAATAATTCACAAAAAGCAACAATGCCTCAGAGATGTAATGGAGCCTGTAGGATTAAGCAAAACTATGTTACTTGGTAATTCATTTAGAATTTTTTCCGTCAAAAGTCTGACATCAGGTGTCGAAATCCCTCCTGAGAGTCTTTATCCATTATGGATATTAAATATGGTTTACTATACCTCGCCTACAGCATCCTTTATGTCCCTTATCTATCCCCAAGCTGACTATGTGTTAAGCTCTACAGTAAGATGATGCTCAAGGCTGATATGCTCTCACAGCTTTTATGAGGGGACTGGAGAAGTAGCATGCTGGAACACATGGAGAGGCCTTCACACAAGGTCACCGGCCAGGGGTGATGTGTCTTTGTCATGTCAAACATACACCAGCTCTCATGCAACAAAGGTGCCTGTGGGAACATGTTCATGTATGGATGAGGCGTTACCTGAGGACAAGCAGTAGAGGCTCAGGAATCCTTTCTAGAAAAATATACCCTCCTCAGGCACAATGCTTAGATTTGAATATGTGCATCGTTTTAAGATCAGCAGCAACATGGGTGTATTTATGTTCAGTATTTCATTTCTTTCCAGATTATGTGATAACTTTATTGAAATTAATGTCCTTAATGGTTGAGTGTCATTCTATCATCAAGGCCTTGGCTTCTGCCTGCTGTACGGTTAGCTTTGGACAATCTCTTCTGCTATCTTAAGTGAGGAAAATGTCTTATGAGAATGTGAGTTTTACCCTACCTTTGGCTTATAACATGTATACAGCAAGTCACTTGTAACATATTAATCTACTATAAGGAGTGGATATATCAGATGGTGCTATTTGGTAGACCTCTGTTGAGCGGAGAAATTTACCAAATTTAACAATATAAATTATTTTATCAACAGAAACATAACTTTTCTGAGTAGTACACATCTATATATAGATTTATATATAAATGTCAACCTCATCTACTGTATGTCAAACACAATTAAGTGATTAAAACGGATATAAAGACCTTTCTAAAGCACCTATAACCCACACACTCCAGAGACAATTCCCTCCACTATTCCTCAGTTGTAAGGTGACAAAGGTCCCCTTTTGTCTCTAGGCTGACACTTGACATTTCTGGCTAATAAAGAAAGGCACCTGGTCATAAACACAATTAACACCCTACATGTGTCAATACAAACCACCTAATTAGTGTCCTTAGTGTCTGAGGGAGTAGAAGTGCTCCTGGGCAGCTTTGTGCCTCCTCTATCTGCTTACGACCAATGAACACCCCGTCTGTTGTTGCCCACAATGGCTAGGGAGTGGGCAGCTGTGAGGCCGCTACCTTGCAGAAAGGCGCTTTTTCATTTGCAAAATTGGTAGTTAGCAAATTATAATCAAGGTTAAGTGTGTGTGTGGCCAAACACATATAATATTTTACTTGTCATACAACCATGTCAAACAACAAAATTCCACTTCAATGCTTTGATAAATTACAATAAGGTCTATAGAGGAAAAGTACAACCATTGCTCGCTGGAACTTTAGCTTTTTCCTGCCTCCTTTACTGATGGCAAAGGTGCAGAGGTTGAGCCATTTTCAGCACAAAGGTCAGGCCCTTAAGGTGCTATAGAAAGGTCTCTTTAAAAGCATGGAGGCTTCACTTTGGTGCCCAGAACATGACCACATCCAGTTCTATCGTGGGCTTTTTCAATAGCGAGAGGTGGGGTGTCCAATAGTAGTCATCAGTTTGGTAGGGTTAGCCAAATGAAGACAGCACAAAACCCCTTCATCCATTGCCAATGCTATTTCCCTGACTGTCCCCGACAGATCTCTGCTCACTATTCAACACCAGTGTATGTGGTACCAAATCAGACCCGAAGCAGGCTCACTGGACTTCCAGTCGAGGTCTACAGGGGGCTAATCCCTTGGCTTCCGGTGGAGCTGCTGAATAGTGGCCTTTTATTGGTGGAAGGAAGTGCTTTGGGTGTGGATAGGAATGTGAGATGTGTGGGAATGAAAGCTTGGAGGTATATGTGGGAGGGGGGAGTCAATTCAGGAAAGTCAAAGTTTAAGATTTGGGTTCGGTTGGATGAAGGTAGATGTATCGTGTGTCCAGTGAGGGCTTAGGGTGCATTCATCTGGGGTCAACTACATACCTTGTTAGAAGAAAAGAAGGCTTAGCATACTTGAACCTTAAGTCTTCACAGTGTGCAAACTAGTCTGGACAGTATATTGCAGTCATGTCTGATATGAGCTCAACACTGAACATTGACCAGTATCATCTACCAAAAAGCTATTTCCACTTTTTGCTCTTGTAAAATATCAGTAACATAGAGCCGAGATCATGACTTCAACAATTTTCTACCACATTGTTTCAAACTTGGTTGGACGGTGCCCATACTTGTAGTCTATCATGCCAATAAATTATAAGCATCAGCATCAACATGCATATTCAATAAACTATCATATAAATTATAAACAAACACTACAATTTATGTATAATGCTTTGGTGTATAATTGACCATTTTCAGTTTTTTTGAAGGGCTTTATTGGTCATAACAACTATCAAAATGTCCCTGAATCCCTCTTTAGTCTCAGAATTAAATTTATTGAGACCTTTCTGAGAGTGGCTTTATAGGGCCTAGTGGTGCCATGTTGAGTTTAATTACTTGTGTCAACATTGGTGTTTCCTGCTTAAATAACCTTTGGTTGTGTTGGTAAAAGAGTGCCTCATTAAAGGTGTTACCAAAGGCCTTGTAAAGGGCCCTTATAGCTGGTGTTAATCACCACATAAACAATGCTGGCTTTGTAGGACACCTCAGGGTTGATTATCACCGCCAGGAGGGCTTGTTGTAAAATAAAACAATCACGGTTGGCAAGTCATGGGCTTTGAAATAAAAACTAGAAAAGAGCCTCTACTTGGTAGTTAGTATATAGCAGTTTTGTTGTATCTAACCTAGTTTGATTATTTGAATCAATTATGTTGAATTGCATCTTCATAGAAAAACAATGGGGTGGATAAAAGAGCAGCCATGTCAGCCTTTTGCTTGGGACTTATGTAATTTATATGTAACCTGTGAATTACACAGGTTATATAGCTTTTCCCAAGTCTTATATATATATATCAAAACCTGTTTGATAAAGTTTAAATGGTAGGTTATGGGAATACTAAAAGCTTTTCCTTTCAATAAATGTAACACACCCTTTACTTAAATCATTGAAATGGAAATCATATTAGGGTTTCTTTGTGAATTGTACTGGTTACCTTTTTATCTGATGCTTGGTGGAACCAATTATAAATATGATAATCTACATCAAACAAGTTTTTATGGTGATGGTATTGAACCATCTCTTTTTTATCTTCTGCACATAATAATGTCATCAACCTAACGGTCATAGACACTATAGGATCAATATCTCGTGTAGGCAACTAAGTAGAGTAGGTGGGTGGGAACAAATATGGTATGGATGTCCTGATATTGGATAGTACTTGTATGGGTACAGTTGGGTTGTTGATGGTAGGGGGGGGGGTGCTAGGGTAAGAGTCAAGAGTGCTGGTTATTGTATATGGGCAAAGAGAGGCAGTCCCAGAATAGTTATGCAGTAACTGCATTAAATATGTGGAATTAGTTTGTTTGTTTGTTTGTAGAGGTTGTTGTAAGTATGCAGTATGCCATCCTACCTTGGAAAAGTCATTATGCATCTGTCATCACTTCCTGTCTAGTAAGGATGCTTGGATGCTTGTGTTTGTGATAAAGAGTGTCTTTGGGTTGCCAGATTATGAATGGCAGCAACACTTTGCAAAATGTCAATGTCTTACAGGGCTGTTTATAAAGCTTCAAAACATTCATGTATTATTTTGATACAGTTTCACACTCAATTCTCATAAAAAAATTATCCCTTTTCGGACTTAGTAAAAACACCATCGACTGGTTCAAAAGTTACCTCCACCAACGCAGGCAAAAAACCATAGCAAATAACACTTTATCTAAAGAAAAACTAATCACCTATGGTGTTCCACAGGGGTCAGTATTGGGTCCAGTGCTCTTCTCAATTTATATTAATTCTTTACCAAAAATATATGATTTTAAAGTAACGTTGTATGCAGATGACGCTGTGATCTCTTTGAGTTGCCCTACAAAAATGCAACTAGCCATCGACTGTGTATCTAAGTGGTGCATTGACAATTGTCTTACTATTAATGAGAAAAAATCCAAGTGGATGTTCTATAATAATTTCCAGCGTAAAAACCCTGTTTTTACATTAAATGGCTCCATATTAGAGAGGGTGTATACCTTTACCTATCTGGGCTTAACCCTAGATCCGGAGCTTAAATTTGTACAGCACAGAATTAACACTGTTAGAAATATTCGCACAAAGATAATTCAATCAAGTCGAACCAGGATTTATGTTGACATACCAACCTCACTAACTATGTATAAGACAATGATTTTACCCTCGTTTGATTATGTGGACTATATATGGGAAAGAGGCAATATTGGGGAGAATAATGAGCTGCAATTTTTACAAAATAAAGCTCTCAGAATGATTTACAAGGTAAAACTTGAAGAAAACCCTCTGTATAATACTATACAATTACATGAAAAAAGCGGCTGCAACATGTTATCCACCAGACGTGACATTCATTTACTATTTTATGCTTTTACCCTCAAAAGCCAAGAGAGACTAATTGATGATAGGAACCTACCCACTAGAAATAACCAAGGGATCAGGCTGAAGGTCCCCAGGTCTCTCAAACCAATTGTACTGAGGAGTTGTTTTTATAGAGCCATACAGCGCTGGAATATGTTGAAACCAACATACACCCTTATTGTCGATCTGGCTGATTTTAAGATATCCATAAAAAGAGATTACGACGACTGCTTCATGTGAAGATTTTATTCTGTACAGATACGCTTATAGAGAATGCAACCCAAAAGAAAAAACTTACGCACTGTCTCACCCCGCATCTCATCTCATCTCATCACTCAATCTTTTTTTACTATTTGAGTTTATTTATTGACCGAAATGTCCGTTGAAATCATGTCTTATTGCATTTTTTACGCCATATCCAATCTATGTATGAATCGATCGTTAAATCTAGTCATGTCAGGGGACCTAGCGGAAGAAAGGCAATGCGCCTAAGCTAGGATGATGCATCTACTTTTGTATTTGTTATCTTATACCCAATAAAACACTTTAAAAAAATGTATCTGGGTCAGAAATCTCGAAAATGGATTAATCTGGGGGCAGAAATATATCAGATTGAAAATTCAGCAAACTCAATTAATCTGAAAGCAAGTTTATTTTATTGAAAGACAAGTATCTTGGCTCAATGAAAACATAAATTGGACGGCTTAACTCCCAGGGTGTCAGTTTTTATTCACTGGCAAACATATGTTGATATAAAAGTGTCGGAGCATACGACTAAAATATCAAACAGCTGGTAGAATGCTTTAAAAACACCACAGCACCTTCTTGTTTGGCCTCCAACTAGCCACAGTATATAGGATAATGCATGCCAAGTTTGGTAATCACCACTCTAAAACCTCTTCTGTTATAGGCCGACAAACTTTGTGGAAATCTTGAAAATCTTGAAAAAAATGGCAGTGGGCACCACCTTTTCTCTAGTTTGCTCAAAATGGCCTTGTTCATCACCAAACTTGCTGTGCACTATCCTCAATATGCATACTTTCAAGTAAATCTAGCCTGCACTGGATTTGGTTTGATTAAGTTATTATCAACTTCACTATGAGAGTTTAACCATATTGTGTGTATGCTCCGACACTTTTATCGAAGGATCACTATATTGGGCTCTGGCACCCAAATACATCTTACCAGCGTAGGTAAAGCATGATAAATTGATGAACTAGAAGTGTGTGAATCATAATAAGTACACATAGCACCAGCCAGACTGACTTTGAGGTTGGTTGGGGCGAAATAAGTTCAAATTTTTCCAATTTTGTGAGGTGAATCACACCAAACCACCCCTACAGTAGGCCTAAACACATATATTAGATATAAAAAGGTTATGAGGGGTAGGTGTCTCCCTTAGGTACATTTTCGAATCAATATGTAGCATGGGGAAGCAATATTAAGCGAGCGAGAGCTCCATTCTTGGCAAAATATAAAAAAGTGTCGGAGCATACACAAAAGTGTCGGAGTATACAGACCGGCTACATTCGCACGCTTTGTGGCGCCTGTGTGGTGAAATTGAATGAAATTTCGACACTGACGATCTATTACAGCCAATATATTCCATTAGAACCCACAAAAATGCGACAGGGGGTGCTAGAGACCTTGTATATTCAGTATTTTCATCGTTGAGGTATGCTCCGACACTTTAAAAATAAGTCCAAAATCACTATTTTGTCGCTGGGAAGTTTAAAAAAAGAGATAATTACAAATTCTTTTTCCACACTTTAATACTTGTGACCCCCCTTATTTTGATTATATTTGATACATTCCAGTGCCTTTAATACTTGGCTTATTTTGACCCCAAATATAAAAGTGTTGGAGCATACACAAGTGTCATTTCTGAATTGCAGGACTGTGGAGGAAATTTGGGGCTAGACACCAGGTAAACACTCTTAATTATTTCAGTAAACACATATACCAAATAAAAAAAGCTGAAAAGGAAGGGCTATGATGGCCTTATACGAAATGGGGGGCTTTTGAATAAAATGGAAATTGCCTGGAACCCTGTTTTGGGGGTATTTTTCCATTGATAATGGTCCGACAAAAAATTATTTTTTTTTACCGGAAAGCCTAGGGTGTTTTCTCTTACATGAAATCAAGATATATAAGTGATGATTAGGTATGTCCACGTAATAGCTGCTGAAAGGTGAAAAAGACATTAAAACCACAAATTAGTCCATTTTGGTGGGGTCTGACCCATCTAACCATTTACCCTTCTGTTTCTTTAGGTGAGAGTTGTGCTGTTGTCTATGAGTGATTTCTCCAGGAGCAAGGTAGGAGGATATCCATTTGGAATGTATCCAACATATGGAAATTTACATGGATTTTTTAGTCAGGCCTAGAGCCTGTTATCAAGGAGAGGCAATTCAACTTCAGTTGTTCTCCTTATAATCTATGAAAGGGAGCCTACCGGAATGGAAATGTCTCCGAATAAATGGTGCCCTAAAATTTGCTTCTCTGTCCTTCCTTAGTCCCCGCTAAGCCATATCTTGTCTTTATATCGTACATGTACATCTTCCTCCTACTACTAAACTTGCTGCAACTGATGTCTTCAGTTGATGTGCTGAGCCCAGGTGCTCATTTACAGGCGCGCTGCGGACAGGGGCCAACATGGCCGACATCAAGCCAGCATGAAACAGACATCAGGCCTGCCCCCTGTGCCATCTGGCGGCTCACCAGACACCCTCTCTGACCAGATCCGAGTGATGCCCTTCTGACCGATACCTCCCTCGCCGAGGCTATCCCAAAGACACCATACAAATGTTTACTTCATGGAGGCTTGTATATCTGTCTTGACCAACCTAGAATACATGTTAGACAAAATCCTTCCACCCATGTTAATGAAAATGCTTCATTTAATTTTAGTGTAGCTTTAGATGTGTTATGCTTATTATGTCTCTTTTTCTCTTTACATATTGCCATCCCAAGTAGAAAGACTTTGGAGTTCGGGAGGATAGTAATGATACAATATCAGTTCTGATAGTGTGATGGATATGATAATGGCACTGACATTCATGTGTTTTGTGTGGTATGGCACCATAACATGCTGGCAACTGCTGGTTTATGCCATCAGTGTTAGCCCTTTCAGATATCATGTTCTCTTAACACTGCAACTATTGTCAACATGATGCACCAATGCAGTGCAGGTGAGCAACTCAGGGCACCGTAGAGTATATCAGTCCAAGCAGATCGGTATGATGCATAAATACAGCACTGGCAAGTTGGGAGATTCTATTCATGCATTACGATGATGATGATGAGAATAATGCAAAAAGGTAATATTCTTATAGCGTAAGGTTGATGAGGAAGTGGGAGCTAACACTGTTAGTGAATAGGAATATTGCTCCAGAATTCACTGCTTTCATCTCAATCATGGGAACAGAATTTTGAATAATAATTATTGTCTTTTGTGATACTCCATTCACTAGGTATGCTACCTTCTCCCATGCCTCAATAAGCAGGTTATTTTTGGCTGTATAAAAGATTATCCAACCTTTTGCAGTAATCTTATTTTATATAATATTGTGCCCATGAGTCATTTATGATACTCCATTCACTAGGTATGCTACCTTCTTCCATACCTTAATAAGCAGGTTATTCCTGTACTACAGACCTGGCATGCCTTTTTACTAAATGCATATACATAGCTTTTTTGTGTCCCCGGCTGTATAAAAGATTATCCAACCTTTGGTAGCCTTCTTGTGCTGCATTGTATTCAACATCACTAGTAGCACATCCCTGAAGCTATTGCTCTATACTGTCATACAGCATCGCTTCTATAAGAAATATTAACAAGGTCAAGCAATCACAGCAGCATCCTTGCAGCTGGGAAACAGCTATAGACAAAGTAGGGTCCAAAGAAAATTAAACTAGTATAGATAGAGATAAGGTCACTATGCAAATACGGTTTGCAGGGAGAGGAGTAATTTAGCATTCCACAGCCAGGGTGGAGTTAAATAGGCGAATTAGGGTACATGTGTCATAGAGCTAGGTTCCCAATGCATTCCTATATCTCCCCTGCAACTGAAATATTTTCCATGACCAGCACCTAGCCAGTGGCAATAGACGCCGGCCATATTGGGTTATTAATGAAGGCTATTCAATATGTAACAAGGCTGCCATAGACAAAGGAATAATAAAAATTCAATAAAAGTAATAAAAGGTGGCTAGTGGTGGGTATCCATGACCTGGCCATTATAGGGTCAGGGTCTCGGAGGCAGTTTTCATCAGTCATTGAGGGGGCTTTAGGGTAGTTATTGTAACCCTGTCAGCTGCACAATGTTGAAGTGGCCACCTCCATCCTCCATCACACTTTCCGGCAGGCTAAGGGTCATGCTTGGCTGCCTTGCAACCTGCCGGCCTACTCTATAGATCAATGCAGCATGACAGGGTGATTTTCAGGAATGTTGTTAATACAGTTTTTGAACATTTCTGAGGTGTAGCCAACAAATGCATGCATATGATCTTAAAGTCCTGTGTTTCAATAATTATACACTTTTTGAAATAAAATTGTCCTGTGAATTTCCTATTATGAGATTGTTTGCAAACATAGCTGTTGCAGATAATACTGTAAAGGACTGTATCCAATGTAAATACATTTTTTCCCCTTTCTTGCTGCATTGTTCTATAGACCCTAGCTACGTCTAGGCTTATAGGACAACTCACTGGCCTATATCCTTGTTCATGTATATTCTACCTCTCAATTCCCACCTTAGGTATAATATTATTGTATATGTGATGTGTTTTCACCTAACCAGTCATATCTCGCACATCCTAGACCAGAGATAATGAGGTCAAAAGGCTAAAAATATAGACTTTTATAAATTCAAGTTCTTTTGACATTTTAATTGATTAATATCTCTCCTATAATACTGTAAAAGGAAAAATTGAAAAATGGTCAAAATCTCCCAAATTTGTCAACTTGGTTACGATAGTCATTTATCGCCATTATAATTTTGTTCAATATTCATTGGTAAATTCTTAAATACACCCCACTATAGATGTTTTTGCCATAAATTAATACTATATATTTTAATTCATTTAAATAGCCAGACCTGTTTACAGTGATTTGGTACCAAGTTTGTTGGGGTTATACAAAGTAGATTGCAACTAGCAATAAATGCACAGGGAATGTGCATTAAGTCTTTCAGCAAATGTGGAGAAAAAGCCTCTAGTTTAGGCTTGTATATCTGAGAACCAGTTCTAACCGATTTTAATTTTTTTTAAATCACTAAAAATCAAGAAATAATAGTATATTGATGAAATTAAAAGTAAAATTAAGCTTGTGATCTGCTCTCCATGAATCTAGCATAATCCTGAAATTCATTTTTGCGAGATATGACTGGTTAGGTAAAAAACACATCACATATGTGTGTGCAGGTTCATCCAACCAATGAAATGAATCAATATTGCGTGCTTCAGGCATAATATACAGATGAAAAAACAGGCAGAACATTATCAACACTACCAAGACAAGTGTATAGTCTTATCATTTACATGCATAACTTGAATTTATAAAGTATTCTAATACTACCATTCTATACACACCATCTAAACCTGAAGAGAATTATTTGCCCATGTTAAACAGATGTTTGCTCCATTCATATTTTTGAAAGCATGCTGTACACATTACCCTTCCAAAAGGCCCTCAGTTTGTTGCTCTGGTAAATGGTATAATATACAGCTGGCACGCCTCCTGTTCAGGGGTCACAGTAGAGGGCGCTGTGGAGCTCATTTCCTAATTGGCCCATGCACCAGACCACTGCCATATTAGGTAGGAGCCAATATGGAAGCCACTCCAGTGCAACCTGATCTTGCTGTAAGATGTTCCCCAGGGACCAGAGCTCAAAGCTTGCTGAGGATGGATAAGTCCTAGTTCATATGAAGTGTAGTAAGCTACTTCATCCATGTCACAATTATTGACAAACTAAAATTATTCTCCAGGCTAATTAAAGGGTACATACATTTTAATCGGCCCAGTCAGAAAATCTAGGACATGTAGGTTCATAAGGGTACACATGGCCATAATCATAATCAGCCAGTAATAAATCATAAATCATGAATTTCATTTTTGATTAGACAGGATTATGTTGAAGTTCCCTCTACATCCATCATATGAACTCATTTAACCTTTACACCAGTTTGACTGAACTGGCCAGACCTGTAATTACAGCGACACACACTATATCATGCCAGAGTATCAGAGGCTAATTGGGATTGTCAGCCCACCAATGATAAATGTGCCTTTGTGTGATCTGCAGCGCTTTACAAATAAGTGGGATGTGCTATCGTAAACATTCTATATTATGAATTATGTACGTGGTTTGCCAGTTATGCATGTGGCTACATACTCATATTGTAATTATTGTGCAACAAAATATAAGATGCATATCATTTTTAAATACTATACATATACAATGGTTGTCCCGTTGTTTCACAAGCAGCAGAACCATGGTTCCCACTCAATGTGTGGCAATGGGTAATATATCTGTGTAGATTTAATACCTTATGAAGCAAATATGCATCCAAATATGAATTTGCTTTTTTTTTCAGAAGATTTTCATATAATTAAGCTGACGTTGAAGGAGATTTTCCTTGTGTGGAAATCCTGATTTCTTTGCACTGAAAGCAGTAGTTAGTTATCAATAGGTCGAGCCGGGTTAACCTGACACTAAAGCTTTTCAAAGATATGGCAGGTTAAGGGGACTCCACATTCTTTGCATGGAAAGCAGTAGTATTGTGGTGCTTCTTCAATAATATAGCGGCTGAGGATGTGAGTATTCTATTGTGTCTGTATCTCCTTTGTCACCAACTACAGGGTGATGGAAGTGGTATCATAGAGCCAAGCCCCCTCCCTTACTACACCTACCTGCTCCATCTTTCCCCAAGTGGGAAGTAATCCTATATTCTGCAGTTAAAGTGAAAACCCCCTCTTTCTATTTGACACTTGACAAAGCTCATTTGATGCTCTTGAAAATAGATCCAAACCTGGTTTATCTAAAGTACATTGCACCTAATGGTTCCAAGTATTGATGTTTGCTATGGAAATGCCTGCCTCTGAAATGTTGTGAGAAGAATAGGAAAAAGGAGATTATTGATTCTGGTACTACTCTATGTTTGAAATATCTGAATACAAGTAGCTGGAAGGGTGTGTCTTTCCCAACACATCTACACTCATCTCAAATTGAAAAGGTCAACTTAGTGCAACATGCATTCCCTTACAGGCATTGGTAATATTGAGAAATTGAATGCCATCAATTCATACAGTTGTATTTATCAGGTGTGCAATATTTTGCCACTTGACATCACTGCATGGTTATGCTTTCATTTTAAAACTTGTTTCCAACAGAGCCTTCCCCAGAAAGTTCACAATGGCACTCGTCTTGTCAGAGAGAAGGAAAAACAAACATAAAGCCTGAAAGCATTTGTAACTTGGCTTTCAGTTACACTGACATCAGTCCCACCATATTTCAAAAGCAGTTAGGATATTAAAGGACCTCACAAAAGGCCAAAAGGTCCTTCTTTTGCACACTCACTGTATAACAGCACAGACACGTCCTACCATTTGGATCGAACAAAAAGAGGTACCTGGTGATAATGACAAATTGTACTGGTGGCAGAAGGGCAATGCGCCCAAGCTAGTTTTCACCCGAAAGGGTGATTAGACCCAATAAATCCATGTTATACAAACCATCAAATTATTGCCCTTAGAGTATGAGGGAGTAGGATTGCTCCTAGGTAGCTCCCCACCTCCTCTATTTGCATGCAACGTAACACCAATTCGATGACAAGAGATGGTGTCATCAGTGGAGGCTTTTATCCTCTAGTGGATAATGTATCGCATTGCACATATCTGTTCGGAGAGTGATAGCTCTGCAACAGATTGCAACTTCTGTGAAAAGCTGACTGATCAATTTTCTGTAATGAAATGCCTATCACAAACCAATGTGTTGACACTGGCTAAGGATCTAGTAGCCCAGTTAATTTTTTTAATGGTAAGGGTCTGATTATGAACTTCTGTTACAAGGGATGTTGCCCTTTTTGATTCAGCTACATGGTTAAAACTTTCCAACCAACTGCACATCATATGTCACTGACTATACTTGTGTGCATGCTTTCTAAAATAGAAACCGAACCATCTAATAACACCTAATAAAGCAATGTTACAATTCATACCTATTAAAACTAGAGAATTCTCTTTAAAATTATATAAGAATTGAAACATATTTCATGGAGATTAGTCATATTGTTGATCCACATATATTGAGTCAGAAAATCCTCCGTTTTGGCACAACTCAGTATACTTTCTACCTTGATCTCCAAGCACATATAATTTGTCATGCCCTGGTGGCTATGTGCACTGTATTTGTTGATAGAATGACTTATTTCCTTGTGACAGATTTTGGGGTCAGGGGTGAGTGTTTTGTATAGATGCCTTTCACCATAGACACGTGAATACACATACTCTGTATAATCACACTGCAGTGGCTATGATGGCTGTCTGGCCTCAGTCTCAGCAGGGTTACCATAGATACCAATAATAGAACTTCCAATCACGTATGGTGGCTGCAGGACCAATAACTTTTCTGTACCGCCATCATCGGTGTATGTGCAGTGGCAACAAAAAGGCATTGAGTCGAGGGTCTGTTGCCAGATGTCTGTAATGAGTACCCTATAGGGGCATGTGGTTAGGGGAGGGATGGAATGGGGAGGTAATGAACAGTATTGCTACCAACTGGTGTTCATTATACACAGCACCTGCTACCTCCTACCCACAGTCCCTATGTATTAATCATGTACGTTTTTCTATGGATAAATCTAATGAGATGATGAAAAATGCTATTGATGCAAACATCTTGCTACTAGGCTACTATTACACCATGCTACCAACACTATCATCTGTTCTACTTGTTCTACAATGTTGTTATTGAAAGCATTGTCGCTGATTTATCTCCTTTCTTTTTATTGCTATGTGTTATGTGTATTCTAAAATGCAGTTCTCTACTACCTCGCCCATCTCACCAAGATCATTGTGTACCTATCTGACATAAACTGCCAATCTGGTCACATGTGGTGCTACATGGAAATCAATTTAATGTTAGACAATTTCTCTTGAACCTGACCTGAAAAAAAGGCAAAGATAAAACTACCCACCATCAACTGCGCTTTGCTTTAACTTTCATGAATATCATAATGTACACAATGTTGTATAAATCTACTAACAGCACAGAGTATCTGGAAGGTGTTTCACTGTATGTTGATATAAAAACCAACATCCGGCCGGAAGATGCGGTCAAGATGCGGACAAAATATCACCAAAGCTAATTTTCCGTTTCTTTTGACCCTCCCGATACCCTCCGTATCTTTTTGTACCAAAAAAAACACATACGACCCTGCTCTGCAGTATGTTGCAAATAACTCAACTCAATCTACACCTGTTCTAAACGGCCTCGTTCTAGTCTTGCACCATGTGTGTTTTGTAGATTTATATCCTCTAACAGCACGTGCAGTAGTAACTTCCTGTGGGAATAACAATACCAACCATTCCTGGATATGAATCCATACACAAATGTTACACTTCTCACATCAGCACAATTCTGGCTCAAATCTGTAGTATGTAGTGTGTAGCCAAAAAAAGTGTGTTAGGTTGCTCTTTAAATGCTCTTATAAGACAAACACAACTTTTTCCTGAAAGTCTTCAAAAGTTTCTCCATACCTTGAGTTTTCAAAGGAAATTACCCATGATGGTTTTATGTATCCAACATTTGCAACTGGAAATGAATCTCTAAAATGACTCATATGGTAGATCAGACTGTTAAACCAATTTTGATACCGCCCCTTTGCAGCTTTAGAACCATTCTGGCTCTTTTACAGTAAGACCTGGTCTGTGTTTTATAGTCTATTATAAATATCTCATATCAAGAGAAAAAAAGAAAATAAATCAACATTATTGCATTTGATGCATCCAACATGTACAAAAACCACTCTTCTTGATTGCTTGGCAAATCTTTCGATTCTCTCTGTAGACACAACCATTATCAGCTGATTAAGGTTACTCTTTTTAACAAGAAGGTGGCAAAAACTCTGCTAGGAGTGCTGGTCTTTGTCCTTGGGCTGACACTTGACATTTGGTAGTAACAAACCAGTCGCAATTCAACATAAACTACTAATTAGTAGCCCCTGCTGTGTGTGTGAGACTATGAGGTTAATTCAAGCAGATTGTATTTCAACAATCTGCTAATGAGGACTCTCAATTTCAAAAGGGAAAAAATTAGACATTTCGAAAAACATAACCTTGTTTATTGTTCTTGTAAATTCGCATATAAGAACTTTCACAAAATAAAAGAAAGGAATATTGCTTTAGAAATGCACAGCAAAGTACAGGTTTTGATAGTTACCTTTGTAACCCACATGTGACTAGTACTCTATCTGTGCAATTTACAAGGGTACACAGCCAAAAATAATTTTTCTCATTCCAAGAAAATAAGATAAACCATAGTGTTTGACCGACACATGACTAGTTCTAAGAAAGTTCTAAGAAACAAATTTCCTGAATACAAGTTTTTTTTTACCTGATTTCTCCGTAAGGATACCTTATTTTTCTTTGAAAGAGACAATCATGTTTGGCTGTGTAGAAGACAGGCTGGATTTGGTAATACTAAGATTCATCAGTCCAGCCTCACGCCATTCTCCCATTGTATCTAGTTTCCTCCATATCCTCATTATCAGCCCTAGGCAGTGTCTCTCGTGGTAAGCCCAGCTCTCTGTCAGCAGTCTTGGTCAGATCTGCCAAGTTGCTCTGTGCCACAAGTCCTACTTCTAGGCCAGTGTAAGAACTACAGTTTATATAGAATGGCTATCATAGATATGCAATTTACATCATAATTTAACACCTTTAAACTGTATAGATGCATTATAGACATCAATAATCTGTTAACACCACATTGCAATCAAACCGAAAAAAACACATTCAATAACCCTTCATCAAATTCAAACTCAACTGCTGTATCCCAAAACCTGTTCCCTCTCTTGGTCTCTCAAAGAAGGCCACTTGTATGTGATAAAATATGCCTCGGAGGTTGACTAGGAGAATAGGCTAGGGCAGACCCTTAAGTTGGGTCAAGGGTGAGGGGTCAGCTCTTGTGACCTTGACTATAGACCACTGGGTATCATGCTCTGTACATAATCACCTTACAGGGTCCGTGATGACCGCCCTGCCTCAAGCTGCACAGATACCATAGATACCAGTAATAGAGTTCCTCCAATCCAGTATGCTGGCTGCAGGACCAATAACCTATTCTGTACTGCCATCATTACAGTATGTGCAGTGGCAATAAAAAAGGCATGGAGTGGTGGGTTCATACAGGGTAACCAATAGCGGCATGTGGTTAGGGCAGGGGATGAAATGAGGAGGGAGTATTGGCACCAACTGGGATTTATTAAACAGACCCCTACCCACAGTCAAGGTGTATTTTTTATGTAATTCTCAATGTGTATGGAGGTTACATAGCAACATTAGCTCAAGCACTGTGGTAGGTGGATTATATGAGCTAGAATTATTATTCACCAACTGCTGTTAGCCTGGTAGCTGCAACATTCACATAAAATAATTATCTATATGATGTATACCAATGATAACCTGTATACTAATCATAAACTATGTTAGGGACATGTTATTCAACATCACCAACGTTCATTTAAAATGCCCAAGGTCCAGTCCTTGGACATTTACATCAGCCATCAGCCGCCCTATAGACATCCAAGCTTCAGCTTAAACACCCATTTGTAATGGCTATGATGATTGGATACTTGACCCTAAATTCTGAACATGTGTATTGCTCACTTCTGGTTGATGTGTGCTACCCCTGGTGGTAGCTCCTGATAAAGGTGACGGGGCCTGGAAGCAGTTCATACTAGCAGAACCTGGACATATAACCTGGGTAAGGCCAAATAGAAAAAAGGTATGTTTTAGGTTACCTGACCCAACCTAACAAGCCAGGGCTGACCTTAGAAATGTTGATCCAATTTTGAAAAACTATTAGTAGCCCCTGAGCTATTCTAGTGTCAATCTTATAGTCCACGAGTTCAGGCTGCATTTTGGTGAGTCAGTGCTAATATTCACAAAAAGTCCATTTCTGAGTAAGTTTCAGGCCAAAGTAAATAATGTGTGACTTACCTACCTAGATTTTCAGATTATGTATCCTGATACCCACCTTTTCTTTTTTGGCCTAAGGCATCAGGGTGAATTCGGGGAAAACGATGATAGATGTGTAATCAAATGTGTATTACATTATGGGACATATACTTTTAACAGCAGCACCAAGGAAATAGTAATTTAGGAATGGTTAATGAAAGCTGATACATGTTTTATATTTGAGGGTTTAGGTTCCATAACATTATGAACATTACATATTTAAAGCATGTATTATTTTGTTAAGATATTCCGGGGAAATCATTATGTTTTGGAAACAAAGCTCATACTGTACAGGGCCAAATAACAGTCTCACTTCAAAAGGAGAAATATACATATGCCTTTTGGAATCAAACACACCATATACTAAATACTTGCCGAAATTGTGGCAGCTGGGGAGGTTTCAAAATTAGGTCCCAAATGAAATCTTAGTCCCTATGATACCGCTTTATGTGAAGTGAAATATGTAACACATGTAGAACTGCTGCAACTGTGATCGAAACACATTGGAAAGTGTATTGCTTCAGCTGTTGATGCCACAGAGAACAACGATGCCTCAGAGTTGTATTGGAGTCTGTATTATTTAGCAAAAACTCTGTTACTGGGTACTTTATTTAGATTTTTTCACCAAAAGTCTGACATCAGGTGCCAAAAATCCTCCTTTTTATCATCAATATCAAATATGGTTTACCATACTTTGCCTACAATATCCGTTCCCATCTACCTAAAAGCTGACAATGTGTTTACCGTCGCAAATTAGCACCGGCTGCTCTTCAATTTGGTGGGGCTTATTATACCCAAGACAGGTGTTTGTACGAGATTCAATTTATTACTTCAGGATATTTTCGAGATCTCTGTACCCCTGGTGCTTATACAAGACTGGCGCTCTTTTGAAACTGACGCTTTTTTCCACCACAAAACGGTAGCTCGACAGTAAGGTGATGCTCAAGGCAACTATGCCCTCACAGCCTTTAGGAGGGGCTGGAGAAGTAGCATGCTGGAACACATGGAGAGGCCTTCACACCAGGTCAGGGGCCAGGGGAGATGTGTCTTTGTCATGTCAAATATACACCAGCTCTCATGCCACAAAGGTGCCTGGGGGAACATGCCCATGTATGGATGAGGCATCACCTGAGGACAAGCAGTAGAGGCTTGGGAATCCTTTCTAGAAAAATATACCCTCCTGAGGCACAATGGATGGTTCTATGTACATCGTTTTTAGATCAGCGGCAAGTGAGCTGTACATGGGTGTATTTATGCTCAGTATTACATTCTTTTTCTAGATTAAGTGATAACTTTATTGATCTTAATGTCCTTAATGGTTGAGTGTAATTCTATCATCAAGGCCTTGGCCTGGGCCTGCTGCAATCCTTGAGGTCACTTTTGTCAATGTATCCACAGCTGTCCAGACCTCTGTTGAGTGGAGAAATTTACCAAATTTAACAATATAAATTATTTTATCAATAGAAACATAAGTATTCAGAGTAGTACACATCTATATGAATATCAACATCAATAACTGTATGTCAAACACAATTAAGTGATTCAAATGGATATTAAGACCTTTCTGACGCACACTGAATAACCTCACTCTCCAGACACAATTTTCTTCACTATTCCTCAGTAGTAATGTGACAAAGGTTCCCTTTTGTCTCTAGGCTGACACTTGACATATCTGGCTAATAAAGAAAGGCATCTGGTCATCAACACAATTAACACCCCGCATGTGTCAATACAAACCACCTAATTAGTGTCCTTAGTGTCTGAGGGAGTAGAAGTGCTCCTGGGCAGCTTTGTGCCTCCTCTATCTCCTTAGGACCAATGAAAACCCCGTCTGTTGTGGCCCACAATGGCTAGGGAATGGGAAGCTGTGAGGCCGCTATATTGGAGAAAGGCGCTTTTTCATTTGCAAAATTTGTAGTTAGCAAATTATAATCAAGGTTAAGTGTGTCTGTGGCCAAACATATATCATATTTTACTTGTCATACAACCATGTCAAACAACAAAATTCCACTTAATGTTTTAACAAAACATTTCAATAATGCCTATAGAAGAAAAGTACCAGCATTGCCACTGGTAGAAGTTCTGCTGGAACTTCAGCTTTTTCCTGCCTCCTTTACTGATGACTAGGGGTACAGAAGTTGAGCCATTTTCAGCACAAAGGTCAGGGCCTTAAAATACTATAGAAAGGTCCCTTTTAAAGCATGGGGGCTTCACTTTGGAGCCCAGAACATGACCACATCCAGTTCTATCGTGGGCTTTCTCAATGGCGAGAGGTGGGGTGTCCAATAGTGGTCATCAGTTTGGTAGGGTTAGCCAAGGGAAGACAGGACAAAACCCCTTCATCCATTGCCAATGCTATTTCCCTGACTGTCCCCGACAGATCTCTGCTCACTATTCAACACCAGTGCATGTGGTACCAAATCCGACCGGAAGCAGGCTCGCTGGACTTCCAGTCGAGGTCTACAGGGGGCTGATCCCTTCGCTTCCGGTGGAGCTGCTGAATAGTGGCCTTTCATTGGTGGAAGGAAGTGCTTTGGGTGTGGATAGGAATGTGAGGTGCGTGGGAATGGAAGCTGGGAGATGTGTGTGTGTGGAGGGGGGGGGGGGCTATTGGGGATCACTTCAGACAAACCAAAGTGTAAAATTTAGGTTTTGTTTGATGAAATTGGATTAGCACATTTGGATCGAAATTGGATTGAAAAGCGGCACATTGATGTGGGTTGAGTACCCAGTGGGCACAAAATACTGTTCAATGATGAATCAACGTTGAATCAACATTGGATCAACATTGACAACCCTTTATCAATGTTGATCCAATGTTCCGTGCCCACTGGGTAAGGGTATATGATGGACAGTCTAGTGTAGCTGTGTCTGATACCAGCTCAGAACTGAACAGCATAGACCACATACTAACAAGCTGCTTCTATTTGAGGTGTTTTAAAATATCAGAAACATAAGCAAAAATCATGTATTCAACACTATTCTAGCACATTATTTTGAAACTATCACTCATATTATAAACACTAAATGTGTGTACTATGCATTGGCGTATCATTGACTATTTTCATTTTGAAGGGCTTTATTGGTCACAGCAACTATCAATATGCCCCTTTAAGAAAGGCACTGAACCTCACTTTGGTCTTGGAATCAAATTTATTGAGACCTTTCTGAGAATGGTGTTGTAGGTCCTAGTAGTGCCCTGTGCAGTTTAATTACTTGTGCCAACATTGGTGTTTCACGCTTAAATAACCTTTGGTTGTGTTTGTAAAAGAGTGCCTCATTAAAGGTGTTACCAAAAGCCTTGTAAAGGGCCCTCGTAGCTGCTGTTAATCACCACATAAACAATGCTGGCTTTGTGGGACACCTCAAGGTTAATTATTGCAGCCAGGCCGGCATGTTGCAAGATAAAGGAATAATGGTTGGCGAGTCATGTACTTTGAAACAGAAACTAGAAAAGAGCCTCTACTTGGTAGTTGGTAAGCTTTTCCTTTCTATAATTGTAACACTCCCTTTACTTAAATCATGGAAATGGAAATTATATCAGGGTTTCTTCGTGAATTGTACTGGTTAACTTTTTATCTGATGTTTGGTGAAACCAATTATGAATATGATAATCTACACCAAACAAGTTTTTATGGTGAAGGTATTGAACAAACTCTTTTTTATCTTCTGCACATATGATGTTATCAACCTAACGGCCATAGACACTATAAGATCAATATCTGATGTAGGCAACCAAGTAGAGTAGGTGGGTGGGAACAAATATGGATATGTATGTCCTGACAATAGGTAGTACTTGTATGGGTACAGTTGGGTTGTTGTGGGTAGGGGGGGGTGCTAGGGTAAGAGTCAGGAGTGCTGGTTATTGTGTATGGGCAAAGAGAGGCAGTCCCAGAATAGATATGCAGTAACTGCATCAAATATGTGGAGTTAGCTAATTTGTTTGTAGAGGTTGTTGTGACTAAAATGCAGTATGATACCCTAACTTGAAAACTCATTATATATCTGTCTTCATTTTCTGTCTGGTAAGGATGCTGGGATGCTCGGGTTTGTGACAAAGAGTGTCTTTAAGCTGCCGGAGTATGAATGCAGTCCCACATTTCTATTCTGGTCCTTCAGAGAAGACATTAGCTATGTATGTTGGTCTTCACATCAAATATGAGGATACATGTAAAATAAGGCAGCAATAAGACTTTGCAAAATGTCAATGTCTTACATATTGGATGTAGGAATAAGAACAGGAGTGTTTATAAAGCTTTTGAACAATCATATTCAGCAGATCTAAATAGATCTGAATAGCCGGTTGTATCAATGTATGTATACATCTAATCAATTGGAGCAAAGGTAGAACATTATTTGCAGTTTACAGGCCATGCATCATGTAGGTAATGTGACCAAAACAACCTCCCTATCCAGGGTTCCCATATCATCATAAAGATTCAAAACATTCATGTATCATGTATCTAACCATTTACTCTTCTGTTTCTTTAGGTGAGAGTTGTGCTGTTGTCTATGAGTGATTTCCCGAGGAGCAAGGTAGAAGGATATCCATTTGGAATGTATCCGACATGTGGAAAGTTACATGGATCTTTAAGTCAGACCTAGACCTTGTTATCAAGGAGAGACAATTCAGTTGTTGTCCTTGTAATCTATGAAAGGGAGCCCTGCTGAAATGGCAACGTCTTCAAGTAAATGGTGCGCTAAAAAATAAGTGCACCCGATTTGCCTCTCTGTCCTCCCTTAGTCTCTGCTAAAACTTTATATCATATTTTCTTCTTCCCACTACCAAACTTGCCACCACTGATCTCATGCAGCTAGAGTGCTGTGCCCAAGTGTTCATTTACCGTTGACCTGCAGACAGGAGCCGACATGGCTGACATCAAGGCAACATGAAACAGACATCAGGCCTGCCCCCTGTGCCATCTGGCGGCTCACCAAATACCCTCCCTGACCAGTTCCCAGTGATGTCCTCCTGAGCCATACACCCCTCACTGCTGCTGTCCTAAAGACACCACGCTTATGTTTACTTCATGGATGCTTGTATATCTGTCTTAGCCAAGCTAGCTTTCATGTTAGACCTGTTTTGCCACCATTAATTCAACTTAAACAAGTGTAGTGTTTTTTACTTGTTATATCTCCTTTTCTCGTTACAATGAGCTCATGATGATTTCACCTTCATTTTGAAAACATACTTTAGGACCAACTAAGCCTAGTGTCCTGCCAAGGAGAGAAGCTATGAAGTTCTTCCAGGCAGTCATGTTGCTTTAAAGCAACAATTGTGAACATGATGCACCAATACAATGCCTGTGAGTTACTCACTGCACTGTAGAGTAAGTGTATAAATCCAGGCAGGCATTTTACTTAAGGAAGCACAGGCAAGTTGACCGACTGTATTCAGGCATTATTATTACAATTGGTTTGGCGTAATAAAGTAGCATGTCATCCCTATATGGTTAGGATGGTGAGAAAGTGGGAGCTAACACTGTTAGGGAATAGGATCTTTGCTCCACAAATCTCCACTTTCCAGACACATCTGTTGGAATAACTATGACACATATTGTTATGTCATAACTATGACACTTATATTGTAGCAGTTATCACACACCCGTGCTGCTGATAAAGCTAAGAAAAAACGTTTTCCAATGTTTTGCAAACGTTTTGATGGAAAACGTGTTTTGTTAGCTCGGGAATCTGGTACATTGTCTAACAGTCACTGCTAGGGG
Source organism: Harmothoe impar (assembly GCA_947462335.1). Taxonomy (NCBI): domain Eukaryota; kingdom Metazoa; phylum Annelida; class Polychaeta; order Phyllodocida; family Polynoidae; genus Harmothoe; species Harmothoe impar. The sequence continues at coordinate 55,010,270 of OX381716.1, forward strand.
CTGCTGCTGGCATCTGAGTTTTATAGCCTCCCAGCCCCGTTTTATGAGAGAACAGCAACACTAGTGACCTCACTTAAAATGCATCTGCTCCTGTAGTCCCCTTTGTAAGTAAAGCCATTAGAGGCACAGTCCAATTTAGTAAATTAAATCCTCCCATTAGGTATGCATGCCTACTGAGAGAAATCTTACTGCTAACACCTTCATGAATATGTATGACTATGTGGGTGTTCGAATATCTCTCACATGTAAAATAGATGCTCTTATTCACTTTGCAAAGCTCCCATCTACACATATAGCATTAATTCCGCTGATGTAAATATACATGCCTGTCTGTCATCAGCCCCCTTAAGTATGCATCCACAAACTATAAGATAAATGGGTATGCAGTACACTTGTCAACGCAGATGGTACATTAGGAAACCAATTGCAAAAGGTCCTACACAAAAGCACTGTCTTGAATATATTAGTATTAGTTATTTGCATCAGCGGGATGTTGCTGGTGCTCATGTAGTACCCCCTGTTTTTCTTAAACAATAGTTTAAAAATAAGGGATAAATGACTGTATGACATTTGTAACTTCATATGCAATGTGTTAGTTGCACCTTACCACTGACAAAAAGCGGAAACAGGTAAACAGATAACTAAATATGCATCTTTCAGATCTTTTGTCAACTTAATGTTTTTATTATCTAGCCACTGCCTTTGTGTTTACTCTTTATAGTGGGAAGACTCTGCCGAGAATGGTGGTCTTTTTCTCTGAGCTGACAATTGACATTTAGTGGTAACTGAAGAAGTACCATTCAATATAAACTGCTAATAAGTGCTCCCAATGTGTCTGACAGTGGTAGGTACTTCCAAGCAGATCATGTCTTGTCTATCACTAAACCTGGGGTCCGTTTTGAAAAGGAAAAAAACCCAAAATACTTCCAAGCCAAATTCATGTTTAACAAGAATATCTACATGTTAGATAATATAGATATTCTATTGATATCTACAAATAACTGTGCATAAAAATAGTTTGATATATTAGGAAGTAGAAAATAGAAAGCCACTTGAAAAAACTAACTCTTAACTATGACCATGTGAGAATTTTCATTTGGTGGTCAGAGGTTGAAATGTTGTTCTATTGCCATTTGCAAATTACTTTTGATTATAATGTAACATAATCAAATAGGAAATGTCACGATGCTCATTCTTTCGTTATACATATTTTAAGGAAAAAAACTTCCTACGCTAAAGATGCATTTAACCCATGCCATTCATGTTTCTTGGCCTCTGCAGGCACATCTTGTTATTGCTACTTAGAGTCACTTGTACGGTATAGAATATCCTCAGGAGATTTACTTGAAGAATGGGCTAGGGCAGAACCCTGCTAAGGGGTCAAGGGTAAGGGGTCAGTCCGAGTGCCCTTGGCTATAGACCAGTGAGTATCATTCATTGTGCATAATCACCTTACAAGGGTGGTGATGAATGTTTGGCCTCACTCTGGACGGGGTTACCATAGATACCAGTAATAGAGTTCCTCCAATCAAGCAAGTATGGTGGCTGCAGGACCAATAACATATTCTGCACTGCCATCATTGCAGTATGTGAGGTAGCAATAAAAAGGCTGTAGGTGGAGGGTCTGTAACTAGATGTCTATACAATGTTATCTATCTAGGTGCATGTGCGTAGGAAAGGGGACGGAATGAGAGGGTAGTAAACAATATTAGTAAACCACCTGCTGCCTCCTACCCACATTCTATGTGTATTTATCATGCCCAATTCTTATATAGATTTATGGCAGATATTACCACTAGTCATGCTAGGTATGTATGAATCATTTTAAAATCAACGTAAAATGATGAAAAGTGCTGTCGATGCAAACCTTTTTCAAGAACTGATAGGCAGGTACTATGTATGCTAGCAAAGTGTTATTAATATTCATTGCTACATACTCTAGCCGTTGTACCTTCTGCATCATTACTGCTACCTCTCTTAATCAATAAGCTATGCCTCCCATAACTAACATGAACAGCATAATCAACACACTTTCATATGTGTACTAATACTACAGTGTATCTGCCTATGCTATAGAAGTCATAGAGGGCCTCACAAAGCAAAATCATAATTATATTGATCAGTAAATAACATGTAATTCTTAAGAACAATATTTTCTCTGTAATTTGATGCATTGCTGTCATTTTCACCATGGAATAAAATCCTGGATATAACTCCTAGTTTACTCAGACATTGCTAGAAACTGCTGTGGCATACAACTCAACTAAACCAACACTTACACCATGTTTGATGTATTTACATCGGCTCCGAGATGTAGGCTGAGGCCCCTACCTCCCAAATGTATTGGTCATGTTGATTGCCTACTTTCCTACAAGATTAGAACTGGGCATGACCAGTAGTAACTTCTTGTCTGTGTAGGCTACCCCCTAGTGGTAGTAACTGATGATTGGAGTCCTGGTAGTGATTATACCAACCTTTTCTAGATATAAAACCATGGGTGCATTACCCTTTTTGGCACTCTTACTTCCTCTGTAGAAGCCATGGTTTGTACGTTCTTCAGCCTCAGCGTTCTTTTGTGGCATAATTTATTGAAGTATTGAACCTACATTAATGTGGTACCAAAGGCCATTCAAAGGACCCTTGTAGCTGGTAAACCACATAAACAATGCTGGGTCTCTGGGGCACCACAAGCTTAATTATTGCAGCCAGGAGGACTTGTTGTGGGATGAGGCAATTATAGTGCCGAAGAAATGAGCTTTGAGAGAAACTAGCAAATAACCTATTTTTAGTAACTTTTAGAGCAGAGCAGGTACACACAAATAGTTGTTTTGTCACACCTAGTCAGAGTATATGAAGCAGCTACGTTGAATTGCTGTAGCTTCATAGAAAGAATGGAACAGATATCAGGGAAGAAATTCCAGCATTTTGCTGAGGCGCTCTCAACCGGAACTGTTAGCACATCCTTTATCTAATGTGAGTACTCCTTCCAAAATATATGTGGGTGTCCATGTACATATCATTTGATATAGGGTTTAAATGGTAGGTTACGGGAGTGCTAAACGCCTTTCCTAACAGTAACTGTAGCACTACCTTCACTTAATCATTGTAATGGAAATCACATTTAGGTTGCTTTGTTAATTGAAGTGGTTAACTTTCAAGTGATGTTCAGGGCAAACAATTTTATATGATAAAGCTCCTGACATTACTATTCCAAGAGCGATATGGACGGATGGCGGATGACGGATGGGCACGTAACATGCTGCAGCATCACTTCTAAAAGTTCCACCATCCCGCAGCCATCCTCCCAGTCACAGCGAAGTTGCTTCAGTATTGCACATGTTAAAATACAGACCTATGTATGACACATGTAGCCATTGCGGCCCTTTTATGTTGTAGGAATAGGCGTGTCATATGCTAGGTATAATAATGGACCTTTTTTTTTTTAATCTTCCATGCATATCATATCAAGCTAATGTCCATACACACTATAGGATTTATATCTAATATAGGCAACGAAGTAGAGTAGGCGTGTTGGAGTAAATGTGAGCAGGCAAGCAGAAATGATAGCCAATCAGAGGTCCCACAGGCTATCCTTTCTGCATGCCTTTTTTGCAAATATGGATAAGTATGTCCTGGCAAAAGATGATACTTGTATGGCCATAGTAGTGTGGTAGTGAGGATAGAGTAAAAGTCAAGAGTACTGGCGGTTGAGAGATGTAGTAACTGCATGGAACATGAGGAATTAATTGTATGCAGAGGATAATGTAACTATGAAATACCAATCAAAACCTAGAAAAGGGTAACACTTCAAATTAATACATTTCAGGGTTGGACGGCTAGACCACAAAATATCCATGTTTTATATACATATCTTCCCAGTGGGCACACAACATCGAATCAACATTGAAGACTAGTTGACAATGTTAATTCAATGTTGATTCAAGGTTGATTCAATGTTTAACTGAAATTTGTGCCCACTGGGTTGTCCTTTTAAAACATAATCTTTTCTGATGACCAAAGGTGCCTTCACTTGTATCATGCAGGCAGGGTGCTGAGCCCAGATGCTCAGTTACCGGCGACCAGCAGACAGGAGCCAACATGGCCGACATCAAGCCAACATGAAACAGACATCAGGCCTGCCCCCTGCGCCATCTGGCGGCTCACCAAACACCCTCCCTGACCAGTTCCCAGTGATGTCCTCCTGAGCCATATATCCCTCACTGTAGTCATCCCAAAGACACCACACTAATGTTTACTTCATGGAGACTTGTATATCTGTCTTAGCCAACCTAGCATTCATGTCAGACAAATTTTGCCACCAATAATACGACTTGATAGAAGTGCAGCATTGCTGTTTTTATACCAATTATGGCTCTTTTTCTCCTTAGAGTAAGCATATGGCAAAATTCAGCTTTATTTTTGAACGGATAATCTAGGAACTAGTTAGCCCATTGGCATGCAAGGAATTCGGGAGTATAGTAATGATGCAATATCAGTTAGGATAGTATGATGGATATGATTATGGCAATGACATTAATGTGTAATGTGTAGTGTATTACATGGTACCATAATACTGCTGGCACCTGCTGGTTTCTGCCTTCAGTGTTAACCCTTCGGATATTCATGTGGCATTAAAGCCATGATTGTCAACATAATGCACCAATGCAGTGCCAGTGAGTTACTCACTGCACTCTAGAGTATGTCTATTGATCCAATCAGGTCCAGCTGATGCATAAATATATTACAAGCAAATTGAAGCACAGGCAAAATGATGACAATTAGTATAGTGCAATAAGGCACCACATTATCATTACAGGGTTAAGCTAACACTGTTAAGGAATATGATTATTGCTCTATGAATCACTGCTTTCAGTCAGACACATCTGTCGGAACATAAATGCAATGATATTTTGAGTTTATAAATGTATTTATTGCACAAAGTGATTTTCAAATACACTTACAATCAAAGGAGATGTCATATCTCAATGCTGGTCTATTATTTCTGTTGACATACATGCAAACATATAGTATATAGTACAGTGTGTGTTTATAGAGAGGAGTAGATATAATAATAATATATTAATAGCAATATCGAACACCTTCAGTGTCGGTCGGTCTCCGTTCCGTGGGCCAGTCGACCCTTTTCTAGTTGCAGCTTGTTAAATTGCTTAACAAGGGTTAATTTAGCATTTTCCCTGAAGGCACCTATGGATTGCAATTTTCGACAAGAGGTATTTAAATGGTTCCAGAGCTCTATACCCCTGTATAATGGGCTCTTCCTGAAACCCAACAGGTTCGACGTAGGGTATTTTAATAGACCTGTGTCGGTTGAGCGCATCACTCGCCCCCCCCGGCACAGGCCCCTTAAACTCCAGTCCCAGGGCCACATTGTCATGGTTGTCATCATGTAGATCTATACTTGTGCAGCATTAACAGTAGCTGCAGGTCGTATCTCACTGACAGGTAGTTCAAGTTTGCTTCTCGATGTAGATCTACAACATGATGTTGCATACGGGCCTTTAGGCACAGACGAAGGCATTTGTTTTGGAGGAGTTGGAGACGATTATGGACATTGTCTGTTACTCCATTAAATAAATATCCCCAATAGTCCAATACGGGCAATATAGTCTGTTTGTAGACTAGGGTGGCAGTGCCGGTGGTCATTCTGTCCCTCATTTTACGTAACATGACGTTTCTGAGGTTACCATTTTTAACCTTTTTGCTAACTGAACTCTGCAGTTTAAGGTTATTATCGAGAGTTATGCCCAGGTACTTGTATCGATCGCATGTTTCTAGTATATCTCGACCCATCCTCATATTCAGGATAAGTGGAACGTTCTGTTTATCATGCGTGAAAGCGATTACCTTTGTTTTTTCAACATTAATACATAGGCCACTTCTGGTGAACCAGTTATAGACAATATTACAATCGGTTTGCAAAAGCGCGCATGTAGCGTCTAAGTCATTTTCAGATGCATAAAATACAACGTCGTCAGCATACATAATCACACGACAATTTTTTATGTAATTTGGCAAGCTGTTGATGAAACAAATAAACAGGAGCGGCCCAAGTATAGATCCTTGGGGGACGCCATAGCTAATCTTAGAGGTTGTAGATAACTTATTATTACATAACACCCGTTGGGACCTGTTAGACAGATAAGCACATATCCAATCACAGTAAATACTTGGTAAATCAAGGTCCCTCATGCCGCTCAGCAGCTCAGCATGGTGGATGCAATCAAAAGCTTTCCGCACATCCAGGAAACACGCCAGCAGGGGGCGCCTCATGTCACGGGCCCTGTAGATGTCGTTGACCAGTCTGAACACTGCATCATGGGTACCCCTGGATGTGCGGAAGCCATACTGACAACCAGACAACAAACCATTGTTTTCTAAGCTACCATAAATCTCCTGGTAAACCACTCGTTCCATTACCTTACTGGGCATGGGGAGCAAGGATATGGGACGCCAGTTCCCAATGGACCGGAGATCGCCTGATTTTGGCAGAGGCACAACAGTGGCCGCGGCCCAAGAGACAGGAAATGATACTTTATGTAGACATGTATTTATGATTGCGGTTAATTGTGGAGCCAGGATTAAAAGGGCATCCTTCAATACGGTTGAGCTGATATTTTCAATCCCACTGGATTTGTGCACATCAATGGTTTTTAATATGTCTATCACAGTAGAGTAACTCACCCGAGTAGAGTCAGTTGGCGTATATGATTTGTTTACAGGATTACAGTCAGTATGAACAGTAGGTTTGTCACCAAGACTTGTGAATAACTTTTCACCAATGCCAGTAAAAAATTCATTTATGTAGTCTGGCACTTTCTCACCCTTGATCTCCTCTCCCGTTTCATGATGATTCAGGATAATTTCAGGACGATCTTTTCCCGACCTACCTAATAGTTCATTAAGTTCACGCCAGAATTTGTACGGATTTGATTTATGCTCTTCTAACTTTTGTATGAAATAAGACTCTTCTGCATTCCGTGTTAGGGCATTTATATCCCTACGGGCTTGCTTGGCAAGTTCCAGCAGATAGTCATTAGTTTTGCCGTCGACACAATATTCATGCATGTATTGGTTACGTTCGTAAATAACTTCGTAGATATGGCGAGACATCCAAGGCTTATTCATATCCTTGATTTCCATTTCGCGGACTGCACAGTGAATGTCTAGATACGATACAATATGATGCAATAATATATCCCATTTAGTGTCCACGTCATTGGTTTTGTCAAACTCGGACCAGTCAATACATAACAAGTAATCTGCAAAATCATTATAGTTGTAGGCTCTATATGAGCGACCTACGATGGTTTTCCTAGTTATAACCTCGGGGGGCTTTTTTCTTACAATATATACAGGGAGGTGATCACTTACCAGTAGCGGCAGGGTGCCATGAAATTTCACAATATTACAATCAGTGCTGATTAAAGCAATGCAAGTACCACCCGGCTTGTTGGGATGTGGGCGGGTTATTTTGTCAGTTATAATGTCGTCGAGACCGAGAGTGTTCATGGCTTTTAGATAATATTTGGTTTTACTGTCGTCTGGACTTAGAAGGTCTACATTGATGTCACCCACCAACCATCTCTCCCTGCCCGCGAGACATTTAGATTGACAAATCTTTACTATTGTATCTATACAGCTGACATAACTCCCATTTGGGGGGCGGTATACATGTATAAACGAGATAAGCCGGTGCTTTTCTTGTGTAAAATTAATAACCATGACCTCAATATCAGCGTTGGAGATCTGGAGAGTACTGTCTGGCGCACAATAAGGCGCCATTTTATCACACACATAAAACAATAGTCCGCCTCCAACTTTGTCCAAGACACGGTCATACCTGAAAAACTTATATCCAGGAACATGCAATTTGTGATTAGAGTAACCTTCTAATAACCAACTTTCACTAACACATAATATATCAAACAGTCGTACGAGATCATAAAGTTCACCAAATTTCATGTGCAGGCTTCTAATATTGTAATGACCTATGCGTAGACCCCGGAGATTGGAAAAGGTTCCCAGGTCTGTGGTCATGTATGTTTTAGAGTTTGGGTTTTGAGCGCCTTGTAGGAAGGCGTTTTGACAAAGAGCGTCGATTTGTGCGCGTGGGGGTTCTGCGATTAAAGACGGTTCCATTTTCAGAGACGGTTGCTGCATTCCCACTAATATTACATGGAGATATACCAGGGTACTAAAGATACCGGTATCATAAAATACCGGTATCTGATTGAATATTAAATATATAACTAACTAACTAAATACTAGGCTGCTAGAACCGTAATGGTCCATTCGTGCTAAGTACGTGTCAGGGATGGGAGGGTGGGAAAAAACGGGGGGGGGGGGGGGCGGCGAAGGGGGGAGGGGAGAGAGTGGGGGCGGGGGGGGGGGGGGGGGTGTATACAGGGGGTGGGTGGGGTGGTCGGAGAGTATAACATAGTGATAAATAGAATTTGGGTATTGGGCATAAGACGGATAGAGAGAGCATTCCGGTCAGCGTACCGGTATGCTAATGTTAATATTAGTTTCCGGTAAGTAGCCCAACATTTGGGTCATCGTGGCACAACAATCAAAATACTGATCACAACAGCAGCAACAGATAGATGAGTAATAAATATGACACCCATATTGTAGCTGCTAATCTAATCATGGGAATGGTACAGGACCTTCAATAAGCAATACTGCAAGATAACAATCTAATTAATGACAGCCGCGGTTTCTTTCAAAAGGCATATCCGACTCTAGTTATATTAATACAAATCTAGAAACTTATCATTAGAAATATATTTTTTAAGTAGAAATACATATGTATTGAAACAGACATGTATTGTAATGCATTATAAGCTTTACTACTGAGTTATTACTGAATTACACAAAAAATGAGATTGTCAAGATTGTTAGGGTATTCAAACAGGTATTAATTCATTGTTTCATATAATGTTGTAGTTAACCTGATAGAAATTAACCTAAAATGCCATGAGGCTGGAGGCATTTATACTGCAGAATCTTGCACATTGTCAAAATATGTATCAGATTATCACCCATGCAAAGAAAAAAAACGTATAAAGAATGAAGTCATATATAAAGGAATCTTTCACTGTGGTCAGTGAATTATTCATACAGCCCACAGTTGGTTTATTAGCCAATCCCGTGACAGCCTGTCACCCAGTGGTCTCATGTTTTAACTAACAAATGCTGCTGCTGCCATCTAAGGTATATGCCTCCCAGCTCCATTTTCATGAGAAAATAGCTATGCTTGTGCCTCAGAATTAAAATTGCATAGATCTACTTCTATCTGTACCCTTTCCTATTTGTGGGAGCTGCTAGTAAGCTGTATACAGTGGTTATTGTTGTAGGAAAAGCCATTAGAGTCAAATCTGGTGACAGAAAAGCTCCTATTAGGTATGCATGCAAAATAAGATAAGCCATACTGCCACTACCTTCATGTATAAATATGACCATGCCAGTGCCTGAATATCTCCCCCATCTAAAATGGATGCTCTTATTCACTTTGCAAAGCTCCCATCTACATATAGCACTAATTACTCTGATGTAAATATACATCCCTGCCTGTCATCACCTACGTTTGGTTTGCATCCACAAAGTATACTATATCTGGGTATGCAGTACTCACAGAATGGATTAGGGCAGACCCCTGCTAAGTGGTCAAGGTGTGAGGGGTCATTCCCAGTTCCCTTGACTGGAGACCAGTGGGCATCATTTGCTGTATGTAATCACCTTACAGGGGCAGTAGTTTGGCCTTGCTCCAGACAGGGTTACCAATAGACACCAGTAATAGAGTTTCTCCAATCTGGGATGGAAGCAAAAATAATAATTTATTCTGTACTGCCATCATTGCAGTACGTGCAGTGGCAATATGAAAACCATTGAGTTGAGGGTCTGTAGTTAGTCTATACAGCATTAAGGCATGTGGTTAGGACAGGGAGCTGAGTGAGGGGGTGGTAAACAGTATTGGTAAACCACCTGCTGCTTCCTACCATCATTTTATGTGTATTCATCATGCACATTACTATAAGGACTTATATGTGGCAAGATCTGCTGCCCAAAGGGACTTTATTGAAGGGTTTCACAAAGGTCCCTTTACCCATGCTATGTCAAATGTATTACAGGTATTTATTTTTTATGGAATACGGAAGCCTCATTGATTTAACCAAGGAGTGCCGTATTACACACCCCCTGTCAAATAACACATGGCCGTATTTCATGGCCCTATGACTTCATCAAAATGATGGTTTGTTTAAAGTTAAACAGCGTAGAACAAAGCTATTTTAGCCAATTTAGGCCCTCCCCCCCCCTATAATAATTTAATTTGAATTGAAAAGGTAAAGGATAAATACAAAGGAACACTCGTTTTAGTCTGTAGCTGGGTTATTTCACTTGTTGAAGGTGGGGCCGCATTTCACTTGGCCTGCTGCGTCGTGAAATACGGCCCTACCTTCAACTCGTGAAATAAACCAGACTACAGACCAAAACTCGTGGACCTTTGTCTTTATGTCCATTTTGGCAGATATTACCACTAGTCATGCAAGGAATAGATGATTATTTGCAAAACCAATGTTAAGAGATGAAAAGTTCTGTAGAATCAAATTTTTCAACAACTGCTATTTAGACACTCGCATCAGATTTATTGCAACATACCACTATGCAATATACATTCAACATCATCACTGCTACTTCGCTGGCTCATTTATCAATGCCTCACATTACTAACATAAATACCAAAATATTTTCAGTTGAAAAAAGAAGAGATCTTCTCTGCATTTGATGCATTGCTATGAGCAGGGTGTCCTAAGTTGGGTGTGAGACAGGTGTCCTTGGTTGAATCAATTCGACTCCCATATTCACCATGAAATAACGTCCTATATATATATATATATATATATATATATATATATATATATATATATATATATATATATATATATATACCCTCTAGTGTACCCAGACATTATTAGCACCTCCTGTGGTATAAATTGAACTTAACAAACACCTGTTCTGAAAGGCCTTATTCTAGTCTGGCATTATGTGTGCTGTGTATATTTACATCGCTCAATGGGGCTTTGAGATGCTGGCTGTAGCCCCAACCTCCCACATGACATTGTGTTGGTCATGTTGATTGGCTACTCTCCTGCAAGATTCTGAGCATGCACAGCATTAACTTCCTGTCAGCGTAGGCTGCTCTCTACTGGCAGTAACTGATAACGGTCTGACTTGAGTTCATACCAATCTTTCCTGGATATAAAACCATGGGTGCATTACACACTTTTGATAGTTTATAGGTGGAGAGGGAATTCTTTCAGCTGTTAATACCTCTCTAGGTTTACGTTGAGCTCAAACTGTACTGGAATAAATTCGTACTTTAAGGATTTTACAAAGCACAACCACCTATATAGAAAGAGCCACCATGGTCACTGGTATATCTACTATGGGTAGAACCTGAGCTCTTTCCTGCCTCCTTTACTAATGGCCAAGGGTGTAGAAGATGAGCCATTTTCAGCAAAAAGGTCAGGGCCTTGAGGTGCTATATAAAGGGTTCTTTAGAAGCATAGAGGCTTCCCTTTAGTGCCCTGAACATGACCACATCAAGGTCTATTGTGGGTTTTCTCTATGCAGATAGGTGAGGTGTCCAATAGCAGGCTTCAGCTGAAGTTAGTGTAAGGGAGACGGGACAAAACTGCTTCATCCATTGCCAATGCTTTTCCCTGACCATCTCTGACTGTCCCTGACAAATCTATGCTCACTTTTCAACATTGTGTGTATGTGTTTTAGCCCTTTGTAAAACATATATGCGCCACCTAGAATGTATCTGATTATGAATTAGGAAGGCTGGAATCAAGTTGATTCCATTAAGATATATATACTTGCTCCTACTTGTCGTTATTTCAGTAGAAAAAAGAGATAATTAGCAATGAACGTTTTCACATTTTGTGAATGGGCTTATTGGTCCCACCAACAATCCATATGCCTCTTTAATGGAACCCAAACTTGTTTTAGAATTAAATTGATTAAGACCTTAAAAGTGGCAGTGTAAGGCCCAGTGTGGAGTTTAATTACTTCTGTCAACATTGGTGTATCCTGCCTAAATAAACTTTGGTGGGACAGTTTAATGGGTGCCTTGTTAAATATGTTACCAATGGCCTTTCAATGGGTCTTCATAGCTGGTGTTAATCACCACATAAACAATGCTGGTTTTTGGGAACGTCACAGGGTTAATTCTTTCAGCCAGCAGGGTTTGTTGCAGGATAAGGCTGTTATGCTGCCCAAGTAATGAACTTCAAAGGAGAAGCTAGCACAGTTAACACAGATAATGGTTGTGTATAAGGTAACCTAGTTAGATAGTAGTATTTTTCTTCACAGAAAGCAATGCTAGCCTTTTGCTTAACAGTCTTTTAGCTGAAACTATTTATCATATCCTATATCATACCAGGGAATCATGCTGTTTTAATATCCCAAATGCCGTGACCTATTTGGTATTGGCTTTAAAGGGTTCATGAAGCATTCATAAAGATAAATTTGAACATTGTAGTTCCTTCACAAAACACATCTTCTTTATCACAAAACCCATTGTTTCTCTTATATAGTCTCTCCATGCACATCCTGTTCCTCTATTGAGGGCCACATATATTGGATAGAATATCCTCGGAAGATTTACTTGGGGAACAGGCTAGGGCCGACCCCTGAGTAGGGGTCAAGGGTGAGAGGTCAGTCCTGGTGACCTTGACTATAGACCAGTGGTTATCGTGTTCTGTACAAAATCACCTTACAGGGGTAGTGATGAACAGTGGGCCTTGCTCTGGACAGGGTTACCATAGATACCAGTAATGGAGATCCACAAATCAAGTATGGTGGCTGCAGGACCAATAACATTTCCTGTACTGCCATCATTGTAGTACGTGCAGTGGCAATAAAAAGGCATTGAGTGGATGGTCTGGAGCCAGAGGTCTATACAGTGTACCCTATATGGGGCATGTGGTCAGGGCAAGGGGGGTGGAATGGGGAGGCAGTGGACAGTATTGCTACTCACAGAGATTTATTATGCACACCATCTGCTGCCTTCTACCCACATTCTATGTGTATCTATTATTCAAGGCTCTATATACATGTATTGGTAGAGGTTATTTATTAACACTAGATCCAGCAATACCGCAATCATTATATGCATTTGTTCCACTTTCATTAGTATTAAGTATATACCGCATGCAAATTTCAAACATTTACATACCCTCAGTCCCTCTATCTAAGATATATAATATATGCCAACACTTCACAGATTTTCAGAGCCCTATTGTAAAGAAACATGAAGGTGATTTTTACATGATATTCTATTCTAGGTGTATAGATGTAGCATAATGTCATGAAAGTCAATTGTGAATCTACCCTGGAGCTGTATTTGGTCTGCTACTGTTGGCACAACCTGTGGCATATAAATCAACTAAACCAATGTTCACTGGCCTTGGTCCAGTCTTGTATGATATGTACTTTCAAGTATTTATATTAGCCAACAGCAGCCCCATAGACATTCCATGTCAGTCTCTAACCTCCCACTTGTAATGGTGATGTTGATTTGATACTTGACCTAACATTCTGAGCATGTGCAGCAGTAACTTGCTGTGGCTGTATTGCCCCTGGTGGTTCTTGCTGATAAAGGTGATGGAGCTTGGAACCTGGATATAAAACTCTGAGTAAAGTATCCTGGAGAAAACCAGAGAAGAGCTCCCAAGATAGGTGTCACATATAAATGTGCCAACCTCTTGCACTATTTGGGATTTACTGGTGATATCATTCCAAAAAGAAAATGTCTTTAAAAAAAGAAAATCGAGCTACTTTGCTAGTCTCCAAGCTAAACAGCGATCTGTATGCAAAGTCATACATGGTTGAAACAAATCGTTCTGTGTTATTTCTGTTCATTGATGTAGGAGCACAATTCTTATGTTATTAATTATACAGTAGTCATGCTTATTATTTATTTTAGATTAACTACTACAGCAGTTATTACAGAGTCTCAAAGGTGTTTCTTTGTCAGATAAACTTGTTTTATGTAAAGCCACTGATAGTGTAGTATAGTTACATCAATTTCACCTTTACCATCGGACTTACCTACATTACAAAAGCAGTTAGAAGAGGAAAGGCTTTACTTTTTTTCTGAGCTTTGAACAGGGTTACAAAAGAAACATATAATAGGGCTTCGAGAATTGTGTATAGTAGCTGCAATATCATAATCTATTCTGTCCTGTCATCATTGCAGTACGTGCAGTGTAAAAGTCATTGAGCAAGCAGATGTCAATTTACAGGGTGCTTTGGTTGAGGGAGGGTGTGGAAAAAGAAGTAGATGCTTGTTATTGGCACCCACATGGGGTTTATTAATCACACCACCTGCTGCCTCTTAGCCTCCTTCTCTCTCTCTCTCTCTCTCTCTCTCTCTCTCTCTCTCTCTCTCATTATCCCTTTTACTTCGATACAGATTACTATACAACATCTGAAATACATGTCCAGCCCTGCTTCTATGATCATGTTGATAATATACTGAGCAAACATTACATTATAAAAGCTTACATCACATGACAACTCTGCTCTAAGTCAACACCACACACGCAAAGAACCTATCAGGCAGACATAGAAGGGAGATGCAAACAAAGGTTCTTGGCACTGCTAGCATAGTAAAAGTGTTACAGTGGCCTCTAGTAGGCTCTACTGCAATTTTTTACACCACCCTAATATATTCCTTTACTATGTCAGTTAATTACCTCTTCCCTATGCATGCATAAAATCATATCTTATCTTGACTTTGATATTTTATTGAGCTCCGTTATGCATTAGTTTCAATGGACACCTGCCCACAGTTTGTAAAATATCTAGACTGCCTTGTACTCCCAAACACCATCTTGTCTAAGCTCAATCCAGCACTGTGTCATATGAACGATTAAAATTTGTCACATTGTATAAAAACCCTGCTTCCCTGCATTCTGTACCCTGGTCGCACAAATCTGACATGTACTGTGTAACAGGCCTTACCCAGTGGGCACATAATATTGAATCAACATTGATGAATGTTTGCCAATGTTGATTCAATGTCGAGTCAACGTTGCATCAATGTTGAACTGAATTTTGTGCCCACTAGGTATAGAGCACCCTGCAGAAAGGACCTTTTTTCGTAGATATGGTCACATATATTTACTTAGGAGTGGAAGTGGCATGTTGAGTGGATCATGCCGGGTCAGTAAGCAGGTGACAAGTTGTCTCAGCACATTTTGCCAGGCTGGTGAGGCAGAAACAAACATGGGTTACTCACCCTGGAGTCCTGACGTGCCAGAATCTTGTACAATACACAGCATTGACCGGTCTAGGGAAACTGTTTAAATATTGAGTATAGTGAGGATGATGAAAAAACAGTGCTAATGTGAGAGCCAGTAGAGTAGGTTCAACCCTTTGCGAATACTAGTATGACCTACACTGTAAAAAGTTGGTTGTCATTTTTGTAGTTGTTCAATATATTCTAGATACTGTAGGTGTACCGTTTGTTGTAGGTAGACATTATACTGTAAATTTATAGTAGATTCTACCGTAAATCCATTTTACAGTGGATTCTACTGTGTACCTACACAATTATTTACAATGTAGCTAGGAGGTGGATGTAGGATATTCTGAGAATTAGAGAGAAGATCTCCAGGAACAGCCAGCTGTTAGATAAAACTACATGTTTCGGAAGCTATATCAAACCTAGAAATTACCGAATTTATGTAGTTCTCAACAATATTTGGAAAGTATTGTAGATGCAGTAACACATACAATGTTGGGTATATGGTTTGAGAAGTAGAAGCCCTCCTGATTGATATGGGTGTTAGTGAGCCTGTATTTCCAAATTAATGTGTACACCGAAATTTACAGCTTTTACATAGTGTCTCGTGCTTGTTTCAATTTGGTTGGTGACTGCCCTCTTCTAGACATAATATAGTTATTAGACTTTATATAACATTAATTTATACATGAATTAATGCACACCAAAATAACAGCTTTTACATAGTGTCTCATTTGTATAGTGTTTCAATTTGGTTGATCACACTGCCCTGCTCTAGATATATATAGTGATTAGACTATACACACTGAGTACCACTAGTATGGGCCCCTCCTGTATACATACATGCAAAATGACCACACAGCACCGATTCTGTATGGGTTTCTGCAGCTATATGCCATTGCCACATACAGATATACTGTAACACAGTCCCTGTGTGCCACACTGGGTAACATTTCACAGGCAATGCTGCCTCCCAAGTCTCTACAGAGGTCCCTCTACACCCCAGGTCCCCATCCTAAAGCCATGTCAGATGTCAGAACCTCTGTTGTGTGGACTGCTGGCTGAGGGAAGGAGTACTTACTATACAGTCTAGAATGTTTTCACAAGCAAACATTATTTACGCCATAAAAACTACAGGATATGCTTATTTACTTCATTGTCTGGTAAATAAATATTGATCTGTTAAATCTCAAAAACATGACCACACCATTCAGAAAGAAATGTACTTATTAGTTATTATTGTTTAGCTCTTTTGAATGGTTGAATGTCCTCATGGTGTTCCATATACAATGTTGCTGACCATTTACCTTTCCACTTTTAGGTGAGAATTGTGCTGTTGTCTCTCGATGGTATTTCCAGGAACAAGGTACAGTAAAATGTGTAAGTTATGGAGGGTTACAAGAGGTCAAGATCCTGTTGACAAGGGGAGGCAAATCCAGTTCAGCTGTCATGATATGTTCTCATTGCCAATGGGCTGCCAAAGTTATTCATATTTACTACAAAAGGCAGAGACAAAAATAGTATGTGGTGCTCTAAAGTCAGTCCACCCTGTTGAAAGATGCTTGCTATCTGCCTTTGTCTACTATGCTCCCAACAGCCTTTACCGAATCTTATGTTTTCCCTTGCTCCCCTGCCTTTATCTGACTCCAGGCCATATCCTATCTTTATATTCTATTATCCTCGTTTCTTTACCATCACTACAACCTAACTTGCCTCTGCCTTGTGCAGGCAGGGTGATGTGCCCAGGTGCTCATTTACCGGCAACCAGCGGACAGGAGCCAACATGGCCAACATCAAGCCAACATGAAACAGACATCAGGCCTGCCCCCTGTGCCATCTGCCGGCTCACCCAACACCCTCCCTGACCAGCTCCCAGCGTCCTCCTGAGCCATACATCCCTCAATGTAGCCATCCCAAAGACATCACACTCATGGTGATTTGTATCTCTGCATCAGCCAACCTAATGTAAGAATTACATTATTTTTGCCCCTGACACACTTTTTGACCCTGACCCATTTTTTTTAATCTAAAAACTAATATCTATAAACCCATTACAGTAATGAATGCGTGATACTTGACTCTGAAGACGATCCCAGGGATTTTTGGTGTAGTGATAAGGGTAGACTGTGATGGGTCAGAAGGTTCAGGAGGTAGCTCATGGTCAGTCCCCTCATCACACAGATAACCTTTTATGGCTGAAGTATGGCCTTCTGCATTGGAAAGTGCAATCTCCCAACGCCATCCGCCATACCCCATCTCCAACACTCACTGAGGTTGAGCTACGCAATCCCTATTCTGAAAACCCTGTGGTAACCTGTTACTTTCAGTGCAGTAATATATCGTCATAATTATGACATAGGATATCCTATACCGTCACTCTGGACCCTAACAATGACATTTGACTGTGTACAACTTTATCTGCCATGCCCTCTGTCGTCATAAATGAATACAGCCCTGACAAGACAAGTAGTGGATATTGTGAAGGTATACATTTGATCACAGCTTTTGAAGAGTAAATTCATCCAAACAGTAAGGTAACAGTAAACCCAACTTCTTCTTCAGGAGGAGGAGCTCAGATTTTGGGACAATTCCAACGTAGAATTAAAGAAAAGAGGAATGACCTAGAGAATCAAGTTTTTAGGGTCATTAGATGTACTGTACCCATTATGCCAGTGCTGCATTCATTCATTATGCCTAGTCTATGTCTTTGATACAGTCCCAAACCATGATTCACCAATGTATCCCTAGTGAGAGCCAGGTGTAGAAACCATGATGAAAGAGGCAATGCTTATATGTAGAGCTTCCCAGTTAACAAAAAACATTATACAACGTTATATAACGTCTCTATGGCTCCTTGCATCATGGCAAAACGTTATATAACATTAAAACGTTATTTTAAAGTGCCATAATGTATACTTGTTAGCTGGGTTAGCCTCTTTCTGCCTCCTTTAGTAATTTCTCTGAGCACAAAAGTCGAGCTTTTCTCAGCGCAAAGGTCAGGGACTCCATGTACTGTATAAAGACCTCCTTAGACTCCCTGTACATCCAGTTCCTGCCTAGATCATGCCCAACATCTGGGCCTTTTTTGGCCTTTATCAATGACAGGAGGTGCTGTGGCATCGAATGGTGGTCATCAGTTAACAGGGTGAAGGACAAACCCCTGCATCCCGTGGTAACAATGCCTTTCCGTCCGCCTCCCTGTATCTCTCTGCTTCCCATGCATGTACTACCAATGAATGACTACACACTCATATACCAGAAGAAGGCTAGTGCAGGTTACTGTCTGAATGACTGTCTGGGTCCTAATAAAGGGGGCTGATCGTTTCCACTGGACCTGCTGAATAGTGGCCTTTCATTAGTGAAGGAAGGTCCTGCGTGTGTGGATTGGGGATGGGGCAGGGGTGCAAGTCCCAGACTACAGTCTGAACAGAATTGGCGACGGGGGCATTTGTAAGTCTGTACTCTCTTCTCACGCTCTTCTAGGGGTAGTCCCAGACCTGCTAATGAAGCCCGGTCGATCATCTTTGCCGTGTGAGAATAATATGTTATAAAGAAAAACAATGGTATTGTTGAGCTCTCTATGATCTCACACATTTGCTGGTGTGGTTTGTGGCAGAAGTGTGTATCCATGATTGAGTATATGATTGAACTTAGGTCAGCTCTTTGGAGCCAACCGATGAAGAGAAAACAAACACCACCCAATAACCCTGAAACTGTGAGATCTCTATGCGATAGGCCTGCCCTACGCACACAACAAGGGTGGGGTAGATCGCATCCTTGTTGCAGGTTGGGTTGAGTGTTTACAGGATACATTATCGAAATAACATGACTGTGGCCTGGTATGACACAGTAGGGGAGGGAGATTCAGAGTTTCAATTTACACATATTTTTGTGCTTTCTCTTATGGTATCTTCGGAGCACTTAGAGAAGAATTGCCATCAACCCGAGAACACCCTTAAAATGCTATAATCACTAAGCAAATGGAATGGAGGGGATGTTTCCAGATTTAGGAAGGGACTCGAGCCAATTTGGCCACACATTTAAACTTATAAGTGTCCTCTAAGATGATCTTGAGTACATACTATGTCCCCATGTGAAGTTTGATGATCAGTGCCAAATGCCCTTGAGGCTTATTCTCCCCAAATCAATACAAGTTTAATAATATGTGACTGGGTGCAGACCTCCACCCCTAGCTGAAACAATGTCAATACCTTACTTTCTCTATTTTGATTCAATAAATATCAATTCATTAAAAAAAAATCTTTTTCATACATTTTGATATCAAAGTCCCTCTATCACAATTTCAGTGTATTATCATAATATATGACGATATTTTTTTGCATTGGTCCTAACTACAAATATCTAGTATGCATGCAAAATGGTATTTCTTTTGGTATACACCTTAACCTGCCACTACACCTAGGATACAACACACTCAAGTGATGAAGATCTCTCTATTGCAGTGTGCATCTCTCTATTCTCTTATTATTGCATTTGGGCTCGACTAATTTTAATATATCCATAAACATAATATATCAAAATAATTCAACATGATGCATAATGACACGGTAGAACTTTGGAATCACAAATAGTTGAAGTCCTTGAGAGATTGATTGTTGAGTTTGTTATGTGTGGTGTATGAGATGCTACCGAAATATGCTCGCACGTGCTAAGGTTCCCGCATCAGTATTAAGCTGTTAGGACAATATATTGCCTATAAGCAATAATTGTTGCCACGATGTATGCTGTAGAGTATATCATTCTTGTCAAATGAACATGATGCATGAATGCAGCACTGGTGTGTTGCTAGATTGGCATCATGATGACAAAGGTCATAGCGGAATAAAACACTCTGCCATCCTTTTAGGGTTATGCCAATGAGTAGGAGGCTGCTAACACGGTTAGGGAATGTCGTTATTGCTCCATAAATCACCGTTTCCATTCAGAAGCATCTCTTGGATCATAAATGTGTTGATGTAATACTAGATGAGTCATAACTATGACAGTTTTATTGGGACACCAATCAAGCGAATGGAACAGAACATTTGAAGGAGAAAATAAGACGAAGTAATACTAAAAGGTATCCATCTAACTTACAACATTCTGGAAATCCGGGAGACAAGAAAAAGCCTAACTTAAAGATTGCCGAAATTCACAAAGAAAAAGACACTAAAAAAACATCAAAGCACATTTTTTATTGCTCAAAGTGGCTTTTGAGTTCAGTAAATTTATGCCATATGAATGTCACAAAAGGCTTACAGTAACAGTTAAGCTGTTTTATGTGGCATTTACTGGAACTAGGGAACTTAACGCTTTCCACCATGTGAGTCAAGGCACCGACTTGTGCATGTTTAGTCATTCCAGGACTTCTCAACTTAATAACCCTTCAAAATTGGGACTTTTGCATCAAATACTGATAATCTTTAGCATGTGTGAGAAAAAATCCTGACCTTTGAGGAATTTCTGAATTGTTTGTGTATTGCCACATTATTTTGTGTTATGGCCCCCCAAAGGCATAAAAAACTAAAAAGTATGAAATATGCCAAAAAAAAGGGGAAAATATTTGAAAAAAACCCACTCCCCTAGGCTCCAGGAGCAGATGTGTCTTTAAACAAGAAGTAACAATTGCCATTTCTTTCTCTCCTGTGGATATTTCTGGCCATATTTTGAGTAAGTATGTACCAAAAGGACTATACACCAGGGGTACAGGCCATCATCAGGACCAGTAGTGGCCTAATGAGGCAATGCTGGGCAGTATCTGTACAACCATTACAACATTCAAGACCTTTTTTCTTTGGGTAGTGATTAATCTACCCAACTGCCTGGTGCTCCTGACATGCGAGGTCTACACTGTTCCTGTCCAATTTTGTTAAAGAAACATCAATATTAATGATGTCACTTCAAATTGCCTCTGGTTCTGTCTGGACCCTTTTCTTATAAATACATGTATTTGGGGCGGCTGGGACCGAGCTCTGCAGTGGCCTCACTGCTCATGTACAGCAGCCAATTTTCCATGAGGCTTTCCTTTGCATGGCCAAGGTGCGCAGTGGTCATGTAAACATCCACTCTAAGCTACGGGGCAGAAAAATAGCTGTAATTTGGTAAAGTGGCTTAAAACTTACCTAGTTATGTGCACATGCCACAGCAGACTCCTCTATGATTTTCCATCATGCATGTCTATAAACTGTGGTTTTCTCTGTAAGTGCAGGCATTAGAGGCACGGAATGATTTTAGTGAATTAGGACCTCATTTTCGTATGCATGCTCGGGGAGATAAATCCTACTGCAACCACCTTCATGTATATATGTATGACTATGTCAGTGCTGGAATTTGCCTCTAAAATTTATGTTCTTACTCTATTTACAAAGTCTACAAATACTATTTTAATATCAACTTGCATCCCAATCTGCGAACTGCTCCTTTGAGGCTACAAAGTACACTATAAATAGCAAAGTATGAAAATTGCTTTGGTGACATTTAAGTTTAAGTAGATAGAGTAGATGAATTGTTTTTCCCAATATTTCTGGCACCCTCCACACAAACATACACATACCTTCTACTATCCAAAATAAAACTCCCCTCAATTAAATTCTAATGAGGTCCTAAACCTCAAGACAAACGGTGCACTATAAGAAACAATTTGCAAAATGTCCGAACCCAATGGTGCAGTCCTGAATATATGTGCACATTTTGTGTTGGGCTGGAGGTTGCAGGTGCTGATGGCCTGCAGGTGTCCAGTTGACTGCCTATAGCTGACTTGGTGCTAGCTGGGTACTGCTACTTACACCTGACTGATAGCAGACCACATGTTATGGGGCTTGGAGTGTATTCTCCTTACGCACAATAGGAACTCCTGAGAATAGTACAGCTTTAAGCTGCTACATTCTAGCACAACCATTCCAGGCAGGGAGCATAGTTCTTCTAAGGTTTTCATGATCCATAGTTAGGATTAAGTTCCTTTATAAGTGACTAGTCGACTTGACTGTCTGTTTTTAACACAACATGTAATGACAGCATTGTATCAGTATGATTCATGTGGCCCTGTTATCTACTTTCCCCCAATGACACTAATAGTTATGTAGTGTACACTAACCAAACATCATTTTTATTCTTACTTCACCCTACATAGTAAGTGCTCTTGGTTGTTAAAAGTGGTATTTTAACATCTGGCGCTGCATCAGTCCTGTATGGATCTGGACCTTAATGTTCTACTGCTCCTGCATGTGTGGACATAGACCAGAGTGAAATGGGGACTGATGGGTGGGTGTACAGCTCACCAGGGGGCCATAACATGACCAAACTAAATGTGTGTTTCCAGTAATATTAGTTTAAAATAAGTATGCTTTCGGGAAGAAGTAGTTAAAGTGCTAAGGGAATCATATTATGCAAAGACATTTTTGAATAATTTCAAACTAGCTCAGAGGCTCTATAAAAGTAATTGCCTTAAACTACATAGTGCCTACAATTTTCCTTAGACGGTGAAAAAGACATATCAGTCTTTCCGCACTGAAAGCAGAACCATTGTGCTGCTATGCACATACCTCACTGGCGGTTATGTGAGTATTATATTGTGTCTCCTTTGTCCCCCTCTTAAGTGAAGCTCCCCTCCCTCCTGCTCCTACCTCCTGCTCCTTACACTTGGCATTATGAGCACTACCTTCTGTAGTGTGGAGGTCTGACTTGGGCTGAAGGGACACATGCATTCCCCTTTACCATATAATGCCTTTCTATCTATATGAATGGTCTCTCTGAATGGTCTCTTCCTAAGCTACCTTTCCTGAAAAGGAGACTACTACAGTTTCCATACTGCTTGAGATGCAGTTTTAAAGGCGAAACTCAAGCTTCCCAGCCAGCAACAGTGAGTGTGAAGCTTGGACCCGCTCTCCAGGTCTTAGATTATTGTCTTTTGCCCCCAACAAAGCTGATAACTTCACTGAATCAGTAGAAACAATATGAAAGCTCCTCTTTGTCTTTTAACCTTTTTTCCCAGTGCATTATTGGCATTAACAGTCACCGCCAACATTTGAAAAAGGACGATGAAATCCCTCTTGTAACCACAGAACTACGTTGTCTATGGATTGACACTTGTTGTAAAGTGGTAACAAAAAGGGCCAATCATTATGAACTGCTAATAAGTGCGCAATTGTGTAAGACCATGAAACAACTCTCTATCAATCACTGGGGCCCAATAAGAACACCTGGTTTTCCCAAAAGACAATCCATAGCAACTCGTTTTTTTTTGTTAAAATTGAAATCAAATTTCACAACACAAAGATAAAATATATCTGCAAATGTGAAGAACATTAAGAAGAAAATTTCTGACAAAGATTATGTATGGGAGAGAACATCCCTGCGATATTTACTCAGATGATGGGATAAGGCAGACCCTTGAGTAGGGTCAAGGGTGGGGAGTCAGTTGTGGTGACCTTGATTATAGACCACTGGGTATCGCTCTCTGTACAAAATCACCCTACAGGGGCAGTGTTGTGATGACCTTTGAGCCTCACTCTGGGCAGTGTTACCATATATACTAATAATAGAGTTCCTTCAATCAAATATGGTGACTGCACAACCAATAATATCTCCTGTACTGGAATCATTGCAGTTTGTGCAGTGGCAATAAAAAGGCATTGAGTGGAGGGTCTGGAGCCAAATCTCCATACCACATTACATGGGGCATGTGGTTAGGTAGGGGGTGGACTTAAACACGCAGATCTTACGGCATGTCCAGTAACAGTCAGAGTGCAGTCGGGACAGGTATTCAGCTCTATATATAGGGGTGCTGGGCCTTCAAGGGGCAGTTGTCAAGCAGTATTGGTACCCACTGGGATTTAGTGTGCATGCCACCTGCTACCTGCTACCCACATTCTAAGGTTGCTTATGGGCAGAGAGTTATAGGTGGTTAACACCAGGTCCAGCCCTGCAGCATGTATGTATAATATCAACAAAACAATTAAATCTATGAGAATTAAGGGAAGGTTATATTCACCGCCTGCTGCTGGATATTATAAAGATTTTATCTATGCTGTTTTGCTCACTTCGAATTCCCTTCTTGCTTAATATTATTCCTGTACAGCTATAGTTGGTATACATATTAATTATTATCTGCATACACATTATAAGATGTTGTTAAATCTTAAACTGTGGCTGCTTCTTTTATGACTACAATTGAATACAGCTGCAGTATCGCTCCCCCCTCCCCCATTATATTACAAGTACAAAGATACGCATCTCTTTGGTAGTGTAATCATTATTGATGTATTTAAAAGTATACCTCCTACCATTATTACAATAGTAGGCAAGTTATGAATCATATTTTGCACATCTGTAGCAGACACTTACCATAGAGGAAAGGGGTCTATACATCATGAAAGTCTATTGTAGATCTACAGAAGAGTTGGTGCGATTTTATTCAGGGTAATATTTACATCAAAGTAGTGGGCGGAATGTAGGGTGTTGCGACGTTTCGGTCACCTTAATTGACCTTCATTTAAATTATAAATTGTATTAGTTATTCAGTAATCTACTTATGTTCGTTTATTTCTTTTAAATTCAATTTCATACCATTTACATGATTAATGTCCCTTACCTTTTGAGTTTTCTCTTTATTTTATAAAAAATAACTACTTGAGTGAAATCTATGTACATGTGTTGTGAAAAGTTGGAAAGCGTTCTACATGATGGTACAAGAAACTTATGATCCACATCAACATTGAGGGGGAAAGTATTATAGTAACAGTCAATGATAGGGGTTGCACGTTGTATATTAATTTTGAAGATTTTAAAAGCAGTTAGGCAATCAAAAGGTACACTCAGCTCACTAGACAAACACATCACTCACTCTCCTGAAAAAGTGTATTGCTTTGTCCTCAGGTGGACACTTGACATGTGTACCTAATAAAGAGAGGCACCCGGTCATAAACACAATTAACACCCCCCGTGTGTCAATACAAACCACCTAATTAGTGTCCGTAGTGTCTGAGGGAGTAGAAGTGCTCCTGGGCAGCTTTGTGCCTCCTCTATCTGCCTACCAGCGATACATGCTCCATCTGTTTAGGCTCACAATGGCCATGGATGAAGCAGTTTTGATAGGCCCCTGTTAATAAGATTTTACCAGAGTATTGATATTAGACATAGAAAGGGTATTGTATCTGTAAACAAGTCTATGATCCCAAAGACAAAAGTAGCCCATATTTATAGGAGGCGGTCTTAAAGCAACTTATGGGTCTCCCAGCCACTGTTATCCCTGTGCAATTGAACGGTATGAGTGTGCATACTCAGTATTTTACTTTGATATCTAATGGTGCCAACTACATAGTTGGTTGTCAGAAGGGAAGCTGGTGTAAATATACAGGAGGACTACTGCACAAAGAAATGACATCATGATATGCAAGTGCACATTAAAATTCCATGCCCACACAATACCATTGATAGCCCATAAGATTGATATATGCTACATCAAAAACGCATAACATAAAAGTATATTTTAAAAAATTCACATAAATGGATACTTTAGTTTTTAATGAGCCTGAAGTCTGTAACTCGTAAACCAGCCCTGAGTGATGTTTGAACCTATAAATTTACCCTCCTGTCAAAGAGGAGAGAGTACACCTCTCCTGTTTATTTTATGGATGCTTCTATCTCTGCCTTAGCCTACTTTAAATATTTTTCACTTCCTCTCCAGATACTTGATTTGCTGTTAACCTGATCATAATGTTGAAATCTGAATGTTAATCATAATACACATAGATCTACACAAGGACATGCTTAAAAATGACTCCTTTCACAGAAAATCCCCAGATTAGGTCACAGAAGAGTAGATAGAGGACTAGTAGATCTACAATAGGTAGTCCTTGAGCTCTTTTCTGCAAAGGTGGTGGCATTTGCAGCAAAAATGTCAGCGCTTCAAAGTGCTTAAGAACGATCTCTTTAGAAGCGTAGAGGCTTCCCTTTCATATGTAGAACATGCCCTCATCTGGCGTATGTCAATGGCAAAGGGTTGGATGTACAATGGTGGTCATCAGTTAACTGAGGTTAACAGTAAGAGGAAGGGACAAAACGCTCTATTCAAAGCCAGCGCTATTTCCATGACTGCCTCTGACCTCTCTTTGGACATTATTCAGTATCCCACACATGGGCTACCAAATCGGACGGGACGCAGGCTGACTGGACTTCCAGTCAAGGTCCACAGGGGGCTGACCGCTTCTGCTGGACCTGCTGAATAGTGGCCTTTCATTGGTGCAGGGAGGTGTTGTAGGTGTAGATGGGAGGCTGAGGTGTATGGGAATGAAAGATGGGAGGTGTGTGTGTATGTGTGTGTGTGTGTGCCCTAGAGTACCAGTGATGCACATGGCTTTATACTCGATTTAGACAAGACTGACTGCAGAATTATTTTTTCTATTGGGTGAATTCAGGTTCATCTATATGACTGGGATCACTGGGTGTGAAGTATACTTTCTTCAACATACCTGGAATTCTGAATATATCTTAAATATATATGTTCAGTTCCTCTATAGCCACATATACACATTAGGAACCACCTGTATGAGTCCCTCATGTATACATGCAAAGTGACCATACTGCACCTGTTCTCTGTCGGTTCCTGCAGATACAGCATTGCCACATACAGCTATACGGGTAGCTACTCACATGGCCCTCACCACTAATTTGGAAGCCCTATGCTACAGAGTATATTTATGTGTCGATTATTCCTTAATGTTCCCCATTGATTAATTGTGAAAACAGCAGTAGTGCTATGTAAGTCCACGCTGCTTGAATGCAAAATTACAATACATATAAGAAAATGGAGAACTATGCACCAGAATTTGGGTATCATATTCATGTGTCCATATAATATCAACCTGTGTCAAAAATGTTAAAATTATGGACAAACCTTGTCACATGGATGGAATTACGGGAGATCCCATGAATGGAATTCTCACTTCAGGTAACCAATAGCAATTTGAAAAGCTATTAAGCTTTTGTTAGATTCTATTAAATCTTAAAGAAATATTTCAGATTTTCATTACTATATAATGTTGTTAACCATTTGCTTTGTCTCCTGTAGGTGAGAATCGTGCTATTATCCCCCTATATTTTCTCCAGGAGTTAGGTAGGAGGTTATCTATTTCAAACAAATGTAAAATACTACACTAAGGTCCAGAGGCTATTACCATGGGAAACCCTAAGTGTCACGTAGAGTAGATCTAATCTAATCGCTCTGAAAACAAATCTTAGAAATTCCTTTTAGAATAGATTTTGTACCAAAGGGACACTTGTTTGAATGTTATTTTCCAGTTAATCTGTATGCTTCTAATCTTTTGTATTTGTCATGGGAAATAATGCATTTAGAGTTAATTTACCATCTTCACCAATACGTTTCAACTCATGTTTAAAAAGTGATTCTGACAAAATTGCAGAAATATTTTAGCTCAAGATGATAATCTAATTTTAAAGATCCTTACACCAGCTTCAATTCCCAATTACCCCTTGGATAACTGTTTTTGCCTAGCTGTCAACACATATCCCTGAGATATTCACATCTACTATCAGTAGATCTACTAAAGCTTTGTGCAGAGCTTAGACATTTTTCCGCCTCCTCTAGTCATTGCTCTTAGCAAAAGTGGGCCTACTCTTCTCTTCGCAAAGGTCAGAGACTCAGAGCTGTGTATTAACACCTCCTTAGAACCCCTGTGCTAGCCATTCCTGTCCAGAACATGCCCACATCCGGGGCTTTATTGGATTGTGTCAATGCCAGGAGGTGATGTAGCGGTTAACTCAGGCTAGTAGGAAGGGAGACGGGGACAAAGCCGTGCATCTGCTGCTGACGCTGATTCCATGTCAGTCTCCTAGTCTTATTTCTTTATGTGTCCACATCCCTCTGTATCTACTACCAAACGATACCAGGAGAAGGCTCACTAGACTCCAATGTGAACCCTCACTGTCAGTGTGTCAATCACTCTATCATAATATTTGTCTAAATGTCATGTCAAATCTTTTGTGTTTGTGACCCGTTTTAAAGAAATGGGTCGGAAGTCGCACATTTGAAATGTTATAATATTCCCAAATTGATTTACAGCTCATCAAGAGCTTTCATTTGGTATGCTTTATTTGTTAAATTAAATGAAAAAAATTGAAATGAAATTGAAACTCATTATTCAAAAATATTATTTTTTCAACCCTATACTACTTTAACAGCCTATATCTAGGCTACTTAAGTGTGACTTCTGACCCATTTCATTAAAACAGGTCACATTTATTTTAAAAAAAAAGGATAAGTTGCTGACGTTATATGTCTTAGTGGTGACTAAGAGTGACTAATACACATAAAAAGTAATAAAACTGCAGTGGTTTAAAGCAGCTGCACATATCTATATGCTCCT
Organism: Harmothoe impar; assembly: GCA_947462335.1. Taxonomy (NCBI): domain Eukaryota; kingdom Metazoa; phylum Annelida; class Polychaeta; order Phyllodocida; family Polynoidae; genus Harmothoe; species Harmothoe impar. The sequence continues at coordinate 55,038,989 of OX381716.1, forward strand.
GAATCGATGTATACTTCTTGTTGAGTTTGTGCCGCCATCTGCCTCAGTGTTAACCATTTAATTATCACATACCACTAGCAACAATCATAATAATGGTGCAAAACTGTACTTGATGCCGACCCTTCAGGAGTGTATCAACCATATCACTGTTCTATGCCATCTCTGAGTTTATCAACCCCGTACTGCCAGCATCATATGTGAGTGCAGTATCAGCCAGTTACTCTTCAAGGTTGCATTCAAGCATCGTGACAAAAGAGAGTATAGCACAGTAAAGCGCTATGCCATCCGTAAAGAATTAATTCGGTGAGTAGGTGGCAGCTACTACTGTTAGGGAATGCCCTTATTGCTCCATAAATCACCGCCTTCATTCACATACATCTGTTGGATCATAAATGTGATGATAGAATGCTAGATGGCTCATAATGATGACAATTTTATTGGAGCACTTATCATGTTGATGCTTTCTAGAGATCCTGTCAAAGAGAAAAAAAGAAGAAAACAATAATGCAAGATACCCATATCATTGATGAAAGCTAACATTGTATTCAAAGGCTGAAAGTATTATATTCACTTCAGTTTTGTTTAATTAAATCAGCAGAAAAAGTGATCAAATATTTCTTCTTCTGATAGCAAATATTGTATGCAAGAATTATTTGTTTATTTTGTTCATAATTTTGTTACTTATGCAAAGAGTAATTAATGCATACATCATTTAATATTAGGTGTGAGCTTGATAAAGAAAATCTGTTCTAATCCAATGTTAAGAAATAATCCCATATCTAGGGATAGATACTTAAGAGTCATTTAAGAGCTCCAAATGTTTATCCATTACAGCTTATGTTGTGGCCAAAAGCCTGGAGTTATTCATACTGCAAAATCCACACATCATTGAAAGACACATAAAATCAGCACCAAAAGAAAGAAATATTTTTTAGCGGAACATAAAATAAAATGTGGTTGTATATATAGAAGCAGCTTTGACTGCGGTCCGGGTTGTAAAGATACTACCCACTGTAGCCTTATTAGCCCCCACTAGTTCCACAGATGGCCTGTACCCCAGTGGTATAGTTGCTAATCACTCAACCAACATATATGCTACTGCTTGCATTTTAGCACTATACTCTACCACCACCATTTTGTAAGAGAAACCCTCTGCAAAACTCATCTTTAAATTGCCTCTGGTACTGCCTGCTTAATTCCCTGTTTCTCAGAGGTGACTCGGACTGGAACCTAGCTCAGCAACCGCCTCACTGCGTATGTTCAGCAGGCGATTTCCCATGAGGCTTTCCTTTATCGGTTGCGGCCGGCTGCACGGCCAAGGTGCACAGTGGTCATGTAAACATCCACTCTAAGCTACAGGGCAGAAAAATGGCTGTAATTTGGCAAAGTCCCTCCAGTTAAAGCTTACACAGTGAAGTCCAGACATGCCAAGGCAACCTGACTCCTCCATACTTTACTGCCACATATATATTTATTGTGGGTGGTCTGTAAGTGTAGCCATTAGAGGCACAGTATAATTCTGGTGAATTGAAATTTTCCATTAGGTATACATGCACACGGATGTACCTTGGTCCACCCTCACGTTCATGTTTATATGTATGGCTAGGTCAGTGCTAGAAGATCTCTCAATTCTAGAATGGACGTTCTTATTCGCTTTGCAAAGTGCCCATCTTCATATAGCACTAGTTTATGTAAATTGAATGGGGTCTGTCAGCTGCTCCTGTTTCTACAAAGGATCCACAAACTATACCATATATATATGTATATAGAAAAGCAATACAGCTGCCTTTAACTTTAGTTACCCCAAATTTAATTTGATTAATCATTTTCCAACTCTCACTGGTACCACCTGGACAGAGATACATACCCTTAATTATTAGAAGTAAAACTTCCCGAGGAGGTCCTAAAATGCAACAAGGTCATTGCTTGTGCCAGAGGTTGCAGGTAATGGTGGCCTTCAAGTGTCCAGTTTACTGCCTATGTCAGGGTTAGTGGTAGCAGGGTACAGCTACTAACACCTGACTGATAGCAGGCCACACGTTATGGGGCTCAAAGTGTTAACTCCACAAGGAGTCTCCTGAATATCATTCAGCTCCTAGCTTTAAGTCAAAATTACTTCTCCTCCGGATATTTAAGGCAAAGACAATTTGTCAATTACTAATCAGCATTTTTTGCTTCTGACAACAATATCATTGACTGCATTGTTAACTATAAATTATGCTTCTGAAATACCCTTAGCTCTACAGTTCCACTTTCATTCATCAATGAGTATAGAAGACTACACATTGATGGAGGCTATACTTATCAGCAATTTGGAAATACATAGCTAGTAGGGTGCATCGGTGCATCTGCCTTATAAAGGCAGATGCACCTCGGTCTGATACAGCCCATACGTTACCTTATCATGCAATACAAGCTTTATTAAACGACCAGAAGACAAATTCTCAGCCCCCTACCTTTTAGTTGTTGTTTACATCGCCAATTTAGTTGTTTTTATCATTAATTTGCATCGTTCACATCGTCGTCTGCTTTGTTTACATCGCCGCCATTGCCCTGTCACGTGACCAACATGCTGCCTTCTGATTGGTCTAGAGCTGTCAAAAGCGTACCACACGCAGGTGCGGTACGGGAAAAAGTACCAAAGCCCAGGGTGGTACTTTTTTCCTTCACTATTCTTACACAGGATCATACCAACTACGCCAGGTCGTGTAATAAATGGAACTTACCACGTGACAAGTAGCAAAGCAAAATATGGCCTGGCCCCATTTATGATAATTTGTTTCATTTTCTATGAAGGAGCCTTACAGCGCATAATTGAATCAAGAAAATTCAGATAGCTGATTTTAACATCAGACACCTCATAGTCTCCTGTGCTAAAAAGGCCTGTTCCCCAGGCATCAGACTTGCATGAATCTGGACCTTAGGCCACTCAAAAAAATAAAATGGTTTCTCATCACCGCGCGCATCATAAAAATCAGGTTTTGGGGAAAACTTTTTCTTCTTTTTTTTGCCAAATTTTGATGAACAACCTCATCAAAATGGATAAAATTGGTCATGTTTGGTATGAAATTAAAGCTAATAATGCCAGCAATGCAGTGGTATAGAAATAAATTACATCTTCCCCACTTCTAAATATCAATTAACTCTTAACCAATAAAATGTGAATTTTGGCCAAAGAAACCCGTAAATTGTCCTATTGATACTGAACGGAGACTCTGGAATACATATGTAATAAATGGCACAAGACGTGTATAAATATGATTTGGGTCTAGGGCCATGTAGATAATCAACGGCCTATTTTATTATAAAGATGAGAAGAAAAAAAACAAACCGCTCGGCATATTATAACAAATACATACACAGTCAGGCTGACACAAAGCAACCCGCTCCCGGCGGCGTCAAGCAAGCAATGGCCAGTAACCAGGGTGGATATTTTCCTTGACAACCTAGTTACAATAATACCCACCAGGCGGCAGCACAGCGCCTGTTGGCGGACAGCTAAAGGTACCCCCGCATGCCACAAGGTGTCATGGCAGGCGCTAAGCAGCTCCTATGTACCAATACTATGAACAACCCCGGTTGTTACTACACATACATTTTGGCCTGTAAGTTAAAAAAAAAAAAAAAAAAAAAAAAAAACCTCCCTCGTCAGATTTCCCAGACCTTGGTGATGAGAAACCACTTTTTTTTTTTGAGTGGCCTTAATGTGAAACTCCCCTATCCTGTGTTGACATAGACCAGAGGGAAATGGGCTCCAGGGTGGCTGTACAACTCCCCAGGGGGTCATAAAATGAACAGATGTGAGTTTCCTGGTAACATGAGCTGAATATTTTCATGCCTCTGAAGTTATGCGGCTTATCTCAAACTAGAAAGTTCTGGATTATTACTTTCAGAAAGAAGGAAAATCTGTGCTTTGTTAGCTGCTCCTGGGTTACCTGAGACGCATCTATTTGTGTTTTTATTCGGGTGTAGGGCTGTCTCTTATGTTGCAAAGGCTGTGTGTACTTTATGGGAGGGAGAAGTAACACATTTTCATGATTTTATAGAGCATTATTTGTCACAAATAGTGTTAATCTGACCAACCTCAGAGTAGTTCATTGGAAAAATAGGGAAATGAAAACTTCAAAGAAAATAAATATTTAAATAGGCAACTGAGCAGTTGCTACCGTAAAAAGGTATGGTAACATAAAACCCATACTTCAAAGAACATCACATTTTTATTTCACATGCAAGCTTGCCTATGTAAATACTGTATTGAAGATTATGACAAAGCAAGCTTCAGAAACAGAATCTTTGTATTCACTGTCCATCTTCACAGTATCAATATATATATGTATGAAGGTCAGTAAGAGATATATATGAGTATTATGTATGACAACGCAAGAATTCATTTTCAATTCATGAATCCATTTCATGATTTAAGGTGTGCACCACGTAGTAGTTCTGCAATGACCGCCACCCACCTTAATAGACGTTGACTTTATTACAAAGTAAATAGATATTAGGCAGGTGCAACCACACAGTATCAAGCAGGTACCAGATTATAGCAATCAGTAACCGGAGGATAAACTATAGCGTAGATATCCCTCTGAGCACAAGAGGTGATGCCAGCAGCATAACTTAATTTAGGAGCCAGGCCTCCTTATATACTACCGGGGTAGTGGTCACATGATTAGAACCAATAGCATCATCCAGTGGTCGATAGTTATGTAACTAATTATGAAACCCTTAATGACTTATTAACGTCGGGTACGTTGGTATAAAACCATACATCATAATGAGGGTACACGTAACGAACCGTGGGTACTCATCAAGGAATGAATGAAGATGCAATGAAAAATAGTAGAACTGTCTTATGTTCAATCATAACGACATACAAATAGATAATCCTTCCCTGTTATGTGCAGCATCTGCAGAGAAATGGTCAAGTAGACTGCTGTAGGCGGTTTTAGTTGGAGTCTACCCTGGCAAATTGCCTTGAGCTATACAAGGCTCAAAAATGTCCTGTCTGATAAGTTGTGCTGACCATACTGCTAGCAGCAGTACACACACTATACAGAATGACACCGATGGTGACCCCTTCTGAATACCTACTATGGGCCGGAAGGTCTTACAGCCCGACCATTATTTATTATGTGTTTCGTAGGCAACTTTTCTTTCTGCTCCCGAAGAAAGGCAACCGGTCATTAATCTTAGAAAAGGTTAGGAACAGAGTCATAGTCACGTCTAGACTTGATGTGAAGGATTACGATTATAGTGTTGAGGGTCTGTATGATTTGCCATATCAGGGTGAACCTAGCAACTTCAGAAACTCTTCTCAGAAGGCATCTTTGAAAATCTCTGATGGCATTCAAGCTGTCTGAATGAGACCTGTTTACTATAAACTCCCTCAACTACTTGTAATTCACCTCGGGATTGGATCAAGCGGAACCTCTATCTTGTCTGATTTGTGGTTGCTGTCAGTCTATGCTGCCCCCCCCCCCCCCCCAGCTCACCCTACATACCAGGCAACAGCTCCAGTGTCTGCACTGGTAACCAGTAGCCATTGCTGCTGAAAGGCCTTTTGTGGGGAGGGATACCAAGCGACCAGTCAAGCCTTATTACAGCACATCCATTCATGATGAGTCAGTATCAAATCTTTTGACTTTTTCTTATAAAAGATTCACCTAAAGTTTTCATATTATTATGAGGAACATTGGCAATCAAGAAGGAACCATAGTAATTTCAAGTATAAAATTAGTTTTACTTATACATTTTGTTTCATGCACTTTTAGATTTGGTTACTATGGTTACCATTTCTTCATGTATTACATTGCATAATATCCTTAGCACACACATAAAAACTTCTGAAGTTTCAATTCAATTCAACTCAAAGATTTTTCATTTTTTTTGCTTCATCATAAAGAACATAAAGAAACATATTCCAGTACGGTGGTGTGTGATTTGTCATGACCATTTTCATTAATATTAGTACATGTTGTGGGTATATAAAGGCAGGATCAGGACAGTTTGTAACAATGACATTTTGATAAACCTGCTAGATTTTAAAGTGGATTCATTGTTTGACAAATCAAATCATGCCAACACATAGTTTGAAAGCAATGCCACGAATGTTTGTTTTTGCCCACATGCTTTCACACACATTCAGATCATAGGGAGATGATTTCGGAATTTTTTCTCTCTTTTTGAGGCCATGCAATTTCTTGGGGATCGTTTCATTGTGAGGGAATCTTTGCATCTGCTTCATCAGACTTCTGTCACTCACGTTCTGCAAAATAAATACTTTTTCAGGTTATGGCTTCATTGCTTTTTAAAATGACCAAACAGATGAATCCGAGATGTCTGCCACATATTTCCATTCAGAGAAAATGTTCAAAGGAAATATTCATCAGCAATGAATAAGTTGTGCAGACTTTTAATTTCATATGCTGTCCCCAAAGAACAAATATCTTAAAGGTATGGGACACTTATGCAGCATCAAGGTCACAAGCTTTATAACAATAACGGAACCATAGATACCAACAATAGAGTTCCTCCAATCAAGTATGTAGGCTGCACAACCAATAATATCTCCTGTACTACAATCATTGCAGTATGTGCAGTGGCAATAAAAAGGTATTGAGTGGAGGGTCTGGAGCCAGAAGTCCATACAACATAACCTAAAGCGGCATGTGGTTGGGTTGGGGGTGGACTTAAGAGGCAGTTGTCAAGCAGTATTGGTACCCACTGGGATTTAGTGCACATGCCACCTGCTACCTGCTACCCACATTTTAAGACTGTTTATGGGCAGAGACTTATTTATGGTTCACACCAGGTCCAGCCCTGCAGCATGTATGTATAATATCAACAAAACAATTAAAACTATGAGGATGAAGGGAAGGTTATGTTCACTGCCTGCTGCTGGATATCATAACAATTTTATCTATGCCTTATTTGCTCACTTCCCTTCTGGCTTAATCTCATTCCTGTACAGCTATACTTAGTATACATACTAATAATTATCTGCATACACATCATAAGATGTTAATTCTTACACTGTGGCTGCTTCTTTTATGACTATAATTAAATACTGCTACAGTATCACCCCCATTATATAAAAAGTACAAGGATATGCATCTCTTTGGTAGTGTCATTATTATTGATGTATTTAAAACTACCACTCCTACCATTATCACAATAGTAGGCAAATAATGAATCATACATTGCAAATCTGTAGCAGACACTTACCATAGAGGAAAGGGGTCTATACATCATGAAAGTCTGTTGTACATCTGCCCCAAGGCTGTGTTTACCCAGTCACTGATGACACCACCTGTGGCATATACATCAAGCTTTGTTCTAATTGATCTAGGCATTTTGTTTTAATTGATCTAGGCCATCATTGAACAATGATTTGTATCATTCAACAGCATCGCAATAGACATACAGTTTTCAGGCAACATTTCCACTTGTAATGGTGGTGATGATTGGATACCTGACCCCAAATTCTGAGCATGTGCAGTGGTAAATTCCTGCTTCCCCCTTGTGGTAGTTGCTGTTAAAGATGATTGGGCCAGGATGCAGATTTTTAACGATTCATAAAAGTGTTTATAATGCACTAGAAAAATACAGTATCCAGCAGAGAAGCAGAACCACATATGATTATGTGCCACCCTCTCTAGGAACTAGAATCTTTTCCAACAGCTCATCGGATTTTAAAGGAAAAAGGGCATTTAAATGATAAACCCTCTATGAAAATCACTTCTCTTCTCACTGCTAAAATAAATGCTTCAATAGATATTTCTTCCAACATGTAGGAACACTCACATTAAAATTAAAATAATAAATTGTATTATCTATTCAGTAATCAAATTATGTTCGTTCATTTCTTTAAAATTCAATTTCATCCCATTTCCATAATAATATCCCTTGCCTTTTGAGTTTTCTCTTTTTTATGAACAATAGCTATTTGAGTAAAATCTGTGTACATGTGTTATAACAAGTTGGACAGCGTTCTACCTGATGGTGCAAGAAACTTATGATCCCCATCAACATTGAGGGGAAAGTATTATAGTAACAGTCAACAGTTCATATTGACGATTTTAAAAGCAGTTAGGCAATCAAAAAGTACACTCAATACACTAGACAAACACACTGTCCACTCTCCTAATAGAGTGTACTCCTTTGTTTTGAGGCTGACACATGACATTTGTAGCTAACAAAGACAGGCACCCGGTCATAAACACAAGTAACACCCCGCGTGTGTCAATACAAACCACCTAATTAGTGTCCTTAGTGTCTGAGGGAGTAGAAGTGCTCCTGGGCAGCTTTGTGCCTCCTCTATCTGCTTACAACCATTGAACTGTTGTGGCTAACAATGGCTAAGGATGGAGCAGCTTTGTAAGGCCCCTATCTTATACGATTTAAGAATATCAATATTAGACCCAGATACGGTATTGTAAAAATCTGTAAACAAATCTTTGATCCTTAAGTCAAGAATAGCAAGATACTCTAGGAGGCGGTCTTTAAGCAACCTATAGGTCTCTCAGCCACTCTTATTCTTTTGCAATAAAAAGATATGAGTGTACATACTCAGTATTTTGCCATTTTTTTATATATAGTGGTGCCAACTACATAGTTGAATTTGGGTTGTCAGAAGGGACACAGAATGACATCATATGCAAGTGCATATTTAAATTCCACGCCCACACGATCCCATTAAATAATGCACATGAAAATGATATATATGCTAAATTAAAAACGCACAACATGAAAGAAAACATACACAATTCACATAAAATTATGGGTACTTTGGTGTTTAATGTGCCTGAGACTCGTAAACCAGCCGTGAGTGATGCCGTGAGTGAACCCATAAATTCACCCTACAGTCAAAGAGGACAGAGTTCTCCTGTTAACTTTATGGATGCCTCTATCTCTGCCTTAGCCTACTTCAATTTTTGGTTCCCCTTTCCGAGATACTTGATTTGCTGTTTACCTGATAATACTATTGAAATCTAGATGTTTATAAAAAAAAGGTTTAAATATTTGTTCTTTCACAGAAAATCCTATAGCTAAGACCCGGTCCCTGAAGAGTAGATAAAGAAGTGCTACTGGTAGATCTACTATAGGCAGCACTTGAGCTGTTTCCTGCCCCTTTGCACGCGGCTCAGGGTGGAAAGGTTGAGGCATTTTGAAGCACAAACGTCAGCGCCTAAAAGTTGAATGATCTCTTTAAAAGCATCGAGGCTTCCCTTTCATATGCAGAACATGCCCTCATCTGGGGTTTCTCGATGGCAAAAGGTGGGAAGTATAATAGTAGTCATCAGCTAACTAAGATTAGCAGTAGAAGGAAGAGACAAAACCCTCTATTCAAAGCCAGCGCTATTTTCATGACTGCCTCTGACCTCTCTCTGGACACCATTCAGTATCCCATACGTGGGCTTTCAAATCAGACTGGACGCAGGCTGACTGGACTTCCAGTCAAATGCAACAGGGGGCTGATCGCTTCCGCTAGACCTGCTGAATAGTGGCCTCTCATTGGTGGAGGAAGGTGCTGTAGGTGTAGATGGGAGGGCGAGGTGTGTAGGAATAGGACATGGAAGTTGTGTGTGTGTGTGTGTGAGAGTACCAGGGATGCACATTACTTTACACTCTAGATCAATTTGGACAAGACTGACTGCAAAATTTGAGTTCTATTGTGTGAATTAAGGTTCATAGGTGCAATCTACATTAGTGACCAGTTACATGTTCCCTTAGACATAAATGGATTTCTGCATGAATATATATTTTAGATAGAATGAACAGGACCTCTATATCCACATATATATATATATATATATATATATATATATATATATATATATATATATATATATATATATATATATATATATATGTGGATATAGAGGTCCTGTTCATTCTATCTAAAATATATATTCATGCAGAAATATATATATATATATAAATTGGGAACCACTTGGATGGGTCCCTTATCTATACATGCAAAGTAACCACACTGCATCTGTTCGGTGTGGGTTCCTGTATACGGCATCGCCACATACAGTTTCACAACTAGACCCATGATGGATACATCAAGAAAGGGTGACTTTTTTTAATAAGAAAATGGTATTTACATCGCTTTTGGCAGAATTCTCACAGGATTGTCTATAATGGCTATGTTTGTGAATATCTCATATCATGATATTCACAGGATGTTCAATGTTCAAAAGCTTTACCATCAACTTTTCTGTAAAGTCACCCTTTCCTGCTGCATTGGTCCATAGCTACTCCCCACGGACCTCACGACTATCATGTCACAGCCACCACCCACTTCCCTACCACTGACTCTTGCCACTCCTACCCCCTGACACCACCAACCAAGACCCAAGGCCATATGAAAATCTTTGTTGGAAGGACTGCTGCCCAAGGGGCCACCGAATTCTCATAATTCTGTTCAGAATGTTTTCACATGTGAACAATTCTGCCAGGATATTTACAGTGTAGTTCCTGTTCAAGGGTTGGCAATTTATTATTGTGACAGTGGTGCCACTTGACTTGGTGTCAGCTAGCATTTACAGGGATTTCTCTTTGTTTACCTTTTCTTGCTGGGCTGTTGTTGAATGGGACTGGGCTGAGCGATTTTACACTAGAATTTAGGTATCATATTCATAATTTTGTAATATTATACCAATCTATTTTTATGCTGACAGAAGGCAAAAGGTCCACTGACATCAGTCGGTTCTAATTCCATCAACGGATAAAAGTTTACAATGTTGAACTTATTGGCAATTCTCGTCACATAGACGGAATCACAGCGGAGCCTATCAGCGGAATATTCATTCTATGGAGCTGTTTTCAATTTCTAAGGTCAATGAGCTTTTCTCAGATTCAATTAAATCTACTAGATTTGAAATATTTCACATTTTCATTGATGTTTGCTTTGTTCCCTGTAGGTGAGAATTGTGCTATTATCACTAGAATTTAAGGTTTTCTCCAGGAGTAAGGTAGGAGGCTATCTATTTCAACCAAATGTTAAATGCTATGTGAAGGTCTAGAGCATTTTGTCATGGGAAAACCTCAGTGTCACCTAGAGCAGATAACCATTTGATCTGAAAACAAACCATAGACATTTCCATAAGAACATATTTTGTTTATTCTTAGGTGCTTTTGAATTAAACCATATCTTTTGTAATAGTTTGTATTTGTCATGGGAATTAATGGATTAAGAGACCATTTACCATTTTCAGTTATACATTTCAGCTCATGTTTGAGAAGCGATAGTGACAAAATTGCAGAAATGTTTCAGGCATGATATCTTATTTTAAAGATCCTGACATCAGTTTTAATTCCTAACTCAGTTTTGGATAGCTTTTTTCATCTAGCTGCCCAAACATATCTCACATCCACCACTAGTAGCTCTACCACATCTATATGTAGAGCTCTTTTCCGCCTCCTCTAGTCATTGCTCTGGGCGAAAGTAGGCCTACTCTTTTCTTCGCAAAGGTCAGAGACTCAGAGAACTGTATAAAGACCTCCTTAGATACCCTGTGCTTCCCATTCCTGTCCAGAACATGCCCACATCCGGGTCTTTATTGGATTGTGTCAATGGCAGGAGGTGATGTGGTGGTTAACTCAGGTTAGCAGGAAGGGAGACGGGGACAAAGCCCTGCATCTGCTGCTGACGCAGTTTCCGTGTCTGTCTCCTAGTATTATGTCTTTCTGAGTCCATATCCCTGTGTATCTACTACCAAATGATACCAAGAGAAGGCTCACGGGACTCCCAAAGCAAACCCAGGGTGTCACTTACTCTATCATAACTCATCAAAATGTCACATCAAATGTCTATAAAAAAAAAGAGGTGTAATTTTCTGTCTTAATAATGATACTTTCATATACATTCATATACTCTGTATACCTCTTTATACCCTTTCCCCATCTAGAAGACCTGGCATACATGACATGTCAGGGAGCTACAAATATGCCTAAACAGCAATAGAATTGGCAGTGGTTTGAAACAGCTGCACATATCTTTATACTCCTGCAGCAGTGCCAAATTGGTGTATACTACCCATGGGAAGGCAACTGCTGGCTGAGAGATCCTTCTTAAGCATATAATCTTTATTTCAATGCGCATCTCTTAGTTGTTTCTGTCCCTGGTTAATACAAAATGATAGAGCTATTACTTGTAGCTTAATTCTGATAGAATAACAACATTTTCAGCAGTTTACTGCAACTAAGGCATGAGCATGATTGTATTTGCCTTTAAGCCCCATGGAGTAAACACACAGAATGGGAGGAAAATTCAGTTTTTATGCATATCATGAAATGATTAGGGCTATGCCTAATGCAACGCCCAGCAAAAAAGCCTCGGTATTCAGGATTATAGTGATGATGCAATATCAGTCATAGTTATGTGATGGGCATGGTTATGGTAATGGCAGGAGTGTGCAATGCAAGATGTATGACATGGCATCATGATATGCCAGCACCTGTTGAGTTTGTGCCACCATCTGCCTCAGTGTTAACCATTTAAGGATCACTTGTCACAAAGCAATAATCATATTAATGTTACAAAACTGTGCATGATGCCGATACTTCAGGAACATATCAACCCTGTCACTGTTTTATGCCATCTCAGAGTTTATAAACCCAATAACCTCCCTACTCTTCAAAGCTTCATCCAAGCATCATGACGATAAAGGGTATAGCTCAGTAAAGCGCTATGCCATCCATAAAGCATTAATTCGGTGAGTAGGTGGCAGCTACTACTATTAGGGAATGGCGTTATTGCTCCATAAATCATCACATCCATTCATACACGTCTGTTGGATCATAAATGTGATGATAGAATGTTAGATGACTCATATAAAGATGACAATTTTATTGGGGAACTGATCATGTTAATGCTTTCTAGAATTCTCTCAAAGAGAAAAAAAAACAATGGGACATCTCCATCTTTTTGATAACAGATAAGGTTGTATTCAAATGCTAAAACTATTCTCTTCAATTCAGTTTTATTTACATTAATCAGCAGGAATAGTGATCAGATATTTCTTCTTCTCAGAACGAATATTGTATGCAACATTGTTTGTTTATCTTGTAAGGAAGAGTCAGTTATCATTTTGTTACATTGCGAACAGTAATTGATGCATACACTATCAAATATTAGGTATGAGATTGATAGAGAATTTCTGTTGTTATCCAATGTTTAGAAATGAGAATAAACACATATCCAGGAACAGATATTAAGGAGTCATTTAAGAGCTCTAAATGTTTCTCCATCACAGTTAATGTCTATGCTAGAAGCTTGGCAGCCTTCATACTGCAAAAACCGCACATCATTCAAACCCACATTAAATCAGCAAAGAGAGAACAAATATTATACGTGAACATAAAATAAAAATGTGGTCATATATATAAAAGCAGCGTTGACTGTGGTCAGGGTCATACAGATACTACCCACTGTTGCCTTATTAGCCCCCTACTAGTTCCCAAGATGGCCTGTACCCCAGCGCACTTGTTTGTAATCGCTCAACCGCCATATGCTACTCCTTGCATGTAAGGACTATACTCTTCCAGCCCCATTTTGTTAGAGAAACCCTCTGTAAAACTCATCTTTAAATTGCCCCTGGTACTGCCTGCACACTTCCCCATTTGTCAGAGGTGACCCGGATTGGAACCTAGCCCAGCAACCGCCTCACTGCGTATGTTCAGCAGGCGATTTCCCATGAGGCCTTCCTTTATCTGTTGCGGCTGGCCGCACGGCCAAGGTGCACAGTGGTCATGTAAACATCCACTCTAAGCTACAGGGCAGAAAAATGGCTGTAATTTGGCAAAGTCCCTCCGGTTTAAGCTTACACAGTGAAGTCCAGACATGCCAAGGCAACCAGACTCCTCCATACTTTGCTGCCACATATATATTTATTGTGGGTGCTCTGTAAGTGCAGCCATTAGAGGCACAGTATAGTTCTAGTGAATTGAAATTTTCCATTAGCTATACATGCACATAGAGATATCTCCATCCACCCTCACGTTCATGTTTATATGTATGGCTAGGTCAGTGCTAGAAGATATCTCACATCTAGAATTGATGTTCTTATTCACTTTGCAAAGCCCCCATCTACATATAGCACTGATTTATGTAAACTGCAACATGGTCTGTCAGCTGCTCGTGTTTCTACAAAGGATCCACAGACTATCCCATATATATATATATATATATGTATATAGCAAAGCAATACAACTGCCTTAGTGTCAATACTTTATTTTTAGTTACCCCAAGTTGAATTTGATTAATCACTTTCCAACTCTCACTGGCACCACCTGGACAGAGATACATATTTTTATATATCATAAGTAAAACTTCCTGAATAAAATTCTGAGGAGGTCCTAAAATGCAACAAGGTCATTTCTGAAGCCAGAGGTTACAGGTGATGGTGGCCTTCAAGTGTCCGCTTTACTGCCTATAGCAGTTTTAGTGCTAGCTGGGTACTGCTACTAACACCTGACTGATAGCTGACCACTACTATGGGGCTCAAAGTGTAGAGTCCACAAGGAGTCTCCTGAATATAATTCAGCTCCTAGCCTGGAGTCAAAGCAACTTTTCTCTGCACAATTGAGGCAGGGATGATTAGTCAATTTCTAATAAGAATTAGCTTCATGTTTTTTTTTTGATTTTTTTTGTCATCAATATTATTGACTGCATTGTATAAGTAGAATTTATGCTCTGTAGTTACGAAGCACACATCCTCGTTTTCAACAATAGAATTTATTATTCTCCTTTTGCTCCGATTGAAATATTGCTAGCTCTACAGTTCCACTTGCATCCATCAATGAGTATAGAACACTACATACTGATAGAGGCTATTTTGAAATACATGGAACTTGCCACATGAACTATATCAGAAAAGATGTGGCCTGGCCCCATTTATGATACAGTGTGAATAAATGAATATCACAACTATTTTCAGTTTACTTCTCTTCAAAAAATAGCTATGCATTTTTTGTGTTTTCCATGAAGAAGCCTTACCACACATAATCAAGAAAATTCACAGTGCTGATTTTAACATCAGACACTGCATAGCCTCCTGTGCTATAAAGGCCTGTTCCCCAGGCATCAGACTTGCATGAATCTGGACCTTAATGTGAAACTCCCCCATCCTGTGTTGAAATAGACCAGAGGGAAATGGGCTCCACAGTGGCTGTACAACTCCCCAGGGGGTCATGAGCAGCTCAGGTGTTGGGTAGGTTTAGACGTCTAATGAGCCAAGTTGGGGCACGTCCTATAGAAGTAACTGATTAGGGCCATTAAGCTAATTACTCTTTACACATGGCTGGGCTAATTATCTAGGCAAAGCCTCATGAATGGTAGACAGACCCCTACATCAACCTGAAAAGAAACACTTCCTTTGCTGTACCGTGTGAACACATTTAGGAGTTGACACACTACTCACTATTGCAGGAGGTTTGCCCTGGAGGTTTGCTATGTAAAGGTAACATTAGCTCCCCAATGTACACAGAAATACTGACTCTGCTTTCACATGCTTTTTGTATGCTTTTTGTATGCTGACTTCATACTTTTCCAAAAAATGAGTCCCAGTTGTCCATGAGAATCGAGTTCAGAACAGGCAGGAGTGTACTTTTAAAAGGGATAAAAGTGATTGCCGCATGCAGGCCGTCGTCTTGTTATTTAGAACACACTTATTACCTTGCAGGATCCAAATCCTTACTTTGGTCAAGATGGCGCAACAATATGTTCCCAGTTCTCCACATTGGATTTCTAGGATTATAATCCACCCAATCTGTCAATCTGGAGTTCCTTCCCACCCTGTTAAGTGGAGGCTATGGTGCGAAAGATGAGTCTTTCACAGTACAAAGGTCAAGGGTTCAATATGATGTACAGAGCCGTTCCCTGTGCCACATTTATATATGTTGATATCTGGATGTTTACGGGGGCAGGTCAATTGAAAGGGGTGGGAAATCTTCCAGTATGCATTAGTTAATTTTAGAAAGCATAAGGTTTAGATGGTACAGAAAACCTGCATTCAACACCAATGCTGATTTCCTGAGCATCTGTTGCGTCTGCTTGCCATTCAACATCCTGCACATGCACCACCAGATCAAACCGGAAGCAGGCCGGTGAGGTTTCCGGACCAGGTCGACTGAGGTGCTGATCGCTCCTAGAAGCTTTACTGAATAGTGCCCTTTCATTGGTACGGAGGTCTTTTGGGTGTGGCTTGGAGGGTGATGGTGTGTGGCAATGGGATCTTGGGGGTGGTGTGTAGGAAGAGGAGAAAGCTGTCCATATCCTCAGACTACAGATTGATGTTGACAGGAGAGAGTGTGTTTAGGTTGGGTTCTATTGGGTGAATGGGAGGTGTATAGGTGCATACATAATTATATGTGAGTTTGTGTACTCCTGGGGTAGATTCTGTCCTATTCATATGGATATCTTAAAAGGTCTACACCCAAATGATCACTAGGATGCACAATAATATCCCCTTTTATGTAATGTCTATTTCACTATGCTATTCCATCACAGTTAATAACATAATGCAACACAGTCAAATTTATGAATAGAAACCTTTGTACCTTTTACAAATTCATCAACATAGAAAATATCATTCTGCTATTAGTTTGGGCAAGCTTAGTTTCTTCCATGGCATACTAACCAAATTGATGTCACAACATAGTACCATTGTCATGTATACTATGGTATCATCATTCATGAAATTGTACATAGACATCTACTATTGTAAATAATCTAGTACACTGTGTCAAGTTTGGGATAGGTTTACACAGGTTCTGTGTGGTGGTGGTGGAGAGTGGCTCACCTAGGGAAAGTAGAAGGGCGTCAAGTTCTCTCCGTATATGAGGGTGGCTGGTGAGGTGGAAACAGACACGGACCCTGAAGCCCCGAGGTATCAACACCTCACCCAAAACACTGCACACGGACCAAACCGTGCCAGGGTAGGGAGGCTGGGTGAAGCATACTGCCAATGTGACAGATGGGGAGACTCGGGGAGCCAAAGTGCCAGCATCACAAAGGACAGTGGGGTTGCAAACCTTTGTAAAAACATCATGAACTACCCAGAAGACCCTGCTATCGTGATCAGAAAAAAGAGAAGGTGGCATATGAACTATTATCAAAATATATACAGCATCCATATAACGAAATAAAAAGTTCTAGTGGATATAATGTCATCAGCAAACCATTGAAATGCTTCTTTAAAGTAGAAACACTCTGATCTATAAGGAAATATTCTCTGTTAGGTCAAAACCAAGAGTGGATTGAAAGACAAAGCATTGTCACATGTTGTCAGTTCCAGACAGTGTGTCCATAATGCATCCTGTACGGGAGAGAAACCATCAGCTGGGATCCCTTATACATGGTCAGCTGACCCATGTTCTATAGGGGTCCCTTGTAGGTCTATACAATGACTGCCCCATGCAAATACCAAGAGCAGTACCCCCTTCCCTTGTGAGTCACTCACTGGATCACATTTCGGTCAGCTACTTCACTGGCCCTTGTCAGGCTCTTTGTTACCCTGCAGCCTCTGCAGCAATAGATCCTCCACTGTATTGACTTGGCGAGTCACTTTTCGGAAGAACAATTTGAGATGTATTTTAAGTGAATTTCATGAAAATGTTGATGATTCTTTCTGCAACACATTAAAACAAAATGAAAACTACAAGTCATTTCTTATTTTAAGCCAAATTCAAGAACTGCTAGGCTTTCAAAGTACCTCAGAGTTGGGATATGGTAAAGTTATCTTTGATTGTAGATGTACTTAGGTATTATGTTGATATTGTGTTATTATAGTAGTTATTATAGACAAATATGGTCATTTTGAAACGGCATCGGTTCGCCAATTTGTTGCAAGCTCTGTCAAAACTTGATTCTATCAAATCATTCCATCAGCCATACACACATATTATATTTTCCACCCAATACACTATAGGGCTGATATCTGATGTAGGCAGCCAAGCAAGAGATCTGGTTTCCTGTCAAGTGAGAGACTAGATATTGATGTTGCACCCCTTGGTTGGGTGGTATTGCCTATAGGGGGAGACAGTCCCAGACAGTCATATAGTAACTGTGGTAAGCAGATGTTATCTTTCTGTACTGTTAGTGAGGATTCTCCACCATGGCAGATCCAGAGTGATTGAGCGATAATACAGTATGACACCTGACCTGAAAGTATTGTTCATGTTCCAATTGCCATGTAAGGAGGCTGTGACAGAGTTTGGAACAAAGAGTTCCCCTTATTGTTGTGTTTTGCATTTATTATAATACTGTTGTCCGGTCTCCTCACTAGCCTCTCCTTCCTACCCCTTCTTTCTTACTCCCTTCATCCCTCCTTCCATTCCTTACCTTGTACTACCTGTCTTATGCATAACTTTGTCTCTTCTACCTACTTCTTACAGTATAGTGATTTAGTTAGCTACTGTTGGCATGACTCACCTAGGCCTTTAGATGTCAGAGTTAATAATTTCCTTTGAGATATTGGGCCAGCCATACTGCCAGCACTACGAGTATACTAAACAGTTGCAGATCAGTGGTGGCACTTTCCGAGTATCCACTATAGACCGGAAGCTCTTAGAGCCTGAGCAATCATTATGTTGTGGGTGGTGGGTGGGTTTTCCTTTTCGTTTGTCTTTTCGGAGAAAGGCAACCAGCCATTGTAAATATAGGGTAGCCAACACCTTTGTAGCCACAGCTAGATAGTGTGTGCTGGATTCGGATAATATTGAGGAATGTGTTTGAATACTTTCACTGTGTAGGATGCATCATAATGGAAAACACAGGCAAAACATGTAGAAGACAGCTTATCAGGGTATCTAGTTAGTAGTTTAACATTATACATCTGAAAAAGCATCAATGTCTTTCACTTAGGTTGTAATCACGCTAATTGTAAATTTATTTAGAGAATTGGACATGTATGTAAACAAATTACAGAAACAAAAAGACCTTTGTTCCTTCAGCATTGTGAACAATCAACTCAATGTTAGATAAGCAAAAAAAATACTTACATTGAAACTGATCCACTATAATTGAAGCCATTGACAATATGTATCTGCTTAACACTCCTATAATAACAACAATAATTTCTTGCAAAAGAATTTATGGGCAATGTCTCTTTTCTGTATATATACAGAAAAGAGATATATATAACCACCTAAATACAAACACATATTTTTATAGTAGTGCCTAAAGCAGGTACCTAATACGCTGACATCCTTCTACAAGGTTGCCTGCTGCTTGCTCCTTGATGTGCCTACATGTATGAGGCTTAGTTAATCTGCTGTTCTGGGGCTTAACTTCTTTTTTTTTAAATCCGTCAAAGGCCACCTTTCCCTTGGTCTTCAGTTACTATAGAACACTAGTAAGGAAAAGAATGTGTACTACAAAAATGCTACAAGCTAATGTGTCTTGTTTAAGAGGATTGCTACCAAAGCAACATAAAAAATATGAAATTATTTTCCCTATATATAAACGGCATTAGTTGCTTCGCTGGTGAGATATAACAGCATTCAACTGTAAAATCTCATTTAATCTTTTGCTATGCACATCATTGAATAAATCAGCGAAATGCTTGAGATAATTAACCCTAAACTTTTCAATCGGGGCCCTCTGAGAGACACACCAGGGTACAGCTTCAGTGGCTGCGCTGGTAACCAGCGGGCATTGCTGCTAAAAGGCAGTCAGTAATGAGGTGTTAGAAACAAAGCTGTTGATTTTTTTTTCTTTTTAAAGGAATTACCTATATTTTTTAGGAAGATTGATAATAAAGAAATAATTTTTGATTAATTAGCAATTAGCTTTAGTAGGAGGACGACTTTGGCACTGAGCCAGTCTGTCATAGGTCGCTGTTTTCTACCCATAAAGTGCCTAACAGCTTATGTACAATAAGCCTTGGTAGGACGTCTTTGGCATTGCCATTTCTTGAATATTGTAGGGAGTCCAGTTCGAGCATTGCTCTGCCACTATTGGTATCTTGGTAATTCTAAGTATGATATTAGCTTCGGTTATACGTTTCGTTTCATGCACGTTTATATTTTACTATGGAATATGCTTACCATTCATCATGCATTACATTACATAATATCATTAGACTGCACAGGAAAACTACTGAAGTTTCTAAGAATGTGACTTTGATGAACCCGCTGGATTTTGAAGTGGATTCATCGTTCAACAATCATATCATGCCAAAAATTGCTGGAAAGCAATGCCACAATAGCCTTTTTTGAACACATCCTTTCACACACTTTCAGATCATATGGAGCTTATAACAGGATTTTTTGGCTCTTCTTTGAGGCCATGAAATTCCTTAGGGATCGTATTATTGATGGAATATTTGCATTTCTTTCATCAGACTTCCGTCACTCATGATCTGAAAAACAAAAACTGTTTTTTAACTGCTTCTAAAATGACCTAACAGGTGAAACTGAGATGTTTTCCAAACATTTCCGTTCAGAGAAAATGTTCAAAGGAAATATTCATCAGCTCTAAAGTGAAGACTTTAAAATGTTCATTCTGAGCGAATGTCTCCTAAGGTACGGGACTGCAGCATCAAGGTATCAAGATAACAATGGGACACAGTATCCAGGTGGGCCCCCTTTCCTTTTCCCTAGAAAATGTAAAATCTATGTACATGGACCAAAGATAAACAGGCTGAGAGTTAAGTTAACAGATTGATTAGCCAAGTTCATTTCAAATACTATACTTAAACCTACAGAATTTTTTGATTATCGAGACATGAATTCATTCATAATTCTGTGAATTTTCCATGACTATAATTATGCATGAATATTTAAGTTGTCTTGAAATATGCAATGTGGACATTCAACAGATTTAAATGTCAGAAGAAAATAAACTGATAAAAACAGCATCATCAAATTGCTTCTTTCCATGGAAAGGGTTTGTGTGCGCAGCAACCAAAAAGGATTAATATAATGAGAAAATAGTAATACACAGAGCCACCCCTTAGCTCTAGACCACAAAAAAACACTTCTCCTACATAGACATAGTTTGAGACGCAAGAAACCTCCCACAGCACTATCCACTATAATGTTGCCTCTGAAAAGATAATATCCCAGCCTTGATATATGATTACCTTTGCTCTCAGTGATGACTTTGGACAAAAGGACAGAACTTGCTAATAATTATGCTTGATAGACATACAGTAACTGTGGTAAACAGACTTTATCTCTCCGTACTGTTACTGAGGATTCTCCACCATGGAAGACCAGAGTGATTGAACGTTAATACAGTATGACCTCTGACCTGGAAGTAATCTTCGGGCATCTATTGAAAGTTAATGCCACCTTGATCAAGCCCTGTTTGATCGGCAGAAAGAATCAGCCGATTGAGTTTGGCAGTAATCAAACATGTCTGATTATCCCGACCAACAGGAGGACGTCTCTGCACACTGCAGGTTTCCCTGGTTACCAACCCAGTCAGCTGATTGGATCAGTTTAGGTTAAGCTAATGAAAGAGCCATCCACTGAGCCATCCACTGAGACAAAAGGTCTTTCTTCATTACTGTGTGCTGTAGTTATTAACCCGTTTTTAGGTATGAATAGGTGTCTGGCTTATGAAGCGTATTCAAGCTTATAGAGCCAGACACTTCCTAGGGTATAAATAGCCTTAATGTGTATGATAGTCCCCCAGCGATGAAAGCTTTGAGCAGAAACATAGACAGAGGACAAAATAATACCTTGTTGCTAGTGATGAGCCAGCAAAGATTAAACATGATATATGTGTGGCTGTTTACACAGATAATTTGCTGCAGATGATTTGGAAAATAGCCAATTTCTTTTTTCAATTTTTGGGCCTACATTTCATGTATAATGTTAAGATGTTACAGGGAGATCATTATGTGTGTAGCTCCAATTGATGTCTATGGCACAGGTGTTATCCTAGACTCCCTTTAAATCGGGGAATTGGTTGAAAAGTATCCGCTATATATTAGGTAAGGGGGATAACATAGGGGGTCATAATAATCGATTTCTACGGGGAGGATAAGTTGGTGTAGTTATTAAATCTATTCACCCTCTCCCTCCCCCTGTTGACAGTCCCCCTTTGTTGAATCAACTTTGATGTCAGCTTTCTGTGTAGCTACTTAGACAAGACGGCCAGGCCCCTGAGGCTACACACATATGTGTACACCTCTCCTGTTATTCTGCAAGGCACACCCTGTGAGTTAATTATGTGCCATATTTTTGCCATATGTGCCCTATTTCTGCACAGCACAGTATTGGCAAAACAACATTTACATTAATGTGTATCTGATACTCTAATAAGCTGAAATATTGCTAGTTATACAACTGTCATGTTATGACATTCTCTAATGTCATGTCTGCAGTGCTAGCACCACAATAATGCAGCATTTGTAAAGGTATAGACCTGCTCGTAGCCCTCTACCACACTTATATCTGATTACCTGTCCGGAACAGGTCCACAGACTAGGTTCACTGTTAAAATAACAGAGAAACTGCTTCGCCCTTCCTTCCAAAGACCGGAAAAAGGGCATAAGCACAGTAGGCTTAGTGCAGGATTACGTTCTATACCCATTAAGAGCTTCAAAGCTGAAGCAAACTACTTTATTTTGCACTAAAAGCATATTCAACATACATAC
This sequence comes from Harmothoe impar, assembly GCA_947462335.1. Lineage (NCBI taxonomy): Eukaryota > Metazoa > Annelida > Polychaeta > Phyllodocida > Polynoidae > Harmothoe > Harmothoe impar. The sequence goes on from OX381716.1 coordinate 55,061,608, forward strand.
ATCATTCCATTCTGGCATTAAAAGCTAGTACTCTCTTTGTAAATTTTTCATCATTCCGAGCTGACAGGACATTTCTACACATTTTGTATTATAATGTGTAGAAATGTCCTGTCAGCTCGGAATGGATACATGTCATGCAATCGTACTGTATGTATACTGCTGGAGTCTGTCGTATGGATTATACATCAGTCTTGAATTTCACTTTCTATTTCACTCCCGCACTTCTGCCCTCCATGCCTGCCTTCCGGAATGTCTACAGGCCTGCTATGAGTCTTCTATACCTTCTTCCCTGAATCAGCTCAGTACAACAAGTCATACCTGCCTCTGCTCTTCCTTGTTTCTATAAGGATGTTTTTTGTATGTTTGTCTTTCAATGCAGATGCCAGACTTAATAATATCCTTAGATACCTTGGCCAACTGTATTGCTAGCACCACTGATATGTATTATACAGTAACACATCCGGCGTGGCACCTTCTGCATACTCACTATAGACTGGAAGCTCTTAGAGCCTGAGCATCATTTATGTTGTGGGTGATAGGTGAGTTTTTTTGTTTTTTTTTCGGAGAAAGGCAACAAGCCATTGTTCACATAGGGTAAACAATACCTTAGTAGCCAATGCTAGATAGTCTGTGCATGGTTTTGATAACATTGTGAATCTGTTGTTGCACCTTTCTAGTCTAGGATGTATGATAATGAAAAACACAGGCAAAACACATGTAAAAGACAGCTTACATGGTATATATTTAGAAATGTATCCTTTTTCATCTGATACAGATAAGTATACCTACATGTCAGTATAACACATTGACAGTAATACACCACCCAAAACTTATTTAGAGTATTGATGTCTTTCACCTAGGCTTTAATTGCATAGATTGTACATGTATGTAATTAAGGACAGGACAAAGTTATAACCTTTGTTCCTCCAGCATAGTGATCACTCTACAGTGTTACATGAGCAAAACCTTACTCACATTGCAGAAACCCTATCCTCACATGGAAATATGTAGACAAAGGTTATAGCAAATTAATGCAATGTGGACAGTACAGGACACCAAAGGTATACATATCAGATGGACGTTTTACTTTGTTGATCCACTATCATTGAAGTCATGGACGATATGTAGATCTGCTTAACACTCCTACAATAATGTGATGTAAATATAGGCAATATCCTTTTCTTCTGAACAAAATTATAACCTCCTACGTACAAACATATATTTTTATGATAATGGCTATAGCTGGTACCACGCCGTCATACTTCTGTAAGGTTGCCTGCTGCTGGCTCCTTGATGTACCTCTATGTACCAGGCTCAGTTCATCTGCCGTTTAGGGGCTTAACTTCTTCTTTTTAAATCCATCAAAGGCCACCTTTCCTATGGTCTTCAGTTACTGAAGAACACTAGCTAGGAAAGAGATGCATACTGAAAAACACTACCAACTAATGTGTCTTGTTTAAGAAGAATACTACAATAGCAACATGAAAATATAACAATACGAAACTTGTACATAGAGCTGAGTAGTTTCAGTAAAACAGGCATCCTTCATTCCTACCATAATATACTCACTATCACAGACCTGTCAAGGGCTCATCATAAGTCATATTCTCCTTACTAATGTAGCACTTCATCGAGAGTTTCTAAAATATAGACCATTCACTCAATCCCTTAACTGCTTATCATAAATCACTTTGAGATTGGATCAAGCATTCCCTCAGCTTGTGGGATTTGGGGCTGCTGGCAGTCTTTGCCTGTAACCCAGATGTTCCTACACACCAGGGAACAGCTCCAGTGTCTGCGCTGGTAACCAGCGGGCATTGCTGCTGAAAGACCTTTTGTGGGGAGGGATACTCAGGGACAAGCAATGTCTCATCAGAGCACAGCCACAGGTATTTGTGATGCAGCGGAAGTTAGACAAGTGTTGACTTTTTCTCCTCAAGATGTTCCCTAGGGATATTCCTCTAACTTAAATTCCCATATCAATTTCCCCTATTGCTCCAACCATTTTGATCCTATTTTACATCCAATTTCAACGGCAAGACGACAATTGAACAACAACAACAACGGTGTCGCTTCTGAGACACCAATCGATATGTCAGACAAGCTGCAATAGAAATAGTTGATCCTAACATCAGGATGATATTTATGAGGCCTGATTTAAAAAATATATTGGTAATTTTAGAAATAAACATCAGTTTCTTTTACTTACCTTTCAACTGTCCTTTGGATAACACTCGAGAGCAAATTGAAGTTCAATAACTGAGTTATTGAGAAAACCGTTTCCAGTGTTAGCATCAAAGAGTTTATACTCATATGAAAAATGCTACGAGTTTTAGACCCATAGAGTTTAGACTGCTATCTGTGAAGATTGACTCTGGTGCAAATAATTTAAACGAATTGTTTTCTCACATTCCGGCCCTGCTGCCATGCATTCTATCCATGGTCAACAAGGCTAAAATAATGAACAACTACATGTAACTTGATAATCATGATTACCTTCACTCATGTAACAATATTATGAAAACGTTGATAAACCTTTGAAATCTCACCACTTCGTTCAATAAAATCAGTCCTCAAACCTTGCTCAAGCATAATTTGAAACCGATGCCACAAATATATATGTTTTTACCTGAACCATCATCAAAATGTTTGAACAGATCATTTCAGGACTTTTTTTTCTCTTCTATAACGCAATGAATCCCTCGGAGGTTCTTTTCAGTGTCAACAAATCTTTGAATCTCTTTCATCAGTTCTTTCATCAGTTGTGTCATTGAGCAAACTTCAACACAAATACTGCTTCAGATTATGACGTCACGTCTCTGAAATGCAGACAGAAAAGTCCCAACTGGTAAAGCTTTAAGTGACATGATAGGCCAACTAAACATTGTCATTGAAAAAGAAAATTGCGGAAAGATGCATAGCCCTCCCGATACCTGGTACCACCAGTGGGGGTTAGACATTAGGCTTGGAAATTTGAGAAAATTTCACCAAAAGATGATACCCAAATATTGTCATTGAAAGTAAATCTACAAAGAAAATTTCTAAAATTAGTTGTCCAGCCCTATCTCAACCTTCTATTTCCTACACTGGCACCAAATATCTCTTTAGGTAAGAAGTATGTATGTGCTATAAAGAAAATTATAATATGCTTCATCAAATTATAATAGAACAAATGTTCCATGCGGGTACAAAGGCCATAGTACATGAAGATCCCTTCTCCCCGTGCATATCAAATATGGTCTAGGGAGGGGAATAAAGGATACACCAGCCAGTATTCTATTGCGGAAACATCCAAATCCCAAAGTATATGTGACATACTTTACTAATACCTTCATATAGGTCAAGGGTGATTCAGATATACATATTTTTGACATTTGGATTTCCCTTACAATTAAAGAACAACCATAATCTGCAAAAATGAAATGTCATTGATATGACATTTGTAAGTAGGTTATGATGAAGAACTGGTGAAGAAGGGAAATACTAAAGTAGCATGGGCGATGTTGGTATGTGTAGGGAGTGGAGGCATATCATTGGTGTGAGATACTATAGCTGTAGCGCTGTGGACAGTATTGCCAGGAGCCCTAGGGCTATATCAGTGTCACTTTAGGGTACAGCCTCATCAAAACCAACTACAAGGCTACGGCTAGGTCAACCCCTATCCAGATAAGCTGATGCTCCCAATATGTTATTGATTGAGCTTAGTAGTCAACCTGAGCTTTCATCCATCTTTAATATGAACCAAATTTCTGTGGCATGAAAAACATAATCAAAGATGCCATTTTTAGAACTAACCAATATACACAAAAACAAGTAAAATTAAAATAATGTAATTAAAACCAGCGGAAATTAAACAGCATGTTGGTATCATATGCTAGAGTTCTCTGTTGTTCTTTTTCATAATTGGTCCATGTATTAAGTTCAATAACAATTATTTTCATTGGGGTCAGGACAATAATACAGTCAAACAGAACCTTTCTAGACAGATCGTTTGTTAACACATGCGGTCGCTTTGTTGCCATCCACATATGTATAATCTGTTACAAATCAAGGTTCCTGAATAGTCTATATATATATATATATATATATATATATATTTATATATATATATATATATATATATATATATATATATATATATATATATTTATATACATATATATATAAGGCTAGGGGCACTTCAACAGCAGTGCAGTGCAGGGCCAAGGTGGATCATTTTTCACGCTGTTCAAGCTACCCAGTAGTAGAAGTTAATTTCACAAAATGCTAACAATTCAGTCCAAATTCACATTCAAACAATGTTGCTGATGCATTAGACTATGATAACATCTAAATTCAAATGGTTTCATTCAATGCCAAGGCCTAGCATAGAGCTTTAGGCATACATGGTGAGTATGAGAAAAGCACTGTGTTGCCAATGGATTGAAGTGGTGTAGAAACCCTTCTCGAACTACAACACCATCAATCCATTCCATCAACCATACACACATATCACACCCTCCACCCAATATAATACACACAGTAAAGGGTCGATATCTGATGTAGGCAAACAAGCGAGGTAGGTAGATTCCTGCCAAGCGACAGACCAGATATTGATATTACACATTTGGGTATTAGGGGAACTTAGAAGGGTTGAGTAGCCTCGGTGTGGAGTGAGGTGAAGTGAAAGTCCCTTTATCTATACAGTATAAAGTAGGCCCAGGTCCTATTTCTAAAAACAGTTGTATGTGCAGAATCCAAGTCGGAAATCGGTGGAAAACACAATTTCCATAAGGGAGGAAAAATGTGCAATACTGCACGTATAACAAGTCTGCAACTAGTTAAGCCAGGCCGAGTCTTGCCATATAAATAAAAAATATAGTATCATAATCCACTTTTATATATATAGGCTTCAGCCGTCTTTATTATTAGTCTAAGCTGAAATAGCTCAGGGATTTTATTTTTGGGACAGATGATGATTGTTAATGGCCTTGTTTTGAGGTGCAATGCTAGTTTACCTGAGTGCGATGTTAGTGTACCTATGGCATATGGTTAAATAAACAATTTTTTTTTTTAAATACGGTCAAGGGTGTGTAGAGAGAGATAGAGTCTAATACAGACACTATAACAGTAACAGCAATACATAGTCTCTACTTATATGTACTGTGACTCCCCAGCTACAGTGATTGAAAAATAGCTTGCCCTGAAGTATACTTCACTTCATGTCATGCAGCAATGCTGGATTGAGTATGTTGATGTCCCTATGGTATAAAGCTTAAACAATTAACGCTTTGTTGCCATGAGGCATGAATGCAGACTTGGTAAGTCTATCTGCAAGGGCAGCATTCATGCATCATACCGGAACTACAGGGTAGATACAGTCCTTAACGGTCTGCATGACCAGAGTGGGTTAATTGCAGGGACATATCAGTATACATATCCTAGATACACTGGTTAGGGACAGAGTTACAGGTGGAAATTGGTGCATTCCCTCAATACCCCATTACTTTCTAGCCATATGAATAAATCCATATTATTCATATTTTTATTTGCCACAAAGGAAGCAGTTCAAACAATGCCTCAAAACATACCTATTACATACTCAAAACATTATACTCCACTTCAATGCATCAACAAGTGTAAAAAGCTATTGATGCTTTGAAAGCAACGGTCAACGAATCTGGGACGCATGAGACCAAGAAAAGCATGATACATTCCTTTAAGAGTCACCTCATGTGCCCCAGCCAAATGCCTGAGGGGTTCCTTCTATTGTGGCTAACCACATTCTACCTTCCATTTCCTGCAGGTGAAAATTGGGCCGCCGCCTGTGTGTGATTTCTCCTGAGAGAAGATAGCAGGACATTCGATTGACATGTTTGTAAAATATTGATTGATAGCTGGATTTTACAGGGAGCCCCAAAATCAGGTGCATGGGGAATCAAATCCGCATAGACTGTCAGCTCATGAATAAAGTCACATATTTACTTTGCTTGCCTCAGAGCTCAAGACAAAGTGTTTGAACCGTGGTGATTTTTGTAGATGATCACACATCAGAATACACAAGTCATGGCAACCGGCCTATTTCTAAGTTTTATGGTAAAAATCTCCTCTATTTTTCTTCTTTCTTTTACATGTTAATTATTGGGAAACCCATATGACAATAATCTATTTGAAAATGTGTTTTCATCCACCTTTTTGCCATTGGATACAATTGGTATCTTTTCGAAAGTATAAATCTTTTCACTATGGAATAAGATGATAAACAATTCAAAAACAAATTTATTTCTACCTACTACCACAGATTTTAGTCATCATCAGACATTTCTGCTGCAGAGGCTCCCTTACCCTTCCTACACAGGGCCACCCTCTGGCCGTAAAAAGCACACTTCCTCCAACCTCTGTATGCAAGGGCTGAAGACCAGTTGCTACCGGAAATTGGGAAACCCAAGGCCAACAAAGGGACTTGTCGCCTGTTTCCGGTCACAGTTGCCAAGTTGCAGACAGGCAGTATCACAGTCTTGTCAGACAGTGGCCTACCTGACTGCCCACTCCCCTCTCAGCTCACACACACTTCCTGGAGAGCCTTACTGATATTATGCTGCCACAGTAATAGAGACATCAGTTTTTGTAGTCCAGATGTCATGGAAATAGCACACGCTTCATATTTTACGTCTCTGTGACATAAAATGTTGTTATAGTAAAATCAAACCAGTGCAATCTGAATCAGATGTCCATATGATTTGAAACTGAGTCTAACATTTTTCTCCAGTTCATGGCAATTCATTTACTTTCCTTGATGGCACTCAATGATATACAATCACTATGACTGGCAACAAATCCCTTAATAACCAATTCTTTCCGCAAGGCAGGAGACTGGTCACCTTGCTGCAGATTTTTACTCTTGTTCTAGAACCTAACACTTTATGAGCAATAAGGGAGTGACCACCACTATTCTGAGTCACTCCACATAGCCAGGGGATTAAATTATGTACAAAGGAAAGCTGTATTTTGCATTGTCCCTTTAGGAGGAGGCCATCGACCCATGATCCGCTCTTCTTTATTTGAAATGATTTTGCCTCCTATTGTTCAGGTTACAATATACTTCGAACAGAATGGCAACCAGAATGACACCAGATATGGTTTATTCCATGTGTGTGTATTGACTAGTCACTCAGGATATATCAATGTTGTTGTCCTCGTAATACAAATATCATCTGTAAACCTGCAACAAATCTGCTGGAGAAGGCCCACACACTCCCCTAGTACCGCTAGTATGTCTCCACACTATGTCCTTCCACTCCAAACATAATTTGTTGCATGACCTGTAAGACATTGCTTGGGCATGATGGTCTCTATTCCCTGTACATGTCACATTTTCTTTTTAAACAGAATGATGATCAATGGGAATTACTCCCACTAACATGCCCTACGGGATACCATGATTCTAAGATCACATCAGTCTTTAAGATTGAAACCGAGTTTGATAGATGTTGCTATATCCAACCATCCATCCATCATTCACGGTCATCTTGAGATTATACAGTACATGGCTAGGACTGGCAGTAAACATTACAGACTCCTGGTATGTGACTTGTGCTACTTGCGATAGACAGACCATGTCTAAATGTGATGAAGGACCTTAACGGTCATTTGGCCCTCGAGGGAAAAGTTATACTGGCTCTTTAATTATGCTCCTCTGGTAAAACTGGTATTATATTATTATATATCTTCCAGTAGAAATAATTGGTTTAGAAATAGGCTTTAACTAAGCTAAATTTGATATGACAATTATTCAGACTATAGTGTCAAATTCAATGTTTTCATGTACTGGTTATAATGTTGCAGGTTTTCATACTACTTGAACCAAGAATTCATCTCTGCTCATGTGTCCTTTTCAATCAAATCTATCTTATCTACATAAGTGGCAGTAATTGGTATTGTGTCCTGCATCTTTATTTGAAATGGATTACTCTCACCTATTATATTTGATTTACATTTAATTATATAATATATTTAGCAATATTCTACTACATCTAGTCTTTCACAACAGTCTATATATGGCAAAGCCTGGACATTGCCCCTCACCCCACCCACACCCCTTTTATGCTGCTGCCCCTTTGAAGGTCCCCTCTATGTTAAATGGTGATATGGGGTAGGCCTACCTGCATGCACCTTTACTTGGTACCACAAGCTAAAACTGAGTAACATGCCCATATTTACAGTACATGTCTATATACCACAAAGTATAACAGAGCAAGACGCCGATCATCTTTAAACCCTTAATGGCCCTACTGTACAATTTGCTTCGCCATAGACATGTGGCAGCATATAAAGTCTAAAGATGATGGTGGACTAAGCAGTTTACATATTACTGACTAAATGGCACTACGCTTTATGGCAAACACAAGGTACAGTTGGGCCATAGAGGGTTGAAAGGTGGTAGATGTCTAGTTCTGTCACACCATGTGCTATGTACAGTTATCTATTCAAAGCATATGTTTAAGCCTGTGCTCAGTACTGATGACCACAACTTGCAGACTCTTATCTTGATATAAATAGCAACAGACATGAAGAAGAGAATTGGGGTCAACAATCTAATTCCCATCATGCACAATAGAAAGAATGGTGAATTCAAAAGAAGGGAATTAGTGAGTTGTATCTGGTTATATCCTACAATGAAATGGTTGGTTCAAGAGGATTTGTTGCTTCCCTTAGGACCACTACCATAAAAATAAATTTGAGAGAGAAAATCCCATTACATAGTTTTACCTGCTTGTAACCTAAACCCAGTAAACAAAAAACGTTATACACCATTTTGTAATGTTATTTAACGTTATATAACGTTTCCCTAAGGCTCCTCACTATGGCATAACGTTATATACAATTTTAGAACGTTATTTTGACGTAAAATAACGTTTCTTTGTTAGCTGGGAAATCTATCTATAACCATAAAGGCAGTAGGTTTTATATGCCTGGAACTCAACTCTTCTTGTCTTGCATGAACATTGAATTGGTTCATGTATAACAGGCTCCAGTAGAAACTGTAGATCACTGTAATAACATGAGTAACATGAGGACATAGTAAGACTACATAACAGTTTTAATCATACATGGAGGATATCCATTTTCTTAAAACACATTTTCTCTGCTATACTAATTGATTGATTGTTGATGATGATGCCACAGCTATTTTGCTAATAGGTAGTAGCAGGGATATATTTCCAAGTTATATGGGGATGGTACTGTGGTGTATGGTAAAACAGACTAATGACACTCAGATAAAACTTGTACATGGCTCCTTAGTTTTCTCCTGTGTCCTGGTGCTGTTAGATGAGTAGTATAATGACCTGATAATGAATGGAGGGAGTGTCAATCCCCGGACGAGGAGACCAATTTGTTTCCGTTTTTGTAATCAAAAAGACGGGCATTGTAGTAGGCTGCATAGATGTCGTAGAGCTGCGGGATGGCAGCTATTAAATGCCTAACTTTGATCTACATCAAATTTTATGAGGGGTGGGGGTCAGGGGGTCGAGTAATGGCTACAAATGTGGCTGTAGCCTGACATGAAAAGCGGGTCCTATTTCTATGCATAGAAACATTCTTTATTCCCTTATAGGCCTTTGGAGCAAGTTGAGCCAACAGAGAACTCCCTAGGGTACTGCAAGTATTTCCTTGACCTACTTCAAGTACACCACGCCAAGGACCAATCAGAAGGCTCCTTTCATGTGCTGATTGTAGTTCCGGCAGCCCAAGGATACAATGTGTTGACAGCAAATTTTTTAAAGAAATTGACAGTGACAGCCAGATTCTTGACATTGACCAAGAAAAACACTAAAAAAAACAGGATCTTGAATAAACACCTTTCTCATATTGAAAACAAGGCTGTGCTGCTAAATTAAATACCATCTCAGTGTTATGTCAAAATAGCAGTCAGTCCTGTCGTTTCACCTATGTCAGCCTCGTTTGCTTACAAAAGTGTCATGTTGTATACGCCCTTCCAACTCCAGCCTCCTCCAATATCCTTGTCCCCTGCTCTTTGCACCAACCACCCACTGGAGGTGTGAATTCAATTAACCAAGCAGAGGTTCTCCAATACCTCCACATGTCATCCCCTACATCCCCTTCTTCTCACTTCCTCCAGGGCCCCAGCCTCCTCACCGCCTCTTGTCTACAGTATCTCAGCAGGGATCTCCTTACTGTCACTCCCCTGTCTGGTTCAAGTTCTGCTATAGCCAAGACACTGTTTTTGGTGAAGGAATGTGTTTAACCCCTTAAGGACGGATGTCACCAACAAATAACATTTATTGTCATGATGCACCAATGCAGCCCCGGTGAATAATTTGTTGGTACTGCATGGGGAATATTTCAAGCCTGTAGGGTGGGCATAATGCTTGAATGCAGCCCTGGCGAGTGACTCGTCAGGACTGCATTCATGCATCATAGCAACCAAGGGCATGATGCATTTAGGCATCCTACCCTCCTTAAAGGGTTAAGGCTACAAATCATGGTGGTTTTTATTCAATATATGGATTGTGATATGTATTACATGAGGTTTCTGTCAGCTAGAAGTGTGGGAGTACTTATATAGAGAGGAATAATGTAAAGTTTCACATTGGGACATACATAGTAAGTGGGTAAGTTACCCACACCATCTTCTAGATGTTTGATCAGATCATTTCAGGACTTTTTTCTCTTCGGTAATGCAATGAATGATTGTTTATCAGACTTGTGTCAATCAGCAAACTGTAACACAAATACTGCTGTAGATTACGGCTTTATGTCTCTTTGACGCTGACAGAAAAGTCCAAACTGATAAAGCTTTTAATGATCCCTATCTAAAATTTCCATTTCCGTCATTAACATCACATGTCTCCATAGATAAGAGACACTTAAGTGGTATAAATGGATGATAATATGTTTATGAAGTTATAGTAGAACAAATTCAATGCTCCATGTGGGTACAAAGGTCATTGGGCATGAAGATCCCTTTTCCCAGTGCATATAATATATATAAATTATCAAACATAGATTAGGGAGAGGAATGAAAGATACACCAGCCAGTATTTCATTGCAAGAACACCCAAATCCTAAAATATAGGTCAGATGCTTTACCAATACCTTCATATATGTCATGATTTATTCATATATAAATATTTTATTTAGATAAGGATTTACTTCCCATTAAGAACAACCATAATCTGCAAAAAATAAAACATCATTGAGATGACATTTGCAATTAGATTGTGATGTTAGTATGAAACTGGTGAAGAAGGGAAACACCAAAGTAGGATGAGCCATGTTGCTATGTGTAGGAAGTGGAGGCATCATCATTGGTGTGAGATACTATAGCTTTAGGGCTGTGGACAGTATTGCTAGGAGCCCTAGGGCTATATCAGTGTCACTTTAGGGTACAACCCCACCAATAGCAACTACAAGGCTACTGCTAGGTCAACCCCTATCCAGATCAGCTGATGCTCCCAATATGTTATTGATTGAGCTTAGTAGTCATCCATCTTTGGTTTTAACCAGATTTGGCACTCTGTGGCATGATGTATATAGATGTGACTATTAGCCAACATTTTCTACCCAATTGCGAATATAAGTAAAACTAAGCTGTAATGATAACCCATTGCAGACATATTGGTATCATATGCTAGAGTTCTTTGTTGTACCTTTTCAGAATTGTTGGATGTAATATTTTGAACATTAATTTTTATTTGCATCAGCAAATTACCACAGTTACAGACAACCTATAGACAGATTTTTCGTTATCCTGTGCAGAAAGCTTAGTTGTTATCATAGTATGGATAAAGTCTGAATAAAATAAAATCCTGAACAGTCTAGGTAGCTAAGGAGTGATCTAACCTTTCAAATATCCAGTCTTATTGTTGCTAACCGCATTGCCCTTTCTCTTTTATTCAGGTGAGAACTGAACTGTTGTCAATGCAAGATTTTCTGAGGGCCAAGGTAGGAGGCGTGCATGGAATCAAATTCAATTTGACCATCATTTTTTTCAATGTTTACGTTCCAGTAGGAATTGACAATAGTGATGTACATTTTACTATGTTACATATGCCAAACGCTAACATTGATGCATCGGTCTAGTAGCCCCCTCTTAAGAATGAGCAGCTCAGATGCTGAGTAGGTGTTGAGCCAAGTTATGAGCACATATGTATACACTTACTGGGTAACATTACAGTCAACTACTTCAAGAACCATGTCAGACCATTGCTGCCTTGCAGCCCCAGGAGCAATACTATCTGCCATGTATTGGTCTTGCTACTATATACATGACCATGAGGCAAGTAACTTCTCAGAATAATATTGCTCAGTTGGTTTCACAAAATGCATCTTATTTAGTCCACAATCTTTATCAACACATTTAACGAATGTTAATTGGAACATATATATATACAAGACTTTTTATTTCTATTTGATGCCAATTTTGTTATGTTACATTTTTCTCCTGCTGCATTAGACTGTGATTACTCTTAAATTCTTTTAGTTTCATACCATGTTCTGGGTTTAGCAGCCTAGCATAGAACTGTAGGCATACATGGTGAGTTTGAGGAAGGCACTGTGTTGCCAATAGGTGGAAGCAGTATGGACACCTTTATTGAAATACAACACCATCAATCCATTGCACCAGCCGTACACACATATCACACCCTCCACCCAATATAATACACACAGTAAGGGGTCAATATCTGATGTAGGCAAACAAGCAAGGTAGGCAGATTCATATCAAGTGAGAGACCAGATATTGATATTACACATATGTGCCTTAGGGGAACTTAGTATGGTTGAGTAGCCTTGGTGTGAAACAAAGTGAAGTGGAATTTCTTTTATAAATACTGTATAAGGTAGGTTAAGGAGGCATATTTCTACATACAGTTGTATGTGCAGAATCCAGGTCCGATATTTGTGGAACACACAATTTCCCTAAGGGAAGAAAAAATGTATTTAACGTATACTGTACATGGTTACCTTAGGTTGAGTCTTTCTATACAAACCAAAAAAGACAGTATTATAATCCAAGCAGGATATCTTTATATATAGATATGTACCCGCTTTACGGGATGGTCTAACTGTTGACATTTAGATATATAGGCTTCAGTCCTGTTAATCATTAGTTTGAGTTAAAATATCTCAGGGATTTCAGTGAAAAGAAGTATCTTTCGGACGGATGTTGATTGTCAATGGCATTGTGTCTAGATACAATGTTAGTTTACCTGAGTACAATGTTACTGTACCTGTATACCTCTATAGAGTGTAGAGTAGGCAGAGGGAGATAGGGTCTAATACAGACATTATAATAGTCACAGCAATACACCAATATGTACTGTGACGACTCCTCAGCTACAGTGCTTCAATGATTGTGCAGCATGACACCTCTCCACTTCCTTTCATGTAAAAATATTGAAATTGAGTATGCTGATGTCCGTATGGTATAACGCTTACACAATTAACCGTGTAATTGTCATGAAACATGAATGCACACTTGGTAAGTCTGTCTACCAGGGTATCATTCCTGTATCATACTGATACAGTCCTAAAAGGTCTGCATGATGTATAAATGCAGCCAGAGTGGATCTAATTACAGGGGCTACAAAGACATCATATATCCTAGGTACACTGGTAGTTATGGAGCTGTCTCGTAGTAAACACCGCTAAATACTGCGGACAAACACAGTCATGAAAAGAACATTACATCAAAACACTTCCCCTTCCCTCCCCATCCTCTCGCCCCTTGTTGACAGTCAAATAACCTTCCCCTGGGGACTCACCTACATAATCAGTTTTCTATACAACTATTTTAACATGAAAACCAACCCGTCAAGGCTCTACAGATACATAACCAACACACTTAGACTGCATGTCCCGCTATCTGAACGTTTGGTTGATATGAACTATGTGTATAGGGTCCAAGTAACCGTCTCTTGATAAAAAAATGCTTATATAACACTAATTATAATATTTCTTTTTTTAAGGTAGTTTCAGTGAAAGTATCAACCCTAACAATTGACTTTATGCATACCCAGTGTTTGTTAGCAGAGGAAAATCATTGCACTTATGATATACAATATGATACTGTATAAATTACCAAAAGATTATAATTCACCTTTTGTAGTAGTTGATATGCTCAATACTAACTGGTGCTATGGTCCAAATCTCTGAAAAATATATTTGCAACACTCAATTGATTATGTAATGCGGTATGAGTAGAGCGGGAAGGGAAATTGATGATGTCAAATTAGAGACAGACCATGTGCTATATCACAATGAAAGGTATACCTGGTGTGCTAAGATTGAGTATCCTGGCCCACTTGTGTGACATGTAGTCTACACCATTCCTCCTCCAGCCTCCTCCAGTGTTCTCCAGTGTCCTTGTCGCCTGCTCTGTGTGGTTCAGTCTCGTCACCAACCACCCCCTGGAGGTGTGAATTCAATTAACCCAGCGCCTCCACACGTCATCCCTTACATCCCTTACTTCTCACTTCCTCCAGGGCTCCTACCTCCTAACTTCCTCCTGTCCACAGCCTCTTACCCGGGGTAGCCTCACTGTCACTGTCCCGTCTACCCCATGCCTTGCTACAGCCTTTTAGGGTTCACGTTGAGTTAAGTGTTGACAGGCTTCAAAACATGGTGGTTCTTGTTCAATATATATATATATATATATATATATATATATATATATATATATATATATATATATAAATATATATATATATATATATATATATTTATATATACATATATATATATTTATGGGATGCAGTCGGAAGGGGGGAATTGATGTCAGCTAGAAGCAACAAACCAAATGTAGTAAAATATTGTGGTCAATGAAATTTGTGAAGAAGTCAACCAAAATAGGTCTGTCAACTCTCGACTTTTATCATTATAAGGTTGTTCATCTTGGGTCAATCTAACATCCACATCCTAGCACAAATGTTATCAGCTTTATCTATGTTGAATCAAAGCAGGCTAGATGATTAGATAAATTTAGTGTTATCTATTTCAAAATTAGTATTTATTACTTATACTTGGTGTTCATTAATGTATCGTACCTTTGATCTTGGCCCACCTCACAATGCCTGTAGTGTTAAACATGGTAAACATAAGCACCAGAAGCCTGCAGCCCTTTTGAGGTAGTTGCCAGTAGTCATTGACTGTCTCCAAACCACCTCAAATAACAGCTCCTGTGGCCTGGCAACACCATCACCATCTCTGATTACCTGGTTAGATCAGGACAAGATGCCAATGGATACTGTTACCATGAAGACAGGATGGACATGGAAGGCCAATGGGTTTTTCCCTGAGCCCCTCTCAGTTACTCGCAGGCAAACATGAGCTGCTCCCACACCCTGCACCCAGTGTTTGATAGGCTTAGTCTTCCTGTAAGCTGTAGACCTTGGACAAATGAAAACATATTAGTTTGCAAAAGATATCCCCTAACAAACTTTTCTAATTTGGTTGATTAACAATACTATACACATCATCCTTTGTGTGGTTCACCTTGGAATGGTGTTTCTTTGTTTAAATGCAATATCTCTTTGTATATTGTTATTAAACATCAATTATATAAAGAATGTGAGTAATGATTATGCAATAATATCTGTGGGTAAAACCTACTTTCAAAGAGTGCAATTTTCTCATTCCCATCTCCTTTGGGTTAACAAAATGGTATAATCAGATATGCCATCTTTGTATTTACGTTTTCATGCACAATTTAGGATAATATTGAAGCCTGTAAGAGAATTGCAAATGCCATGTTATTACAGAAACTGTAATATAGAACTATTCACAAATCCACAATCTGGTCCAGATGCCTTGATGGTGAAGCATTCAGCAATTGCAGCCATAATACAGAGTACCCTATGCAAACTCTTAGATGTTCATGGATCAAATGAACTTATTTATACGGACCCAGGTGGATGGATGCATTGCAAGGTCACAGTATAAATACAACTGGAGCCAACCTGCCTCTTTTATATGTAGTACAGATTATCCACCACCCCTTTATTCATTCATGTTGCCTCTGAATTCCGTGAAACTGAATTCAACCCTTTCAAACCTTTGGCTCCATATTTGCCTCTCAAATTGCCCTCTCTCATCACGGAAACCTGGCTGCCATCTTGTTCAGTACTACTGCCCTAACTACCGTTAAACATACAAAAAGGACGAATAATCCAATTTATCATAGCTGGTAAACTAGTTTGTGATGAAAAGCATGCCTCAGGTTTGTTTAAAAGTTTTTTTTATAAATAAACCTTGAAACTTCTCATCTATTGATCATGATCCTAAAAATGTAATAAATTTTTGCAACAAAGTTGAAGGTACAATTTGGTACCCCTAACCTTCTCGCCATCTCATAAATCCTTATCGATTATACTGCATTTTGGAACAAAGGAACCAATTCAAACAATGGCCCAATACATGCCCATTATATACTCGAAATATCATACTCTACACATCAACAAGCCTAAAAAGCAATTAATGCTTTGAAAGCAAAGGTCAAGGTATCTGGGACGCCTGAGACCAAGAGCAGTATGATACATTCCTTTAAGATTCACCTTATGTGCCCCAGCCAAATGCCCGAGGGGTTTCTTCTATTTTGGCTAACCACATTCTACCTTCCATTTCCTATAGGTGAGAATTTAGCTGCTCCCTGGGTGTGATTTCTCATGAGAAGAATTAGCAGGCCATTGAATTGACATGTTTGTAAATTATTGATGAACACATGGATATTACAGGGACCCTCAGGACCACACACAAGGGGAATCAAACTCACATTTCAGCTCATAAATATAGTCACACATTTCCTTTGGTGGCCTTAGAGCTCAAGGCAAAGTGTTTAAATGATGGTTAATCTTTGTATTTGACCTCATGTCAAAATACACACGTCTCTGTCACCGCATATTTCTTAGTTTCATTATAAAAACTACTCTACTTTTGTTCTGGCTCTTACATGTTGATTATTGGAAAACCCATATGTGCTAATATTTATGACAATAATACATAAATGTGTATCCATCCCCTTTCTGCCATTTTATGAATAAAATTAAGTATCATTAAAAAAAATTCACTATCGAACAAAGGGATAAACAGTTCAAAATATTTTCAAATTCTGCCATGGTGTTGGGTAGAAATTGGAGGTGTTTGTTATTATCAGACATTTCTGCTGCCCCCTTACTCCCACTCCCTACACAAGGTCACCTTCAGGCACTAAAAAGCACCCTAACTCCAACCTCTGTATGCAACGGCTTGAGAGCAGTTGCTACCGGAAATTGAGAAACCCAAGGCCAACAGAGGGACTTGTCGTCTGTTTCCGGTCACAGTTGCCAAGTTGCAGACAGGCAGTATCACAGTCTTGTCAGACAGCCGCCTACCTAACTGACCCCCTCCCCCCAGACACACTCACTTTGGGCAGCCATAGTGATATTATGCTGCCACAGTAATAGAGATGTTTCTGTAGACCAGACGTGATGAAAATAGTACATGCTTCACATTTTTACATCTCTGTGACATAAAATGTTCTAATTGTAAAATCAAACCAGTGCAATCTGAATCAGCTGTCCATAAGATGTGAAAAAAAGCCTAACATTCATCTCCGGTTCATGGCAAGTCATTTACTTCCCTTGATGGCATTCAATGCCATACAATCACTATGACTACCAAGAAACAAATTGCTTGATACCCAATATTCTTCCCACAAGGCAGGTGAATTGTCACCTTGTTGCAGATTGTCTACTATTGTTTTTAGAGCCTAGCCCTTTATGAGCCATAAGGGAGTGACCCCTACTATTCTCAGTCACACTATGTAGCCAGGAGGTTAAATTATGTATGACTGAAAGCTGCATTTTGCATCATCCGTTGAGGAGGAGGCCAATGACCAATGGTCTGCTTTTCTTTATTTGAAAAGATTTTGCATCCTATTGTTAGGTTTATACTATGGTTCTAACAGAATGACAACCAGAATGAGACCAGATGTGGTGTATTTCATGTGTGTGTCATTGTTTATTCTCACAGGATAGATCGATGTTGTGGTCCTCATAATACAAATATCAACTGTAAACCCACAACAAATCTGCTGGAGAAGACCTACACACTCCCCTAGGGAACCTCCAGTATGTAGCCACACTATGTACTTCCACATCAAACACAATTTGTGGCATGACCTGTAGGACATTGCTGGGACATGACGGTCCCTATTCCCTGTACATGTCACATTTTCTTTTTAAATGGAATAAAGTCTTTTAGATTGAAACTGAGTTTGATGGATGTTGATAGATCCAACTATCCATCCATCATACACAGTCATCTGGGGATTATACAGTAGGCTAGACATGACAGTAAACATTCCAGACTCCTGATATGTTGTTTGTGCTACTTGCCATAGACAGACCAAGCCAAGATGTGATGAAGGACCTTGACGGTCAATTGGCCCTCGGGGGAAAAGGTATACTGGCTCTTATATTATACTCCTCTGGCAAAAATATATCCCTTTACGAGAAGCTGGTTTTATTCTTCTCCCAGTAGAAATCATAGAAATTCTTGGCTTTCAAATAAGCTTTTGAATAACATGATTCTATATAACAATTAATCAGACTATAGTGTCAAATTTGATGTTTTCATGTACTGGTTATAATATTGCAGGTTATCAGTTATATAGAACCTGAACCAAGAATGCATCTCATGTGTCCATTTCATTTAGATCTAAATTATCTACATAAGCGGCATTAAGGTGTCACCACCCTAAAGCACTAGGCCATGTTCGGATATTTCAACATTGACCACCATCGACCTGCCATTTGAAACACTTAAAACTCTCACAGTGTTTAGCCACCTATACCATATTTTAGCTTATGACATGCAGAAAAATATATAATGGGTGTGACCCCAAAAAGACGGGCTAGATTTTGCGTCAATCGCCATGGTAACCGGGTAGTGGTTTTGTACAGTGAGGCCTACGCAGCGTATAGATACACCATAGGGCCGTTTCACCCCCATAAACCTACACTGTTTATATGGAGTAGATAAATCCTTCTTTTAGGACTATAAATAAACACTTTCTGATCACCCTAATAACAAATAACCATGTATTTAACCCTTCTTTCCCTCCCCTATAGGCTAAATTCCGCAAAATAACAAAGTTCATAAGGGACTCTTTGGCCAGTAAACCCGGAAGTGACCCGATTTAGGGTGGTGACACCTTAAACGAAGACGGGTTGCCATGGTTACGAGTAAACATTTTTTTAAATGACATATTAGAGCGTCCTTAACAATAAAAAAACACTATATAAGGTCTAACTAACAGATTTTAGCTTTATTTTGGCCAAAAAAATATCCCCGGGGGTCCTGCAACTAGCCAAAATCGACAAAAATTGCGGCCGTTTAAGCGAGTCCTTTCTCGACGAACCTACCGAAAAATCTAGCCTGACTTAGTTTATACAAATACCACTCCAAATGAAGCTTAAGACATGAGGTTTCAGGAGGTATACCCCCCCTAAGCCCTGTGAGAGTTACAGACATGGCTAGAGCGAGCCAGAGGGCAAGTATGTGGATGATTTTTATGTCAAAATCACCAGTTTTGGCCACAAATTAGGCCCGGGGGCCTATCATTGTTGTTTATTTACCATAGCAACCCATAGCAACCAATGGAATGTGCAACCTAAGGCCATAATAAGCAAACACAGTGAGTATACTTCACTCCTACTGCATAATATTCCAAAGAAATAAAGAAAATCAATGAAAAAAAAGAGTCCCTGCCTACTATTTCCACCAATGCAAGGCCCTCCCTTTAAGGTGTCACCACCCTAAAGCACTAGGCCATGTTCGGAAATTTCAATATTGACCACCATCGACCTGCCATTTGAAACACTTAAAACTCTCACAGTGTTTAGCCACCTATACCATATTTTAGCTTATGACATGCAGAAAAATATATAACGGGTGTGACCCCAAAAAGTCAGGCTAGATTTTGCGTCAATCGCCATGGTAACCGGGTAGTGGTTTTGTACAGTGAGGCCTATGCAGCCTATAGATATACTATAGGGCCGTTTCACCCCCATAAACCTACACTGTTTATATGGAGTAGATAAATCCTTCTTTTAGGACTATAAATAAACACTTTCTGATCACCCTAAAAACAAATAACCATGTATTTAACCCTTCTTTCCCTCCCCTATAGGCTAAATTCCGCAAAATAACAAAGTTCATAAGGGACTCTTTGGCCGGTAAACCCGGAAGTGACACGATTTAGGGTGGTGACACCTTAAGTGTGTTTTTGTTGTCCTGTATCTATATTTGAAATGGATAACCTTCACCTGCTTAGCAGTATTCTACTACATCTAGTATTTTGCCGCAGTCTATATATGGCATAGTCAGGACACTGCTCCTCACCCCCTGGCACCCCTACTGTGCTGCTGCCCCTTTGAAGGTACGGTCTATGTTAGAAGGTGATTAGGGGCAGGCCTACCTGCACGCAACTTTACTCAGGACAACAAGCTTAAACTGAGGAGCACACTTATCCTGGGAGTAGATGGCTGTATATATGGCACAAGGTATGACAGAGCTAGACACCTGTTATCTTTCAACCCTACATGGTCCTACTGTACCATGTCTTTGGCCATAGAGGGTAGTGCTATCTAGTTAGTAATGTAATATGTTAACTGCTTTGTACACCATCATCTTTCTCGGGGTTGCATCCCGTTGTGAATCAGCTGTAATTCCGTGACATTTTGGCCAACTGATGTTGGTCAAATACATGCTTTAGGGAGGTTTGCATGGTTGATCAGGGTGGGAGTAGTGGGAGACAGTCCCAGACAGACATATAGTAACTGTGGTAAGCAGACTTCATCTCTCTGTACTAGAAGGACTCTCTAGCATGGCAGGGTGATTGAACGATAGCCCAGCAGGACCCCTGACCCAGAAGTATTCCTCAGGCTACTGATGCCACCCCCTGTCAGGATGAATGCCAGCAGAGAGTTTGGGACTATTCTGTTTGCTGTGTCCCTATTTATTTTTCATACTGTTTACTGTCCAATGTTGTATTATTGACTCAATGGCCCCTCAGAGATGTTACACTATGTACATACTATGTTACACTACCTACAGGCCCTGTAACACTATATGCAGGCTTTGTTACACTATTTACACCTTGCACTATGTGCAGCCTGTAGCATTTCATTTCCTATGGAAGTTAAATGTCTGAATTATTTTCCAATATTGCTGGGGAATTATATAGCTAGCTCCCTGCAGCCCTACTGTGTTTGACCGGTAATTTGAATTGCTCTAGATCTGGTACTGTCTGGACCCTTCCATGTATTTTTTTATGTTTTGGAGGTGACCAGAACTGGGACCTAGCTATATCCACAACGTCCTCACTGACATGTACTATGGCTGATGCCCCCAAGAGGATTTTCTTTATCAGTTGCAGTGGGCTGCACAACCAAGTTGCGCGGTGGTCATGTAAACATCCACTCTAAGCTCTGGGTCTTAACAATGGCTGTAATTTGGCCAAGTCCCTGCGGTTTAAAGCTTATATACACTGTTAACCCTTTTGGGGCAGGAAATTGCTTAGATATGCAACACCCTTGGTGGTCATGAGGCATTAATGCAGCTAGTGATGAGATGATACAGTGCCATGTCATGCTGTGACTCCACAGATGCATATCCAGTACACTTATACTGTATGTCCTAGTATCTGAGATTTTATGTCTATATGAAACCTTTACCTACTTTTTGAAGGATATATCAGCAATATATCACCAGGTTATGTGAGGCACACCTCTGAGAAGCAATTATATAACGTAAATCATGCTATGCCATAAAAATCGCTTCATTTACTAAAACAGGATCTTGAATAAACACCTCTCTCATGTTGAAAGCAAGGCTACACTGCTAAATTTAAGACCATCGCAGTGCTATGTCAAAATAGTATTTAGTCCTGTCGTTAAAAATCTTCGTCGGCCTGACCTGCTTACAAGTGTGAGATGTTGTATACACATTTTCAACTCCAGCCTCCTCCAGTCCTCCGGTGGTGTGAATTCAATTAACCCAGCAGAGGTTCTCCAGTGACTCCACATGTCATCCCCTACATCCCCTACTTCTCACTTCCTCCGGTACCCCCGCCTCCCCAAACCCTCCTGTCTGCAGTATCTTAGCAGGGATCACCTTACTGTCACTCCCCTGTCTGGTTCATGTCCTGCTACATCCCAGACACCTTTTTGGTGAAGGAATCTCTTTAAGGCAAATCGTGGTGTTTCTTTTTCAATATGGATTGTTATATCTATTGTATGAAGTTGTTGACAGGTAGAAGTGCAGGAGTACTCAAAAGCTAATACAGTGGAATAATGTAGAGCTTCACATTGGGCAAACATAGTAAATGGGTGACAAATCAACCCTAGCGCTTAGCTGACAACAGGCCTCTCTGATTACCTGGATCAGATACCGGTGCACCTATATATATATAGTTACTGCAGTAACTAATGGCTATACCTGTCCAGGTGGACTACTAGGGATATCTTGTCTCAGTGTGTATGTTGATTATCGCTGATTTACCCTCTGCAGATTTATGTTACACAGGCAGTTCAGTGACCATGCTTGAATGTCATGATGTCAACCTTAGTCGAAGTCAAAACAATATACTAGTTGCAAAATGTAAACTCATTTATAATTTTCCTCTCTTCTTATTTGTTTATAATACATTTGTACTTCTTGTCATAATTCTAATGATCCACCTTTGAATGGATTGTCAGAGTTTCAGAAAGTGTTTTAATGCAGTACTTGTGGCATTTCTGATCCAGATTCTATTTGTCATTCTGACATTCAACTATTTCATTCAGAATACAGGCTGCCAAATAGGACCTCTTAGATGTGCATGGATCTAATACATTTATCCATTCTATACCAGGTGGATGCATGCCGTGCAAGGTCACTGTATGTATACTACTGAAGGCAGTCCTCACTTTCATCTGTAGTACAGTCTATACATCACTCCTACAGCCATTCATCTCTGTGAAGGCCTCGAAGCTGACTCCCACCCCCTCCCCCCCCCCCCAAAAAAAAGAATCCTGTAAATCAATATTTGCCTTTCAAATTTCCCTCTCCAATCTGCGATATTTTCCAACTATCTGGTCTTCCCTTCCCTAAATGAGCAGACAGAACTAATACAAATTACAGTTTTTTCCCTGTTTCTAGCAATCTTCTGTTAATAGCAACCCAGGACGACTAAAAAGAGGTTTGCATGCACTGTTATATCCTCACTTAAAGTGAACATCTACATTTCCTACCAATTTTTAGGGTAAGTTATATAAATCAGCCAAAGCACTTCACTTGCATTGATTTATATAGAGATGAATGGAGTCGTACAAAGTGATGTTAAAAATCCATTATGGTATGAAGGCCATCTAAATGTATATGAGGCATGTTTACTCTATAATACCTAAACTACTCTTTTTTTCACTCAGGGTTGCTTAAATGGACCCTCCATCTTGTTCAATCTATGCCTGGTCTCAGCTGGCGAATGTACCTATGCAGTCCATATGTACACTGGGGAATATATAAATGGTTGGTATTACTGTTGAATGAGCGTTTGCCATTTCTTATGCCTTGATGGACCAGCAGTTTTATCACATCAACCGAAAGGAATCTGTGTGGATCTGGCTCTCTGGGGACATTTCTGCAATCTTTTCCAACTTGAATTTCCATATCAATTTCTGCTATCCGCATTTTTTCCCCCGAGGATATCCAATGTTCACTGGCACGCAGGTAATCAAAAACTAAGTTTTCCTTCTATTGGACAGAAAGAAACCAGACTCAAACTCCAATATAAAAGCATATATGATTTTACGTTCCTTGTGGATTGATTATAAAAGGCAGATTAGATGGTTAGGAGGCTGCATGTATCCTTACTTTGACTAGTGTAGTATATAAAGATGTCTGATATTTCGATGAAGATAGTTTGAAAGGGAATCTACACTGGCATCAAATCAGCCATCTAGTTAATCTGAAAATTCATGCCTGATTTCTGCCTGCTTTCTCTGGAAACAATTAGAGGGACATCATACTGGCATGTGCGTAAAAAAAGGATAGACAGATGTCCAGATATCTCAGGGAGGCCCAGAAAGTGTCTCTACGAGGATTCAAAACCATGTTTATAATTACCTAGTATGTAAACCCCATTTTTCTTTGTTAGCTTCAGGGCCGAGACTTTGAGTTGTATACAAAGTACATTATGTGTACCCTCACAATATCCCAGTTTTTTTCTTATTTGTGTCAGAACATTGTAAGAACTCTTGTACTTTGGTTCAGGCTCTTTCATGTTGATCCCCGGCATGCATACCTCCATGGAAGCTGGAGATTGTTGTGTTTATTGTCAGAGAGACGTTTTTGCTGAAGGGGCCCCCTGCCCTAGACAGGGTCACCCATGCCCTCTCAGGCAACATCTACCTTCCCTTGCCTTCTGTATGCATGGCCCTGAGACCAGTTGCAACCGGAAATTGAGCAACCAAAGGCCGACAGAGGGACTTGGCATCTGCTTCCGGTCACAGTTGCAGAGGACAGGCTGTCACAGTCTTGTCACATACCCGCCTACATATTTGCTCCCACCCCAAGCATACTGCCACTTTCTTGGAAGCCATACAGATATATACTTCTTCAGTAATAGAGGTACCAGTTTCCCTAGAACAGACAAGACAGAAATAGCAATTTGTGCTGATAGAAAGATTCCTTGGAAATAAAATCGGCCATATGTGTCATATAATGTGCAGCAATGTTTACTAGGTTCACTAGGTTTCCTTTTTTGTTCAGTGATGAATTAAAAAGATTGGGTTTATACTGATTTTGATCAAATTGTTTCTCATATTGAACACCAAAATGTGCTGTGACTTATGCCTATTGCGAAGTCCCAGTGACATCAGCAGCATGAACAGACAAGAAAAGAATTTGAACCGATTGCAAATGCATATATACAGACCTTAACAATGTAAAACACTATGAATCAGTGCTTTAGAAGAGAGATTTAAATGAATTTGCAAGAAAGGGAGCTATTTCCTCATGTTGCTTAAATGACAAGGCCAGAAGAAAGATGTCAATTAGGAAACTTATGAAAAAAAGGAAGTCTATGTTGTCTCTTGATTCTGGAGGAAAAAGCATCACACATGGGGAAGAACATTGATATACTGATTCTTGCTTCAGCAGTTTATGGAGGTGATCTTTTCTTTTGGAATATTCATTACTGATTCATATCCTATCGTGAGTCTGTGTACTCACTTTTACTAATGCCCTCTATGTATTCTCCTCTAACCACCCATCTCCCTGCACTAACCACAGTGAACATCCCTTTAACATAACCCTACAAATTCTCACCCATCCAAAATGACTCCTCGGGGATCAATATATTAGAGTTATTCAGATTCACTCAGGGGTTGAAATCGCTGCACAGCCACTCAAACAACCCCTGGCCAACCCGTTCCATCCTTACCCAAACAGTTGTGGTGCGCAGTTTTAGTTTTGTTCAGTGGGTGTTTGAGGAATAGTGTCAGCGTAATGGACCCCATTCTGCTGAGGCGGTTTTTATGTAGGGGCCATGAGCTTTGTTGATTTTCCAATCAGTCGTGGTCACCCTAGGTTAGGAAGTCGTTGTTTGTGAGCAGCTCATACCAAAGAGGTGAGTGGTATAGGAGATGCTCTGTATATTATATGAAGATGGGTGACAAATATTTTTAGTGAGGTCTCTGTGTTTGGGCTGCTTTCACATAACAGCACATAATTTGAATTAACAAAATGCCACCATAATTAGAAGTGATGAGGAAATATGTATACATGATCATTATGAATGATAATCAGCATGAAAGTCAACGTTAGCTTAGACACTCCCATATTTATACTACAGACCTTATGATCCACTCCTGTCACAAGGGCTACTTGGGGGTTCTGAATCCAGAATGGAAACTTCCCAGAAACAAATCCCTTAATACCTCGTACATCATGGTTCCCATTCTTACCACATGGCAGCATATTGGTCACCTCATTGTAGTTTGATTGTCTTGTTATAGCCCCTGGCTATTTACGACCACTGGGGGACTGTCCCCTACTATTTCCAGTCACACTGAGCCATAAGGTTGAATTATGAATGACAGCAAGTTGCATATAATATCAGTCTCTTGGGGAAGTGACCGTAAGCTGGTGGTTTGCTCTTCTTTGTCTGTAGAATTCTGCCTTCTATAGTGTAGATTATTAACAGAAATCAGTACTGAATAGTTTATTTAAGTGGCATTATCACAGATCGTATCCCACTCACAATCCCAGTACTGTTCTTGTCTACTATGTGGTAAGTGTGAGTGGTGAAAATGCCCCTTTAAGTATAGCTTCCAAAATGTCCAACCAGATATGGTTCAATTCATGTGCATGTTTTTGACGGATAGTTACAGACAGTTGTTGTAGTGATATAGTATAGACATTAGAAGAGGATATACATATTCTGGTTCTTAGCTCTTGTCAAGGACTCTAACTCCTCACCTGCCCATTAGTCTGCCCACAAAACTATCAGCACTGTCCTGAAAAAAACTTTCCATTTCAAGCATTCTTCTTCTTTTTAAATATGACCCTGGGAATTACTCCCAAAACCTAATATTAGTGACATGTACTGGGAAAAGAGACCTTTGTGTACCCTGGACTAAGGTTCCTTTTCGCAGATCGTGTCATTTATACCCTGCCTCGTGGCAGAGTGTCTATCCAAACCAGGTAGGGACGTAATATTGCATCAACATCTACCAAAATAAAACATTTTGGGAAAAACTTCCCCAGCGTCACTCTTAGATCACATCCGTCAGATTGAAACTGGGTTGAATGGATGTTGATAGATCTGACCATACATCCATCATTCATCAGTCATCTTGGATTATACAGAACATACTAAGAACTGGTATCAACAATTCTCGACCTGTCCTCTGTTGCTTGTGCCACACTCCTCACCATAGAATGATAGACAAACCATTTTGACATCTGCTGAAAGACCTGAAATTTCATGTGACCCTTCACCAAAGAAACATAAAGGGTCATTATTTGTTACTATAGGTCAAATTACTTACTACCTTTGTACTGGGATTCCTGAATGTCCACTTACCTTTTGAAATATTGGAAAATATGCTGTTCATTGTATAGTTATTGTTACTATGCACTGTCCTCACATGTGGGAGGCAACTAAGCTCTGCCATGGATACAGAATTTACCTTGGCAGAACTGGTTTGTTAAGCTGTTTGAGAATCATAAACAGTGTGTGGTTTCAAACTTTCAATATTGACCTGATATGGAGAGGAACACAAATAAGGTTAACTGACACTCACATGGTATTGGCATAGACAGGCATTGGCTAGGGAAAGCATTATCATTAAACCTCACGTATAAGCCGCGGCGAATACAAGTGAAGTCGGCCCCAAGGAGAAAACGGCCCCAGTGAAGTCGGCCCCAAAGAGAAAGCGGCCCCAGTGAAGTGGGCCCCAAGTAGAAAAAGGCTCCAGTGAGGTCGGCCCCAAGGAGAAGTCGGCCCCAGGGAGAAATCTGACCCATAAATGTACATTAATAATGCTATAAGACACAGGTCCATGATAGCTCTCCTAGGTGCGCGGACAAACGTTCTGAGAACAATCATGATCCCATCTTAAACTATCTTAATCCTATCTTAAACTATCTTAGACTATCTTAAAAGTCTTACTAATCAAATGAAGATGGCACCACTAGTAGTGGTAAGCCTACACAGTCCATCATAGGATAGGCTAGTTAACTAGTATGCAATGGGGGGCTCTCCCCGTTTCTTTTTCTTTTTCTTTTCTTTTAGATGTTTATATTGTCTCATCTTGGTGTAGGGCATAATTATATTATAAATGCGAACCTCTAACATAGTGTGGGTATGTGACACTAGGTGTCAGATACAAGGGGAGACATCTGATTATATATATTAAGATTTAAGATAATAGATTAAGATTCACTTTGGGGCCGACTTCACTCTGGGGCCGACTTCACTCTGGGGCCGACTTCACTCAGAGGCCGACTTCACTCAGGGGTCGACTTCACTGGGGCCGTTTTCTCCTTGGGGCCGACTTCTCCAGATACCGCCGCGGCTAGTCAGATCGGCAGTGTGGCTTATAGCATCAGCCCAGGCTTGGGCTGCGGCTTACACACACGTTTTTGCCACTATGGTCCAGTACTAAATCGGCACATTCAGATGGCTGTTGCGGCTTATAGGATCAGCCTGAAGTCGGGGTGCGGCTTATACGCGAGTTAGGCTTGTACGTGAGGTTTCACAGTAGTCTCTCCTTCTATGGCCTCAGGTAATTATGAAACCATTTCAAAGTAAGCACCTCTCCTCCAGACCAATGCAGGCACACTTTACATCAGGGATACTACCTCTCCTGCTTTACTCCCTAACCCCTTGTTGTCACTTACCCATGGGGAATCACTTTCATCATTGGCTTATTGTACCTCTAACTTGACATGACAAGCAACCCGCCAAAGCCTTACAGATACATATCCAACACACTTATATTGCATCTCCCACCTTCTGAAAGCTAAGTCTTTTTTAACAACATTCCTTGGACCCAGTTAAAGTGCTTGAATCTATGCAGGCCTGACTGAGTGTTTATTGCAGGAAGCAAATCACTCCACTGAAAATCATCTAATAATTTGGTATGGCTTTTATGATCCATAATTATCTACATTACCACATACTTAAAAGAGGCAGACCTGCAAGAAATATGTCTATTGTGGATTGAATGTACAAGTCAAACTTCTTTGAGCTAGCTGTACTAATGGTAAATGGGAGCTTTAAAAAGCTTGGTAACTAGTGTGACATGTAGTATACACCCTCCCTCCTCCAGCCCCCTCCAGCCCCCTCCAGCCTCCTCCAGCCTCCTCCAGTGTCCTTTTCCCCTGCTCTGTGCAGCTCAGTCTAGTCCCCATCCACGCCTTGGGTGTGTGAATTCAATTAACCAAGCAGAGGTTCTCCAGTGACTCTACACGTCATCCCCTACATCTCCTTCTTCTCACTTCCTCCTGCCTCCTCATCCCCTCCTCTCCTTACCCTCTCAGCTTCTATGCGATTTACAGACATGATCCATTTTCAAATTAACCCCACACAATTGCACTGTTGTTTCAAGGTTAATGAAAGACCGTGCATCAAACATTAGAGGCCTGTTCAAATTAGAGTCTTGTGTCATTTCTGACATGAAGGGAATGGGAAATTTGATTTACTGTTTCACAACGACTGCCCGCACTGCAGATGTAATTAGAGATACAGTGCTTTGGCATTTATTATGAATGAGAACTGAAGAGTCCACTTTGCAGCAGAAATCCAGGCTTGACCACAAAAATGTGCAACACACAGCTAAGCACTACATCTGTGTGGGTTGGTATTTTAACACTCTCAACTCCTTTGTGTTATTCTTTCTTCCTTTCGTTTTGCTTTCCTCCTTTTTATTTCCTTTATGCTAAAACTGAATATTTTCATCTCACAAACCTTTCTTCTTGTATTGCACCCTTGTATTTATTTGAGGACCATTTATGTTATAAAGCTCCCACCTTTTACTTCATAACTGAATTTTACATACCCCTTATCTCTGTTGGTCTCTGTACCTCGTTCTTTCTTGTTACATCATTGTTTCTGGTGATGGTGACGCTAGATAATCCTAATCCGAAAACATATAGGGAGGGAATGTCAGTTACAATGGCCACATAATAGATACAGTATAGAATATTTGGTTATGAATATATTATGATGACGGCCTTGTTCTAGTTTACTTACCTCTAGATATTGACTGAATATCTTCCTCCTGAAGGATATCCACGATTAACTAATCGACCAACTATACTGAAAAATAATACAGAAAATGAAACCTAGAAGGCTTCAGGTAGTTTATGATATTGTCTTGGCTAGACCTACGGAAGGTATATATCTCAGTTAAACAGCAGCTGAAAAGCTTATTTTTTGCTACCTGCATATTGCTTGAGTCTTGACAGTTCCATTAGGAGTACCTAATGTAGGTTTTATGCCCCCCCTAGATGCCCAGAGGCATACCTGATGCAAGTTGCAACCCATAAATAGGAATTAAATCCCACTGTACTCAGCTTACTGACCCCGTCCACAGCATCTACCCCAATACCTCCTCTTAGACATCCAAATATAGAGAAACTTCTTCCTCTTGGCTAATCAGTGCTTGTATTCAGATGCCATTGAGGCCTGTTTAGCTGCAGTTAAAAAGAAGATAGATTTAGGATAAGTGAGGACCAGATCCTGATTAGGTGTAGGGGATAGAGATGTGAAGTGAGGATGTGGCTTGGGGAATAACCTTCCCACAGCCAAGTTGGAATGAGAAGTCAGCCATTGGTGATCAAGACACTCTGGGGACTCTTCTCTGTATAGGAACTTTGGAAATCTCTGCTTCTATTTAAATCGAGTATAGGATCAAATTTGGATAGTTTGCAACTAATGCCAGTCTTTACTCTTACCCCAGCTGTCCCTGCACACCAGGGAGCAGCTCCAGCGTCTACGCTTGTAACCAGTGGGTTTGCTGCTGAAAGGCCCTTTGTGAAGAGGGATACATAGGAACTAGCCACGTCTCACTACAGTAAGTTGCAGGTGTCTGTGTGGAGATGAGGGCATCAAGGGGTGAGATTACGTTGCCTTAACAACACAATAACTTTCTCAGATACAAATAGAAATCTAAGATCCAAACTAAGCTTTATTGATTTTGATCTACAGTTTGGCATAATAACAGGCATTTATGTAGCTGCATGTAAATTTGAGGTTTTATAAATATTGAGAACAAGGCCTAATGCCTTCTTCACTGTATTACACAGACACAAATCGTAATTGGTGATCTCAGCAAACAAAGACTGTTAAACTATTTTATATAACGTTTCGCTATGGCTGGTTATTGTGGCAAATGTTATATAAAAATGCTAATTTTGAAGTAAAATAACACATTTTTCTTAGTTCAGATATTTCTATGGTGGCAATGTCAGTGTGAATTGTAATGCCCCACGGTAAACATTATAGTATGGGGTGTATTTATCAATTTTTTCATCTTTTCATTTTGAAATAGGGAACAGCTTGTTACCTTGGCAATGATATACGGTCAATCTTGAATATACACATGCATTATAAATGCATGTTATCATAACACAAATGCATGTTATCATAACACAAATGCATTCAATACAATGAAGAAAGTTTTAAACCATACATTTTACATTTGACAATATTTCTTTAAGAAAGTTTAGGCTCAGCTTTTGATGTTGAGTCTTATTATACAGGCAGGGCTATATAACCTTACATTAGATGTATTAGTACAGTCATTTTAGACCAAATATGGCCCAAAGATAGAATAAAATACCTGACAGCTGATTTTTGCAGGATTGGCCCGTCTATATGTTAGATTCAACCTACCAAAAGTCCTGATGTGTCCTAGGCTTGGCTTTTTTTTTAGAGCCGTTTTCGTATCGGATGAAAAAATACCATTGAAATGCTATATTTTAGATCTGTACACCAAAGTACCATCATGGTAAGGACATTTTTTGGGGTAGACATTTACCAATACAACTAAATATGATGTAAAAAGGGTGCTGATTAAGAATATTGATGTTTCCAAAATCCAAGATGGCCGCCAGGTCAAGATCCAAGATGGCCACCATATAATCAAAAACCTCTCCCCTACAGTTTGAAAATTGCCTCTGGACATAAAAGAAACTTACTGATTCCCCCTAATTTGAGCCCTAGTAATCTATTTATCTTATTGATTTTGTTGCTAGGTTGAGTGGTATATTTATATATATTCTGCAATAAGGAACAGCTCATTGCTAAGGCAACGATATCCGGACCATACTTACAGCACTCTGAACACTTTTAAACTAGATTTTCAAGGCTGAGTCTTTCATACACTCTGGACTGTACAGCCATATATTAGATGTATGTAGAAAATGTTGACAGTAACCCTAGTGCAGGGTTCACATAGGTGTCACTATGGGTGACAGTCTCATTAATAACTGCCACGAGGCCACTGACAGGTCAACTCTGACACCAGATTACCTGCCTCCTCTGATACATTATCGATAGAACTCAGTTGTGCATCTGAGCTTTCATCCATCTTCTGCTATTAATCAGATTAGGCACACTACTCCACCATCCAAGATTGATATATCCGCATGCCATCAATAACCTGCTTTTTTTTTCTTCAACGCATTGTATGGTTTGCCATGCATGAAAAAGAATTCTCTTCTGTGACAATCTATGATGAAGAAATAAAAAACAATTGCTGTTCGTGGGAGTTTTTAATGGCATAGAAAAGAGGAATGTGTCAGAAATACAAACCAACATCTTCAGTAACAACACTGTTCTATTCATTTTTTTCAAAAGGAATATTGCTAGATATCTAAGCGTGGCAAGCCCTTTGAAATAGTATTGAATAAGATTGAATAAGATTGAATATTTGACAAGAGATGGAAAAGGGAACCTTAGTGCACCCTGCACTAAGGGTCCTTTTCACAGATCATGCCACATTTAACATAAAATGCCTGTCCTAAAGCGATATATCTCTCATTTGCTTAGACTAAAATGGCTAGACTTGTGTTGGCAACAAAGCCTGCAGCAAGGCATTAGGAAGTAAATTGTCTCCAGATGCTCCAAATAGACCATCAGCTTTGTTGTTGCGAAGACACAAACCAATTCATTCTCGCTAAGTAGGCTCCATGTATCTATAGTATCTCCATGGGACATAGATATATGGCTATTATAATAGAACTTCCATGATATAAAGTGGAGAACAGACAGTTGCCAGCTGCAGCCTAGCAATACTGGGTCCTTATCCCTTTTGGCTCTGAGCAGGAAAATAATCTTCCCTTCTGCCAGAGGCTATTTTGAGGTCTCTTCTGGCTCCTCCAGCTCTTCCTTGGTTATTCTGGCATGCATACAGACATAGTGAACATCACAGTTGGATAACTTGGTCTTCCCAACTCCTACTCAGAGGAACATTTTCCAACCTTGTCCATCCCCTGCCCTCTTACTCAACATGTAAAAAGGCTTTCCTCCCTCCTCTACCCTCTGGAAACAACTCAGGACCTGAGATTGAAGCACCTTAGGCCTATGGATGGAATTGCCATCTTCTTCCGGTCACAGTTGCACCAATCCAGAAAGAGAACGTTAGAGTCCCGTCAGACAACCCCTTCTCCCTCTCCTCACTATACACACACTCCCCCTAAACCCCTTAATATTGCTGAGCATATAGTAAACAATGGACAATCAGCATCCTCATATAGATATATTTTTGATCTTTTGCTGAAGACCTAGGAAACTAGGGCTTGTTATTTCCCCTCGTTTTGGGTGTGACTGAGGCTATAGTAGGAGGGAGTGGGTGTGACAAGGCCTGCAGTTGGCTGTTGATGAGGTGATGCAGTGCCGTGAGTTCAAGGCCATGGGTGGTTGGGGTGAGGGTGATAAAGGGATGACTGAGGATGACAGAGGCAGACAGCTGGTTAGGACGGGTGAGATTGGGAAGTGCTCATTTTTTAAACAGAGAAGGGACAAGAAATTTTGACCCCTTTACTAGGGGTTATAAAAACACCTCATAGGGAGCTAAAATATATCCCACCTGTTTTGAGAGAAAAGATTCTGCCCACTTTGTGTGAAATTTTACTACCCCCCCTGTTGTTATAAAATGATCTCTTGGTCAATCTGGATGACTCCTGGGAATGCTTGGAGCATCTGGCAGGGGGCACAAGGGTGTCCTGAAAATACACATAGCCTCTCAGCTTTATCTCTGTGATACCACAACTCCCTCTCAACTATCCGGAGGAGAATGGATTTAGACCAAACCTTTTCTATTAGTTTCCACCCATCCAGATCCAGATATATTTACAAAAGTTGAGATATGAGAACCCACAGGCCACATATTCCATCCCTCGTACTACAAACGTTCACCATGGCCAACAAGAAAAGAAATTCTAAGAAAGATATGGACCAAAACTTAGAATTACAGGCATCGGCTAGGGCCAGCATTAGTGTCTGCCCCTTCTTCTATGGCCTCAGGTGATTACAAACACCATCTCAAAGTAAGCACCTCTCCTACAGACTAGCACAGGCATACAAATAGGGTCACTTTGCATCAAAAATACTACCTCTCCTGCCAGTCAATTACCCATGGGGAATCACTTAATTGGCTTATTGTATCACTATAGTGACATGAAAAGCAACCCGCCAAAGCTCTGCAGATACATACCCAGCACACTTATACTGCCCTCTACCTTAAAGTTATGTTTATTTGAACCTAGATAGACAGACATCTCACGTGTGAGAGTAAATTGAAAATCATCTAATAATTTGGTTTATCTTTCATGATCAGCTCATATACTTATCTAAATAACCACAATACTAAAAAGAGGCACACCTCCTAGGTACAGTACTGATGTTAAATGGAACCTTTGTAAACCTGACCATCTAATGTGACATGTAGTATTCATCCTTCCTCCTCCAACCTCCTCTGGCCTCCTCCAGTGTCCTTGTTCCCTGCTCAGTGCAGCACAGTCTAGTCACCGACCACCTCCTGATGGTGTGAATTCAATTAACCCAGCAGAGGTTCTCCAGTGACTCCACACATCGTCCCCTACATCCCCTTCTTCTCACGTTGTCCAGGTCCCCTTATCCCCTCCTGTCCACAGCCTCCCAACAGGGTCTCATCACTGTCAGTTCCCATACACATCTACAGCCTTTTTAGTGTGTAGGTTCAAGTATGTTCTGCTTCAGAGCTTGATAAACATGGAATGTGTTAAAATAAAGCGATTTTTTGTCACCTGATCACAGGTGGACTGTTCATCTAGCAAATAAATGTATACATTCTTACAAGTAGGGAATTAATGATTTAGTAATACAACCTTATAAAAATTCATTGAACCTCCTATTATTGATTGTATGCTTTTATGATAAGAAAAAAGTTGAATTGGAGTCAGTTTTAAACAAAGTTTTCATCAAGCGTTAAATTATCCCTACTTAGATTTATGATAAGTAATAACCTAACATTAATTGTGTGAATGTTTAATCAAATCCAAAATAAAGGCTTCTTGGACAACCTGACTCTGTCACTAGTGTTTAACACAGTATAGATAATCATCACAATCCTGAAGCCCTATTGAGGTAGTCATCAGTAGTCAATCTCCCTCACACACACACCTCAGATATCAGACCACCACGATCTGCAATCACCATTACTTTAAATGATCAGGTCATGATGCCTCAGGATACTGTAGCCTTAGAGACTTGTGGCGGTGGACTCCTGAGGCAATCTGTATGTGGAAACTGTAAACGCTGGTATGAATTCTCGCAGATTTGCTAAAAAGTACAGTTTTGTGTGGTTTTAAATTCAGAGATTTCCAAAATTTGGCACTTCAATTCAATACTGTATAGATATTCAGTGTGTTCATATTTTTCTCCGATATTTAGATCCATGAACATTACAAAAAATATGTACAGCAAAAACATTATCTATGTAAACAGTAGATGCTGTTGACTCTGTGCACATATAAAGTCAGTGTCTATGCTTTGACATCATTATTTCACTCTTCAATGCAATCTGACACGGGTAAGTGAGAGCCAACTTGGAATGGGTAATTCCTTGTTTTAAAGCAGGTACTAGAATAGACCCAGAGGCAGCTTGTGTGATGTAAGGGAGAATTAAGATGGTGATGGACATGGGATGCCCCTGAGCTGCTCCCCAAGCACCTCTTTGAGTAACTGAGAGACCAACATGAGCTGCTCCCACCATCCATCACCCAGTTATTGATAGTCTTCAATGCATTGAAAAGCGTAAGGAAACCTTTGGAATATATAACTGTTTATGCCCTAAGCGCAAAGGTCAAGGCACCTGCAGACCTCAAAAAACAGCAATATGCATCTTTTTACAATTCTCCTTTTCCCCCAGCCGAATGCCGAATACAGTGTGTTTCTTCTGATGTTTCTTATCAGTTTTATTCCTTTTCCTGCAGATGACAATTGAGCTGTTATTGGTGTATGATTCCTGCTGGGACAAGGTGGAGGGCAACCAGTTAGTACGTGCAAAATCTGGATGGCATTTTTTTACAAAAGCCTAGAGCATGTAGACAGGAAGAATCACTATATACTTTGACTGTCATCATACATATTTACACACTGCCTTCAGTTACCTTAGGGCTCTTGACTCACCACTTAGTGTTGATGTATAACAATAGTCAGCATGACAGTGAACTATATTTTGATATGTCAATAATCCAAGATGGCCGCCAAATTGAAGAAACCACACTTTTTTTAAAACATTTTGATAAAAGATTCCTTGACAAAATCACTTTTTGTGGGACATATAAAAATAGTCAGCATGGAAGTGAACTACTCTCAGACATGAAAAAATCCCAGATAGCCGCCCTGTTAAAAAAGTATCAGTATTTCATATCCTTTCAAGTAAAATGTTTAATATCATGGCCTGTACTGTACACTAGTATATCAATTTAAAACTTATACTAATATCTAATTCCTGTGAGCCTATAATTATTATGTCCCTCCAGACAAGGGACAAATGTTAGACATGGTTGAGCTCATTATGGTAAAAGTAACCTGAACAAAAATACAGAATGATGAAGACACTCTTAAGACTTTAATCACCTCAGATCAAAGATAAGAATAAAACACTAGTTGTGTTTAGCTATGTAGCAAAGTGGCTGGCACTCAGTTTTGACCAAAGCTATTCAGATCTATAAGGGAAACATCAGACTTTGAGCATACATTGTCAAGGAAGATCTTTAAGTTTGTTGCATATGTTGCAATAGGCAGCTTCTTGTGGTATCTCATCGGGCGCAACAGATCGCTTGTTTTTGGCATGGTTAGAGATGTGCCCCTTGCATATCTCACCTCTAGATAGAACCTTTCCTCCTTTTTCTTTGAACGGGATTGAGATATGTATCCACTTCCTGGCAGGAACTGAATGGT
Organism: Harmothoe impar; assembly: GCA_947462335.1. NCBI lineage: Eukaryota > Metazoa > Annelida > Polychaeta > Phyllodocida > Polynoidae > Harmothoe > Harmothoe impar. Next base: position 55,098,590 of record OX381716.1, read on the forward strand.
CCTCCCATCCATCTAGATCTTTTAATAGGCCTAGCAACTAGAATATGTCCAACTTCTTTGCTTGTCATATTCTGGGCTCTCAGGTCTGTTTGTTTTGATTTCCATTCCCGTTTTAGTTTAGGTATGGGCCCATTCTTTCTTACCAAAGCCTTGAAGCCCCCAGATGGCATATTCTCCTAGATATCATATGCCTTTGCCTTCACTACCAAGGAGGACAGTCTCCAGGTGTTTCCTTCTTATGACACATAGCTCATAAATCACTAGTTCTACCTCTCCTTCTGATTTTATCATATTGATAGGTGCATGTTCAAATTTCTCTTGATGCATTGAGGAAGGTATGTTTTCACTCTGTGGATCAAATTCACCAAATCCGAAGATATTCCCCTTTTGCTTCTGAAACCCAAGGGCTAGTTCAGGTAAAAGCATAGCCGAAACCTTTAGAACCAGTGGCCGATACTCATTTGCTGTTTTCTCAATGGCTTCAAAAATGTCATCGTTGTACCTTGTACTTTGAAACCTTACAACAGACACAAATTTGAATGCTGGTTCACTAGTATCAAGAAGATCTACTGGGTCGGTGGTTGAAAGATCCAATAGAGCTGCTGGGAAGGTGGTATCAGGGTCGAGTAGGCTGTGCTAGTGGAGTTTGTTAATGACAAGAAAGGCTCACTCAGGTGAACACCAATATGAGCGCCCACACAGAACATGACCTTGAGAAGTTCAAGTGTGATGAAACAGCGAATAATCCATGCCAGTTCATTTGTCACATGCATAATCTTCTCAAGGAAGTGAGATAGTTCATGATAGTGATGAGTCATCACAGCACATGTGAGAGTGAGTTGATTCAACCTCTCATCTCTGAGGCTTACTGATTTGTTTTTGTGTGATGCAATGAAGTCATCAAATTCCTCAGCCTTGATCCAGGGTTTACTGTCAAAGTCATGATTTATCTATGTGTACCCATTGCCCAGTTATCATGCGATTAAACATAAGGGATTGGTGCACATTGCAAAACAGATGGCTATGCACATTATTAGTTTAAAGTTCATCGGCCACCATTCTTTCTACCACTAACTGTCTGCAAGATGTCCCCCAAAGAGCGGCTTTGTCCAGGAATCTTTTATTACAAAATTATGTTTTTTTTCAATTTGGCAGTCATCTTGGATTAATGACATATGTAAACATAGTTCACTGCCATGCTGACTATTGTAATACATCAACACTAAGTGGTTGTATACAGGTTTAATGCGAAAATAGTTTAAAAAAAAGCTAAAATATGTATTTTTTTAACTTGGTGGCCATCTTGGATTCTTCAAATATCTAAAAGTAGTTCACTTTCCTACTGACTACATTTGTACATCACTGCAAGATGGTTTTGTACATGTTTTGTTCCAAAAAAGGGGAAAAATGGGTCATTTTTAACAGTTGGCGGCCATATTGGATTCTCCACATGACTAAAAATGGTTCAATTTCATGCTGACTATTTTTATACATCATCCACAAGTGGTTATATACAGGTTTTATGCACAGATTTTTCAGAAATAATTTTAAATGGTATTTGATTAAATAATTAAATACTTTTTATCTTCGGTGGGGGCGTACGGGGGGGTTAGGAATCTCAAATTCAAAAACGAAGGCCAGATTCATGTTTCTCATGATGGATAGCATCTTTTAAGTTGGTTGCGGCAAAATATTTGGTCTAAGCTCCCCCCCCCCCCAATGTTAGAAGGTGATTAGGGGTATGGATGTACTGACATGTACCTACTGCATTGTGGGTACAGGTGCCCTTAATTCATACCATGTATTGATACATGAATTGATAAATGTGAGGAAGAGAATCACAGCTATAACTCTAATTCAGATGAGAGAATGGTGAATATAAAATGACAAAAACTGTAGGGAACCTGTATAATGACTATTTGTTTTTATTATTAAAGCTTTGCTACACTAGATGTGCTAGAAAAAGCTCAGCCCTTGAGTTTTAAATTGCAATATAACAGAAACGTCTCTGGGGCCCAAGTCGCCGAAGTGTTATTGGATAAGATTAATTTCACTAGCTACTTGTTCACTAGCTACATCCTTTTAAGCAGAAGCACTGTAATAAGAGAAGTGGAATGAGCATCTACTTCCACATCTGCTCATGAGTAGCTCAAGGATAAAGCTTTTGACGGGTTCACTGAACTCTCATTGAAGGGATAAGGCATGTCTTGGTGTTCATCTATGTCTAAGGGGAAAAAGGAATGGGAGGGGATAATTAAATCAATCTCATTTCAGTGGCTGGTAATGTGAGTAGACCAGAGTATAGTATTACTTCTGTCGGGAGGACAGTGGGGAAGAAGCCCATCAGGAAGCAAAATCCATTTCTTCTTGTTCCATTGATTTTGAAAGAAACACCAAGAGAAATTATGAAATGTGTCAATTCACACCAACCGTGTTGTGCTGGGAGAAACCAAACAGAAAATATCAATAGTTCATCCTCCAAATGGATGTTAACTCTTGAAGGGGACGGGATTCCCAAAACACAAGCAGCAAGATGTTTATGCAAAGCCCTTCTTTGTTTCAAAGTATATCATTGAAGTATAGGAAAGGGGATTAGGAGTCTCTAGATCTGTATATTTCATGCAATCCCCCTTCTCTTCAATCCCTCTGAATGACTTAGGAGAGTGCCTTATTCTGGTTGTGTAGCTTACTCTGCTATGAGTCTCCACAAATATTAAAACGAAGTTGTATTATTGGCTCTGATATTATCTCTTCCTTTACGTAATTTGAAATCAAGTAGACATTCATATCAAAGTCATGGCATTAGCCCATCAACAGGTTGACATGTGAGTAATAAAATGTTTATTCATAAATGGATTGCAGGGCGTTGAACTCTATTTCGCTGCATGTTTTCTTGGATCCTCCCCATTCAGCTTTTGTTTTCATTTATAATGAATTTGACTTTGTAGATTGACGTCAAGACAGTGTATGGACACTTCAGTAACAGTTCAGTGACTGCACTATGGTTGCACAGTGACTGCACAGTGACAGCACTGTAGCTGTGCCATAACAGCACAGTGACAGCAATGTGACCTCATAAGAATGTTCATTGTATATGCGCTTGGTTATATCATCTGTCACAAACAAAGCCAGCATCTGTGAATTAAAAGGTAGTACAAGAATGAATTTGCAAGTTCCTTTGGACCAATCTGTTTTCAGAAATTGCTAATAAATGGGTGGTTGCTTGGGATATTCATTCACAGATGGACGTTAGCGGATGGGACTTCTGTACGATTTACAAACATGACCATTTTCAAATTAACCCCACACAACAGCACCCTTTTTTCAAGGTTAATGAAGGACTGTGAATCAAACATTAGAGACCAGTTTAAATTAGAGTCTTGTGTCATTTCTGACATGAAAGGAATGGAAAATATGATTTACAGTTTCACAACGACTGGCCACTGTAATTAGAGATACAGCGCTTTGGCATTCATTATGAATGAAAACTGAAGAGTCTACTTTGCAGCAGTAATCCAGGCTTGAACATAAAAATGTGCAACACACAGCTAAGCACTATATCTGTGTGGGTTGGTAGTTTAACACTCTCATCTCCTTTGTGTTATTCTATCTTCCTTTCCTTTTGCATTCCTCATAGTTTCCCTATTTGTTTGGGGACCATTTCTGTCATAAAGCTCACACCTTTTACCTCATAACTATATTTTATATTCCCCTTTTCTCTGTTGGTCTCTGTACTTTGTTCTTTTCACGTATACGTCATTGTTTCTGGCGTAGCATGATGTACACTAGCACATGCCCCTCAGGTGATGGTAACGCTAGATAATTATAATCATAATACATATAGGGAGGGAGTGTCAGTTACAATGGCCATTTAATAGATACAGTATAGAATATTTAGTTTATGAATACATTATGATCACGACCTTGTTCTAGTTTACTTACCTCTAGATATTGACTGAATATCTTCCTCCTGAAGGATATCCACGATTAACTTGTCGACCCACTATCCTGGTACAACGGTAAATAAAACCTAGAAAGCTTCAAGTAGTTCATAATATGGTCTTGGCTAGACCTATGGAAGGTATATATCTGAGTTAAATTGCAGCCTTACTTTTAGCTAGCTGCATATTGCTTGGGTCTTGACAGTTCCATCTACCTATTGTAGATGTTATGTCCCCCTCCAGATGCCTAGAGGCATACCTGATGTAAGTTTCAACCAATTAACAGGAATACTGACCCCTAACTCCTCCTCGACATCCAAGACTGGAAAAATCTCCTCCCCTTGGCTAATCAGTGCTTGTATTCAGTATCTTCTGAGGTTGATTCAGCTGTAGTTGAATAGAACATAGATTAGAGATTAGTAAGGACCATATGCTTATTGGGCAGCAGGGGATTGGAGTCTCATAGGGATGTGAAGTGATAATAGCCTTCCCAAAGGCAAGTGAAAATGAGACACTCTGGGGACTCTTCTTGGTAGGGACTTTGGAAATCTCTGCTTTTATTTCACTTGGGTATAGGATCAATCTTGGATAGTTTGCAGCTAATGCCAATCTGTACTATAGAGACCAGCCAAGTCGTACTACAATAACGTGCCAGTTGCATGTGGTGAGATGACTTTGCCTCCAGATAATTTTCCACCATGCATCATTGACTTTGGTAAATGGCATAATTAGAAGTATATTTGAAGCACCTTTGATGTACCTGTATGTCGTTTTGTAATTTTTACTATTTGTAATTTTGACACACAGACGGGAAATTTAAGTAGTGAAGTTTGTGTGGTAGGTGGAGCTGTCAATGAGAACTGTTTTTGTCCTGGTGTGAACATTATTTTGCACCGGTGTATTTATCTATTCATTCATCTATTTATTTATTCTGCAATAAAGAACAGCTCATTGCCTGGGCAATGATATCCGGACCATACTTACAACACTCTAAACTTTTAAACTAAGTTTTCAAGGCTGAGTCTTTAATACCCGCTGGACCGTACGGCCCTTTATTAGATGTACGGAGAAAATTTTGACAGTAACCCTAGTGCAGGGCTCACTTAGGTGTCACTTTGGGTGACAGTATCATTAATGATTGTCACCAGGCCACTGACAGGTCAACTCTGACACCAGATTACCTGCCTCTTCTGATACATTATCGATAGAACTCAGTTGTGCATCTGCGTTTTTATCCATTTTCTGCTACTAATTGGAAGAGGCACCCTACTCCACCATCCTACATTGATATATCGGCATACCATCAATAACCTGCATTTTATTTTCTTTACTGTGTTGTATAGTTTACCATGCATGAAAAAGAATTCTCTTCTGTGACAAACTATGAAGAAGAAATTAAAATCAATTGCTGCTCATGGGATATTTTATTGGCATAAAAAAGTGGAATGTGTCAGAAATACAAACCAACATCTTCAGTAACAACACTGTTCCACCCTTTTTTTTCAAGGAATATCACCAAATATTTGAGCATGGCAAGCCCTTTGAAATAGTAATATTGAATATGTGACATGTGGAAAAGGGAACCTTAGTGCACCCTGCACTAAGGGTCTTTTTCGCAGTTCATGCCACGTATAACAAAAAACGTCTGCCGTAAAGAATGGTACCTCTCATTTGCTTAGACTAAAATGGCTAGACTTGTGTTGGCAACAAAGCCTGTGGCAAGGCATTAGGAAGTAAATTGTCTCTAGATGCTCCAAATAGACCATCTGCTTTGTTGTTGCGAAGACACAAACCAATTCATTCTCGCTAAGTAGGCTCCATGTATCTATTGTATCTGCATGGGACAGCACCATATGGCTAGCCGGGGTGGAAAAGCATCTGGGTGTTGTCATTTCTATTATAATAGAACTTCCATGACATAGAGTAGAGAACAGACAGTTGCCACCCTAGCAATATTATGTCCTTACCCCCTTTGGCTCTGAGCAAGGGAACACACTCTCACAGCAAGAAAATAATCTTCTTTTCTGCCAGAGGCTATTTTGAGGTCTTTTCCGGCTCCTCCGGCTCTTCCTTGGTTATTCTGGCATGCATACAGACATAGTGAAAGTCACAGTTGGATGGCTGGGTCTTCCAAACTCCTTCCCAGAGGAACATTTCCTGCAGTGTCCATCACTTGCCCTCTCACTCAACATGTAAAAAGGCTTTCCTCCTCTACACTCTGGAAACAATTCAGGACCTTAGATTGAAACACCTAAGGCCTAAGGATGGAATTGCCATCTTCTTCCGGTCACAGATGCACCGATCCAGAGAGTGAACATTAGGGTCCTGTCAGACAACCCCTTCTCCCTATTCTCACTATACACACACTCCCCCTAAGCCCCCTAATGTTGCTGAGTATGTAGTAAACAATAGACAATCACCATCCCAATATAGATATCTTTTTTTCGTTTGATGAATTGTTACCTCTAGTTGAAAATCTAGGAAACTTGGGCTGTGTATTCCCCCTTGTTTTGGGTGACTGAGGCTATAGTAGGACAGAGTGGGTGTGAGAAGGCCTGCAGTTGGTTGTTGATGAGGTGATGCATTGATGTGGGGTCAGGGCCATGGGTAGTGGAGGTGAGAAAGCATGGGGTTAGGGTGATAGCGCCGTGACCAAGGATGACAGAGGCAGACAGTGGGTTAGGACTGGTGAGATTAGGAAGTGCTCATTTTGTTAAAATAGGGGAGGGATCAGAAATGTTGACCCCTTGACTAGAGGTTGTAAAACATAAAGACACCTCATAGGGGGTTAACATATATCCCACCTGTTTTGAGAGAAAAGATTCTGCCCACTTTGTGTGAAATTTTACTACCCCACCCTGTTGCTATAAGATGATCTCTTAGTCAACCTGGATGACTCCTTGGCATGCATGGAGCATTTGGCAGGGGGCACAAGGGCGTCCTAACAATACACATAGCCTCTCAGCTTTAGCTCTGTGATACCACAACTCCCTCTCAACTACCCGGAGGAGTATGTTCACCAAGGGTTTAGACCGAACCTTCTTCTAATTTTCTGTTAGTTTTTACCCATCCAGAAATATCCTTTAATAATTACTTACAAAATTTGAGATATGAGAAACCACAGGCCACATACTCCCTCTCTCATACTACAAACTGGTCACCATGGCCAACAAGAAGACAATTTATAAGAAAGATATGGACCAATACCTAGAATTACAGGCATTGGCTAGGACCAGCAATAGTATCTGCCTCTCCTTCTATGGCCTCAGGTAATTACGAAACCATCTTAAAGTAAGCATCTCTCCTACAAACTAGCACAGGCATACAAATAGGGCCACTTTGTTTCAAGAATGATACCTCGCCTACCCCACTCCCTAACTCCTTGTTGACAGTCACTTACTCATGGGGAATCACTTTCTTAATTGGCTAGTTGTACTACTATCTTGTCATGAAAAGCAACCTGCCTAAGCTCTACAGATACATACCCAACACACTTATACTGCATGTCCCACTGCCTGAAGGTTCAGTTTATTCGAACCACATTCTGTGGACCTAGATAAACAGATTTCTCTGAAGTGTGATTAACATGCATTACACCCATTCTGATATTTGTTAGAATCAGTTTCAGTTAAAGATGTAGCACTGCTATTGACTCTATGCAAGCCTGGCAGAGTGTTTATTGGAGGAAGCAAATCACCATACTGAAAATTATCTAATAATTCAGTTTGTCTTCCATGATTAGTGTAAATAATTATGTAAATTACTACATACTTAAACGAGGCACAGCTCTTTTTTTCATTGTGATATGCTGTCCCTGTGTTAAATGGAACCTTGTAAAATAGGGTAACAAGTGTGATATGTAGTATACACCCTCCCAGCATCTTCCAGTGTCCTTGTCCCCTGCTCTGTGTGGTTCAGTCTAGTCAACAACCACCCCCTGGAGGTGTGAATTCAATTAACCCAGCAGAGTTTCTCCAGCACCTCCACACGTCATCCCCTACATACCCTTCTACTCACTTCCTCCAGGACCCCTCATCCCCTCCTGTCCTCAGTCCTCATCACTGTCAGTTCTCATTCACAGCTACAGCCTAGTTAGTGTGTAGGTTTTCTGCTTCAAAGATTGATAAACATGGAATGTGTTAATGATATAGTGATTTTTTTGTCAGATAGTCACAGATGCACAGGGTTAATCAAGCAAATAAATGCATAATTACAAGCAAGAAACTTAATGATGAGAAATCAACCCTAAAAATGCATTGGACCTCTGGCCGTTGATTCCATACCTTTATAATAACAAAAACAGTTGAACTGGCCTCATCTTGATTTAAATTTTATCACAAGGTATTTATCAGGGGTGAATTCTCTCTACTTGAACAAAGCCCAAAAAAAACATCAATGGACAACCTTGATCTGCCAGTTAGTGTTTAACACGGTATAGATAATCATCACAATCCTGAAGTCCTATTGAGGTAGTCATCAGTAGTCAATCTCCCTCCCACGCACACCTCAGACAACATACCTTGTGGGCTTTACCCACCACGATCTGTCATCACCGTCTCTCATTACTTCACATGATCAGGTCATGATGCCCCAGGATACTGTCACCATATAGACTTGTGTGGGTTGACTCCTGAGGCAATCTGTACATAGATACTGTAAACGTAGATATTTTCGCTGGTTTAAATTCTGGGGGAGTTGCTAAAAAGTACAGTTTTGTGTCGATTTAAATTCACAGATTTCTGAGATTTTGCACTTCAAATCAATACCATACAGATATTCACTGTGTACCTTTTTTTTCCTCATACTTTAATCTGTGAACATGACAAAAATATGTACAGCACAAAAATTATCTATGTTTACAGTAGATGGTGTTGACTCTTTGTAGTTTGACATGTGCACCTATAAATGTCAGTGTCTATGCTTTGACAACAATATTGCAGTCTTCGATGGAATATAATATGGGTGAGTCAGAGCCAACTTGCAATGGGGAATTACCTGTTTTTAAAGCAGGCACTAAAACTAGACCCAGAGGCAGCCTGTGTGATGTAACAGAAAACTAAGATGGTGATGGACATGGGATGCCCCTGAGCTGCTCCCCAAGCACCTCTCTGAGTAACTGAGAGACCACCATGAGCGGCTCCTGCCATCCTGCAACCAGTGATTGAAAGGCTTATTTAAAAGGAGGTGTAAGGTGCAGACCTTGGGAAATGATACATTATTGCGAAATATATATACTCCTACACATATTATTTTATTTGTGTCTTTCCCCATCCTACCTCATTCATACATATTAGTCATATTATTTTACTTACATTTTCAGAGCACTCATTTTTAAGACTAAAAGGTATTGGATGCATCTTATATATTACGTCAGTGAATATACTGTGATGAAAGCTACAGCAAATATATAGAACACAGTAATCTTAAAGGCACAGGTCACTTTTACAATGAATAACAAAAACCTACCTTCAAAGAGTGAAATATTCTCCTTTTGCATTTTTTGAACATCTTATTTTCAAAGATGACAACAAGGTGAGGTCAAAACACAATCTTTGTATGTGCTTTTTCTTACACTTTCTATGATAAAGCGTATAATTAACACTGCTTTAGACATTCATGGGGTCTCTGTAAATTCCACAAAGCTGAATTCCACTATGCCAAACTTTTGGGACCACTCTATTTACCTTTCAAATGACCATCATTAATTTGCCAAACCTGGCTGCCATTGCTTTTTCTTCTTCTTCTGTGCCAACACTCTTGAAGGGGAACAGTTCGATACAAATCATCCATGCATTGAAAGGCGTATGGAAACCTCTCTTAACCATTTTCCCTTTTTCCCCAGCCAATTGCCCAATGTGTTCCCTCTGATGTTGCTCATATAATCATCACAGTCTATTTTCCTTTTCTGCAGGTGAGAATTGAGCTGTTGTTGTTGCGTGATTTCTGTGGGGACAAGGTAGGAGGGCAACCATTTGGCACGTGTGTAAAATGTGCATTATTAAAACTCCTCTACTTTTACTTCTGGCCCCTTTTGTGGTTATTTCCGACATGCATGCAGCAGTGGCAGAAAGTGCAAGTACCGTAAAACCTCGCGTATAAGCCTAACTCGCGTATAAGCCGCCCCCCGACTTTGGGGCGATCCTATAAGCCGCAGAGGCCTTCTGAATGACTCCTCGGAAAAACTCGCGTACTAGCCGCACCCTGAACTTTAGGAGGAGAAGGTGGAAAACGCAAGGGTGGGGGGCACTCATAGTACCAAGCCTTGGGGGCACTCACGGCACTGAGCAGTACCGCAGTCATGCTTTAATCCCCCCCCCCCTTACACATACCGGGGTACACACACATACACGCCGTAGCATCGCTATAAAAAAGAAGCTGTCATTAAAAACAATAGCGGGGTGGGGGGGGGGGTTGGGGTGAGTGGGCAGTGTCAAGGCCTCATATGTATGTATTCGCACCTCAGTCTTGGACAAAGCGGACCACCGCTAATCCCTGCCAGCATTCTAACACTAGTACAGTACAGTACACCCCCAGCCTCGGCCAGCGCCTATCCTACCAGTTGGATAGCCTGGGAGCAGGCTGTCTTCCTATTTCAATACACACATCTCATCTAGCCCTGTCAAGCATGGGTGTTAATTACAAAGAAGTCGGCACCTATTTAATTGCCCCTTTGTCACAGGCTTTGATCTGGATAAGAATCTCTCTGTAGTGGATGTGTATTGGTCACTTATTGACCAATACACACCCATTTGCGCCACCAATCTGCCCCCCCCCCCACCCACCCTCCGTTGATGCTACATGGGCCGCCTGGTTGAGTGACTTTTTAAAATCGCAATGTGGAAAAACTCTCGTATAAGCTGCATCCCCACTTTGGGCAGATCCTATAAGCCGCACTGCCGATCTGACTCGCGTACTAGCCGCGGCTTCTACGCGAGGTTTTACGGTAGGAGGTTACCCCTCCAGCTACACATGGCCACCTGCATCCTTTTCAAAGAAAATATGGCTGGTGACCAGTTGCTTCCGGAAATTTAGCAACCCTTGGCCAACACAAGGACTTGTCGTCTGCTTCCTGTCACAGTTGCCAATGGTAGGAACAGGTAGTGTCACCGACTTGTCAGAGCACCATATACCTACTCACCTTCACCTCTCCTTGGACACAGCCACATCCTGGGTAGCCATACAGATATTATACTGCAACAATACTAGAATAGACAATATAACAATAGCAATCTCTGTTGATGAACAGATCTTACAGATGGGACATTGTTTTGCAATTTTGTGAACAGATAATTTAAGAAGAAAAAACATGGCTAGTCTAGAGCTATTGTCTCTAGATGATGGATGAAAGAGAATGAAGCATGGGGAAGCGTTTTGATCTAAGGATTCTGACTTTAGCATTGTGTCAAGGGTTGGTCTAAATATTTCCATTCCTAGCAAGCTCTTGTATACTCTATTTCACTAATGCCCTTTATATATTCTCCTCTCACCACCCATCTCCCTTCACCAACCACTATAAACACCCCTCAACACCATCCTACAAATTCTCACCCACCGAAAATGACTCCTCTGGGCTCAATGTATTAGAGTTATTCAGATTCACTCAGGGGTCAAGGTGGCTGTGAAACAACTCACCCTTGCCCAAGTCCTAAGCACCACCTTCCCCATCCAACCTCAACTGTTTGGGTCGGTAACATTAGTATTGTTAACAGGGTGCTTCAGGGCCAGTGCCAGTGTAATAGACCCAATTTAGCTGAGCGAGTTTTTATGTTAGGTCATGGGCTGTGTTGATTTTCGTATCAGCCCGGGTGACCCTAGGATAGAAGGTGGTTCTCTGTGTAGGAGTGGGGTGTAGGTTTGGTGAGCAGCTCATACAATTGAGGTGGTGTGGAAGGTACTCAGCATAATTGTCTGAAGGCTGGTTATGTTAACTGTGAGGCAATGGTATGAGTTCGATCTTATTCTTGTATGTATGTATGTATGTATGTATGTATGTATGTATGTATGTATGTATGTATGTATGTATGTAGTTCTACTCATGCATAAGATGGACTGTTCAAAAAGTGTTGAAATGAAATGGTAAATAGTAAAATTATCTAAACATTATTTGATTTGACAAAATGCAATCTTGATCAGAAAAGATTAGGAATACTATTGTATAAATGCATGAGAAGCAGCAACTAATAGCTATACTTGTTGATTCATGATCATGCATTTGTTCCCTTTGATGGAACCGCATATGACCAAATGTCACAGATCGTCCTGATTTGAACTTTTTACCTTCTCTAATCAATAAAATGTTCCAAATGTCATATAAAGTTATCTTTTTGGTCTAGTATGGTCTGGCTTTGATAGATCTACGAGGGAAACCATGGTTTGACCTATGTCAGACCCTTAATTAGGGGACCAGGGGGGCAAAAACACCCAAAAATGAACCTTTTTTGACAATAAAATTTTTTTTGACATTATCCTGTAAGTACCCCTCTATAAATAGAGCTATCTGCACTTTTTTTTTTTTGCCTGTTCCCCCATATGGTGCGGAACATTTTAAGACCATTTAGGCCTATGTGATATGTTTGATAAATATTATGTATGATCAAAAGTGCTGGGGTAGTTTTGCATAGACACGACTGAGCCCAAACAAAACATGGCCCTGCCTAAATATAAATGTAGTTTGAACATAGTAAAGCAGTTGCAGAAAAAGCGTAAATTATGTACCTATACAATAAAAAAAAACTCCAATAGCATATCCTGTAGAGCCCATTGACCTTTGACCATGTTCCAGGGGTAGTTTGACTATAGACAAGACTGAGCCCGAGTCGATACGACTGAGCCCTTTGATAAAAGACACTAAGGGGACCTATTATGCACATCTCAAGTTATTTCTATTATAACTTAGAATGTATTATTCATATTTAAAAAGAAATTTCCTGGTAGTTTTGGCTTATAGATCAAAATACTTTGTTATACACCAGTTATCACAGTAGACACGACTGAGCCCTCCTTATAAACCTTTCAATCCATATAACATACTCCAAACCATGTACAGTCAATTCCTACCTTACTGTTGCCATTCTAGTCCAAAAACCCTATAGATCACTGTAAGTGGACGGGATCCCTATAAAATGCACCCTTTTTCATAGGGAATTATCCCTACACTTTATAAAGAGGGCTCAGTCGTGTCTATGCACCTACATATGACCCTGTACTGTAGATTTAATAATGATATTTAACCTACCCAAATATATGGTCTATAATCCCCAACAACTATACTATTTGTATGAAAAAATTTGAAATCCTATTCAAACATTTACTTTTGACCCCCCTGGCAGCTCAAATCCAGATGATTCATGACATTTGGTCATATCATAAAATGAGCAGGATTTCCAACAAATCCCTCAATACCCATTTACATTTCTTACCACATGACAGAAGATGGATGGTGCTTGGCCAGTATTGTTTTAGAACCTGACACTTTATTACCAATGGGGGAGACACCCCAACTATTCTCAGTCAGGCTATTTAGCCAGGAGCTTGAATTATGAATGACAGAAGGTTGCACTTTGCATCAGTCTTTTGAGGAGGTCGCTGTGGACCTATGGCCTGCTCTTCCTCGTCTGAAAGGATTCGGCCTCCTATGGTGTTAGATAAATATCAAGAGAAATGAGGATTGAATGCCTTTTTTAGCACGACCTCCTCAAATGTGCAACCAGAACAAAACCGGATAATATTATCTACTTTATGTGAACCAGTGCATCTATTTTAACACTTATAAACAACCGTAAAGTAGCCAATTCCATCTCCAGCTCAGCTACTTTCTTCTGCTCATCCATAGCCTTTTTCTGCTGCCTGGTTTCCTCAATCTTCCTAGATATGGCGTCTGACACCGACTCCTTTCTTGCTTTGGAGTCGGAATTGGTGCTCGGCCCCGGCAGGAGGGAGGCTCCCCCCGCACCCACCTGCTGGTGAGACGCCGTGCCCACCTGCTGGTGAGACGCCGGCAACCGGGCATGACGCAGTTTACACATATTACCAAAAGGCCAGGCGTGCTTTTCACCACACCCCTTACAGTTCATAAGCTTCTTCTCTCCTGGAGCCACCGTCTCGTCTGCCGACCCAAATACCTCCAAAGAGGCACCTTGCGCTTCCTCCATGCTGGAAAAAGTTTGCTGCTGCTGCTGCCCTCACTGTCTTTGTCTATAATGGCGACTGGCTGTCGCTCACCTGGGAAGTTGGTCCACCGGCCTCCAGGTGGAGCTGCAATAGCTCTGGGACTGCCCCCTGTGAGTCAATAGTGGTACCAATGGCTGCATTGGTCCCTTCCAATAATTAGTGATCATTTAGTAAACAATACAGGAAGATCCCTTTCCATAATACTTACTACATTTTATAAAAGCAATTTGAAGTGGCTTAAGGATGTTGTGTTTAAGGTTATTAATCAGCTATAAGAGCAGTATACAACCATTGCTTGTTTTTGACTCAGACTATCCACCGCTTGGAATGAAAATTCCTTTTTTTAACGTTCTACCATGAAAACTATTATTCCTTTGAAATAAATTATAATCTTTGGGAATTACCCCCACAGGGCAATCTAGCCCAACATCCCCAGTGGGATACCATCAATCTAAGATCACACCAGTCTTTAAGAATGAAAATAAGTTTGATTGATGTTTATAGAGCCAACCATCCATCCATCATTCACATCTTGGGATTACATGGAACATGGCTATAACAGGTGTCGAACATTTTAGGCTGGTGCTATACCATTTATGCCACTCCTTACCATGGGTAAGCCATGTTGACATGTGATGTAGGATCTATCACTTGGTTCTGGGCCAAGGGAACAAACCTGCCAATTATGTAGACCCCTCTAGCTAGGAGGTATTGGCTGCATATTGGTGTTTGTTTCAGTTTCTTTAACTTCTATCTGAGTAGAAAATGTGCTGAAAGTATTGATTTTTGGAATCCTCAAAATCATGTGGATATATTTTAGATTATACCAAATGTGATGACTTCACCTATTCTTTTAAATATTGCAATGTCAGCTGTTTAGTGAATGGTTATTGTCTCCTGAAAACTGTCCTCCTATTTGGTGGACAAATAGACTCTTAAGCATAATTTTTATTGAAAGAAGGGTCTTCTTAAATTGTTGGAGAAACTTTCCATATTGAATTGATTGACACCAATGCAATGTCATCAACTTAAGATAATTGAGGCTAAAGTAATTTTGGAAAGGGCTCTATCAGATCTTGCCCCCCAAAAGTATGGTTAATGAAAGTTGTTCTTTGTTTGTATCGAAAGTCCCTCCCTTCCTATAGCAGTATGCTTCGTCTAGCCTGGCCCATCTTCCTTTCCCCTGATATGGTCCTTCTGATAATCATGGTGTAGTGACAATTATTTTCAACCAGGTCAATCAAATCAACTGATGACCATGATTTCCCATCATTTATAGCATTTGTTCTCTGGTCATAACATACTAGGGAGGAGAGTTATGAAGGCAAACACCCAAACAACTTAAATTGACAATATCACCATTTCTACCTTTTGGCCTCTGTATCCATGTTCTAGGAGGGCCAAGATCCGACTGATTAGATCAGGATGTATCACATATGATTCTCCCCCTTCTCGAACATTGAAAGCAATTTAGAAACCCTCATCCCCTCATTAGACACACACTGGATTCATGACAGAATGATTACAGGTTATACCAGCAGAAGTACATCTAGTCTGTGCCTAAATAGTCTACAGTAGAGCATGGACACCAACCCCTAGCCTTACCACGTGCCACCCTACTGAGCTCCTACCATCTGATGGTTGCCTCTATGTCAGAAGGTGATTAGGGGTAGGGACCTACTGCATTGTGGGTACAGGTGGCCCTTTATTCATACAACGTATTGATACATGTATCAATAGATGTGAGGAAGAGAATCAGAACTCTTAATCTAATTCTAATGAGGGTCTGAGATTTGTTCTACACTAGATGGGGCTCTAAGTAGTCCAGGTAAACGCAATCCACGAAACTGTATGTAAGGGACTTGTATAATGACTGTTTCATATAATTATTAAAGCTTTGCTAAACTTGGAGCGCTAGATAAGATAATGCCCTTTAGCTCTTTAGTTTTACATTGCAATATAACAGAATCTTTTCCAGGGCTCAAGTTGCCAAAGTACCCATTTTAATATTCAATAAGATTAAGTTCACTAGCTACATGTGACAAAATTGTGTTCTCAATCCTTTTAAGCAGAAGCACTGTAATTGGAAAAGTGGGATTTGCATCTAATTCCACTTGTCATGAGTAGCTCCAGGATCAAGCTTCTGATGGGCCTACAGGCTTAGTATTGAATGAGAAAAAAATGAGAGGGGATAATTTAATGTCGGTGGCTGGTGATATGAGTAGACCAGAGTATTGTATTACTTATGTTGAGCGCACAGGGGGGAAGGAGCCCATCAGGACACAAAATCCATGCTTGATATTCCATCGGTTTTGAGAGAAACACTGAGAGAAATTGTCAAATGTGTTAACTCAGCCCGACCATGTTGTTCTGGGAGGACCTCTAGGAGGACTGAGATCCAACTGATTAGGTTAGGATGCATCATGTATATGGTTCTGCTCCTCCTTGTACATTGAGAGCAATTTGGAAACTTTTATCCCCTCATTAGACACATACTGTAGCCATGACCGAATGAATGCAGGTACACCCCACCTACATCTTGTCTGTCCTAAATAGTCTATAGTAGAGCATGGACACTGCCCCTAGCCCACACGCACCCCTGCTGAGCTGCTACCCTATGAAGGTTGCCACTATGTTAGAAGGTGATTAGGGGTGGGGACCTACTGACATGCACCTACTGCATTGTGGGTACAGGTGCCCTTAATTCATACCACATATTGATACATGTATTGATAAATGTGAGGAAGAGAATCATTATATTATTCTAATCATCTACAGATGAGAGGATGGTGAATATAAAATGACAAAAACTGTAAGGGACCTGTATAATGACTATATGTTGTCATTATTGAAGCTTTGCTACACTAGAGGCGCTAGAAAAAATGTAGCCCTTTAGTTTCAAATTGCTATATAACAGAAACCTCTCTTGGGCCCAAGTTGCCAAAGTCTTAATTAGAGAAGATTAATTCACCAGCTACTTGTTACCAAATGTGTTCTACATCCTTTTAAGAAGAAGCACTGTAATTAGAGAAGTGGAATTTGCCTCTAATTCCACTTCGGCTCATGAGTAGCTCAAGGATAAAGCTTTTGACAGATTCACTGAACTCCCATGTCTGGTAATATAAATAGACCAGAGTATGGTATTACTTCTGTCCGGAAGACAGTGGGCAAGAAGCCTATCAGGAGGCAAAATCCATTCTCCTTGTTCTATTAATTTTGAGAGAAACACCAAGAGAAATGTGTCAATTTGCACCAAGTATGTTGTGCTGGGAGAAACTCCTCCCAACTGGAAGATAATGGCATACAGAAAATATCAATAGTTAATCCTCCAAATGAATGGCTACCCTAGGTAGGGACGTGATTCCCGACACATGCAGAGACATGTTTATGCAAAGTTCTTCTTCGTTCTAATGTATATATATATATATATGGAAGTAGGGAAGGGGACATATCTGTATATTTTATGGAATCGACATTCTCTCCCATCCCGGGACGAATAAGTTAGGAGAGAGTTTGTACAATACCTCATAGTCATTGTACATTTTACTTTGCTATGAGTCTCCACATATTTATCTTAAAATGAGGAAATGAGGACACAGCCATAATCATACTATTTTACCGATACAAGCCTAGAAATGTATTTGTTAAGTTAATATAATTATATATTGTGCACTAGCAGTCTGCATCAGTAAAATAAACGTTGATGATAACAATACTTCACATCTGTCAAGATGACAATGGGTTAAGTGGCACACCTGAAGAGAAATCCGCTGGAGTAATCATGCAAAAACATGTGAGTGGGAAGGACTTTTTGTCCTCTGTGTGATATGAAATCAAGTCGACATCCATATTAAAGTCATTGCATTCAGGCCATCAACATTTTGAGGTGTGAGTAATAAAATGTTGAATTATAAATGGGTTCCAAGACAATGGACTCAATTTTGCTGCACGTTTTTCTTGGCTCCTCTATATTAAGCTCTCGTTTCCATTCATAATGAATTTGTCTTTGAAAGAGAGCTGTAGTTGAATAGAATGTAGATTAGAGATAAGTTAGGACCAGATCCTGATTGGGGTGTAGCGGATAGAGATGTGAAGTGAGGATGTTGCTTGGGGGATAGCCTTCCCACAGTGGGAATGAGAAGTCAGCCAGTGGTGATCGAGACACTCTGGGGACTCTTCTCAGTATAGGGACTTTGGAAATCACTCGAGGATAGGTTCAAACTTGGATAGTTTGCAACTGGTGCCAGTCTTTACTCTTGCCCCAGCTGTCCCTGCACACCAGGGAACAGCTCCAGTGTCCTGGCTTGAAGCCAGTGGTTTTGGTGCTGAAAGGCCCTTTGTGAGGAGGGATACTACAGTAAGTTTCAGATGTCTGTGTGGAGATGAGGGCGTTGAGGAGTGAGATTATGTTGCCTCCTTTCAGCACTGTACCTGCAGAAATAACATTTAATGTTCCATGGCAGGGATGTCAGTGAACAACAATAAATTTCTCAGATACAAATAAAAATCTAAAATAGGTAGGTTTCAAAACTAAGCATTATTGATTTTGATATACAGTATGGCATAATAACAGGCATATTTTAATCAGCCTTTATGTAGCTGCATGTAAATATGAGGTTTCATATGTTGCGAAAAAGGCCTAATGCCTCCCTCATCCTAAATTAATATATCGGCATTCCATCAATAACCTGCAATTTATTTTCTTTACTGCTTTTTCTTGTTTACCCAGCATAAATAGGAATTCTTAACAATCCATAAAAGGGAAATGAAAATCAGCTCTTTATTATGAAAGTTCTTTATTGGTACATAACAGAGAAATGTGTCAGAAATTGTAATATTGAAAAGAACATAACATATCTGCCTAAAAAAGATACCTCTCCTTTGCTTGGACTAATATGGTGAGGCTTGTGTTGGTAACAAAGCCTGCAGCAGGGAATTATGGAGTAAATTGACTACAGATCCTCTGAATAGACCATTTGCTTGGTTGTTGCAAAGACACAAACCAATCCATTCTAGCTAAGCAGGCTCCATCCATCCATTGTATCGCCATGGGACAGGACAATATGTCTAGCCAGGATGTAAAGGCATCTGGGGGTTGTCCTTTCTATTATAAAAGAACTTCCAAGGCATAGAGTGGAAAACAGACCATTGCCAGCCTAGCAATAAAGGATCCTTTCTCCCTTTGGCTCTCAGCAGAGGCACAAACTCTCACAGCAAGAAAATAATCTGTTCTGCCAGAGGCTTTTTTGAGGTCTCTTCCGGCTTTTCACTGGTTATTCTGGCATGCATACAGACATAGTGAAAGTCACAGTTGGATGGCTGGGTCTTCCCAACTCCTACTCAGAGGAACATTTCCTGACCTTGTCCATCCCCTGCTCTCTTACTTAACATGTGAGAAGGCTTTCTTCCTTTACCCTCTGGAAACAACTCAGGACCTGAGATTGAAACACCTAAGGCCTAAGGATGGAATTGCCATCTTCTTCCGGTCCCAGTTGCACCAATCAAGAGAGTGAACATTAGAGTCCTGTCAGACAACCCCTTCTCCCTCTCCTCACTATACACACACACTCCCCCTAAGCTCCCTAATTTTGATGAGTATGTAGTAAACAAAAGACAACCACCATCCCGACATAGATATATTTTTGTTCTTTTGATGAATTATCACCTCTATTTGAAGACCTAGGAAACTAGGGCTTGTTATTCCCCCTTGTTTTGGGTGACTGAGGCTATAGTAGGACAGAGTAGGTGTGACAAGGCCTGTAGTTGGTTGTTGATGAGGTGATGCATTGACGTGGGTTCAAGGCCATGGGTGGTGGAGGTGAGAAAGGATGGAGTGAGGGTGCTGAAGGGGTGACTGAGAATGACAGAGGCAGATAGCGGGGTAGGACGGGTGAGGAAGTGCACATTTTTTTAGAACAGGGGAGGGATAAGAAATGTTGACCACTTGTCTAGGAGTTGTAAAAAATAAAGACACCTCATAGGGGGCTAAAAGATATCCCACCTGTTTTGAGAGAAAAGATTCTTCCCACTTTGTGTGAGATTTTACTATCCCCCCGTTGTTAGAAAGTGATCTCTTAGTCAACCTGGATGACTCCTGGGCATGCATGGAGCATCTGGCAGGGGGCACAAGGGCATCCTAACAATACACATAGCCTCTCAGCTCTAGCTCTGTGATACCACAACTCCCTGTCAACTACCTGGAGGAGTAGATTTACCAAGGGTTTAGACCGAATCTTCTAATTTTCTATTAGTTTCCATCCCATCCAGAAACATCCTTAGTTACTTACGGAAGTTGAGATATAAGAACCCACAGGCCACATACTCCATCCCTCATACTATAGACCGGTCACCATGGCCAACTAGAAGAAAATTTCTAAGAAAGATATGGACCAACACCTAGAATTGCAGGCATCAGCTAGGGCCAGCATTAGTGTCTGCCTCTTCTTCTATGGCCTCAGGTAACCACAAAACAATCTCAAAGTAAGCACATCTCCTACAGACTAGCACAGGCATACAAATAGGGTCACTTTGCATCAAGAATACTACCTCTCCTGGCCCACTCCCCAACCCCTTGTTGACAGTCACAGGTGGGATATCTTGACATGACAAACAACCCTCCAAAGCTCTGCAGGTACATACCCAACACACTTTTACTGCATGTCCCTCTACCTGTTAGGTTAGGTTTATTTGAACCACTTTCCTTGGACCTAGATAAACAGATATCTCTCATGTGCAAGTAAATTGAAAATCATCTAATAATTTGGTTTGTCTTTCGTAATCAGCTCATCTAATTATTTAAATAACCACCATACAACTCCTAGGAATGTACAGTACTGATGTTAAATGGAACCTTTGAAGACCTGACCAACTAGTGTGACATGAAGTATATGTGAGGCCCCTATCCCTCAAAAGGCCCCTATCCCTTTAAATTGGTCTTTTTGAGGGATAGGGACCAGGTGAAGTCCCTATATGCCAAACAGCCCCTATCCCTCAAATCGGTTTGAGACATAGGGCACATGTGAAGTCCCAAAGCCACAAATATTTTTTCCATGTCCCTATCCCTCAAAATGGTCTAAAAACAATTTGAAACATAGGGCCTATGTGAAGTCCCTAAGGCCCAAGATGCGGCTTTTCAAGCCTTCTTTATTGTGTTATTAGGGCGGGCTGATTCTCTACCCCCAGCGGGAAGTTGAGGATTCAGGGGGAGGGGAATGTCAAAGTTTAGGTTAAAATAAGGAGGTTGGATCCCAGTAAACAAAAAACGTCATACAACATCCGGCCTTCCAGATTATTATTCACCCTATTTTATAGATTATTATTCAGTCCATTGGTCACCCAAGTGTATTTAGTGCAGCCATTTGGAGGATCCAAACTGTCCGCACTCAGAGAGCCCAAACTTGGCTGTGGTAAGCAGCTAAGCATAAGGGGAACTCTGAGTGTATATTTTGGATGGTATGTATGCACCAAGATGAGGACATGGGGCTTCGTTTAAATTCGTGGGATGACCCCTCCTGTTTATGTTACAGGTCAGACACTGGAGAGGGTGAGTGGTCAGAGGGGAGGGGGGTTGTGGTCAGGGGGTGTGATGCATGGGGGGCTTCAATGGATATGGGCATAGTCTAACAAGTCTCTAGATTTAAGACAGTTGAGAAAAGTATAGTTGAGAAAAAAGCTGTTTTTGTCTTTTTTCAAATTCTAGGACTTGAGCAACTCTAGCTAACATATAGACCCCGGAAGGCCCCCCTTACTTATTGTGAGGCCTATTTCCTTGCTGCAGAAGCAAGAAATAGTCATATAAATTATTACAAAGGTTTTTGATGGATAGGGCTTTTGATACTTAGGGATTGTTTGTAGGATAGGGGCCTGACATGTCCCTATCCCTCAAATGGCCCCTATCCTACAAATATTTGTGAGATAGGGGCTGTTTAAATGTGATCCCTATGTCTCAACATTTTGTGGGATAGGGACTTTTTGCTATATAGGGACCTGAGGTGGGCCCTAAGTCTCAAACGGCCCCTATCTTACAAATATTTGAGGGATAGGGGCCTTTTGGGGGATAGGGGCCTTACAGTATACACCCTTCCTCCTCCAGCCTCCTCTGGCCTCCTCCAGGTACTCCAGTGACTCCACATGTCATCCCCTACATCCCCTTTTTCTCACTTCCTCCTGGACCCCTCATCCCTTCCTGTCCTCAGCCTCTTAACAAGGTCTCATCATTGTCAGTTCCCATACACAGCTACAGCCTAGTTAGTGTGTAGGTTCAGGTATTTTCTGCTTGATAAACATGGAATGTGTTAATAGTATAGCGATCTTTTTGACACTTAGTCACAGATGCTGGGTTAATCTAGCAAATAATGCATAATTACAGGCAGGAAACTTAATAATAAGAAATCAAGCTTAAGAATGCATTGAACCTCTAGGAGTTTTGTGCAGAATTTCTGAAATTTGGCACTTCAATTCAATACCGTACAGGTATTCACTGTTTATATAATTGTACCCGATATTTTAATTGGTGAACATTACAAAAATATGTACAGCACAAAAATTATCAATGTATATAGTGACCTCTTTGTAGCTTGATATAAATAGCACATATAAATGTCAGTGTAGACCTATGCTTTGACAACATTAATATTGCAGTCGTCAATGCAATCTAACATAGGTGAGTCAGAGCCAACTTGCAATGGGGAATTCCCTGTTTTTAAAGCAGGTACTAGAATAGACCCAGAGGCAGCCTATCTGATGTAAGGGAGAACTAAGATGGTGATGGACATGGGATGCCCCTGAGCTGCTCCCCAAGCACCTCTCTGAGTGACTGAGAGACCAACATGAGCTGCTCCTGCCATCCTGCACCCAGTGACTGATAGGCTTAGTTAAAAAGGAGTTGTAAGCTGTAGACCTTGGGAATTGCAAAATATATCCTCCTACACATATTTTTTTATTTGTGTCTTTCCCAATCCTACCTCATCTATACACATAAGTCACATTAATTTACTTACATTTTGAGAGCACTCATTTTCAAACCTAAAAGGTATTGGATGCATCTAACATACAATGTTAATGAACATATTGTGATGAAAACTACAGCAAATATATAGAAGAGAGTAATCTTGAAGGCACAGGTCACTTTTACAATGAATAAAAGAAACTACCTTCAAAGAGTGACATATTCTCCTTTTGCATTTTTTGAACATCTTATTTTCAAAGATGACAACAAGGTGAGGTAGAAACACAATCTTTGTTTGTGCTTTTTCTTACGCTTTTTAGGATAACGTATATAATTTTCACTGCTTCAGACATTCAAGGGGTCTCTGTAAATTCCACTCTGCCATACTTTTGGGACCACATTATTTACCTTTCAAATGACCATTTTTAATTTGCCAAACCTGCCTGCCATTGCTTTTTCTTCTTCTCCTGTGGTGAACGGTCCAATACAAATCGTCCATTCATCGAAAAGCATATGGAAACCTTTGGAATATGATTATTGATGCCCCAAACACAAAGATCAAGGCACCTGAAGACCCGTGAGACAAAAAACAAGACATACATCTCTTAACCATTCTCATTTTTTCCCCAGCCAAATGCCCAATGCTTTCCTTCTGATGTTGCTTATCATAGTCTATTTTCCTTTCCTGCAGGTGAGAATTGAGCTTTTGTTGTTGCATGATTTCCGCAAGGACAAGATAGGAGGGCAACCAGTAGGCAAGTGTGTAAAATATGGATGGGATTTTTCGGAAAAGCCTAGAGCATGTCATCAGGAAGAATGATATACACTTTGATTGTTATTTTATATAATTACATACTGCCTTTGGTTATACCTCAGAGCTCTAGACTCATATTCTGGGCTGCAGTATGTTTTGTGTACACCTCTCTAGTGAATACACAACAGCATAGTTCTAACCCACAGTCTAGACTCATTTTTGTCAGAACATTATGAGAACTCCTCTACTTTACTTCTGGCCCCTTTTATGTTTATTTCCGACATGCATGCCGCAGTGGCAGAAAGTGCAAGTAGGAAGTTACTCCTCCAGCTACACAGGGCTACTCGCAGCCTTTTCAAAGAAAATAGGGCTGGAGACCAGTTGCTACCGGAAATTGAGCAACCCTAGGCCAACATAAGGACTTGTGGTCTGCTTCCTGTTGCAGTTGCCAGTGGTGGAAACAAGGAGTGTTACTGTCTTGTCAGACCACCACATACCTACCTGCCCTCCCTTTCAAAGAGGCAGTCTTATCCTCGGAAGCCATATGGATATTATACTGCCATAGTAATGGAGATGGCAGTTTCTCTAGAACAGACAAGATAATAATAGCAAT
Organism: Harmothoe impar; assembly: GCA_947462335.1. Taxonomy (NCBI): domain Eukaryota; kingdom Metazoa; phylum Annelida; class Polychaeta; order Phyllodocida; family Polynoidae; genus Harmothoe; species Harmothoe impar. The sequence goes on from OX381716.1 coordinate 55,123,015, forward strand.
GCTTTCTTATGAACAGATCCCACCTTTAACCTCTCAATAAAGAGAAACTATAATACTTGTTTCATGTAAGTAGCGCAACATAAGTTACACTCATCCCCATATATGGAACAGTTTTATATGACGACATCACTCATCACATCTTATCAATTTTATATCGCCAGGAGTCTGTTTTTTCTAACAAAACAAGAAATCTGTATCCTATACGGAATCCCATTTGTGCATATGGAGAAAAAGTGTTTTTCCTCATTGGATATGGGAAAAATTTATGTATATGTTCCGTATATTACCTCTCAATTCCTGGGGTATTAGAGCAGCATAAATTCAAAAAAAAGTGCTCCATATGCAGCATTCGGCATAAATTTCTCCTTTAAGGGCCGCACAGTGTAGAATGCGGCCCTTAAAGGGTTAGGTGTTGTATAGATCGGGGAATGGACAGGGGAATCTCAGTTGGGGGAAGGGACAGGTGAAGTCAGGGAAGGTAAAGGTGAAGTCAGGGAAGGTAAAGGTGAAGTCAGGGAAGGGAGAGGAGAATAATGTGTACAGGCAAGGGAAAAGGATACTCCAAGGAAAAAGTCAACTTTAAAATTGATGTCATAAGCTTTCCAGTGATACATAACACTTGAAGATATCAATTCTAGTTTTTGAGGAATGCCTTCCTGAATATGTGTGGGCATTGCCCTATCAAAAAGCCCAATAAGCTCTAAGTCTCATATTATCCCAGATATCCCTATCTAATTAGCATAATGATGATAATGAGAAATATATCATACATTTTCATTATTTTAGTCATACATTTTGAGTAAGGAATGGTAATTTTATTCTGTTTTGACCATAGTAACCCCCTTGAATCATTCTGTCTAGAGGTATCTTTATTTTTTTCTATTTGGAATGAAAACCATGTTTCCATGGCAACACATATCAACAAGGACACCCAGTTAGGCCTTAAAACATTCTTTTTACATTCCAAATATAGAGACTTTTCGCCAGAAATGGAATGTTTTGTGTATTACCATTTTTTTCTACAGAAAAAAATACCCTAGAGCTATTTTTACCCTTTTTCTTTCCCTTAAGGCCATAGTGGCGCCCCCCTGGTGGCAAAAATCGGAACAAATCCCGCACGGAGTATCCTTTCTGCTTGCCTGCTCACAATTCAGGGAAGGGAGAGGTGAAGTCAGGGAAGGGAGAGGGGAAGTCAGGGAAGGGAGAGGGGACGTCAGGGAAGGGAGAGGGGATGTCAGGGAAGGGAGATATGAAGTCAGGGAAGGCACTGGGAATGTCAGGCAGTACCACACTGGAGAAAAACCTCAATTTGTCGCACAGTAAAGAACCACCCAATATGGATAGTGATGTGGATATGGATACTTAACATACACACACCCTAATACCCACACAGGGGAGAAACCTCTCTTGTGTTACCTACCTTGCAACTTATCATAATGACTCCAAACACCATAAATGCATCCATCCCGTTTTGTGTACAGAAAGAACTCTCCATTTCCGGACCTCCCCTTTCCATTCCCCGACCTCCCTTCTCCATTCCCCGACCTCCCTTCTCCATTCCCCAACATCCCCTCTCCATTTCCCGACCTCCCTTCTCCATCCCCCGACATCCCCTCTCCATTTCCCAACCTCCCTTCTCCATCCCCCAACCTCCCCTCTTCATTCCCCGACCTCCACTCTCCATTCCCTAGCATCCAAAACAGAATGTGGACCCTCTTCAGCGTACCTCCGTATGTTTATATATTTCATGACGTCACAGAGGGCTTCCCTGGGGGTTCCCTAGAATGTAGACTGGTTTCTGCACAATTTTACAATTAGGCCAGGCAAATGCCGTATTGGTATGCCATATGCAGCAAACCAATATAGATTCTTACATTCACATACGGTCGGGATACGGAGGATGAACAAAAACGAATTTTGCACTGACCAATATGGAATTCCGTATGTGCTCCGTATGTTACTCCATATTGGTTCCGTATTGGTCCAATGGGGAAAAACACCCTCCAGTAGTAAATATATGTTTATTTTAGACCATGAATCTGTAACTTTCTGTATATATAGACCGGCATGACTGTAAGTTGTTCTACTTCAAGATCCCTACAAAAAGAGAAAGGGGGTTTGGAGGCAGAACGGCAATGCGCCGAATCCAATGATCTACCCAATAAAACTATTTAAAAAGCTTAACATTCAACAATTATTTCATTTTCATAGTTTTATTTCATTTGTGTGAGGGGGGATTCAGAGAAAATATTGAGAAAAAATAATAAAGAGTATTTTCGCTACTGTGTCAAATAATTGTATGTGAAGCACATCCTTACTCTAAAAAACATGCAAAAGCACATTTTGTGAAACAGAGTCAATAGTACCTAATGAGTAGGGATAGTGATCTGAACGGTGTGTGTCGTGTACAAGACAATGCTGTGTAGTCGATGGTTGGTGAGGTGATTCTTGGGCATTGGGTTGACACTGATGGTGTAGGAAAGAGTGATAAGGGACAGGGTGAGGATAATAAGGAGGTGAGTGTAGCTGACAGTGGCAGATAGGGGTTTAAGAAGGTGTGACATTAACTCAGCTGGTTATTATGGGCATGAAGGAAGTATGTGATATGGAGTCACCTTTTATCTAGTAGATCATCCCCATTCATCATCTACATCCTGTGTCAAAAGAAACTTATTTTGCAATATTTTTCAACAGATAAATTAAGAAAAGAACAGTATAGAGCTATTGTCCCTGAATTTCGGATGATATGCAATGAAGCATGGGGAAGATTGTTGATCCACAGATTCTCACTTAGGCATTGTGTCAAGGGTCGGTCTAACTATTTCCATTCGGGACAAGCTCTTGTATTCTCTCTTTCACTAATGCCCTCCATGTATTCTTCTCATACCACCCATCTCCCAACACAAACCACTTCACACGCCCCTTCAACATCACCCCTACAAATTATCACCCACCCAAAATGACTCCTCAGGGCTCAATATATTAGATTTATTCAGATTCACCCTGGGTTGAAGTGGCTGTGCAACCACTCACACAACCCCTGCCCAATTCCTAACCACAACCTTCCCCATTCTACCTCAACTGTTTAGGTCGGTAACATTAGTATTGTTCACAGGGTGATTCAGGGCCAGTGCCAGTGTAATAGACCAAATTCAGCTGAGGTTTTTTTTATGTTAGGCCATGGGCTGTGTTGATTTTCCAATCAGCCCTGGTGACCCTAGGTTAGAAGGTGGTTCTTTTTGTAGGGCAGGGGGGGATTGCAGTTTGGGTTAGCAGCTCATACAAGAGAGGTGAGTGGGGTGCAAGGTACGGGGATATGGTACGGTTGATATAAGGTCTCAGACATGTATGTATGTATGTATATATGTAGTTCTATTCATGCATAAGATGGACAGTTCAAACGGTGTAACAGTGTAATGGTGAATTGTAAAATTATCTAAACATTATTTCATTTGACAAAATGCAATCATGATCAGGAAAGATTAGGAATACTAACGTATATGTGGTTCCAGATGGTCCAAATGCATGAGAAGTAACAACTTATAGCTATACTTGTTGATTTATGATCATTAATTTGTTCCTTTTGATACAACTGCATATCCAGAAACGAGTAGGACTTCCAACAAATCCCTCAATACCCGCTGCTTGGCTAGTATTGTTATAATACCTAGCCCATTATGACCATAGCGGGAAACACCCCAACTACTCTCAGTCTAACTGTGTAGCCAAGAGGCTGAATTATGAATTACAGAAAGTTGCATTTTGCATCAGTCTTCTGAGGAGGACGCTGTGGACCTATGGCCTGCTCTCCCTTGTCTGAAAGGATTTGGCCTCCTATGGTGTTAGATTATATCAGGAGAAATGAGGACGGAATACCTTTTTTAGCAAGACCTCCTCAAATGTGCAACCAGAACAGAACCAGATAAACTTTATGTGCACCGGTGCATCTATTTTAACACTCATTATTTGTGATCATTTTAGCAAACAATACAGGAAGGTCCCTTTCCATAATACTCACTACATTTTATGAAAGCAATTTGATTTGGCTTAAGGATGTTGTGTTTAAGGTTATAAGTCGATTACAAGAGCTACTAGACTACCCACCTCTTTGTGAGTCTGCCCATGTATTGCTCGGAATGAAAAGTCCTTTCCACCATGAACACTTTTATTTCTTTGAAATAGAATATGATCTTTGTAAATTACTCCCTCAGAGCATTCTACCCTAACATTCCAAGTGGGATACCATCAATATAAGATTACATCAGTCTTTAGATCGAAACTAAGTTTGATGGATGTTTAAATAGGGCCAACCATACATCCATCATTCACATCTTTGGATTACATGGTACATTGCTATAACAGGTGTTGAACATTCTAGACTGGTGCTATGCCATTAAATTTTATGCCACTCCTTACCATGGCCAGCCATATTGACATGTGATGAAGGATTTGTCACTTGGCTGTGGGCTGAGGCAACATACCTACCGATTATGTAGACCCCTCTAGATAGAAGCATTGCTGTTTACAATATATTGGTTGTTTTTTTTAGTTTCTTCAACATCTGAGTAGAAAATGTGCTGAAAATATTGATTTTTGGAATCCTCAAAATCATGTGGACATATTTTAGGTTATACCAAATGTGAGGAATTCACTTATTCTTTAAATATTGCAATGTCAGCTGTAATTAATGGTTAATGTCTCCTAAAAACTGTCCTCCCATTCGATGGACAAATAGACTATTAAACATATCTTTTATTGACAAAAAGGACTTAATAAATTGTTTGAGAAACTTTAAATATTGCATTGATTGACACTAATGCAATGTCATCAACTTGGGTTAATCAAGGTTAAAGTAATTTTGGAACAGGCCAACCTCTATCAGATCTTACCCCCAAAAATATGGTTAATAAAAGTTGTTCTTTGTTTGCATCGAAAGTCCCTCCCTTCCTATAGCAGTATACTTTGTCTAGACCAGCCCATCTCCCTTTCCCCTGACATGGTCCCTCTGATAATCATGTTGTAGTGAGAATTATTTTGGTCAAACTTGTATGGGGTGAAGAACAACCAGGGTAATCCAATCAACCGGTAACCATGATTTCCAATCATGTATAGTATTTGTTCTCTGGTCATGACTGGTTATAACTAGGGAGGATAGTAATGAAGGCAAATGCCAAAACAACTTAAATTGACAAGATCAGCTTTCTACCCTTTGGTCTCTTTATGCATGTTCTAGGGGGCCGAGATCCAACTGATTAGGTTAGGATGTATCACATATGGTTCTGCCCCTCCTAGTACATTGAGAGCAATTTGGAAACCATGATCCCCTCAATAAACACACACTGGAGCCATGTTAGAATGAGCACAGGTTATACCAGCAAAAGTACATCTAGTCGATGCCTGAATATTCCATAGAAGAGATTGGACACCAACCCCTAGCCCTACCACACACACTCCTACTGACCTGGTCCCCTCTGAAGGTCACCTCTATGGTAGAGGGTGATAAGGGGTAGGGACCTACTGCATTGTGGGTATAGCTGGCCAGTAATTCATACCACATATTGATAAGTATGTATGTGTATGTGTCAATAGCTGTGAGGAAGAGAATCAGAACTCTTAATCTAATTCTAATAAGGATCTGAGATTTGTTGTACACTAGATTGGGCTCTAATTAGTCCAGGTAAATGCAATACCAGAAACTGTAAAGGACTTGTATATTGACTGTTTCATATCATCATTAAAGCTTTGCTAAACTGGGAGTGCTAGATGAGATAATGCCCCTTAGCCCTTTAGTTTTACATTGATATATAACAGAATCTTCTCAAGGGCTCAAGTTGCCAAAGCACCCATCTTAATATTTGATAAGATTAAGTTTACTAGCTACTTGTGACAAAATGTTGTTCTCAATCCTTTTAAGCAGAAACACTGTATTTAGAGAAGTGGGATATGTATCTTATTCCACTTGGCATTAGTAGCTCCGGGATCAAGCTTCTGATGGGCTCACAGGCTTAGTATTGAATGGAGCAGGCATGTATTGGTGTACATCTATGTCGGGGGGTGATCGTATGGGACTAATTCTGACAGTTTTATGTCGGTGGCAGGTGATATGAGTAGACCAGAGTATAGTATTACTTCTGTCAGGGGCACAGTGGGGAAAGAGCCCATCAGGAGGTAAAATCCATGCTTTGTCTTCCATTGATTTTAAAAGAAACACCAAGAGAAATTGTGAAATGTGTCGATTCACACCAACCATGTTATGCCGGGAGGACCTCTAGGAGGGCCGAGATCTGACTGATTGGGGTAAGATGCATCATGTATATGGTTCTACTCCTCCTTGAACATTGAGAGCAATTTGGAAACTTTCATCCCCTCATTAGACACATACTGTAGCCATGACAGAATGAATGCAGGTAAACCCAACCTACATCTCGTCTGTCCTAAATAGTCTATATTAGAGCATAGACACTGCCCCTAGCCCATACACACCCCTGCTGAGCTGCTACCCTATGAAGCTTGCCTCTATGTTGGAAGGTGATTAGGGGTAGAGACCTACTGACATGCACCCACTGCATTGTGGGTACAGGTGCCCTTAATTCATACCACATATTGATACATGTATTGATAAATGTGAGGAAGAGAATCAGAGCTCTTAATCTAATTGTAATCATGCGCAGATGAGAGAATGGCGAATATAAAATGTAAAAAACTGTAAGGGACCTGTACAATGACTATTTGTTTCATTATTAAAGCTTTGCTGCACTAGAGGCGCTAGAAAAAGCTTAGCCATTTGGTTTAAAATTCCAATATAACAGAAACCTCTCTGGGGCCCAAGTCACCAAAGTCTTAATTAATTACACCAGCTACTTGCTACAAATGTGTTCTACATCATTTTAAGCAGAAGCACTGTAATTAGAGAAGTGGAATTAGCCTCTAATTCCACTTCTGCACATGAGTCGCTCAAGGATAAAGTTATTGCCGGGTTCATTGAACTCTCATTGAAGGGAGAAGACATATTTGGTAATATGAGTACACCAGAGTATAGTATTACTTCTGTCGGGAGGGCAGTGGGGAAGAAGCCGCTCAGGATGCAAAATCCATTCTCCTTGTTCCATTGATTTTGAAAGAAACACCAAGAGAAATTGTGAAATGTGTCAATTCACACCAAGTATGTTGTGCTGGGAGTACCTCCTCCCAAGCTATAAGATAATAGTAGATAGAAAATATCAATAGTTCATGCTCCAAATGAATGTATATCCTAGGAGGGACTTGATTCCCAATACATGCAGAGACATGTTTATGCGAAGTTCTTCTTTGTTCTAATGTATATATATGGAAGTAGGGAAGGGGACATACCTGTATATTTTATGGAATCCACACATTTCTCCCATTCCTGGAAGAATAAGTTAGGACAGATTTTGCACAGTACCTCATTCCCATTGTAATGGTTACTTTGCCATGAGTCTCCACAAATTGAAAAGTTGAGGGATGAGTTTACAGAGCCATGTATACTCCATCACTAATTTAAATCGGCTAATGATTGATTTGAGATGTGGAATCATAATATGAGCACAGTTATACTTTCTCTGACACACATAGCAAGCATTTGTGAATTAGATAGAAATAAATCTACAATTTTTTTTGGACCAAGCTGTGGCTAAACAGAAATTGCTAATAGATGGATGTTTGCTCAGAGTAATTATTCACAGATGGTAGCTAGATGTTGTGGATGGGACTTCTATGCGATTTACAGACATGACCATTTTCAAATTAACCTCACACAACAGCGCCATTGTTTCAAGGTTAAGGAAGGACTGTGCATCAAACATTAGAGGCCTGTTTAAATTAGAATCTTGTGTCATTTCTGACATGAGGGGAATGGGAAATTTGATTTACTGTTTCACAATGACTGCCCTCACTGCAGATGTAATTAGAGATACAGAGCTTTGGCATTCCTTGTAAATGAGAACTGAAGAGTCCACTTTGCAGCAGTAATCCAGGCACGAATATAAAATGTGCAACACACAACTGAGCACTATTTCTGTGTCGCTTGGTATTTAAGCACTCTCATCTCCTTTGTCAATTTTTTTTCCTCATTTACATTGCATTTCATGTCTTTACTAAAACAGAATATTTTCATCTCACCTTTTACCTCATATCTGTTTTTGTATTCCCCATATCTCTATTGGTCTCTGTACCTTGCTATTTCTTGTATACATTGTTGTTTTTGCCATCCCAGGTAACAAGTTGAAGTTGTTTCAACGTTCTTTTAACGTCATTTATAGAGTGAAATAACGTTTCGTTGACTCAATTCAACGTTGAATTAAGAAAAATGGTCAGCTAGGTTTGAAAAAACGTTGAGATAATACACACATTCTTTTGCAGTTTGAGGATCATATATTGTCTGATATCATTTACATTCATTTTTACACTGTTTGCCCAAGCTTACAAAGCTCAGGTTGAGATAAGAATACTCTCCATTAGGAAGTATGTATACTTTCCAACAGAGAGTATCCTAACGTATTTATTCATACAGAATACATTATGGATACTCAGAATAGGTCTTATCCATCTCTGAATGCTACAGAGTTGGTGTGTCCGCATCAGACATCAGTATGCAGGCTTATTATTATTATCATTTAATCCGATTGCTTTTAGTCAAGACATATTTATACACTTAATGATAATGTAAAGTTCAATATATACATATCAGACATTATTGGCATGATTGATTAATAACAATATATGAGCACAGCATCGAAACTAGTTCTATAAATGGCTGAACTGCCATCTGGTGAGTTGGGTTGGAATTTAAGAAAAACATTAATCAAACGTTTAACGAATTGGTTAAATGAACGCTGGTTTGAGTCCACAAAAAAACGTTGAGCAATGTTATATATAGGTTACCTGAAAAACGTTAGTTTGCAAACTGTATTCTAACATTAAACCAGCATTTCTAAAACCACGTCATCCACAAAAACATTGAGTCAACGTTGAAAGAATGCAGGTAGAAAAACGTTGCTCCAATTAACCAACAGTGAGCGTTGATCAACGTTCATCAAACGTTTCTTGTTACCTGAGATATCAGGATGCACTAGCACATGCCCCTCAGGTGATGATAACTCAGGCTAGATCTACAATTATAATCCCAATAAATATAAGGAGTGAGTATCAGTTACAATGGCCACATAATAGATACAGTATAGAAAATTTAGCTATGAATACATTATGATCACGACCTTGGTATAATTTACTTACCTTGAGATATTAATTGAATATCTTCCTCCTGAATTATATTCACGATTATCTAATCGAACCACTATCCTGATACAAAAAATGGAAAATAAAACCTAGAAAGATTCAGGCAGTTCATAATATGGTATTGGCTAGGCCTATGGAAGGTATAAATCTGAGTTAAACAGCAGCTGAAAAGCTGGGACGAAGCTTCCTTACTTTAGCTTCCTGCATATTGCTTGAGTCTTGACAGTTCCATCAGGAGTGTCTAATGTAGATGTTATGTCCCCCTCTAGATGCCCAGAGGCATACCTAATGCAAGTTTCAACCCATTTATAGGAAATTAAATCCCACTGAAGTCACCTTACTGACCCCTAACTCCTCCGTGACATCTAAGACTTGAGAAATCTCTTCCCCTCGGCTAATCAGCGCTTGTATTCAGTATCCTTTGAGGTAGATTTAGCTGTAGTTGAATAGAACATAGATTGCAGTGGCAGTAGGGGATCGGAGTCTCATAGGGATGTGAAGTGAGGGTGTTGCTTGGATAATAGCCTTCCTAAAGTCAAGTGATAATGAGACACTCTAAGGACTCTTCTCGGTAGGGACTTTGGAAATCTCTGCTTTTATTTCACTTGGGTATAGGATCAATCTTGGATAGTTTGCAGCTAATGCCAGTCTGTATTATAGAGACCAGCCAAGTTGTACTACAATAACATGCCAGTTGCATGTGGTGAGATGACTTTGCCTCCAGATAATTTTCAACCCAGCATAATTGACTTTGCTGAATGGCATGATTAGTAGTATATTTGAAGCACCTTTGATGTAGCTGTATGTCCTTTTGTAATTGTTACTATTTGTAATTTTGACACACCGACAGGAAATGTAATTAGTAAAGTTTGTATAGTAGGTGGAGATGTCAATAAAAACTGTTTTGTCCTGGTGTGAACATTGTAGTGAACCGGTCTATTTATCTTTTCATTCATCTGTTTATTTATTCTGCAATAAGGAACAGCTCATTGCTTGGACAATAATATCCGGACAATACTTACAGCACTCTAAACACTTTTAAACTAAATTTTCAAGGCTGAGTCTTTCATACACTCTGGACTGTACAGCCATATATTAGATGTATGGAGAAAATGTTGACAGTAACCCTAGTGCAGGGTTCACCTAGGTGTCACTATGAGTGACAGTCTCATTTATAACTGCCACAAGGCCACTGACAGGTCAACTCTGACACCAGATTACCTGCCCCCTCTGATACATTATCGATAGAACTAAGTTGTGCATCCGAGATTTCATCCATCTTCTGCTATTAATTGGATTAGGCACCCTACTCCACCATCCCAGATTAATATATCGGCATGCCATCAATAACCTGCATTTTATTTTCTTCACCGCATTGGATGATTTACCATGCATGAAAAGAAATTCTCTTCGGCGACAATCAATAAAGAAGAAATATAAATCAATTGCTGTTCATGGGAGTTTTTAATGGCAGGCTCTTTGGAATAGTGAGATTGAATATGTAACATGACATGGAAAAAGGAACCTTAGTGCACCCTGCACTAAGGATCCTTTTCACAGATCATGCCACATATAACATAAAGCGTTTGCCGTAAAGAGAGATACCTCGCATTTGCTTAGACTAATATGGCGAGACTTGTGTTTGCAACAAAGCCTGTAGCAAGGCATTATGAAGTAAATTGTCTCTAGATGCTCCAAATAGACCATCAGCTTTGTTGTTGCGAAGACACAAACCAATTTGTTCTCACTAAGTAGGCTCCATGCATCCATTGTATCTCCATGGGACAGGACCATATGGTAAGCCGAGCTGAGCATGTAGTAAACAATTGACAATCACCATCCCGATATAGATATATCTTTGTTCTTTTGATAATTATCACCTCTAGTTGAAAACCTAGGAAACTAGGGCTTTTTATCCCCCCTTGTTTTGGATAAACCTTGGTAACTAGTCTGACATGTAGTATACACCCTCCCTCCTTCAGACTCCTCCAGCCTCCTCCAGTGCCCTTTTACCCTACTCTGTCTAGTCACCAACTGCCCCTGGAAGTGTGAATTCAATTAACCCAGCAGAGGTTCTCCAGTGACTGCACACATTATCCCCTACATCCCCTTCTTCTCACTTCCTCCTGTCCCCTCATCCCCTCCTGTCCTTAGCCTCTCAGCAGGGTCTCATCACTGTCAGTTTCCATGCACAGCTACAGCCTATTTAGTGTGTAGGTTCTACTCCAAAGATTGAAAAACATGGAATGTGTCATAGTGACCTTTTGTCGCTCGGTCGCAGATGCAGAGTAAATCTAGGAAATAAATGTGATATTATTACTGGTAGGGAACCAATAATAGCAAATTAACGTTAAATATTTATTGATTCCATACTCTTATGGTTGGAAAAAAGTTAAATTAAGGTCATTTTGATCTACTTTTTATAAACAAGGTATTCATCAGAGGTTAATTTTCTCTACTTAGACTTGTCATTATTATTAATCTGGGGGCCATTTTACCACATAATATGGACCCCCGTATGACTCATATGGGGGGTCCGTATGTGACCAATGGCGTTTTTCCGTTTCACCACATAATATGTGGAGATTCGTATTCAAATGTGGGGGGTCCGTATTCAAATGTGGCGTTTTTCCATTTCACCACATAATGTGGAGATCAAAAAATCTGTATATGGTCCGTATATTTCCCCTTGAATGTGGCAGGTCTAGGGGCAGCATATATTGAGAAAATCATGAAAAAAGGGCCGTATGTAGGGCCGTATGTTGTAAAAGGGGTCCGCAGGTTGATAGTGGCCGTGAGGAGGTGGTGGTGGACGTGAAAAGATAGTACTTAGTAGCAATGAGGAGGTAGAAGTGGACGTGAGGAGGTAGTAGGGAACGTTAGGAGGTAGTAGTGGATGTGAGGAGGTAGTAGTGGACGTGAGGACGTAATAGTTGACGTGAGGAGGTAGTAGTGGATGTGAGGAGGTAGTAGTGGACGTGAGGACGTAATAGTTGACGTGAGGAGGTAGTAGTGGATGTGAGTAGGTAGTAGTGGACGTGAGGATGTAGTAGTTGACGTGAGGAGGTAGTAGTGGATGTGAGGAGGTAGTAGTGGACGTGAGGATGTAGTAGTTGACATGAGGAGGTAATAGTGGATGTGAGGAGGTAGTAGTGGACGTGAGGACGTAGTAGTGGATGTGAGGAGGTAGTAGTGGATGTAAGAAGGTAGAGGTGGACGTGAGGAGGTAGTAGTGGCCACATACCTATTGACCAAACAGGCCATCGTAGGTATGCTCATTTCCCCTGACATTCTGAGTGCCTTCCCCGACCTCTCCTGTCTCTTGCCCGACCTCTCTTGTCTATTTCCCAACCTCTCCTGTCTCTTGCCCAACCTCTCCTGTCTATTCTCTGACCCCTCCTGTCTCTTACCAGACCTCTCCTGTCTGTTCCCTGACCTTCCCAAACATAAGGACCCTATTTATACCCTTCCCAGGCTACCTCCGTATCTGTATACATATTATGACGTAACAGAGGGAATTCCCTAGGGCTTCCCCGGAATGTAGACTGGTTTTTGTACAATTTTACAATTGGGACTGCCGTATGTTACATACGGAAATGTAAAAAAATAGCTCAAACATACAGACACAACACGGCAATGCTTCAGAAATAGAAAAATCTTTTCCTTTAAAAAATCTCTGTATGAGTTCCGTATTTGGGGGCCGCATGTTGCTATTTTCTATTGGATGTGGTGAAATGCCTCCCTGACATTAATTGGATGGACGAGTATGGAGAGTAAAAATAGGAACATCTTGGACAACTTTGCTGTATCAGTTCGTGTTAAACATGGTATAGATAAGCGTCACAATTCTGAAGCCCTATTGAGGTAGTCATCAGTAGTCAATCTCCCTCCCAAGCACACCTCATATAACATACCTTGTGGGCTTTACCCACCACGATCTGTCATCACTGTCTCTCATTACTTCACATGATCAGGTCGTGATGCCCCTAGATACTGTCACCTTTGACACTTGTGTGGGTGGACTCCTCAGGCAATCTGTACGCGGAAACTGTAAACGTAGATTTTTTCACACGTATAAATTCTAGCGGATTTTCTAAAAGTACAGTTTTGTGAGGATTGAAATTCACAGACTTCAATTCAATACAGTACAGATCTTCACTGTGTACATATTTATTCCCGATATTTTAATTTGTGAAAATACGTACAGCACAAAAATTATTCATGTTTACAGTAGACTCTTAGTACCTTGATATCGGCGCATATAAATGTCAGTGTCTATGCTTTGACAACATTATTGCAGTCTTCAACGCAATCTAGCATGGTTGAGTCAGAGCCAACTTGTAATGGGTAATTCCCTGTTTCCAAAGCAGGCACTAGAATAGACCCAGAGGCAGCCTGCGTGATGTAAGGGAGAACTAAAATGGTGATGGACATGGGATGCCCCTGAGCTGCTCCCCAAGCACCTCTCTGAGTGACTGAGAGACCAACATGAGCTGCTCCCGCCATCCTGCACCCAGTGATTGAAAGGCTTACATAAAAGGAGGTGTAAGCTGTAGACCTTGGAAATGATACATTATTGCTAAATATATCCTCCTACACATATTCTTTTATTTGTGTCTTTCCCAATCCTACCTCATCTTTACATATAAGACACATTAGTTTACTTACATTTTCAGAGCACTCATTTTCAAAACTAAAAGGTATTGGATGCATCTAACATATTATTATGTTAATGAACATATTGTGATGAAAACTACAGCAAATATATAAAAGAGATTAATCTGAAAGGCACAGGTCACTTTTACAATGAATAAAAGAAACTACCTTCAAAGAGTGACATATTCTTCTTTTGCATTTTTTGAACATCTTATTTTCAAAGATGACAACAAGGTGAGGTAGAAACACAATCTTTGTTTGTGCTTTTTCTTACACTTTTTAGGATAAAGCATATAACTAACACTGCTTCAGACATTTATGGGGTGTCTGTAAATTCCACAAAGCTGAATTCCACTCTGCCATACTTTTGGGACCACATTATTTACGTTTCAAATGACCATCTTTAATTTGCCAAACCTGCCTGCCATTGCTTTTTCTTCTTCTCCTGTGCCAACACTTTTAAGGTGAACAGTCCAATACAAATCGTCCATTCATCAAAAAGCATATGGAAGCTTTTGGAATATATGATAATTGATGCCCCAAACACAAAGATCAAGGCACCTGAAGACCCGTGAGACAAAAAACAAGACATACATCTCTTAAGGTGGGTCGCTACCCTTTGATCAAAGTTAACAGAATGTCTTTATTTTTTTTCTAAAGACAGTCTGAACCATATAGAAACAGAAAATGAAAAGAAAAATGGGGGGTCCCGACCTACTTTTTTAGATACCGAATTTTGAAAAATTAAAGTATTTAAATTTTTCTCTAAAAATTAGAAAAAAGTGTGAAAACTTCAATTATTTTTTTTAATATCAACCATTATGCACAGAAATGTCAAACTTCACATGTAAAATAGCTATATATTTTACTTTACTGCAAAATTAATTTTACAGTTATATGCCATGGAATTCTGGGTAAAAATATGATGTTTTGGGGAAGAAAATGAATAAATTGCTATCATTTTGTAGCGTTATTGGCTAAAAATGGTATTCGAAATTAACAGAATTTTTTTTAACTTTCTCAGAAAATAGTTCAGATCATTTGCTAACATATGAAAGTGATTTTGATAGGTGGTCCCGGGCATATTTTTAGGTTTTTTGGCCTTTGAAGTTAAAAAATATAGCAAAATCGGCCTAAATCTTACATTTTAACCTAAAAATAAAGTGTAAAATAGCTAGAATCAGGGTAGAAAATGGCTACAATTTATACCCTTGGTTATTCTAAGTAACTTAATAAGATTTACATCATTCTAGATAATGATTTATTGGTAAATAGTTTCAATATTCTAACTTTTGATAAAAATAGCAAATATCACTGGCTACAAATATATAAAATATTCAAAGTCCAAAAAAACGCTCAATTTTGCTCGAAATCTCCCAATTTTTTAACATAGCTTAGTCAGCATATATATGTATCAGATTATGTAATATTAGCTAATTCTGATACATTTAAGCTATATGCGCATATACCTGCGCAGTGTGTCCATATTCAAGAGGTAGCGACCCACCTTAACCATTCTCATTTTTTCCCTAGGCATATGACCAATGCGTTCCTTCTGATGTTGCTTATCATAGTCTATTTTCTTTTCCTTCAGGTGAGAATTGAGCTATTGTTGATTTCCGCAAGGACAAGGTAGGAGGGCAACCAGTTGGCACGTGTGTAAAATATGGATGGGATTTTACAGAAAAGCCTAGAGCATGTCGTCAGGAAGAATCATATACACTTTGATTGTTATTTTATATATTTACATACTGCCTTTGTTTACCTCAGAGCTCTAGACTCATATTCTGGGCTGCAGTACATTTTGTGTACACCTCTCTAGTGAATACACAACACCATAGTTCTAAACCACAGTCTAGACTCATTTTTGTCAGAACATTATAAGAACTCCTCTACTTTACTTCTGGCCCCTTTTATGGTTATTTCCGACATGCATGCCGCAGTGGCAGAAAGTGCAAGTAGGAAGTTACTCCTCCAGCTACACAGGGCTACTCGCAGCCTTTTCAAAGAAAATAGGGCTGGAGACAAGTTGCTACCGGAAATTGAGCAACCCTAGGCCAACATAAGGACTTGTGGTCTGCTTCCTGTTGCAGTTGGTGGAAACAAGTAGTGTTACTGTCTTGTCAGACCACCACATACCTACCTGCCCTCCTTTTCAAAGAGGCAGTCTTATCCTCGGAAGCCATATGGATATTATACTGCCATAGTGATGGAGATGGCAGTTTCTCTAGAACAGACAAGATAATAATAGCAATGCTTTCTTATGAACAGATCCCACCTTTAACGTCTCAATAAAGAGAAACTATAATATTTGTTAATAATTGCGTTTCTGCTCAACATAAGGAGCACAGAAATTCCGTATATTTGTCGTATTTGGACCCAAAATTACGGAGGGGTAGGGGGGGGGTGGTATGTCAAAAATTGCATAAAAAGGGGTTATATGTAGGGCCGTATGTTGTAAATCTGGTCCGCATGTTGGTAGTAGGAGGTATGGTGGTGAACGTGAGGAGATGGTGTTGGACGTAAGGAGATGGTGTTGGACGTGAGGAGATGGTGTTTGACGTGAGGAGATGGTGTTGGACATGACTCATCTCCACTATCCGTTTTGGATGGATCATTGCTGTGTGGCACATTGAGGTTTTTCTTCAGTGTGGGGTTTGGACTGGGAACGGACAGAGGGTTGACAGATGACTATTGGACGGACAGAGGACGGACAGGTGGCCATATGACAGACAGAGGACGGACAGATAGCCCGGACTATAGTGATGGACGTCAGGACATGGTGATGGACGTTAGGACATGGTGATGGACGTCAGGACATGGTGATGGATGTCAGGACATGGTAGTGGATGTGTAGACATGGTGGTGGACATGCAGACATGGTGGTGGACGTTAGGACATGGTGATGGACGTGAGGACATGGTGATGGACGTGAGGACGACAGGAGGACATAGGGTGGACGTGAGGACATGGGGGTGCACGTGAGGACATGGGGGTGCACGTGAGGACATGGGGGTGCACGTGAGGACCTGTAAAAATGTATTATAAAACTAAACTATCCATTTTGGACGGATCATTACAGTGACTGCAGAGGGGTTTTTGGCAACCTGGCGGCCTGGGCCGTTTTCCAGGCGACTTTTCGACCTGGGGCAATAATTTAAGCGACCTGGCGACTTTTGCACAAAATTGATTGTATGATAAAGGGTCTAAAAAAGCGACCTTGCGACCTAGGCGACTTAATTTTGGTGACTTTCCGACCTGAAGGGGGGACCCCTCTGCATCCCTAATACAGTGTTACACATTGAGGTTTTTCTCCAGTGTGGTACTACCTGAGCTGCTGGTCTCATGCCTTGTGCACTACAACTCCCATTGGTATAGCATGTAATACATTTGCCTGCCCATTGCCCGACTTCACCTGGAAGTAGTAGTAGACGTGAGGAAGTAGTAGTGGACGTGAGGAGCTAGTACTGGACGTGAGGGAGTAGTATTTTATTGTGAGGACAATCACCGGGGACCATTTTCATTGTCATCATCATCGTCATCATCATCGTCACCCTCACCCTATCTCTAAGTGTATTCCCCGACCTCTCCTGACTCCTTCCTGACCTCTCCTGTTTCTTCCCGACCTCTCCTGTCTATTCCCCAACCTGTTCTATCTCTTCCCTTACCTTCCCAAACATACGGACCCTATTCATACCTTTCCCAGCCTACCTCCGTATGTGTATGCGTATTATGACGTCACAGAGGGAATTCCCTAGGTATTCACCAGAATGTAGACTGGTATTTGCACATTTTTCTAATTGAGACAGGTAACTCTGTCCGAATCTTGAGAGGGCCGTATGTTGGGTGCCGTATGTTGAATATTTTTTATAAAAGATACGGATGGTATGTGGAGGGTGAAAAGAAATGAAAAAAATAGATTTGATGTATTTTGGCCGTATCTTTTCCGTATTTGAAGGCCGTATACTGGGTATAACATCAACATACGGTGAAACGCCTTCCAGGAGGCTGTTTTTTCCCATTGGTTTTGGGGTCCATATGTGTCATAAGGGGGTCCATATGTCACATACGGCCAAAAAGAGTTTTTCCTCATCGTATATGGAGTTTTTTTCTAACAAAACAAGAAATCCATATCCTATACGGAATCCCGTATGTGCATATGGAGAAAAAGTGTTTTTCCTCATTGGATATGGGAAATATTTTCTGTATATGTTCCCTATATTACCTCTCAATTCCTGAGGTATTAGAGCAGCATAAATTCAAAAGAAGGGCTCCATATGCAGCATTCAGCATAAATTTCTCCTTTAAGGGCCACACAGTATAGAATGCGGCCCTTAAAGGGTTAGGTGTGGTATAGATCGGGGAATGGACAGGGGGATCTCAGTAGGGGGAAGGGAGAGGTATAGTCAGGGAAGGTAGAGGTGAAGTCAGGGAAGCGAGTGGAGAAGTCAGGGAAGGGAGAGGTGAAGTCAGGGAAGGGAGAGGAGAAGTCAAGGAAGGGAGAGGTGACGTCAGGGAGGGAGAGGTGAAGGAAGGGAAGGGAGAAGTGAAGTCAGGGAAGGGAGAGGGGATGTCAGGCAGTACCACACGGGAGAAAAACCTCAATGTGTCGCACAGTAAAGAACCACCCAATCTGGATGTGATGTGGATATGGATACTTAACAAACACACACCCTAATACCCACACTGCGGAGAAACCTCTCTTGTGTTACCTACCTTGCAATTTATCATAATGACTCCAAACAGCATAAATAGATCCATCCCGTTTGTTTTGTACTGGTGTACAGAAAGAACTCTCCATTTCCCCACCTCCCCTCTCCATTACCTGACCTCCCTTCTCCATCCCCAGACCTCTCTTCTCCATTACCCAACATCCCCTCTCCATTTCCCGACCTCCCTTCTCCATCCCCCGACCTCCCTTCTCCATCCCCCGACCTCCCCTCTCCATTCCCCGACCTCCCCTCTCCATTCCCTAGCATCCAAAACAGAATGCGGACCCTCTTCAGCCTACCTCCGTATGTTTATATATTTCATGACGTCACAGAGGGATTCCCTGGGGGTTCCCTGGAATGTAGACTGGTTTCTGCACAATTCTACAATTAGGCCAGGCAAATGCCGTATTGGTATGCCGTATGCGGCATACCAATATGGATTCTTGCATTCACATACGGTCGCGATACGGAGGATAAACAAAAACGATTTTTGCCCTGACCAATACGGAATTCCTTATGTGTTCCGTATATTACTCCATATTGGTTCTGTATTGGTCCAATGGGGAAAAACACCCTCCAGTAGTAAATATAGGTTTATTTAAGCCCATGAATCTGTAACTTTCTGTATATATAGACCCGCATAACTGTGAGTTGTTCTACTTCAAGATCCCTACAAAAAGAGGGGGTTTGGAGGCAGAACGGAAATACGCCGAATCCAATGATCTAACCAATAAAACACTTTAAAGAGCTTAACATTCAACAATTATTTCATTTTAATAGTTTTTTTTCATTGGTGTGAGGGGGGATTTAGAGAAAATATTGAGAAAATATAATAAAGAGTATTTTCGCTACTGTATCAAACAATTGTATGTGAAGCACATCCTCACTCTAAAAAACATGCAAACACACATTTTGTGAAACAGAGTCAATAGTACCTAATGAGTAGGGATAGTGATCTGAACGGTGTGTGTCATGAACAGGACAATGCTGTGTAGTCGATGGTTGGTGAGGTGATGCATTGGCATGGGGCTGACACTGATGGTGTAGGAAAGAGTGATAAGGGACAGGGTAAGGATGATAAGGAGGTGAGTGTAGCTGACAGTGGAAGATAGGGGTTTAAGAAGGTGTGGCATTGACTTATCTTTTTGCCTTATGGACATGAAGGAAGTATGTGATATGGAGTCACCTTTTATCTAGCAGGTCATCCCCTTTAATCATCTACATCCTGTGTCAAAAGAAACTCATTTTGATCATTGTATCAACAGATAAATGAAGAAAAGAACAAGGACAGTATAAAGCTATTGTCCCTGAATTTCGGATGATATGCAATTAAGTATGGGGAAGAGCGTTGATCCACAGATTCTCACTTAGGCATTGTGTCAAGGGTGGGTCCAAATATTTCCATTCGGGACAGGCTCTTGTATTCTCTCTTTCACTAATGCCCCCCATGTATTCTTCTCATACCACCCATCTCCCAACAAAAACTACTTCACACGCCCCTTCAACATCACCCCTACAAATTTTCACCCACCCAAAATGACTCCTGAGGGCTCAATATATTAGATTTATTCAGATTCACCCTGGGTTGAAGTGGCTGTGTAACCACTCACACAACCCCTGCCCAATTCCTAACCACCACCTTCCCCATTCTACCTCAACTGTTTAGGTCGGTAACATTAGTATTGTTCACAGGGTGCTTCAGGGCCAGTGCCAGTGTAATAGACCCAATTCAGCTGAGCGTTTTTTTTTGTTAGGCCATGGGCTGTGTTGATTTTTCAATCAGCCCTGGTGACCCTAGCTTAGAAGGTGGTTCTTTTTGTAGGGCAGGGAGGGGGATTGCAGTTTGGGTGAGCACCTCATACAAGAGAGGTGAGTGGGGTGGAAGGTACGGGGATATGGTACGGTTGATATAATGTCTCAGACATGTATGTATGTATGTATGTATGTATGTATGTATGTAGTTCTATTCATGCATAAGATGGACGGTTCAAAAGGTGTTGAAATGAAATGGTTAATAGTAAAATTATCTAAACATTATTTCATTTGACAAAATGCAATCATGATCAGGAAAGATTAGGAATACTGACGTATATGTGGTTCCAGATGGTCCAAATGCATGAGAAGTAGCAACTTATAGCTATACTTATTGATTCATGATCATTCATTTGTTCCTTTTGATACAACTGCATATCCAGAAAGGAGTAGGACTTCCAACAAATCCCTCAATACCCGCTGCTTGGCTAGTATTGTTATAATACCTAGCCCGTTATGACCATAGTATGCTAAAAAAAATTTGTACCGGAACATTTTTTATTTAACAAATAAAAAATGCATGGCCCCCCTTCTGTTAACACAGGAGGGGTCAGGCACATTGTACCAACAATACTTTGCACCTGGCCAAAACCGGAAGAACACAGATTTTGCTAAGTCAGTTATTCACTGCGGCTTCACCCATACTACCGGGACAAGTTCCAGCTCCACGGCTAATCCACATTAGCCACACATCACCCCCCCAAAAGGGGTTCCCCAAAAGGGGACAGCACACTGAGCAATTTTTTCAGACCAAGTCTGGCGAAAAAACTCCAACCAAGCCCTTTGGTAAAGGGTTGGGGGGCAAGTTTATTAACTCTTGCCCTACACAGGTACAGTCCCATAACCAGCAACTAGCAGGCTTGGCACAGGACATACCTCCCCACCACCACCAAACTCCTGATGAGACTAATGTCGAAACCGTATACCAGGTTAACCCAGGGACCCCATAAAAATAAACCTCATGAGGAACCCTAATCATTATTTTTTAATAAAAATAAAAAATAAAACCCTTATGTACATAGTACACATGGGACTGGTGGCAAGTCCAACACAAACTTGGGCCACCAGAAAAACCCCAGTACCCACTACTCCCAGGTGGGAGCAGTGCTACTAAGGGGTGGGTTAACCTGCCCCCCATATACACCCTGCACACAGGTGTGGATGTGTGGGGGCTGTGCTGGATGTAGGACAAGAGCCACCTGACCTGGAGCCCTATATAAGGCAGGTAGCTCTAGCTTGTCCGTCATACGGTAGAGTGTGGTCCCCAGTGCCCCGTACTCGCTTCCAACCGGGAGTGTAGGCTGATTCTAGTAATCCTCACACCGCTGTCTGTTGTTTAAACCCAACACCAGAGTCTCCCCAGTGTTCTAAAAAGACACCCTGAGACATAGGCCAAAGTAGGACCCGTCCCACGGATCCCCTACACACAACCTATACTGTCCATTGTTGTAAAAGCAACAAGTAAACGACACCTACCTCTACACACGATGCAGGAGGAAGGAAACCACCAGCCGGCAGGCACGCCGGCCGAACAGGCCGCCGCCGCCGCCGCAGCAGCCGCCGCCGCCGCAGCCGCCGCTGCCGCCCCCACCGCCGGCTCCCTAGACTTCGATTTCTCGGATGAAAACGCCGAGGAAAGCCAAAGCGACGAAAATGTAGAGGTGAGCATACCTTACAATCAAGTATTATTAACCAAATACTTTAAACCTAACACCGACAACCTGTCCAAGCCGAAACCTCTTGTTAGACGCAGAGGCAGGCCGCTCAAACGTAAACGAACCCCGCCGCCCGCAACCAACACGCACGCAGGGCAGACCCCCCAACCACCCCTTACGAGCCCCTGCCCCGCCGAGAGCACCGACAGGGGTTCGGAAATGTCAGCAGACATCGCTACCATACATTTCCATGCGCGTTCAAATACCGACACGCCCCGCACGGTGCTCAAACGCCGTAGACGGACACAGACTGCCGGAGAGACGGAAAACCCACTCTCCCAGTCTTCCGAGACAGCCGACAGGGCTACGGAAACGCCTCGCACCGACCCCGCACTACGACGGGAGCCGAAACAAGGCCCGCCTATCCAAAATGAGCACCGGGAAGGGGAAGGGGGTGACCAAAACCGTCCCCCCACTCCTACCACACAAGCCAACAACGCCGAAACGCCCCTCACGGCCCCCGGCACCGAAAAGGCCACGGCTCCCCCTCACGCCCCACCTAATTTGGAGGCACGGATCCCCCAGACGGATCCCCCCGTGAGGCTAGGCCCTCCAAATGTGAATCTAACTATAAAACACACACTGCATAACATTGATTTAGCCCAGGTTTTACAAAAAGCAACCAACCAAATCATGAAAACCAGAGACCTAAAAAAGTCTAAAAAAGTTCTCTCTAACGGTAATAAAAACCAAACTGACCCTAAAAAAGTCATACCCACCCCCACACCCTCACCACAGTCGGACTCTTATGAGTTCAACTTCAGTGAAGGGGAAGATACCAGTGACACTGAAACACCTGACACTGATAATCTTTTGTCTTTACAGCCGGAATTTCAACTACACGAACTACCCGGGGAGATCAAAGACATCTACAGAACCCACAGACATAACGTCATCGAGGCCGGCAAACACGGCGTCCGTAAGGCCTTCAGTGACAAACTACTGGCGACCGACCGTTATGAGGCCTGGGCATGGGGTTACACTCCCCCCCACCCGTGGATGCTGAAACATCCCCCGCTCATCAAAAGCCTCACAGCTATCTCCAAAGATGCAGCTCGCCTCAAAACCGAGGCAGTCAGCAACTTCCTCAACACGGAGATTACCTCTACGCTGGCCCAGGCCCGCATCGCTAGGGATTGTGTGAACACCAACATTCCAACAAATGCGGGCACCGCAGACGAGATAAAAACACTCATGGAACGCGCATATGGCAACGTAGCTGATGGCACCACCAGGGAGACTCGCAGGATGTACCGCGAACTCAATGGTATCGCCAGGAAGGGTCTCAAAAAATTGGAGCCCTTTGCCCTGAACCCCGTTCAAGGCCAGCTCTCCAACACAGCCTTCAAAAAAGGCCCCAGGAAACCTAAACAGCCTCAACAACCAGGGGGCAACCGCAACAAGGGACCCCGCAACACTGGCGGGCAACCCCGTGGAAACCAAGGCAACCGTGGCGCCAAACGCAGCCGCGGGGGCCGACCCAGAAACCAAGGCCGCAAACGGGCCGCGGATGAGAATTGGGGATCGGATCTCGTAGAACAGGAGAACAACCCCAAACAGTTCGGACACGTCCACAATCCAAACAAGAAGACTAAATGACTATCCGACCCTCTCAATGACAAAAACAATCTTGACAATCTTGCTGCTTTGTACAATGAAACAATCACAGAATTAAAAGATCTTGTTATTTACCCTGTTGTTGATGTCAGTTCATTTAATACAAATGACATAGAGGTAGACCAGACTGTTGAAATAAAAAACAACAGGACCGGTCCCCTCGACAATAAGTTAGTAGTAAACCTGTCCTCCCACAGCCTCTCTGAACCAGAACAAACTCTGCTTGAGAAAGGCCTCAAATTGTGCCCCACTAGGTTAAGAACAGAACCCAGTGACCTCAGAAAAGAATTGGATGCTTTTCACCACAAACTGAGAACCATCCACTATTGGTCTAAGGATGATGATCTCCAGGACCGGGGAAAATACCCAGAACTGGAGTCAGCACCCTATTCCAGAGAATGTGACTTGAAAAAATTCAAAGCCCCATCCTCTTGGAAACCACCCAAAGGCTCTTTAAACCTAGAGACTTATATTTCATTAAATGAAATCTGCTTGAATAAAAATGAACCTGTAGGCAACATAAAACAAAATGTCACCCAATGCGAACGCAAAGCACTGAGAACTCTTGCCCGCAACAGGAACCTCACTATCAAACCAGCAGACAAAGGTGGTGCTTTGGTCATTCAAAACACGAGTGATTATGTAAAAGAAGCAAACAGACAACTCACTGATACCAACACGTATGTCAGACTGGCATCAGACCCCAGTAAAACCTACATGTTGGAAATCAATGAATACGTGAACTCCCTAGTAACAAAGGGGGAAATCACCAACAAAATAGCAGGCCTACTAACCAATAATGAGGTCAGAACACCTCATATTTACTTCTCACCAAAAATCCATGGAGGGGTAATACCACCCCCCGGCAGACCCATTGTTAGCGCAAATGGATGTGCCACTGAGAAAATATCTGCATTTATAGATATCTTTCTCAGACCCCTGGTAAAAACCATTAGATCTTATGTAAAAGACACCACAGACTTCATCAACCTAATTGAAAGTCTAGACCCACTACCAGAGAATGCCATCATTGGCACCCTGGATGTAGGCTCCCTCTATACAAACATCCCTAATGATGAAGGTATGGAAGCTGTTTCTAGGATGCTGCATAACAACCGGCATCCATGGTCAAATCCCAAGAGCGACTCACTCTTGGACCTACTGAGATTTGTTCTAAGAGAAAACAACTTTCAGTTTAATGGCAAACACTACCTACAAATAGGTGGAACTGCCATGGGCACCAGAGTGGCGCCCTCCTATGCATGCATATACATGGGAGTGCTCGAGGAAGAAATCCTCGCACTTCATGGACTGAAACCCAAAGTGTGGTTGAGATTCATAGATGATATATTCTTCATCTGGGATCATGGACAAGAGGAATTAGACCTCTGGCTCCAACACCTCAACCAAGCTCACCCGTCCATAAAGTTCACCCATGAACAATCATCGGACAGAGTGAATTTCCTCGACGCCACTGTAATAAAACCCAGTGACGGCAAACTGTATACGGATCTGTACTGTAAACCCACAGATTCCCACAGTTATCTGCTATTTGACTCCTCCCACCCACCTAACTGTAAGAAGAGTCTACCATACAGCCAAATGCTCAGAGTCAAACGAATCTGCAGCAGAGAAGCTGACTTCAAAAGGCACATCAAAGCAATGATAGGCCACTTCAGAGCTAGAAAGTACCCAGATGAAATTCTGGCAAAAGCACTAGTGAAATGTAGCACAATGAGTAGAGAAGAACTACTCAAACCCACACCCAAAGAGAAACAACTTGAGATCCAAGAAAAGATCTTCATGACCACAACATTTAGAACCAATGATTACACGCTAGAAAAAATAGTGCTGGAAAATTGGGACCACTTGGGGAGATCAAAATCCACCAAGAGAATGCACCGGAGGGGAATTTGTAGGAGTTACAAGAGACCCAAAAATCTCAGGGATCACTTGGTGAGAGCAGCTACCAATTATGACCCATCAGTAACTGAAAGCAAACAACCCAGAATTGGGAAGAAAATGTGCAAGAGGAAAAACTGCCCTCATTGCAAGAAATTGGACAAAAGTGGACGCATATTAAAATACGACTCCACACTCAGCTATGAGACTAAAAACATAGTCTCATGCTGTAGCTCAAATCTCATCTACTGCCTGGAATGCACTAAATGCAAGATCAGGTATGTAGGAGAAACACAGAACCCTCTGAAGGAAAGACTTCGGAGCCATGTGTATGAAACAAACAAATGCAACCTGAAAACGGATGTACAATACCACTTTGGCCTGCCCGGTCATAACATGGACCGGGACATGAAGGTATACGTCCTGGATTACGTATTTGAACATCCAGAAAGCAAGAGGGCACTTAAACTGCGCCACTTGATTGAGTTCAACTGGATTTACCGTCTAGGAACTCAGGCTCCAAGGGGTTTAAACACTATGGATAGTGTGTATGGTTGAAGCAAACACTCATGCCTCGTAGTAAAAATTTTGTACCGGAACATTTTTTATTTAACAAATAAAAAATGCATGGCCCCCCTTCTGTTAACACAGGAGGGGTCAGGCACATTGTACCAACAATACTTTGCACCTGGCCAAAACCGGAAGAACACAGATTTTGCTAAGTCAGTTATTCACTGCGGCTTCACCCATACTACCGGGACAAGTTCCAGCTCCACGGCTAATCCACATTAGCCACACATCACCCCCCCAAAAGGGGTTCCCAAAAAGGGGACAGCACACTGAGCAATTTTTTCAGACCAAGTCTGGCGAAAAAACTCCAACCAACCCCTTTGGTAAAGGGTTGGGGGGCAAGTCTATTAACTCTTGCCCTACACAGGTACAGTCCCATAACCAGCAACTAGCAGGCTTGGCACAGGACATACCTCCCCACCACCACCAAACTCCTGATGAGACTAATGTCGAAACCGTATACCAGGTTAACCCAGGGACCCCATAAAAATAAACCTCATGAGGAACCCTAATCATTATTTTTTAATAAAAAAAAAAAATAAAACCCTTATGTACATAGTACACATGGGACTGGTGGCAAGTCCAACACAAACTTGGGCCACCAGAAAAACCCCAGTACCCACTACTCCCAGGTGGGAGCAGTGCTACTAAGGGGTGGGTTAACCTGCCCCCCATATACACCCTGCACACAGGTGTGGATGTGTGGGGGCTGTGCTGGATGTAGGACAAGAGCCACCTGACCTGGAGCCCTATATAAGGCAGGTAGCTCTGGCTTGTCCGTCATACGGTAGAGTGTGGTCCCCAGTGCCCCGTACTCGCTTCCAACCGGGAGTGTAGGCCGTTATGACCATAGTGGGAAACACCCCAACTACTCTCAGTCTAACTGTGTGGCCAAGAGGCTGAATTATGAATTACAGAAAGTTGCATTTTGCATCAGTCTCCTGAGGCGGACGCTGTGGACCTATGGCCTGCTGTCACTTGTCTGAAAGGATTCGGCCTCCTATGGTGTTAGATTATTTCAGGAGAAATGAGGACTGAATGCCTTTTTTAGCATGATCTCCTCAAATGTGCAACCAGAATATAACCAGAACAAACTGTATTTATGAACCAGTGCATCTATTTTAACACTAGTTATTTGTGATCATTTTAGCAAACAATACAGGAAGGTCCCTTTCCATAATACTCACAACATTTTATGAAAGCAATTTGAATTGGCTTAAGGATGTTGTGTTTAAGGTTATAAGTCGATTACAAGAGCTACTAGACTACCCACCTCTTTGTGAGTCTGTCCATGTATTGCTCGGAAAATGAAAAGTCCTTTCTACCATGAACACTTTTATTTCTTTGAAATAGGATATGATCTTTGGAAATTAATCCCTCAGAGCATTCTACCCTAACATTCCCAATAGGATACCATCAATCTAAGATTACATCAGTCTTTAGATCGAAACTAAGTTTGATGGATGTTTAAATAGGGCAAACCATACATCCATCATTCACATCTTTGGATTACATGGTACATTGCTATAACAGGCGTTGAACATTCTAGACTGGTGCTATGCCATTAAATTTTATGCCACTCCTTACCATGGCCGGCCATATTGACATGTGATGAAGGATCTGTCACTTGGCTCTGGGCTGAGGCAACATACCTACCGATAATGTAGACCCCTCTAGATAGAAGCATTGCTGTTTACAATATATTGGTGTTTGTTTCAGTTTCTTTAACATCTGAGTAGAAAATATGCTGAAAGTATTGATTTTTGGAATCCTCAAAATCATGTGGACATATTTTAGGTTATACCAAAAGTGATGAATTCACTTTTTCTTTAGATATTGCAATGTCAGCTATAATTAATGGTTAATGGCTCCTAAAAACTGTCCTCCCATTCAATGGACAAATAGACTCTTAAGGTGGATCGCTACCTCTTGAATATAGACCCACTGCGCAGGTATCTGCGCATATAGCTTAAATGTATCAGAATGAGCTAATATTATATAATTAGATACATATACATGCTGACTAACCCATATTATAATATTGTGAAATTTCGAGCAAAATTAAGCATTTTATTGGACTTTGGATATTTGATATATTTGTAACCAATGATATTTACTATTTCTATCACAAGTTAGAACAATGGAAATATTTACCAATAACTCATCATCTAGAATGAATTAGATCTCATTAAGCTACTCGAAATAGCCAAGGGTATAAATTGTAGCCATTTTATACCCTGATCCTAGCCTTTTCACACCTAATTTTTAGCTTTAAATATTGAAAGATTGAAAGATTTAAGCCGATTTCACAATATTTTTTAACTTCAAAGGCCAAAAAAACTAAAAATATGCGTGGGACCCCCCATCAAAATCACTTTTGTATGTTAGCAAATGACCTGATAAATTTTTTGTGAGAAATAAAAAAAATTCTGTTAATACTGAATACTATTTTTAGCCAATAATCCTACAAAATGATGCCAATTTATTCTTACTCTTTTCCAAAACATCTTATTTTTACCGAGAATGCCATTGCATACAACTGTAAAATAATTTTTGCAATAAAGTTGAACATATAGGCGTTTCACATGTGAGGTTTGACATTTGTGTGCATAAAGGTTGATATAAAAACAAATCATGGAAGTTTTCACATTTTTTTCTATTTTTGTGTGAAAAATGAAAATACTTTAATTTTTCAAAATTCTGTATTAAAAAAAGTAGCTCGGGACCCCCCATTTTTCTTTCCATTTTCCGATTCTACATGATTTAGACTGCATGAAGAAAAAAAATAGAGAGATTCTGCTAACTTTGATCAAAGGGTAGCGACCCACCTTAAACATAACTTTTATTGACAAAAAGGACTTGAAATATTGTTGGAGAAACTTTCCATATTGAATTGATTGACACTAATGCAATGTCATCAACTTGGGTTAATCAAGGCTAAAGTGATTTTGGAACAGGCCAACCTCTATCAGATCTTGTCCCAAAAAGTATGGTAAATAAAAGTTGTTCTTTGTTTGCATCGAAAGTCCCTCCCTTCCTATAGCAGTCTAGACCAGCCCATCTCCCTTTCCCCTGACATGGTCCTTATGATAATCATGATGTAGTGAAAATTATTTTGGTCAAACTTGTATGGAGTGCAAAACAACCAGGGTAATGAAATCAACTGATAACCATGACTTCCCATCATGTATAGCATTTGTTCTGTGGTCATGACTGGTCATAACTAGGGAGGATAGTAATGAAGGCAAATGCCAAAACAACTTAAATTGACAAGATCAGCATTTCTACCTTTTGGTCTCTTTATGCATGTTCTAGGGGGCCGAGATCCAACTGATTAGGTTAGGATGTATCACATATGGTTTTCCCACTCCAAGTACATTGAGAGCAATTTGGAAACCGTCAATCCCCTCAATAAACACACACTGGAGCCATGTTAGAATGAGCACAGGTTAAACCAGCAGAAGTACATCTAGTCTATGCCTAAATGTTCCATAGTAGAGATTGAACACCAACCCCTAGCCCTACCACACACACTCCTACTGAGCTGGTCCCCTCTGAAGGTCGCTAACTATGGTAGAAGGTGATTAGGGGTAGGGACCTACTGCATTGTGGGTACAGCTGGCCAGTAATTCATACCACATATTGATACATGTATGCATCAATAGATGTGAGGAAGAGAATCAGAACTCTTAATCTAGTTCTAATGAGGATCTGAGAGTTGTTGTACACTAGATTGGGCTCTAAGTAGTCCAGGTAAATGCAATACCTGAAACTGTAAATGACTTGTATATTGACTGTTTCATATCATAATAAAGCTTTGCTAAACTGGGAGTGCTACATGAGATAATGTCCCTTAGCCCTTTAGTTTTACATTGTAATATAACAGAATCTTCTCAAGGGCTCAAGTTGCCAAAGCACCCATATTAATATTTGATAAGTTTAAGTTCACTAGCTACTTGTGACAAAATGTTGTTCTCAATCCTTTTAAGCAGAAACACTGTAATTAGAGAAGTGGGATTTGCATCTAATTCCACTTGGCATGAGTAGCTCCGGGATCAAGCTTCTGATGGGCTCACAGGCTTAGTATTGAATGGAGCAGGCATGTAATGGTGTTCATATATGTCGGGGGGGGGGGGTGATTGTGAGGGAATAATTCTGACAGTTTTATGTCGGTGGCAGGTGATATGAGTAGACCAGAGTATAGTATTACTTCTAGGAGCACAGTGGGGAAAGAGCCCATCAGGAGGCAAAAATCAATGTTTGTCTTCCATTGATTTTGAAAGAAACACCAAGAGAGATTGTGAAATGTGTCGATTCACACCAACCATGTTATGCTGGGAGGATCTCTAGGAGGGCCGAGATCCGACTGATTAGGCTGAGATGCATCATGTATTTATATATGGTTCTGCTCCTCCTTGAACATTGAGAGCAATGTGGAAACTTCATCCCCTCATTAGATACATACTGTAGCCATGACAGAATGAATGCAGGTAAAACACACCTACATCTTGTCTGTCCTAAATAGTCTATATTAGAGCATAGACACTGCCCCTAGCCCACACACACCCCTGCTGAGCTGCTACCCTATAAAGGTTGCCTCTATGTTAGAAGGATATTAGGGGTAGGGACCTACTGACATGCACCCACTTAATTGTGGGTCCAGGTGGCCCTTAATTTATACCACGTATTGGTACATGTATTGATAGATGTGAGGAAAAGAATCATAGCTCTTAATCTAATTGTCATCATGCGCAGATGAGAGAATGGTGAATATAAAATGTAAAAAAATGTAAGGGACCTGTACAATGACTATTTGTTTTCATTATTAAAGCTTTGCTACACTAGAGGCGCTAGAAAAAGCTTAGCCATTTGGTTTAAAATTCCAATATAACAGAAACCTCTCTAGGGCCCAAGTCACCAAAGTCTTAATTAGATAAGATTAATTACACCAGCTACTTGCTACAAATGTGTTCTACATCATTTTAAGCAGAAGCACTGTAATTTGAGAAGTGGAATTAGCCTCTAATTCCACTTCTGCTCATGAGTCACTCAAGGATAAAGTTATTGCCAGGTTCATTGAACTCTCATCGAAGGGAGAAGGCATATCTGGTAATATGAGTAGACCAGAGTATAGTATTACTTCTGTCAGGAGGGCAGTGGGGAAGGAGCCACCCAGGAGGCAAAATCCATTCTCCTTGTTCCATTGATTTTGAAAGAAACACCAAGAGAAATTGGGAAATGTGTCAATTCACACCAAGTATGTTTTGCTGGGAGTACCTCCTCCCAAGCTATAAGATAATAGCAGATAGAAAATATTAATAGTTCATCCTTCAAATGAATGGGTACCCTAGGAGGGACGTGATTCCCAATACATGCAGAGACATGTTTATGCGAAGTTCTCCTTTGTTCTAACGTATATATACGGAAGTAAGGAAGGGGACATAGCTGTATATTTTATGGAATCCACACATTTTTCTCCCATCCCTGGAAGAATAAGTTAGAACGGATTTTGCACAGTACCTCATTCCCATTGTATAGGTTACTTTGCTACAAATAAAAAAGTTGAGGGATGAGTACACACAGCCATGTATACTCCATCATTGATTTAAATCGGCTAATGATTGATTTGAGATGTGGAATCATAATATGAGCACAGTTATACTTTCTCTGACACACATAGCAAGCATTTGTGAATTAGATAGAAATAAATTTACAATTTTATTTGGACCAAGCTTAGGCTAAACAGAAATTGCTAATAAATGGATGTTTGCTCAGAGTAATTATTCACGGATGGTAGTTGGATGTTGTGGATGGGTCTTCTATGCGATTCACAGACATGACCATTTTCAAATAAACCTCACGCAACAGCACCACTGTTTCAAGGCTAATGAAGGACTGTGCATCAAACATTGGAGGCCTGTTTAAATTAGAGTCTTGTGTCATTTCTGACATGAAGGGAATGGGAAATTTGATTTACTGTTTCACAACGACTGCCCACACTGCAGATGTAATTAGAGATACAGCGCTTTGGCATTCATTATAAATGAGTACTGAAGAGTCCACTTTGCAGCAGTAATCCAGGCATGAATATAAAATGTGCAACACACACCTGAGCACTATATCTGTGTCGCTTTGTATTTAAGCACTGTCATCTCCTTTGTCAATTTTTTTTCCTCATTTACATTGCATATCATGTCTTTACTAAAACAGAATACTTTCATCTCACCTTCTACCTCATATCTGTTTTTGTATTCCCCATATCTCTATTGGTCTCTGTACCTTGCTATTTCTCGTATACATTGTTGTTTCTGCCATCCCAGGTAACAAGTTGAAGTTGTTTCAACATTCTTTTAACGTCATTTATAGAGTGAAATAACGTTTATTTGGCATCTAGCCTAACTCCATTTCATGGACTCAATTCAACGTTGAATTAAGGTTGAAAAAATGTTCAGCTAGGGGTAAAAAAACGTTGAGATAATACACACATTCTATTGCAGTTTGAGGATCATATATGTTGTCTGATATCATTTACATTTATTTTACACTGTTTGCCCAAGCTTACAAAGCTCAGGTTGAGATAAGAATACTCTCTATTAGGAAGTATGTATACTTTCCAACAGAGAGTATCCTAACGTATTTATTCATACAGAATACTTTATGAATACTCAGAATAGGTCTTATCTTTCTCTGAATGCTACAGAGTGGGTGTGTCTGCATCACACATCATTATACAGGCTTATTATTATTATCATTTAATCCAATTTCTTTTAGTCACGACATATTTATACACTTAATGATAATGTAAAGTTCAATATATACATATCAGACATTATTGGCTTGATCAATTAAGAAGAATATATGAGCACAGCATCGAAACTAGTTCTATAAATGGCTGAACTGCCATCTGGTGAGTTTGGTTGGAATTTAAGAAAAACATTAATTAAACGTTTAACCAATCGGTTAAATGAACGCTGGTTTGAGTCCACAAAAAGACGTTGAGCAATGTTAAGCATAGGTTACCTGAAAAACATTAGTTTGCAAACTGTGTTATAACATTAAACCAGCATTTCTAAAACCACGTTATCCACAAAAACATTGAGTCAACCTTGAAAGAATGCAGGTAGAAAAACGTTGGTCCAATTTACCAACAGTGAATGTTGATTAACGTCAATCGAATGTTTCTTGTTACCTGAGATAGCAGGATGCACAAGCACATGCCCCTCAGGTGATGATAACTCAGGCTAGATCTATAATTATAATCCTAATACATATAGGGAGGGAGTATCAGTTACAATGGCCACATAATAGATACAGTATAGAAAATTTAGCTATGAATACATTATGATCACCACCTTGTTATAATTTACTTGCCTTGATATATTAACCCTTTAAGGCCGACCAAATCATCACAGATCAGCTGTAGGGGGTGGGGCATTTTTACATGAACTGTACCAGGGCCGAGCCTTTGCTGAATTCCATAGAGTTAAGATGACTATAGTTGATGCTCGGCCCCCATGGCATCAACTATAGTCGATGCTCGGCCCCCCATGGCATCAACTATAGTTGATGCTCGGCCCTAAAGGGTTAACTGAATATCTTCCTCCTGAATTATATTCACAATTATCTAATCGAACCACTATCCTGATATAAAAAATGGAAAATAAAACCCAGAAAGCTTCAGGTAGTTCATAATATGGTATTGGCTAGGCCTATGAAAGTCTTGACAGTTCCATCAGAAGTATCTAATGTAGATTTTATGTCCCCCTCTAGATGCCCAGAGGCATACCTAATGCAAGTTTCAACCCATTTATAGGAAATTAAATCCCACTGAAGTCACCTTACTGACCCCTTACTCCTCCTTGACATCTAAGACTTGAGAAATCTCTTCCCCTTAGCTAATCAGCGCTTGTATTCAGTATCCTTTGAGGTAGATTTAGCTGTAGTTGAATAGAACATAGATTAGAGATAAGTAAGGACAAGATGTTAAGGGGCAGTAGGGGATCCGAGTCTCATAGGGATGTGAATTGAGGGTGTTGCTTGGATAATAGCCGTACAAAATGCAAGTGATAATGAGACACTCTAGGGACTCTTCTCGGTAGGGACTTTGAAAATCTCTGCTTTTATTTCACTTGGGTATAGGATCAACCTTGGATAGTTTGCAGCTAATGCCAGTCTGTACTATGGGGACCAGCCAAGTTGTATTACAGTAACGTGCCAGTTGCATGTGGTGAGAAGACTTTGCCTCCAGATAATTTTCAACCCAGCATCATTGACTTTGGTGAATGGCATAATTAGTAGTATATTTGAAGCACCTTTGATGTATGTCCTTTTGTAATTTTAACTATTTGTAATTTTGACACACCGACAGGAAATGTAATTAGCAAAGTTTGTATAGTAGGTGGAGATGTCAATGAGAACTGTTTTGTCCTGGTGTGAACATTGTTGTGCACCGGTCTATTTATCTATTCATTCATCTATTTATTTATTCTGCAATAAGGAACAGCTCATTGCTTGGGCAATGATATCCGGACCATACTCACAGCATGCTTAACACTTTTAAACTAAATTTTCAAGGCTAAGTCTTTTATACACTCTGGACTGTACATCCATATATTAGATGTATGGAGAAAATGTTGACAGTAACCCTAGTGCAGGGTTCACATAGGTGTCACTATGGGTGACAGTCTCATTAATAACTGCCACAAGGCCACTGACAGGTCAACTCTGACACCAGATTACCTGCCTCTTCTGATACATTATCGATAGAACTCAGTTGTGCATCTGAGATTTCATCCATCTTCTGCTATTAATTGGATTAGGCACCCTACTCCACCATCCAAGATTAAAGTATCGTCATGCCATCAATAACCTGCATTTTATTTTCTTCAACGTATTGTATGGTTTACCATGCATGAAAAGAAAGCCTCCTCAGCGACAATCAATAAAGAAGAAATACAAATCAATTGCTGTTCATGGGAGTTTTTAATGGCATAAAAAAGAGGAATGTGTCAGAAATACAAACCAACATCTTCAGTAACATCACTGTTCTATCTTTTTTTGTCAAAAGGAATATGACCACATATCTGAGCATGGCAGGCTCTTTAGATTAGTGAGATTGAATGAAAAAGGGAACATTAGTGCACCCTGCACTAAGGGTCCTTTTCACACATTATCCCACATATAACATAAAACGTCTGCCGTAAAGAATGGTACCTCTCATTTGCTTAGACTAAAATGGCTAGACTTGTGTTGGCAACAAAGCCTGTAGCAAAGCATTATGAAGTAAATTGTCTCTAGATGCTCCAAATACCATCAGCTTTGTTGTTGTGAAGACACAAACCAATTTGTTCTCACTAAGTAGGCTCCATGTATCTATTGTATCTCCATGGGACAGGACCATATGGTTAGCCATGGTGGAAAGCATCTGGGTGTTGTCTATTATAATAGAACTTCCATGACATAGAGTGGAGAACAGGCAGTTGCCAGCCTAACAATACTGGGTCCTCTCCCCCTTTGGCTCTGATCCAGGGATCACACTCTCACAGCAAGAAAATAATCTTCCTTTCTGCCAGAGGCTAATTTGAAGTCTCTTCAGGCTCCTCAGTTTGATGGCTGGGTCTTCCCGACTCCTACTCAGAGGAACATTTCCTGACCATGTCCATCCCCTGCCCTCTTACTCAACAGGTGAAATGTCCTTCCTCCTCTACCCTCTGGAGATTGAAACACCTAAGGATGGAATTGCCATCTTTTTCTGGTCACAGTTGCACCAATCTAGAGAGTGAACATCAAAGTCCCGTCAGACAACCTTCTCCCTCTCCTCACTATACACACACTCCCCCTTAGCCCTATAATATTGCTGAGCATGTAGTAAACAATTGACAATCACCATCTCGATATAGATATATCTTTGTTCTTTTGATAAATTATCACCTCTAGTTGAAAACCTAGGAAACTAGGGCTTGTTGTCCCCCCTTGTTTTGGGTGACTGAGGCTATAGTAGGACAGAGTGGGTGTGATGAGGCCTGCAGTTGGTTGCTGATGAGGTGATGCATTGACATGGGTTCAAGGCCATGGATGGTGGAGGTCAGAATGGATGGGGTGAGGGTGATAAAGGGTTAACTGAAGATGACAGAGGAAGACAGCAGGTTCGGACAGGTGAGATTGGGAATTGCTCATTTCTTTTAAACAGGGGAGGGAAAAGAAATGTTGACGCCTTGACTAGGGGTTGTAGAGAATTAAGACACCTCATAGAGGGCTAAAAGATATCCCACCTGTTTTGAGAGAAAAGATTCTGCCCACTTTGTGTGAAATTTACAACACCCTCCCCTGTTGTTATTAAATAATCTCTTAGTCAACCTGGATGACTCCTGGGCATGCATGTGGCATCTGGAAGGGGGCACAAGGGTGTCCTAACAATACACATAGCCTCTCAGCTTTAGCTCTGTGATACCACAACTCCCTCTCAACTATCAGGAGGAGTATGTTTACCAAGAGTTTAGACCGAACCTTCTTCTAATTTTCTATGCGTTTCCACCCATCCAGAAATATCCTTAGGTACTTGCAGAAGTTGAGATATGAGAACCCACACGCCACATACTCCCTCCCTCATACTACAAACCGTCACCATGGCCAACAAGAAAATTGCTAAGAAAGATTTGGACCATCACTTAGAATTACAGGCATCGGCTACGGCCAGCATAAGTGTCTGCCTCTCCTTCTATGCCCTCAGGTAATTACGAAACCACCTCAAAGTAAGCACCTCTCCTACAGACTAGCACGGGCTTACAAATAGGGTCATTTTGCATCAAGAATACTACCTCTCCTGCTTTACTCCCTAACCCCTCTTCACTTACCCATGGGAATCACTTTCATAATCAGCTTACTGTACCTCTATCTTGACACATCAAGCAACCTGCCAAAGCACTTGCAGGAAGCAAATCAGCAAATCAGTCCACTGAAAATCATCTAATAATTTGTAATGTCTTTTATGATCATTAATTATTTAAATTACCACATACTTAAAAAAAAGGCACACCTCCAAGAAATAAATATATTGTGGTTTAAATGTACGAGGCAAACTTCTTTGAGCTTGCTGTACTAATGGTAAATTGGACCTTTGTAAACCTTGGTAACTAGTGTGACATGTAGTATACACCCTCCCTCCTTCAGCCTCCTCCAGCCTCCTCCAGTGTCCTTGTACCCTGCTCTGTCTAGTCACCAACTGCCCCTGGAAGTGTGAATTCAATTAACCCAGCAGAGGTTCTCCAGTGACTCCACACATTATCCCCTACATCCCCTTCTTCTCACTTCCTCCTGCCACCT
Source organism: Harmothoe impar (assembly GCA_947462335.1). NCBI lineage: Eukaryota > Metazoa > Annelida > Polychaeta > Phyllodocida > Polynoidae > Harmothoe > Harmothoe impar. The sequence continues at coordinate 55,160,576 of OX381716.1, forward strand.
CATCCCCTCCTCTCCTTACCCTCTCAGCAGTGTCTCATCACTGTCAGTTTCCATGCACAGCTATAGCCTATTTAGTGTGTAGTTTCTACTCCAAAGCTTGAAAAACATGGAATGTGTCATAGTGACCTTTTGTCGCTTAGTCGCAGATGCAGAGTAAAACTAGAAAAAAAAAGTGATATTATTACTGGTAGGGAACTAATAGTAGTAAATTAACGTTAAATATTCATTGATTTCATACTCTTATGGTTGGAAAAAAAGTTAAATTAAGGTCATTTTGATTTACTTTTTAAAAACAAGGTATTCATCAGAGGTTAATTTTCTCTACTTAGACTTGTCATTATTATTAATCTGACATTAATTGGGTAGACGAGTATGGAAAGTACTAAAAGAAACATCTTGGACAACTTTCCTGTATCAGTTCGTGTTAAACATGGTATAGATAAGCATCATTATCCTGAAGCCCTATTGAGGTAGTCATCAGTAATCAATCTCCCTCCCACGCACACCTCAGATAGCAGACTTTGTGGGCTTTACCCGCCACAATCTGCCATCACCGTCTCTCATTACCTCACATGATTAGGTCATGATGCCCCAGGATACTGTCACCATATAGACTTATGTGGGTTGACTCCTGAGGCAATCTGTACATAGATACTGTAAATGAAGATATTTTCGCTGGTATAGATTCTTGCGGAGTTGCTAAAAGTACAGCTTTGTGCGGATTTGAATTCACAGATTTCAGAAATTTGGCACTTCAATTTAATACCGTATAGATGTTCACTGTGTACATATTTGTACCCAATATTTTAATTCTTGAACATTACAAACATATGTACAGCACAAAAATTATCTTTGTAGCTTGATATGTGCACATATAAATGTCAGTGTCTATGCTTTGACAACATTATTGCAGTCTTCAATGCAATCTAACACAGATAAATCAGAGCCAACTTGCAATGGGGAATTCCCTGTTTTCAAAGCAGGCACAAGAATAGACCCAGAGGCTGCCTGTCTGATGTAAGGGAGAACTAAGATGGTGATGGACATGGGATGCCCCTGAGCTGCTCCCCAAGCACCTCTCTGAGTGACTGAGAGACCAACATGAGCTGCTCCTGCCATCCTGCACCCAGTGACTGATAGGCTTAGTTGAAAAGAGGTGTAAGCCGTAGACCTTGGGAAATGATACATTATTGCGAAATATATATACTCCTACACATATTATTATATTTGTGTCTTTCCCCATCCTACCTCATTCATACATATAAGTCATATTATTTTACTTACATTTTTAGAGCACTCATTTTCAAAACTAAAAGGTATTGGATGCATCTTACATATTATGTCAGTGAATATGTCAGGCGCAGAATCAGAACCAGCACTAATCCGGAATTGCTTTGGCACAATTCCAGAACTGCACAGGGCAATTCCGGAATTGCTCCCTATTTACATTGGGCAGTTTCAGAATTCCTAACTATTCTACACATAAAACATTTAGATATATTTGTCAATGTTGTTTGAGTAAGATGCCCATCCCCTTGGAGGTGTAATAACATTCAGTAGGAAGTCCCTATGCATCCCACACCTCACAGTAGGTGTGAACAAGGTGTGACAGTAATGTCTCTTGCGTGATAAAACAATTGGAGTTCAGTTTCCTTTAACCCAACAAAGAGCTAACTAATACAGTAAACTGTCTTTGCAAATACTTTTTTAATCCTACTTTTCTGTTTGTGTAGCTTACTAACTTATTTCAAAAGACTTGTTACTGAGATGTAAAAGTTCCGATATTCCGCAAATTCCGATATTGCGCGTGACAAATATACTGTGAGGAAAACTACAGCAAATATATGGTATACACTGGTATAGCAGGCTGCAGCTCAGGCTTTCACACCTTCTCCAACCAGAGACTCTGCTGCATGTGTGTCACATTAGATAAAATACTGATTTAAACTCATTATAATTCAGAAATGCAATGGACCATGCACATAATGCATCCAAAAGTTGGTAGCTGATATACTCATTTATATACTAGATAGGTTTATAAATTTCGCAAATATCATATAAAAATCGCAAATATGATCATATAAAAGCTATAGTAAGAACACAGTGCTATACAAGAACGGCCCTCTATACGAGGCTGAGCGACCTGCAAAACAAACCTGGGTGGTTTGTCCAGTCTGTGCTGTATATCTGGGTAGTCTTCCACCTGTTCAAAGAGTGACATATTCTCCTTTTGCATTTTTTGAGCATCTTATATTCAAAGATGACAACAAGGTGAGGTTGAAACACAATCTTTGTATGCGCATTATATTATTACACTTTCTACGATAAAGCGTATAATTATCACTGCTTTAGACAGTCATGGGGTCCCTGTAAATTCCACAAAGCTGAAATACACTCTGCCATACTTTTTGGGCCAAATTATTTACCTTTCAAATGACCATCATTAATTTGCCAAACCTGGCTGCCATTGCTTTTTCTTCTTCTCCTGTGCCAACACTCTTGAAGGGGAACGGTCTGATACAAATCATCCATGCATCGAAAGGCGTATGGAAACCTCTCTTAACCATTTTCCCTTTTTCCCCAGCCAATTACCCAATGTGTTCCTTCTGATGTTGCTCATATAATTATCACAGTCTATTTTCCTTTTCTGCAGGTGAGAATTGAGCTGTTGTCGTTGCGTGATCTCTGTGGGGACAAGGAAGGAGGGCAACCAGTTGGCGCGTATGTAAAATATGCATTATAAAAACTCCTCTACTTTCACTTCTGGCCCCTTCTGGGTATTTCCGACATGCATGCCGTAGTGGCAGAAAGTGCAAGTAGGAGGTTACCCCTCCAGCTACACAGGGCCCCCCGCAGCCCTTTTGAAAGAGAAAAAGGCTGGTGACCAGTTGCTACCGGAAATTGAGCAACCCTAGGCCAACAAAAGGACTTGTCGTCTGCTTCCTGTCACAGTTGCCAATGGTAGAAACAGGGAGAGTCAGCATCTTGTCAGACAACCACATACCTACCTACCCCCCTCCAAGGAGGAAGCCATATCCTTGGTAGCCATATGGATATTATACTGTCACAGTAATGGAGATGGCAGTTTCTCTAGAACAGACAGGAAAATATTGGCAAATTCTTCTTATGAACAGATCCCACAAATAAGACATTATGCTGAAACTACATTTTTGCCTACCAGAAATGTGCCATACCATTCAACAACTGTTTAATTGTTCAATAGGGAATTTTGTTTGTATAGAGGGGCAATTCAAAACAAAATATTGAGAAGGGCAATTGTCTCTGAATTTCAGATAATATGCAACGAAGCATGGGGAAGAGTATTGATCCACAGATTCTCACTTAGGCATTGTGTCATGGGTGGGTCTAACTATTTCCATTCGGAACAAGCTCTTGTATACTCTATTTCACTAATACCCTCTATGTATTCTTCTCATGCCACCCATCTCCCAACACAAACCACTTCACATGCCCCTTCAACATCACCCCTACAAATTTTCACCCACCCAAAATGACTTCTCGGGGCTCAATATATTAGATTTATTCAGATTCACCCAGGGTTGAAGTGGCTGCCCAACCACTCACACAACCCCTGCCCAATTTCTAACCACCACCTTCCCCATCCTACCTCAACTGTTTGGATCAGTAACATTAGTATTGTTCACAGGGTACTTCAGGGCCAATGCAAGTGTAATAGACCCAATTCCGCTGAGCAGGTTTTTGTGTTAAGCCATGGGCTATGTTGATTTTCGAATCAGGCCTGGTCACCCTAGGTTAAAAGGTGGTTCTCTGTGTAGGAGTGGGGTGTAGTTTGGGTGAGCAGCTCATACAATAGAAGTGAGTGGTGTGGCAGGTACTTAGCATAATTGTCTGAAGGCTGGTTATGTAAACTGTGAGGCAATGGTTTGAGTTCAACCCTATTCTTGTATGTATGTATGTATGTATGTATGTAGTTCTACTCATGCATAAGATGGACTTTTCAAAGGGTGTTGAAATAAAATCAAGAATAGTAAAATCATCTAAACATTGTTTGATTTGACAAAAAGCAATCATGATCAGAAAAGATAAGGAATAATATTGTATATATGTGGTTCCAGTACTCAAAATGCATGAGAAGCAGTAACTGATTGTTATACTGCTTGATTCATGATAGGGGGGGGGTGATAAATCTACTTTTCTTCGGGGACAGGCTCAAACTATGCATTTGGGTCCAAAAACATGGGAAATCACAAAAATATTTTTTTCGGACCCCCGTAACCCCCCCGTACATAGGGTCCGAAGATCGGCCAAATAGTGAGAAAACAGCCAAAATTCAGGCTTTCAGATTCCTTCTAAAATCAAATCATGACTTATGAAAATGGTCAGAAACCTTCATATGGGACCCAAAGAGACCATTTAAAGTCATATTGTTGTGATTATAGAGGTGTTTCCCCCTCTGGTGAGGTGGTTCGTCCTCTGTAAAATACTGATAAATCAGCTATTTTGAAGGCATTTGCTCCCTTACAATCACATCCCTATACTGCCATAAAAGATCCTCAGGACACCCAATCAGGCAGATTAGACCCTTCTGGAGGGTCCCCTCTTTCTGTTAACTCCCCTCTATGAGCCCCCCCCCCCCCCTCCCAGAATGCACCAATAGCCACCAGATAACTCTCCCCCCCCTGTTAACCAACCTCTATGACACCCCTCCACCCTATCCCCACCCTCACCCCAAACTAATAGCCATGAAATAACCCCCCCCCCCTCGGCTCCATATTACTCAGTACAACCATCAGCCCAACCCCCCCTCCATGTGGCACAGTGCACAGCATTGCCTCTCATGGTATGTATCATGCCTGGGAGTGGGACAATGGTGTGTTTAAAAGAGCCCCCCCCCCCCAAAAAAAAAAAAGAAAGAATGAGTGAGCTGGGTCCTTGAGATCACCCTGGTGGGTGCATCTACTACAGCTGGTAGAGGGATACTGTACTTCAAGTCAAATTTGGGTTCAATATTAAATTTTGGTTTAATATCAAGATATGTATTCATCTGTCCTCAAAGTTTGATATTAGGTTATACCAACTTACCCTTTACGCCATATAGGGGATGGCATAGATCTACCAAGTACCATTGTTATATTTTCATATATCTGAATATTATAGCAGCACCCTTAGATGTTGCATGTATGCCCGTCTTTGACAAAATCTGATCTTAAGCATTGCACATGAGGTATCAGGGTTACCTACCCCTCCCCATAATATAATTGCAGGGTTTATTATTGGCTCCAATAATATTTAGGGTTCAGAGTATTTATTTAACACCTCAGAGAATTGAATTAAATAATTATCTCTTGTCTTCTATCTAGGATACTAACCATGCAAGATGTAGACTAAGAGATAAGGACACCAGTCCTTATTTGGAGTCATTTGCATGCTCCCCCCCATCACCACTCTACCATCCATCATTCTATGACTTTAACCACTTGGTTAAGGAGGAGAGTCAGGGTTTTTATTTATTGTAGTATCAGGTTATTAGTAATGTTAATATTAGATCTCTGCTATAACTATTATAGAATTACTATGTATAATAAGTGTAACAACATGAAGCAGTCATCTTGACTATGAATACACATGGGGTGAGGTACTAGGCATAGAATGAAGGGGGGGGGGGCTGTGATCATTGGTAGGGTAACTCAAAAAATGAATATAGAGACCTTTGAAAAGGGTATTATCTATCTGATCTAAACTCATTTTAATATGTTGACAATTCAAATATATTGAAGCAAAGGCCCTTCAAAATTTGGGTTATATTCATGCAATCACAAGAATATAACCTTTAATAGTCTCTTTGGGTCCCTTATCAGTTTTCCGTTGAGGTGCATGGTAAAGCCATTCATGCATGTATGATAAATAAATTATAAGAGGTCTGATGGTTGGAGTTCTTTGATGGACTGAGGTAGCCCTCCTCTTATATCTGTATAGGGTAAGGGAGGAGGTCTGGGCCCCTTCCATATCCCCCACCCCTCTTTTAAACACACCACTGTCTTACTCCCAAGACAGGCTAAGGTGTCTGTGAATGACTATTGATGTTCAAAGATCCTGACATTCTGAGTACAGTGTTATATAGAGGCGAGGGCGGAGGGGGGAAGGGAGTTATCTGATGGCTATTGGTGCATGCTATGGGGTGAGGGGTCATAGAGGAGTAGTTAACAGAAACAGGGGGCCCTCCAGAATGGTTCATGATGATGTTTTATGGCAGTATAGGGACCTGATTGTATAGGAGCAAATGCCTTCAAAAAAGCTGATTTATCGGTATTTTACCATGGACGCACCCCCTCCCTAGAGGGGGAAACACCCCTATAATCACAACAATATGACTTTAAATGGTCTCTTTGGGTCCCAAATGAAAGTTTCTGACCATTTTCATGAAAACATGGTGAGGTTTGAGTAGGAATCTGAAAGCCTGAATTTGGGCTGTTTTCTCACTATTTGGCCGATCTTCGGACCCCATGTACGGGGGGGTCACAGGGGTCCGAAAAAATATTTCTGTGAATTCCCGAGTTTTGGGTCCCAAATGCATAGTTTGAGCCTGTCCCTGAAACCATACGACAAAATTAGCCATTTAACACCCCCCCCTATTCATGATCATTCATTTGTTTCCTTTGATAGAACCGCATATTGTAAAATGAGTAGCACTTCCAACAAATCCTTCAATACCCATTTACATTTCTCACCACATGGCATGAGAGGGATCACCTCATTGCTGCTTGGCCAGTATTGTTATGACACCTAATCCTTTATGACCAATCTGGGAGACACCAACATTATGAATGACAGAAAGTTGCATTTTACATCAGTCTCCTAAGGAGGTCGCTGTAGACCCGGCACCTGCTCTCCCTTGTCTGAAAGTATTAAGCCTTCTGTAGCGTAAGAATATATATGAAGAGAAATCAGGAGTGAATGCCTCATCTAACCTGACCTCCTCAAATGTGCAACCAGAACAAAACCAGATAATATCATCTACTTAACGTGCACCAGTGCATAGATCTATTTTAATACTAACAATTTGTGATAATTTTAGTATAAACAATACAGGAGTGTCCCTTTCCATAATATTCACTACATTTAATGAAAGCAGTTCGAATTGGCTTAGGGATGTTGTGTTTCAGGTTATAATTTAGTTATAACAGTAGTATACAGCTTTGGGCTCTTTTAGTGAATGACTCCAACTACCCACCTCGCCATAAGTCTGCCCATGCATTGCTTGGAATGAAAATTCCTTTTTTAAACTTTCCACTGTGAACACTATTATTTCTTTTGAAATAGAATATGATCCTTGGGAATTGCTTCCTCAGAGCAATCTAGCCTAACATTCCCAGTGGGATACCATCAGTCTAAGATCACATCACTCTTTAAGATTGAAACTGAGTTTGATGGATGTTTATAGAGCCAACCATCCATCCATCATTCACATCTGGTGCATGGCCATAACAGGTGTGGAACATTCTAGACTGGTGTTATGCCACTTATGCCAATCCTTATCATGGGCAGGCCATGTTGACATGTGATGTAGGATCTATCTTTTGGCTCTGGGCTGAGGGAAATACCTGCCGATCATGCAGACCCCCCTAGCTAGAGGCATTGCTCTTTATGGTGTTTGTTTCAGTTTCTTAACTATTTGAGTAGAAATGTGCTGAAATTAACGACTTTTTGAATCTTTCAAACTGGTGGGGACATTTTGTTATACCAAATGTGATTAATGCACTTAACTGTTTCAAATCATGCAAATTCAGCTGGTCATCACGTGGTTGATGTTTAATGGATACACATGTATTCTCCTCCCATTGGGTAAACAAATAGTCTCTTAAACATAAATTCTATTGACAATAAGGATTTCTTATACTGTTGGAGAACTACAAATGTGTGTAGGCTCAAACTGTCAATGTAAAATTGATATCTTCAATTTAAGTTAGCCCCAAGATAGCCCCAACGGCTATTGTAATATTGGCATTGGCCGACATCTATTAAATCTTGCACCCATTACTATGATCAATAAGAGTTGTTCTTTGCTTTTATCGATAGTTCCTCTCTTCTTACACAGGTAGTGGACAGGAATACCTTTTCCATATGTACCACTATTGTGGTACAGTCCTGTCAGTTAGATCATACCAGTGGTACTGTGCATGGTTCTGGGGTGTACCATTTAACTGGTACATTTGGTGTGATCATTAGACCATGAACAGCCAGCTGTACTAGAATACTGACCCCCATGGGTAGGTGTGCAGTACTGATAGTACAATGGGTCTTAGCTACACCAACACTGGGGGCATGGCTGGGGAGAAAACACCAACTTTTTTCAACATTTTATCTATAAATTTATGACCTTACCAAAACCAAAACGTACAATGAAATATCAGAATCAATTCTATTAACCTGTGTATTTAGATTTATCAGCAAATCTAACACAAGATTCGGAAATGGATTATACTGGGTCTATAAAAGATCATTTCATGCTTATGTTATTTTTGATGAATGATATTTGAATAAATATAAATGATTGTAGTTTGTAAATCGACCAGTGTATAGATTGAGATGTTCTCCTTCCAATGGTAGCAAACATGATATTAAGCACATTATGACATTGAGGGAAATATTATGTAAATGACTAGATGCACTGATGTGGGTGGGCATTATACTGTAGTACGCCCTAGATGTAGAGTACAAGTGCAGCTCCTCTAGGGCGTACTAGAATAATGGTTATGTCCCCAACCTCTAACAGCAGTATACATTGTCTAGCTCAGTCCTTCTCCTATTCCCCTGTTATGGTCCTGCTCATATGGGTTTGCTCCTCCTTGTACATACACTGTTAGAAGTAAGTAGTGTTCCTGTACAGCAACTATTGGGGGCAACTTTGGTTCCAGTAAATTCTGCTGTAGACCTACAGTAGAATCTACTGTAGACGCAGACCTGAGTTCTAAAAAGGCTCACATATTCAACATCTTGGAGATTTGAACCCCCAGGTTCCAATCCATAGTCCTGAACCATGACCACTACGCCAGTGAATCCTGCATGCCAGGTGCATTGAAACACCTCCTACTTATGTGTGAATGGTAATGAGGTCAACACAGGATCCCTGGGGACAATTTTAGAACTAGACTGTTCATGTCTTAAGGGATAATATGAAAATTACCCTATTGCAGTAATGTACTAATAAGGGCTGAACTACCATTAGTTAAAGTGTAATCTTGATGGCCTATCGATGTTTTTCAAAGTAAATTTTACTATCTTTCATGCAGATCGTTGACATACATTGGTCTTATCCTCTGCATATTTTCAATAGTAACATTTCAGTGTACCAAAATATATTATACTTTAGAATTGCATCAGGAGAAATAAAGTTTGTGTGAGAGTTCCCTGCCGGGACTGGAACCGCTGACCCTCAGACTACATCACCCACGGCTCTACCGACTGAGCTAGAGGGGCAGTCACTATGTAGCCTGCATCATTGGGCTTTTGAAAAGATCAGGTCATATTTGAGCTGTGGAGTATGGTACTCCCTCCAACCTCTCTGCTCTCTCTCCCTCTGGTTGCTGGATATGGGATTCGAACCTGCATCTACAGTAACAGAATTGTATGTGTACAGCAAAAGTTGCTGTATTATCTTTTACAGCTAAAGTACTGTATAGTTACAGCACATATTGCTGTTCACGAACAACAACTTTTTACAGTGTAGGGAGCAATTTGGAAACCTTCATCCCAATGACAGAACGACTGCAGGTAAAGCCCACCTACATCTTGTCTGTCCTAAATAGTCTATAGTAGAGCATGGACACTGCCCCTAGCCCACACCCACCCCTGAAGGTTGCCTCTATGTTAGATGGTGATTAGGGGTAGGGACCGTCTGACATGCACCCACTGCATTGTGGGTACAGGTGGCCCTTAATTCATACCACATATTGATACGTGTATTGATATATGTGAGGAAGAGAATCAGAGCTCTTAATCTAATTCTAATCATGCACAGATGACAGAATGGTGAATATAAAATGACAAAAATGTAGAAAGGGACCTGTATAATGACTATTTGTTGTCATTATTAAAGCTTTGCTACACAAGAGGCACTAGAAAAAGCGTATCCCTTTAGTTTTAAATTGCAATATAACAGAAACCTCTCTGGGGCCCAAGTCGCCAAAGTCTTGATTATATAAGATTAATTTCACCAGCTACTTGCTACAAAATGTGTTCTACATCCTTTTAAGCAGAAGCGCTGTAATTAGAGAAGTGGAATTAGCCTCTAATTCCACTTCTGCTCATGAGTAGCTCAAGGATTAAGCTTTTGACTGGTTCACTGAACTCTCATTGAAGGGAGAAGGTATGTCTTGGTGATATGAGTAGACCAGAGTATAGTATTACTTCTGCCGGGAGGACAGTGGGGAAGAAGCCTATCAGGAGGCAAAATCCATTCTCCTTGTAAATATGATATTTCACACAAAATCAGACACTGTAAGTTGGGTTAAAGATGGCTTTTATTTATTAATGTTGACAGTAAACCTATGTTGCATATGTTGTAGGCATTATGTAGGAGGGATCAAAGTTTCGAGCTATATATAATTATAACTCTTCCTAGGATCCATTCTCCTTGTTCCATTGATTTTGAAAGAAACACCAAGAGAAATTGTGCTGGGAGAAACTCCTCCCAAGCTGGAAGATAATAGCAGACAGAAAATATCAATAGTTCATCCTCTTAATGGATGACTACCCTAGGTAGGGACGTGATTCCCAACACATGCAGAGACATGTTTATGCAAAGTTCTTCTTTGTTCTAATGTATATATATGGAAGTAGTGAAAGGGACATATCTGTATATTTTATGGAATCCACATTCTCTCCCATCCCTGGAAGAATAAGTTAGGAGAGAGTTTGTACAGTACCTCATTTTCATTGTACATTTTACTTTGCTATGAGTCTCCACACAGTTATTTCAAAATGAGGAATGAGTACTCACAGCCATAATCAAACTATTTTACCCATACAAGCCTGGAAATGTATTTGTTAAGTTAATATAATTATATATTGTGCACTAGCAGTCTGTATCAGTGAAATAAACGATGATAACAATAGTTCACATCTGTCAAGATGACAATGGGTTAAATGGCACACCTGAAGAGAAATCCACTGGAGTAATATTGCAATTACAAGTGAGTGGTCCTTTGTGTAACATGAAATCAAGGCAGCATCCAAAGTAAAGTCATTGCATTAAGGCCATCAACATTTTGAGGTGAGAGTAGTAAAATGTTAAATTATAAATGGGTGGCAGGACAATGGACACAATTTTGCTGCATGTTTTTCTTGGCGCCTCTATATTAAGCTCTTGTTTCCATTTATAATGAATTTGCCTTCTTAGATTGAAGCCAAGACAGTGTAGGGACACCCCAGTAACAGTTCAGTGCCAACACTATGCTTTAACAGAGACAGCAGAGTGACAGCACTGTGACAGCACAGTGACATCATATATAAAACATTCATACTCTAAAGTTACAGGAGCAGTGGAAGCAAAACTGAGATGAACATGGGCTGTCCTTAGTTATATCAGCTTGAGATGCTACATGCTGCATATTCTGGTAGCGTAAGTAAAAATATTGCTCATTGTTAAATTATCAAAATAGGCTCATCTTTTCTTTTAAATCGGTTACGGTTTGGATTTCTTCTCTAACAAACATTGCAAGCATGTTTGGATTAGGAAGGTAATACAGGAATTAATTGGATTTCTTTTGGGATCATTCTTTTTTAAGAAATTACTTGTAAATGGGTTTTTGCTCAGAGTATTCATTCACAGATGGTAGTTGGACGTTAGTGGATGGGACTTCTATGCGATTTACAGACATGACCATTTTCAAATTAACCCCACACAACTGCACCATTTTTTCAAGGTTAATGAAGGACTGTGCATCAAACATTAGAGGCCTGTTTAAATTAGAGTCTTGTGCCATTTCTGACATGAAGGGAATGAGAAATTTGATTTACTGTTTCACAACGACTGCCAACATTGCAGATGTAATTAGAGATACAGAGCTTTGGCATTCATTATAAATGAGAACCGAAGAGTCCACTTTACAGCAGTAATCCAGGCTTGAACGTAAAAATGTGCAACACACAGCTAAGCACTATATCTGTATGGCTTAGTATTTTAACACTCTCATCTCCTTTGTAATATTTTTTCTTCATTTCCTCATAGTGTCCTGCATTTTATGTCTTTACTAAAACAGAATACTTTTTATCTCCCCTTTTACCTCTTAACTATATTTTATATTCCCCTTTTCTCTGTTGGTCTCTGTACCTTGTTCTTTCTTGTATACGTCATTGTTTCTGGCATAGCATGATGTACACTAGCACATGCCCCTCAGGTGATGGTAACGCTAGATAATTATAATCCTAATACATATAGGGAGGGCGTGTCAGTTACAATGGCCATATAATAGATACAGTATATAATATTTAGTTATAGATACATTATGATCACGATCTTGTTCAACTCAAGAAAGTTTACTTACCTCTAGATATTGACTGAATATCTTCCTTCTTAATGGTATTCACAATTAACTAATCGACCCACTATCCTGATATATAAAACAGAAAATAAAACCTAGAAAGCTTCCGGTAGTTCATTATATGGTATTGGCTAGACCTATGGAAGGTATATATCTGAGTTAAACAGCAGCTGTAAAGCTGGGACGAAGCTTTCTTACTTTTAGCTACCTGCATATTGCTTGAGTCTTGACAGCTCCATCAGGAGTGCCTAATGTAGGTTATATGTCCCCCTCTAGATGCCCAGAGGCATACTTGATGCAAGTTGCAACCAATGTAAAGGAATTAAATCCCGCTGTAGTCACCTTACTGACCCCTCCACAGCATCTACCTCTATACCTGCTCTTTGACATCCAAGTATGGAGACATTTCTTCCTCTTGGCTAATCAGTGCTTGTATTCAGATCCCATTGAGGCCGGTTTAGCTGCAGTTGAATAGAACGTAGATTAGAGATAAGTAAGGACCAGATTCTGATTTGGGTGTTGGGGATAGAGATCTGAAATGAGGATGTTGCTGGGGGGATATCTTCCCAACAGGCAAGTGGGAATGAGAAGTCAGCCATTGGTAATTGAGACACTCTGGGAACTCTCTTCAGCACGGACTTTGGAAATCTCTCCTTCTATTTCACTTGTGGATAGGATCAAACTTGGATAGTTTGCAAATGGTGCCAGTCTTAAATCTTGCCCCAGCTGTTCCTACACACCAGGGAACAGCTCTAGTGTCTACACTTGTAACCAGTGGGTTTACTGCTGAAAGGCCCTTTGTGAGGAGGGATACTTAGGAACTAGCCACATCTTATAATAACTAAAGTAAGTTGCAGGGTTCTGTGTGGAGATGAGGGGGTCAAGCGGTGAGATGATATTGCCTCCTGTCAGCACTGTATCTGCATAAATTACATTTAATGGCAGTGAAGTCATTGAACAACAATTCTTTTCAAATAGAAATCTAAGATAAGTAAGTTTCAAAAGTAAGGAATATTGATCTTGATGTACAGTATGGCATAATAACAGGCATATTTAAATCAGCTGAAATGAACTGCACTGTCCCGGGGTAAACATTGTTGTGTAGGGGAGTATTTCTTAATTTGATCTATCTATTTATTTGAAATAAGGAACAGCTCATTGCCTGGGCAATGATATCCAGCCTTTCTTAAACATGCATATACATCATCCATGGATGTTATTATAACATAAAAGTATTCAATACACTGAACCATACTTATTACACTTGACAATATTTCTAAACTTCTGTGAGCTTTTAATAAGTAGTCTTTTAAACCATCAGGAGCGCATAACCCTACGTTAGATGTATGGAGAAATGTTGACAGTAACCCCAGTGCAGGTTCACATAGGTGTCACTATGGGTGACAGTCTCATTAATAACTGCTACGAGGCCACTGACAGGTCAACTCTGACACCAGATAACCTGCCTCCTCTGATACATTATCAATAGAACTCAGTTGTGCATCTGAGCTTTCATCCATCTTCTGCTATTAATTGGATTAGGCACCCTACTCCACCATCCCAGATTAATATATTGGCATGCCATCAATAACCTGCATTTTGTTTTCTTCACTGCTTTTTCTTGTTTATAAATAGGATTTATTCTTGGTAACGATCCATAAAAGGGAAATGAAAATCAGTTCTTTATTATGAAAGTTCTTAATGGTATAAAACAGAGAAATGTGTCAGAAATACAAACCAATATCTTCAGAAACCATACTGTTCTAGCCACTTTTTAAGAATGTTACCACATATCTGAGCAGGCAATGCAAGCTCTATGCAATAGTAAGATTGAATAGAACATAACATGTCTGCCTAAAAAAGAGATGCCTCTCCTTTGCCTGGACTAAAATGGTGAGGCCTGTGTTGGCAACAAAGCCTCTAGCAGGGAATTGCAAAGTAAATTGTCTCAATATGCTCTGAATAGACCATTGGCTTTGTTGTTGCGACAATACAAACCAATTCATTCTCGCTAAGCGGGCTCCATGTATCCATTGTCACCAGGGGCCAGGACCATATGCCTAGCCAGGATGGAAAGGCATCTGGGTGTTGTCATTTCTATTATAAAAGAACTTCCATGGCATAGAGTGGAAAACAGACAGTTGCCAGCCTAACAATACTGGGTCCTAACCACAAATACGCGATAACTCTCCCAGGTGCGCGGACAAACGTTAATTGCGCAATCTTAGTCTTACATCTTAAAATGTCTTAATCTAAGGCAGTCTTGAGACTTGTATCTGCCACCTAGTGTCACATACCGGCACTATGCTAGCTTGGGTTTGCCTTTATAGTATATACCCTACGCCCAGATGAGACAACATAAACATCTAAAAGAAAAAGAAAAGAAGAAAAAAACGAGCGCCGGGGGGGGGGGCAGATTCCCCGATTATATACTAGTCAACTAGGTTATTCTACAATGGACTATGTAGTCTTACCACTTCTAGTGGCGCCCCTGCTTAATAACACTTTTAAGATTGTCTAAGATAGTTTAAGATAGGTGTAAGATAGGTTGAGATAAGATTAATATTTCACTCTGAACATTTCTCCTCGGTGGTGCTCTCTATTGAGGAATTGCAGTACTAATTTTAAGATAATTAAGACTCTAATTAAGAATCTTAATTCTGTGTTAAGATTGCGCTTTTAGTGTTTGTCCGCGCACTTAGGAGAGCTATGCAGGGCTTGCGTTCTTACCCCCTT
This sequence comes from Harmothoe impar, assembly GCA_947462335.1. Lineage (NCBI taxonomy): Eukaryota > Metazoa > Annelida > Polychaeta > Phyllodocida > Polynoidae > Harmothoe > Harmothoe impar. The sequence goes on from OX381716.1 coordinate 55,175,836, forward strand.
TGGCTCTCAGCAGAGAAACACACTCTCACAGGACTCTTCCGGCTCCTATAGCTCTTCCTTGATTAGTCCGGCATACGTCCATGTATGGTGAGAGTTGCAATTGGATGGTGGGGTCTTCCCAAGTTCTATTCAGAGGAACATTTTCTTGACCTTGTCCATCCCCTGCCCTATCACTCAACATGTAAAAAGGCTTCCCTCCTCTACCCTCTGGAATACCAAGGCCTAAGGATGGACTTACCATCTCCTTCCGGCCATAGTTGCACTGATCCAGAGAATGAAAAGCAAAGTCTTGTCAGACAACCTCTTCTCCCTCTCCTCACCACTATACACACACACTCCCCCTAAGCTGCCTAGTATTGCTGAGTATGTAGTAAATAATAAACAATCACCATCCGGATATACATATATATATATATATATATATATATATATATATATATATATATATATATATATATATATATACAACACCTTGCAACTGCTGTGCCAAACGTAAGAAAAACTGTCTTGGAAACTAGGGCACTCCAAATGGAAGAACTATAGCAAGGGGGGAAGGGAGGAATATATGGAATATAAAATTGTCTAAGATATCTACAACCCAAGTGATATAACTACATCATATAGCATGAAATCTGAATCACGCTTTTAATAAAGAAGATTAGTATCCCTCATACACCTAATGTCCTCTGTACACCTTCCTCTAACCAATTACACCCTACACCATCATAACCTTGACCTACCTACACTGTCGTGATAGCTGATATTAGCATGGCTTCTGAAGGGTTGATAGGTTGTGAACCCCATTAACCTGAGACTGTATTTGTGTAGGGCTGGAGGCTATACTTGATCAGCCCTATCCACCCTAACCTAACAAGTGCAAGTCGATTAGGGTGGATTGAGGGTCTGCATGAGTCACTGTTTGACAAGTATTGGAGCAGCTCATATGAGGGACAATAGTTGCAAAGGAGGTGCTCCGTGCATTATCCGCCTATAGGAATTCAGGTATATGTCGATCGGGCTGAACCATGTTGTTATACATGTGGTAATTTTAAGGTTTTTAAAATTATAAATACCTGGGCTTTCTCTAGATCTAGCTGTTTGGATGTTTGGTATGAGAAAGTAGTTTTGTTGAATCATTGTGTTCTTGTCCTATGAGTGTTGAGAGTGAAAAAATATATGCGATATTCTCCACAACCAGACATTTAGTTTACTCTGAATGCACTCTTACATAGAAATGGGTAGTGGATAAGGCATTAACACATATCTGACTGAGGTGACTGTTGAAAGCAGCCGTATTACTGGTCGTGTATCTAGGAGGTAAGCATATAGTATCTCCATCCCTCCCAGCAACGCTTTTAATCAACTTAATTTATGATTGATCTATACTCATTACTAACATTGCACTACAACTGTGTAAACCTTAAGATGCATTTTCTCAGCTGTAAACTTATGAACGGAGGATGATAAATTCTATGTGTTCTCTTCATCTGTATTTATAAAAGAATGTAGATCTGTTTTACTCAGTTCCCATAACTAAACCGTAATCAGTCAGAAAGTAGTGGATGTCGGGAATCATCTCTGAAATATGGTATTTATATTCAGGATGATTATCTGAAAAGGCATAGACATCTGAATAAAATACCACTAAGCTTTCCGGCCAAAAGAATATGATTGGCAAAGTGACTGATGCAGGATAACCAGAATTCACTGTAAGACAGGCAGGACTGAGATGAGTTCGCAGAACATCAACATGAATACATGAATAGGTTACATGTTGCACGACAAATTATATCGTTATTTCTTAGCGTGAGAAGCTAAAGCTCAGCACAGGGTCGCAGCCCTAGCAAAAAGACCACGAATTGAATAAACAAGACGTTAAAAAGGTGTGCAATAAAAAACAGCACCCAGTGCACCATAACTAGTTTCCATAAAGGAATGCCAACATGATTTGCTGAATTAAAGTAATTCAGATCATGGCCCGCTTAAATATGGCATCAATAGGGTAATTCTGAACATTTATTTAGTATCAACTACTGTGCTCTACCTAGTGCATCAGTTTAAGTAAATTAAACTCCATAGCTCCAAAGATTAATATTTGATATAGGCCTACCATTGCTTAAATAATATTCATCTGGAATTGGTGCCTTTAACTTCTTATTCAGTTTGTTACCTACTGATAATATTACAGCCATGTATACCTATGTTTTTTTTCCCACCGGAACTTAATCCCTATACCTTACCAAAGATATCCAATGTCTAGACCAGCCCTTCTCCAATTCCACTTGTTTCTAGTCCTTCAAGAAACTGTATCTAACATATTGATCACAGCTATTCTACAGACCCTGTCTCATCAATACACATGCACCAGGAATATAACAGAACTAACACAAGTAATACCTACCAACACTTTGTCTGGGATCTAGTATATTAAGCTTGGACTCTACCTGCATCCCGAGCAGCGCCCCTACTGAGCTGCTGCCCCTTTGAAGGTCCGGTCTATGTTAGAAGGTGATTAAGGGTAGGGACTGCCTGACATGCACCTACTCGTTCTACTGGGCTAGCAGTAATCACAGCAAACAGTCAAATCTGATTACTCTCTGCCCCAGGCACCCAATGACGACTATATTGGTCTATATTCATACTTATGTTTTCATGTATTCATGCCTCTTGTTAATTTTGCTTTTTACCTTTAGGCTTGACCCTTTACTTGACCCTAGCCCTTGCCCTATCCTACTGCCAAACTACATTATGACGTAGGTGGCCCGTGGCAGAGTTGTCCCATTTGAGGTTTTCTTGTGATTACTTGTGCACTGGAGATTTGCACCAAATGGCTACTGGTGACCCTAACTATAATTATGTGTCCATTTTGGTACAAATGAGCATACATATGGCCACGGGAATAAATTTATACGTTACCCATGTTGGAGAGATGGAAGTAGAGAGACATAACCTAGAGAAACATAGAGCAATAGAGATGGATGGATGGATAGATAGATAGATAGACAGTTAAAAAATGCTGTTCGTCTAGCATCGAAAAAAAATCACATATATGATAATCATATATATGATCTTTGATTCTGGGGGATCACCCAAATACCTCGCAAATATGAATAAAACCAAACATCACAATGAGTCATGGTGATATTACTTGGGGAAGGGAGAGTGATGATGTGATTCCTAGTAGTTTATTACAATATCACAATGCAATCCCTATAATGCATCATAGTTTAAGTTTAAAGGAAATGCTAATTAGATTTCTGTTCATAACGTGACTTATTGCCAAAACCAAAATAAATGGCATGTACATGTCAATATCTTCATTTTATATTTGGAAAACCAATATAATTCGGTTTTACTATTCCAAACTACCTTTACACAGCCTAACCATACTTAAGAATTAGAATGCAAGACAAGTTGACAATATACACTGATTATGAATGGCTCTTTTCCCCTCACAGTTTTAATATATGGGTCAAGCCGCTGACTTATGTAGGTTTGGTCTTTTCAGGCCTTTTTAGCTTTATAAGCCTACAGAATTTATAAGCCTGCTTCAAATGCTTATATTCTTTGGCATGTGTGACAAAACATCCTAACATTTCAGGGAAAAAAATATTTTTGTGTATTGGACCAAGATTTTGTCTTTTATGGCCCCCCGAAGCCAAAAAAGCCCTAAAAAATGACAAAAATGACAAAAATGACATATTTTACATGCCCCTCATTTAATCTGAGGAATCAATAGCCCATCCCAATTAATTTTTTCCATTAGGCCTATGTTATAGTAGATGGATTCAAGAGATTTTACCATGATATATATCTTTTATTTTTTACTGTAGACTTTTTGCTGTGAATTTGTCACTTATTGTCAATCTATGTTATTATATTGGTGTCCTCATAAAGTAATTAAAGAGATACCACAGCATAACTATTTTACCCCTCATGTTGAGGTAACATGTGGGCCTTATACTGGAAAAAGAAAATTTTCAAAAAAATCCAATCCTCTAGGCTCCAGGGGCAGATGCATATTTGATACAACATAAAAGCACGGAGTAACAATTGCCATTTCTTTCTCTCCTGTGGTTATTTCTGGCTATATATTGAGTTATTATGTTCCAAAAGGACTTGTGGTGACAGGGGCTCAGTGCTTGATAGCTATGGTTGATCATCCATTCACCCATGCACACCCAAATATTTCACTATGACAAATTTGAATCCTGGATGGTGTTACTCCGTGCTTTTAAGTTGCGGTGTTACTCCGTGCTTTTAAGTAGCAGCAGGCAAATCCTCACTAATAATTAACTTCTCTGTGCTCCAGAGGGTGCCTACAACACTCCTTGATCATTTTAATGCTTTATAATCAACAATGCCTCACATATCTAGAATCTGTGGGTTATTTGAAAATTCACCTTGACTTAAAAGCACGGAGTAACTCTCGAAAAAAATAAAGGCTCACAGAGATGTGAATATCCAATATATCTAACTTTTAACTACTTCATTGCTTTGCTACAAACCCTCTTAGATAGTCTGCACCTATAAATGTGGGAATTTCACATTTCTTTTACTATTTATTGTGATATTCTATTAAAAGCACGGAGTAACTAGTGTTACTCCATGCTTTAAAGTGCTGATATTGGCCATATTCAGGCCCGTACTGTGAAAGGTGGGTGATGGAATGGGCTAAAGTACTAGCTTTACATAAAAGTAGATATGTTGAAGATAATACAGAGTGAGTAACAAGAGTATTTGACCCCTTTTGAAGAAGTAGGAGTGAAGCTTGGGAAGTGTGATAAAACTTTTCAATTTTTCCAAAAAATCCAAATTTCACAGGCCCATATCTCAGAATTTATTAACTTTATTATTTCAATCTTTATTGGGGTTAAGGATGTATATCGTGCCATGCTGTAAATGGAATTATTAGTTGCTGTGTTGTATTTGAGAGGAAAATAAGGTGTCCCTGTACTTAAAAGCACGGAGTAACACCAAAAATGCCCACTCATCTTCGCATTGTTATAAAAACTGAACCGCTAGGGTTAGAAGCGTACTGGCGGTGGTTTCATGGAGCCAAGATATACACCTTTCAATCAAATAAACTTATATAAACATATTCTGAGGTTTCTGATTTGTCCTTCCCCAGCTCAATACCTACATAAGTCAGCGGCTTGACCCATATACATCGAGTAAGCCGTTTAGCTGTCCTCTCAGGTAGCAGCAACCTTGTTAGGCTAGATAGTCTCAAAATTGCAAGATAGTCTCAAAATACTATGGTTTTGTGACAACCTTGCAACCCTCAGGCTAGATAGTCTCAAAATTGCGAGATAGTCTCAAAACACATGTCAGGCTAGATAGTCTCAAAATTTTGAGAGTATCTTGCAACCCCTCAGGCTAGATAGTCTCAAAATTGCAAGATAGTCTCAAAATACTATAGTTTTGTTAGTATCTTGCAACCCTCAGGCTAGATAGTCTCAAAATTGCAAGATAGTCTCAAAATACTATAGTTTTGATAGTATCTTGCAACCCTTAGGCTAGATAGTCTCAAAATTGCAAGATAGTCTCAAAATACTATAGTTTTGTTAGTATCTTGCAACCCCTCAGGCTAGATAGTCTCGAAATTGCAAGATAGTCTCAAAATACTATACTTTTGTTAGTATCTTGCAACCCTCAGGCTAGATAGTCTCAAAATTGCAAGATAGTCTCAAAATACTATAGTTTTGATAGTATCTCGCAACCCTCAGGCTAGAAAGTCTCAAAAGTCTGACAGATAGTCTCAAAACTGTGAGAAAGTCTCAAACTACTATAGTTTTGAGACTATCTAGCCTGAGGGTTGCGAGATACTAACAAAACTATAGTGTTTTGAGACTATCTCACAGTTTTGAGACTATCTCACAGGATTTTGAGACTAACTCGCATTTTTGAGACTATCTAGCCTGAGGTTTGCGAGATACTAACAAAACTATAGTATTTTGAGACTATCTAGCCTGAGGGTTGCAAGATACTAACAAAACTTAAGTGTTTTGAGACTATCTCACAGTTTTGAGACTATCTAGCCTGAGGGATGCGAGATACTAACAAAACTATAGCATTTTGAGACTATCTAGCCTGAGGGTTGCGAGATACTAACAAAACTATATTGTTTTGAGACTATCTTGCAGTTTTGAGACTATCTAGCCTGAGGGTTGCGAGATACTAACAAAACTATAATGTTTTGAGACTATCTCGCAGTTTTGAGACTATCTGTCAGGATTTTGAGACTATCTTGCAATTTTGAGACTATCTAGCCTGAGGGTTGCGAGATACTAACAAAACTATAGTGTTTTGAGACTATCTTGCAGTTTTGAGACTATCTAGCCTAACAAACCTTCCTTTATCCTCATCACCATGATTTGCTCATTGATTTTTGTTAGACTCTCTTGTTTTGTTTTCACCACCACAATGAATCACATGGTGATGGATGGGCCTGGCTGCTGTTGAATACAAATACAAGTAGATTGTTGCATAATCCCTTTTGGCAGCCGCATAGTGGTTGTACCATTGTATTGGCGTTCTGGGAATATCTGACTATCTAAGCTGTGGGCACACGAGACAGCAGACATATGCGTATTGTATTGGGTTTGCCGATAATGTGTGTGTTTAATCCGTAGTATTACATTAATTCCTAAAAAATAATCTTTAATATTGTAAAACAAATGGGAGAATGACTCTTTATATTATTTACGTATACGCCTAGATAAAATAAGAATTTCAAAATAACTATATCATTATGTAAAGAAAATAACATTCCTGACAAATATGTTAGTAGTTTGTTCAATGTTATGACATTTTAAAGCTGTAACAGAACAGTTTTATTTTAAAAACCTCGAAACTAGGCAGTGTGTGACATGTAGGTAAATAAAAAATCATTGATATGACCATTTTATCCTGTCTCTCTTCACACATAAAATCTCCAATTCAGTAAAATGTAATCCAGTTGCTGCATGGTAGAAGGCTAGAGTAAGACGGGAGCTGTAATTATGGAATAGAATTGAGCTTTTGATTCCACCTTTTCTCATCAGTAGCTCACGTGTATGATTAACCCTCTATTCTGTCCCCTTGCTTGGCATCTAATGAAGCAGGCATGTTTTTATATTGATCCAAGTCTAGAGGAGAACAAAATATAGATTATAAGAAGGACTTGGAGGAAGTTATTTGATCTATTACATGTTTTTAGAGTGGGCCTTGTTGGGTTGTGATACGAGTAAATGAGAGGAGAGGGTTTCTGGTATAAGAACACCGTCTGGAAAGAAGACATCACTGTATATAATCCCCGCTCCTCATTCCATCCATGGTTAGAGAAAAACTGGAAGAAATTGTCAAATGTGTTGTCTCCAGTGCTGGGCAATAATGGGGTAAGGAGTGGAACAATAATTTATCTCCATAATTGATGCCGCCATTGAAGATAGAGACATCAACATCTTTCATCACACCACAGTTGACTGAGAGAACAAAAGAAATGGCCGGACTGTATTTTACATACATGGTTGTATGTGGATATGGTCCATTGAGCATACTCTCCTACTGTGGGTGTAAGTCAGGCAATCGGATATGTGTGTCTAGCTGCATAAGTGTTTTAAACCTTGGATAATGGTGGCTTAGGCAATTACCCCGTCATTGGCTTATAACACTAATCCCGTAAGTCACTTGTACCATATCTACTATATAAGCATTTATAGAGCAGGAGGACGTTTTTGTGGATTGTCTGTCTGCTAAGGCCCTATAAGTAGATTGTCGAAGAATCCTTTGAAGAAGAACAACTAGATAGATACCAACCAGTCAAATACAAACCAACAAACATTCTATGAAGTCTGCTCACGTCGTAAAGAAAATAGATTATACAACGTTTCCCTATGATTCCTTATTGTCGAAAAACGTTATATAACGTTAAAAACGTTATTTTGACATAATCTATGTAACAGACGCGGTAGTATGATTTGGATAACATTTATTAACACATTGATTTATAAAATGAGAGATTTACACGTATAGATATCATTGTATGAGTGAATGTAAAAACAGTTGGTTATGTGATTGGTACATACATACATGGTAAGACAACAATGGAGGTGATAAGTAGACATGTGGTAAAAGAGTTTTGATATAAAAATAGTTTGTAACAATGTTGTGACATGATAATAATGTTTATAAGTAGATTAGAGATAGGTGTGGGTGGGTGGGAGAAAATTGAGTCCAGTAGAAGAGGTGTTCGTCCGAGGACGGTGGAGACGAAGTGAAGGAAGGTTGTAGGACCGGAAGTGGGGTCCATGAATATGTGAATAAATTAGTGGGTTACCCGGTGAGATCCGGTCTGACACAGATTAGGGCGGCAATTTCCAATTACGAGCTCAATCTATGTAACAGACGCGGTAGTATGATTTGGATAACATTTATTAACACATTGATTTATAAAATGAGAGATTTACACGTATAGATATCATTGTATGAGTGAATGTAAAAACAGTTGGTTATGTGATTGGTACATACATACATGGTAAGACAACAATGGAGGTGATAAGTAGACATGTGGTAAAAGAGTTTTGATATAAAAATAGTTTGTAAGCCGAAATAGGCCTAGTGTTTAAACATGTGCCTTGGGACGTATCTGTATACCGCCTTGGAGCGCCATGCGCCATGCTTCATTATGTCTTTCTTGGAGATACCTGCGAGGGCGGCCGATCTCGCCCCTGAGCGACGCAGGCTGTGGAGACTGAATGTCAGTGCTGCTGGGTGGTTAACGGCCGTGAGGGCGGCTCTGATGTCTGGGAGGACATCTGCCGCGGTGAGGGGGGTTCCAAGATTGTCCACCATTATGGGGGCTGCGAGTGGCGCCGGGAAGAGGCGTATATATTCCTGCCAAGTAGCAACCGGGCATGCTGGACCCCCAGCCGGGTGTACCGGAAGTCTGAATGCCTGGGCATGGGTGGTGGTCTTAGTTGAATTAACTATGATTATGAGTTGATTGTTACTGCACTTGATGTCTCCGCGGAGCAGGGTGTGCCTGCCGGGGGCCGCCTGCGTCGGGGAGAGGAGGTTTGACGGGCGTAGAAAGGTTGTGAAACCCAGGAGGAGGACAACCTTAGATGGGAGAGCAGTGGGGCCCATATGTGTCAGGACCTGAGCCAGCTGTAGGACCGCCGGGGCGTCAATGGCCGGGGCCTGCGTGGGTACATGCGCCGATGTTTTCCTGTTCCCTTTCTTTGCTAGGTGGATGATAAATGACGTGAAACTGGAGACGTCACCCTGGTTAGACTGAATGTAGGTCTTTGCTCCGGAGAGGTAGTTCTCTGCTGAGATAGGAGATTTAAACCTGTTAGCCAGAGTCTGAAAGTATAGGCCTAGTGTGACTGGGGTTGGGGCTAGGAGTTGTGTATTATAGCCATTAATGACCATAAATGTCACATAGTCTGCTGCTTGCTTAAGTTGGTTCTCGCGGGTCGTAGGGGCCACTGCGCTGTCACATGTGTGGCGGAGCTGCTGCACCAGGAGGGGGTCTGCACCTGGAGGAGATGTTTTACGTCGGTGAGAACACATACTTAAGCTGGGTTGGAATGACAAATTTCAAGCCGCGTGAGGCGACAATGTACATAGCAAGGTCATGCATTTTAGGGTCGATCGGGGCTCTAGAGAGGGCATCTGCCAAGATGAGGGTTTTTCCCGGCTTGTGGCGGACCACAATGGTGACGTCTCTGGTCGCCTGTATGTGGTGTATCTCCCTTGCCGCTGCCGCTAGGACCATGTCGTGGGTCTTGCCCGACGAGAGCACGTCTCGGGCCGCCATGTTGTCCGTGGTGACCTCAATCTGGAGGCCTGCTGCATTGTCAGGGATTAGAGTTTTTATGCCGAGGAGGGCGTTAATGGCCTCGGTCTGGGAGATATGATGGCGGGACTCAAACAGCTTTGGGAACTTAATATTATAGTAAGTGCCCGCTGTGTTTGAGAAGCCTCCTCCAGCGCGCTTACAAGCATCCACCTCAATGTGAAATGTGGGCCTGTTTGGCGTGATGATGCGGCGGCCATTTGCCTCCTGGGCGTAGTCTATGAACCACTGTACGTCCAGTCTGAAGTCAGGCGGCAGGTTTGCACTTCCGGTCGCGGGTGCAGCGCGAAGGGTGGCGAGTATGCGCGACATGTAGCTACGCGCTGGCGGTATGCATTGGCTGATGAATGCAAGGCGCCCCGTGAGTCTCTGCAGGTCGTGTCTGGTCGCCTGGGACGACGCGCGTACCTTTACACATTCCTCCAGCACCTCCCTGAGTTTCTGGGGCGGGATGGTGAGGGTAAGAGCGCGCGCGTCCACTATGATGCCGAGCCATTCGAGGCAGCGCGTGGGCGGGACCGACTTATCAGGGGCCGTTGCCATCCCGAGGTCAGCACACATGGCGGCAAACGCGTCGTAGGAGGCGCGGGCCTCCTCCAGGGTGTCCGAGATGCAGATGAAGTCGTTCCTGAGAGGCGACACCCGAAAGAGGGGCACAGCTCCAGGTAGTATGCTCCACGGTGCTGCACGGCCATTAGCGGGAGGTCCATTAAGTCCAGGCGGAGCTGGCGGTATGCGCGACTCAGGTCCATTTTCCACAGCCAGCAGCGGCCATGTTTCTTTTTTACCACCTCGGCGATGTCTTCTACTGTGGGCAGGGTATACGCCCGGTATTCACCTTGGAACATGTTTTTTCCAATGCCACAGTTAACGCTCGCGCCAGTCGGGTAGGATAAGTCGATTATGACACGCTGCTTGTGCTTGTATCCGTTCGGGGTTTTAATTAAGTCTTTTTTGTCTCTCGTCATCAGCGGGGAGAAGGGGCCCGCCATTGCTTTCATCTCTATCTCTTTCTTTAAGAACTCGTCGACCTCCTGCAGGTTGAGCAGGGCAGAGGTGTGGTTCTTAAAGGTGGGTGTTGGTGGGTCGTGAGCGGTGTACGACGCTGACCATCCGTATCTGAGGTATTGCGTAATCTCTTTGTCGTGATATTTTGATAGCGCGTGATCCCAAGCCTGATGGTTGATCTGAGATGGAATCAGGCCTTTAGCTTCCATGTAGTTAGGTAGTCCCGTATGTCTGACCTGCTGGTATGCGTGCATGAGGGTGCGCGCCTCCAGGAGAGCCTTTGGGGCGGGGTGGGGCCACATCTGCTCCAGGCGTGATTTATATTGCGCTGGTGTTATGGGGCGGGCATTGGGGGCGCAGCGATCTACTTGTTGGGGCTGCTTAATGTGCATTGTAATGTCCTGAAGCAGTCGCGCCTCCTCCTGGGCAGCATCGCACGCGTGGGGTCCATGCGGGTCCTTTTGTGGCGCGGCAGTGGGCAGGGCTACGTGTGATGCTATTGTCTGGAGGGCTGCGCTATGCACAACGGCCTCGGGGGCCGCGGCGTTGCTAGTAGCAGGTTGCTGCAGGGATGGAGGCGTGTGGTGGTGAGGCGCGTGCTGCTGAGGCGCGTGCTGCTGAGGCGGCGCGTCAGCGCGGCGCGTAGCTGAGCGCGGGGCGGTCGAGGGGTCGACGCGTGCTGCCTTGTTTACAAACACCTGAGAGCGGGCGCGCACGTGGTCGGGTGCGGCGTCCGCGCTCCCGTCCACGTGGTCGGGCTTGTTTGTAAACACGGCCACGTGGTCGGGCTTGTTTGTACACACAGCCACGTGGCGTCGGGGCGGGACGGCCTGGGGGGCATGCGGGCGAGCTGCTGGCTCCCCGGCTGCCACTGTGGGAACACTATGATTACGGCCCTGTATTCGGAGTGGAGGCAGTGTGTTTATCACAGACATTTCAAGCACTATATCCAAACTATTATGCCCATCCGTGGAGCGTCCTGTGTGTCCTATCCGCACCGACCTGGGGCTGCTCGTGTACAGTGGTTTGCCTATCCTCGGCATGCCTGTGAGCTTTATACCAGGTGGGTGTCGGGAGAGGGCAAGGGGTGAATTAACATGACTCACACTGGGTAGGGGTGTGCGGTGTGCACTGAACATTGTTTTATAAACACTATTGATCACACTGGTAGTTGTGCGGGGGTGTCCTGTGTACACTGCTCTGAGTGGGCGGCGCTGCCTGCGGCTTTTAGGGACAGCCATGAGGCAGCCACTCCATGTCTTTACTGGTACTGGTGCGGGGGCGGGGGGTTGCCAAAACCCGGGGGGAAGTGTGGCTTCACTCTACACTTCACGGCTGGGTGGCTTTTAATCTCCTGTCTGGCGTAACAGTCTGAGCAGATGTGTTGCACCTTCTTGCCGGCTACGCTGTGTGTATACCCTTCCTTACATGACTCTGTCTGGTAGAGCTGACATGGGAGGGGGTGGGTGTACACAGGGCGCTCATTACGGTCTTGTTTATGGTCCGTGTTTGAGCGGGCGCGCTTCGTCTTGCGGCTGCCAGCTGACTGACCGTTGGGGGGATTGTCGTCTGCGTCTGCGGCGGCGTGGTGTGTGTACACCATGCGCTGCCGCAGCTCCTTGATGTCGTCGGCATGACGCCAGGTCATGTCCTCTGTGGGGTCTGCTACCAGGGTGCAGACCTTCTCAGAGAACTTCCTCACGATGGTGAAGTCATACTCTATGCAGTCATGTATGAACTTATCTAGGTGCTGTATCATGGCCTCTTTAACTAGGTCATCCTGCTCCAGCTTGATCATCTTTTTGAATCCCCAGAGGTATTCTGGCCAGGTAAGCATGTCCAGCTTGGTTTTATCCCCTCTAGAGCCACGAGTAATGAAGCAGTGAGGGTGGGACATACCTGTATCTTGTGGGATGAGTGCTGACTGTAGAGCCTGCGCGATGGTGGCGGCCAGCTGTTCCTTCGTCTGGAGGTCGCTGGACGGCGTCCCCGTGTCGTGTTGTCGGCGTGCCGGGTGATTGGGGTGCCGATAGCTCGGGGCCGGCGGCATGTGGGAGGCGTGGGTGACCGGGTGCGGGGCGGCAGGGGGACCAGATGCCGGTGGGGTGGCCATTCCCGCCGCCGCGAGGTCGTCCATCGCCTTCTGTGCGGCGGCCTTTGCTTGGGAGAGCTGTGTGGTGGCGTCCCTGGCTGCCTGTGTTAGCCGGTCCTGTTGCTGCTTCTCAGCTGCTGCTGCCTGAGCGGCGGCTCTGGCGAGGGCAGCCCGGGCGTCAGCGTCGGCCTTGGCGGCCGCCTCGGCGCGGGCGGCCTGCTGGTCAGCCGTGGGGACGGCCGGGTTCGTAATTATTTCCCGTAGACCGTTGATGGCAGAGAGTAAGTCGTCGACCCTATTCCCAATGGCTGTGGTCTTTGTCTCCAGTGAGTCGCCGAGCTTTCTAATAGCATCAGCGTTCGACTTGACCGTGTTCTTGGGAGCCGTTACGTCGGTGCCTTCCTTTTCCGCCATTTTGAAAATGGCGTGGGGAGGTGGGTGTCGGCGCAACGTCCGTACTACGCACGGGGTTTTTGGTTTCACGTAAGGTTACTGACCCTTTGTGTACCAAGTGTGTGAAGTAGGGCGGCTCGCTGCAGAACTTGTGGTGTCGGTGTCTTGCTGGACTTTCCGTGTGATTTATGCAGAAAATTGAGTCCAGTAGAAGAGGTATTCGTCCGAGGACGGTGGAGACGAAGTGAAGGAAGGTTGTAGGACCGGAAGTGGGGTCCATGAATATGTGAATAAATTAGTGGGTTACCCGGTGAGATCCGGTCTGACACAGATTAGGGCGGCAATTTCCAATTACGAGCTCAATTAAGATACGTAGTCTTGTTAGCTGGGCATCTACTATTATCAGTAGACTTCTATCAAACTATGTTCATTAACATCCAATACTGCACGAACCAATTGAAGTCTGCCGACTAATTAGATTGTTCATCTATATGATCAAGTCTGCCGTAATTAACTTTGTCCATGACACTAATATACTTTCCATATTCAATTGAACAAGGTGGAATGCAAACGATGCCATAAACATTGAGTAGCAATTGTGCATATCACCCACTGCACACTTTTCTGATTCCATATAATATTGCAATTGATCTGTTGGTGGATAATTTGCCTCTCCGATATACCTGGATACACATCTGTTCTGATCACAAAACCTTCCCTGGTATATTGTATTTCGTCAAAATCAAAGTGGTCCTAAGCGATTGAAAAATAGTCATAGAACAATTCTACTCCAGCCTCGGAGAATAGATGTATGTTGTTGCACTTTACAAGGGTGCAGGGTAAGCCAGTGATTGCAGTACTTACATATCCAGTTGTGACACTTGGTGTGCTATACTGTTGACAGTGAATTACACACCCATGTAGGCCATATGAAAGGTAACAGGAACTTTAAAAGGAGTTTAATCCATGCGTTGGTAGGAGTTGTCTTTCTTACCTGGCAGACGTCTATGATTACCTTTTGAGCATCTGCTCATTGAACCTAGTCTCTAGGGTATGCTGAATATAATCATGATTATCTCATAGGTTCATCCAAGCTTATTGCCACCAACCATTGTATTAAACTCATTATTCCAACTAGAGGCACACAAAGCCACAATTTAATTAGTAATTACAATCTGTATTTTTTATGTGTTCCTGAGGACCCTAATTAAGCACTATTCAATTAACAACAGAAGTTGATTCCTGTTATTCGTCTGGTCAGTTGATTTTGACTAGATTGGATGTATTTTAAGCAAGGTGGACTTTGAGCTAGAACTACAGCTATCCAAGACATGCACTAGCTCAGCACATTTACTAGCTCAGTAGCAATATCGTTCTCCTCAGAATGCTAACAGTCGACGCACCAACAACAAAGTCCCTTCTGCATCAACAATAGATGATTAAATTATGAAGTCAGGATGATTTATAATCCTGTACATCATGGAAAATGCAGGCATAAAGGTGGTCATTTAGCATGTCTCTGGATAAATTAACTTCAGTCAATTGTTGAGTACACCCACCTGGACAACAATGTGTTTATCAGGGTTTTTATCCCAGAGGAAGGAATGTAGGCTTATTAGAGACTTAATGAAATATGTATCTGCAGTAACTGAGGTGTGTGACAAAGAATGATGTGTATGATGTAAGCCTTCTCCCGTTATTTAAAACAGTTACATTGGAAGTAAAGCTGCTAATCCAAGATGTAATGTAAAGTAAGGGGATTTTTGTTCCACATACACCCATGAATTATATTGATGCCACTATCATTAGTGTACACCCACTATGACTGTTCAATTCACATATTTTCTATCATTATTTCTATATATTCTACAAAGCTGGGCCAATTCTTTCGAGTAGTTCTTTTAAGCTACACAATGGTATATCGACACTATTTAGAACAACCCAGAAGGAGGAGACATAACAATAAATGCAGCCATTTGGTAGGGGTGTAGAGAAGTTACAGGCATGATGTTCAGTGCATTACGTTGTGATAACTCGATGATAGATGATTCCTTTCACACCATATGGCTACATTATTTTTCAATTCGAGAAACAAGCTAAACAAAACTAAAGCAAAATGACACTACCCAAATGTAGTCCCCTATTGAAATGAAACGAATTACATCTGCGGGGAGAAATGAGTCAGTTTGTGATGCGGCAACGACAACAAAGGGAATGGTCCGTTCAAAGAATCTTTGCCAGGACAATACACTCTAAATGAGCCTGTTGAGACCATAACATGCATGAAATGTTAATTGTATTAAAATCTACTGCAATATTCATCAAAATTAATGTGCTCCATCAAAACATTAAATGATAAAATTGTTCATGTTACTAACCAGATTTTCCTTTCCCTTTTCCGCAGGTGAGAATTAAGCTGTTATCTGCGCGTGGACTCGTTGAGGACAAAGTAGGAGGACATGGATAACCATGTTGATGGACACACACGGGTTAATGGGAGACAAACAATCTGTTGTGTTGACTTTTATTTTATTTGCTCACAATTAGTTTCCGAAGAATGTGAGTTATGACCATTTAGTGTATATTTGTAGCATATAATCAGCATCTCAGACACTCAGACTTTGGGAGAGCCTTATAAACCACACTAGACGTCTGAAAATTGTAATTTTTGCACTGTGGGTTTGGTTTGGTCCTCCTGCTCTGCCATAGTGATTTTTGGCCTGCATGCCACCATAGTAGTGGAAAAAAATTGGAGGCTATTCCTTACCAGCTCCCCTTCAAAGGACTATCTTTGCTCAAGCAGTCCAGGGGCTTTCATAATTCCCATTTCCTTATGCTTTTCACCTTCCTCTTCTTCCTCACTGCATGCCTGCTATCTCATAAAAAAATGCACCCCTCTCCGACCCTCTGAATGCCAGAACCAGAGACAAGTCAGTGGTGAAAACTGAAAGACCTAAGGCGGACAGAATGACTTGTCACTCTGTATATGCTATATATTATTTTTTTAGGATAAATCAAATGAATTTCAATTCAATTCTGCTTCCAGTAACAGTCTCACAAGCGACAACCAGCATCAATGACTGAACATATAGCTTAGCCATGAGAGATACTGATACAGACGCATAGATATTGTTGTCTTTTATAGGTAGATGTGAAATAATGGGTCCTCAACCAAAAGTGATTTTGCAATTGAAAGGGACCAAAGGGCAGTTTGGTTAGACAGTTGACAGAGTAAAAAATTGATCCAAGCAACAAACTGGTGTTCAAAACACAAGGTCTGCAATTAGGACAAATCTATTTTAACAACATTGAAGGTTACAGTACAGGAAAAGCAAACATAAATGTAGTATAGTGAGGTGACAACCAGATGTAAGTTTAATACATGGTCAAATGTAAAGCTCAAACAGTCCTCAAGCCCTCTCCGACCCCTGCCACTCTCCTACAGATCAACCCTTTTAGTGACCTGTGTGATTGATCTCTGACATCAGAGGGACCTCTCACTACACAGACCGTGCTACATCTGTGTAAAGACTTGTGTAGAACAGCTTCTACTACTGTGTCAGCAGTGTCTAGGGTGGTCAGTGGTATGACAGGGGTATTATTGTCATGCTATTTCCTTCATTCAGCACTTTAAGAACGGTATCTACCCCATAGGCTTAGCATGATGCATGAATTTAGCACAACTAAGTGTACATTCATTGTGTATTAGTCAGGTTGTATATACAATTGCACCTTTTTAAGAAGAGTTTTTATGTTACTTCTTGGAGTAACTCCTGTAGTGTTATAATCCCTGCAAAGCTAGTACTTATGCCAGTTTCTGTTTCATCTATTCATAGGTTAGGCTTTATTAGATAAGGCCTTAATGGACCAGGGTGACTAAAAGGCCCTGCATCATACCCAGCTCTAGAAGTAGTCAGACTACATCTGAGAACCAAAGCAGCCAGCTATGTAGTACAATGCCATGCCCTTATCGCTTCTATATGTAGTACGCTATAGATCTTCCTCACTCATTGTGGTCTGACTAGAGATGGATCACTAACGATCCAGCACAAACTGTGCAGGCTCAGACATAACTGTTTTATCCACAATATATCAATGTGACTCATGCAACTGAAGCAAAGCTTCAGTGATTTTTGTTTTTAGTGTTTAACTTAGGCAGAAGTTCTTTCGACAATTTGTACATCCCCATACCAACATAACCACATTTGAAAGAGTATTTTTGTAGTGGACCTTCCAGATCTATGAGGAGATAGGACTTAAATAAAAATCAGCTAATGGAGAACACAGTGGTGCGTAAAGGCATGAAATGACAACACGATACTATGAGGAGGCACAGATTGACTTGTTGAAGGTCATTATTCACCACACCATCTCTGACAGGACAGGGGAGTTAACCTTTATCTTGCCTCCATACCAGACCCCCACCATTATTTTTCTATCACAAAAATGAAATATGGGATGATGGATGGGTCTGCAGGGCTACGCTTGAATACAAATGCAAGCAGATTGTTGCGTAATTCCCATTGGCAGCTGACATAGGAAGATGTGTGAGTACTGATATACTAGATGTCATGCCTTTGCAGGATGCACACCACAGATATTATAAAGCTCTTGTATGATATGACATTAGAATATGTGTACAATAAATAATTCAAGTTTGTATTCCTTCCCGGCCTCAAGATAATTAATAAATCAGCAAATCATTACGTCAATGTGCAATCAAACTACATATTAATTGATTGTTTCATGTTTCCTCAAGATTAATTAATGCCAACCTCTACATTTCAATGTTTTAGCATAGCCATTCAAATATGTCCCTGACATCTAAGTGACATACTCCATGACATCCCTTTTAAATTGTATAGCCAAAGTTCTGTGGCCCTTTACTCCTTGATACTACCACTGAAGGTAATGTAATAACATTTTTTTTTTAGATCCCTGTTAACGGATTAGCAAATACACTGACAAGCTGCTTCTTCTAAAATAACTATTCCGCAGTAGTGTATCTCTCCCTAGTGGGCACACCGCCACATACTAGTTGAATGGCTAGTGGCCTTGCAGCCCTTCAGTAATTCAGGCAGCACTCAATAGTTAGTCATATATTGCAACATATATAAATAATATTCAGTGTCACAATTGCCTTCCCTTTTTCAATATAATCTCAAAGCAGTTTAAACAGGGTTGCATGTTGCTACAGTGAGTGAGCTACATAGCCACCCTGAGCTGCTCTGAGCTGTTCCTAAATAGACATAGAGTCACAAACTGCTCCCAAACACCCTCAGTGTTCCCCATTTTCTGTCCAGCTGTTGTATGTCTGCCTTTACCAGGAGATCACAGATATGTGTTTACTCTTCAGCGTAAATGATTTTGTGAGAAGGCAGAAGTATGATCCTGTTGAGAAGAAAGTGATCAGCCATTTAAACACTTCTGAAATGACATAATTCTAGGTTAGAGCAGAGAAAGAGAGGTCTGGCACTTCTGCATTGGAAAGTGTCAGACCTGCAGGGTGCTTTAATTACAGAAGTGAGATTAGCATCTAATTCCACTTCTACTCCTGAGTAGCTCAAGGATAAAGCTTCTGACGGGCTCACTGGTGTAGAATTGAAGGGAGCAGGCAAGTTCTCATATTGATCTTAGTCTGAGAGAGACAGAAAAATGGAAGATAAGAAGAGAGAGAGTGTGTAATTTTATCAATTTTATGTTGGCAGAGTGTCTATTGCTGGCTGGTGATATTAGTAGATGAGAGGGTAGGGTTGCTACTGTATAGAGGAAAAGAACAAACCATCAGGGGTTATATTCTTGCCATTGATTGTGACAGAAACACTGAAGTAATTGCCAACTGTGTTCGCTAAGAGCAATCCCTCGCCCTGGTCCCGTTCAATAAGAGAGGGATGATGGCATTAAAATGTGTCTGCCAAATGTTTGTCCCCACCTCCACTAGTGATAGGCACACTGCTCTTAGTTACTATGGAGAGCCTGCTTTAACTACCGTAAAACCTCGCGTATAAGCCTAACTCTCGTATTAGCCGCACCCCTAACTTGGGAGAATCCTATAAGCCGAACTGGGGCTGTAATTATGGCGAATCTAGTATTGTAGTATACTTCTAAAAACTCTCGTATAAGCCGCACCCTATATAGGCATGTTTGGTATTTAAAAAAAGCAGGTTCTGATTCGCATACAAGCCGCGGCTTCTAAGCGAGACTTTACGGTAGTTTGTAACAGTGCATTGCCAATGGAAACAGGTCCGGGAAATGGAGGAAAACCCTCCCCAGAGGCGTTATTTACACCAGTGTTAATTTTCACACGGCTGAAGTAAGTATTTAAAATTAATGCTAGGCCTTTTGCTAATTGGTCGACCAAATTTATATCAAAGTTTTACATGTATAATTGGCTTTAGTTTAAGGTGCAATACATCACTTCACCATTGCTAAAAAAACGTATCCTAGCAGTGCCCCCATTCTCTAGAAAAGCCCTTCTCCAATATCCCTGCTCCGAAAAACATTGATTGTGAAAGAAACACTTAGAGAAATAGTCAAATATGTTGGTTCCAGTCATAGACAATAATAGGGAGTGGATCAATAGTCTGACTCTCTAATGGATGATGACCAAAGGGGATGGGGACATGTCCCAAAAACAAAGGTGGGGGGGGGGGTAGCTTGTCATCTGTACCAACTTAAGATTCTTTCCTGATTTTTTCCTGACAATACTTCCACCTCAATCTTCAGGGTTCTTTATTGACTAACTAAGTGTCTCCCCAGTCAGGTCAGACCTTGTGGCACTGTTATCCACTGGGGATATGATACCCAGGTTTAAATGTTCCGCTTATCTGCAATAGACATGTGTAAATCCCTGCTGAGCATGACATGGGAACCTATGAAAATGATAGTGTTCTAGGTTAGGGCATACCAAAGAAGTCAAATGATCTTTTTCCAAGCTCATTCCGCAGATGCTTATTGTCTGAGGAGGTGCTAATGCAGTCAACTTGTTTCCGGAGGTATCCTAATGAACTATAGTAAAATCCAATATATCAAGAAGGATCATGTGTTCTATTCTTTACTAACAAATCTCCGATTGGATACTGTTAGCTGGATTACTTTAATTAATAAGAAGCACACAAGGACAACACATAAACTGGTGATTTCATCCCAAATATTCCATGTGCTGAAAACATCAGTGGGTAATTCTTTTGGTTTGTGGCTTCAAGTTGGTGCTGCTGCTCCAGCGTTCCCTCATATCTCCTTTTTTAGTATCAGCTTTTCAAAAAGGGTTGATAGAAACAAACTGTTATGACTAATTGGATAAACTACAAGGGATCTTTTTAAATATAACCTTACAACACCAACCAGATAGCATTCAAAGTTATCACCACCAGTTTCACTCTTTCACATACTGTTAGGGTGTTATGAGCCATCCTCGTCCTTCTCTTCCTGCTCTGCCATAGTGATTTCCGGCCTGCTCGCCACCGTGGTAGTAAATATAAGTTGGAGGCTATCATCTACCATCCCCACTCCCCTCAGAGGGACTAGCCCTTATGTCACTTACTCATGCCTGCCACCCTACTGCACCCCCTCAACCACCCATGCCCTATGGCTCATGAAAATGCACCCTACTCAGACCCTCTGTATGCAGGGACCGGAGACCAGTTGGTGGCGGAAATTGAAAGACTGAAGGCAGATGGAGTAACTGGTCATCTGCTTCTGGTCACAGTGTTATAGGCACAGTCAACAACCATCAGAGGGTTGTCAGAAGATCCCCCTCCCATATACTCACTGATCATATAGCTTAGACAGGACAGCCATGAGAGATACCAATACAGAAATGTAGATAGCTTCAACAATAGACAGAAGTTCTATTATATGGATAGATTTTTTGAAGTGGGTCCTCAACTGAACATTATTTAGGGGCATTTTGGTTTAAGAACTAATCTGACAGACTTTGTTATATAATGACAGAGGGTTATAGAATGCTGTAAAAATGATGACATCCTCTGCTGTTTCCAAAACCTATATCATGTATGGCCAGTATGCAATAAACTTCTGAGCTACCTTTGAGCAGTTAGAAGCCCCATTTCTTTTGACCAATCAACAGAGAGCTCTAAAACAGAGTGACCAAAACAACAAAGTCAGCAATCAAAGCAGATCTATTTTAACTACATCTAAGCTAGCAGAGGAAGGGGAACATCAAAACATTATGGTGAGGTGACAACCAGATGCAGATGATATCTGTCATATTTTGATACTGAATCAAGCCTAAAGCTTAGTTCTGAACCTCCTCTCCTACTCCTGCTACCTCCTAGAGCTCAACCCTTTTAGTGACCTGTGTGATTGATCTCTGACATAAAAGGGATCTCTCACTACACAGAGTGTGCTACTGATATCTCTGTAAGGTATATAGCATAGCTCCTACTACATTCACTGTATCAGCTGAGGGTGTTAAGGTACAGGGAGTCATTTTATACCATTTTCTTCTTTCAATACTCTATGGATGACATTTATCCCATGTTGGCAGCATGATGTATGAGTTAAGCCCACCTAAGGCTATGAGTATTGGGTCTTTAGCTTTTAGAAAGCTGTTTTTATATTAAATGTTATTCTTGGTGTAAATATCATTTTTGTAAACATAGCAGTCATGCCAATTTCTTGTTCATCTATTCATGTTTTGGCCTCTGTTAGATGGAGCCTGAAAGTAAATGACTAAAAGGCCCTGCAGTATGCCCAGCTGTAGCTACAATTATTGAACCACATCTGAAGGCCAAGTTCAGCAAAATCCTAGTGTAAGGCCCTTATTTTTTCTGTTCATAGGATTCTATATAGATCTTCCTCATTCATTGTAGTCTGACTAGGAATGACTCAGTACCAAGAAGCAAAGGCTGCAGCTTTAACATTATCTTGTCCTCCACATTACAGGAATTCTACCTACGCCACTTTGACAATGTCTAAGTGATTTTTGTTTAGATATTCAGGCAGAAATGCTTTCCTTTAGGAAACAGGTACCCGAGAGTTGATAACCAAAGGAAACAATCACATGATATTTTGAGAGAACAGAAATGAGAGGTCAAAGCACATTACTCAATACAAAGTCATTGGTGGTACAGAAGAGTATGCATACATGTATGCTGGCTTTATACATCAACATTGATTTGTGTGAGCTTGTATTACTATGTTTCTACTATCACAATGAATCATGTGGAGATATATCGGTCTGCAGGGCTACCCCTGAATACAATTGGACTATTGCACTATTTCCTTTGACAGCCGTAGATCAAATTAATCAAGATGAATGAGTATTGATGAACTAGATGTCTGCAGTTAGATATGACCGGTCGCTAAGTGTACCACTCAAATGATCAGTAGAATGGCTCTTGAATATACAAAGTGTATATTGTGTTCAGAAGAGTGATCATTGTTAACTGATATTGATATAGACAGAGGTACTGCCATCTCCAGAATATAACATAATTATAAAGCCATCTAGAATGACAGATGAGTAGCTGTTTAACATTTTGAAACATAAACCCCCGCTCTTTTTTTTAATTTGCTGCTGGCATCATTGGTAGTAAGGCTATTGGTGTCCTTAGTAGTAATACCAATATATTATACAATTGAGATGGCCCCTTTCTCTTTTAATACAATTGTAATTTCTTCGAGGCCTTAAGCACAACATCTTCTAAATGGATTAGCAAATTACTTTAACAGTCTACTCCTTTAGAATTGAACAGTATGCAACACATCATCTATCCTATTCAAATTTTAATCAGTGTTACCATACCTCTTAACTCCATTTACGCTTTAAGCCACATAGTGCTTCAATGCAGTGTGCCCTTTTGTTGTCATAATGCAAGAAGGCAGCCCTGGAAAGTAACATGTTTATGAGACATTCATGTGTTATGCCTACGCTGTGAGTTTGACACCCTGATTCCCAAGGAGTCAACATGATGAATGAATGCAGCCGGAGCAAGTTGTCTCAACAGCTAGGCCGCTTTCATCAAAATGATGACCAAGGGTAAAGCACAACATATAACTGTGCAGCCCTTCAAGGGTTAAAGCAGAGTTATAGATTGCTGCCACCTGTGAGTTACTCAGACACCCTGAGCTGCTCTGATCAATTCTCCAACAGGGCAATACAATCTGTTCAAAAATGCACTTTATGCTTCTACCAGGTTATCATAAATAAGTATTGTTGTTTAAAAAACAATTTAATGGATATCAAAGTAAATATTTTGTTATCAAGAAAAGTACCAAAATAGATCATGAGATAAAAATTCAGGTTAGTTAAATGCACTGTTTTCAGCACAGATAGAAATGCTATCAGGTTGAGCAGAAAAGTAGTCCCTGATCTGGGACCCTCTGATCTCAACTCTATTCAGAATAGAAAAGGTTCTTAGGTTGGGGCAGAGTACATAATCAAGGCTGCTGCAGGAGAGAGTACATGGCAGTGTTGGAGGGCTGCTGTAATTAGAGAAGTGAGATCTAATTCCACTTCTGCTCCTGAGTAGCTCAAGGATAACGCTTCTGACGGGCTCACTGGCTCGGAATTGAAGGGAGCTGGCCAATTCTTATATTGATCTTAGTGTCTTAGAGAAAGAAAAATAGAACATGAGGAAAAAAAGGAGGTAATTTTATCTATTTAATGTCAGCAGAGTGCCTACTGTTTGCTGGTGATATGAGTAGATGAGAGAGTAGGGTTGCTAATGTAGAGAGGACAAGAATGGATCAGACCATCTCAGGGGGTATACCTATTTCACTATAGACCATTGATTGTGAAATAAACACTTCCAACTGTGTCAGCTTAAAGCAATCCCCATGCACTTGGCCATGAACAATAACAGAGGAATACAAGGATTAAGGGTTTAACAAACATCATGATGTCCACCACTGGTGAGAGGCACAGAATGTGTATTATTACGGCCACAGCTATTTATATGACAAATTTATTTTTAAAGACAACAAAGCATTATTACCGCGTTCGATTCATAGTCTCTATCAATAGACCTTGTGATCACTAACAAGATAATGTTATATCATGCTAAGATTGTGTTATAAGAAGGTGAAAAGTTATTTTATTAAGTGTATGACTTCAACACAGGTAAAAACTTCGCATCCAAGCAGTACCTCCATTGTATACACCCACCCTACTCCATTTCCACTTGTCTATGATCCCTAGAGGAACTGTACATTACATATCGACCAGGGCTATTCTACAGACCCTGTCTTATCAATACACATGCACCAGGACTTAAGCAGAACTAAAGCAGGTAAAACCTACCTGCGCTTTTTGTCATGGGTCTAGTACATGTATAGCCTGGATTCCTCCCCGATTAGCTCCCCTACCCAGCTGATATCTTTTTGATGGTACTAACTTTTTATACAAAATTCATGAAAAGTGAGGCTCACTCTTGTCAATCATATTACTATCATTGCTCATCAATTATTTCAAGGCCCAAACGTGTTTAAACTATTTGAGTAGGGAGAATGGGGGCGGCTTGCTCTGTCTGCTATGGGGTAATCATCAATGTACTTCATAGGGGGCCATCCGTTAATTACGTACGCACATATTTGGCCAAAATAGACCCCGCACCCCCCCTGTTGCCCCATGTACGAATTTGGACTACCCCCCTATGCTTACATACGCATTTAACTTTTACCACCCCCCCCCACCTCTCCACTGATAAAATGCACAGGGATGTGAAATCTCCGCAGATTTGTGGATTTCCACATTTTCTAGGTTCCAGAGGATTATTCCTGTTATTCATCTAAATCTGCTGAGAAAATGAAAAGTCAGTTATAATGGAGGTGGGGACATTTTGCACGCTCTGAATTTTCCTAAATTCTTTTACTTTCAGTATCTAAATGCATATGTAAATGTATTTGTGAATACAAGGTAGAGTTTGAGTGATTAGGCTTAATTGCAAAACTTATTGAACGAAAAGCATCAATTGTGACGCTCCCCTCAGACCATTCGCGGACATACCTCATTACACTGCCATTTGTTAGGGAGTTCAAAGGCAGAACTTAGTAGTTGGGGGGGGGGGGGTTCTCAGGGCTAGTTGGTAGGAGTGGGATTCAAAAAATATTTGGCATATTTGGAAAATTCGAAAGAAAATTTTCAGAATTTGGTTGGATTTTTGGAGCTATAAAGGTACCGATTGTAATTTAAAACGACCAGAAAATCGGTCCAATAGTACACAATGCGTATGCCAAAGTGGGCCTAGACTACCCAATCCCCCCTATATGCATCCGTACGCATTTGGCCTGACCGAGCTATCCCCCCTTAATGCGTATGTAATTAATGAACGGCCCCTAACTGATTTAGTCATATTTCCATGTTAAAAAGTACCGGTAGTACATAATAATCAAATGGCATATTTATTTAAAATTCTAAGGACATGCTGATGTTTTATTTTCTATATGATTTGGCTCACTACCATGACCAACAGAATAGCATCTCCACAATTTCATACTAGAAAGAATTACATGATCTTATTTCTCCATTTTAAATTACTTTTGCGAATCAAAACAATCTTTAGAATTCAGAATTCATGACCACAGCTACTATATGGCCTCTTCTCACTCTCTGATGTAAATATTGAGTATTATATCAGGTAGCTGTCTACCCTACTTTTTGTTAGACTCTCCCATTTTATTTCGCCACTTCAATGAATTTCATGATGATACATGGGCCTGTCTGCTGTAGGATGCAAATACAAGTAGATTATACATAATCCCTTTTCATAGAAGTGTAGCGGTGGTTGTACCACTGCCAATGCATGGGTATTCTATAGATATGTATGGTGTGTGAGCCTACCTTTTTAGAAAGAAGACAACAAAATCATCATACATTGTATTTAGTAAAAATATGTCTAAACTGAAGTATTTCATGAAGTCTTCAAAATAGTATTTAACACATTGTGAAATCGGGTGGCAAAGTCTCATATTGTTTACATAGCCGTCTATTAAACTCCAAATAACATAACGTAATATATTTATAACATTATATTTCAACACCATCCTTTATTAACAATTGGGAGATCCTTGCAATGGTAAGCAACAAAATTGTCACATAAGTGTTTGATGATATTCCTTTCCCCTTTGCTTTGTCATCAGACGGTAAAGAAATGATCATGGTAGACTCTACCCTTACTGGAAGCACCAAAGCATCTTTTTGAATCCCATTTGCATATTACTCAATCAAGTTGGTCATTTGGCAATGTGTTTCATTCAGTTCCATTCAAATTCTATTCGCTGAAATAACTACCTCCTTTATCAATGACATTTGAATTTAATTCTAGGCTTCATTATGTCCCTGTGTGTGAGCTACTCAATTGCCTTGGGATGGTCTGAAATACTCTAAAGAAATTTACACAGTGTAACAGTCTGTTCCCAAGAGCCTCACTACAGCTTGTTGTGATCACCTTTATCTGTACACCTACCTGTGAAGATCATTGTGTTGTGGTCTGTGCACATCAGATGCACATAGTTGATCCTTCGTTTTATATTTTTGAATCTATTTCAAGTAATGGGAAAGGACGCTAAACACTAATCCTTTATAATTACATTTAGTGTGTACTTCAAGTAGGTGAAATATATCATTAATCTGAATGTATCCCCCTCCTCACATACATATTGAAATTGTCTAGATCTGTTGGACATTCAGAATACAAGACCGCTGCATCTGAGACTGCTAGAGTATAAAGTATGCTGCAATAATGGACGTGCGTTTAGCTTTTGATTCAACTTTTTCTCATGGGTAGCTCAAAGGATAAAACATGTTTTGTGAACTGTATTTAGGCAAGCGTTTGTAGCAGACAAAGAGGGGGAATCCCATTCTTTTTAAGTTTTCTGAGAGCCCCTTGTTGACTGGTAATATGAGGAGATGAGAGAATAACTTAGCAATATTTCTAATTTAAACATTGAATCATTTTTTTTAAAGATAATATATTAATAAACTGATAAAGACCCCACTACTCATGACCGACCGAGTATTAGATAAACTTGCTCTATACTGGCTC
Organism: Harmothoe impar; assembly: GCA_947462335.1. NCBI lineage: Eukaryota > Metazoa > Annelida > Polychaeta > Phyllodocida > Polynoidae > Harmothoe > Harmothoe impar. The sequence continues at coordinate 55,203,182 of OX381716.1, forward strand.
AGCAGCAATATTCTAACCCTAAAAACACTACCAGCCAACAGTCAACCCCCTCTGATCCAATGACTACTGCACAGTAAGAACAGGAGAACAAACCCTAATCCCTCACTGCATCCCACAAAAAGACTTCAATAGAAGACTAAAACGTCAGGATGATTTATCAAGCTGACAGATGGGCATGATGGCAGTACTTTTTTACATGTCTAGGAATTACTTTCTGTCAATTGATGATTGCAGCCCAATGGACAACAATGCGTTCATCAGGGTTTTTATTTAGTGAAGAGACAATAATATCTAGTCTAATGAGAAACATAACGAAATATGCAAGGGGCAAAGAATGATGCAAATACATGATTTAAGCCTTATCTGGGTAGATGACACTAACACGAAAACGTAAACATGTATATTATATACATTAATCTAAAATAAGGGGCTCATTGCTTACATACATGCAGAAATTACACCTATGCTGCTTACAGTAGCACGCAGTGCTCACAAATATTTAATAGAACATTATGTATACCTGTTTTTATACTATATATTAGCATATCAAATATACATCGAAATTCCCTTTTGAACCATAATTATCTTTGTAAATAACACTCCACGCAATAGAATCTTTAATCCAAAAGCAAAAAGGGTGGTGACATTGTTATGAAATCCATCACAGGATGGTGGTTAGAGAAGTATAAGTATGTAGTATGGGTTTTTTTACCAACAGGTTCACTTCGCATGTATCGGTACCTCTTCTCATCGGGCCATGGGAGGGAAGGGGTTGTTGGTATGAGGGTATAGCCATAGGTTAGGGATGTCATAAGGAAGAAAGTCTGTCCATGGTATGTATGACTAAAAGATGACAGCCTCATTCATAATGTGTCAGAATTAAGGCTACTGATAGGTCAACTCTGATAGCAAATGAGCTGCCTCTTGACAAAGGTTATCAAAAGAACTTAGCCATGCATCTGAGCTTTCATCCATCCTTTTTGTTTAAAACTTGATTGGGCACCCTGTGGCTCTATCCCCCGATTGATACATTCGAATGATATTCAAATGATGTCATAATATTTGTGAATAGTTCTTCCTGGTGTGATGAAATATCTTCTTGCTTGTGCTAAAATTATATATCATATATATACTGATATAATTGTGGTGAAGGAAGATTACAATTCTACATTGACACTCTCATTGAAGTAGATTGATTGCTAATGGGAGAAATGTGTTGATTTAAATTGCACATTATATCTCTGGGAGTTTTAACTCAATCTTTGAATGTGATGTACATTTATGATAATGAAAGTGACGATGACAGTTATAACATGTATTAACTTACATGACAATATTAATACTACTTGTAACAATTGTAATTGTATGGTGTAATTGCCAAAAATATTATATTATTATTATTATGATAAACTAATTAATTTATTACAACTGCTATATAAAGGTGGCCGACGAAAACAGACGTCACGGTCTTGAAGCAGCCTTTTTGCTCAATGTATCATAAAATGTAAAGAAATGACTTGTAGAGGGAATTGTATAGTATGGGACAGATATATATTAACTGAAAACAACTGTTTGATAACATATGAAATGAAATGTATAATTTGTTGATTTTGAGCAAATACATTTTTAAAATTGAAAATTGAAATTGAATTGACAGTTACCATCTGCTGTCTTCAAAAGTCCTACCCTGCATGGCTGGTACACATAGAACCTCAAGGACACCTCCGAACAATTAGCAGTAAGCACTCAAAAATTGTCATGCCCCATTACTGCTGACCTATCCACAAAAACACTTTAATAAGGCATCAAATGCGAGAGCCCTCAACCTCCCTCTCCACCCCTGCTACCCTTTAGGGGATTTACCCTTTTAGTGACCTGTGTGATTGATCTCTGACATCAGAGGGACCTCTCACATAGTGTTTGCTACATCTGTGTAAAGTCTTCTATAGTAGAGTTCTGACAGCACTGACTGTATCAGCAGTGTATAGGGTGCTAGGTGTCAAGAAAGGGTGTGTCATTTGTATGCCTTTTTCTATTCAAAGCACTTCAAGGATGGGAAAATCAGCTCAGCTCAGTTAAGAGCAATGGTGCCACCATATATCCTTAGCACTGCCAAAGCGGGCCAATGTGTAGAGTATAGTAAAATGAGCCCCCTGAAAGCCAAAATTTTGTGGAAACAATACCCTATGGCAGTGCCCCTGCAGAAAGTACTGGCAGTCCTAAGGATAAGCGTTGACAGAGTTGCAATCTGCTCTCCAATTCTCACAGTGCTCTCTCTTTTCTATTGGTCAATTCTATCTCTGCCTCTAATGGGATATCCACAATATCTGTCCACTCTTCAATTAAGCATAACTAATATTCAAGACTAGGATGGACCTTAACAGCTTTGTGAAATATTAGCAAGGATCATGTGGTAAAAATATAAAATTGTACAAATGACTTTTTTCAGTATATGCTTATATCAAGTCATTTTGAGCGGACCATTTTTACTTTCCTCACGCAGAAGGTTTCAGGTTAGGGCAGAGAAGAGCATAGATGCTATTAGATGGGAGACTGTCAGACCTGCAGGGTGCTGTAATTAGAGAAGTGAGATTAGCATCTAATTCCACTTCTGCTCATGAGTAGCTCAAGGATAAAGCTTCTGACGAGCTCACTGGCTTGGAATTGAAGGGGGCAGGCAAGTTCTCATATTGATCTTAGTCTGAGGGAGAGAGAAAACTGGAAGATAAGAAGAGAGAGTCAATTTAATGTTTGCAGAGTGTCTATTGCTGGCTGGTGATATGAGTAAATGAGAGGGTAGGGTTGCTACTGTATAGAAGACAAGAACAAGTAGACCATCTGGGGGTATGCTCTTACCATTGAATGTGAAAGAAACACTGAAGTAATTGCCAACTGTGTTAGCTAAAAGCAATCCCTTGCACTAGTCTTGTACAATAATAGAGGGATGATGACATTAAAATGTGTCTGCCAAACATTTGCCCCCACCTCCACTAGTGACGGACACACACCCCAGAGCCACTATGGAGAGCCCCCTTTAATATGTAGTTTGTAATAGCGCATTGCCAATGGAAACACATCATGTGATGAACATGGGGAAGTTGAGGGCTGGGTGCACACAGGCCACTTTCCCCAGCACTGATATTTTTTCTCATGACAGTTGTGGATATCAGACCGCCAGAGGCAATTGCCGTGTAGCTAGTATGTGAAATGTGCAGGTGACCCTCTATTGAGGGAATTGCAATCACTGTGGTGGGATTAGGTAGAAGTGTATATGTAGACACTATAGTCATAAAAGGCAGCGACCTTAGGATGTGACATTTTGTCAGCTTCTTCTAATTGAAATGGGTAGGGCTTCGACCCAAACAAGGTGTTTTTGTTTAATCCATACCCTACGACTTGAGTAGATATTCTATGCTAGTAAGAGGCCTTTTGGTCAAATCAAAATTTTCAAGCATTTTTCCATGTTTGGAAAGTTGTACATTGACTAACTACTAGAAAGTGTAGGTGGGTAACAACTTCCCACATCTGTCACACTTCAAAATAGGTCATGTTAGTCTAAGTTAGTCACGTTTATCTAAGTAGATCACGGTGCTCATTGCATTAGAATGGTGCCTATCTTAGCAAGATATAAGCTACTAGTATGCACATTTCAATAGTTTTGACAAACGTGCCCACTTCCTTCCTTGTGGTATTGGCTATAGCTCAATATTTTGTCGTTATTGACGTACATAATATCAAGGTCAAGCGGCAGTACAAAGGGAAGTGGACCAATTTATGTGCACAATTCAGGTGATTTCATTCATCCTTCATGAACAATCAACTTTTTCTGATGGATAGTGATACCTGTTACAATGTATGTATGACAGCCCAACAATCAAAGCCTCTACCGGGACAGAACAACAGCAGGGAGAATCCAACAATTCTGTACAAATAACTGGCAACGCCCAAAGGACTGGAGGGCTGCTATAAAGCAAGAGTCCTTTAAAACATCCTTAGTGAAGTTCCTGCTCCAAGAGTGGGCACAAGAAGCATATCTACCCATCCTGAATGGGCACACAATCTACATAACTTCTCATGACAAATTTTTGAGTTCAGTGCCACTGGAGAAGGAGTCATCAAACAAGAAATCAAGGAACTTGAATGTTCTCATCAAGAGGCGGATACCAGAATCATATTCCACTTGACCCATTTCCTTTGAAATAATCAAAAAGCTGAGATTACTCTGAGAGCCAATGACACATATATCGTTATCTTGTTGCTCTACATGTGTACAGTTTCAACAACACTCACAGTGTCTTGCCTAACGTCTGCCTGGATACTGGTTCAATGTCACAGAAATGGTGGGAAACCTCAACGCTGATGTGATATGTGCACTGCCAGGGCTCATGCAATAAAAGGCAGTGAGTACACACCAGCTTTTAACCACAAATGGAAAATGAGACCTTAATCTTTTGTTGAGAAACAAGTCATACACTGAGACATTCTCAAAGGTTGGTGAGGATAATGTAAACCATCTGAAAAAGAAATCTGAGAACTGAAGATGAGCCATGGGTATGTGCCTTGTATGGGAAGCCAAAATTTAAGTCAGTGAACCAGGCAAGGCTAGCTATCTTTTGAAACAAAGTATGCCCCAAAGAAGGAAGGAGATCTCCTACAGCTGGCAAAAGTAGCAAATCCCAGTAATTTCCCACCAAATTAACCCGCTTTAGAGAAACAAGTACAGAGGGTACATCTGGTGTCATCTATGTGGAAGCGAGCATGGCATCTAATTCCTCAACATTTAGACCCTGTGGAATATGGATGGACATTAAAAGATAGTCATTACCTGATGAACTGGTTCGACTGCATTTAGTTCCCGAAATCAGTACAAGACATTAGTGAAGGCCCCACTTGAGGTTGAGGAAGGTGGTAAAGAGGAAGAGTTGACATTATGAGAAAAACAGATATGGAAGAGATGAATCTGATGGAGAGGATGACACAGAATAGTAAATACATTTCAGTGCTTACTGCTATCTATTGCTGCTATGGATAATGTCTAAACTTGAAATGGTGGAATCTGGTACATACGTAACATATGGCTCAGATCTGTATTATTCTTATCATTGCAGCTGGGACATTCTTTTTGGAGTGGAAAATTTTGAAAATTCTGAAAGTCTAAATTAGAAATGGTGAAATCTGGGTCAAATTGACACGTAATATACTATAGCCCAGTCTTTCATCTTTTATCATTGAGGCTGGAACATTGTTTAGGGAGGAAAAGGGCTAGGGTTAGGGCCACGTTTGAGAGTCAGAAAGGGCCAGGTTTAGTGCCCAATCCCAGAGTTAGGAAGGATCAGGTTTAGAGCCCAGTTTGAGGGTTAGGAAGGGTCAGGTTTAGGGCCCGGTTTCAGGGTAGGAAGGGCCACGTTTGGACATCAGAATTGGCCAGGTTTAGGGCCTAGTTTGAGGGTCAGGAAGGGCTGGGCTCAGGGGTCAGAAAGGGCTGGGCTCAGGGATCAGAAGGTCCATATCTTAATTAAAAAAAGCCAAATTTGGCCTCCAGAAAGGTCAGATATCCCTTTTTCCTCTCTATTTCTTCCTTCTCTCTCTTTTTCTCTTCCCCCTCTTCTGTTTTTAAGACCATAAATATTACATGATAATAGAGTGCCAAAGTGAAATAAGTTGACTTTTAAGGAAATAGATAGTGACCTACTTTAAGGGCTGATTGTGAAATAACGCCAAGTCGGATTTTCGTAAGAAATGCAGATCTAAATTCGTGAGATTTTTTTACAAAAGAATCTGCTGTCAAATCATTTGGTGCTCAAAACATGAAAGGATCTGTCTGGCCTCTTGGACTATATGTGCCATTTATAGATAATTCATGAAGAGTATTGTCAGCTGAAAGCTCATAGCTTTCATTTCAATTAGTATTGCTTTTTAAAGGACTTTTGGAGAAGTGACAATGAAGATGTCAAATTTATTGGTTATGTACTACTACAATACACTTTCACTAGCTATACTACACAGTGTTTTGGATACGAGACAGGAAAACATAGAATATAGCATTAGTGTTAGAAGTCAAGTCAGTGTTCTACTATGTTGCACCTCATATTATGTACAGCTCCAAACAATGATTGTATTCATAACATGATATTTTGATATCACCCTACTGATTACATCCTTAATATTAACAAACAATACTGTTGAAAGGCACATCTTTGTTAAACACTATTCTTCCCGAATGTATCAGATGGCAGGGAAATGTGGTGAAATCTATTCTTGCCAATCATACAAAAGCATTCTCTCAAAATGAGCACATTTGCACATAACCTGTTAGGCAATGTTTTTTCTATTCAGTTCGATTAAAATTTTCTTCAGTGCTATGAATACAAGTTCAACTCAATTCCAAGCTGAATAATGTTGTGTCTGAACTATTTAATAACCCTTGCCCGCTTCAACCATTGGCAGATGCAGGGGGGTGGCCGGACGGGCCTTGCCCCCCCCCCCCCCTCCCCAGAAAAAAAAAATGTTTTAAAAGAAAAAAAGGAGAAAGGGGAGAGGAGAAAAGAGGGGGGGGGGAGAGAGAAGGGGACAATACCATATAGTCACAGATCATCAGCATTTTTTGAGGGGGGGTGCAAATGGAATTTCTTCCGCTGCATTTCGGTTGTGCTGTGAACGGGAACAGTCACTTTATGGTTGGCCAGGTCTGGGCTCCCCCTCTGGAAAATCCTGGATCGGCCACTGTCAACTTGTTCCAAAGTAGGCCAAACCAGAGAACCAATATGCTCCGAAGAGCCCTAAGCACTGCACGTCTTGTTGTGGTCAAACTATATCTGTACACCTTTTCTTTTTTTTTAAGTGTTTTATTGGGTTAAAATAATACAATTACAAGAATGCATTATACCTAGCTACCGCGCATTGCGTTTTTTACGCTAGGGCCCTTTCAGTCGCGGTAATATATAACATCAGTTTCATAAATTTACAGTATGGCTACCATTATATCTGTAGTATCTTACATATTGAGAGGCGTGAGTCCAGCTATTTCACATTGTGTTTCTACGAACGTTACATTGATGAGATGAGATGAGATGAGTTTTGTGTATTCATATGATTTTTCAAAAATGTGTGAGCGGTTGTATACTCTTAAAATAAATAAATGGCCCTTTTTACTTAAAGCAATCCTTATAGTTCTTCTTAATAGCTAGTTTAAAAGCAGAAAGGTCTGCAATTAAAGTATAGGCAGGCTTGAGTCAGGCTTTCTGTGGAGATCAGATGCAGTTGTTCTTTTGCAGTATAAACCAATTGGTATTAAAAAGGAACCAATCTCATTATGTCGGTCATAGGGACATTGGTCAAGCATGACCAAGTAATATTAAAGAGTGACTGAGGCAAAACAACATATGACCAATGTCTTACTCAAAAAGACTTGGCCTAAAATGGATGGCAGGGTCAGAATACGAGACTAAGGTGCAATGGTCAGTAATATCCAACCTGACAATAGTAACTAAGTTAGGTTGGTCATATAGGTAGCCAAGAAATGACCGACCTAGTTAGGCACTCTACTGATTGAGAGGTTGGTTGTATAGGGAGCCAAAGAATATCGGTGTGGGAGATAGACAGAGAAAAAGAGACCCTGTAGTTATAGAAGTTGGATTAGCGTTTGATTCCCACTTTTTTCCATGTACAGTTCACAGAAGCAGGCATCTGTCCTGTTCACCAGATTAGCATCTAGTGTCTAACGTTATATATATACACTCATAACATGAAGAATCCGTTCAGAGAATGTCTCAGCTAGAGCACGTGTTTCTAGTAGTTGATCAAAGAACCGTTCACAATATATTAATCATTTTGTTCACCATATGCCCAAACTGGACACTTTCAGGGAGACCTATGATGATTGAATCCTCTCACCTTATCAAACTATACATTTATTGCCATCCAATACTCAGGTCCGGGACTGCACCAAAAGAGACCCTCTTGACCCCAGCCCTAGATCTGTGCATGGTCACATGATGGTGTGGTAGTGAATTTTCTAAACTGCATGATTTAAACCGATTTCCGATTTTTCCTCTTAAGGTCCTAATCCAAAATCCTACCTAGTTTATAGTTTATCAAATTCTCTAAAAGACACAATCATTTATATGTTAAGGGGATTTCTGGTTATTAAGAAATCACACATTTTCTTTTCATGACCTGCAGGGCCTGTCATATGCCATGGTTGATGGCAGCTACCCCTGCACTTTGCCCACTCCCCCTTTCCCTTGTACTACATGTTCTATACACAAGGTGCATGTGCGAGTCCCCAGCCCCCATCCCCTCCACCCAGCTTTCACACTCAGCAGCAGTGTACACGTGAGGGGCAGAGGGAGGAGCCTTTCTATAGGGGATATCATAGCTTCAACACCTCCACAGAAATAATGGCAGGCCTGGAAGTAAGGCTGAGAATAAAAATGGGTACAGGGTCATTTCTTGGCTGCTTCACAGACCTGATACTGGAAGACTCAATTTCAGTCCATCAACTTATTGGATTGTTCCTTCATTTTGGAGCAAATGCAAACAAATGGCAAGATTCGAATAGCAGTTTCGGAATTTACCACTGCACACATGTATTTGGGATTGACTTAATATCTGCACCGCAGATCTAATTAAAGATAGCTATTGCAATAATCATAAATGGGCACTAAACAGTTCTTTTCCTGCTATTGTAATTTACGGACTGGGATTATATCCCACACACACACTTATTAATTTTTAAAGTGCCCTTCTGTCCTGTTTGTTACTTTTCATGCTTCCTTCTTTCTTGATGTACTTGTGTAGTTATGTCTTTAAATCTCTAGAGCTAAATCTAACACAATTATTCTATCATTCTAATTGTCTTCATTCTCAGTAAAGTAAACAATAGTTAGGCCCTCTCCAGTCCTAGTGGCCGCTCTCATCTTTTTTTGACCAAACTTCCAATTCCACCTCATTCTTTAGCGTGGTTCATTGACTCCTCATATGTACCCCAGTCAAGTTAGACCTTGTAGTACTGATGTCCAATTGGGATTTGATACCCAGGTTGCGTGTCTCCTTTACTCTGTAATAGAAAAGTATTTTCTGCTGAACATGACAGGGTAACCCATGGGGATGATAGGGTCCTGGGTTAGGGCATACTTAAGAATTTAAATGATCCTTTCCCAGTTCATTCCTGGTTTAGGTGTATGCACATAGGATCTTCTTTATTGAAACTCACTTGGTGCTTATTGTCTGAGGAACTACTCATGCAGCCAACATGTTCCCTATGGTATCTGAGAATACTATGATGAATTTGATCAGAAGCATCCAAGGACAACACACAAGCTGGTATTTTCACTCTCCATGTTTAATGTGCTACAAACATCAGTGAGTAATCTTTTGATCCATGGCTTCCAGTCGGTACTGCTGCCCCAGCAGCCCATAATATTTGTTTTTTAGTATCCGATTTTCAAAAAGAGGTTGCTGGAAACCAGCTGTTATGACAAATTGGATAAACTACAGGGGAATTTCTTAAATATACTCGCACAATATAAACAGGACAACATTTAAAGTTATCCCGACCGGCCTTCTTGTCTTGCTCTGCCCGTTTGTCACCATGGTAGAAGATATACATTGGAGACTATCATCAACCATGCTCTCCCTACCCCTCACAGGGACTAGCCCTTATGCCACCTACATCTGTCTGCCACCCTACTGCACCCCCTCAACCACCCATGCCCTATGTCTCATAAAAATGCAGCCTACTCAGACCCTCTGCATGCATGGACCAGACACCAGTCGGTAGTGGAAATTAAAAGACCCAAGTCAGATGGAATGACTCATCATCTGCTGTCTGTCAGAAGATCCCCCTCCAATATATTCTATGATGTCGCTCACTGATCATGTAGCTTAGACAGGACAGCCATGGGAGATACCAATAAAGAAATGTAGATAACTTCAACAATAGGCAGAAGTTCTATTATATGGATAGATTTTTTGACAATGGTCCATAATCGAACATTATCAAGGGGCATTTTGATTTAAGAACTAATCCAACAGAGTTTGTTATACAATGACAAATTGTTATAGAATGCTGTGAAAATGCTCTCTAAAGGAGATAATGAGCCATCATCTGCAATGGAATAATAAGTAAACAACTACAAATATGCCACAATGATGACTTCCTCTGCTGTTTCCAAAACCTTTTTCATGTATGGTGAGTATGCATAACATTTTTGAGCTTCCTTTGAGCAGTTCTAAGCCCCATTGCTGTTGACCAATCAACAGAGAGCTCTAAAACAGAGCGACATAAACAACAAAGTCAGGAATCAAAGCAGAGCTATTTCTAACAACATCTAAGCAAGCAGAGGAAGGTGTACATCAAAAAATTATTGTGAGGTGACAACGAGATGTAGCTGATATCTGTCATATTTTGATACTGAATCAAGTCTAAAGCTTAGATGTCAACCTCCTCTGCTACCTCCTGGAGCTCAACCCTTCTAGTGACCTGTGTGATTGATCTCTGACATAAAAGGGATCTCTCACTACACAGAGTCTGCTACAGCTATCTCTGTAAGGTCTATAACATAGCTCCTACCACGTTCACTGTATGAGCTGAGGGTGTTAAGGCAGAGGGAGTTATTTTTATACCATTTTCTTTCAACACTCCAAGAATGAGATTCATCCCATGTTGGCAGCATGATGTATGAGTTAAGCACACCTAAGGCTGTGAATATTGGGTCTTTAGGTTTTAGAAAGCTTTTCATATTAATGTTATTCTTGGTGTAAATATAATTTTTGTAAACATAGCAGTCATGCTGATTTCTTGTTCATCTATTCATATTTTGGCCTCTGTTAGATGGAGCCTGGGAAGTAAATGACTAAAAGGCACTGCAGTGTGCCCAGCTGTAGCTATAATCATTGAACCACATCTGAAGGCCAAGTTCAGCAAAATCCTAGTGTAAGGCCTTTATTTCTTCTGTTCAAAGGATTCTATATGAATCTTCCTCATTCATTGTAGTCTGACTAGGAATGACTAGGCTGCAGCTTTAACATAATTTTGTTCTCCACATTACAGGAATTCTACTTACCCCACCTTGACAATGCCTAAGCGATTTTTGTTTAGATATTCAGGCAGAAAAGCTTTCCTTTAGAATAGAGAATAGAAATGGGTACAGGGTCATTTCTTGGCTGCGTCTCAGACCTGATACTGGAAGACTCAATTTCAGTCCACCAACTTATTGGATTGTTCCTTCATTTTGGAGCAAATGCAAACAAATGGCAAGATTCGAATAGCAGTTTCAGAATTTACCACTGCACACATGTAAAAAAAACAACTGAGTCTGTCCTGGCACCCAGGTGGGTGGACATGAGGCACTGGCTGGGGTAAGGGGCCAGGTGGCCCAGGTAGGTGGTGAGAGTGGTGCCACCTGGCGAGTTCTTCCGACAATACCCCAGCCAATCCTGTATAACATATGGATCCATTAATTTTTAAAGTGCTCTTCTGTCCTGTTTGTTACTTTTCATGCTTCCTTCTTTCTTGATGTACTTGTGTAGTTATGTCTTTAAATCTCTAGAGCTAAATCTAACATAATTATTCTACCATTCCAATTGTCTTCATTCTCAGTAAAGTATATAATAGTTAGGCCCTCTCCAGTCCTAGTGGCCGCTCCTATCTTTTTTTGACCAAACTTCCAATTCCACCTCATTCTTTAGCGTGGTTCATTGACTCCTCATATGTACCCCAGTCAAGTTAGACCTTGTAGTACTGATGTCCAATTGGGATTTGATACCCAGGTTGCGTGTCTCCTTTACTCTGTAATAGAAAAGTATTTTCTGCTGAACATGACAGGGTAACCCATGGGGATGATAGGGTCCTGGGTTAGGGCATACTTAAGAATTTAAATGATCCATTCCCAGTTCATCCCTGGTTTAGGTGTATGCACATAGGATCTTCTTTATTGAAACTCACTTGGTGTTTATTGTCTGAGGAACTACTCATGCAGCCAACATGTTCCCTATGGTATCTGAGAATACTATGATGAATTTGATCAGAAGCATCCAAGGACAACACACAAGCTGGTATTTTCACCCTCCATGTTTAATGTGCTACAAACATCAGTGAGTAATCTTTTGATTCATGGCTTCCAATCGGTACTGCTGCCCCAGCAGTCCATACTATTTGTTTTTTAGTATCCGATTTTCAAAAAGAGGTTGCTGGAAACCAGCTGTTATGACAAATTGGATAAACTACAGGGGAATTTCTTAAATATACTCGCACAATATAAACAGGACAACATTTAAAGTTATCCCGACCGGCCTTCTTGTCTTGCTCTGCCCGTTTGCCACCATGGTAGAAGATAAACATTGGAGGCTATCATCAACCACGCCCCCCTATCTGTCAGAGGGACTAGCCCTTATGTCACCTACACCTGTCTGCCACCCCACTACATCCCCTCGACCACCCATGCCCTATGTCTCATATAAATGCAGCCTACCCAGACCCTCTGTATGCAGGGACCAGACACCAGTCTGTAGCAGAAATTAAAAGACCCAAGTCAGACTGAATGACTCATCATCTGCCAGAAGATCCCCCCTCCCATATATTCTATGATGCCGCTCACTAATCATGTAGCTTAGACAGGACAGCCATGAGAGATACCAATACAGAAATGTAGATAGCTTTAACAATAGACAGATGTTCTACGATATGGATACATTTTTTGAAGTAGATCCTCAACCGAACATTATTTAGGGCCATTTTGGTTTAAGAACTAATACAACAGAGTTTGTTAGGGTTATAGAATGCTGTGAAAATGTTCTTTATAAAGGAGATAGTATTATGAGCCATCATCTGAAATAAGTCAACAACCTCAAACATACCACAGTGATGACAGCTGTTTCCAAAACCTATGTCATGTATGGCCAGTATGCATACAATTTCTAAGCTACCTTGGAGCAGTTAGAAGCCCAATTCTGTTGACCAATCAACAGCTAGAGAGCTCTAAAACAGCAAACTCAGCAATCAAAGCAGAGCAATTGCAACAATATTATTAGCATGCAGAGGAGTGGGAAAATCAAAACATTATTTGTGAGGTGATAGCCAGATACAGATAATGTCTGTCATATTATGATACTGAATCAAGTGTTATGCCTGTTTTCCAACCTCCTCTCCTACTCCTCCTACCTCCTGGAGCTCAACCCTTTTAGTGACCTGTGTGATTGATCTCTGACATCAGAGGGAACTCTCACTACAGACTCTGCTACAGATATCTGTGTAAAGCCTCTAGTACACCTCCCACTACACTAAATGTATCAGCTGAGGGTAGAGTGTATTACTTTCAATATATTTTCTTGTTTCAGCAGTCCCATGTTGGCAGCATGATGAATGAATTAAACACAACTATGGCTATGACTATTGGACATTTAAGTTTTAGAAGGCTTTTTACATCAAATGCTATTCTTGTTGTGACCCAAATATCATTTTTGTTAACATAGCCATTATGCCAATTTCTTTTTTATCTACTGTGACAAACGTATATAAATTTTTGCTGGTATAAATCTTTGTGGATGTGCTATGAAGTACAATTTTGCTGGGACTTAAATTTGCTGATATTGAAACATTACAATTATATGACTATGTTGGATAAATTTTTGCTCTGTACATATTCTCGCATATTTTAAAATCCACGAAATCTGCGAAAATATGTACAGCCCCAAACAGAATACGTTTACAGTATTCATTTATTAAATAGAGCATTGAAGCTCTGGTATATGTATACTGTTCTCTATGTATTATACAAATAACTAATACTTCTGTTAGTATGAATCCGTGTAGTTCCAAACTATACATTATACCTATTCTCATTTTGTTATATTATAATAGCTAAGCGAATGTGTGTTATACTAAAGCATTGCTGGTGTCGGATGTTATTGAGCTGAAAAAGTTCTTTCTGTACACCAGGATAAAATAAACGGGATTGGTGTATTTACATCATCTCATACTCAAAAAAAAGAAGCTTAAATCATTCAACCAAATCTGAAGGCAAATGTCAGGAAACTTTCTACAATGCTAGGCCCTTATAGCTTCTGTTTCCAAGACTCTACGGATCTTCCTCACTCATTGTATTCTGACTAGGGATGACTTAGTACCCAGCCAAAATAGATGCATGATTTTTTTTCTACATCACAGGAATGCTTTCTACATCACTATAGAAATTCCTTAGTGATTTTTGTTTAAATCTTTAGGCAGTGAATCTTTCCTTCGGAGAAATAGAACTCAAGATTTGATTGTTGAACAAGATTAACATTTTTGAAAACAATGTAATTTGGGACACTGGAACAGAATCTATAGGAACTGGCAGATTCATGTTAGACTACTGGTTTAAGGGACTGAATAGAGTGCACAGATAAAACTAAATGATCACACAACACCTTGAGACAATACTGACATGCTGATGTTCATTACTCAGTACAAAGTTATTGGCGTACAGAAGTGTATGTATGTACCTGTATGCTGGCTTTATACATCAAGATTGATTTGTGTGAGCTTGCCTTGTTATATTTTACTATCGCAATGAATCATGTGATGATAGATGGGTCTGCAGGGCTACCCATGAAAACAAATTGATTACTGCACAATTTCCTTTGGCAGCAGTAGAACAAACATAGGAAGATGTATGTGTATTGATGAACTAGATGTCTGCAGTTATGTAGGGGTGGTCCCTAAGTGCACCACTCAATATGATCAGTAAAATCCTTTACATGATTTAGAAACATATGTATGTATACATATATATTCAAAGTGTGTATTGCATTCAATTTTTACAATTATGGTAATAGCATGTAAAATTGACAGAAAAGTGATCATTGCAAACTGATATTGACATAGAGATACTGCCATCTACAAATAGGAGAATGTAACATAATTATAAAGCCATCTGGGAATCAAGTACTGAAAGATGTTTATAGAGAGGACAAATGAGTAGCCATATAACATTTTGAAACATGAACCCCAGCCCCTCCTTTCATGCTATGCTGTTGGCATCACTGGCAGTAATGCTGCTTGCGTCTTTAGTAGTAATACCAATAATGTCCTACAGTTGAGATACAAACAAATGGCCCATTTCTCGTTAGTATAATGCAAAAAGTGAAATTTCTTGGGGACCCTAAGCACTTAATCAGTCCTCTTGATGGATAAGAAAATCACTTTAACAAGCCACTACTTTTAAATGGAATATTCTGTGACACCTTATCTATCTCATTCAAATTCTATACAACTCCATTTTGATTAACACTTAATGATCGCATAATGCTGCAATGCAATATAACCTTTTGTCCCAATGATGTGTCCCCATGATGTAGTGAGGCATTCATGTGTCATGCCTATCCTGTGAGTGTGATGCCGGATTCCCAAGTAGTTAACATGATGCACCAATGCAGCTCACCAGCTAGACAGCATTGATAAAACTGTTGATGAAAGGCATAGCATGGCAGAGCAACATGCACCCCTTAAAGGGTTAAAGCAGAGTTGTAGAATGTTGCCCTCTGTCAGGTACTCAGACACCCTGATCTGCTCTGAGCAGTTCTCTAATAGACACAAAGTACCATTCTGCTCACAAATACTCTCAATGCTCATGGTTTTGTTTTGGTTGAATGTTTCAATGTCTCTACCAGGTTATCATAAATAAAATACAAATTTATTCAATCTCGAGTATCAATAAAAGGATGAACATTGATCATGAGGTAAATATGAAAGATGGTTAAAAGCACTTTTTCAGCTCACACAGAAATGCAATTAGGTTGAGCAGAAAAGTAGTCCCTGATCTGGGACTATCTGATCAGACTCTACTCAGAGGGGACGATTCTTAGTTATGGCAGAGTACACAATGAAGGCTGCTGCAGGAAAGAGTAGCAATGCTGGAGGGCTGCTGTAATTACAGAAGTGAGATTAGCGTCTAATTCCACTTCTGCTCCTGAGTAGCTCAAGGATAAAGCATCTGACGGACTCACTGGCTTGGAAATAAAGGGAGCAGGCCAATTCTTATATTGATCTAAGTCTCTAGGAGAAGGAATAATTGAAGATGATAAATAAAGGAGGTAACTTTATCTATTCAATGTCAGCAAATTGGCCATGGTTGGCTGATGATATGAGTAGATGACAGGGTATGGTTGCTACTGTAGAGAGGATAAGAATAGGGTGGACCATTGTGTTGTGCACCCCTTGCTTAATAAACCATTGATTGCGAAATAAACACTGAAGTAATGACAGTGTCACACTAAAGCAATCCCCTTCACAGGTCCATACACAGGGATGAGAGGATTAAGAGTTTACCCCCAAAAAATATTCTTTATTTTCAATTTGTTTTCACTGGTGAGAGGCACAGAATGTGTGTTATCATGGCAACAACTATTCATATGATAACTTAGTTTTTAAAGACATCACATCATTATTGCCTCGATTGATTCTATCAACAGCCCGTTTGATAACTAGCATGATGCTGCCATATTTTGTTAGGCATGTGATGTTTAAACGTGACAAATTATTTTAGAAAGTGTATGTACATGACTGCAAAACTAGAAAAAATATTGCCGGAGTGCCTCCTTTGTGTAGACCTTCCCTTCTCCATTTCTATTTGTTTATGATCCCTAGAGGAACTGTACCTAACATATTGATCGCAGCTATTCTACAGACCCTGTCTCATCAATACACATGCACCAGGAATATAACAGAACTAACACAGGTAAAACCTACCTGCACTTTTGTCTGGGGTCTAGTGCATACTGCCTGGCCTCCTCCCTTAGCAGCACCCCCAAGCACTGAGCTGCTACCCTTTTGATGGCAACAACCATGCATATATAATTCATGATACGGGATGTCATGCTGAGGCTTACTCTTATTATTCCATTATCATTGCTTTCTCAAGGGCTCAGCACTTGTCTCAAAGCTCAAACGGACCTTTAGATACTTGAATAGGGGGAATGGAGAAACCTTGTTGTGTCTGCTATGGTGGCATCATCAATGTACTTCACACATCACCAAGAATAGCATCTTCACAATTTCATATTTGAAAGAATAACATGATTTTATTTCTCCATTTTAAATACCTTTTGTGAATCAGAACCATTTCTAGAATTCAGAATTCATGAAGTCCACAATAGCTACTGAAATGCCCCTTCTCACTCAATAATGTAATCTTGGAGTAGCTTATCATATCAGGTAGCTATCTACCTTTATCCTCATCACCAATCTCTGAAGTACCAAGCATCTTTTTTCCAAGATCCAACTTGAACATTACTTAATTGAGTTGGTCATAAGGCAATGTGTATCATTTAACTCCATTCAAATTCTATTCACTGAAATAACTACCTCATTTATCATCAACATTTGAATTCAATTGTAAGCTGTGCGTGAGCCACTCAATGACGATGGGCTGCTCTGAATTACTCCCAAATAGACTGACACAGTGTAACAACCTTCTCCCTACAGCCCTCAGCACTTCTCATTCTGTTGTGGCTACTACAGCTGTATAATACCTTATGCAGTTGATGTACATATTTTATTCTCCGTCTTTAAGCTCAGATATATTGCTATTAAAGGGGGAAAAAAACATCCTTATTTTATAAGATTTAGTGTGTACTTGGGGTAGTTGAAAGATGCCACTGATCTTAATATATCCCCCTTCTCACATATAAGATTTCTAGTTCCGATGAATATTCAGAATACAAATCTGCTGCATCTGAGGCTGCCAGAGCAAGAACTGAGTATGCTTAAATAATGGAAATGTGATTAGCTTTTGATTCAACCATTTCTTATGGGTAGTTCACAGAATAAAACATACATTCTCTTAACTGTATTCAATGCAGCAGGCAAGCTTTTCCAGTGATCTGAGCCTAGAGGAGAATGGAAGAAATATATAAAAAAGACAACGATGTGGGAATTCCATTCATTTTATGCTTCTGAGAGTCCGTTATTCAATGGTCATATAAGTAGATACGAGAATAGGGTTGCTATTGTAAAATGCACAATGTCTTTGATGTCTTTGTTCTTTGTGCTGCGCTATAAAGATAAAAAGGGAAGCACAAAGAAAAAAACATCAGCAGTGACATGAATTGGGAAAACACCTTAGTGCAGGGTGCACAAAGGTCCCTTTCCCCGGTACATGACACTAAAGACGAAAATATGTACATGACTGAAATTTATTTCTGATTCAAACATCAAGTCATTTTTGATAAGGATAATAAACTAATACACTAATGAAGAGCAAAATAATCATGACTAAGACTACTTCATTACGTACAGTTGTTCTATACTAGCTCAGCAACAATAGTCTAACCCTACCAGTCAATATACCAACAGCAAAAAACCCTCTGCCTCAATGACTACCACTCAGCAAGAACCAATGAACAAGCCCTAATCCCTCACTGCATCCCACAAAAAGACTTCAATAGAAGACTAAAACGTCAGGATGATTTATCACGCTGTGCATCAATTGTGCAGGTGGGCATGATGGTAGTACTTTTTAACATGTCTAAGAACTACTTTCTGTCATTTGATGATTCCAGCCCAGTGGACAACAATGCATTCATCAGGGTTTTTATTTTGTGAAGTGACAATAATATAGGCTAATGAGAAACATAATGAATTATGTACCAGCAGTTACTGAGCCAAGTGATAACAAATGATGCTTACACATGATTTAGCCGTTATCTGGTTAGATGCGATGTGGACAAGAAGTCCTATTTATAATCTTTTGATTTAAATTTGCATCCATATGTACCTTGTTTTAGATATTCTGCAATCTCGAGAAGCGCATTGTGTAAACACATTTTTAGACTATGTATAAATTGGCATATCAAATAACATTCAAATTCAATTTTGAGCCATATCTTTGTTAATGACACTCCAGGAACTAGAACTGTTAATTCAAGAACAAGAAGAGATTTAAGGGTAGGTGATATCAGGGTATAACCATAGGTTGGGGTTGTCATCTGTAGAGGCTGTCTATGGTACGCTTGACTTAGGATGACAGTCTAATTCATTACTGTCAGAATGAAGGCCACTCATAGGTCAACTGTGACAGCCAATTAGCTGCCGCATGACAAATGTTATCTATTTTGTTTAAAACTTGATTGGGCACACTGTGGCTCTATTCCCTGGTTGATATATTCAAATGATATCTACTATGTATATATGAGAATGATATTATAACCCTTTTGTGACTAGTTCTTCCTGAAGGGATGAAATGTTTTTGTCGACTAGAGCCACCATGTTGTGGTGTCCTACAATGGCCGCCTTACCAGGGCCAAAACATCTATAGTGATATAAATGTGATGAAAGAAGATAAAAACACTATATTGACACTCCCAATGAAGTTGACTGATTGCATCTACTGAGAGAAAGGAGTTGGTTTGTATTGCACTAACAACAAAGGGATGGTCCATTCAGAAAACCAAGGAGCATACTTCTTTGTATTCCCTGCAGTAGCCTGATGCTACGACCACAAGCTGTACTATCTCAGCGTTAACAAGAGAAAACCATATTGTTTTCAGGCTGATCAGTTATTGACCATTTAATCCATCTACTGGATAAAGGCATATCTCTAAGAGTTTCATTTCAATCTCTGAATGTAGTGTACATTTGTGATGAAATAATGCATAATTAAGTCCAGCTGGATTTTGCCACAGGTTTGTTGGGCACTTTTGTAGTTGTGGTACTACGACATACACATCCTCGTTATCTATACATTTGTTATTTAGAAAATGAGGATGAATGACACAATCTGCTGTCTTTACAAGCTATACCATGCATAGTTGGTACGCATAGAATCAAAGAGATCCCGCTAAACAATAAGCAGTTAGTATTCAGATGTGTGTCATGCCTCATTACTCCAGGGAAAAGAGCTCAAAATAAAAAGAAAAAAAATTGGAACAACAAAGATGATGAAGTTTGCAATCAAAACATATATATATGTTGGCAATATTAAAGCTGGCATAGAAGGAAGAACACAGAAACACTTTAGGAAGGAATCAAATGTAAGAGTCCTTAACCTCCCCGTCCACCTCTTCTACCTTTTAGGGGATCAGCCCTTTTAGTGACCTGTGTGATTGATCTCTGACTTCAGAGGGACCTTTCACATAGCGTGTGCTACATCTGTGTAAAGTCTTCTATAGTAAAGTTCTCACTACACTGACTGTATCAGCAGTGTCTAGGGTGCTAGGTGTTAAGGAAGCGTGTGTTATTTTTATGCCTTTTTATTCTGTTAAAACCTCAAAGATATGATCACCCACATGGGGTCAGCATGATGAATGAATATATGTTTTTTATCATTAAGAGGCACAATTCCCTCCTTTTGTAACTTTATCTTAGCTCAGATAAAGGAAATGGTGCCATCCTAATATGCTTTGACCTCTTTACCAGCAGAGCTACAATCTACTCACAGTGCTTGCTCTTTTCAATTGGTCAATTCTACCTCTGTCTCTAATGGGATATCAACAATATCTTTCTGTTCTCCAATTTAGCATCATTAGTATTCAAGGTAAGCTTTGACCTTTAAAGTGGCATTCTCACCAAGCGTTTCCCACTCACAGTCTTAGTACTGTTCTAGTCTGCTATGGGGTAAGTGTGGGTGGTGAGAATGTCCCTTTAACACCTTTATGAAATATTAGCAATGATCATGTGGTACAAATATAAGATGGTACCAATGATTATTTTCAGTGTATGCAAAGATAAAATCATTTTGAGCAGACCATTTTGACCCTCCTCACACAGGTGATTTCAGGTTAGGGTAGAGTAGAGTGCAGATGCTGCTAGATGTGACAGACCTGCAGGTGCTGTAATTAGAGAAGTGAGATTAGCGTCTAATTCCACTTCTACTCATGAGTAGCTCAAGGATAAAGCTTCTGACAGGCTCACTGGCTTGGAATCGAAGGGAGCAGGCAAATTCTAACTAATGATCTAGGTCTAAAAAGAGAGAAAAATGGAAGATGAGACAGAAAGAGAGGCTGTAATTTTATGTCTGCAGAGTGCCCACTGTTGGCTGGTGATATGTATAAATAAGAGGGTATGGTTGCTACTGTTGAGAGGACAAGAATGGGACAGATCATTATTATTATCAAGGGGGTAAACTCCTTGCTACATGATTCATTGATCGTAAAGGAAAAGCTGAGAGAATTTGCCAACTGTGTCAGCTTAGAGCAATCACTTGCTCTTGAACTGAACTATAAAAGGGGGCGGGGTATCAGCGGGATATCAACATACAAAGTACATATCGAGTCAAATGAAATAAATACATTTCGTTTCTTGCTTAATTTGTGTTTCCATGATAACAACTACTCATAACAACACTGATGTAAGACTAAAATGATCGCCCGTTTACTCTTTTACAGTCTAAATACAGGAAGGTTTCATTGAAATATACCATTGTATTCTGAATAAAGAGGTCCCATGCAAGCTATTTAGTCGCAGTTGTAGCTTGGGGCAGAACGTACCTCCTCCTACCCCACCATTCACCATACCTAACTACAGTTGATAACCATAAACATTTTCAAAGTACCCACCCATGTGTGCAAATGTGTTCCACTGCTTCAAATGTTAATGAAGAACAACATATCAGAATTGAGAGATGTGTTTAAATTACAGTCCCTCTCTCGTTTATGAGGCGAGTGGGCAATTTGGATGTACTCATTCAGAAATTGGATGCACCTACTGCTTTTAATACACTTGTAATTAGAGGCTCAGAGCTTTCATATATATTATAAAGGGCCACTGAACAGTTTACATCCACAGTAATAGATAAATAATCAAATCCACTATCATTCATCAATGCATTAATGTAGTTCTAATCTGGTCCTATAAAATGCTTTCCTAGTCTCTGTCCTGAGTATTCTCTCATGTAGATTTCCTCCTAGTTCTTCTCAATTTACTTAAATCTCTCTCATTTTTTCACATCTATGGATTATTGTGGAGATGCTAGCTAGCTAGCAAATGGTAGCCCCAGCCACACTACTCTGAAGAGACCAGAGTAGTATAGTATGTATCGGAACGGGACTATAGTTAACTACTGTTTATTACTCAATCGACATGCAGCCAATCAGAGGCCACCATTTGGTCACGTGACCGGAAGTGACCTACTTAGGGGATTAGTGGTGCATTCTGGGTAACCTACTGACCTACTTAGGGGACCGGAAGTGACGTCATATGACCTAATTTAGGATCACGTGACCGGAAGTGACCTGATGAGTCACGTGAGCGGAAGTGACGTCACATGACCTAATGGCCGACCGGAAGTGAGTGACCTCATTGAGGATCACGTGACCGGAAGTGACCTGATTGATCACATGAGCGGAAGAAGAAGTTTTTTGTTTAGGAAGTGAGGGTCTTTAGGATCACGTGACTGGAAGCGACGTCGTCACATGAGTGACGCTTTAAGAGACTGCGCGACTTACTAGTAAAAGAAGACGTATGAAAATAAAAACACAACAATATTTTTTTTTTTTTTTTTTATTTTTTTTTTTTTCAATCTTGATAAACACTCTATTTTTGAAAAGATGCACACGCTTATTTTTTTTTTTTCATATCTCTAAAGGACTCGTTGTCACATCGTCAGAATGCACGCGACGCTTATAATACAAGTAGCGCACGCCGTCTTTCTCTATGGTGTAGGTGACCATTTTGTTTCGCACCACTTTGAAGTTTCTATTTACAGCAATGAGAGTTTTTCGTTGGCGAAGAACATCCAAGAAGTCGTCTGGTTCCTGAGGGTTTTGTTTCTTCTGTACGCCTTTTGCACTCCATTTTTTGGATTTTCTTTCACCGGTGTCGCTGACTCGATCGTAGCAAATGTAAGTCTTAGGGTTGAGACTTAGGATCCCGTCACCTTCCCACTCCGCTTTCATAAGCCCCGAAGTTCTCAGATCGTGAAGGTACCGTCTCTCACAACATCCGCCGGGCGGCGGACACCATTCTCGCACTCTTTCCGTTTTTTTCTTCACGAAAAGCTCTAAGTGATCGTCGCACACCGCTGTCGGAAGCCACTTTCGTTTCTCTCTGAAGTACGTCTCTCTCAGGCGAGGTTTGACTAGGTCATCCAACGTGTCACCGCTGAGAGCCATGTAAAGACTGTCGGTGTCCATTTGACAAAGGGCATAATCGCGCCGATCGACGAATCTATCCAAGAAGTCGTATGTGAACTCTAACATTTTCAACTTCGCGTACTGGTATACCATGAACCCTATTTGAATAGGGAGGTTGTTGTTGACTGTTTTCGGTTGTAGTTCGACTTCAAACAGATCGGAACTCAACTCGGACGCCTTTTTGAAGCGCCACGAATTGGCCAATAGTTCGAACTTCCGACTGTCAGTGTATCTCACCGCCGTGTGTTTTTCTTTGTTGCAGATTGTTTTACCGTACGTAGCGTTTCCCATTAACTTGTAACAGTCTGACAGAATTTTCTCGTTCTCGTTCACGTCGCCACGTCTTCGCGCCGCCGTTACTTCGTCCGCGAAACCGGCAAAGGAGCGTTTAGGTAGGTATTCTACCACCAGCTGCACTTTGGTGACTATCAAACCGTGCTCTAAATACCACTTGAGAAGCGGCGTTCCCAAGAGAATATTTTTTCCGTGGTAACTCCCTATCAGACATCTCTGAGGCGTGTTCAACAGCTTTTCTTCCTGCGCAAAGTCTGACATGTGAGGTCCTATGTCCGATTTTGAAACGGTCGCGTTCTTGAAAACGGGGGTCATTTCTTCGAAGTAGTCTCGTAGGTGAGGCGGCGTAGTGATGTCCACTTGAACTAAACCGAACATTTTCTCCTCTTTCACAGCGGAAAGGATGTCGCTCTCGCTCATCGCGTTTCGAGACACTTTCAAAGCGTCAACCTTCCAGCGTTGTTGGGAGGCCTTGACCCGCTCATCTCGACGCTTCATCTCTCGCCATTCGCACTCCCACACGACGACCAGCTTGTGACCTAGCGCTTTCAAGTAAGCGCTTACTCTGGTCGTTCTGTCGCGTCTCTCCTCTCTCAGTGAAGCGCACTGATATCGGTGCGACGGTATGCACTCGTGAGCGTGGAACCAACACCCGTGAAATTGGAAAACCGTATTAGAGGCCGCGTGAAACCCGTCCACGCGAATTCTCCGACAGCCTACAACCATCTCGCCGCCGTTCAAAGCGTGGCGCAGTTTCACGTCGCGGTCGTGCTCTACGAAGCGTAACCACTCCAAAGCGCTGTGAGAGTTTCTTTGCCTAATTTCGGGCTTGAACTCGGTCTCGGGCCGTCTCACCGCGTAATAGCCCGTGCAGTGCGCTTCGCTCATGCAGCGCAAGTACAGAGAGTTAGCGTCTAGTCCTAGGATGTGTTGGCACGGTCTCGCTTCTTCGCCGTACTTGTGCTCCCTTATCCGCGTGGTGCCCTTCTCGTGAAATCTATGGAAGATGATGGAAGGACCGCCGACTAGATTTTCTTTGATCAGAGCGTGGAGGACGGCGTCGAACTGGGGGAACGTTGTGAACGCGTCTTCTAGGTTTTGGAAGAGGAACCGTAAAGTCAAACCGGCGAGAGAAACTCCGTCTTTCAACATGTCAATGCCGCGATCTTGGAAAAATTTAGCGTGATTTTTCAGAGCTTCTATGAAAGGTTTGACGTCTTTGTTGTTGTAGTGGATCAAGTAGTCTTCCATAGTTTGCATCTTCTCGTCGGACCAAACTTTCTGACATGCGGCGTAGTCGGATTCGGACATTTTGACGCCCGTCAGCTCGCTGTCGAAAGCCGATCTCGGTGGCAGCGTTCTGTTTGCCAGTTTCCTGGTAGACGTCATCCATTCGTAAGGAAAGTGACCTTTCTCTTCGTTCCTGGTGAAAGCTCGCAAATAGGTCGCGTAGTTGTAACCGGGTGCCAAATAGTTGACTACGTCCAAGAAAACCGTGTGCTGTGTGTAAACCGCCAAGTATTGATTGCTTCTCTTTATGACGCTGAATTCTTGGTTTCTTCGGTCTCCGGAGGCGAAGAACGAGTGAAGGCGTATTTTGATCAGGTTCAAGTCGTAACGCCCCGAGTTGAAGCCCACGACTGGAGCTTGCCGGATGTATCTCAGAAGACGCTTCTTCAGTTGAACTAACGGGTGTCTGGTCTGAGCCGCAGCGAAGCCGCCTGGAGAAGGGGTGAACGTCGCCTCCTCCAGCAGGAGAGCTTCATCTATCGCCGCATCTAACTTCGCTAAGGTCGGTCGGTAAAGTTCTAGCACAGCTTCCCCGATGACTTTGGCGTTCTCGTTTATGTGATTTAAAACTCGGTCCAACAAGGGGTCGGAATCTGCGTCGGATTCTCTGACGAAGCAGACGGGCCCCTCCCACCCCGGAAAGTCGGATGCGACGCTAGCCGACAAAGGGACGTGATCCCACAGCAGGGACACGTGTTCCGTCGACGGTTCTTTGCACGGTCTGAAGAAAGCCTCGAAATCGAAGGCGATCTTGTAAGGGTAGATTCCGGAATGTCCGTCGGGGGGAAAAATGGAGAAGTCTGCTAGCGCTTCGAAAATCGTTCTCGAATTTTGGTAGATGCCACCTACGTAGCGCAACTTGACTTGTCGGCAAGAGGAAAGCTGGTTCCTGTGTCTCTTCAACAAGAACTCGGTGGTGAACGCCGCCTTACACTTGCAACATTCGTATATGCCCGCGTACGCGTTGAAGTCCGTGACGAGAGAGACGTGCAAACCGCCTTTCGCCGTCAGGTGTAGGTCGACTTTACCTCGGGCGGCCAGAGTTCTGGAAGGCGGTCTGATCAGAGTAACGCGTCTTCTCAACTTCCGCCCCGGCACTTGACGCGACGCGGTGTAAACCGCTATCTGTACGTCAAACAAGTTCTCTAACGCGGGTAAGTCGCGGATGTTCAGACCCGGAAAGGATTCAGGTGTGGCAGCGGGACAGAACTGACGTAACAAATCTGAAGCGCGCTTGCTGGTGTTGTATAAGTGAAAGGAAATGCAGCGGAAGATGCAGAGGTTGTCCTTGTTGGGAAAATCTAACACGCCGCTTCTCTTTCCAACTCGACCGGCCTGAGTGATCCTACCGCCTATGGGGAATTCCCCCGGTCCCATGTAAACGCAAATGTTCAAATTGGTAGGAAAAAGAACGTGCCACTTGGTGTCAGCGTCGCAAAGTTTCCGTACTTCCTCGCAAGCGACGGTGTTTTCCATCTTTGAGAGGAGCTCTTCCAAAGTTTCTGAATTAGTTATAGTAGGGAGCGGTTGTATGAGAGTTGCGTTGTTCTGGGAGGCGTGAAAGTAGCGCAGTTTGCTCTTGTCTTCTCTGTGTTGTAAGAGTAAGCCTACCGAGAAACCCACTTTGTATCTGAATCTTTGTGTCAAGTGAATGCGACGCATAGTATCTACAGCGTCACTCAACTCGCCGGTTGGTAGCCTGAAGTTTGTTACACTCACGCGAGTCCCGTGCATCCTGACGCCCGTTTGTATCGCAGGCCAATTCGCCGTGAACGTTTCCTCCCCGTTCGGTACAGCACATATGTGATGTGTTTTCACCTAACCAGTCACATCTCGCACATCTTAGACCAGAGATAATCAGGCCAAAAGGTCAAAATTGATGAATTTAGTGAAATTAAGTTTATTAGGTGTTTGCATTGATTATTATGTTTGCTTTACTACTGTTGAAGGATTAATGCAAAAAATTAGCAGAAATGACTTGATTTGATTGATTTGATGATCATCACCAATTATCGCTCTCACAATTAATATCAAATTTTATCCGTTATGTGATTTATATCTCATATTTTGAATATTTATAATTTAAATCTCATATAATCTACAAATAGCCACACATTTTCTCTTTACATTGCTACCACACTGATTTCATTTGCTGCTGATATGTGCAAACTAACCAAGAATACAAAGAGGACTGGCTGTTCTATATAAATGTAAACATTAATATAAAGCCTTATTTTAGTGCTCTATTATGGATAATCTGTGTCCGTAAATTTTTAACTTTGAAAATTCACTACAAATTGGAAAATATAGATATTTTGATGAATTAAAAAGTTAAATGAAGCCTTTGATATGCTTTCTCTGAAAGCAGTATAATCCTCAAATCCATTTTTCCGACATGTGACTGGTTAGGTGAAAATGCATCACATATGCGCGGAGGGACGGTCACCCCGTCCAGAGATTCGCGTCGACAGGCGATCTTTCGGCAATCGCCTTCGCCGCATAGAGGGCAAAACTTAGGTACTACTCTACAATTTTCTACGTGTCTCTCGTGGTTGTACGGTCTTTTAAACATTTTGAAACACTTTTCGCATACGTACTGTGTCATGTTTTTTTTCACTCAGTTACCAACTACTTAGCCGTCTAACTATCTATCTATCTATCAATCTATCTGTCTATCTATCTATCTATTTATCTTTCTGTCTGCTGTCTGTGTATCCGTCTGTCTGTCTCATACAGCGTACGTCAAAACGCTGTGTGTGTGTGTGTGTGTGTGCGCGCGTGAGCGTTGAGCGTCTCTCATTCCGAATCTATGCCGAGATATTTCAGAATGATCTCTGTTTTGTCATCCAACTCTTTGAGCGCTCTGGCGGACAGCGTCACTCCCTGCTGTGTGGGTTTTTTGTCAGGACCTTCGTACTTGCGCACGTGGACGAGGTTCTTACCGCTGTAGTAGCTCACAGCTGCGTACACTTCGCCCTCCTCATCCAGCACTGCGAACCAGGGGGTGTGATTAGGTTTTCCTTGCGCGGCCGCTGTGTCGCGTATGCGCACCACTGCGCGGATATCGGCGATGCGTGCTATTAGCTCGCGCAGCGCGTCGGCCGTGAAGTGCACTCGCTTGCTTCTGGTCAGAGACGCCTCTTTCACCTGGCCGTCTTTTGTGTAGCGCGGCCTCCTAGACAGTCTAGCCACGTCCTCCCAGATCTCCAGCGTCAAAGCTCCGTCTAAGCAGAACTCTAACCCGAGAAGACGGGAGAAGGTTTTCTCTGCTTCTTCTCGTCCATCTCGTTCTTTTTCTTGTATTTTTCTCTTCTTACTAGGCCTTGTTGTTCTGGAACTCACCTTAGAACGTTTCACACCCGCAGGATGAGTAACACCATCAGCGTGAGCTGAATCAGCAGCAGAACCGATAGCAGGAGCAGCGTCAGCGCTGGTGGTATCCGAGGCCTCATTGTTGGAACAGCGCAGCCACACGCCGTCGGTGCTGAGTGTAGCGGTAGAAGATGAAGCGCCGCCGCCCTCGTAAGGTGGCGGTGAGGGCAGTCGCCACGGACCGGACGGGACGCTACTAGTGGAGGAAGTGAGGTCGAAAGGTCGAAGAGGGAAGCTGAAAAACGTACCGCCCACCCCTTTCCCTTCGGGTTGTTCGTACGCCTCGTCGTCAGCGTCGTTCTCTGTCTCACCCTGTTGCTCCTCCTCCTCTTCTTCTCGGTTTAGGGGCTGAGTGTCCGAATAGCTGTCACTCTCAGCGCGAGCGGCGTCGAGGGCGTCGGTCGATGTAGTCGTGGAGGAGAGGGGCTGTGCAACGTGCGGCAGGTCATCAAAGTTATCAACAGTAGTGGGGAGGTAAAAACCCGGTTGCCAGTACTGCGCTGTGCCAGGAGCGTTGTCGTCAGTAGTAGTAGCGGTAGCAGCAGGTGCAGCAGAAGCAGCAGCAGCAGCAGCAGCAGCAGCAGCAGCAGCAGACGCAACAGTAGCAGGCGCAGCAGCCTCAGCAGGCGCAGCAGTAGCAGGCGCAGCGGTAGCAGGTGCAGCAGCAGCAGCAGCAGCCGCAGCAGGCGGGGCGGCAGTAGCAGCGGCAGCGCGCTTAGCAGCAACGTGTACCGTCGCGAGTGTAACAACCTCGCTAGCACGACGACTACTACCAGTAGTACTACTACTACTACTACTACTACTACTACTAGTACTACTACTGCTACTACTGCTGCTACTACTACTACTACTGCCGGGAGCGCTCGCTACAGCGGGAGGGTGATAAGACCAAGCGGCTGCGGCGGTAGTCTCATTTTCAGTAACAAGAGGAGGCACTGACGCTAAACGAGCGCTGTTCCGCGTAGTCTTCTTGTTCTTGGACGGCGCTAGGTGTTGTCTTTTGCTCATGGTGGTGACTGTAGAGAGCAGCAAAAGAATGAGTGAGTGAATGGAGGTTTCCAGACCCCTTATATACGCCTTCTCGCTTCTAGAGCTAAGCTACTTACTGACCCTGTTCAGCTGCCGCCGGCTGGCCGGCGGCCATTCACAAAGAGAAACAAAAGACATAAGGCATGACGTTTTCAGCTGGATCCCTTTCCCCCCTTTTGAGAGATCGACTGTCATGAGCTAAGCCGCTTACCACCCTGTTCAGCAATTCAACGCGCATTAGCTGTATAAAGGATTAACCGGTTGCTGCCGTCGACTGACCGGCGGCCATTCACAAAGACATAAGGTATGACGTTTTCAGCTGGATCCCTTTTTTGAGGGATCCACTGTCATGAGCTAAGCCACTTACCACCCTGTTCAGCCATTCAGCGCGCGTTAGCTGTATAAAGGATTAACGGTGATGAGCTTAGAGTGTGTATACAAAAAAAAACTACAGGAGGCGTGTGGCGTGAAGCAGGACCCCCCTTAGACGAACGTGTCTGTCTGTGAGTAGAGGCGTGTGCATGTGGTGAGCGACTTAAGTGTAAGACAAAAAAAAAATCACCACCTCCTGCCGTGGTGAGTAGACCGGGCCGGCCAGGCGGCGGCGGCCGGCTAGTTCAATAGGGAGGGGTGACAGCTGACTAAGGCTGTGCATGAAAAAAATCCGATTTTTACCTGACCTCTGACGTTTGTTACAATGAATGTCAGAGGGAGGGAGACGTCCTCAGGTAGGGGGTAGGAGGTAAGGCTATGGATGAGGAAGAAACACCGTTTTCAGCTGGTCTCCACGGATAGCGATGACACACCCCTCGTCATCTAAGCTCTTAAGGAGCGGAGCGGTTGAAAAAAGCGTCATGCGGACAGGTCGCTACACAGCTGGAGTGCTGTTGGAAATGGGATTAAACTCCCTCTGTATAAAAAGCTCTGATTTCTGTTGGAAAAAAACCATATCGCCTCTGACCACAGTAACGTCTACTACCACCACCGCCGCCACCACCGCCGCCGCCGCCGCCGCCGCCACCGCCGCCGCCGCCGCCACCGCCGCCAAGACGAGACGAGATGGCTCAAGCTATTCCACTTTCAAGCTCGCCTTCACCGCCTTGTCCACCTGAAAAAAAGTTAATGCGGCTTGACGACGTGAGACTCGCGAGGCAGACCGATGGGGAGAACAGAGAGGTAGGACAGCGGCGGTTAGCCTATAGCGACGCCTTGCTTCGTCAACTAGGTAAAGAGTTGAGCGGCTGTTGGAGAGAGTTGGGCAGTAGCTTAAAAGTTACCGCCGCCCGTATGGATGCTCTAGTAGAGCGCAGTGTCAAGACACCGGAGGAGCTGTGTACGGCGATGTTCCGAGTCTGGTGGGGTGAAACCCCGCATCGTCATAGATGGGGAGAGCTCGGTCGCGTCTTCACCCGCATTAGACGCGTGGAACTGTTGGCTCAGTGGATGTCCCTTCTCCACAGACAGGGGTTGGATTTCGAAAACCCCGACTCGCGCGCGATGCATAAGCACTTGGGCACCCTCGGCAGACGTCTAGGTAGCAGGTGGAAAGAGGTGGGGGACCATTTAAAATTGTCGCCTGAGAGGTTAGATAAGATCGCTGAAGAATGCGAATACGGAGGAAGTCCCGCTGAGTGGGCCTTCCGAGTGTTGAAAATGTGGCAAGATGAAGCTGACGGTGCCGGCGGTACACCTTTTGAACTCCTTCGAGTGTTGACTGAGGACATGGGAAAGTTTGACCTCGGCATCGCGATATTACTTGACTTTATCAAGCAAGAAACAACGAGAACGACGGACATGTGAATTGTTGTGTTTTATTTTCATACGTCTTCTTTATTAGTAAGTAAAAAAAAATATCATAACAATTAAGACGCGCGCCCTCTTAAAGTGTCACTTCCTCCAGTCGCAGCTGATCGCCTCATCGAAGCACGTGATAAACAAACAAAAACGAAGAGACACGCTTCTTCCTCTCGAGAGGAAGAAGCGTGTCTCTCGATTGAAATCTTTTTCTTTTCTTTTTTTCTTAAAAGAGACAAACGCCCCTTAGAGTGCCCCCCCACCCCCCTAGAGTGCCCCCCTCCCCCCTCCCCCCCCTCCCCCCCCCCCCACCACTCGCCCCATGCATCCTAAAAGCGCCCCCCTCCCCATGCATCTTAAAAGGGCCCCCCTCCCCTTCCCTCCCCTCCCCTCCCCTCCCCTTCCCTCCCCCCCCTTATACACTCTAAAGAACGCTTCTACCTAGTTCAATAAGTCACTTCCAGTCGCTCTTAAAACAATAAAAAATGAAAAAAAAACAAAAACTTATATCGTAGTGTTTTTTATTGGTTTACCGAAAAAAATAAGAGACTCGCCTCCTTCTCCTCCTCCTCCTCCTCCTCCTCCTCCTCCTCCTCCAAAAAAAAAGATATCACATTTTAAAGCGCGTGACCCCTTAAAGACGCTCATCTCTTCATTAAGTCGCGTGACGTCACTTCTTCTTCTTCTTCTTCTTCTTCTTCTTCTTCCGGTCACGTGATCAATCAGGTCACTTCCGGTCACGTGATCCTCAATCAAGTCACTCACTTCCGGTTGGCCATTAGGTCATGTGACGTCACTTCCGGTCACGTGACTCATCAGGTCACTTCCGGTCACGTGATCCTAAATTAGGTCATATGACGTCACTTCCGGTCCCCTAAGTAGGTCATATGACGTCACTTCCGGTCCATAAGTAGGTCATATGACCTCACTTCCGGTCACGTGACCAAATGGCGGCCTCTGATTGGCTAACTAGGTCACGTGACCTCACCACTAATCCCCTAAGTAGGTCACTTCCGGTCACGTGACCAAATGGAGGCCTCTGATTGGCTGCAGGTCGATTGAGTAATAAACAGTACTTAACTATAGTCCCGTTCCGATACATACTATACTACTGACCAGACTCAACAGTTTGGTAAAGCCTACCTGGCGGGTCTGATAGATTGTGCATACCAAACTCTCATGATTGTTGGTTCTGGCTGAGTAAAGGAAGTATTCCAGTGACGTCGGTCGGCCGTATTTTTGTCATGAAAGTCTATAATATTAAACTCATGGACGAATCTTGTCTGATGACGGAATCTCAGCCTATTTACGTCAGTGAAATACATGATTTAGATCATGTCGGGTCGACGAAATCATGCATGTGTGGCCAACCAAGGCTTTAGCTTCTGTATCCCTCCAGTCATCTCTGGCTATACCAGTGCGACACTAGATCAGACTGAAACTCACTGGGACCTGATATCCAGGTCCTGATATGGATGGTCATTTTCATCTGGTTAAGGGAGAGAGCCCAATTTCCCCTTTAAGTGAGTAACTCGCCAGGACTTCATTCAAGCATCATGCCGACTCTACATAGTTAAGACACTCCGCAATGTTGGGCATGATGCACCAATGCAGCTCCTGAGTTACTCACCGGGGGTACATTGGTGCATCATAGTGACAAATGTCATCTTTTAGCGATAAAGCGTCCTTCAAGGTTTAGCAAGGTCAGCTTCTTCTACTTCATATGACCGATGGGAATGATAGTGTCTACTAAAGCTTTTGAATGGCCCTGTTCCATGTTAATTTTTGGACCCTTGATTTCTTAAGATTTCCTCTGTCCCTTTATCGGTTCTCCACAGGGCTTGATATATACTTATCTTACCATTCCACCACCTTTCTTTAGGACCAATCAGATGTTCTATCACTGTAAAAGTGTTTTTTGTACCTCAAAATACCGGAATATTTGATTTCTTCATAACGGGCGCTTCATGATGCTCCTATTAGATTGACAACCCTATGTTGAACCCTGTGTTTGGAGAAGGATTCTGATGGGGTTTGCTCTATAAGAAGTTGAGGAATGGAGTTCCGATGTCAGTCAACATATTCAAAGTTGGAGTATAGCAGATGGTGTGGTAGAACATCATGGGCCATCTGGGCTTGTTAGGTTGTACCTGAAAGGCTTGTAAGCCAGTACTTAAGGTATCTTCTTGATGGTACCTCTGCTGTATCCTCCCTCATCCCTAGTGTCCATCTGACTACACAGTGCCATCAGAAGTACCTAATGTAGGTTTTATGTACTGCCTCAGATGCCCTTCGGCATATATATAAAGCTGCCAATGTCCCATCAAAGAGGTATTTAATCCCACTGTAGTCACCTTACTGACCCCTCTATAGCATTTACCGATACTCTCCCAATGTCCTAAAGTGTAAGGGAAGTAGTGTTGAACTCAGCGATACCTATACTAATTACTGAGAAGAAAATAGTTACAAACTGATATGGGGCCAATCTTCCATAGGGCTTATATAGACATAGGGCCAATCATCCTCAGGGCATAGTCATATGGCTTATTGTCTACAGGGCTCCTGAACCGTGTACCAGTCTACTCAAGGTACCAACAGACCAGCGAACCATCTTATGGGCGGTCTACCCTACTGTGTAAGCACAGGTTTTAACAAGAACTCACCTTGTCGAGTGAGGGGACTATACAGGGTATAATAGGAAGGTGTGCAACTTAAGGTCCGCAGCCATCCTTGGACGTGATATAGACTCTACATACCAGTAGTTCCAATGAATGAACCTAAGGTATGCAGTAGCACCACCAAGTGGTATGCTGAGTCTATTTGTCACGTCCGAGGATGGCTGCATACTTTTAGTTGCACACCTTCCTATGATATCCTGTATAGCCTCCTCACTCGCCAAGGTGAGGTCTTGTAAAAACCTGTGGGTGTAAGTCTCTGGGTTGAAGTAATGAGATGGAGCTGTGATGGTTGTTGAAGCAGTGTATCAGGGTTGAGTTTACCGTACGGTTGCTGCCAAGGTATACGGGTCACATTCAAGAAGATAAAACTTCATTTTCATGGTGGCCTTTATCAATAGTCTTGGTATAAAGAAACAGAATAAAACATGGGCCAATAGAAGGTAGAAGAACAGGCCTGAAGCCTATGACTTCATCATCACCAAGTAGCAATGTCACCCCCACCCCCTGACAAAGAATAAACAGACAATGAGGACGTCAGGATGATTCATCGGTTTGTGTATAATGGAACAGGAGGTCATGATGGACGCCATTTGTACATCTCATATTATAGGCTGTGTAGGGATTACTGTTTGTATGCCGATGGGTGTGCTCCCATAGAGAACAATAAATCCATCAGTAGTGTTTTTTGGAATGAGAAAGGAATGTCGACTAATGGAAGTGAAACATAAATAAAGATTGTATTCACTTCATGGATGCGACCCTATCTAGTTGAGGATAATATGGCAGGGTTAAAACAATTGAGGGGAGGAACTGTAGAAGACATGGGTTACAGACAAAAAATGAATGTAGAAAATGTGCCGTTTTTACTATGTGCCTTTAGATGGAGGCAAACATTGATCAAATATTCTGAGGGGTATAGCATAGGTGGCACATAATATATACTACACTATGTTACCTGGCTGTCTGTGGACAAACGTCGCAAAGACCTGCATTCAATTAGCTTCATTAACTGATTAAAACAGGAACAAGACAAAACATTCACCTTGACATTCACCTTGTTCTTTCCTCCCAAACATCCATGGGTTTTATTTAATAATGTTGCTAACCAAATTCCTCTTCCTTTTTGCAGGTGAGAATTGAGCTGTTGCTTTCCTCCGTGGACAAGGTAGGAGGGGTTCCATATAGCTATGGTGGAATATGTGGGGTACTTTTTCATCAATGCGCACAACTTTTCATCAACAAGGAGAATCAAGGAGACTTTCATTGTGGTCTCATTCTTATATAATAAGCGTCTCTGACAATTATTGCAGATCATTGTTTTACGACCCTGTATCATATTACAAGGTAAATTGAGCATCTTCTCATATAAGAGAATGAGATCAAACATGTTTCTAGAAACCAACAAACCCTTTTTCGGAAATTGAGATTTTATTAGTAACTGTAATTTAGAATGATTGACTCTTTTGGAGGACATAAATTAGGTGCAATGTGGAAGAAGTTGGTAGGACTAGATACAGCTTTGTAATGGGTAGTTGAGAAGGTGATGCATTGAAATGGGATGAGAGGCCCAATGGATATGTAGGAGGTGAGAAAGGATGGAATGAGGGTGATGAAAGGTTGACTGAGAATGACAGAGGCAGACATCGAGTGAGGTAGGCTGAAATTGAACTGCCTGGGTTGTCGGACGTGAGGTTATCATTTGCTATGCTTTTGATGCATGCTCTACAGCATAGAATGCTAGTGAATATGAACATGGGAATCACTCGTCTTGCTACACATATTATGAATAGTCCCACTACACTATCCCCATCAGAATACTACCCACAGAGACGACTCTGTGTGGCTCAAAGCATTAGTTTTATTCAGATTCACCCAGCGGTTGATATGGCTGCATTGATAGCCACCAGCACTTCCCTTCTCACCAACTGTTGTTGTCTGTGACATGAGTATTGTTCAGGAGGTGTTGGAGGGTCGGTCTGGGATGCATGATGGCTGTGTCATGAACCCCATTTGAGCTGAGATGGCTTTTGAGTAGTGCATTGGGCTATTTGTGATTTTCCAATCATCAGCCAACACCCCCTAGGCTAAAGGATGTGTTTTGTGTGTGGTGGGTTACATGGTATTCTAGGACCCTGGGGATAGGGCATGGATGATTGGGAAAAAAGTGGCTCACTATTTGATAAGGAAAGGCCCAGGAGCAGGTGCAAGTGGTGTAGGAGGTGCGCAATATTTATGTCTATCGGATATGTGTATTAAGTCAGGGTTAAGGATGAATTGTTTGAATACAGAAAGTATCATATTGATTTGCATCATATATAAGACCAATACACTCCATTTAAAAAGCCCATTATGATGAAGTAAGGAATGTCTCACTAATCAAAATATATGTCCTTGTCTGCTTAGACCTTGACGAGCCTATACAAGCCCCAACTAGCAAACCTCGTCAAAATCAAATGTTTTAATAATGGGCCCAAGGTGGGTAGCCTGTCTGGATCTCACATGTCAGCCCAGCAATTGGTAAGGCATAATCTGGTGAGTAGGCAATTAAAGTATTACGATAGCATCCCTGAATAAAAGAATCCTTCAATTTAATAATTATTTGTAATCAATTAAGTAAAGTTACTTCAGGCAGTGTCGGGTTCAGATTAGCAGGTATTATAAAAGTGTATGTATGCTTTGCCGTCTGACATGGTCTCCAATCTGGTAACGGACTGACCTTTGCATGATCGTAATGAGGACTTTACTGATAAATCAGTTAAAGAAATGCCACAACAAGGATTCCTACATCAACACATGTATAGAGAATCTCTTAAATGTCTATGCAATCATCATGCCACATAAAGGGCCTAAGCAGTATTCTGGACCCAAAGACCGTAATGTATTGGACGACTGACAACAGTTTGACAAGTAGATTCCTAAATAAGCCTTGTTACCATGTGTAGTAGACCTATGTCAATTCTGCTGTCACATGCCTAGCATACATTTCTTTTTACAAGGACACTTTGACAGGAGGGGGAAATAGGTGTCACTGGGGCCTTTGAGGGGATTTGAACCTATTGACAGAGTAGGCTAAATACCAATTATATCATCAAAGCCTGGGGAGGTATAGGTTGTCAAAGGCCCTTCATATCATCTTACAGCAGCACACAGTCATTCAGGAATTTCAAGAGGCCGTAGCACAGTAAATCATTTATATGCTTTTATAGTTTAAATGACGGGTTGTTTTACTTAGAAAATGTGGGCTGCATGGAACGGGTGGTTCATGCATAACATTAGGCTTTACAGGGCCCCCTTAATGTACATTAAAGACCCAATTAGATGGTCACAGTAATTTAAATGGGTGTTACTGCATTTTAGGTGTTGGACCTTTAACATGTTAAGATCTCATTTAGATCCTGTGTTTCTTCATTGAAATGATCTGCCTGTCTTTTGAATGATTGCTAACCACAGAGCGAATCAGTCAAGCATAGATGTCTCTATACAACAATTCATTGTGATTTTACCTCAGGCCAGCAACTATCAATGTGTTTGAGTGGTGAAAAGCAGAGACATCCTTTTTTGCTTCATTGGTATTTCCATCAATCTGGTATGACACTTGTTTGAACTTGCTTTCTTTTAGTCATGCCAAAATGTGCAATATGAATGAGAAGAGTTTTCATTGAGGATACTTTCGATACATGATGACAGTAAAATACTATGTGTATCAAAAACAGTCTCTGATATTGCATTATTTTCATTGAGAATCCCCAGGAGAGTATTTTCATTGTTGGCTAAAATCTTACTGTTTGGTGATACTGCTTTAGTGTTTTAAATCTTGCAATAAACTTGAAAGCAGTGTCAAGCTCCTTGGACTGCAAATAAACTAGAAGAATAATGAATGCACCATGCAGGAAATCACAGAGAGGGATATTGAGAGATCTGAGCGAGAGTCACATCGTCTATTATTGCAGCTACATTGGGAAGGTGCATGGCCCTTGTGCCATCTTCAAAACCCAAACTGTTTGATTATTGTTTTTGAAAAGAAGGTTTATAATTGCACAATGGGTTATGCACCCTTTGAATATAGAATACTCTTTTTACATTAGAAACAGCAAGCTTTTCGTCAAAAGGCTAACACAGATCAGCATGGGAACTGCAAATGAGATTCACATCTTATTACACTTCAATTCATGAGTAGCTGTATGATAAGCTACTCAATGCCTTAGGATGAAAGTGAGCAGGATTTCTTTTTATTGATCTATGTTAGAGCAGAATGCCAGGATATGAGAAAGAAATGGAACGAATATTTCTCTTATGATTCATTTTGGGAGAATGAAATTGCTCCCTGTTCTTTGGAGTAGGGGGGGGGGACTGGAGGGAGCAGAGAATAAGTGGGTATACCCACAATCCCTGCTCCAGGTTCTATTGATTCTGAAAAAAATAACACTGCAAGAAATTGTCGAAAGTATCAGCTCTCACCACCCACATTTTGGCAGGAAAACCTGCACCATAATGATGGAAGTTGGGATTTGTAATCCATCTACCAAGTGGGATGGGCAACATGCCTCTCAGGACAGATGTCCCCTACCCTGTACTAGGTCATGCATCTATAGCTATATATGCATCAATCAGGATAAATGGGTAGAATGTATGCAGAGAACTGTCGTCAAGTAAATTGTCATATACCTCTGCCAATAGAGAAATGTCATCACAGAGTTTCACTGGGAAAAGGTAGATGAAAAATGCCTAGTTGTTTACTACTGACATAACTTAATGGCATTTCTTGACATCAGAGGAAAGGAGGCAAGTGACATTTGCAATAACGGGAGCTCATAACAAATTATTTGAAATACAATCCCATGTATAGGACAATTGAAAGAGATGTGCAGTTAATGGGGTTAAGAGTGTGTTTAGATCTTAAGGACCTATGTATTTACCCCTTACTTGATATCAGTTGTAAACCTTCCCACTGCATCCTGCTGACACCAGGCTATTCTTTTCATTATTATCATACCTGGAGTAGTACTCAGTGTAACAATGGAGGATATACGATTTGTCAATATTTCTTATATATCTACACGTACATCCTCTTTGATATTCAGCAGACAATGCATAAGGACCGTTGACAGAACCTTAATACTACTGTAAAAATACATTGACAATAGAGCATGTGACATAAATATGAAACAAAGTGATGTTTGGCAAATTGCTAGCACACTGGAATGACAGAAATAGCACAGTATGCAGTAATCTGGTGATGCAATGGTGACTGCATAATGGAAACACATTCAGAAACGAATCTGCAGAAAGAATCTGTAGACAGGTTTCGGACTAACCACACTTTAATCACACATGGTTAAGATTCAGAGACAGGGAATGGAAGAAGAAGTCCTGGGAAAATCAAAATTTAAAATGTGGAAGACAACCCACATATGTACTAGAATGATTCTAACCTTCCTTACAATCTTCAGGAGATGAGAATAATGTGCTATATGCTGGATTTATTTATTTCATGAATGTATAGGAAGGCCCTGGCCATACTCAAACTTAAGGCTTTTTCAGCTGCTTAGAGCTATCCAATTATAGAAAGCCACTTCAACGGTATGGTGAGGATGATCAATGAAACTTTAGTTCTGAAAGTCTTTAGAACCATGAATAAATACCCCTAACGTGAGGACCTCATTGTCTCAAGGTTAATGAGAACTGTTCATCAGGAGAGGCTTATTCAAATAACAGTCTTGTAACGTTTCCCGACATGAGGGAATGGGAAATTTGATGAACTTAGGCAGAACTGCTGCCCTTGTTTCAGATGCAATTAGAGATAAGCTGTCACATGCATTATAAATGGTGACTGAAACATTGTGATGAATTATACAACCTTCCTCACACACATCAATGGATTCAATTTCTGCTCTGGCGTTTCAGTGTGGTTACCTTTCCTCTGTATATAGTATCCTTGTTTCTTGCCCTTTTTTTCTTTCTTATTTCTCATATTTTCCCTCATATCTCCCCTTACCAAAGTAATGTTTGTACCTGTGGCATTCTGTCTCAAAGAAAAAGTGTTGCTTTTCAAGCTGCACTGTCTTGCATTGAACATATTTACTTCCCGTCCTCATGTGTTTTCCCTGTATAGATTAGTAGTACCAGACCATGAGTGTAAGACTGATGCTGACTGGGGACTGATAACCAGGTGGTGATATGTCTTTGCTATATCAGTATCCCCTGCTGAATGTGACAGAGGGAGTCATGCATTACCAGAGAAACAGGCTACTAGCACAGACATTGACAGAACCCATGGGAATGCTAGAGTCCTGGGTTACGACCTACTTAGGCAGCAGAGGAACTCTGTTCCAACTTCCAGTATACATATCTCAGACTCTAACCCTCTATAAGGCTGAATCCACTGACATGAATCTATTGGCTCGGACAAGATTCGTCCATAGGTTTAAAATTGTGAACGTTCTTCCGATCCGACGGATTTACGTTAGTGGATTTACTCTTTAAGCAGCTCCTGTGTAGACAGTCCATAGAGCTTATATCTAGGGAATGGTCTGGTATTTGAAATATGGAAGCAGGTTCAAGTATTCTAAAATATATTAGATCAATTACAAAACCAAAATACCAGGACTTGGTATATGGGTCTTATTTTTAGTATAAATAAAACCCATTATCCCAATTGCGAAATCCAAGTGCTCCATCCCACACTCTTCACAAAGATCTATTTCATCCTCTCTTTGACATGCACGACCCCTCTTGCTATAGTTACTCTATAAACAGCACCACTCAACCACTCCACAAAGCTATCACCAATGGATATGACTCCATGGCTCTCAATGTATTCACTCCGGGGTTGATGTGGCTGCATCTATAGCCACTAACACTATAATTCTCACCCCCTACCTCACCAGCCATGCCCCACTCTTGTCCAAGTGACTTTAATACTATTTTTCAGGGGCTATTAGAAAGGTGGCTCATAGATGATGGTCATGTCATGAACCTTATTTCAGCTGAGAATGTTTTTGAGTCATGCATTGGGCTATGTGTAATTTCATCAATCATCACCCACCAGCCTCTAGGCTAAATGATGTGTACTGTATGTGGACGTTACATGGTGTGCCAGGGCCCTTGGGTTAGGGCATGAATGGTTGGGAAGAGAGTATGTCACTGTTTGGCTAGGAGTCCCTGGAGTAGCTCTCATGAGACAGGTAAGGTGTAGAGGGCACTGCACATATCTCTATAGGAGATACAATTTCTAAGTCTGGGTTAGAGATTATTATGTGGATACAGAATGTATTCCTTCTGACATGACTATACATATACGCAGCATTGCTTCATTTGTAAGACCGATGCACTCCATTAAGCAGGCCGGTTATGATGACACAAGGAGTATCTTAGCCGGTGCAATATAACATCCAACTCATAAGGTCAGGAGAGCATACCCTATCTGTGAGTGAGGTGACAGCAGGAGGTAGCCTTAACATGGCCATGTATGGGAGGTAAACAGTGGGTAGTCTACCCCATTTCCCCAAAGGCGACAACCCTTTTAGCGACCATGTCAGTGCTGTCTGTACACAGAATGTACAGGTAGAGTAAAGCTTTCTGTCTTACTGCTCCCACTATACTGCACTGTCAGTATGGGTAAACTTCAAACTTTGACAAGCCCATAGGGGCCCCACCTAATAGGCCATGTCAAAATCAAACATCTAATTAATGGGCCCCTGGTGGGCAGCCCATCTGGACCTGACAATACTGGCTAAGCATAACCTACAATGCCAGAAATGTAATTTATTTTTTGATTTTGATCAAGAGAAGCAATTGGTAAGGCCTAATCTAGTGAGTAGGCAATTGGAGTAATATGATAACATCCCTTATTAAACGGATCATTCAAGTAAATAATTAATTTGTAATCAATTAAGTAAAGTTGCTGCAGGCAGTGTCAGGATCATATTAGCAGGTATTACAACAACATATATTAGCTCTGCTGTCTGACATGGTATCCCTTTATGTAGCCAACTGGCCTTGCATGAATGTAATGACTACTTTCAATAGAAGTTAGCCTTGTTATCTACAATGTTGTGTATATTAAGATTTAGCCCTCAGATCTCTTAGAAATGATATAATCTGATACCATCTGATCAATAACAGACCAAGCTAATATGATGACGACCATTCCTGTATAATTTGCCTTCATCATGAAAGTGTATATGCTGAACCTCATGCCTTGGACTTTGCAGTTTGATTTCGTCAGAACTGTGACCAAAGATTAACCCAAGCAATCTAAACTCATTGCTAGATAATTTACGTATGCATTGCCACTGACATACTCCAGCATTAGCTATCCCACTCAAACAAAGCATTGCTTGTACGTTTTGATTGGACTGCCATGAAATAAGGAATTCACAATCAATGTATGACATGAATCAGTAAGAAAGTGACGCAATAATGAATCATCTATAAACGCATGTATAGAGAAGCTCTTAAATCTCCTAAATACAATTATCAGGCAAATACATATAAAGGTCCTGAGCAGTATTCTGTGCCCAGAGACCCATAATGCAATGTACAACTGACAATAGTTTGACAAGTAGACTCCTAAATAAGCCTTGTTATCGTGTGTAGTAGACCAATGTCAATTCTGCTGTCACATGCCTATGGTACATTTCTTTCTACAAGGACACATTGACAGGAGTAGGAAATAGGTGTCACTGGGGCTTTAGAGGAGATTTGAACTTAGTGACAGAGTAGGCTAAATACCAATTATATTCATCAAAGCCGCGGGAAGTAGGGTGTCAAAGTCCGATCATGGCATGTTACAGCAGCATGCATTTTAAGAGGCTGTAGAACAGTAAATCATTTATTTGGTAGGTCAATTTAAATGATGGGTTGTTTTTCTTGCGATTTATGTGTGCCAGAACAAGTGGTTCATGCAAAACATTAGGCTTTATGAGGTACCTCTTTATGCACACTTAAGACCCAGTTAGAGCCATGTATTGTTCAGCTGGTCAAAAAAGTTAAATGGGTGTTACCGCATTTTAGGTGTTACATAAATGTGCCTTTAAAAGTGTTCATTTAGAACCGTGATTCTACATTGGCATGATCTGCCTGTTTAGTGAGTAATTACTAACCACCAAGAAAATGTTATATAGATGAATCCATCCAGCATATATGCTTCTATACAAAATATGTTGAGACATAACTCACCCTGACTTAATACTGATATAATGTCGCTTCTCTTAATTTCTTATTACTCCTTTCCTGATCTATTGTCCCTACTCCCTTCTCTCTTTCTGTTTATCTTGTACTAACAAGCTGCACCTAAGGTATCCACCAGATCCATTCTGCAGTCCTTTCCATGAATATACTTAAAGCATGGACCTCTACTATCAGACAATACCTACCTTCCACCAGTCTTTCCCTATGCATGAATGTAGAGACTAACAAGTAGGGATGCTGTCTCTACTGTAGGCCTTGTCTCAATTTTAGGTATGTTCATGATCTAGCCACCTGCAAATGTAAATTAAAAGCAGCTGATTAAGTACAAGAGTAATAACAATATAGACACACAAAGAGATAAAGAGGATTAGATAGACAGAGAGAAAGCTCCGCATCTAAACTCAAGTACGATGGAGGCACACATTTTTCCTTAATTTTTTCTTGAATTTGATTATGAATTCTAATTTGATAGGGATTATTCATTGTGATTTTCTCTCAAGCTAGCAACGATCACGTTCGTTGAGTGGTGAAAAGCAGAGACATACCTTTTTCTTCAGTGGTATTTCTATCAATGCGGCATGATACTTGCGTTCATATTTAAAGATTACTCCAAAATGTGCAATTTGAATGAGAAAAGTT
Source organism: Harmothoe impar (assembly GCA_947462335.1). Taxonomy (NCBI): domain Eukaryota; kingdom Metazoa; phylum Annelida; class Polychaeta; order Phyllodocida; family Polynoidae; genus Harmothoe; species Harmothoe impar. The sequence goes on from OX381716.1 coordinate 55,246,579, forward strand.
GTCATCATTGCTATGTCTAACAAAAACAGTTTCTGATATTGCATTATTTTGATCAAGAATGCCCAGGAGAGTATTTCTATTTTTGGCAAAAAATCTTACTGTCGAGTGATACCGCTTTATTGTTTTAAATCTGGCAATACACTTGAAAGCAGCGTCAAGCTCCTGGAACTGCGAATAAACTACAAAAATAATGAATGCACCATGCAGGAAACACCAGAGAGGGATGGTTTGAGAGATCTGAGCAAGAGCCTTTTATTTATTATTGCAGCCACATTGGGAAGGAGCATGGCCCTTGTATGTTAATCAAAAAGTCCTAACTGCTTGATCATTGTCTTTGAGAAAACAATTTGCAGTTAGATTTTGTAAGATTGCCTGATGAAGATCCATAAACTGGATCAGAACGTGGCAACACGGATACTCACCCTCCACTACTTCGATGTAAGATTACCCCACAATAAATTTTGCCAACTCAACTGTACACAACTTGTTTGGTTTTGTGTGATTCCATCTCCCAGTTATATACATTTTGTAAGATTTGATTCACATCTTATTCAACTTATGCTTATGAGTAGCTGCGTAATATATTGATAACCATGAGTCCAACTAAATGGCTTAGAATTGAAGTCAGAAGGCATTTCCTTTTGTAAGCATATACGTCAGAGCAGAAAGACAGAAGATAAGAAAAAAAATAAAAAGAACAATTCTCATCTAATTCTTCTCGTGTAAGTGTCATTTGCTCACTGTTATTTGGGGGTTGCGCATTGGAGGGAGAAGATAATAGGTGAGTACAAGCTCGACTCCAGATTAAATTGATCTTGAAAAAAAACCTGGGAAAAATTGTCCAAGGTATCTGCTCACCAACGACGCTTTGGGCAGGATATCTTGCACCGTCATGGTGGAAGGTGGGATCAATACTCCATTTACCAAGTTGGATGCGCAACATGCCTTATAAGACAGATGTTCTCTACGTTTGTACCAGGTGCTGCATCTATATCTATACGTACAGCAGGATATATGGTCAGAATGCATGTAGAGAACCTCCATCTAAGTAGATTGTCATGGATCTCTGCCAATAGAGAAATATCATCACAGGGTTTCACGTGGACAAGGTGGGTGAAGTGTGTCTAGTTGTTTACGTTTAATGTATAACTTAATAGTTTTTCTTGACATCAGAGAAGCAGGGGCAAGTGGTGTTTGCAGTGATCTTAGATTGGAAATACAATCTCATGCATGGGACAGTTGAAAAATATATGCAGTTACGGGCTTTAAATGGGTTGTCTAGATCTAGTTAATGTAGTTATCCCTCAATGCAAGCACTTGAAAACAATTGTAAACCTTCTCACTCCATCCTGTTGAAACCTTAAGGCACACCTAATTATTCTTTTTATTGTTATCATACCTAATGTCGTAAAGTGGTACAATGGAGAATATAATGATTTGTCATTATATATCTAATTGATTTACACTTACGTTGTCTTATAATATATATATACAGCAGTCAATGCGTGAGGACCATTGGCACAACCTTGAAACTGCTGTAAAAATACATTGCCATTAGAGCAGCTGACATAAATACGACACTAGGTGATGTTTGACAAATTGCGGGCACACTGAAGGCATGGAAATAGCACAATATGTAGCAATGTAGTGATGGAATGGTGACTTATAATGGCAGCACATTTAGAATGGAATCTGTAGACACGTTTTGGACTGGCCAGACTTTAATCAAACAATCATCAAATAGGCCTTTCTGATAGAGCCACTTTAACTCTGATGATTAATTACATCTTTCCTGTATTTGATCAAGTCACCCTTAAATACTCTCCCATTTCGCACTGAATTGAATATTAGTGCCATTGCAAACAAGCATCAACACCTAAATAGCAGTTTCACCAGTCAACAGGTTCCCTTTCTGCACTCGGAATCCAACTATTCCAATTAATTAAATATCTCTACTTAACTCTTGGTGTTATTGATAAGTGAAATGAGACTTATTTTTGCATTTCTGTTAGATGCACTTAGCAGAGATTTGAATTCATTGAGCTAATGAGGGACGCGAGAGGAAGTCAAGAGCTAGAGGAATTAGGAAGGATGGAAATGAGAAGGATGGAAGATCAATGAATAAGGTGCAAGAGCAAATTATACAAGGTTAGGATTCACGAACAGGGAAAGGAAGAAGAAGTCCTGGGAAACTCAAAATCGAAAGTGGTGGGGTGTAGAGGTAGAAGATTGTAGAATATAGATTCTGCATTTGGCTTAGAACGGGCCACCTTTGGTAGGTCCCAATTGGGTAGTATGCTTTACCTCTACTCTGTTGTGGCCCCCCAGGGTCCTTCCCTAGCTGCAGTAAGCTTATCTTATAAAGAAGGCAAAGGTTAAATTGTTACCCCTGGGCCTCAAATTGTACCTATTTGAAACACTTTGAGAAATAGAACAAAATTTTACCAATTCGGAAGGACAGCCCACATTTGTACTAGGGTGATTCTAACCGCCCATAAAATCATTCCATCGTCAGTAGATGAGAATAAGCCACTATATTCTTGATTTATTCATTTCATGAAGGTAGGCCTATAGGTGGGCCCTGGCCATACTCAAATTTAAGGCTTTTTCCACTGCTTAGAGTCTTCAGTTAATGAAAGGTCACTACAACAGTGGGATTGAAGGTTGAGGATGATATATACTCCATTTAGAGTCATGAATAAATACCCCTAACACAGATACTTCTTTGTTTCAAGGTTAATGAGAACTATTCATCAGCAGAGGCTTATTCAAATAACAGTCATGTGACATTTCCCGACATGAAGGGAATGGGAAATTTGATGAACTCTTCCAGTGCTGCTCCCCTTGTTTCAGATGTAATTAGAGATACAGTGTTTTCACATGCATTATAAATGGTGACTGAAAGACTACAGTTCTGCAACAGCCATATAAGGATTGTGATGTACAATCATCCTCACACACATCAATGGATTGACTCTCTCTGTTCTGGTGCTTCAATGCATGTTCTCTCTCATCTCTCCCCTAACTAAAATAATACCTCTACTTGTGGCATTCCGTCTCAGAGAAAAAGATCATAAGGATTTTTTTCTCAAGCTGTCTTGAACATATATATTCCCCATCCTTACCACTAGTACCAGACCGTGTAAGATTGATAATCACTGGGGACTGATATCCAGGTGGTGATATGTCTTGGCTATATTGTATCCCCTGCTGAATGTGAAAGAGGGACCCATGCATTACCAGGGAAACAGGCCACTAGCAGAGACATTGACATTACCCTTGGGAATGCTAGAGTCCTCGCTTGCAGCCTACTTAGGCAGTGGAGGAACTCTGTTCCAACTTCCAGTATATACATATCAGACTCTTACCATCTAAGCAGCTCCTCTGTTGACAGTCTACAGAGCTTATATCTAGGGAAGGGTCTGATGATTATTTTAAATAAGCATGCTAGTTCAAATATTCTAAAATATACTAGAGCAATCACAGAAGCTAAATACCAGGACTGGGAATATGGGTCTAATCTTTAGTATAAATAAAACCCATTGTCCCAATCAATGTTAAAAATTGAAAATCTAAGTGATACCCCACCGGAATGGAAAGTATGGTCATAATTATGTCTTTGAAATAGGAAGTTTCCCTTTCTTCTTTCTACAGGTGAAAGTTAAGCTGATATCCTTTCTCTACCCTCCTTAAACGACCCATTTACTATGTTACAAATATATGCAAAGAATGACTCAAAATGGCCACAGTGTTCTATGCCAAACTCTTGACAAAGATCTATTGCATCCTCTCTTTGCCATACACGACCGCTCTCGCTACTATAAGCACCCTAACTACACCACTCCATGAAGGTATCACCCACATAAATGACTCCATGAGCCTCAATGTTTAAGTTTTATTCAGATTAACTCAGGGGTTGGTGGGGCTGCATTCACAGCCAATCTCACCAACCACAACACCATGCCCCACTGTTGTCCAAGTGACATTACTATTGTTTACTATACGATATGGGCTTGCACCGTGCTTTTTAGGTGATATTCCCGTTCTGATATTGGTGCATACCGCACACTTGGGGGGGTGAAATCGTTCTGATATTCTGGATATCAGAACGATTCTGAATGGGGAATTCAGAATCGTTCGGATATCCTGAATATCAGAACGATTCTGAATGGGAATCGGCAGCCATAAAATCCGAGGTTCTATGGAGACTCGAACACGCTACATCAAGAATTGAAGTCCGATGTGCTAACCACCACGCCGTGAAGGCGCTGGTAGAGGTAGGTGGCGAAACAAGGAGTCTACAGGCGGATTTCAGGTGGCGAAACAAGGAGTCTACAGGCGGATTTCCAGCCCTGTAGGACCATTATTTACCGAGTTACAGAAGAAAAGGCATTTTTTGGTATAGTTTCTTTGAAAATCAATATTTCTTTCTAATTTCTTTTTTACTATAAAGGTAGAAGTTGGACTTTACTTAGCCTTTCGTTAAAATAATTCTAGGGATTTTTTTCACATAGAAATAGGCATTTTGAAAATGGTTCGTTTCCACCCAGGATCGATCCGGGTACCCTTGGTGTGTGAGGCGGAGAGGCTAGCGGCCATGCCTATCCGGCTGTGGTGAATGTGGAGGGAAACGCTGGTTAGTATATAACATAGCCCCAAACTGGCCCCCTCACAAATTCTATGTTGAACTCAGTGTTGGAGATTGAGGGTATGACGTCACCAGGCTCCACCAATCAGCGAGCAGGGTTGGTGGGAGGTCAAAACAACATGGCGCTACTGCTGTACGAGTGATATTCAGTCAATAATCCTTCAAAATGGCCAAATTATTCATATATTATTGGTTAATTAAGGGGCATTAGACGGATAGCTCGTAGATGATGTTCATGTCATGAACCCCATTTTAGCTGAGGTTGTTTTTAGGTTGTGCATTGGGCTATGTCTGATCGGCTCTAGCTAAAGTAGGTGTTTGCCTATGGGTGGATATAGCTGGGCTTGGCCATTGTTGGGTGGGGGGATGTGGTTCATTATTTGACTAGGATAGGCACAGGGGCACCTCATATAAAAGAGTGAAGTGACGTATGAGGGATGCACTAGATCATTTGTCAATAGGCTAAAGTAGTCTGGGTTAGGATTGGTATATGTGTGGATACAGAATGTATGATATTGATCAGATCCCTAGCCCTTCTTAAAAGGGCCTTTATCTCCTTTTTCTGTCCCTGTGTTGTTTGTCTGGTGCCCATACACAGACACATACATTATTTGTAGAATTGATGCTTTCCCGCCTTGAATATGACCTTAGTGTCGAAATGACATTATACTATTTAACTCACTCACTCAGGTCGTAAAGATATTAACACAATTCATTTCTAAACCTGATGGCAAAGGACCATTGTACAAATGTGGGGAGTAAACACAGGGTATTACTCATCTTGTCCCCAAGATCAACCATTCTAGTAACCTATTTTTCTCTTTAGTAAACTGCAGTTGACCTCGCTACACAGCATTTTACAGGCAGTGCTGACAAAGTCTTCTGTGGTATAGCTCCCATTAGACTGTATTTGTTGAACTGCAAAGATGGACCTACCTGTTCAAAACTAGCTGGACACTATGTGGGCAGCCAAACTAAGGGAGTGGTCATTTCTTAACAACAGGGGGGGGGGGGGGGGGTTGGTGGATTTGGGGGGACCTTTGGACCCCTTGAATGGGGGGGGGGGGCAAGAAAAATGTGGACCCCTTGAAGAGGGAAACCAAAAACATCTGGATCCCACTTGGGGGGGGGGGACTAAAACAGTTGCACCCCTTTTAAGCAAAAAAGCGCATTATTATAGCTCAAAGGAGGGGGGGGGGCCAAAAAAACTTCGACCCCTCCAGGTGGAGGAACAAAATAATGTCAACCTGCTTGTGCGAAAATCCATTGACCCCTCCCTGTTGTTAAAAAATGACCACTCCCTAAACTTCATTTAATGGCATGGATGTGTTTTTTTTTGACAATGGCACAACTCCATGACCAGAAACCTTTCGATCAAAGAAATCCTCAAATAGCATACTTGTCATAAAGGTTACCATTCCTGTAACCAGGCAGTGCCCTAGCCACTTCTCAAGTGAGTATTGTAACAGCTCACCCAGTAGGCACAGAACATTGAATCAACATTGATAAATGATTATCAACATTGATTCAAAGTTGGTTTAACATCAAACTGAATTTTGTGCCCACTAGGCAGCAATTGATATCCAACTCAATTAACCACCAGAAAATAAGGAAATTATCACTTGGAAAATATTACATCACTTTATCAGTAATAATATTATAATGACCTAGCAACAAAGGCATATATACTGTAATCGAGCTAGGAAGGACCCAGAGCAATATCCTGGGCCCTCGAGACCCGTGAAGTTATGGACTGATTACAGTTTGACAAGGAACTTCCTAAATAAGCCTTGTTATCGTGTGTAGTGTATGTCTGCGGTCACATGCCGAGGGTAGATACCTTTGTACCAGGACATTTGACAGGAGGGGGGAAACAGATGTCACTAGGCTTTAGAAGGGATTTGAACCTGGTGACCAGAATAGGCTAAATACCAAATATATCAGTCAAAAATAATGGGGAGGTAGAGGGTCTTACATTGGTTTTGGCGACAGTGACACTCACATGTCTGTGTGTGTACATATGATACTATGAAATCAACAGATATGGTGGATTAGCACTCATTATATATGGGTATGAAATGCTTAGAAATGTCACCTAATATCATCTCGCCAGAACATGTTGTCAAACACTGTAACCCTTGATGTGTCGATTTGCAATTTACTCACTTTAATGATGTAGATCAACAGAGTTAGTTGGGTGTGTTTCACTCCACTATACTTATAATAGGTAGGGCAATTAGGAGCCGAGTTCCCGGGTATGTATGTGTCACAGTGGTAAAGAACCCAATTGAAATAATTGATTACTCCGCAATTAAACATCTTACAGTATAACAGATTATATTAGGGGAGAGAGGAAGACCGTGTTTCTCCCTATATTACCCCCTTTTACCTGTCAGAGTGATAGGTAATGAAACATAAATTGGAAAAATAAATTCACCTGTCGTGCCAACAGGTAGATTGGAACGGTTAAACTCGTCATTTCTCTATTGAACTATCACCTACAACCACCTTAAACCCTAATCATTATATAGAGTATATACTCCTAAGTGAAACTTCTGTGTAAAAATAAACTGGCGAAAATTGGCGATAGGGCTGTTCCTGGAACAAGGCATTAAACCATATTTGAAGGCTTATTATGTTCATTAGTTTTTATATGAAAACTTTTATTTATTTATGTCGGAATCATTATTGCACCCTTAGTCAGGGTGTCAAGTAATCCAATACCACAGACAGCTAGTGAATCATGGGAATATTCATTAAATGAGAGCAATATTCCTATGGCATGCAGCACGCAGTGTAGAGCAGGGAGGGAGCCCAGAACCACGACTGAGAAGGAGTACAGTGGCTGAGACTGACAGGTCGATCCTGTCAACTTTTCTTTTTCAGAAAATCATAGAAAATGATCTATGAATGATGAATTAATAAGAGTTACATATCTGAAATCCAATTGATCTCCCCTTTATTTTGAGATAAAATATGATGGGTTACGACCATTTTCTAAACTTGCGGTGTCCTACCTACTTATAAAACAGGTTGCGACTGTCTTACATAAGTCAAGATAATTATTTCTCCCTATTTATTTATAAACTATGGAAAAGCAAATGAAGGGAAGGATTAAGTGAAATATGGCTATATGATATGCTAGGTCCGTTATATTTTGTAAATACTCGACATGTTTGAATGAAAATAACCCAAAAGGCTTTAAGATATGCCAAATTATTGCTGCAGTTTTAATGCAATCTGTTGAGTTAACTTCTTCTGTACCCCATTCATCATTATTAGACCTGAAGGCATTCTTCCCACTCCCCATGCTGCTTTCTCCTCTCCTTACCCAGATATATTTCTGCAACACATGAAGGGTGTTCAAAATGAAGGTGGCCCAATCATTTCAAAAGTGTGAGAGGTCAACTGAGCCCGGCCATTATACAAGCCAGCAGAGACATCCCAGAGAAACGATCTGTCTGTGTAAACACAACTACTATGGCTTCCTGGATGCGATTTGATACACTTTAGACCTATGGACTCATAGGATGGAGGCGTGGTGGCAGCATATTCACTAGGCCTATATTTCCATGGTGCAATCCTCAGTGCAAAGTAGCAGTTAGATTTTGTTAAGGTGCAATTGTTAACAATTAAACTTACATTTTCCTCTTTACCACCAGCAGTTCCATTCATTCCATAATCAATAAAGGGAAGCAACAAGGAAATCCATATCAGATGCCCTATCTGGAACTCAAGTTATCCCTTGTGTCCTCTACCCCAAAAGCATTCAGAGTCTTTATAGCTTTACAATGGCCCAACAGCACAAACCGCTCGCCATGCCCCATTCCCATAACAACCATATAATGTGCCCTCTCTGCACTGAATCATATTACTTGCATAGCTGTGTACTGTATTTTATTATGCATTACACTGGAGGTCACAAGTTTGATTGCTTTTTTCTGATACGGTTCAACCAGTTGTACTATTTCATAAAAAAAACGATTTGTGTAAGTGGAAAACCTACTACAACGTTGATACATGTTTGCATACATAAAATAACTTTTAGACATGAAGTACACTTTATTTTTTTACAAAACAGCTGCATCTAGCTTGATTCAGCATTGTAGAATATCAAATATAATGAAATTCGTGAGGAAAAGGATATCATGCTGAGAGTAGGAATATAATAATCGTGTCAAAAGTACTCAACCATTCAGAAAATGATTGTTTATATGTCCCTCATCATTAACAGAAAATAAACAAGGTCTGGTCAGTATCAGTACATCATCATGTCAGGAACTCCCTGATCATCCAGAATGACAGATCTCTCTCTCTCTCTCTCTCTCTCTCTCTCTCTCTCTCTCTCTCTCTCTCTCTCTCTCTCTCTCTCTCTCTCTCTCTCTCTCTCTATATATATATATATATATGTATATATATATATATATATATATATATATATATATGGTAATAGTTACTTATTACATGTATTAGCATGGAAATGCATCGATTCAATTAGTTTTCAGCTCTGGTCAGAACTGCAATGAATCTGATCTGGTCAGTGCTGTACCAGACTGCTATTGCAGGGGGATTGTAAGAGTGAGGTCTATGCCAGTAATAACACCTAGCTGCCTGCCCCTTGATGCATAATTTATGCAGCCTAACTCAACTCTTACTTTGTTATCCTGTCAGCCCTGGCCATAATACCCAATGATTGATACAAGAAAGAGTGCAACACTGGTGAGTGGGTAGAGTGACCAATGGCAGAAGGGTACACCAGAAATTCTGAGGGAGAAGGAAAGAGATTTCTGTTTTGCCATACATCACTCTAGGTGAATGGCATGCGCATGGCTTGGAAGAGAGTCTTAGAAATAGGAAATCATACTCTAAAGTAGTAGGTATTCTGGGCAGGCGTATATTGCTGAAAGTGGGTAGTAGATGAGATTTGGGCCATGGAGGAAAGGGCTGGAGCATAGACAGGAGGGAACATGACCTGATATGAGGTCAGGGTCAAGACTTTTCAGAGGTCAAGGCTTGGGTTTATGGGATGAAAGTATCCTGATGAGATTGTTCAACAAAATTAAATCATTAATTAATCTCAGAGAACCCTAGTTGGTTTTGAAAAGTATGTATTTGAAAAGCATGAGTAAATGAATACACATCAGTATTGTCTTTTCTAAAGAAAACGGACACAAATTTTGTAGCCTGTGAACATTCATATAAGAATTTTGTAGCCTGTGAACACTCATATAAAAGTTAATGAAAAATGCCATTCTGGGGTATCAATTCAATGTAATTAGTATGACCAGTTATCCTGTCAAGGTGTTCAGAATCTGGCAATGTACCCCATGCACTGGGCTCAGCAAATAACATGCTTCAGCAAATTGAAGCAGTTGTATTTTAGCATGGTTATGAACAGCCTGGTGTCGAACACTACTAAAATCTAGAATTCAGGAGACAGTGAATAGACGGAGCAGTATTTTGGTACAGAGCAATACACTTAGATATCAGAAGCAGTAGGAAGTGGTAGGATAATTCTTCTCAGGCAGGAATGGCTGTAAATGAGGCATTGGGAGTAGTTGGGTGAGTAATTCACCAGGGCATATGGTTACGGCTTCACTTGCGACATTACAATCCCATCCAATCAGAATGAGCATAACCCTAGTTCCTCTCCCCCCACTGCACTAAAATTCCTATTTAAGTAAATTTAAGTGTACCAAAACATCGGGGAAATGTCCTGGAAAGGTCGTTTTGAGCTTGCCATGAAATATAAGAACTCTTAAATCTACCAGAAATGTTGTTTGGCATTTCCGGGAATTTTAAGGTAAACTTTAATTCACCGGAAATGTCGTTTGACATTTCCGGGAAATTTAAGGTGAACTAAAATTCACCGGAAATGTCGTTTGACATTTCCGGGAAATTTAGGGTAATTTTAAATTTACCGGAAATGTTGTTTCCATGCCATTAAATCAATTTAAATCAACTTAAATTCAACTTAAATGTCGACTTAAAGTGTTCTTTTAAGTACACCGAAAGTTACTTAAATGTCGGAGATTGACATTTAAGTTTCACCTTAAATGTACTTTAATGTGACATTTAAGTAATAAAAATGACATTTAAGGTACACTTAAATAGCAATTCTCACGCAGTGCCCTCCACTACTATATATACCATCTAACCCCTCTGACAGGAAGGAGCCTCAGACAACATTCTCATGCATCCAGTTTCCAAGACTCATGTTAGTCCCCTGTCACTTTGTTCTGCAGGCAATGTCTTTAGCCACAAATATCCATCTATTCTCCATTTGAGGCAGGGATGCCATCTACCCAATAACCTGAATATAGCCTAGCTGGATCAACCTCTGAAGAAATAGTGTACTTTGATAGTCTCCAGAGAGCCGTTCTACTAAACAGATATAAATTCCTGAGCATGCACAGAGGCTCTCTACAGGCAGCTATATTTCCCTCGTGTCCTTTGGCCACGGTTGATTTATATTTCTGAGCATGTCTCGGCTGGGAACAGCTGCAGTATTAGAATAGGATACAGTAGCTTTTCCCCATTGTCCAGAGGTCTAGCACCTATTTCTCCAGGGATAGACATGTGATGCCACCATTCTGATTATCATGGGAATGCTTTAGACTGATGCCTCTTGTATATTTCCCAGTTTTTGTTCAATGACATATGTACCATCTGGGAATTCCCGCACTATGGCTTGATCTTCAGATGTTTGATAAAAAGACCATTCATTTCACACAATCTCCCTCTTTTTATTTATATGCTGTCGCCATATGGTTGATAACAAGTCCTCCCACATTTACTTCCCACTGCTTTTATTGTCCCCTCTCCAGAAGCCTGTTCTTCCTGTCACTGCCCTCTCAAACCTTTAAGCTCATCCCTTCTTTCTAAATCCTACTCCCATCATCCATCTCAGTTACCACTCATGTGTCTCACCTGTTATTCCTCACCCCCTATTCCCTTTCTCCAAAACCCTCCATCATTTTCATACGTCATTATGCTAACCTTTTTTCTGCCTCCCAGCATTTCTCTACATAAGGTCCCCACTTCCCTTACCTTTACGTTACTCCTCCTCTTCCAAATACTAAATCAATGATCTTCTCCTCACCTTGCCAATAATAGATCCACTACATATTTTTGTTATATTTGATTGAGACACAGAGGACATCTGATGCTCAAATGAGAACTTTATCAAAGAGAGATCCTGTAATTGGCTTCCCTGGTTGTTGTTGCATGCCCACAGACAGTGAGCGGGGTCTTTGAGGGCACTGTGGTACCAACGGCGGGGCAATAGGTGGACGATGCTGTCACTTTGAAACCACTAGAGGCAAATAGGAATGGCTATTGTTCCCCTGAGATAACCACTGCCAGATGGTTTACAAGTTTGCAAGCAATATCTAGAGTGTGGGGCTGGGCTAGGTTTGGGATTTTGGCTTCTTGTTATCTCGGAAGAGAGGTTGGTACAGGATTCCTTACATCACAGTTAACCTGATCATATCAGGAATCCTCAGAAAAGTTAGCCTGAAGTCATATCAGGAATCCTCAGAAAAGTTAGCCTGAAGTCACATCAGGAATCCTCAGAAAAAGATATCAGCAAATAGCATGGATTGAATGAAATACTTCAATATTATCAAAGGCAAGTACAGGGTAAATTACTGTTCTAAAAAAAAAGTCCCCTTTACTATAAGCAGATAAGGAGGTCATACTGAATGGCAGTCTTCAGATGGAGAGTAGATGTGGTGTGGCAACAGTCTGTGCCACGCACTGGAGGCTGGTCCTGATTAATTAACACCCGGTCTTATCCAATTAGTGTGGGTGTCAGCCCACAGAGGGCAGGCCGCCTAATTATCAGGGTGCAATTACTTGCCAAGAATGTGGCATGTCAGCCAACACAGTATTGTCTGACTGCAAAAGGACCACCATTTTCAATTCCTACCCAGCAAACCTTTGGCATGTTCATACTTGTAGGAGTGTGCATGAAATGAGTACAGTGTCTAATTACTGTACCCTGTTAAGACTAGATTCATACTGTTTTGTTGGTGTGTCTAACACGCTCTTCTCAGCTATAGGGCATCGACACTCCCTGTTTACTCTTCATGGAAATAGGAAGTATATTTAATGTTTGATACAAGTCTTTCAAAAATGCAACAGCTCATTAAATTGATGTGTATGTCTGTACTAACCCTAACAAGATCAACCTACTAGTCAGGAAAGAGAAAAGAAAACAATATACCCTTCAGACCAGCCCTTACCATGTTCCCCAGTACACCTCACTGTGGGCCTTACCATAGACTCAGACCCAATCTTCCGCTGGTTCTCAGCCTGTCCTTAAGGTATCCCTGTGTGAGGACACACCGTGACCAGCGGCTGTAGGTAGAGCTAATCACCCTGGTAATGAACTTACTACAGGAAGGCTGATTAGCTGCCTGAATGACCACACTGCTGCTAACACCCAGAGGATGCATTAGCCCTTTACAGACGGCTGCATGCCTTAAAGCAAAATTATTTCATCATCATGTCCCAGGCTAGTAATTCATAAATACTGAGTTGGTGCATCATGTGAATCCTTCAATAGTGTATCAAGGGGACATAATGCAGCCCCAAAAGGCTACTCACTATAGCTGCACCGATACATCATGATGACCATAGGCATAGCAAATTAAAGCACTATGTAGCCTTCAAAGGGCTAAGCAGCTACCTAAATGAGGCACACCCGGCAATGAAATAAGGTGGTAATGGGTTTCAGGTCTGAAATGATAAAAATATATTAAATAATTTAGGTTGAGAGAATGATTGTACGATTACTCTGCTGATAACGAACTGAGAAAGAGGGATTTGACAGAGGTGGATTCATATTTAATGTAAGGCTCTATTGGATCAACAGTAAAAAGTCCTATTAAAAGCTACTTTTGAGTCTTCAAGCTCATAGTCATTGTTAATGGGTTCCCCCTTACTTTGGGATGTTGTAAAATATAAATCTGAAAACTTTAACCCTTTGTGGGCGAGCATCAATTATAGTCGATGCCATGGCTGGGCTAGCATCAACTATAGTTGATGCCATGGTAGGGTGAGCATCGACTATAGTCATCATACCTCTATGGGATTCAGCAAAGCCTCGTCCTTAGGGAAGATTCCTGCAAAAACTCTCGTCCTCACAGCTAGCCATAACACTTTTTGGTCGTCCTCAAAGGGTTAAAGTGATACCCAAACAATTTGCCCTGTTCCTTTATTTTAAGGATAATAAACCCGGCATGCTATCAAATATATTATATATATGCATGTATATATATATAAATATATATATATATATATATATATATATATATATATATATATATATATATATATATATATATATATATATATATATATACACCCCTAGTACCCTGTATGCTAGCAGCAGGTCCACACAGCGACATGTGTTTGAGCCTGTTAACTAAGGCCTATATTGGTGAGTCAGTGTCCCATTAGACAAAGTTAACAGTGCTGTTTAGTTGGTGCAGCTGTTGTATAAATCGGGGGCTCCGCCCCCGCACCCCCCCCCGCACCCCCCTTTTTTTCTTCTTCTTTTTCTTTCTCTTTTTTTCTCTGGAAATATCAGAATGGCCATCTAGCATAGGGCCAATGGTGGTGAGGCATTGTCCCATTAGACAAAGTTAAGAGTACTGTTTAGTTAGTCGTACTGTTGTATAATTCGGGGGCTCCGCCCCCGCACCCCCATTTTCTTTCTTTTTTTCTTTTTTCTTGAAATATCAGAATAGCCAAAAAATGAAAAATGTATATCAGGCATATCAAAACTTCTGCTAGACATGGGATTCGAACCCAGTTTCTGGAAGTCCAAACCAGAAGTACCATGTACTCAAGGATGTTGACCACTATGACTGGCTGTGAGTCTTGGTTCCTGATAAGCATTATATATGACTAGGTTGTATCAGAATGAGGCTACACTCTTCAAGCATATGCTTTGGTCATTGTATTTCTATGAGAACACACAGAGCACGTGTTTGATGATCATATAACCTCCTAGGAGGGTTATACAGGATATCCTCCTAGGCCACATGTGTGGAAAAAGAGCTGTAATCAGGCTTTTATACAGAATCAATATATGCAAGCGGGCTGTATGTCGGATATACTCCTGGTGTCTCGAGTCAATATCATTGATATAAGCCTCGGCCTTCGGCCTTGGCTTATATCAATGATATTGCCTCTCGACCCCCAGGAGTATATCCAGTACATAATTATGATATACACATTCTCCTCCAGGGCTGTTAGCTACACCAACAGGATAAGGTACTTAATGAGCAGACCCCAATTATCATCACAGCCAATATTTGCCTCCAGGGCTCATACTATGTGTTACTTAAGGCATTACTACTTCTGCAAGTTGGGCCTTATTCCTATGCCTATTTAGAGTTGTTTATTTTGGATAAGTTATTATGTGGGTTACTTTAAAATGCATCACTCCTTATTAACTTCATGTGGGTACATGTATTATACGCACATTGAAGACGTGATTGATGCCATTTCTAGAATGAATTTTTGACCTCTTGCAATCTTGTAAGTAAGCTATTACTATGTGACTTTTACTAACACTCGTTATTATTTTTATTGTCCCTATATAATACACATCACTATGTAGTGTTTAGTCTCACAAAATAGTCGCTGAACCAATAATACACGTACATGTTTATTGAATAGTGCAACTGTGTACTTCCTGGTAAAAAGGGGGAGACTCACAATGTAAGTCAGCCAGTCCCTTTTTCTGCATCCCATTTATTACTATGCCTTCCTTCTAGGCCCCTCTTCTCCCCTGCTATGTACTCTTTCTATATTTGCTACCATAAGCTCTAACTGGGAAACATGCTGGACTGGTGGGTGTATGTGTTTGTTTTCCAGAAAATGGCAATTCTGCCACATCTGTCCAGTAAGTTTGAAAGATGATAGGGTGCTTTACACCAAACAATACAGCATGCTGCTTGGATAGAGACTGTGCCTGCTCCTCCAATTCACAGCTCATACCATACATAGATCTGACAGGGAGTGTCACAGCATTAATGGAGTATCGCTGCATTGTGCTCTACCCACTATCATTATACAGCCATAAATGGCTAAATAATTTAGCCTTAGAAAGGACAAAGTGAAAGAAAAATTCAATTATCATCAGCGCAGTGTTCCCTTATTGCCAATAAGTGTCATGTTTCTTAGCAGCTCTGTGACCCCTCACCTGGTATTTGCTCTCATTGGCTGATGTTCCTCACATAACCACCCTTGGTGTCTCCATTTGGAAGTGTTCACTAAAGTCTGGATGTCCAGCCTCACGACTCCACCTACTGATGTTAACCCTTCAAGGGGCAAATGGTACTTAAATCTTCTGTGTCTGTTGTTGGCATAGTGTATGAATGCAGCCCTATTTGGCCTTATCATGATGGCTGTATTGATGCTTTATACCACGCCTTCCGGATTGTATTCAAAAGACAAAGGGTGATGCTAAAATATAGTCCTGGAGAGCTTCTTGCAGTGGTAATTGCTAACTAAAAAGTGCATTGCATTATAAAGCTATATGCTGCCTTAATGGATTAAGCCACACTCCTGCTCTGCTCTAACCTGACCCCAAGGTCATCTGATCCTACTTAGTGACCTTTTGACCTTTTGATCTTCTTATCAAGCTAAATGAATGGTCAGCGCCCGGGAGACAGGCTTATGTGACTGTCATAATGTGCCTGTTATGACAGTCACCCAGATTGAATGCCAATATGGATGGGCCTTGACAAGAGCATAGATGAAGCTTGATGGAGGCTATTAGAGCCTAATTATGGGCTGTAAGGTTATATGGGTGTCAACGCAGGGTGAAAGAAGTAACCTTTATATATCAGACAATGGCATGTGAAAGTACTATAGAGCTACTGACAAGGACCATGAAGTGGAGTATCAATGGCATACATAAATACAGCTCTATAGAGAATTCCACTGACATTGTTGGTGTCATCCAGCAAATTGTGTCAAATTAACCCTTGCCAGATTATATTTTGGGAAAAATCAAGTATGCTACAATCCTTCTTCACTTCCCACCCCTCATGCCCGGCTGACCTGGGTTTTGACTATTATTGTCAAGGTTTGACTGTGGGACTTGACTACTCGTATTTTTCAAAAGATTATCCTTCAAACTTGGGCAATTTCATAATGAGGACCATTTTCCAACCCAGGACAAATTCATCTGGGTTCCAGATGAAAGCCAATAAACATTGCTGATGTGCTAACTAAGGAAATCTCAGGATCAAGACAATAAGAAGTATTCACTTTGTGGCATTGAGAAATTAATGGAGGTGATATTAAGGGTCACGAAGTTTCTCCAGTGGGATTTAATTTCCTCATTGAGTTATAGTTCTCGTTTATACAGTAACAGGATCAAAATAGTAGGAAAGGGATGGATAAGTGTGATTCCCAACAGTACACCCGGCCTTTGTCCCCTTTGTGTCAATTTCCAACAGATTAGTGATGTAATCAGCACAGGGTAATAGATTCTGGACTAGGTACAAATCTTGAACATGAACTACTGTACATGTGTAAGGCTGCACATACAACAAAAACAATGACGGGATAAATTACACCATCTGCCATTTTCCCACATGTGTGTTTGCAAGCCTGCCTCTTGCTGTCTACCTTTTTTTTAAAGGAAAAGTCACCATTCTAAGTATTGGTGGTAGGCGGGTAACACTGTCTTCCAATTCTACATCTTCTTCTAAAATGTTCCTTTTATTGGTTATGATCCTGGGATAAACTCTCTTACAATCCACTAACAGGGAGATGCTCTACATACACTCTCCTAACATATCCTTCCTGATAGATACACACATAGGCACAGACACTCCTACCTTTGTCCTGTATCTGTCTGTGCTGTGAGAGCCATGTCTCCATCCCCTGTGGGTGGCTTCCATTTGGTAGATGGACTATTGATCCTTTCCTCCCCCTATTATCATCCACCACCATTGCAGCTTCTTCCATCATAATGTGGTTGCGGTGAGCCGACAACATTTGACAATTTCTCTCAGTGTTTCTTTCACAATCGATGGAGTATGGATCTGGGATTATACCCCCTGATGCTCTGCTTGCTCCAAGTCCTCTCCGCAGTAGCGACCTTACCCTCTCATCTACTCATATCACCAGCACACACGGGGCACTACATCGATATAAAGTAGATACAATGACCCGGCTTTTTTCCCTCTCACCATCTATATATAAGGTGTATTATACAAGCTTATACCAGCTCAGGGTCCCCAAATAGCTTACACACAACAACATTCTGAATCTAGCTTGACATTGGGTAAGTATGAAAAATTAGGTAGCAATAACATAGGATTAACAAAGTGCGCCTTTGCACAACAATGAGTATGTTAGAAAAATGTTCTTCAGCACTTTGGGCTCTTTAGTTTGTTTCATTTCATCTTCTAGTGCAACGTAAAAGTAATTTAAATGTGAAAGGCAGCTCAAGTTGCTTCATATTCTACTGAGGGTGTGCTGATCAAGAAGTAGTATTCATAACCCCCTATGTATGCATGTGGAACAATAGTATTAGGACCGAAAAAAAAATTGATGCTTATTCAACCATATCAAAGCACTTTCATTTTAATGTCTTAATTTCAGCTTGAAAGACACCATACAAGCTTGAAAGACGCCATACAAGGTCTCCATGAAGCTAATAAATGGATCTATACAAGTGAATATGTTCCTTTCATACTTATATATGTCATCTTCCTATGTTCGCCATATGGATGCAAAGGCGAACTATGCAATAATCCAATTCCATTTGTATTCAGGGATAGCTGGATCTATCTATCGTTACCTGATTCATCACTGCAGCGATGAAAAAAACAAAAAACCAATGTAGGGTGGTGGGGAGTAAAGGTGGATGGCCTGCTACTGTACAGACTTACTAGACAGCACACCAAATGTGTCATATCTAAACTTCATCTGTAAAGAGCCTCATGGGTATCTGATTTTCCCCATGTGTTAATCAAAGGGTAAAGACTTGCAGCACATACACTCAATGTAGTTTGCCAAGTTGAGAACTACATTATTGTATTGATCTACCATTTTTGAATTGGGAAGAAGAGATTTGATTGGTTCAGTAACCAAAGGAGGAAGAGGGAGGTGGCGATAAGGAAGTGTAGGCATAGGTTAATGTAAGGATGGAGAGTGTGTTGAGGAAAGGAGGGAGAAAATGAGGTAATGAAGAAGGGAGACATTCCTATGAGATTTGGTGCATGCAGAACAGGAATGGGTTTGGTTGGCGGTGTGTGGGGATGGAGTAAATGATGAATTTTTAGTAAAGGGAGTCTTTTTCTTTAATAAACATTGTTTCAAATAAACAAACCCAGTCCAGAAGTGTCATGGCAATGGCCAGGTGACAAGTTGGTCATTAGGAGTGGCCTGGGCCCTGGAGATCGGTGATGGACTGACAATAGTTTCACAAAGAGATTTCTAAAAAAGGCCTTGTCACTTTATGTAGCAGACCTATGTCAATTCTTCTGGCATATGCCTTAGGTATATTTCTTTTTTCTTTTATCAATTATATCATCAAAGTCTTGGGATGTATAGGATTTCAAAGTCCCTTCCTATAATAAATGAATTAAACGTCAATGCCTTAACAATCAAGCAGCAACAATTAACACTGCTTAAACAGCAGATTCACTATTACCCTTCCGCACTTGCAGTCCTTGCATTCTAAGAAAGAAAGAGGACTAAATCGCCAGGAAAACCAGGAAGTAGAGAGATGGTAGAGAAGGAAGGAAGAATTGAACGGGGTGAAGCTAAACGGCACAGAAAAGAAGGTTTGGGATTCAAGAAGAGGGAGCGGAAAAGGAAAGAGAAACCAAAAGTAGAAAGGGGTGGGATCGTAGAGGTAGAAGATTATAAAATATGGATCCTGCTTTTGGCTGAGATCCTAACTGCCCTATATATTTGGCAGGTCACCATGAAGTAGGGTACTATACCTCTAGTCTCTGCTGGATCCCCAAGGTCCTTTTCCTGGATGAAGAACAAAGTTTACCCTATGACCTAAAATTGTACCTTTCAGAAGATTTTGGGATATAAGGGGATATCCATATGTATACAGAAGCAGTGGTCGACTCTTCCTCTCATTCAATCTTAGTGATAGATAATTACTTTATTGATAAGGACTAAAATAGTAGCACTAATCTTTTCGAAGTACCCCTAGAACAACTGCTTAATTGTGTCAAGATTAACAACAAATATTTCCTTCATTGGTCTACTCCCTCATTCACCACCAATCTAAATGAGAGATGGTTGTAAATATCATGATATGTTAAAACATTCAGCCCATCACATGTGATACGTTCTGCAAAAAAGGTGAGTTAGGTGTTTTCACCAGTACATTTCAAATACATGGACTATTGGGAAATGTTGAGTGGGAAATAAACAGGCAACCTGAAACGCACCTTCATATTTCTATGGCCCTACCCCTTTAGTAGTGGAGCAAGCTATGGGGGAGGGGGGATGAAGGTTTCTAGTGACATGTACCTTTGGCTTAAACAGGGATCATAAATAAGTAGAGAAATCTATAGCACACTTTGAGCATCAATACCAGGAATACATCAGCTCTAAAGATCAATGAGGAAATATGCATTGAGGCGAAGGCATATACATGTTTTATTGATTCTGGTAACATTGACCATTCACTGACCCTAACCCCTTTTCCCCTGCACCTCTCTATATAGATGAAAGTACCCTCTTCTTCCATGTTAAATCATGGGAATATCATCATAGAAATACACTAGCTGGTGCCTGCATTATGTGGTTATTTCATTGCACAGACAATGCATGCCTTCCATTATTAAATTGGGGATGAAGACCTATGCTAATTCCTTTCAGTGCTTTTGAACCCATAAGATTAGTCTAGGATGAATGTGTTTGATAATGCAATCAGATGCAGCAATCTATGTTAATAGGAGCACACAATGTCCTCTTCAGGCATACAGTATTGGAGTAACTTTATATTGTGGCTTTGGTATGGCTGTCATGTGTGAGTGTAGATTATATAGGAAGCATTTTGTCTATTCCAGTAGTTCCTAATATCAGCTGCTACTGCTACTCTTTTTTTCATAATACATTTCTGCCATCACTCTCCAGCTAATTCACCTAGGGTGTATAATGCATCTCTTATGTTAGCCAACAAGTGGATACATACTATGTCTCTGTTGTTCAAATCATTGATATGTTGGATAAGGAGATGAATCTTAGGTCTAAAAATGAAATGATATTAAGGATAAAAATGTCCTAATAGCAATTACCTCCCCCAAGTTGCAAAAGCTAAGAGAACAGTTACTCCTTGTGATGACCATGTTAAAGAATAATGTTCTGGTAGAAGCAAATACTGAGACTAGCCCTACATAACTGCATAGTTGAATTATAAAATTGTAAATGTTTCATTCACAGCATACATTGTGTTTAGTCTGTGGAGCTGATTATTAAAACACACATCAGATTGCCTCATACATGCTCTCCATCAGAGTCCTTGACATAGATGAATCTACTCAATTTGAGGTTGATGTGAGCATTGTTGCACAATCACTTACAAAAGATGGCACTTTCCTTCTGCTACACTTCAGTTGGTGCCATCAAAATTTCCCACACATATCACTGCCTTTGACCTACATCACACAAACCCCTTTCAAAAACATCCTATTCCAACTGAAAAACCTATATGCTGGAACATTCATATTATTTTATCCCCATCTGTTGTGACTTTCCATTATAGACGAGACCCTGAGCCACGTCACACCCCTGCATATGGTGTGAGAGGCTGAGATACATTGACAACCATCCATCTCACAGCTGTCTGCCACTATGTACTATTTATAACACTGTATGCTTATGACCTTACCTTATGGGGCAGGCCAACCTACAGAGAGCCTTGTACAGCTGAAGCTTGGGCTTCACTGGCCGTGGGAAAGTCATAGCTTTATTTCTGAATGACTAACATTGTTGTCATATACATCAGCATGACAGTACAATTGTTTCAGGGAACATTCATATTTTGCTGGATCATGTCACTTATAGGTTTGTGAGATAGAAATATCTAATCATATCACCTAGTAAGAATTTTTTTATTGTTCAAAATAACTACAAGAAACCAAGTTACTATTCATCCTTTTCACTCCCTTATCATCCCAACAAGCCAAATCAGCATCCTGACCACACACACAGCTACCCCTGTCAGTTCTAACTTCTTTCCAATTCATTAATTACTTTCGTACCTAATCACCAACCTACAGGCCATATCACATCCATTTAATTTTCTGTTGTATCAAATAACAAAAACCAAGGAGAACAAGAAAAACAACTAAAATCTTAAGCAGGTGCTGGTACAATTTCCCTGATGAATTGGGATTAAAATTTATGAAAGTAATTAGCAAACAGTGCCTGACTTTGATCCTACAGTTTGCGGATGGATCTCTGCAAATCACTTCTTCATTATGTCCACGAGCATTGAGGGTAGGAACAAGTGTGAGTTTGATGTCCAGTGTCTAACTACAAAAGAGATACTAAGGATGGAGCTAGAAGTGACTTACTTAGTGTTTTAACCTTTTGATGTGTAGATCAGTCGTCTGAAAATGTAATTAACTTGTGTTGATGATGTGGATCAATAAGTGTTTTTTTCAGTCATGGCTCTGGTCATTTCTGCACCATATGTATATGCTAATGCAGGGGGATAGTATGAGGGAGGTCTATGCCAGTGACACTTTCAGCCCTCTGCCTCTCAGTGCATGGACAACCCGGCTCACCTCTTATTTTGTTATCCAGTCAGCCCTGGCCATAATACCCCGTGATTGATACAAGAAAGAGTGCAACAGTGGTGACTGGGTAGAGTGACCAATGGCAGCAGGGCACACTAAAAAGGGTGAGAGAGAAGGAAGGAGACTGTTATTTAACCATATATCACTCAGGGTGAGTGGCATGCACTTGGCTGGTAAGTGAGTCTCAGAAATGGGAAATGGTACTCTCAGGTAGTAGGCATTCCTGGCAGGTGTAGATGGGGTTAGTGGAGGGGTGGCTGAAAGTGAATAGTAGATGAGATCGGGGCCTTAGAGCAAAGGGAATGGAGCATAGATAGGAGGGAACATGGCCTGACATGAGGTCAGGGTCAAAGCTTTTCAGAGATCAAGGTCAGGGTTTATGGCAGCTATCCGGTCAAGGTGTTCAGAATTTGGCAGTGTACCCCATGCACTGAGCTCAGCAAAGAAAATGCTTCAGCAAATTGAAGCAGTTGTATTTTTGCATGGGTATGAGCAGCCTGATGTCAAAAGAGACTAAAATCTGGAATTCAGGAGACAGTGAACAGAGGGAGCAGTATTTTGGTACACAGCAATACTCTTAGATATCAGAAGCAGTAGGAAGTGGCAAGATAATTCTTCTCGACAGGAATGGCTGTAAATGAGGCATTAGGAGTAGTAGGGTGAGTGATGCACCAGGACATATGGTTACAGCTTCAGTTGCATCTTACTGAGGACATTGCTATCCCATCCCATCAGTATGAACATTACCCTAGTTCCTCTCCCCCTCCTCTACCACTCTCCTACCCTTCTGGCAGAAAGGAGCCTCAGACAACATTGTCATGCATCCAGTTGCCTAGACTCATGTTAGTTCCCTCTCACTTTGTTCGGCAGGCAATGTCTTTTAGCTACAAATATCCATCTATTCCCCATTTAAGGCAGGGATGCCATCTCCCCAATAACCTGAATATAGCCTAGCTGGATCAGCCTCTGAAGAAATAGTGTACTTTGATAGTCTCCAGAGGGCCGTTCTACTAAGCGGATGTAAATTCCTGAGCATGCACAGAGGCTCTCTACAGACAGCTATATTTCCCTAGTGTCCTTTGGCCATGGTTGATTTATATTTCTGGGCATGTCTCAGCTGGGAACAGCTGCGGTATTAGAATAGGATACACTAGCTTTTCTTCATTGTCCAGATTTAGCACCTATTTCTCCAGGGATAGATGTGTAGACATGTGATGCCACCATTCAGATTCTCAAGGGAATGCTTTAGACTCCTGATGCCTCCTGTATATCTTCCTGGCTGTTGTTCAATGAGATATGTACCATCTGGGAATTCCCAACCTATGGCTGGATCTGCAGATGTCTAATAAAAAGACTATTCATTCCCCACAATCGCCCTCTTTTTATTCACATGCTTTCATCATATATAGTTCTTCCCATAACAACTCTTCCCACATTTACTGTCACTGTTTTTATTATCCTTTCTCCAGTGGAGCCTGTTTCTCCTTCTCGTCCCTGCCCTATCCATCATTTAAGGTCATCTCTTAATAGAAATCCTACTTCCATCATGCATCTCTGTTGCCACTCATATGTCTCACTTGTTATTCCTCATCCCTTCTTCCCATTTTCTCCACAATCTCTACATAACCTCCCTCACCCTTACCTTACTCCTCTTCTTCCAAATACTAAAACAACGACTTCTCCTCAGCTTGCCAATAATAGATTGACACAACAGTGTGGGGGCTTCAGGAATTGCATTTAGTATTTGTACTACACGTTTCTATATTTCATTGACACACAGAGGACATGTGATGCTCAGGTACCTCTAAGCAGATGGGAAACACCAAGGGGAGATCCTCTAATTTGGTTCCCTGGTTGCTGTTGCATGCCCACAGACAGTGAGTGGGGTCTTTGAGGATGCTATGATACCAACATCGAGGGGATTAGCGGAGTTTGCTGCCAATTCAGTGCCACAAGGGGCTCACATGAATGGCTGTTGTTTCCTGGAGATAACAATGGCCAGGTGGTTTACAATTTAGAAAGCAATATCGAGAGTGTGGGGTTGGGCTTTGTTTGAGGTTCCGGCATCTTGCTATTCCCGAAGAGAGATTTGTAGCAGGTTTCCCTACATTACAGTTAGCCTGATCATATCAGGAATTCTCAATGAAGTTAGCCTGAGGTCATATCAGGAATCCTCAGAAAATGATATCAGTAAATAGGATGGATTAAATGAAATACTTCAATATTATCAAAGGCAAGTACAGGGTAAATTACTGTTTTAAAAGAAAGTCCCCTTTTGTGGTTCGGCAACACAGCAATAACTATACCACATTACCATAAGCAGATAAGGAGGTCATACTGAATGGCAGTCTTCAGATGGAGAGTAGATGTGGTGTGGCAACAGTCTGTGCCACGCACTGGAGGCTGGTCCTGATTAATTAACACCCGGTCTTATCCAATTAGTGCAGGTGTCAGCCCACAGAGGGCAGGCCGCCTAATTATCAGGGTGCAATGACTTGCCAAGAATGTGGCATGTCAGCCAACACAGTATTGTCTGACTGCAAAAGGACCACCATTTTTAATTCCTACCCAGCAAACCTTTGGCATGTTCACGCTTGTAGGAGTGTGCATGAAATCAGTACAGTGTATAATCACTCTACCCTGTTATAAATAAATTCATACTGTTTTGTTGGTGTGTCTAACACGCTCTTCTCAGCTATAGGGCATCGACACTCCCTCTTTACTCTTCATGGAAATAGGAAGTATATTTAATGTTTGATACAAGTCTT
This sequence comes from Harmothoe impar, assembly GCA_947462335.1. Lineage (NCBI taxonomy): Eukaryota > Metazoa > Annelida > Polychaeta > Phyllodocida > Polynoidae > Harmothoe > Harmothoe impar. The sequence continues at coordinate 55,271,802 of OX381716.1, forward strand.
TCAAAAATGCAACAGCTCATTAAATTGATGTGTATGTCCGTACTAACCCTAACAAGATCAACTTACTAGTCAGGAAAGAGAAAAGAAAACAATATACCCTTCAGACCAGCCCTAACCATGTTCCCCAGTATACCTCACTGTGGGCCTTACCATAGACTCAGACCCCATCTTCCGCTGGTTCTCAGCCTGTCCTTAAGGTATCCCTGTGTGAGGACACACCGTGACCAGCGGCTGTAGGTAGAGCTAATCACCCTGGTAATGAACTTACTACAGGAAGGCTGATTAGCTGCCTGAATGCCCTTTAAGGATGGCTGCCTGCCTTAAAGCAATACTATTTCATCATCAAGATACAGTAACATGTCCTGACTAGTAATTCATAAATACTTAGTTAGGTGCATCATGCAAATCCTTCAAGAGTGTATCAAGGGGACATAATGCAGCCCCAAAAGGCGACTCACTAGGGCTGCATCGATACATCATGATGACAGTAGGCATAGCAAATTAAAGGACTATGCGACTGTCAAAGGGTTAAGCAGCTACCTAAATGAGGCACACCCGACAATGAAATAAGGTGGTAATGGGTCGCAGGTCTCAAATGATAAAATGACTCTAAACTGATTGAGAATGTATACAGTTTTCTGACAAAGACACTTTTTCTTAAATATTTTAGATTGAGAGAATGATTGTAGGATTACTCTGCTGATAATGAACTGAGAAAGAGGGATTTGATAGAGGTGGATTCATATCTAATGTAAGGCTGTATTGGATCAACAATTAACAGGTCTACTTTTGAGTCTTCAAGCTCAAAGTCATTGTCATTGGGTTCCCCTTACTTTGGGACGTTGTAAAATGTAAATCTGAAATTGATACCCAAACAATTTGCCCTGTTCCTTTATTTTATAAAGGATAATAAACCCTGGTATCAACTATATTATTATATATGTACATATATATGATGGGGCTTATTCCTGAGCCTATTTGGTGCTGTTTATTTAGGATAAGTTAATATACGGGTTACTTTAAAATGCACCACTTCTTATTAACTTCATGTGGATAGATGTATTATACACATATTGAAGAATTGATTGATGCCATTTCTAGAATGAATTGTTGACCTTGTTCAATCCTGTAAGTAAGCTAGTATTATGTGACTTTTACTAACACTCGTTATTATTTGTATTGTCCTTATATAATACACATTACTATGTGTCACAGGTCACCCACCAACTTTAACAGAGCGCTAATCGAGATGGCATTGTACTTATTAATATTCCTGAGGTCACCCATTTCAATGTGAATGATTGTGTCTTGATTCCTCAGAGATTGATTGCTAATGTGTCTTTCACATGAACATTTCTGAGACCTATGGGGGTTCACAGTATTTGTTTAAACAATGATAGTTAGATAAGCCAACTATTGCAACATGACTTCCCCGAAGTGTGGTGTTTAACAATATTTTCTAATAGTATCTAATTGAAGATTAAATATGCCAAGTGGTAGGCATGATATGTACATCTGTCGCCACAACATGATAATCACTATAGATGTGTGAGTCATAAATGGCTAAATATTTTAGCCTTAGAAAGGACAGAGTGAAGGAAAAATTCAATTATCATCAGCTCAGTGTTCCCTTGTTGCCAATAAGTGTCATGTTTCTCAGCATCCTTGTGACCCTTGACCTGATCCTTGCTCTCATTGGCTGATGGTTCTCACATGACCACCTTTGGTGTCTCCTTCTGGAAGTGTCCACTAAAGTTTGGATGTCCAGGGTCACGACTCCACCTAATGATGTTGACCCTTTAAGGGGCAAATGGCACTTAAATCTTCTGTGTCTGTTGTTGGCATAGTGTATGAATGCAGCCCTATTTGGCCTTATCTTGATGGCTGTATTGATGCTTTATACCAACCCTTCCGGATTGTATTCAAATGACAAAGGGTGATGCTCAAATGCAGTCCTGGAGAGCTGCTTGCAGTGGTGATTGCTAACTAAGAAGTGCATTTCATTATAAAGCTATATGCTGGCCTTAATGGATTAAGCCACACTCCTGCTCTGCTCTAATCTGACCCCAAGGTCATCTGATCCTACTTAGTGACCTTTTGACCTTTTGATATGCTTAGGATGGTCATTATCAAGCTAAATGAATGGTCAGTGCCCGGGAGACAGGCTTATATGACTGTCATAATATGCCTGTTATGACAGTCACCCAGATTGAATGCCAATATGGATGAGCCATGACAAGAGCATAGATGAAGCTTGATGGAGGCAATTAGAGCCTAATTATGGGCTGTAAGGTTATATGGGTGTCAACGCAGGGTGAAAGAAGTAACCTTTATATATCAGACAATGGCATATGAAAGTACTATAGAGCTATTGACAAGGACCATGAAGTGGAGTATCAATGGCATATATTAATACAGCTCTATAGAGAATTCCACTGACATTGTTGATGGCATCCAGCAAATTGTGTCAAATTAACCCTTGCCAGATTATATTTTGGGAAAATCAAGTATGCTACAATCCTTCTTCACTTCCCACCCTCATGCCCGGCTGACCTGGGTTTTGACTATTATTGTCAAGGTTTATCTGTGGGACTTGACTATACTTGTATTTTTCAAAAGATTATCCTTCAAACTTGGGCAATCTCATAATGAGGACCATTTGCCAAACCAGGACAAATCCATCTGGGATCCAGATGAAGCTCAATAAACATTGCTGGTGTGTTAACTAAGGAGATATCAGGATCAAGACAAAGAGAACTATTCACTTTGTGGTATTGAGAAATTAATGGAGGTGATATTAAGGGTCACGAAGGTTTCTCCAGTGAGATTTAATTTCCTCATTGAGTTATAGTTCTTGTTTATACAGTAACGGGATCAAAATAGTAGGAAAGGAATGGATAAGTGTGATTCCCAACAGTACACCCGGCCTTTGTCCCCTTAGGGTCAATTTCCAACAGATTAGTGATGTAATCAGCACAGGGTAATAGATTCCGGACTAGGTACAAATCTTGAACATGAACTACTGTACATGTGTAAGGAAGCACATACAACAAAAACAATGCGGGATAAATAACACCATCTGCCATTTTCCCACATGTGTGCTTGCAAGCCTGCTTCTCGCTGTCTACCATTTTTTTAAAGGAAAAGTCACCATTCTAAGTATTGGTCGTAGGAGGGTAACACTGTATTCCAATCCTACACCTTCTTCTAAAATGTTCCTTTTATTGGTTATGATCCTGGGATAAACTCTCTTACAATCCACTAACGGGGAGATGCTCTACATAACAGATCCTTCTTGGTAGATAGGCACAGACACTCCTACCTTTGTCCTGTATCTGTCTGTGCTGTGAGAGCCATGCCTCCATCCACTGTGGGTGGCTTCCATTTGGTAGATGGACTATTGATCCTTTCCTCCCCCTATTATCATCCACCACCATTGCAGCTTCTTCCACCACAATGTGGTTGCGGTGAGCCGACAACATTTGACAATTTCTCTCAGTGTTTCTTTCACAATCGATGGAGTATGGATCTGGGATTATACCCCCTGATGCTCTGCTTGCTCAAAGTCCTCTCCACAGTAGCAACCTTACCCTCTCATCTACTCATATCACCAGGACACAAGGGGCACTACATCAATATAAACTAGATACAATTACCCGTTTTTTCTGTCTCACCGTCTATATATAAAGTGTATCATACAAGCTTATACCAGCTCAGGGTCCCCAAATAGCTTACACACAACAACATAATGAATCTAGCTTGACATTAGGTAAACAAGAAAAATGAGGTAGTAATTATTAGTGACATAGGATGAACAAGGTGCAGAACACATTGCTAAAAAAGTGGTATGTTAGAAAAATGTTCTTCAGCACTTTATACTCTTTAGTTTGTTTCATTTATTTTTCTAGTGCAATGTTAAAGTGATTTAAAAGTGAAAGGCAGCTCAAGCTGCATCATGTTCTATTGAGGGTGTGCTGATCAAGAAGTAGTATTCTTAACTCCCTATGTATGCGTGTGGAACAATAGTATATAGACTGAAAAAAAACTTGATGCTTATCCAACCATATCTTGAACGAAGCACTTTCATTTTAATGTCTTAATTTCAGCTTGAAAGACACCATACAAGCTTGAAAGACACCATACAAGGTCTCCATGAAGCTGATAAATGGGTCTATAAAATATGTTCCTTTCATACTTATACATGTCATCTTCCTATGTTTGCTATACAGTTGCAAAGGCGGACTATGGAAAAATCCAATTCCATTTGTATTCAGGGATAGGTGGATATATCTATGGTTACCTGATTCATCACTGTAGCACAAAAACAAAACAACACAAATGTGGGATGGTAGGGACTAAAGATGGATTGCCTGCTACAGTACAGACATACTAGACCGCATACCAAATGTGTAATATCTAAACTTCATCTGTAGAGAGCCTCATGGATATCTGATGTTTCCCATGTGTCAATCAAAGACTTGCAGCACATGCACTCAATGTAATTTGCCAAGTTGAGAACTACATTATTGTATGGATCTACCATTTCTGAATTGGGAAGAAGGAAATTTGATTGGCCTGTCTGAAGTCACCTTTATTAACCCTTTAAATGACAGACTATGGCATTCTGCACATCTCATCACTGTGTTTTGCTACTGCCAAAACCTGTGCATAACTCTATGCTGACCTGTCTAGGCTGACTAGAAAATATTTCAATAACTCCCTACCTGTATCAAATTATCAATGAATCTCTTTTATTTTGAATGTAAAGTGCATCTTATTATCCTATGTACATACAACTAACGTTTTGAATATGTGGCATAATATAGAAAAAAAATACAATTAATATATTTTGTGTTTGGCTCATTAGTTTCACCTATGACTACTAATTGATATATGGATTGATTATGTCCAAGATCATCTCCTCTAAACAGCAGAGAAGTTTGGGTGGGATACTATTGGTCAATTTTTCATAAAGTTTTCATAAAGGAAATGTTGAAAAGATGGGGTTTTGACCATATGCGGCCATAGTTCAGGGTGTTTTATCTTCAAGTGTCAATATATCAAAATCTAGCACTATTAGGTATTAATTATTTTGCTTCAATCACACCATCAAACATCAAATTAATATAATCCAAAGTGATTAAGAGATATTGTTGATAGAATAGAATTGACTGAACCCTCCCCCTATGCCTTTGACATTGCTAATCAGAATTTCCTTTCCTCTTTTTGCAGGTGAGAATTGAACTGTTGTTCTACTCCTGGGACCAGGTCAGTCTTCCATCTAGCATGTGGGAATGTTGTGGCTCTAAGTTCAAGTTCATCTTGACTGAGCCTCTTACCAAGGAGAATCAAAACAGCTTTGGTTGTGGTCATAATCTAGTATGTCCAAGATACCTTATACAATAAGCTCAATATCAGTAGCATATCGTCATGGTGACAATACATATGTAATCGGGCAATACAAAGTAATGGTCCTCAGCTGTATCCAGGGCCCTGGAAACCTGTGATGTAATCCTGTCTTATGCTGTTATGGTATTTCTTAAGAAGAATTAGATGCTTTGACAAGAGAAGGAAATACATGTCACCCTGCCTATAGCTGGAGGGGGCTTTGAACCTTTTGACGGAGTGGGCCAAATACCAATTATATCATCAATGCCTGGGGAGGCATAGGGTGTCAAAGTCCCTTAATATCATGCTTATTTGTAGAACAATGACAAAATAGTGAATGCAGAGGGGCACACTAAGACCGGAAGCCTTATCAAGGCAGTTTGTTGATGGACAAATTGTACAATAAACTATTTTTATTGTGAAATATTGAAATGCACAATATGTATTTTGACCTACTCCTTTAGTAGTTGGGCTAGCTATAGGGGAGGGGAAAGAGTGAAGGATTCTGGTGACATGTACCTTTGGCTTGAGAAGGGTCGTAAAGAAGTAGAAGAATCCATAATACACTTTGAGGATCAATTCCAGGAATACATTCACTAAAGATCAATAAGGAAATATGCATTGAGGCAAAGGCGTATACATGTTTTATTGATTCTGGTAACATTAGTCATGCACTGACCCTCACCTCCTTCCCCTGCACCCTAAATATATATGTAAGTACCCTCCCCTTCCATGTTAAATCATGGGAATGTCAGCAAAGGAATACACTAGCTGGTGCCTGCATTATGAGGTTGTTCAGTTGTACAGAAGATGCATACTCTGCTTTATTAAATCAGGGATGTAGAATTATTCCTTTCTTTGCTTCCCAACCCACAAGGTTAGTCAGGGATGAATGTGTTCTTATGCAATCCGATACAGCAATCTGTGTTTATAGGAGGTAGAAATGTCCTTTCCAAGCGTCCAGCCATGGAGTAACTTCATAACATGTAGCTGCAATATGAGTATATATATATAATTTAATAATTATTATCTTTATAAAGTGCTTCTATAAATATAAGTTGTGAAATTATTATATCATAGATCTTAATTTACCATTAAGACCATTATCAAAAAAGGGAAGCATCAATACGATGAAAGTCCCATGCCCTATTAGGGAATCAAGGCCTGTCTTGTGCCTCATACCTCAAACCTGTTTTATAGCTATACAATGGCCCCACAGCACACCCTACCTGTCGAGCTCCATTTCCCTGCCAACAAAATGAATATGCTCTCTTTGCACTCAGTTGTGTACTGGTTGCCCAGCTAACAAAAAAATCTTATTTTACATCAAAATAACGTTAAAAAATTTCGTGTAATGTTATGCAATAGTTATGAGCTTTAACCCTTCCTCTACCGTACACGCATTATTGCGAGTTTACTGTACAGGACCGTACACGCATTTATGCGAGTTACTCGCCGATTTTCGGCCGATTTTGGCCGATTTTTGAACCCCTGTGGTTTGCCTAAAAATTGGTAGAATCCCACGATTTTTTCTGACAGTACTCTGTGGTATATTGACCCAGCATATCTCAATCCATTTGGACATGCATCCAATATTTCAGAAATGCTGGGCATCTCAAGTTGGATGATATTTATCTCATTTCCAATATGATTTGAGCAATATGTAAGGCAGAAATCGAAAATAATGTCAAACAATATTGATTTTTGGGTGAAAAATGGTTTTGTCCAATTTTATATGCTGAAAAAGATGGTACCAAAAGTTAAGGTCTATTTTGATGCATTCTGGCCTAAATGTAAGTTTCAATGCCAACATATACACTAAAATAAGCTATATCTCATTTCAAATAGGGCTTTATCTTCCTAATTGGACGATTTAGGACGATTTGAGTATCTTACTTTCTGGTTATTCAATAATGTTCATTTTGTTATAGATGCACTTCTATATTGAATATTTACAAAATTCTTTCAGTTTCTAAAAGGTTAGACCATCCCCTGAATCCCAATATCCCGTGTGAATTTCATCTGAAAAAATCTGGTCTTGGGAGGGGTGTCTTTATGTGGAGCCTGGTAAAGGAAGAGTTAAAGGAACGTTATATAACGTTATATAACGTTATAAAGTATTGTATAACATTGTTTGTTTACTGGGTGTGTACTTTCGTTTGTATTTCCAAAACAGGCATATGATCATTGCCAATTTTCCTCAGCATTTCCAATGTGATCCAATTAGCTTTTCTCAGACATTAGGTACAATTTTTCCTGAAGGCTTAATACACTATCAAAATACCATTCATTATGACTATATATGATTATATGCTATTTGAACAAAGTAATCCTGTCAGTTATGATGCATGAGCAGACCTCCATTTATCAAGGATTATTGCTATTTCCCCCATCATTGACTATGAAATGAACCAGCTCTGCTCAGTTCTGCACCATACACACTAATGCAGGGGATAGTATGAGGGAGGTCTATGCAAGTGACACCTCCATCCCTCTGCCTCTCAGTGCATGCACAACCCGACTCACCCCTTACTTTGTTATCCAGTCAGCCCTGGCCATAATACCCTATGATTGATACAAGAAAGAGTGCAACAGTGGTGACCGGGTAGAGTGACCAATGGCAGCAGGGTACAGCAAAAAGGGTGAGAGAGAAAGAAGGAGACCATTATTTTGCCATATATCACTCTAGGTGAGTGGCACACACTTGGCTGGTAAGTGAGTCTCAGAGATGGGAAATGGTACTCTCAGGTAGTATACCTGTATTCCTGGCAGGTGTACACGGGGTTAGTAGAGGGGTGGCTGAAAGTGAATAGTAAATGAGATTGGGGCCTTGGAGGAAAGGAAATGGAGCATAGACAGTTGAGGTGTTGAAAATCTGCTAATGTACCCCATACACTCTGCAAATGAACAGCTTCAGCAAACCCAAGATGTCTTCTTGGCATTGGTTCCAGCAGCCTGGTGTATTGAAAGACTACAGGCTACAATTATGAAGACAGTGGATGGATGCAGCAGAAACCTATTTTAGTCTACAGCAATACTGTTAGATATAATATGTATCAGAAACAGGAGAAGTGCCATGATAACTACACCTTGTAAGAATGGTTGTAGATGAGGCATCAGAACCAGGAGGGAGGGTAATGCACTGGGAGAATGGAGACATATGATTAGTGCCTCAGCTCTTCTTTTGAATAATTCTACCCTCCTATCCCATCATTTACGATGAGTATTACCCAAGTTCCTCTCCCTAAAGCCACCACAAAAAGACTCAACAGAATCCCTTTTTGTGTGCGCACCCATTTTTGCCTCCTTCATACTACTCTGACACCTATCACCAATAGGACCCTCAGATAATATTGTCATACATCCAGTATGCTTTGCTTTCTACCTCTCACTTTGTTTGGCAGGCAATGCATATTTTAGCTACAAATATCCATCTATTCCCCATTTGTGATAGGGCATGGTCCCCTCCCCATCTCCCCATATAGCCTAGCTTGATCAGCTTCATATGGTACTTTGATAGTCTTTAACCATCTCCAGAGAGTCCTTCTATTAAACAGATGTAAATTTCTGGGCATGCACAGGGGCTCTATACAGGCAGGCATACTTCCCTGGTGTCCTCTGGCCATTGTTCACTTCTTTCTACAGACACACCTAAACTGGTAGCAGCTGCTATATCAGTCTTTGCCAAAACATGCCGGACAGTGGCAATGTCCGCCTAGAATGGCCCTGGTCCGGCAGAATGACTAGTGTTGCAGGACCAGATGTCCTGCAGATTCTGGGTTTTCCAAAAATGAAAGAATTTTTTTCAAATATTCCAAGTAGCACTGAAGTTACAAATTCTAGAGTGCACACTGATTTTCTAGGGAAATTAAAGCATTTTTTTGTTATTATTTTCTTTTATGAAATGCTACTCTATCTTAAATATAATGGAAAACTTTGATTTTTGAATCCGGTCCTGCAGAAATCCATCCGGTCCTGCAAAATTGGCTAGGTGCAGGACCGAGAGTCCCTTTTCATTGTTCAGGTATACAAGAATCACCACTACACCTTTATAAGCAGATATAAGGAGCTCATAATAAATCGTAGTCCTCCAATGGAGGGTAGAATATGTGGTCTGGCACCAACCGGTGACTGGTTCTGATTAATTAACACCTGGTCTTATCCAATTAGTGCAGTTGTCAGCCCACAGAGGGCAGGCCTCCTAATTATCAGGGTGCAAAGACTTGCCAAGAATGCGGCATATCAGCCAATGCTGTGATGTCCTACTGCAGTAAGACCAACAGCAAGCAGTTTTATTTCCTACCTAACAAACCTTCAGCATGTTCACACTTGGAGGAGTGTGCATGAAATGAATACAGTATCTGATCACTGTACTCTGTTATAAATTGTTAGGTAGGTGTGCCTGATGTGCTCTTCTTAGCTGTTATGTTTTGGCGTAAACACAATATCCCCTATGACATTATGCTATAGAATAAAAGAGCAACTACTACTCCAGTGCTTGAACGCACTTTACAGCACAGCTCTGTTCACTCTGCATGGAAATAGGCACTGTATGGACAGAGAGTCTCACTGCAGGCATTATCATGCCACCATCTATAAAACAGGACATAACTATATGTGATATGCACTGGCGAAAGGACCTTAGTGTACCCTGCACTAAGGGCCTTTTTGCAGATTGTGTCATTGTATTATAGTGACTGGGTCACACTGAAGGTAGTAAAGTATGGGGAGGGTGTATACATAAATAATGAGAATTTAAAGACAAACAACCTATTTTTATAGGTTCATCAAAAAAGCAATATCTAGTTCAATTAATTGATATACATGTACTCATCCTAACATGATTAACATATCAGTCAAGAAAGTAAGGCAAAGTAAGACTAACATATCTTTGTCAATATAATTAACTGATTGAGAATATACAGGTTTTTGATAGAGATACTTAATCTTGAAGGTACTTCAGATAGAAAGAATGATTGTATGATTACTCAGAGACTTGAGAAAGAGAGCTTTGACAGAGGGTGATGCATATAATTAAAATGTCATGCTCGAATGGATAAAGAGTTAGCAGGCCTATTGACTTTAAACAGCTATGAGTCATCAAGCTCATAGTCATTGTAGGTGGGTTCCCCCTGCTTCTGGGTGCTGCAAAAATATAAATCCAAATGCTTTAATACCTAAACAAATTGCCTTGTCCTTTTATTATATATATATATACATATTTATATATATATATATATAAGCGCCAGTAACAACATAAGCGTCCTGCCTCGACACATCGCGGCCAAACCCCAATACCGCCGCACCAAACCTGCACGGCTTAATTTGACATTCTGCGCCGCATAAAATGTATCGACAATCACAGACCCCTTCAACACACGCTTGAAGAATGGGCGCCACACAGTTTGGACCTATCTCCACCACCGCTACTGGTACCTCCATATCAAACATAACTGAATATTGCAATACAGTAGAACTATCAGTGTCTATACTCACAAATTCAGGCAGTTTTTCCCAATAATCATCGTCACTGACGACCACCTCGCTCCCCGTGCCGCCATTTTGGATTGGTATGATGTGCGCGACCACCAAATCTTTTGCGCTCAGCTCTATTTTATTAAATAAAATATCACTGGCACTGAGACTGGCGTATTCATAACCAGTATCATTCAGATATGGCTGCTCATCGTCACACACCAACCCAATTAAATCAACATTACCAGCCACCTCAAAAGGATCCACAACAGGTGTCGACAAATCATACAACTTTTCACAATCGCGCCATGCGCCGTCGTCTGACCCACATTCCGGGAGTGTGTGTACACAAACATCTTCGCCGCTACAGCTGTTTACCAAACTATTGGTTACATCATTTACCATCGGTATGTTAATTGACACTCTGTCATTGTTTGTAACACTCACATCACCATCAATAGGAACCCGGGCCTGTACTGGCGGTCCTAGTCAGCCCCGTCCTTCCCCCGACTTGGTGCAATCCAACATTGAATGACTAGTACTGTCACAGTTCACACACTGATGTTTGAACTGACAATTGTCACAGAAAATACCCTGACAATATTTGAAACAGATCCCATGGTCCGCGGCAGCTTTGCGCCACCCCGTGAGAGGTCTAACACTGTCACCCTGTCCCTGGTAACCGCCCCCTCTACTGTTGTAACCGCCCCTGTTACCTCTAGAACTACCACGACTACGAGAACTACCGCCCCGACCTCTATAATTATCCCTGGCCGACATGGCCGCCTTGGTGCCCGCATGACCCAATTTTGTGTTTGTTAACTTTGTATCAGCCCCATGAAACACACACGGACCCCAATTACGGGCCATCTCCAGGAACTCCTCGTCATAAGCGACTAGAGCTCTAATATCATAAATGTTAGTGCGGGCCATTTCTGACATGTAATTCATATGCTCAATGAACCCCGATGTGTCTTCCCCAGCATATGTCAAATCTCTCAACAAACAGTTGTGAAAATTCCACAAATCCTCCGTGCATGTAATGTTCAACGTCTTTTTCCGTTCACTTGCAGGTAAGTAACGTCGGTAATCAAACTTACTCATCTCTACCTCGGGTGATCTGCAGCCGCCATGACACCCCTCTCCTCCATGGTGATAAGGGGGTCCATCCTGCTGCTGTTGCTGCGGGTGAGGCTGGTATTGATGCTGATGTTGCTGTTGGTGTTGCTGCTGATGTTGATGCCCGGGGGGAGCTGAGTACAAGGGCCGTTGTCCCCCTGCACTCCCGGCCCCCCCTCTCCACTGACGTCCGGCGAAGCCCCCGCTTGCTCCAGGGTAGTTGGCAGCGGGGTTACCATTGTAGCTGCTGCCCACGTAAATCCAACCATTACTAGGCACATAATTGTGTTGGGGAACTGGTACCCCATTGTCCCCCATCGGGTCACTACCAGTTACACCTGGGGGATTAATGGCGGCTCCCGCCACCCCCGGATCACCTGACGCCGGCTCCCCGCCATCTTGGATTTTACCTGACGCAGCATCGACAAATCTGTCCAGTTTTAGAATGGTCTGCTCCAGTTTCTCCACCAACCTGTCCACGCTGGAGGAAGGCTCTTGGGCCTTTGGGTCTCGTTTATGGCTGTCCTCCAGGCGTAACAGCTCCCTCCTGGCCTCCTCCGCGGCCTCCCGGGCCGACTCTGCCTCGGCCGTTGCCCTGGCCGCCTCCTTCTGGGCTGCCTCCAACTTTGACGCCGCTGTCTTAGACGCCTCTTTTTTGGCCTTTTTCACCTTCTCAATCTCGGCCAGCAGCTTCTTCTTCTCCTCTGTAGCCCTAGCTACGTCCTCCAGTGCCGACTTTTCCAGAGCCGCGGCCTCCGCCGAGGCCTTGTCGGCCTCCACCTTGCTCGCCATGGCCTCCGTCTCCCGCTCCTTCTCCAGTTCCCTCAGACTCTTATTTAAGTCAAAAAGGACCTCCTCATTCTCCTCCTGAGCTTCGACCTCGTCCACTGCTTGTAGTCTGATGCACTCCTCACATTTACCTCTTTTACCCGTGCACAACTCTCCACATGCACAGGTCCTAGGCATCCTAATTGGTGAGATCCTCACACGTCAAGTAGTAGTAGTACAATGATACAGGTACACGCATACATACAAGTCACGGTGGGTACGCACCCCCACCTGGTGAGTAACTTAGGTACTAGTCAGTGGGATATACAACAATACACGGATGCACTTATATTGATTACATATATATATATAGAGAGAGAGAGAGAGAGAGAGAGAGAGATAGGTAGACTGCCAGTAGACTGCCAGCACTGGCATTCTCCTCCAAGGCTGTTAGCTACACCAACAGGATAAGGTGCCTAATGAGCAGACCCCAATTATCATCTCAGCCAATGATTGCCTCCAGGGCTCATATTATGTGTATTACTTAAGGCATTAGTACCCCTGCAAGATGGGCATCATTCCTAATCCAATATGGAGCTGTTTATTATGGATAAGTTATTATGTGGGTTACTTTAAAATGCACAACTCCTTATTAACTTTATGTGGATACATGAATTATACACATATTGAAGAATCGATTGATGCCATTTCTAGAATGCATTGTTGAATTAGTGCAATTCTGTATGAAGACAGTAAGCTATTACTATGTGACCTTTACTAACACTCGTTAATATGTTTATTGTCCCTATATAATACACATCACTATGTAGTGTTTTAGTCCCACAAAATAGTCTCTGGACCAATAATACACATACATGTCTATTGAATAGTGCAACTGTGTACTTCTTAGTAAAAAGGGGTAGACTCACAATGTAAGTCAGCCAGTCCCCTTTTCTGCATCCTATTTATTACTATACCTTCCTTCTAGGCCCCTCTTCTCCCCTGTTATGCACTCTCTCTATATTTGCTACCATAAGCTCTAACTGGGCAACATGCTGGACTGGTGGGTGTATGTGTTTGTATACCAGAAAATGGCAATTCTGTCACATCTGTCCTGTAAGTTTGAAAGATGATAGGGTGCTTTGCACCAATAAATACAACATGCTGCTCGGATAGAGACTGCCTGCTCCTCCCATTCACAGCTCATACCATACATTAATCTGACAGGGAGTGTCACAGCATAAATGGAGTTTTGCTGCATTGTGCTCTACCCACTACTGTTATACAGCCAGTAATGTGAACTGCCTGAATGTTCCCAACTGCAATCTGCATAGTGTTGCCTGGTGACAAATGACATATTGAGTTGTTGACAACATATAAGGCATATACTACTTATATACTACAGGCAACCCACCAACTCTATCAGAGCACTAACTGAGATGGCATTGTACTAAGGAATATTCCTGAGGTCACCCATTTCAATGTGAATGATTGTGTCTTGATTCCTCAGAGATTGATTGTCAATGTGTCTTTTTCATGAACATTGCTGGGACCTATGGGGGGTTCACAGTAGTTTTTCATGATTATAGCTAGATAAGCCAAATACTGCAACATGAATTCCCTGAAACGTGGTGTTTACCAATCTTTTTAATATCATCTAATGGAAAATTAAATATTCCAAGTGCTAGGCATAATATGTACATCTGTCGCCACAATATGCTAAAATTAGTTAAGGACATTGAGGTACACAAGTCTAGTGGCATTGCTGATATCAATACAGCTGTATTGAAAGACGCTCTTTGTATTATGTCTCCTCAGCTAACGGATCTCATAAACTATTGTCTGCATAACATAAAGTTCCCCAAAGATTGGTCTTCAGCCAGAGTAGTCCCTCTCCCAAAGTCAGGGGATTTAAAACATATAGGAAATTGGAGACCAATATCTTTACTACCTACCCCTGGTAAAATAATGGAATGCATAATCTATCAGCGTATCACACATTGTCTGGAGGATGGTCTTATGTTAAACCCTTGTCAATATGGGTTCCGCACGTCCAGGGGAACAAATGACGCTGTATTTAAATTAGTAAATGATATTTATAGAGCAAAAGATAATAATAGTTATATGGTGTCCTGTTTCCTGGATGTGCGGAAAGCTTTTGATAGTATCCACCATGGAGAGCTATTGTGTAGAATGAAAGCGCTATATTTGCCCTCCATCTACAGTGATTGGTTATTTGCTTACCTAGCAAATCGCTCCCAAGTTGTTGTATGTAATAATCATGTATCTACCAAATTACCTGTTACATATGGAGTACCCCAAGGGTCCATACTGGGCCCATTACTGTTTATTTGTTTTGTCAATAATGTTCCGAATGTTGCACAACACTGTAATGTCATAATGTACGCCGACGATGTGGTCTTTTATGCAACTCATAAGGTCTTAGACACTGCAAAGGCTCTATTACAGGAGGATGCCACAAATATCTTTAATTGGTTCACTAAAAGCGGCCTCTGTATAAATACTGATAAAACAAAGGTAGTCTGTTTCGGTCAAAAACCAACAAAATTCGAAGAAGATAACATGAAGATAACTATGGGTGCAAACTCCCTCGAGCTGCGCCAACAGTATGATTACCTTGGTATTATTCTGGATAGTGCCTTTGGTATGGAAAAAACAATAAGTAAATCAATCAGCTCAGCGAGTAATAGACATGTTATGCTCCGAAAAATGAAACGGAAAATTTCTACACCCACTGCCACTTTGGTTTATAAACAAACTATTCTTCCTGTGTTAGAGTACTGTGGGTACTTATTTAATGGTGCCATTATAACCCAGCAAAAACGGTTACAACAGGTACAAAATTGCTGTCTTCGAACATGTCTGAATGTTAAGCTAAAGTACCATGTACAAGATTTACATACAGAAGTTAACATTGAACATCTATGTGTCAGATATGATTTGCAGTTATTATTACTCTTGTTTAAGTACCTAAATAGTACCACTCATAATGCTGAATCTCTTGGGCTAACACATCAACCTGTGCCAGCAAGTGGTCGAATAACAAGGTCTACCGGTACAGGCTTACTCTTGTTTCCCACACATTTCAAATTAGGTTACAGGAAAAGTCCTTTATATAGGGGTATAGAACTTTTGACTTCCACTGTTGTATTGATATGTATATGTACCAGATTGAAAAAGGGGCTGAAATATGCCGATAGTTATCTATGTCGCTTATAATATGTGTTCTCAGAATTGGGTTGGAATATACCCATGTGATACTAATTGTGCATGTAAACTTTGAATGTGTGTAGCAAATAATAATGACAACATCAAATTTACGGACTGTGCGGTATTGAGTCTGTCTCATATGTACGATTTCTACTATGCATTCCAATATGTACCCTAAATGATTTAATAAATCCCTAAGCATGAAATGTGACATGTACTGGGAAAAGGGACCTTAGTGCACCCTGCACTAGGGGCCTTTTTCGCAGATCGTGTCACAAATGTCAATCATACCCACCATTGTGCGATAGAAATATATGATATTGAGGCCATGTCATATTGACAGGAATCTATTGTATACTTTGATCATCTACTGGAGACGTCAAATACCACCTTGACTTTATATGATAATTTCATCTTTCATATATGTCTCTTTGAAATCTACTGTGTTTAGAAAATCATCTTATGAAATAAACACTTTATAAACTCAAAAAATATGATAATCACTTTAAATGCCATAAATGGCTAAATAATTTAGCCTTAGAAAGGACAAAGTGAAAGATAAATTCAATTATTATCAGAGCAATGTTCCCTTATTGCCAATAAGTGTCATGTTTCTCAGCAGCTCTGTGACCCCTCACCTGATCTTTGCTCTCATTGGCTGATGTTCCTCACATGACCACCCTTGGTGTCTCCATTTGGAAGTGTTCACTAAAGTCTGGATGTCCGGGGTCACGACTCCACCTAATGATATTAACCCTTTAAGGGGAAAATGGTACTTAAATCTTCTGTGTCTGTTGTTGGCATAGTGTATGAATGCAGCCCTATTTGGCCTTATCATGATGGCTGTATTGATGCTTTATACCAACCCTTCCGGATTGTATTCAAATATCAAATGGTGATGCTTAAATGCAGTCCTGGAGAGCTGCTTGCAGTGGTGATTGCTAACTAAAAAGTGCATTTCATTGTAAAGCTATATGCTGGCCTTAATGGATTAAGCCACACTCCTGCTCTACTCTAATCTGACCCCAAGGTCATCTGATCCTACTTAGTGATCTTTTGACCTTTGGATATGCTTAGGATGGTCATTATCAAGCTAAATGGATGGTCAGTACCCTGCAGACGGGCTTATATGATGTCATAATGTGCCTGTTATGACAGCCACCCAGATTGAATGCCAATATGGATGGGCCTTGACAAGAGCATAGATGTAGCTTGATGGAGGCTATTAGACCCTAATTAGGGGCTGTAAGGTTATATGGGTGTCAGCCCAGGGTAAAAGAAGTTACTTTTCTATATAGGACAATGGCATGTGAAAGTACTATAGAGCTATTGACAAGGTCCATGAAGTGGACTAATGAGTACCAATGGCATACATAAACACAGACAGAGAATTCCACTGACATTGTTGGTGGCATCCAGCAAATTGTGTCAAATCAACCCTTGCCAGATTATATTTAGGGAAAATCAAGTATGCTACAATCCTTCTTCACTCCCTACCCCTCTTGCCTTGGTAATCTCTTGAACCGGCTGACCTTGGTTTTAGCCATTATCGTCAAGGCTTGACTGTGGGAACTCAGACTTCTTCTGCCCACAAAATCAATTTTCTGTTTAAGATTGCTAATTGCACTTCAAATCATACTCAGCTTTTTCAAAAATTATCCTTCAAACTTGGCAACCCAGGACAAATTCATCCAGATGATACTCGATAAACATTGTTGGTGTGCTAACAAAGGAGATCTCAGGAAAACTGTTCATTTTGTGGTATTGAGATATTATTGGAGGTGATATTAAGGTCCAGGAAGGTGTCTCCAGTGGGATTTAGTTTCTGATGGTTTTTAACTGGCTTTCAAGATGCCAGTGTGCACACATTAGATACTAGTGATGGAAGCCTATGGCTGAAAAACAATGCCCTAACCAGGACAGGATGCGGTAGGTGAACAGTGAAGAAGATATCTATAGTTTTAATGTCTAATCTTAAACCTTTACTACCCAACAGACCCATATGTTTTCCCTATCCTGCTGTCTCTGCTATGCCTGTGCATTCCCTAATGCAGCCCTAATTGACAGACAGAGCTGTCAAACCGCATCTTCTCTTGGTATATAATATGAAATTAGATGCTGATTGGTGGATGCCACATGGGGGATAGCGTCTTTCAGTCGTTAATTGAATTGTTGTAATCAGTACCCTCAGGAATGCCCCCCTAGGGGCTTCAACATGTTAAAAGTTCATGTAATTACCCGTTGACCTATCTGTGTGGTCCAATTTGATTTATTTATGATATTTACCTGTTTAGGTTGTTTTCTTATAGGGAAAACTAGACTTTATAGGTCAATTCACATTGAATAGTAGACTGTAATTTCTTGATAGCATTTTGTTCTGTTGTGGTTGCATAATTAGTCTTGCCTAGATAAAGGGTATAATGTTGCTGTAGTGCCAAATGTAATGTAATTCTGAAAAGACTTGGTGGCTGAATAAGTAAATCCTTAGGCAGTTTTTGATGTACACTGGAATAGGGTATTCCAACCTCTTTGGTGGGCCCCTACCTAGGGTGTAGTTATTCCCACATGAGTGTTTAAAAGCCTGTCTCTGGCTGTCTAGCTTTCTAAAAAGGGGTAGCTACCAGGCTAAGTATTAGTGGTCGGAGAGTAAGACTGTATTCCATTCCCAAACCTCCTTTTCTTTTTATTGGTTATTATCCTGGAAAAACTCTTTTACAATCCACTAACAGGGAGGTGCTGTTTATACACTCTCCTAACAGATCCTTCCTGATAGATACACACATAGCTACAGACACTCCTACCTTTGTCCTGTATCTGCCTGTGCTGTGAGAGCCATCCCAGTAAACACACTACCTCATTCCAACGTAGCCCAGAGGTTTCTCTAGCTAGTTTTACGACCAAAGGTCTGAATTTCGACTTTCTGCAAGGTTTATGAACGTCAGAATGTTAAGGTTTACTTACGTTTTACAAACGTTTATGTCTAATTTACGTTTTTCTGCCTCATTCCAACGTAGATAAACGTAAAAAAATCTACGTAGATCTACTTTGAAAGTTGTAGTTTTTCAACTTGAATATGTAGATAACTCTCCAATGTCCCACTAGGTAGCAGCACTATTAAGTATTGAAAGAATCATTTGCCACTTCAGCAAATATACCCCGTTTTCACACTAAGACCGTAATGATTATAAATTCCACATGTCGTGCGAATCAGGCATACACAAATAACTATTCATATAATTTAAACATTTGGAAATAGATAAATAGCATGTAATATGTGTTTTAATGCACTGATTTGAGCCAACACCACATAGAAGGTAATGAAAGAAATATAAAGCCTCACTGAGGCCAAAACTAAAATGACTTATCTGGCAAAAGATATAAAATCAAGCAAGAAAAGTATAATTGAATAAAACACATTTGTGAATGTAAATGAAACAGATCTATGCCTGCATTCTCGTATAAAATCTAGATAATAGGCAGGTACATGTATCTTGTACATCAAGTTAAATATGTGTCATTTTGCCATATTTTCACGTCTGAATTAGGTAGAAAAACATAGATTTATTACGTTTATCTACGTCTGAATGAGGTAGAAATACGTAAATCATACTAATACCTTTGTAGATCCTAAATAAACCTTAATGTTTTAACGTTCATAAACCTTGTAAAATTACGTAGTTGATACCCAAAATGAAAGTAGATTTATGTATGAGAAACGTAGTTGTGTTTACTGGGATGTCTCCATCCCCTGTGGGTGGCTTCCATTTGGTAGATGGACTATTGATCCTTTCCTCCCCCTATTATCATCCACCACCAACGCAGCTTCTTCCACCACAATGTAGTTGCGGTGAGCTGACAACATTTGACAATTTCTCTCAGTGTTTCTTTCACGATCAATGGAGTATGGATCTGGGATTATACCCCCTGATGCTTTGCTTGCTCAAAGTCCTCTCCACAGTAGTGACCACACCCTCTCATCTACTCATATCACCAGCACACACGGGGCACTACATCGATATAAAGTAGATACAACTACCCTTTTTTTTCTGTCTCACCGTCTATATATAAAGTGTATCATACAAGCTTTAACCAGCTCAGGGTTGCCAAGTACCTTACACACAACAACATTCTGAATCCAGCTTGACATTTGGTAGAGATGAAAAATGAAGTAATAATAATAAGTTACATAGGATTAATAAGTTGCAGAACACATTGCCTAAGAAGTAATAATATGTTAGAAATGTTCTTTGGCAGTTTGTACCGTTTAATTTGTTTCATTTCTTCTTCCAGTGCAGTGTAAAAGTAATGTAAATGTGAAAAAAGGCAATCTCAAGCTGCATCATGTTCTATTGTGGCTGTGCTAATCAAATAATTATCACCCATTACATATGCATGTGGAACAATAGTATTATGACTGAAATATAAATTGATGTTTATACAACCATATCTTGAACAAAAATACGTTTAATTTAATGTCTTA
Organism: Harmothoe impar; assembly: GCA_947462335.1. Lineage (NCBI taxonomy): Eukaryota > Metazoa > Annelida > Polychaeta > Phyllodocida > Polynoidae > Harmothoe > Harmothoe impar. The sequence goes on from OX381716.1 coordinate 55,292,263, forward strand.
TTTTCAGCTTTGAATGTCAAGACACCTTACAAGGTCTCGATGAAGCTGATCAATGGATGTATCCAAATGTTCCATTTATACTCATACATGTTATCTTCCCATGTTTGCTATGTGGATGCAAAGGAGAACTGTACAATAATCCACATTTGTATTCATGAATAGCTGGACCTATCTATCTTCACCTGATTCATCACTGCAGTTGTAAAAACAAAACAACACAAATGTAGGGAGGTGGTGAATAAGGGTAGATTGCCTGCTACTGTAAAGACCTACTAGACAACATACCAAATGCATATTATCTAAACTGCATCTGCGGAGAGCCTCATGGCTATTGGATGTCTTCCATCTGTCGATCAAATGGTAAAGAGTTGCAGCACATGCACTCAATATAATTTGTCAAGTTGAGCACTACATTATTGTATAGATCTACTGTTTGATTGATTCAGTAACCAAAGGAGGAAGAGAGAGGTGGTGATAAGTCAGTTTGGGTATAGCTCAATGTAAGAATGGAGACTATTTTGCTATCTATATAATTATTGCTGTCATGTGACAAGTTGTATTCAATCTTCTGTATTTGTCTTTATTGAATAATATATCTCTTTAGTAATCACAGTTGAAAGTGTCTGGTCTTGTTTACACATCCTATTATAGTATACATCTCCTCCAGTCATATTGGATCCATCCGCCTCTGGAGCTATCCTCTCCCAACATGGAATTAAGCTAAGCCATTTATTTCTCTAAAGTATATCAAAGTAACCTATGGATATCGACCATCTCGTCAACTATTTCATTAGAAACATTGCTTTTAGTAGGCATGTAGGCAGAAAAGATATTTACCTAGTGTGTTGCTGCCAGACTTATAGTGGATACATTCTTAACATTGGTAATCAAATTTCCCTTTCCTCTTTTTGCAGGTGAGAATTGAATTGTTGTTATACTCCTTGGACAAGGTAGGTCTTTTATCTGACATGTGTGAAAATATTGTGACTCTAGCCCAAGTTCAACTTGACTGAGCCTTTCATAATATCCATTAAGGACAATCAGAATAGTTTTGAGTGTGGTCATATTATAGTCCAAGATATTTAACCAATAATATATGAATATGACCGCACGAGGGTTGTGTATTGATGAATAACGACCTAATTTCGCCATTTTTAAATGATATATAGTCTTCTTGTACAGAGGGTGCAGTCGCCATGTTGTGGAACTCTTCAGTAGGGGAGGTGAGGAAGAACGAGCTAGGCGGGGAGATGGGTCATTATTTCAAATCCAACATACCCTCAGTGCTAACGTATAGGAGTGTACTCCCGCGTCGCCACCTGCCGTTTTGGTTACTAACCGCTCCCCTCTATACTTCAATATAGGCAGCAATTCCCTACCCTTGTACCGTGGCCAGATAGGCATTGGCGCTAGCGTCATGGCCTCACATACCGGGGGTTCCCGGATCGAATCTGGGTGGAAACGAACTATTTTTAAAATGCCCATATGTATGTGAAAAAAAGCCCCTAGAATTATTCTAACGAATAGGTAAGTAAAGTCCAACTTCCACTTTTATAGTGAAAAAGGAATTAGAAAAAAATATTGATTTTCAAAGAAATTATACCAAAAAATGTCTTTTCTTCTGTAACTTGGTAAATAATGGTCCTACAGGGCTGGAAATCCGCCTGTAGACTCCTTGTTTCGCCACCTCCCTCTACCAGCGCCTTCACGGCGTGGTGGTTAGCACGTCGGACTTCAAGTCTTGATGTAGCGTATTCGAGTCTCCATGAAACCTCGGATTTTATGGCTGACGATATTCCAATTCTGAATGGGGAATTCAGAATCGTTCTGATATCCAGAATGTCAGAACGATTTCACCTTCCCAAGTGTGGGGTATGCAGGAATATCAAAACGGGAATATCACCTAAAAAGCACGATCAGAGCCCAGATCGTATAATAACTTATGATAATCCATAATCAGCTCAGTCCATTTGAAATGTTGCAATTCTTCATCAGAGTGGATATCGGCTAAGAATTATAGTTTAATTACCTCATGCAGCTAAGAAACTGTAGTCAGAAGCCTGTTACGTTTAATAACAACTCTAATCAAACCTTGTCTATACACATCCACCAACTTTAACTGTTACTAGATGGAACTAACCTGGAATAAAGATATACATTGTTCCTATTAAAACACAGCAATTGCTATCCTACTTAACCAACTGCCAGAGAATAAGGATGTTATGACTTAGGAAATAGGGTATGGTTATTAGTACTTGATATATTGTCATTGGAATAAAGGCATCTATAATCATGCAATGCCATGTAATGGTCCTCAGCAGTATCCTTGGCCATGAAGAGCTGCGATGTAATGACTGACAAAAGTTGACAAGGACAGTCCTAAGTAAGCTTTATTACTGTATACAGTAGACCTACCTCAATTTTGCTGTAATATGCTGCTGTGGTATATTTTTATGAGGATGCTCTGACAGGATAGGGAAATAAATATCACCATGGCTCTGGCTCTTAGAGGGGCTTTGAACCTTCTAACAGAGGAGGCTAAATACCGATTATATCATCAAAGGGACGCATACATATACATGTCAAATGCCTTCATATCATGTTACAGCTGCATGCAGGCTAGTCAGTTGAGAATGGAAAGTCCTTTATCCTGCAGTACAGTTTAAATGATAGGTTGTTTCACCAAGTTAACGTGTGCTGGACAAAACAGATTGCAAAAAACATATTTCTATCAAGCAATCTGGAAGGAGACCTAGTGAAACCTCATTAGTGATGTAAATATTCAGACACACTTGATGAAGCCTCAACTACCATCTGTTATCTAGAGTGAACAATAGACAGGGCCTCGCCACATTTACCACACTGCACTGTGGTCTGTCATGCAAAGTGTTACCTCCGTATGTGTAGCATACATTGCCTGTGCTTGAACTATTGACAGAGCATAATGGTCGAAATCACCTTCAGGCAGCAGTGAGGAATGGACACTAGAGTGAGAATATAGTAACATGAAGTTGAATACAAAGTGCCCACATTATTTCTAGCACAATGACAAAATAGTGAATGCATAGCGGCACACTAAGAACAAAAGCATTATGAAAGCAGTCTGCTTATGGGCAAATTTTGCAATAAAATATCTTTATTGTGAAATATTGAGAAGGAAATACACCAGTTACCTGAAACGCCCCCTCATATTTCTTCGGACCTACCCCTTTAGTAGTTGGGGATGCTATGGGGAAGGGGGCGTGAAGGTTTTTGGTGACATGTACCTTGGGCTTGGGCATGGATCATGAATAAATAGAAGAATCCATATCACACTTTGAGAATCAATGCCAAGAATACATCAGCTAAAGATCAATGAGGGAATATGCATTGAGGCAAAGGCGTATACATTGATTCTGGTAACATTGGCTATTCACTGACCCTAACCTTCTTTCCCCTGAGCCCTCTATATTATATGGAATTACCCTCCTCTTCCATGTTAAATCATGAGAATATCATCATAGGAATACACTAGCTGGTGCCTGCATTATGTGGTTATTCAGTTGCACAGAGGATGCATGCCTGCCTTTATTAAATCAGAGATGAAGACATATGCTGATTTCTTTCTATGCTTCCGAACCCCTAAGGTTAGTCTAAGATGAATGTGTTTTATAATGCAATCAGATGCAGCGATCTATATTAATAGGAGTACACAATGTCCTCTTTAGGCATACAGCATTGGAGTAACTTTATATTGTAGCTTTGGTATGGCTGTTGTGTATAAGTGCAGCATTTTGTCTATTCCAGTAGTTCCTAATATGGGTCGCAACTACTACTCTTTTTTTACAATTCATTTTTGCCATCACTGTTGACTCACCAGCTTATTCACCCAGGGTGTATAATACATCTGATATGTTATCCAACAAGGGGACATATACTACGTCTCTATGAGTGCCCTTGTTTAAATCATTAATATGTTGGATAAGGTGACGAATCTTAGGTCTAAAAATGATATGACATGAAGGACAAAATGAAAGACGAAATGTCCTTATAACAATTACCAAAAATTGTGCCAAAAAAAAAAGGTTACTCCCTGTGATGATGATATAAAAGAATTTGTTCCAGTAGAAGGCAATATGGAGACTAGCACTGCATAACTGCATGGTTGAATTATGAAGTTGTAAATGTTGTAAATAGTCTGTGGGGTTGATTGCCTTATACATGCTCTTCATCAGAGTCCTTGACATAAATTAATCTACTCAATCGGAGGTTGATGTGAGCATTGTTGCACAACCACTTACCAAACATGGCACTTTCCATCTGCTACACTTCAGTCGGTGCCATCAATATTTCCCACACATATCACTGCCTTCTAAAGTCACTGAAACCCCTTTGGAACACATCCTGTTCTAACTAAAGAACCTGTATACATGACCCAACACTATTATCTCCCTCCAATTGTTGTTGCTTTTCATAATAGACCAGACCCTGAGCTACCTCACACCCCCTGCATGTGAGCGCCTGAGATACATTGACAAGCCATCCATCTCACAGCTGTCTGCCACCATCTACTATTTATAACCCTGTATGCTTATGACCTTAACTTATGAGACAGCCCACCCTACAGCCTTGCACAGCTGGACCATAGCTTTATTTCAGAATAGCTAACATTGTTAGTATATACATCAGCATAAAAGTGTTATTGTTTCGAGAAACATTCATACTATGCTAGGTCTGAGATCACATCACTTATAGGTTTGAGACATAAAAACAGTATCACCTCCTAAGAATTATTTTATTGTTAAATAACCACCAGAAACCAAATTACTATTCCTCCTTTTCACTCCCTTATCATCCCAACAAGCCAAATCAGCATCCTCACACATGTCCATACAAACAGCTACCCCTGTCAGTTCTAGCCTCTTTCCACTTCATTAATTACTTTTGAACCTAATCATCAACCTACAGGCCATAACATCACATCCATTTAATTTTCTGTTATATCAAATAACAAAAACCAAGAGAAACAAGACAGACAACAAAAATCTTATGCAGGTGCTGGTACAATTTTCCAGACGAATTTGGATTAAGAATTATGAAAGTAATTAGGAAACAGTGCCTGACTTTGAGTGTGAGTTTGATGTCCAGTGTCTAACAACAAAAGAGATACTAAGGATGGAGCTAGAAGTGGCTTACTAAGTGTTTTAACATTTTGATGTGTAGCTCAATAGTCTGAAAATATAATTAACTTTTGTTGATGATGTGGATCAATAAGTGTTTTTTTTCAGTCATGGTTCTGGGCAGTACTGCACCATATAGGCTAATGCAGGGGATAGTATGAGAGAGGTCCATGCCAGTAATACATCCAGCCCTCTGCTCCTCCTTGCATGCACAACCCGACTCACCCCTTACTTTGTTATCCGGTCAGCCTTGGCCATAATACCTCATGATTGATACAATGATGAGTGCAACAGTGGTGACTGGGTAGAGTGACCAATGGCAGGAAGGCACAGCAAAAAGTGAGAGTGAAGAAAGGTTATTTAGCCATATATCACTCTTGGCGAGTGGCACACACTTGGCTGGTAAGTGAGTCTCAGAAATGGGAAATGGTACTCTCAGGTAGTAGGTATTCCTGGCAGGTGTAGACAGGGTTAGTGGAGCGCTGGCTGAAAGTGGATAGTAGATGAGATTGGGGCCTTGGAGGAAAGGAATTGGCACATAGACAGGAGGGTCTTATATGAGGTCAAGGTTCAGGGTCTTCATTGGTCATGGGATAGACTGATGAGATGAGAAAAGAATAAGGGAAGATGCTGAATACTGTATGCGACATAATAAGCGCCCAGGGCGCTTATTAAATTATTTTTATAACCCGTTTAGTACATAAGAGTTTAAACGTCCCAGAAATTGCAAAATTCTTCTAGTCTAAAAGTGGCTCAAAAAAGGGGGGGTGCTTATTGGGGGGAGGGCGCTTATTACGTCAGCTTTGGTAATTGAAGTAAGAGAACCAGATGTTAGGACAAAATACTCGGACAAACCCTCTGTAGTCTGTGATGTTACAATTACATTTGAATAGATGAGAAGCAGTCAGGAAACCTAGTAAGTAAGTTTATGAAATTAGTATTAGCAACTTAATTCATTCGTGGAAAACCTAAAAATGTACTTTATACACTGGGGTTTGCAAAGGACTAGTAGCCTCAGCAAACTCAAGATGCTATCTTTTTTGTTGTATCTGTATCAGCAGCCTGGTGTAGTGATAGTCTATATAATAGCCGACAATTCAGGATTCAGCGAACAGATGGAGAAATTATTTGTTACACAGCAATTCTGCTAGATATGATGTGTATCAGAAGAAGGATGAGTATGAGGATAATAACATCCCATTCAAATGGTTGTAGATGAGGCATCAGAACCAGGAGGGAGTGTAATGCACCAGGAGAATGGAGACATATGATTAGTGCTTCAGCTCGCCTTTCGAAGGATTCTACCCTCCCATTCCATCACTTCTGAGCATTTCTCAAGTTCCTCTCCCCCAAGCCACCACAGGATAACTCAACAGAATCCCTATTTGTATCCAGACTCCTCTTTGCCTCCTTCATACAACTCCAACCCCTTCCACCAATAGGGCCTCATATGATATTGTCATACATCCAGTATGCTATGCTATCTTACGTATGTCACCTCTCACTTTATTCTGCAGGCAATACATTTTAGCTACAAATATCCATCTATTCCCCATTTACAATAAAGGATGGTTTCCCACCCCCCATCTCCCCACTAACCCTGGCATAGCCTAGCTCTATCAGCCTCACAAGACATATGGTACTCTGATAGTCTGTAACCGTCTCTAGAGAGCCCTTCTACTAAACAGATGTAAATTCCTGAGCATGCACAGAGGCTCTCTATAGGCAGCCATATTTCTCAGGTGTCCTTTGGCCATAGTTGACTCCTTCCTGTGGACGCACCTGAGCTGGAAACGCCTGCTGTATTAAAATATGCTACACTAGCTCTCAACCATTGTCCAGAGGATTATCACCTATTTCAGTGGGGATTCTGCCATTCAGATTCCCATAGGAATGCTTTTAATTCATAATGCTTCTTGTATATCTTCTGTTTTTATTTGTACATACCATCTGGGAATTCCAACACTATAGCTAGATCTGCAGATGATTAATGAAATACTATTGATTACTGAGCGGTGCTTTAAGAATATGAACTCTTCCTTCCACTTTCTTACTCCTCTGTCATCATCCTTGCCCTACCTCCTATTTTCCCTCATCCGCAACCCCCCTCCCTTCCTTCTTCTCATCTTTTGTACACATTTTTATCTTTATCCGTCCTTCCTGTATATTCCTACATCATCATCCTACCACTTGCCTCAACACCTTACTCCTCTTTAATTACTAATCCCATCACTTCTTCTTCTACTTACCTCACCGATACAATAGATCCACACAGTAGTGTTAGGGCCTTGTGAATTACGTTCAGTATTTGTGCTGCATGTTTTTATGTTATATTGACACACAGAGGACATGTGATTCTCAGGCTCCTCTTTGCCCATAACAGTTTTACTGGAGGGAGATCCTGTAATTGGTTTCCGCTGGTTGCTGGTGCATGGCCTCAGACAGTGAATGGTGTCCTTGAGGTTGGTGAGGTACCAGCAATGTGGCAATGATAGGGCTGTGCTGTCAGTTTGATTTCCAGGGGGCACACAATAATGGTTGTTATTTCCTCAGGAAATCCCCTACCTGGTGGTCTACATGTTAGCAAGCAGTTTTGAAAGTTTGGAGGTTGGATTTCAAGCTGCTTGTAGTTTAGTGCTATCCCTAAAGAACAGAATTCCCTAATTACAGATAGCCTTGGGTCATTTCAGGAATCCTCAGAAAAAGCTGGCAAATCATCTGGTTATTTTCTGAAATAACTTATGAACCATTAAAAGATGAAACAAAAGACAACCCATTTTTACAGGACTGATGGTTGACATATAAAAGGTTGTTTATGTAAATCTTATGTATTAGGGACTACTCAATATTGTTATGCAATACTTTGCTGTATCATGATTTGAATCATAACCTATCGAACACTTTAACATTGGCAAAGGCAAGGTCATTTCATGAACAAGATTCCCATTGCATTGCTTGGGTATACAAGAGACACTACTGCATCAATATGGCATTGGCTGAAGCTCATAATAAATTGTGGTCCTCCAATAGAGGGGAGAATATGTGGTCTGGTACCAACCAGTGACTGGTCCTGATTGTTTAACACCTGGTCTTATCCAATTAGTGTGGGTGTCAGCTAACAGTGGGCAAGCCACCTAATTATCAGGGTGCAATGACATGACTTGCCAAGAATATGGCGTGTCAGCCAATGCCATATTGTCCGACTGCAGTAAGACCAACAGCAAGCAGTTTTAACTCCTACCTAACAAACCTTTGGCATGTTCACAGCTGGAGGAGTGTGCATGAAATGAGTACATTGTCTGATCACTGTACTCTTTTATAAATAGATTCGTATTGTTGTGTGGGTGAACCTGACGTGCTCTTCTTAGCTGTTATGTTCTGGCGTTGACACAACGTCACATATGGAATCGTGTAATAGAATAATAGAGCAAAATACAAATGCTGAATGTGAAAGCACCCTATAGCACAGCTCTGTTAAATTCACATGGAAAAAATCACTACGTGGTCTCACTGAAGGCTTTCTTATTCCACCATGTTAACAGTAAATTACAGTTAGTGGAACATGATGAAAGTGTTAAGCATAAGGAGGGTGTAAACATACATAATTGGCATTTACAGACAAAGGGCCACTTTTTATAGGTTTAACAGAAAAAGGCCACATCTAATTCAATAAATTAATGTACCGTATTTGACTTAATAAGCGCCCTCTCCCTAATAAGCGCCCCCCTCCCTTTTTGGAGCATTTTCAGACTAGAACAAAGGCTCAAATTTCTCGAATTTGGAGACAATTAAACCCTTAAGTTCTTAAAATGCCATAAAAATGATTTTATAAGCGCCCAGGGCGCTTATTACGTCAAATACGGTATATATATGTGTGTACTGACCAAACATGATTAACCTACTAGTCAGTATAGTAAGGCCGAGTAAGACTAAGTAATCGTTGTCAATACAAGAGAAAAAAAACCATCAAATATACCCCTCAGACCATCACTTACCACATTGCCGAATAAACCTCACTGTGAGCATTACCATAGACCCAGACCCCATCTTCTGCTGGTTCTCAGCCTGTCCTTAAGGTATCCCTGTGTGAGGACACACCGTGACCAGCGGCTGTAGGTAGAGCTAATCACCCTGGTAATGAACTTACTACAGGAAGGCTGATTAGCTGCCTGAATGCCCACACTGCTGCTAACACCCAGAGGACGCCCTTTACGGACGGCTGCATGCCTGAGAGAAACATTTGTGTTAAGATGCCCCAGCGCAGGCCCATTTTGGTAGTTTATCAAGCCTTTTGTAACATCCGAATCCCTCAAAAGTGTTTTCAATTTGTCCTTATGATGCATCAATACAGCCTTGGCAAGTTACTCACGATTGATATATCATCAAAACAACAATGAAGCATTACGGAGTGCACCAAGCAATAGAATGATAAGTTGTAGGACTTGAAATGGAATATTGAAGGGATTAAGAATAAAATTTCCTAATAGAGATCATCTATGCCTCTTGAAGGTTTTTGGAATAAAGACAGGATAACAAGGAATCACCTAAGGGAACAAAAGCTTTTTTTATTATATCACAATATTAAAATCCACCACAGTAGTACATTTGTTACCTTTTAGTGCCCATAGCCATATTTCCCTAAGACACCAAATACTTCCCTAAAACAATTTGTTGTGTCCTTTATTGTATACTCACTTATATTATATGAAATACAATAGCCCTGCTACCAATATTAAAGACATGTATGGTATACATTTGACACCCCATCCTCCCTTATGCTGTACCCACTGGAGGTGGTAGACTGCCAGCACTGGCCAGCTGCTGATAAGGCATTCTCCTCCAGGGCTGTTAGCTACACCAACAGGATAAGGTGGCTAATGAGCAGACCCCAATTATCATCACAGCCGATGATTGCCTCCAGGGCTCATACTATGTGTGTTACTTAAGGCATTATAACTGCCTTATTCCTGAGCCTATTTAGAGCTATCTATTATGTAATAGGTATTAGGTGGGTTACTTAATGCACCACTCCTAATGGGTTATATATGGATCTGTGTTTCAGGTTTTATGATCACATATCTGACAGATACCATTTCTAGAATGTATTGTGGACATCCTGAGCATTATGATTAAACCATAATTCACCAATTATATTTAAAGAATATTGCAGCTATGTGGAGTTATATATCCAATGCATAACACTTATAATACTCTTGTCCCCTTGTGATGAGACTACTAGATAGGTTTATTGTCACATATCATTGTTTCTTCTTTTATTCAAGAATAAAGGCTCCACATAGTACATATCACATTGTCTAGAGATTTCAAAAAATACAATAAGTTTCTGCATTCATTTAAATGAGTGTTTGTTTTAATAGTGAAAAAGGGAAGACCCACAATAAAGCTGGCATTCCCCTCTCCTGAACTCCATACATGTATGTGTGTATGTATACAAACATATGTCCTAAACACCCCCCCCCCCCCCACCTAATCCCTGCTCTTCTCCCTCCAACATCCCCATCCACATTATGCCCAACCCACAGTATGCTTGACTTGTTGGTGTAGAGGTTTATTCATGAACCATGATTAAAATGCAAATTCCTAGCAAAAACTGAGTCTGTCCTGGCACCCAGGTGGGTGGACATGAGGCACTGGCTGGGGTGAGGGGCCAGGTGGTCCAGGTAGGTGGTGAGAGTGGAGCCACCTGGCGAGTTCATCCGTCAATACCCCAGCCAATCCTGTATAACATATATTGGATGGATCCAATAATTTTATGATGTACAAACTGTTTAATCCCCTAGTACCTTTCCATATTAGATGATGCCACATCAGATCATTTATTATTCTGTGTTAAAGCATAGATCTGTGACAGTAGGGTCATCTAATGTTGAATATAATGGTGGTACTTTACACTGCTAATCACTTACAAACACCTACATCAAGCAATATAGCATGCTGCTCAGTTAGAAGCTGTGCCTGTTACCAGCCCTCGCAGCTCAAACCATACATCAATATGACAGGGGGTAAAGCCTTGCAGGGTGTACGCCCAGAGTACATGACAGAAGAGTGAAATGGAGCGTCGCGCCATTGTGCCGTAGTCATTATCATTATACAGCGCGTAATGCGAACAGGCTGAGTGCACCCCTCTGCAATCTGCATAGTGCCAGCTGGTGACAAATGACATACCAGCTTGTTGACAACATATGGGGTAGATACTACTGGTGTAGAACTATACGCAACCCACCAACTCTACCAGAGCACATGTAGCAATGCTTAGGTACATACTCGGTTATACTCTTTATAAATCAGTACCAATGTGTTGTGACATGTCAGTGTAACTGACTGCATTAACGTTTTCGCAGCCTATAGTTGCTTTTTTGAAAACTGCAAGATGATAGGCAGAATTATAGATTGACATAGTACCACAGTAGCTAGGTATAACTTAAGTTTCTTGTTTGAATAAGCCCAGCGTTGACTGTGCTGTAACATTTGATGTGTTTTCAGAGGCCCTTTCCTTCTGATGATTAAACAAGCCATACCCTGCTGGATAACACTCTCCTGAACTTGAAATAGTATTTAATGATCTTTTCAAATTGCTGGCTCGGAAAAGATGAATTCTAATATGCAAAGTAGCATATATATGTAGCACACAACACACAACCAGCATTGATGTGTCAGTAGCAAATTGCGAAATGTTCCCTTATGGCAAACAGTCATTTTTCTCAGTATTTCTGTGACCTTTAACCTGATCTCTGCTCTCATTGGCTGAAGGTTCTCACGTGACCACCCTTGGTGTCTCATTTTGGGAGTGTCCATTAAAGCCTGGATGTTGTGTGGCAAGACTCCATCTAACAATGTTAACTCTTCAAGGGGTGCATTGTACATTAATTAATGTGCATGAATGCAGCACTAGTAGGTTTTCTCATGATGGCTGTGTTAAGGATTTATACCAACCTTTCACCAAGGTTTGGCATTGGGTGGTATGCAGGACAACAAAGTTTATAGCAGTAAAGGGTAATACCGGCCTTAAAGGGTTAAGCCTCAGTACTGCCCTGCTCCTCTAACAGTCTGACCCCCAAGGTCATTTGATCCTACTTAGTGACCTTTTGACCTTGTAATACGCTTAGGATGGTCATTAGCCGGCTAGATGAATGACCAGCGCCCCGCTGGCCGGCTTATATGACAGTCATAATGTGCCTGTTATGACAGCCACCCAGATGGAATGCCAAAAGGGATGGGCATTGACAGGGCCATACTATGAGCTGGATGGAGGCTATTGGAGCCTAATTAGGGGCTATAAGCTTAAAGGTGCCAGTCCAGGATGGAGGTGGCCTCTATTGATATTGGACTTCATCATGTGAATGCACTATAGCAGTCTATGGAGTACTGATTTTTTTTTTTACAAAGGCAGCAAATCAGATAGAAGTTCATATTAATCTATCCAAACTACCACTTTCTCCATGCGTGGTACCTTGGATGGAGCTGAGGGAGACAATAACTAACACATCAAGAGTAATGCAACTTATTTGAGTGTATCTCTTGTTGCTGATGCCAATGAGCAGATCCAGTTTAAATAGATCTGGGTCAGATCAGAAATTCATGCAGAAAGTGGGTTTTCTGCATTCCTACAGCTACAGAATAAAAATAAATGTACCAATTTGGTGTTTTTTTGTGAATTGAACAATCTAGGCTTTCAGGAAAAATTAACATTTGTCATGTGCGGTGATTTTTTTCCCATATATGGGTCTCCAAAGGTGAAAAAAGGGCAAAAATCAAGGTTTTTAGGCCTATCCACATGTTTTACAAGGTCCCGATGCTCTTGTAGGTGACTTTCTGGTTTTGCATTTCTTTCACTTCCTACCCCTCTTCTCCAGGTTGTTTCATGAACTGTCTGAGTTTACTTAAGAAGAATTAAGGCATATTGGTTACCCAGGCAGCATTGATTAATTAGCTCAATCATTTAATTCAGGGCAAGCCCATGGAGGGTCCACTTGGCAGCCAAGTACAAACACATAGTCAGTTCAGTACGTAGCTCTACTCTGGTGATTTCTACAAAGCAATGGTCACTAGGAGGATTGGTGAAGTAACAGTACTATGAAGGATCAGGAAGGCCAATACTGTAGGATTTAATTTCTCATTGATGGGCTGTAACTGGATTTCCCTATCCCAGGGCGTATCTGAGAGAGAACATGCAACCCACATCAGGTACTATTGATGGAGCTTTATGACTGACTAGACAATGCCCTAGTTAGGACTGGATGCAGGAGGGGAATCAGGAAGAAGAAATCTATAATTCTGATGTCTACTTTAAAGCCCTCACAACCAAGCAGACCCATATGCTCTCCTCATTCTACTGTCCCTGCTCTGCCTCTGCTACTTCGCATTCCCTACACTCCTGCTCCTAATCTAGCCCTAATTGACAGACAGCCAAACCTCATCTCCTTCTACGCAGATGACATCGGAATCCTCCCGTCAAAACAAATGATGATGGGTGGATGCCACACGGGGATTATTGTCTGTTAGTTGTTAATTGAATAGTGGTAAATAGGGCCCTCAGGAATGGCTCCCTAGAGGTTTTAGTATGTAATTTTAAGTAATTTGTTAATGTGCTGTCAGTTAGTTTTATTTACAGTTAATGTAGGACACAGGCCTAATAAGTCTATAGAAATGGACTAGTAGACGATACTGTTTTTTAGCATTTCACTTTCATTTTCATTCTTTGGCATGAGTTTCAAAGTACTTATGTTCTTATTGCTAGAGCAACTGGTAAAATACTGCCTTGTAATATCGCTGATAACTCATTTCTTCTTGATTCATGATTCTTTCTCTTCATTCCCTCGTATTTAACCCCCCCCCCCCTCTGCTTCCAGTACCTGAACTTTAAATCACTGGAAGCAGTGTCTGTGAGGGAAATGAATATTTCATAATTTCTGAAACATGTAATTAGTTCGGTGGGTTGCTGAGATCTCAAGTACAGATGTTAAAGAACAATTTTATTGTTTATTAGTATCGATACCTGTGCTCAATTTAATGTGCAAAGTCAAAGGTTGAAGAAAACCAGACCAATCTCACTCAAAATTAATCAGTTCATAGAATCATTATCTAATTAGTTGGCAGCAGTAGTGGCTTTAGAAGTAGGGCCTGCATGGCTGGCAATGCAGATGGTTTGATTTAATGACAGATAATGGGAAAACGCTCTCAGACAACTCATCCTCTGAATCTGTAATGACTTTGGTGTCATTGTTCAATCACTGTATGCTAACTAAGTTAGTGTATTGTCACTCTGATGTTATGACTATGTCATTTGTCTCTTAGTTTATCAGTTTATGGTAGACCGGTGTTGAAGCATACCTGTTATGAAATGGTTAGGAATCTCTGCCAAAATCTCTGACAATACATTAATATACAGGTGTAAGACATGGAAAGCATGAACAAGACCATCATCCCCATATCTCTCGCTCTGATATGTTATATAGTCAATATAAGAAAATCACCATTCATCAAAGACCAATTTTTGATATATAAGTTCTAATGGACTAAGGGGTTAAGCATGTTGCCTCCTGCCTCTGCTGACATCGCCATGCTAGAAATGGTAGAAGAGATAATAATGTGTCCCATCATAACCTCTTGCCTAGATTTGTTTTTCTTATATTGGTAAGGATCCTGGGATGAACTCAATCTACTGAGAGAGAGCCTTTCTACATTTCACAGTTCCATCCTGAAGGTATACACCGATACTTATAGACAAAATCTCCCTACTTCTGTCCTGTTGTTGTCTGTGCTGTGAGATCCATGTCTCGATCCCACGTGTGTGGCGTCCATTTGGTAGATGGACTATTGAACCTTTCCTCCCCTATTATCATCCACCACCATTTGCAGCTTTTTCCACCACAATATGGTCACAGGGGACGGATATCATTTGACAATTTCTCTCAGTGTTTCTTTCACAATCAATGGAATATGGAGCCAGGATTATATCCGCTGATGGCTGTGTCTCATGAACTTGGGCAAATGTTTTTATATCTGACTGGGTGCCATCTCTGACCAGCCTGAATGGAAACGGTTTATTTAGGGCAGATATAGATAGAATTTGGCTGAAAAGGTTAGTGGATTTTAAAACTTTTCAAAGTAGTAATTAGTTGCCCATTTTATCATCATTTGCCCTAGACAAACCATTTTTATTTAGACCGGTCAGAGATGGCACCCGGTTAGAGATGGCACCCGGTTACAGACATTGACATTGGCCCAAGTTTGTGAGACACAGCCTGATGCTCTGCTTTCTCCATGTCCTCTTCCCCGTAGTAACTCTGTCCTCTCATCTACTCATATCACCAGGAGACAAGGGGCACTACATCGACGTAAACTAGATACCCTGCTTTTTTTCTGTCTTACCATCAAGTGTATTATAGAAGCTTATATCAGCTTATGTTAGCAGAGTAGCGCACATACAACAACATTCTCAATCTACCTTGATATGGTGTGAACATAAAAAGGAGCTCAGTTTAGTAACATCAAAAATATGCAAACCAGGTTGTGAAACAAATAGTTTGTTGGATAATTCTGTGACTCCACTGAAAAGGGATCCTCTGCTAAGTTGATCCAATATTGCATCTAACATGATGCAAAAGAGAGGGATCATAAAGTTTTGTGCCTTTGCCATAGTTACGGGTTCTCCCGCATGTGTTATTCAAACTTGACATCCATCTGATTAATAGGAAGCAAATATACCCCTGTACTCATACCGTGTAGAACATTTGTTTCAAGATAAAATTGATAATGACTAATATTTAGTGTGCCATATCATAAATAATACATTATCATTGGATGTCTTATTGTCAATTTGCAATGCTAAGAGACCATACATAGTCCATATATAGACATACATATAACCTCGCATATAAACCTACCTTGCGTATTGGCCATACCTAAACGTTGGGAATATCGTAAACACCTCACAATGCAGACTTAAGTTCTGTAGTGTCCATCTAACAAATTGTACATAAGCTGCATCTTGATTTTGTCCCGATGCTGTTAGCCGCACGTGCAATCTGACTTGCATAATAGCCACATTCTATTTGCAAGGTGTGAGAGTATATATGGATTCTAAATCCATACGCATACGTCTTTCTATATCTACTATACAGATGTGAAAGGGAACCATGCAAAAATCCCCTTGCATTTGCATGCAGGAGTAGCTAGAGCTATCTATCATCACCTGATTCATCACTGCAGTGGTAAAAACAAAACAACACTAGTGTAGGGTGCTAGTGTGGGGATGGAGGCAGATTGCTTGCTACTGCAAACACCTTCTCAACAGCATACCAAGGTATTTTATCTAGACTTGACATGGGGGAGAGAATGTCCTTCTATATATGCAGTACTTGTTGTACAGCCAAGTAATGCATTCCAGACTCTAGAATAAGATGTAGCATGTGCCAATCCAATTTGAAACCATAATTATTATGAGACATCACATTCTTAGTATAAATAGAGTGAATAAGATGTACAACAGGATTTTGCACACATTAACCACAGCTTAAATGGATACCCCAAATATACAGATGCTTTTTATCAGTCGCATTAAGGATACTTGTGGACGATACACTTGGCCACGCAAGGAAAGAACACAGTCACATTTTACATACCTAGTGTAACTGTGTATGTGAGACCTGACTGCACCAGTGCACTCTGGGGCCATTGTTAAGCTATAAACTGACAGATTGGGTTTGGGTTACAGGGCACAAGGGAGGGCTCAACTCCCAGAGAGGACATTAAATTTGCATTAGGGACCTGTAAACTAAATTCTGAAGTCCTACTACCACGAGGAGATGTCTTCAAATATTTAATGGTGTATTCGACGTAGCAAACACTCTGGGCGCTTCTATTATCATTATTATTATTATGGCGTTTTAAGTACTTAAGAGTTTAATTGACTCCAAAGTTGGAAAATTTAACGCTTCGTTCTGATATAAAAATGCCCCAAAAAAGGGGCGGAGGCGCTTATCAAGAGAAGGGTGCTTATGACATTGAATACGGTAAACCTGGAATAGTTTTGATATTAACTAAATATTTGAACCACACTAAAAATTACAGTTATCCATTTCAGTTAACCATAAGATACTTCATACATATATAAAAGAGTCATAGCAACTATAACTCTGATCATGTTGCACAAAAACATACTATATTGCTTTAGTATAATGTGTAAGATTATCATACATCAACATATTACAAATTAAAAGAGATCTACATGTATGCATTTAGTATACCATTGGAAAGAGTGGGTCACAGGATTTCACTCATTCTCCCGCAGATGCCCATAGTTCACTTATCCAAGAGGGTTCCTCCTGTATGCCATCCACAAGGGCTAACTTAGTGTAATGGTGACTTAATCTAGCCGACCAGGCTCCATTGACCTCTCAACCTCATCAAAATGATTGACGCTGGGCACCACCATATATGCCAGCGTCGTTTTGAATATCGATCAAATGTTGCCGAAATGGAATCTGGGTAATGAGAGGAGGAGGCGAAAGGGAAGCGGAAGTAACGGGTGTGGGGAGTGGCAGGAAAGCTTTCAGGTCTCACGATGATGAATGGCCTGCACAGGACGTAAACTCGGCAGTTTGCACGGCATCCTGGCCAACGTCAGCTGCTTTATTTAAACTTTTTTGGTTAGTTGTTTCGAAACTCACCACAAGACCCCAGGAAGTGCCTTTACTGTTTTGTTTTCGAATGTGTCTCAATGAAGCAGTATGGGTGCTTTCTGCCCATACTTGCAGTCTCATAGAGTTCCTGAACGGGAGGGGAAGACATGTAAATGGGGTTCTTTCATTACTGACCCTAAGCCAGATGCAGGCAGGAGATGCTGGGGTCCAGACTCATCCATCAGGTTACCATGTTGACACCTTAGGCACTGGCACAGTACCCCAGTCACGTGACCTGCAAGGCCTCCAATGGTTTTAAGGAAAGGTGTGTTCTGGGAGGTTAGAGGGAGGTTTGCAAGTGAGAGAATTCTGTACAGACTGTACAGCCACTTATACATTTATCTCTCAAAAGATGCCTGATATGCATGGCGGGCAGCTATATGAGGTACCCACTCCTGAAACATTTCAACCATAATGCTTTACATGCATACCATTTTTCATGCAGGAATGTACTCATAAATAACATGAGTAAATTAGACAGTGGATGGTGTATGGTGAGGGAACTACCTCGGAATGCAAGCTTGAAAAAAACATACACTAGTGCTGCATTAAACCACCATATGGGATTGCATCAACTCAAGGCTCAGTATGATAATTGAATGCAGGCATGGCAAGTTCATCGCCAAGGTTTCATCCATGCATCATGACCATAAAGGGCATAATATATGAAAGCACTATGTGGCCCTTAAAGGGCAATGGTTGTATTAATTGATGGGTATTTCCTAATAGGAGGAATGGGAAAGGAACCCAATAATGGGGGGGGAGGATTTACTTGAATAGGAGGAATGCTTCCTGTAATAATCTTTGCTCATGCATGACCAGCATCCCGGAGTTACATAGAAGTCTACTCCATGGCAGAGACTTAGAGAGGCTATTTCCCCTGTGAATATAGATCATGGCTCCTTATTCCATTAGGAAAACCCACCCATGTCATGCTAGACTAACCCTGTAAGCTTGGAGGCATAAAAAGCAATCAACATAGATCCACATTCATGATATTATACAGGAACACCTACATCCACTGCACACCAACTAACCTTATAAGACTGGTATCCTTATTCCTGTGATAAAATCCCCAGGGTTTAAGTCCAGGAGGGGCAGTTGATTAAATAGCGACGGAGTTGCAGGAATCTTCTACTGAGAAGGTTAAGGGCAATGCATGGTCAATGGTTCCAAAATCAATAAAGGATGTATAATGCCATGACTCAACCTGTATTTCTTCATTGGTGTTCAGCTGATGGATCCTCTACACTGATCCTCAAAGTGCATTATAGATTTACTGATATATTTATTACACTAATTGACACCCATGGCATATAATTATCACTAGTAGGTTTAATACCTGCACACCTACGCCTACCCCCCCCCCCCCCCCCCACCATCCACACCTCTCTAAATATGAATGTTTAAGGGAAAGAAATACAAGAGGTTGTACGTGAGCTTGCCGTATGCTACTCCATAATGTTAAGGTAATCCTTTTGGATTAATAAACAACTCCGCTTAAGTCCTGGCAAATATTGTTGTTAAAATAGAGATTCCTCGAAAAGTTGAAGCATTAGGTTGAGAGCAAAGCGATTAATGGTTGCTCAAAAAAAGAAGGGTGTGATCCTCCGCCTGCAGCCTCGGGCTGAAGTTACCCCCAATGCGTCATTGCTAAAAGTCTGGTGTTATTTACAGGCATGGCGTAGCAGAGGGACTACACACTACAAATACACTTGTTTCTAAAAGTTGTATTGCTCATAGTTTCCAACAATAGATAAGCTATGGCCATGAGAATACCACAAATAAGCAGGAGGTAACAGAGGGATCACACACTACAAATAGCTATGGTCATGAGGAGAATACCATCACTAAACAAGGGATCATCTTGGAGAATACACTAAACTTGAATCCCAATCCTGCTTGCTACACCACTCTCTGTACATCTGGTTGTTCATTAACCTGTTTGCCACAAGGCAGTTGTGATCTTGAGGGGGCAACAACCATTATTGTGTGCCCCTTTGGCCTTAAGGTTGCATCAGAGTCAGCTTATTGCCTAAAGATTGTCTCTGGTGCCCTGCTGTCGTCAGAGACTCGACCCGAGGTCCCTGGCTGCCCATCAGCAATTGGCAAATTCCAATTATGACAAGTCCCTCTGACAGGATATGTCAACTGAAAAGTGTAGTTTATACAGGCATCAAATATTTGTGTTTCAATCTAATATAGAGTGGAGGGAATAATGGGGAGACTATTAAGGGGACTGAGAAGAAGACAAAACAAAACAAAGCAAGGCAATATATATAGGAAACAACAGGAAAGTCCATGAATATAAATCATCAATTTTAACCACTCTTTACATAGTGTGGAAATTCGCAGGGGTGGCTGCTATATCAAATAGGGAATTGACAAAGGGAGGAAGAAAGTATGTTTACAAAAGTATTCTATTGGAATATGAATTGAAGTCTATTTTGGATCATCCAACCAATGTATACTTTATATGTTTTTCCATCAAATATGTATCACTTAAATAAGACTTTATATTCTCAAACCTTTGTGAAGCAGGTGCTATTACACTCCATAATACCCAGAGGCTGCTGTATCCTTCTGTCATGCAGCAGCTGGGTTCAGACCAGAAACTGGTCACAGAGAGACATACACAATGGGTTAAGGACACCAGGGAAATATGGTTGCCCGTTGGTCACCCTCTATGCATGCCTGGCGTTTATATCAATGTGTTGGGAAGGCCTCTTGAGAAACATACTATCAAACATACTATCAAAGCCTCATATGCATCTGAAGGATAATCCAGGGTGGCCATAGCCAGCATTGAGAGAGTGAGGGCACTATTCCTATGCCAAATTTGGAACAAATATAGCTAAGGGGTGCTGCTTTCAAATCAAGGTGAGAATGAGATGATATTAAGGAACCATTTTCAGAGGTCTACATGAGTGTAGGCTGAGAGAAGAGGGATGGGCATGGTGAGTAGGATCGGTGTAGTAGCTGTGGGTTAGAGGAGCAAGGAACAGGAGTTGATGCTGATCAGAAGTGATGGGACGTGATGGCAGAATCCTCATGAAGTCAAAGCCCTAACCATATGTCCCTATTCTCCTGGTGCATTCCCCACCCCTCTGAATCATCTATAGGTATTTTTATCACGTTTAATTAAACGTCATACCAATAAGGATATACTGTTAATAGTATTACATATATAGGGTAACATGTGTCTAGGAACTATTGTATGTATTCAACAAGAGCTACCTACCTTGATTTGTCTATAACAATATTTCTATTTATTGTGACTCCTGCCTGGACCTTATCTTTTACAAGCCCCCCCCCCCCTCTAACATATAACCGAAGATCTGCCACATATATTTTTCATTATCAATTAATTCCTACCCTCCCAGCAATCGATTTTCTTTCCTCTTTTTTCTCATCAATCTAGAAAACCTATCCCTTGACTTCTGATAGCCCTAGATGTTGCCCTCAAACAGGAATCAGTCCCCTTCTACCAGTGACCCAGTACCCTCTCGTACAGTCCCAATCTCACCTCCGCTCTACCTTCAGGCTTCTAACCCCACCAACACCTGCTGTGAATACCTGCTACCTGAAAGTACCGTTTCCTATTCCTGAGGCTGCCATGGAAGCTAGGTGCCAGCCCCTTAGAGTGATATTACGACAAAATAACCTCCCCTACTCCCTTGCCCTCTACCTCTACTTTCTTGCTTTGTCTTGCTGCCATTGATGAGTCAATCAAGTCCTAGGTGTATCTTCTTCTCTCGTATCAATCACATGGGCTTAAGGCCATGGCAGACTGGATAACAAAGTAGGAAGTGGGCAAGGGGTTACATGCACTGCTAGAATGTTAATTCTAGTGATGACAGTGATGGAGATACTCTCTAGTTGTCCCCTTTTTCCTGTTGTTAACTGTATGGAACAACAGTTGCCAGGGTAATTTATTGAACGATAAATGGTTTCAGGATGCACAAAGTGCATTGCATTGGTTGATATACTGTAGATAAAGAATTCAGAGGGATATATTGTAGGGGCACAAAGTCACAGGGTATGTTCCGTACCCCGCAGGGGGGGGGGGTACCATAACCGGCTGTCATTGTGCATCGTGCTCTATATGTCCCAGGGTTTTGTCAATGCAATCCAGTAAGGTAGGGAGCGGAGAACAGTCAGACAAGGGTTGGTAGTGTAAAGGTTAGCACTCTTGTCACCGTTGGGAGAGGTCTGTGGTTTGATTCCCGGCCGATCCAATGACTAAGTTTTCCGCGACCCACTGTTAAGGATGTAGAAAATTGTTTCAAAACTGATTGAATCTCTTGAATATATTAGGACCTGGTTATTGATTCTTGCTACAATCCAAAGACAAACATCAGTACATGTTATGTGAAACTGAAATAATCCAAGTCACAGCTCAAGTGTTTCCAAATTATTTATTTCAATTTTGCACATGTACACCAGAGCTAAATACAATGCACCACTGACTTGGTACAGATAGGCGAAGTAACAGTTGAAAGGCCTGCTATGAGAATGGAGCATGGCAAGAAGGCCGTGCTGTGGGGCTATTGTAAAGCTATAAACTGTCCGAATGGGTTTGAGGCACAGTACACAAGGGATGGCCCAATTCCCAGACAGGACATCTGATTTGCATTTTTATGTCACTTCCCTATCTTGATGATTGTATAAAAGAAGCAGATGGTCCCGCTGTGGGAGCTGTAGATTTCAAGCAGTTGCACCTTTATGAAACCCGAATGCCACTATCCTTAGGAGATTTCATCATTACACTAATAAATGTAGAATAGTGTTTCATAATATATTAACGAAATATGTTATTCACAATGAAGATTAAATGACGACTTAACCATTAACATAAGATGTATCATTCATATCGGTTTGAGATTTACTTTTTGTTACCATGAAAACTGATAACGATAAATTGTGCTAATTAACTGGTATTATAGCCATCACGATTCTGCTCATTATGCACAAAAACATACCATATTACTTTAGCATAATGTGTACACTGAGTATTAAACTGATTGAAAACATTTTCCTAATTGCATTTATTTCACAGGGTTTTACTCACTCTGCTCTTGGTTCAGCCGACCAGGCTACATTGACTTCGCGACTCGATCAAAAAAGACACTGACACCAAATACTTCAATTTGAATCGTTTGGAGTATTCATCAAATGTTGCCGAAAAGGAATCTGGGTAATGAGAGGATAGGGTAAAAAGGAAGTGGAAGTTACGAGTGTGGGGAGTGGCAGGAAAATTTCAGCTCCCTGATGATAAATGGCCTGCACAAGACATAAACTCTGCAGTTTGCACAGACACCAAGGCAATCTTGTGTGCTCGTTTCCCTTGGTTTACATTGGTTGTTTTGAAACTCACTCAAAGACCCTAGGAAGTGGCCTAACTGTTTTGTTTTCAAATGCTTCTCAATGACGCACAATGGGTGCTTTCCTCCCCTACTTCCAGTCTCATAGAGTTCCTGAAGAGGAGGGTTTGTTAAGCCCTTATCCTACAAAATCGCCCTTATCCTGCAAAATCATAAAGGTTTGTAGTATAAGGGCTATCAATCAATTTCAATTTCAATTTATCTGTTTATTTTACTGAATGCACAGTCTGCAAATTAATACAGTTATCAAGTATACACTCAGCCGGACGAAGGTGACATATATAGTCCTTGATTGTTTAACTACCTAATTTTTACATACAATTATTACAATGACACCTTTTAGCTTCGTTTTAACAAAGAATTAAAGAATTCTTTGGATGATATTACTGGGGAGAGGGAGGGGGGGTGAATGGATGAATACCTTTGATTACACTCATATGAAATCATTTTGAATTACTTCTACCATTGTTATATGAACAGCTTTCCCAAACGTACAACAGCTTTGGAAAATACCAAGCTAATACTGCATAAAAATCATTTAAAACAGGTTCTTTTTTTATCAAGTTTTTGAGATTATAGAGTTATTATATTACATCCCTACTTCTAATCTTAGCTCAGCAGTACCCTTAGCGCACAGGCAGATGATTGTGTTATTAGAACCACCAACATGACTATATAGACCTTTAGCGACTACTCAGATGCAACATCATACAATGTTTAGTTATATGTTTATATGAATATATGAAGGCTCACGACAACATGCAAATTATAATCAAGTTATCATTTCATACTCATCTTACTTATCAGTCATGCCCTTATCCTACAAAATTTGCCCTTATCCTACAAAACACCTGTTATGCCCTCATCCTACAAAATTGCCCTTATCCTACAAAAATATGTAGTTTTGTTGGATAAGGGCAATCAGTCAAGCCCTTATCCTACAAAATTGCCCTTATCCTACAAAATCTATATAAGGGAGGGTATATAAGATAAGGGCCTAATAAATGCACTGCACCCAGAAAAATCTTATTCTTATATAATTCACAAGGAAATCTAGTAGGATAAGGGCTTGAGTGATGGTCCTTGTATTATAAAACCTACCTGATAATAGGTTTTGTAGGATAAGGGCAGTTTTGTAGGATAAGGGCCTGACTGATTGCCCTTACCCTACGAAATGCCTAGGTTTTGTAGGATAAGGGCAACTTTTTGTAGGATAAGGGCAAATTTTGTAGGATAAGGGCCTGACTGACAGCCCTTATACTACAAAACTATACATTTTTGTAGGATAAGGGCAATTTTGTAGGATAAGGGCATAACGGGGTTCTTTCATTAGGGACCTTAAGCTAGATGCAGGCAGGGGATGCTGGGGTCCAAACTCATCCATCAGGTTACCATGTAGACACCTTGAGCACTGGCATAGTACCCCAGTCACGTGACCTGCGAGGCCTCCAATGGTTTTAAGGAAGGATGTGTTGCAGGAGTCTGAAGAAAGGCATGTGGCATACTTCTATACAGAATGTACATATACCACCTAAATACAATGTACATATTCATAACCTCAGGAAAGCTGCATGTCATTCGTTATAGAGCAACACTGAATGAGGTATTGCTTGATAATTTTAGTTTCTCAATTGCAATCATCACTTTGAAGGGTTCTGATTAATTTCAATTCTGCAACTTGTTTTTGTCCCTTGCAATTTTCTTCTTTCGGATATGGCCCCCTTCTACCCTTGTTTATTATCTATTTTCTCGCTTGTTTATTATTTCTCTATCTCTCTCTTCCTATACCATATCTGTCGGATATGCCCACAGACATACCAATGCCAGCCTTCCTCATTCCGTCACTATCTCCTGCTGGCAGTCACTGCTGTTACTACTAGTAATGGTTTATGCCGTGGGAAAACCTCTATACATCAACTCATTCAAGAACTGCCCTCATACAACTATTACAATGCATCAGAACCTAGTCTTTACTATTTCTCATCTGGCCCATCCTTATTTAAGATCCCTTATGTTCTTGGACAAGTGCGGCAGGACTCAACCATACCTAGCCTCACCACTCTCTGCTAAAAAAGGAAGAACAGATTGGTAGCGATCCCTTCCAGGGGCTGAATGTTAAATGACAGACGTTTTTCTTAATGACTTACATAAATTCTGATCCTCCAGTCACCTAGGCAGCTCTAGCAGCACATGCCTAGTCTACAAGTAATGTTTTTGCCATTTGTCTACCTTCTGAGGTATTTTTATTTGACATGAAAAGATGTTTAGATGAGTAGGATATGGTCTGTATGATTGTGATCATGTGTGAAAGAAATTAATGAATGGGAATGAAGCCAGGACACCCTGGTATTTGATATGTATGCATATATATATATAATGTAGAACATACTCAAGTTGATAATCTTAGGATATCGCATAATAGTATTAATGTATAATCTGTCAACAATATCACTTATTTGAACAAGTAACTGACTTAGCATCTACACTTTCAGTCACAAGCTTTTGGTGTGGCACTTATTTATACAATTATCCAATATCGCAGCCTTATAGTGGGTGGCTGTATGAGGTAAATGTGCATGGTGATAAATAGAAGATGTTGGCAGACAGCTCTGATATTGATGATAGTAAAATTATCTCAGCTTGTCGCCCTGAGTGCAGGTGGTGTTAGGAGACTATAATGGATAGCCACAATAAAAGCATTGGGTGAAGGCAAAAGAGTCAGATTATGAGCAGAAAGGGTGTGAACAGTGGTTGAGTGATAGAGGTTGATAAAAGTGAACTGTGTTAGGTAAGCTGATGATTCCCACCAGACTGTTTCAGGAGGGAAGATGGAACATCATGAATTGAGTTGTCCAAGAATGCTTGTATCAACATTCAATCGTGTTAATGCATTTCCATTGCAAGGCAAATAAAAACCTTGATGCTAGGCAACTAGTCCCCTAGATAGAACTCAACTACACCATTCGAATGCCTTGGTCAATCTCAGGGGTAAAGATAATGTTAGAATTGATTTCTGCCAACTGATAAAAACATGAGAGGGAGCATTAGTAAGTTATAGGGTACACACTGATGCACTGTATGTCAGTTGAATAAGTGTTGCTAGGCAAATCAACAATTAGAATTGCTGTTACTAATCAACCATATGCATCAAGCATTGATAGGGAAATAAACAATTAGAGCTGTTGTTGCTAAGCAACCGCTTTTCCTAGCAACAAACTGACTATACTACTGAATTCCTGGGGCCCACTTTTGTGGGGTGAATGATGTTATAATTGATTTATGATCAAAAACAAGACCAAGGGAGATGAATTTCTGCAAATCTCGTGGCTATCTTGGATTTTGTCTGATTCAGCACTGTTTGGGTAAATTTATGAACAAAATGGCAGCAATGAAATTCTTAATCCTCAACTTTCTCTGATCAGATTTAACCACGTTGCCAAGAATCTACCCCTTCCCTAAAAAAAGCCCTTTTATCATCACATAAGCCACATTAAGCAAATGGATAAACAGAGACATGTATGCAGGATGACATAAATACCAGTTGTTCCAAATATTAGTGCAGTATTGAGAGCTTGATACGTTTTTATACTATATTGAGTCATTGTATGGTCTATACAGAATCGGACCACTTGCCTCCCTCCAGACTCCCTCAAAACACACATCCTATAAGACCATTGGATGCCTTGCAGGTCACATGACGGGGTACTGTGTCAGTGCCCAAGGTGTCTACATGGTAACCTGATGGATGAGTCTGGACCCCAGCATCCCCTGCCTGCATCTGGCTTAGGGTCCGTAATGAAAGAACCCCATTTACATGTCTTCCCCTCCCCTTTGGTGAATCTATGGCACTGAAAGTAGGGGAGGAAAGCAACCATACTGCTTCATTGAGACACATTTGAAAACAAAACAGTGAGGACACTTCCTGGGGTCTTGTGGTGAATTTAAAACAACTGAAGGAAAAAGTAAAATGGGGCAGACAACATTGCCTTGGTTGTCGTGCAAACTGCTACTTTACGTCCTGTGCAGGTCATTCATCATCGTGAGACCTGAAAGCTGTCCTGCCAATCCCCACACCCGTTACTTCCGCTTCCCTTTCACCTCCTCCTCTCATTACCCATATTACAATTCGGCAACATTTAATTGATGGAGCCGGGTGGGGTGGATTAAGTCACCACTATACTAACTTAGCCCTGGTGAATGGCCTACAGGAGGAGACTGTCAAGTACTGGTCTGCCATATCTACCAGGAGGAGCAGGAGTAGAACCGAGCAGCAGATAGGACTCTTGCATCAACTCTAAGGGGCTGGCACTTATCTTTAAGACAGACTGAGAATTGAAACCCTGGTTTTAGGTATTAATTCTAGGTGTTGTAGGGGTTAGAATATGGAGGGAGACAGGCATGAGCCTGTGAAGAGGAGTTGAGATGTGGGATGTGGGAGAAAGGTACTGAGCTTAGGTAGGTGAGGGTTATCAGAATTCATGGGTCAACATTGTTGAATTGACAAAATTGAAAGTAAAATGGAAGGCAGAAAAATCTATCACTGTCAAGGAGGCAAAGGGAAGGGGGAAATTGGATTGTAACTCAACTCCAGATGGTTGGCCTCAGAAATATTGATATTGGTATAGAAAAATAATTGCTGCAAAGTTAGTAGAGACATTCCGAGATATTTCCAACAGCCCATATTGACTAAAGTGGTATGTCAAGATATACATTATATTAAATGCACGAAGAGAATAGGAACATATGGCTGGGGCTTCCGTTCATCTTTCTGAGGATTCTACCATCCCATCCCATCACTTCTTATAAACATTACCCTAGTTCTTTCTCCTGCACAGCTGACACTCATCTCACTGCGTACTACTCGCACTGCACCATCTCCCTCCCCTGACACTGATCTGCCCTCTGACAACATTTCCTTACTTCCAGTGTAGTATACATTATATCATTTCCCTCCTACTTAGCTACATTTACAGGACCCTTTAGCTATATTTATTCCCCATAGTGCCCTTAACCTCTCATGCCGGCTGTAGCCACCCTAGATTATCCTTCACAGGAATATAGGCCTTTGATAGTATGTTATCATCTCGAGAGGTCTTTCCACTGGCTTTATGTAAGCGCCTTGGCACGCACAGAGGCTGCCCAACAGGCAACCATATTTCCCCGGTGTCCTTTAGCAATTGTGCATATCTTTCTATGACCATGCCTGGGCTGTAAACAGCTGCTGCATTAGAATAGGATACAGCAGGGTTAGGGTAATAGTTCTAGCACATTGGTGTCTGTATATTCACTTCAAGGTACATTTTTAATATGTAAGATATCACCTAACAATCTAAAAGAAACTTCACTTTAACTGGATTTTGCAATAGATTAGCTTCTGCTTCTCTACAGGCATAAACACAAAATAATATATAACTTTATCAAACCTCCATTCAAATTTTATTGGAATGCTTTGTCTTCATTAGGTCTGATATACTTTCTTTTTCTCTTTGCCAATGCTCTGTTTAATCAAACAATAAACATCAGGGAATTCCCATACGGTGTCAAGATCTGAACAAGGTCAATTTTAATGGAGTATGATGGTTGCCAACAGGCTCCTTTCCCCTGTGTCTGTCTAATGGCTCTTCCATTCTCTCAGCCTTTGTACTCCCTGGCCTTTGTTATTACACTCCCCACCAATATTTCTCCCCTCTATCTAATATGTTGTTTCCTTCCTCCCCATACCCTCGCCACTCTCTACCTATCCCTTTCTATGTCTCCCGAATTTTTCCTGCCCTAAAATCTCTCCCATTCCTCCAAGGGACACTACATAGCATCATCTCCAATCACTTTACCAATGATAGCTCCACATGATAATGCAATGGCTTTCATCGTTAATTTTGGTAGATGTGTATGTTCGATCTACAAACAGGGGATATACAAGTCCAGTACATATTGCAGCATGCAGATGACATGTCTTCCAGATGGTTAAAGTGGCATGGTCTGATTTTTTCTAAATTTTAAATCCTACTTAAATGTGTATGAAATGTTATTTCAGTAACATATCCCGAGGATGGGGCACAGAAAAACATCCTTAATGAGTAATAAGAGCCAAATTAGCGGGTCCCATAAGCCCAAGTATGGTACTTTTTGGTGTATTTTAACTGGATGGACTTATAGCCTGCACTCCAAAAGTCTTGAATTGAGCATAAAATTGATATTTCCTGAATTTCTGGCGAATAATGTCAAATAAAGTAGGTAGGACATGAAGTATAGCCATATTGGACATTCTTGTTCATTTTTGACTAAATTGATTTTTTTAGCCCGAATCATCGGATTATGCCACAGCAGTGGTCTGTGCCACCAATTAAAAACAGGATCCTAATAAATGAACACATAGTGTTATCCAATAATAGTCTGGGTGTCAGGCAACAGAGGGAAGGCCGTCTAATTAGCAGTGTGGCCCTGCTCAATCTGCTAACAACCATAATTCATAAGATCTATACATATGGTGGCCCTAATGTACTAAAATACTATAATCATGGACAGATTGGACGAGAACCAGCTGCCCTACAAAGGGTGGAATTAAATATCATAGATAACAGTATTTATAACAGCAAATACTCTAGACTGCTTGGTATGGGTGTTTTTGAGTGAAAGCCAGAACAAAAACAGGTAAAACCTGGTCATATTTCTAGTGATCGGATGGCATTGCAAAGCAGATGCTTGTGGGAGCATCTCTAAGCTGAAAACAGATGTTGATTCAAAATAAAATTAAGTAGTATGCTATCCTCACCTCTGAGAATATCATTATCCCCTGCTTTTGCTATTGCAACGAACGTGAAAAATTACAATACAAACAATATTGCTTTATTTACCAGAAAATATTATGTGTTTAAGGAATGTTTAGACACCAGTATGCATTTAATGAAGGTTGATTTCCAGTGTTGAATGTCATACCATCTCAAATCCGATGGGAATGCTTTACTCATATAAAATTCCAGATTCAATTAGAAAGTTGTCATCTGGCTACTCCCTACTTCACTACATCATCCTCTCCCCCTTCTGTTACCCTAATGATAGATCAACACAGTAATATGAAGGCTTGGCAAATTAATTTGATATTTGGGCTGCATGTTTTTATCATTGGATTGACACATGAACAACATCTGATATTCATGTAGTCCTCTGCAGATGACATTTCTAGGGCACATGTATGTTGTAATTTCTTGATGCTGCTTGCCTCTAGATGGTGGGATGGGTCCTTGAGGAGTGCAGGTTGCCAGTGATGAGCCAATAAGCCTACTGTGTCACCATCTTGAGGCCCTTGGGGCACACAATAGTGGTTGTCATCTTCGCAAGAAAAGCACTATCTGGTAATACTAGAAGGCAGCAAATGCCTCGGGGGAGAAAGAGTAGGGTTCCGGCTCCAGTACATCTCTATAGAGATCCCTCATTGAAGACAAGATCCTCTTCATAATGGTTAACTTGGGGTCATAAAAACATCTGCATGTCCCCTGGGAAATTAGAAAATATCAGTAAATAGATCCATGTTACCAGAGCAGTAGTGAAAGACAGGGCATGCCAAACTGACAGCAGGACCTTACAGTAAGTGGGAAGGGGCACTTGGGGATTTCACATAGGGCATGACTTTGCTAGTCATTGAAGAATTCAATAAATTTGATATATTAGTACTTATAAAATATGTTAAATAACAATACTCTCTTTCACCTCGGAAGACAATGGTTCAGATACTGACTCAATATTGTGTAGCTCATAATAAATTGCTGTCCCCCCAACGGAGGGAGATTAGGTGTGGCAGTGCTCTGTCTGTGCTGGCCACTGGAGGGTGGATACTGATTAATTAACACCTGGTCTCATCCAATTATAGTGCTTCGCAGCCCAGGAAGGGGCGGCCTCTTAATTTACTTGCCAAGCTTATTTTAAGAATTACAATGTACCACCCATCATGTAGTAGAAAGTAGTGCTGTAGCAGATATTTGAAACAATAGCATGAGTTAAGTTGATTTTGAATAATTGATCACATCGTCGAGGGACATTATATTCGGAGCCCAATAGGGTATACATAATTATAGCTTTGATTAGTCATGGTCTTGATTACTAATAGGTTCCAAGACAATATGCCATTTCTTTCATGCTCCACAAACATTTTATCCTCAAGATTTCCAGCAAGAGCAGACTGGAAAGTGATACTTTTCTTAAAGTCTTTTACTAAAGGACTTTCATTAGTGCACATAATTAGGTAGCATAGCTGTTTAGAGTATTACCTTTAATCTGATAAAGGGACAATCAATATGATATCAACCAATCGTATCGGTCCTTTCAATTAAAAATATGTAATTCAAGTAGCTAACATTTGCTGCAGGTAATGTCATATGTACATATTTATAGAAAGAGGATTTTAACAGAGTTAGTCTCCCAAATCCCATTTCCCATGGATCCACGGAGGAAGGTTGTTGCAGTTGAACATTCAGTACCTTCAATTTTTCATTTATTCCCTGATTCCTAGCTATCTGTCACCTTGAAACTTTCGTCACTTTGTTATTCTTCACTAGTGAGTGGCCCCCAGTTACTTTATGTACTTGTTCAGTAGAATTTAGTAAGTCTGATGATTTGCTTAGTCATGATAATTAGTGGGGTTTCCAAACAGATTACTTATAATGCTGTTATACATCTCGATTAACTATTGACATCAACATAATATATAAATTGATCTGAATGTCGGATATCAAAGATCATACTTGGGTTTTATTATTTTAAAATCCCTTTGCACATTCTAGCACATACTAGAAACTAGCACTACCTGACTTCAACCAGGACAGAAAACGAGTGGCCCTTTTTGTCCCTTAAAGTTTGGTTTATCTGCATTCAGTATGCTGTCTAGCAGGCTTCCGCAGTAGTGGGCAATCTTCCCTTTTCTCCCTCTCTCTTCTTTTATTTTGTGTTTCACCACTGCAGTGATGAATTAGCTGATGATAGAAGGCTACCCAATATACTTCATCACCATATTGGGTTAAGCAGGAGGGGTGTACATGATTGAATATCATAAAAGCATGCACTTGGTACTACGTACTGAATTAAGATGATAATCCAGTGATGTGAATAAACAGTACATCAAAAATTAATTGGAATTATCCACAAATGCATTCATCTCGTCGTGTATACAACGAAGCTCATTCTGCCTCTCCCCTCTTTGCATTTGTATAATGATGTTTCATTCAGCTATATGGAGCATACAATACCGGTAAGCATTGAAGGTTCTACTTTACAATATTTTACATTGGCTTCTATCGTCCTTATGAGGATCATGAGCTGATGCAGCAGTTTTTCCTGTTTGTGTATCAGGCTGAACAAACCAGTATGGCATAAGCTTCATGGTCATTAAAGCTGCATAACAAGAGCAAATTGTTAGAAGGCTGGAAAGTACCCAGCCAACATTGCTAAGTGGGACCCATATGTGTTTTTATGTGGGCAAGCTGATTTGCCCATATCTGGGTTATGGTCCTTTTTGTCCCGGGCTACCAGTAGGAGTCCAGATCAGCCAGTCCAGATTCAAAGTGCCCAGCTCGAGCCCAGGTTAAATATCAACTATAAAAATGTACAACAAATGGTGAGTTCTGGAAGAAAATCAAATGTCAGCATGTTTTGAAATATTTACAATGTATTTATGGAAAAACATGTTTTCCTGGGGTGGGCATGATGGTTGAATGCAGGGCTGGCAATTACACTCGCCAAGGCTGCATTCTTGCATCATGATGACCAAGGACAAAGGACTATGGGACCCTTGAAGGGCTAAGCCTAACTTGGATATAATTCTTGCCACCATACACCGGCTTATCCCGTTTTGGTGTGTAATATAGGAGTGCATCACTGCAATATTTGTGGTGGACATACATGTATAAGGCAAGTCTATGCGGGGTGTATTTCTCATGAATAGCTAGGGTAAGATCAGAGGAAACTCGAAACCTTGCTTCTTCATTTTGGCCATACTTCTATTTCAATAGAAAATGTGTATATGAAGTGTCTTCAAATACTCACTTCACCTCAACAAGAGGCCCTATCATTTTCACTATTTCTAGTTTACCAATATTACTCTACAATGCATCACAATGCACTCTTCAGTAACTCACTCCTGTCCCATCCTTATTTACTCTTCGTTTTATCATTCCCATACTCACCACTCACAGACAAAAATGGAGAAACGATCGGCGGGGATCACTACCAGGAGCTGTAAGATAAAATGTAGGCGCTTTTTGCTAATGACTTGTATAAATTCCAGTCCCACAGTCATCTAGGAAGCTCTAGCAGCACCTGCCTGAACTTGTTTTGTTCCTGTCTTTGTTTTATTTCTTTGTATATCAAATATAAAAGAACATTAGATAAGTGTACCATGGCCTGTATGCAGCTGATTAGGTGCAAACATAATTGATGAATGAGAATTAAGTTAGGAATGCCTACAGGAGATACATCAGTTAGATATCAATGAAATATATACATTGGGCCAAAGCATTATGCATGTTTTACAAATCTGAGAACCATTGACCATTCACTGCCCCTAACGTTCTTGGTAGAAGCCCCCATGGTAGATAAACCATTGGGATTTCATTATGAGAATAAAGCTACTGTTTCTATAAAGTTTGTGGGTGTGTGAAGGATATGGGTATTCCTGTAAGACATCATGAATCTGGATCTGTGTTGGATGCTTTTATACAACTTAGCCTACCAGGTTAGTCTAGCATGACATGAAAGTGTTTTTTCTAATGGAATCAGATGCCACACTTTATTCTTTCGTTTAAAGTGGGAAATCATGACCTCTCTAGTCATGGTGGTATGGAGTAGACTCCTATGTCATTCTGGCATGCATGGCATGCATGGCTGCAGATTATTACAGGAAGCATTTCTGCTGCTCCAGTAAGTCCCCCCTACACACTACCCTCCCCGCTCCCCCGCATTGCTTCCTTTTCCTATTCCCTCCATTAGGAAAGACCTATTAATCAATGCCACCTTAACACTTTTAGATCTGCAAAGTGCTTTCCTGTAAGGACCCCTTTATCGGAATGATGCATGAATGCAGTTCTGGTAAGTTACTTGCCAGAGAATACAATCGCATGATAGGGTAGCCGTGATGTTTGAATGCAGAGCTGGCTTGCCGTGGCTGGATTCTTTCATCAAAACACTATAGAGCCTCGAAGGACAAAGCCTATTTTCAGGCACATTGGATGTAATTCTTGCCACCTTACATCAGATTATCCTGTTAGGGTGTGTTATGTGCGAGTGTATTACTGCAATAATTGTGGTGAACTTACATGTAAAAGGCAAGTCTATGCGGGGTGTATTTCTCATGAATGGGATGCGAGCAGTGTAAACTCGATACCTTGCTTCATCTTCTTGCTGTAATTTCATTATAGTAGGAAATTTGTATATGAAGTGTTGGTATTTTTCCTTACTTTTTTATAAGTATATGTATATGTATATAAAGTGTGTTTGGATACTCACTTCACCTCAGCAGGAGATTTTATCTCTTTTACTGTTGCTTACTGCCATTCACCCTTATCCGACTAGTTAACTAATATTACTCTACAATGCATAATATTGCACTCGTCAGTAACTCACTCCTGTCCCATCCTTATTTACTCTTCGTTCTATTATTCCCATACTCACCACTCACAGACAAAAATGGAAAAACGATCCGTGGGGATCACTACTAGGAGCTGTAAGATAAAATGTAGGCGCTTTTTGCTAATGACTTGTATAAATTCCAGTCCCACAGTCATCTAGGAAGCTCTAGCAGCACCTGCCAGGGAGGCAATTCATAAGTTTCTACGACATAGGGGGCCATTTTGCTGCTACGACTATTGCTGATCGTCCAGGGGTCATTTTATGCTATGCCTACGACACTTGGTGAACAGTTGTAAGGGTGGAGAAAAATAAGCACACATACGACCAGCTTATCTCATACGACCAGCTTATCTCAAGAAAATCGTAGAATGCTGTCGTACAAAAAAAGGGGTGCATTTCAAAAGAAAATCGTACCAAATTTCCCATCTGCCCTATTGTACAGAATGCATGTATATAGTGGTTGTAAGGGGGGAAAATGGCCATTGCACAAAAAGAAAATCGTACCAAATTTCCCATCTGCCCTATTGTACAGAATGCATGTATATAGTGGTTGTAAGGGGGGAAAATGGCCATTGCACAACAGACCATGATTATGTTATGGGCATACATTATGTGTCCTACTATCTCATTGTGAAATGATATCAAATTATTTATATTACAGCATTGGATTATTCATTGACTACTACCTGTAAGAAAATACGATTTGCCCTGTTTTCCCTACAGACATGTTTTTTTGTGGTCGTAGCCTTTCTGAGCTGTCGTACATTGTTATGAATCGAGCCCCTGGACTTGTTTTGTTCCTGTCTTTTTTTCTAATATACAAGAACATTAGATGAGTGTACCATGGCCCGTATGCAGCTGATTAGGTGCAAGCATAATCAATGAATGGGAATCAAGTCAGGAAAGCCTGCTGGCAGGGGATAGTCTAAGTGTGTGGGTTGGTTGGATGGTGTGGGTGTGAGAAAGTGTTATTGGACCGATATGGTACAGGAAAAGTGGATGAATGGTCTGCATATAGATAGTTATTGTGATATTCCCAATGTATATATATCACATACTGTAATTTAGTGATACATATCAACCTATATGACTTACTTAATCTTATGTATTCCAATAATGTATGCATCATTTGTTATGAAATATATTCTAGATCAGCAATTCTCTAAATGAAGTTACTGCAGGAAAGAATAATCTGACTTACAAATGACACTCTCAGTCACAGTGTTTTAAAATGGTAATCATATATAGATACGACGATCTCTCTGACTAAGCCTGGTAACCTTATGGTTGGCTGCTTTATGAGGTAAAATATGTATGGTTATAGTGTAGTACATAGTGACAGCCGGTAGCGAGATGGATGATTGTCAATGTATCTCAGCTTGTCAGCCTGAGTGCAGGTGGTGTTAGGAGGCTGAAGGGTTTGGCTATAATGGATAGAAAAAACAGAAGCAAATGGTAGGGATGAAGGGTATGGTTTTGAGGCTAAGGAGAAATGATGTGAACAGTGTTTGAGTGATAGAGATTGATGACAGAATTGATTTGTGTGCAGTGATGGTGCCCACTGAACTGTAAGGGGAAGGACACATGTGAAGTTAAAGATTGATGATGAGTGGTTCAGAGAATACTCCCATCAACAACAACACCGTGTAATACCAGCTCATAGTTCTCACAGGGAGTTTTTGCAACATTTTGCTTTGCAAGTTTATCTAAATATTCGGGAAATGTGAATCAAAGCATTAATCTTTACAAAATTGGCCAGGACAATCACCTTTCCCAGCTGAAATGTGTGCAAGCATGGCACTCATTTGAGACCGGAATGTAGTGCAGGGTGCAGGGGATAGTGTGTTAGAGGGCTTACTGGAGCATTTTGCTTTATGAGTTTATCTGAATGTTCGGGAAATGTGAATTAACTTCATCGAACCATTAATCTTTACAAAATTAGCCAGGACAATCACCTGGGTGCATATTGATTTCAATAAACCTTCCCCCCCCCTGAAATTTATGCAAGCATGGCACTCATTTGAGACCGGAATGTAGTGCAGGGTGCAGGGAATAGTGTGTTAGAGGGAGCAGGAGAAAT
Organism: Harmothoe impar; assembly: GCA_947462335.1. NCBI lineage: Eukaryota > Metazoa > Annelida > Polychaeta > Phyllodocida > Polynoidae > Harmothoe > Harmothoe impar. The sequence goes on from OX381716.1 coordinate 55,329,206, forward strand.
GCTTCCTGTAATAATGTTATCTCATGCATGACAGGCATTCCATCGTTAGGTAGGAGTTTACCCCATGCTAGTATGACTTAGAGAGGCCATGGTTTCCGTTGTGATAGATCATGGCTCCTGATTCCATTAGAAAAACACACCCATGTCACGCTAGACTGAACTTGTAACCTGGGAGGCATAAAAAGCAATCAACATAGATCCACATTCATGATTTTATACAGGAACTCCTACATCCTCATGTATTAAGTACATGTTGGCAATGATGGAATAGAGAAATGGTAAGAAAAAGGACCTTTTACTTAAAAGGTTAGGAGTGGTTAATAGTCAATGTTACAATGATCAATAATACATGTGCTGCTATACATTATACCATACCATGATGCAGATTTCTTCATTGATCTTTAGCTGATGTATTCCCTATATTGATGCTCGAAGTACATTATAGATTTCCCCATGTATTTATGTCTTATAGTCAGACCCAATGCACATATCACAAGGAGCCATCATGCCTACCAACTACCCTCAGCTCTCCCACTATGAATATTTTAGAATTAGAAGAACGTGTTTCAGATTGCCAGATTGTAGCCTACTTAGTAAAAGCTGATTGAGACTAATTATTACCTACTTGTTTTACTGCTGATGAAGTATTTTTTTAACATTTTTTTCCCATCAAAGCTCAAGCTACTTTAGCAAAAAAAATTGTTAATTCTGTCATAAAAAAACAATCCACCACTGTCTGTCTGAGGAGGTATGAAACCTGAAACACATTTATCCCTGGCCTAAAAGCTGAGTGTATAGCCTGGAGCGGTGTTGGTGTAATGGGTCTATGTCATGTGCGCTGCTTTGTGAGCATTATAGGGTTCTGACCCTGATACCTGAACTGATCTCAATTGTGAGGCCTGCATTATGAGCTGCTCATGATTGTCAACACCATAACAGAACTGAATATACTGTGGAAAAATATATATTAATCCATTTATGATGGCATTCATGATCATTATAGTGGGTACAAACATCTTGGTGGCAAGCTATGCAGGTCTTTCAGGAATGTATCCACCCTCAGCTTCATACATGAATGCAGACATGCATCATTATAACATAACACGCAAAACCCTAAAGGAACAGAGTTGAGTGAGTTATGGATGTTTAATGCTATTTCTACAATGAAGGCCATATTCATGGCTAGGGAACAGAGTTTGGCAGTGCTGTGTTGTATTCAAGACTGTTTCACTAAAATAAAACATATATTCAGTGGCTGAATAGCTTCATCAAAGGCTGTGGATGGAATTGAACAAATGGACCTTGATGGTAAATATGAGCACAGTGAGGTGGCTGTGATCTAAGTATTTAGGTTTATAGGCTTTATAGCTGCTATATGCCACATGATGCTTACGATCAGATATGTCAGAGCAGAGACCACTACTGAAGGAGCCGATTTGACTGAGTGCAAACTGCCCTTCGGGATTGTAATTTGATTACCCTGTCAACTTTGAAAATCCACATACATAGATAATCTGTTACTTTACCATGGCAATAATTAAGTTTGGGCGACCAAAGCCCCAAGTGACAGTTAACCTACATTCTAATCAAATCACACTCTCTGACCTACTAATCATGGTATTTACTCTCCAGCCTAATTACATTCTCTCACGTTATGCAGTTTTAATGACCATGAAGTATATTACCATACCACAATGGACGGGCTAATACAAATACAGAGAACGCTTAAGTACAAGTAATCCTCATGCATGCTGACTAGGCATTATGTTGAATATATCTAGCTGTGCTATATGTATAGATATAGTTTGATTTCAAACTATCGCATAATATATCTCACATTATGACATAGTACTATTAAGTAAAAATAATTATGTAGATGCAAAGATTGGAGGAACAGGCAGTAGAAATTGAGGTTTAAACCCGTCGATATGAACTACATCTGCATTAGCAAATAATTCCAATTGATTAACAATGAAATGAATCAGTGTTGTTACTTCATCTTAATTAAAGTGATGGCTCCATGTGTAGGGGTTAATGACCTATGGTCCTGCACACCTCTCTAACCCAACTTACTAACGTGATGAGGAAGCTCCTGTCACATCAGACTCTAATTGCGCCCAACATGGCCATCGTCACACGTAGACATCTAAGCAGTTACATCAACAATTTACCTCAGTGATGAAGCTAAATACACTCCTGCACAAGGGCCTCTGTGATTCATAAGAACACAATGTACCTTAATGAATCACGTATCCTGCTGTAGTTAAAGCCATTAGTCTAAGTGATTAATCACCTTTCTTCACGGGAGCACTGCGCATGCGCTCACATCAGAACAGGGCTAGCCCTCTCCACTAATGCTCTAGTTCCCGAAGACGCCACAAGAGGGCAGGCGAGGGCCATTTCCATCATGGCTGCTCTCACCCAGCAACAGCTCCCCATACTAACTCATGCCCATCCCATAATGGTTCAGGCGGATAAGTCACGTGATCGGCTGCTCAAGGCCACGTGACTGATGGCCTAATCAATGCCTGGATGAAAGAGCCCCCAACGCCCAGTCACTTAGCCACAGGCCTCCCTACATTTCCCCTTCTGGCCAACTGCATAAGGGGGAAAAACACTAAAACTGACTTCGCTAGTTGGTTAGAGATTGGGACATGATATTGAATGGAAGCCAAAAAGAGTGATTTATGTCTAACCATCTAATAATGTCAAATTGCTGGGATGAAAGTGAAAAATAGTCCACTTTATACCTCCCAGAAAGCATTATATCATCATTTTTAGACGCCAAGGTGTTAATGAATTAAGTAACAGAAGAAACCAAATTGAATATTTCTTCATAACAACTAGGGGCAGGTTTTTATATAGGTGCATAGCCATTATGTCTCTGATCTTGCATGCACAGTTTAGGCAGGTACCACATACAAACAACCGTAGCTTCCAATAACAGAGCCAAATTTGGCTGAGAGTTTGCTTGTAATACACACATAATGATAGCAGCTTAAGTCGCATTAGACCATTATTCGCATGGATGCCTGTAATTTCTTAAGGGTAGAGTATTTTTTTACTTCCATGTGTTAGAAGGTGTTAGGAGGTATCACTAGCAGTAAAGGCAGGGTGCAGATTATGATGCATGGTGTACTAAGTGCACTATATTGATTATATGTCAGAGCTGACATTCTAACACCCATGTAGCTAAGACTATGATATAGGGGTTGACGGATATATAATGCTTCCAACAGTATCCATTACATTTTTACACTTAAGTTATCAGTAGAAATTTTCCCAATAAGTAGGATATAACATGTTTCTCCTCCAATGTTAGAGAAGCTTGGGGAACCGTTAATGATGATAAATAAGAGCAAGATTAAATCGAACATTATTATTTTTTCCAATTAAAATGCCACTTATTCTTTAAGGCAGTACATTGTTAAACTACTTTGAGAACTTTAGGTGTAGACCCTACAATCTATAATTTCTTCCAGTTCCCTTTACGTAATCTTGATTAACTATCAGAACTTTGGACTACGAGTACCCTGATTATAACCACCCTGGTCATAACTTTGCCTTGATATGAGGGCACCATAACGACCACTTTTATCTTCTTTATTGGGCCCACATAAAAAGGCGTCAAACTTCTACACAGAACAACCACTTGATTGTTTTAGAATGAAAATTCCCAAGTGCCACCTCGCACTTACCGTTATATCCTGCTGTCAGTTTGGCATGCTCTGTCGTTCACTATTGCTCAGGTAACATGGATCTATTTACTGACATATTATAATTTTCCAGGAGGCATGTAGATGTCTTTATGACCTCAAGTTAACCATTATGAAGAGAGGATCCTGTCTTAGATAGGGATGTACTGGAAGTGGGACCCCACTCTTTATGCCTCATGGTATTTGCTGCCTTCTAGTTTTACCAGGTTGAGCTCTTCTTAAGAAAATAACAACCACCATTGTGTGCCCCCAAGGGCCTCAAGGTGGTGGCACAGTAGGCTTATTGACTCATCACTGGCACCCAACAGTCCTTAAAGACCTATCCCACCATCTATAGGCAAGCAGCATCACGCAATTACAACATCCCTGTGCCATAGGAAAGTCATATGCAGAAGGCTACATAAATATCAGAAATCCTGCATGTGTCAATCCTATGATGAAAACCATGCAGCACAAATACTGAATGTAATTTGCCAAGCCTTCATATTACTGTGTGGATCTATCATTTCTGAGTGGGGTGGCTATAGGGAAGAGTGAATGCAGGAGTAGGCTAACAGCAGGGGGGGAGAGGCTGATGTAGTGAAATAGGAAGAAGACATGCCTATAAGGGTATATGAATAGAGTAGGTGACACAAGTACAGGATAGTACCTACAACATCCAAGCATGTTGTGGAAATAGCCAGATGCTCACTCTGATTGAATATGGATGATATATGAATAAGGTATTCCCGTTCGTTTCTGGATGGTATTATACTCAACAGTTTCACTTAACCATCATTAAATGCATACTAGGTGTGTATTCAAAACATATTTCCAAATCATAAAATTGTGAATAGTTACATGTCGGGAAAATTGATTTCAGGATTCTATTGCTTTCATAGAGACCACACCAAAATATCTATAGTTTGCAGTCTTAAGTAGATTTTCAAACTTAAAATGTTATGGACACAGATTATCCATAATGAAGCTCTAAACATAGGGGTTTATATTAATGTATACATACATATAGAATAAGAATGCCTCTTTCTATTTCTAGTCAGTTTGCATGAATCAGCACCAATAAAATGAGCCTACTACCTATGTAAAGACAAAATGTGTGGCTGTCTGTAGATATTTAATGATAAGGTGGGCTTTGGATAATAAATATGCAAAATATGAGAATCTGAATCACATTGCAGGTAAATTTTAATGTAAATTGTAAAAGTGATAATCTGCGATGTTCATCAAATAAACCAATTTAAGTCATTTCTGCTTATTATTTGCATCAATCCTTCATCTACATTAAAGTTAACATAATAATCAGAACAAAAACCTAAAGAACTGAATTTTCACTAAAATAATATTTTAACCTTTTGACCTGATTATCTCTTGTCCAGGATATGCAAGATGTGACTGATTGGGTGAAAACGCATCACAATTGTGTGTATTACAATTTGTTACCTTCATTATGATATAAGCAAAAGTTTAGAGATGCTCACAGAAAAAAATTCCTTTCACTCAACAATCTGCTTTGCTATGCGGTTCAATCATGAGAAATATGGCCATGTTTTAGATTTGTTTTGTCCTGGCTTTCTCTCTAATGTACAAATAACATGCAGTCGGAAGTATTTGTTGTTACCTATGATGTTTAATTCCACTATTTGTAGGGCAGCTGATTCTAGTTAAATCTGTACATGATCACGGACTTTTAGTGCATTAGGACCACCACATATATAGATCTGACGGATTATGGTTGTTAGCAAATATAAGAGCAGCGGCAGATTTTGCCCCCTGCTAATTAGGTGGATTCCCTCGGTCCCCTGACACCCACAACTATTGGATAACACTAGATTCATGACAATCCTGCTTCCAATTGGTGGCACAGACTGCTGCTGCTGCACTTCCTTGTCCCTCTGGAAGATATTTCATCTGCATACTGCAGTATGTACTGGAATCACATATACTCTGTTTGTAGAACTTATATACAAACCTACCAAATTTAATTATGAGAACCATTGCATTATTGTGTGGTGCTATTATTGGCGAAGTAAGTGGAAACTATCCGATGTATTGATTGGAATAGTGGCTAAGATATTAGTTCAGGACGAATGAGGTAGGCATGAAGGTAGAAAAGGAAAGAAGCCAGATTATAGAGTGGGGATGGAGAAGGTGGGAAGACTAATGATGGGGAGTAGAATGGAAAAGCTGGGGAGTACAAAGACTGAGAAAATGAAAGAGCCATAATGAAGACATGGCAGTAGACAGACATAAGAAGGAGCTTGTTTGCAACCATCATACTCCTTTAACACTAACCTTGTTCAGATCTTGACATAGAATGGGAATTCCCTGATGGTTGCTGTTTTATCAAATAGAGGATCGACAAAGGGAAAAAGGAAATAACCAGACCTGATATGAAAGGGCCTGAAAGGATCCTGAAGACTGCACAGCAACAGAGCCAGGTCCAGTTTGCAAAAGGCAGTTAAAGTTCAGTCTACTGTAGATCTTTACGCGTTATGTATAATGAATCATTAAAACATGTGAGTACTAAAGTGTATCTGCATACATGAATATACAGATACACCAATGCATTATGACGATCGCGCTAACCTAACTGCTTCCTATTCTAATGCAGCAGGTGTTATGAGCCCAGACATGATCATAAAAAGATATACAAAAAGACACCGGGGAAATATGGTTGCCTGTTGGGCAGTCCCTGTGCATGCCAAGGCGCTTACATCAAACTAGTGGAAAGACCTCTCGAGGTGGCAACATACAATCAAAGGGCCATATTCCAGTGGAGTATAATCCAGGGTGGTCATAGCCGGCATTGAGAGGGTGAGGGTACTATTCCTATCTCAAATGGGAAATAAATGTAGCTAAAGGGTCCTGCCTTCCAAACAAAGTGAGATGGAAATGATATAACATATACCATAACCAAAGTAAGGAAATGTTGTCAGAGGGCACATCAGGGGGATAAGGGGGATGGTGCATGGTCAGTTAGGGATAGTACATAGTGATGTGGAGGTGGGGTTGGGGGAGTAAGAACTGGGGTAATGTTTATCCAAAATGATGGGATGGGATTGTAGAATCCTCAGGAAGACGTGCGGAAGCCCCAACTATATGTTCCCATTCTCCTGGTGTATTACACACACCCTGGTTCTTGTGCCTGTCCTACAGACATGTGTATGTTGTTTGACTACCCACCCTCTTTCTAATGATAAAAGCTATATAAATATTATATCTATAGCCAAGTACCCCATTTACATGTAACTGGTAAATGTCAGTACTATATTATGTTGTACTATTCTTTTCTCTGTTATTTTATACAGTGATGGGTGCATTGTCCCAGTTACTGTATAAATGCTCTAATTGAGTTACCATCTTTGTACCATACATTTGTCTACACCATTATTTTTTTCTTGCTTTGTTATTATCTTCTAGAAGGACTTTTTCTCTTTAAAAGTGTCCTTCTGCACTATATTTTTGAAGCCCACCATATGTATTTGAGTTACTATCCAATATCTACTTTCCTTTGTCTCTTAGGTTTCTCTTCCCTCCATTTCTTTCAATTTCATCAATTCAACAAAGCTGACACCACTTTACTTCTGATAACCATCCACCTGCTCCCACATCCCTAGTCTCAACTCCTCTTCACAGGTTCATCCCTCTATCCCTTGCCCCCTTTCTCAGATATTTTGTGGTGCCTTGCTGGCATTGGTCAGTTAATTCAGCCACCTTTGCTTGTATCAATCACATGGGAGTATATGGCAGACTGGATAAAATAGGCGGAAGTGGGCAAGGTTTTACCTACCCTGTTAGAATGCTACTCAATAGAGCTATTACTTTAGGGTGGAAGAGGTGTTCTCCTTCTTTCCCTGATTTAGGATGTTACCTTTACGGCCAGATAGTAGCCAGGCAGGATTTATCACACAATGAAATTGTATCTGGATGCAGAAATGCAGGTTTAGCAAATAGTTCACTGCATTGCATTGCATTCGATAATATATTGATAGCTTTGGGAGAGATGTTGAAATATGATTCCTGGAAATGATTTACAAAACTTGCATGCAGTAGTACAACCCACTGGAGAAACTGATTCCATATATATATGGAATCATTATGAGGACTCATCATCAATTTTCAGAGCAACAATTAGTCTGATTGAGATAAACGTAATGTGAGAAATAATCAAAACTTGTAATAGATTGAGCTATTTCTAATTAAATCTACTATTTGAAAGTAGTTGGGTGTAGAAATTACTTTAGCAACAAGATAACTCCTCTCTGTTACTCGACTGTCTTCACGCTCCTCTTGGTAGATATGGCAGACCATTACTTGACAGTATCTTCCTGTAGGAAATTTAGCAGGGCTAACTTAGTGCAATGGTGACCTCACCCAGGCCTCGCACCCCAATGCAAATGAACAACGCCCGGCAACATCATATATATGCCAGCCTAGTTTTGAATATCAATCAAATGTTGCCAAAATGTAATCTGGGTGATGAGAGGAAGGAGGCAAAAGGGAAGTGGAAGTAACGGGTGTGGGGATTGGCAGGAAAGCTTCAGGTCTCAAAATGATGAATGGCCTGCACAGGTCGTAAACTTGGCAGTTTGTTGTCTGCTTCATTTCACTTTTTTCCTTTAACTGTTAAGAAACTCAGCACAAGAACCCAGGTAGTGTCTGTAGTCTTTTGTTCAAATGTGTCTCAATGAAGCAGTGTAGTTGCTTTGCGCCCCTATTTCCAATGCCATAGATTTACTGAAGGGAAGCCGAAGACATGTGAATGGGGTTTTCTCATTACAGACCTTAAGCCAGATGCAGGCAGGGGATGCTGGGGTCCAGACTCATCCATCCATGTAGACACCTTGAACACTGGCATAGTACTCCAGTCACGTGACCTGCAAGGCCCCCAATGATCTTAAGGAGGGAAGCAAGTGGCCAGATTCTGTACAGACCACATAATAACTCAATATAGTATATAGCCAATCATAATCCCTTGGGGATTTCAAAATTTTCTTTCTCATTCCAAATGTTATAATGTCACAATTGGTCTATGTATCTTTCTCTCTCTTTGTATAATATCCCCTTTTTTATAACATTGTTTTTCTTTATCACTTTTACTGCTTCTAGCTGCCAGTCACTGCTATTGATACTGGGTTTGCAGTAGAAGAAATAAACTCTGTAGATTATTGCTTACTAAACTAATTAACCAATATCACTCTATAATGCATTTACAATGCGCTCGTCAGTTGCTCACTCCTGCCCCATCCTTATTTAACACTGATTGAAGCCTTTTGTTTTATCATTCCTACACTCACCACTCACTGATAAAAATGTAGAAATAATCTCTGGGGATCTCCTACGAGGGACTGTAGGATAACAATTTTTTACTAGTGGCTTGTATAAATTCCAGTCCTGCAGTCATTTAGGAAGTGCTACCAGCACTTGCCTGGACCTCTTTTGCTGTCTTTTTTTAAATATCAAATATGGAAGAACATTAGATAAGTGTACCATGGCCTGTATGCTGCTGATTAGGTGCAAACATAATTAATCAGTGGGAATTAAGTCAGGACTGCCTGCAAGCAAGGGATAGGCTGAGTGTGTGTGTCGTTGGGTTGACTGAGATGGTACAGGGGAGTGGATGAACGGTCTGCATATAGATTGTACTCAATTTGTTTTGAAATTTTCTCAATGTGTAACATTACATAATTGAATTGTACATATCAACCTATAACTTACTTAATTGCATGTTTTCCATGAACTTTAAATGTACACATCTATGACTAACATATAAATAGTTTCGATGCAAAATGACATATCTCCATTCAAAAATGGAGCATATATAGTGTTTTTTGGAAAGCCACCCTGGGGTCAATTATAGTATTTTGGTAACAGATTGTATCCTTCACAGGACCTACTGATATGAAAAAGAGTAAATTTTGTAAAAAAAAATGTTTGAGGATTACATCTGACCATCCCTAACCCAGATTTTCGTTTCTTCTTAAAAAATGGTGCTTATGTCATTTTGCATCCAAATTCTTCATATAAACCTTTCATTGTAAATTTGATTATTTACTATAAGCAATTATCTATTTTATAAATGATGTCTAAATGATGTCTCAGTCACAAGGTTTTAAAATGGTATCAACCTATACCGGGAACCATTTCTCTGATATGCCTGGTAGCCTTACGGTGTGCTGCTTTATGATGTAAACTATGCATGGTTCTGGTATATTAGATACTAGCAGCCATCAGCAAGACAGATGGCTGTCAGTGTATCTCAGCTGGTCAGCCCTGATGCAGGTGGTGCTAGGAGGCTGAGGGGTTTGGCTATAATGGATAGACAAAACAGAGGCGAATGGTAGGGATGAAGGGTAGGGTATTGAGGCTAAGGAGAAATAACGTTAACAGTTTTTGAGTGATATAGATTGATAACAGAATTGTGTTGGGTACACTGATAGTGCCCACTAAACTGTAAGGAGAACGACACATAAAAAGTCAAGGATTGATGATGAGTAGTTCAGAGAATGCTCACATCAACTTCACTCTTGCTAATGTATTTGCTTCATATCAATGATGCTGGTGGACAGTATAAGGCCAGCTTCATATTGTTTTTCTTTGTGATAAGGTATATTCATGCAAATATTTGAGAAATGTGCGCTAACTTCATCACAGCTTTAACCCTTTATGATATTAGACTGGAGAGTCACTTGGGCGCTTATTGATTTAAATTTAAATTTTTCCCACAATATTCATAAAAGCCCTTATTTGCAAGGGTGCAGGGGGTAGTGTGTGAGAGGGCTTACTGGAGCAGTGGAAATGCTTCCTGTAATAATGTTAACTCATGCATGACAGGCATCTCAGAATTACGTAGGAGTTTACCCCATGCTAGTATGACTTAGAGAGGCTTGTGATAGATCATGGCTCCTGATTCCATTAGAACAACACACCCATGTCATGCTAGACTAAGCTTGTAAGCTGGGAGGCATAAAAAGCAATCAACTTAGTTCAACATTTATGATTTTATACAGGAACTCCTACATCCTCATGGATTAAGTACATGCTGGCGATGATTAAATAGAGAAAAGGTAAGAAAAAGGACCTTTTGCTTAAAATCTTAGGAGTGGTGAATGGTCATGTTACTAAGATCAATAATACCCGCTATACATTATACCATGCCATGATGCATATCTCTTCATTGATCTTTAGCTAATACATTTCCTACATTCCCTCAAAGTGCATTATAGATTTTCCCACATATTTATGACTCATAGGCAGACCCAAGGCAGCCATCATGCTTACCCACTACCCTCAGCTCTCCCACTATGAATATCTTAGGCAAAGAATTACAAGAATGTATGGTTAAGGTTGCCAGACTGTATTCAGGAAAAACTGATTCAAACTAAATTTGTTCTATTCATTTCACCTCTGATAAAATGTTATTTGTTTATCTATTTCCTATCATTAAAGCTAAAGCTACTTCAGCATAGGCCTTGTTAATTCTGTCGTAAAAAAGAAAATCATCCCTGTCTGTCTGAGGAGGTATGAAACACATTTATCCTCTGCCTCAATGCTGAGTGATAGCCTGGAGGGGTGTTGGTGTAATGGGTATATGTCATGTGAGCTGCTCTGTGAGCATTATAGGGTTCTGACCCTGATACCTGAACTGATCTCAATAGTGAGGCCTGCATTATGAGCTGCTCGCCCTTGTCAACACCATAACAGAACTGGATATACTGTGGAAAATGATATATTAATCCATAACACATTAAACCCTAAAGGAACAGAGACCACTACTGAAGGAGTCGATTTGACTGAATGCAACTGGCCTTGGGGATTGTAATTTGATTACCCTGTCAACTTCAAAAATCCACATACATAGATAATCTGTTACTTTACCATGGCAATAATTAAGTTTGGGCGACTAAAGCCCTAAGTGACAGTTAACCTACATTCTAATCAAATCACACTCTCTGACCTACATTCTAATCTAATCATGGTATTTACTCTCCAGCCTAATTACATTCTCTCACGTTATGCAGTTTTAATGACCATGAAGTATGTTACCATACCACAATGGACAGGCTAATACAAATACAGAGAACGCTGATAGTACAAGTAATCCTCATGCGTGCTGACTAGGCATTATGTTGAATATATCTAGGTGTGCTATATGTATAGATATAGTTTGATTTCAAACTATTGCATAATATATATTACATTATGACATAGTATCATTAAGTAAAAATAATTATGTAGATGCAAAGATTGGAGAAACAGGCAGTAAAATTTGAGCTTTTAATCCATTGATATGAACTACATCTGCATTAGCAAATTATTACAATCAAATACCAATTTAAGAACAATGAATTGAATTAGTGTTGTTACTTCATCTTCATCTAAATGACGGGTCCATGTGTAGGGGTTAATGACCTATGGGCCTACACACCTCTCTTACCCAACTCACTAACGTGATGAGGAAGGTGCTGTCACATCAGATTCTAATTGCACCCAATATGGCCATCATCACGCCTAGATTTCTAAGCAGTTACATCAACAATTTACCTCAGTGATGAAGCTAAATACACTCCAGCACAAGGGCTTCTGTGCTTCATAAGAACACAATGCACCTTAATGAATCACGTATCCTGCTGTAGTTAAAGCCATTAGTCTAAGTGATTAATCACCTTTCTTCACGGGAGCACTGCGCATGCACTCACATCAGAACAGGGCTAGCCCTCTCCACTAATGCTCTAGTTCCCAAAGATGCCACAAGAGGGCAGGTGAAGGCCATTTCCATCATGGCTGCTCTCACCCAGCGACAGCTCCCCATACTTACTCATGCCCATCCCATAATGGTTCAGGCGGATAAGTCACGTGATCGGCTGCTCAAGGCCACGTGACTGATGGCCTAATCAATGCCTGGATGAAAGAGCCCCCAACGCCCAGTCACTTAGCCACAGGCCTCCCTACATTTCCCCTTCTGGCCAACTGCATAAGGGGGAAAAACACTAAAACTGACTTCGTTAGTTGGTTAGAGATTGGGACATGATATCGAATGGAAGCCAAAAAGAGTGATTTATGTCTAACTGTCTAATAAAGTCAAATTGCTGGGATGAACGTTAAAAATTGTCCACTTTATACCTCCCAGAAAGCATTATATCATCAGTTTTAGACGCCAAGGTGTTAATGAATTAAGTAACAGAAGAAACCAAATTGAATATTTCTTCATAACAACTAGGGGCAGGTTTTTATATAGGTGCATAGCTCTGATCTCTGATCGTGCATGCACAGTTTAGGCAGCTACCACATACAAACAACCGTAGCTTTCAATGACAGAGCCAAATTTGGCTGAGAGTTTGCTTGTAATACACACATAATGATAGCAGCTTAAGTCGCATTAGACCATTATTCGCATGGATGCCTGTAATTTCTTAAGGGTAGAGTATTTTTTTACTTCCATGTGTTAGAAGGTGTTAGGAGGTATCACTAGCAGTAACGGCAGGGTGCAGATTATGATGCATGGTGTACTAAGTGCACTATATTGATTATATGTCAGAGCTGACATTCTAACACCCATGTAGCTAAGACTATGATATAGGGGTTGACAGATATATAATGCTTCCAACAGTATCCATTACATTTTTATACTTAATACTTTTTATACTTAAGTTATCAGTAGTTTGGACTACGAGTACCCTGGTTATTACCACCCTGGTCATAACTTTGCCTTGATATTTTTTTATATTGTTTATTTATCCTGATACCAATAGGCTATGCACAATGCTTGCCTGTATTAATTGATACCAGCCTTAACCGGTCTGGTTCTTTCCACCACTCTTACATAATAATAAATCGATTAGACTACACATGTAGTGTGTCTGTTCAATACTAGGTTAGGTCAGTAATCTGAGTTAGTATGTCTCTTATGAGACTTATTTATCCACTACTGGTCCCCCAGATATAATAAGGAGGTAATACATTCATGTAATCACATCTATTACAGGAAATAAGACAACTATAATTACACAAGAAAAAATTCTTAGGTATACAATATGATTGTAGCTGATGGCTGGTATGGCAGGAACCCCAGTGACAAATGCAGTATGTACTGGATTTAAACAAGCTTAGCCTTTAAAGCCTTATGTATGTGGTTTTTCAATTGGGGGTAGGAGGCAATACTTTTTATATCCCTGTGTGTATCTGACCATAATTTGAAGGTCCTATATTCAACTGATTTTTCATATTTAACTTTAATATTATTTACAGTTTTAAGCACAGGAAAGTCATGAGCTCTGGTTCTGATATTGCGCTGATCAACATACTTCCTTATACCAGTCCTCTTAAAGGTGAGGCCCAACAGCGAGGCCCAACGGAGATCCTCCAGCTTGTTGACACCAGATAATTTATGGAGAGCATCAGTAGAGACTCTATTTTCAGGTTTAATACATACCCTAAGACCCCTATTCTGAACCCTTTGGAGTTTGGTTAGGTTTCCTGCATTAGTAGCTGAATAGATAACATCCCCATAGGTGAAATGTGGTAGTATCATGGATTTGTAAATTTCCAGACTGGCTGCTTCATCTGAGTCAAATCTAACCCTATTTAACAAATATATCTTATATATGATAGCTTTCCTGGTTGTCTCAACATGCTTATTAAAATTAAGGCAGCTATCTATTGTTATACCTAAATATTTGAACTCATTTGTTTTTTGGAGAACAGTATTACCCAATACTAACTTAGGTAGGATAACTCTTTTAAGTTTTTTGGAGGATGATGCAATGGGCATGTATTTAGTCTTTTTTGCATTTATTGTCAGTTTATTTTCTACACACCACTTATGCAAGTTTGCCAGGTCAGCATTCAACATGGGGGTAGCATCCAAATTAACAGGAGAGGAGATATATAAAACAGTGTCATCAGCATATAACTTATATTTAGAATATTGAAGGCAGTTTTCAAGGTCATTTATATATAAGAGAAAAAGGAGGGGGCCTAGGATGGATCCTTGGGGGACTCCACAGGATATATTTCTAGTTTGAGAAAAAATATTATTTGCAATTATATGTTGTGATCTATTCGAAAGATAATTTTTAAACCAATTTGCAGCACTATCAGAAAAACCTAGGAATTTCAATTTGTTTATTAATATTGAGTGATTTATCGTATCAAAGGCTTTGGAGAAGTCTATAAAAACAGTATGAGTTATATTGTTATTATTTATTGCTTTATAAATATCATCTGTGAAATCAGCTATTGCTTGAATGGTAGAGTGGTTTTGCCTGAAGCCAGATTGGTGTTCTGTCAGAATATTATTTTCATTAAGGTAGGTACTTGTTTGATTGTGAATAATTCTTTCAAGGAGTTTGCCAGGTAAAGGAAGAGTAG
Source organism: Harmothoe impar (assembly GCA_947462335.1). Classification (NCBI taxonomy): domain Eukaryota; kingdom Metazoa; phylum Annelida; class Polychaeta; order Phyllodocida; family Polynoidae; genus Harmothoe; species Harmothoe impar. The sequence goes on from OX381716.1 coordinate 55,344,292, forward strand.
AGATTGGCCTAAGATTATTTACATCTTGTGTGTTTCCATCTTTTTGGAGGGGGATAACTGTAGCAACTTTCCATTTATCGGGGATTAAATTGGAAATTAAGGAGGAATTTATTATGTGTAGGAGCTGTGTAGAGAGTATCATAAAGGCATCTTTAAGCACTGAGGATTTAATATTAGACACAGCGGAGGATTTGCTGGGGTTTATTTTCATGATACTTTTTTCAAGTACATCTAGTGTTATAGGCTGGAGTTCGAATTGCTGAGGTAGCTGGGTGGGTGGTGGTGTCCAAGGGGAGACATAGTTTTCTGCCAGTTTGGGGCCTATCTCTACAAAGTAATCATTAATGAAATCTGCTGTCTTTTCAGAGGGTACCTTTTCCTTAGTTTCTTGGTTAACTAAAATAAAACTATTTTCTTGGGTTTTGGGCTTAAATAAATTATTTATGGTTTGCCAGTATTTTTTGGAATCATCTTTGTGTTCTTCAAGTAAATCTAAATAATATTTTCTTTTTTCTTGCTTTACTAAAACTTTAGCTCTATTTCTATGGTAGACTGCTATTCGCCAATCATCAATATTATGGGTTCTTTTGGCTTTTTTCATTAGGCTATTTTTTTCACTAAGGTACTCAATGAGCTCGTCAGATATCCAAGGGGCCCTTTTCCTGCCGAAGTGAAAGGTTTTTATAGGGCATTTTGCATCCAAATATTCATTAATACTTTTCTCAAAAATGTCCCAGGCTAGTCCCGGATCCGGTTCATTAAGGAGGATTTCCCAACTTTTATCAAGTAGGAATTTTTTCATATCAGGGTAACTATATTTCCGGTAGGTTCTACCAGTAAATGTAGTTGGCTCTGGTTTTTCCACATAATTTAGGCGAGTTACATATACTAGGTTGTGATCAGCTACGCCTACATGTATATTTCCCTGGGAGTGGATTGCCATAGAATTAGTAAAAATTAAATCAATCATTGATTGTGTATCAGGTGTTATCCTTGTGTGACCTTTTACGAACTGTTTGCAACCTATAGTTTTCATAAGCTCCAACAGGGATTCCTTTGGGGATGGCCTACCCCCTTGTGCTGGTGGTTTATTTGCTTTTGACAAATCAATATTCATGTCCCCTAAGAAGTATAATTCTTTTAACCTAAATCTGCCTAGGACATCTATTTTGGCAGCCAATTTGTCAATAAATTTATAGGGATCCCCATCTGGTGGCCTATATAAATTGGCTATAACAATATCTTTCATCTTATCGTCACTCACATATAGCCATTGTAGTTCTATGTCTTCATCACTGATATTTAGGTGAGCAAGCTCAGTATCAGACGCTGTGACCCCTACACTAATATAATAACCCACCCCACCCGCAGTCTTAACCTCTCCATTGGGTAGTAATACCTGTCTATCGAGCCTCACCAACCTGTACCCTGGCATATAATATTTACATGAAGGAAGCATATCATTCAGCCAGGTCTCAGACACCGTAGCTATAGTAATGTTAGAATCTAATAAAGCAATCTGCAATTCAGCAAAATTTGCAGGGATACTCCTACAATTTATATGTGCTAAATGGAAGCCCTTTTCCCCCCTCAATGGGTATTCAGGGAGGATACAGGGGTATTAAACTGTACATGGGGTGCCTGCCAAGGCCATGACTGTCAATGATATACGAAAATATAAACGCGAGAAAATGAATGAGAAACCTCTCATAACCATGTTTCATACGGTACCATCCATTAAGGCTAATACCCTTGAGGTTGCCTAGATGGATCATAACGCTCATAGCAAGGAGTTTTCCACACGCAATTTGCATTGTCTATCTCGAGAAAGCAGAGAAGAGGGGTAGAAGACCCTTATAAATAAAGTTTAAATTATAAATTAAATCAATACCAAACAAAATCGACAAATTGTACTAAATTATAAAATTATGAAATACATGTTTCACAATTCCTTACGGAATTATGAAGATATACAGCAAGTAACTGGTGATTTACAATCAAAAATAATAGTGACAATTAGTTTACTAAACTTAACTATGAGTCCAACCCAAAATAGGATTATATCAAGTGCTTCCATATAAGCACATACGGTACAATATGTGTACGTCAAGTAGATTATGGCAGTGTCTCTGTGAAATTCATATTGGATTATATGCGTGTAAGCATGTAATTAAAAATGTATGGTCCATGTGTATCGGTCTAGTTAATTAAATTATGAGAAGTATAATAATATGATAACTGTCTTTAGTGAAAAGATAAGGATTTGCCTAGGTAATTACTATAGAAAATATATATATCCTACCATGCCGGGTGGGTGGTCAAGCAATAACCTATGGGAGAGGATAACTAGCACTAGCAGGGTTTCATGCCACACAATTCACCTTGAGAGTACTAGTCCTATATGGATAACTTAATTTCCTTAAAATAATCTAATTAATATTAATTTATAATATGTAATTATAATTACTATGAGTGAGGTTTAGCATGGTAGGACATATTAATGCAGTTTGCATTGCACTTGGAGCTGTAAGTCATTCACCCCGAGGTGTCAGGAAAATAATACGGGTGGGGGTGGTGAGGATTGGTGTAGAGACGACTGTTTGCAATAATAGCTTTGGCAATCAACTTCCCCCAGCTATCCTTGAGAAGGGCGTTGGGGTGAAGTCCGTCGTATAAGTTCACATATTTATCGTGGAGCCCACCACCCTGGAGGTGATGGATCGTATTTTGAAGCCACGGTCCATTGAGTCTATCATCCTTATTCATGGATATAATGGCTTGATTTATATACTTGATGGACGACTCCATGATATTTTGCTGGTACACACTAAGACCTATAGTGTGATTATGTTTGTCGATTGACGATCCAACCAGTTGCGCAATAGCAACATCCAAACCAATTGAGTGAAGTATGGCCCGGGCTTTGTCATAACTAGTAGTCAGGCAGTCAACCAGGTGACCAATATCATCGTAGGCTAGCGAGATGTTTCCATTGATATGCTTGTTGGTGAGGTTATTAGCTCCACACACTAGTATAGCTGTATCATAATTACCACTTATTAAGTCATTCATAAAGAACTCAACAACAGACGTGATAGTGGTACCAGATTCAGCCTTGACTTGCACTTCAATAGAGCAGTCGTCAGGTAGTGAAAACTCCATAATTGAGCTGCAAATTCTGCTCTGCAGGTTGTGGCCGCGGCTGTTGGCAAGAACAACCACCTTATATGACATCCTGTGGGAACTGGAGTTTGAGCGCCTCTCTAACCTTGACTAATATCTTGCCCGTCTCGTTCTGACCCTTTGATAAGTCTACACCAATTTTATCCTTGTCTGTGAGACTATAACCACATCCATGTGTTTTACATGTAGTAGCCTCCCAGATTGGTCTGTCGCCTGTTTTCATTAGTACAATACGACATCGCCTATCTTGGGAGAATTTCTCAGTGCAAATGTCTTCCAAGGTGGCTAGGCTAATTGGTGCCCATTGGGGGTCATCTTGAAGTTCTGCGGCATATTTCTTCATTTCGTACGGGCTGGTCAACCCCATCAACTTTTTGGCTAGGCCTAACCGCCCACAGGTGAGAGCCGCAGTGCGTGTGTATGCTTGCTCGGCGCAGTTATATGTTACGTCATCATATTTGAACTGCACCGGGTAGAAATTACTAAGTGGGCTGTGGTGACCTTGGAAGGCAAAGCCAGTAGTGAGGGAGGGGGTTTTGATGTTTATCATGCGGAAGCGATCAGGTACATAGCAGAGGTCAGCATGTTTGAACTTACGCTCAGGCGTGACGAGTGTGTGGTTTTTAACCTTGGCTTCTTTACCAGCCAGACTCATAACTGCAGCGGTTGTACGGAGGTCTCTGAGCTTAGCGTCATCTACCAATGTGTTATCGTCCACCACAGACACTCCAGTCCATTGAATCAGATGTTTGAGCCCCCTCAGTTTTGAATAAACCATACCTCTATGCCTTTTGAGTGTAAACTCCACTAGTACCGGTCTGTGCCCTTTCACAGGGTCGTACCTCCCGCCCAACCTATATACACCATCGATACAGTCTGGAGATATGTCAATCTGAAGATCCTTCAGTAAGTTGGTTATGGCTAGTCTAGCATCACTATAACGCTGTTCATCTAACCCTTTGAAAATAAGGTTGTACCTTCTCACCCTACTCTCCAAGTCATCACATCTTTGTTCGAGACGAGCCTCTCTTTCTCTACTGGCGTCAATTTGTGCTCGAAAATCAATATGGCTGCTTTCAAGTACATCGATACGACCAGCATGACTCTCGACTTTTTTGAAATCACCCTGAATGGTTGTAATTTTTGTTGAGAGGTCTGCCACATTGGTATTTATAGGTTTGATTAATTCATCCAGTTTAAGGAACAGGGCCTGCTGAGATTCTTCAAGCTCTTCCTTTGTTACAGAAGTGGGCGGCATGTCTTACGTGGGGCTGTGGGCGACGAAGGGGGTAGGTTACCTGTATGGCTACTCCGATAGCCGGTGGTAAGGAAAATCCAGTGATATGAGGCCACCATAACGACCACTTTTGTCTTCTTTATGGGGCCCACATAAAAAGGCGTCAAACTTCTAAACAGAACAACAACTTGATTGTTTTTAGAATGAAAATTCCCAAGTGCCACCTCGCACTTACTGTAATATCCTGCTATCAGTTTGGCATGCTCTGTCGTTCACTATTGCTCGGGTAACATGGATCTATAAATTTATATTATATCATAATTTTCCAGGAGACATGTAGATGGCTTATGACCTCAAGTTAACCATTATGAAGAGAGGATCCTGTCTTAGATAGGGATGTACTGGAAGTGGGACCCCACTCTTTATGCCTCATGGTATTTGCTGCCTTCTAGTTTTACCAGGTTGTGCTCTTCTTAAGAAAATAACAACCACCATTGTGTGCCCTCAAGGGCCTCAAGTTGGTGGCACAGTTGGCTTATTGACTCATCACTGGCACCCAACAGTCCTTAAAGACCTATCCCACCATCTATAGACAAGCAGCATCATGCAATTACAACATCCCTGTGCCATAGGAAAGTCATATGCAGAAGGCTACATATATCAGAAATCCTGCATGTGTCAATCCTATGATGAAAACCATGCAGCACAAATACTGAATGTAATTTGCCAAGCCTTCATATTACTGTGTGGATCTATCATTTCTGAGTGGGGTGGCTATAGGGAAGAGTGAATGCAGGAGTAGGCTAACAGCAGGGGGGGAGAGGCTGATGTAGTGAAATAGGAAGAAGACATGCCTATAAGGGTATATGAATAGAGTAGATGACACAAGTACAGGATAGTACCTACAACATCCAAACATGTTGTGGAAATAGCCAGATGGTCACTCTCTGATTGAATATGGATGATATATGAATAAGGTATTCCCTTTCGTTTCTGGATGGTATGATACTCAACAGTTTCACTTAACCTTCATTAAATGCATACTAGGTGTATATTTAAAACATATTTCCAAATCATAAAAATTGTGAATAGTTACATGTCGGAAAAATTGATTTCAGGATTCTATTGCTTTCATAGAGACCACACCAAAATATGTATAGTTTGCAGTCTTAAGTAGATTTTCAAACTTAAAATGTTATGGACACAGATTATCCATAATGAAGCTCTAAACATAGGGGTTTATATTAATGTATACATACATATACAATAAGAATGCCTCTTTGTATTTCTGGTCAGTTTGCATGAATCAGCACCAATAAAATGAGCCTACTACCTATGTCAAGACAAAATGTGTGGCTGTCTGTAGATATTTATTGATAAGGTGTGCTTTGGATAATAAATAGGCAAAATATGAGAATCTAAATCACATCGCAGGTAAATTTTGATGTAAATTGTAAAAGTGATAATCTGCGATGTTCATCAAATAAACCAATTTAAGTCATTTCTGTTAATTTTTTGCATCAATCCTTCATCTATATTAAAGTTAACATAATAATCAAAACAAAAACCTAATGAACTGAATTTTCACTAAAATCATATTTTTAACCTTTTGACCTGATTATCTCTGGTCCAGGATATGCAAGATGTGACTGATTGGGTGAAAACGCATCACAATTGTGTGTATTACAATTTGTTACCTTCATTATGATATTAGCAAAAGCTTAGAGATGCTCACAGAAAAAAAATTCCTTTCACTCAACAATCTGCTTTGCTATGCGGTTCAATCATGAGAAATATGGCCATGTTTTAGATTTGTTTCGTCCTGGCTTTCTCTCTAATGTACAAATAACATGCAGTCGGAAGTATTTGTTGTTACCTATGATGTTTAATTCCACTATTTGTAGGGCAGCTGATTCTAGTTAAATCTGTACATGATCATGGACTTTTAGTGCATTAGGACCACCACATATATAGATCTGACGGATGAGGTAGGCATGAAGGTAGAAAATGAAAGAAGCCAGATTATCGAGTGGGGATGGACAATGTGGGAACACTAATGATGGGGAGTAGAATGGAAAAAGCTGGGGAGTACAAAGGCTGAGAAAATGAAAGAGCCATAATGAAGACATTGCAGTAGACAGACATAAGAAGGAGCTTGTTGGCAACCATCATACTCCTTTAACACTAACCTTGCTCAGATCTTGACATAGTATGGGAATTCCCTGATGGTTGCTGTTTTATCAAATAGAGGATCGACAAAGGGAAAAAGGAAATATACCAGACCTGATATGAAAGGGCCTGAAAGGATCCTGAAGACTGCACAGCAACAGAGCCAGGTCCAGTTTGCAAAAGGCAGTTAAAGTTCAGTTTACTGTAGATCTTTACACGTTATGTTATATAAATTTTGTGACATGTATAATGAATTATTAAAACATGTGAGTACTAAAGTGTATCTGCATACATGAATATACAGATACACCAATGCATTATGATGATCGCGCTAACCTTTTCTAATGCAGCAGGTGTTATGAGCCCAGACATGATCATAAAAAGATATACAAAAGGACACAGGGGAAATATGGTTGCCTGTTGGGTAGTCCCTGTGCATGCCAAGGTGCTTACATCAAACTAGTGGAAAGACCTCTCGAGGTGGCAACATACAATCAAAGGGCAATATTCCGATGGAGGATAATCCAGGGTGGTCATAGCCGGCATTGAGAGGGTGAGGGCACTATTCCCTTCCCAAATGGGAAATAAATGTAGCTAAAGGGTCCTGCCTTCCAAATAAAGTGAGATGAGAATGATATAACATATACTATAACGGAAGTAAGGAAATGTTGTCAGAGGGCACATCAGTGGGATAAGGAGGGATGGTGCATCGTCAGTTAGGGATAGTACATAGTAATGTGGAGGTGGGGATGGGGGAGTGAGAACTGGAGTAATGTTTATTCGAAAAGACATGCGGAAGCCCCAACTATATGTTCCCATTCTCCTGGTGTATTACACACACCCTGGTTCTTGTGCCTGTCCTACAGACATGTGTATGTTGTTTGACTACCCACCCTCTTTCTAATGATAAAAGCTATATAAATATTATATCTATAGCCAAGTCCCGCATTTACATGTAACTGGTAAATGTTAGTACTATATTATGTAGTACTATTCTTTTCTCTGTTTTTTTATACAGCGATGGTTGCATTGTCACAGTTACTGTATAAATGCTCCAAATGCCCTTTGTACCATACATTTGTCTACACTATTATTTTTTTCTAGTTGTGTTATCATCTTCTAGAATGACTTTTTCTCTTTAAAAGCGTCCTCCTGCACTATATTTTTGAAGCCCACCATATGTATTTGAGTTACTATCCAATATCTACTCGCCTTTGTCTCCCAGGTTTTTCTTCCCTCCATTTCTTTCAATTTCATCAATTCAACAAAGCTGACACCACTTTACTTCTGATAACCATCCACCTACCTATGCTCCCACATCCCTAGTCTCAACTCCTCTTCACAGGTTTATCCCTCGCCCCCTTTCTCAGATATTCTGTGGTGCCTTGCTGGCATTGGTCAGTTAATTCAGTCACATTTGCTTGTATCAATCACACGGGATTATACGGCAGACTGGATAACATAGTCGGAAGTGGGCAAGGTTTTAGCTACCAGGTTAGAATGCTACTCAATAGAGCTATTACTTTAGGGTGGAAGAGGTGTTCTCCTTCTTTCCCTGATTTAGGATGTTACCTTTATGGCCAGATAGTAGCCAGGCAGGATTTGATACACAATGAAATTGTATCTGGATGCACCAATGCAGGTTTAGCAAATAGTTCACTGCATTGCAATGCATTCGATGATATATTTATAGCTTTGGGAGAGATATGATTCCTGGAAATGATTTACAAAACTTACATGCAGTAGTACAACCCACTAGAAGAACTGATTCCATTATATATATGGAATCATTATGAGAACTCATCATCAATTTTCAGAGCGACAATTAGTCTGATTAAGATAAACGTAATGTGAGAGATAATCAAAACTTGTAATAGATTGAGCTATTTCTAATTAAATCCACTATTTGAAAGTAGTTGGGTTCAGGAATTACTTTAGCAACAAGATAACTCCTCTCTGTTACTCGACTGTTTTCATACTCCTCTTGGTAGATATGGCAGACCATTACTTGACAGTATCTTCCTGTAGGGAATTCAGCAGGGCCAACTTAGTGCAATGGTGGCCTAATCCAGGCCTCGCACCCCAATGAAAGTGATCAACGCCCGGCAGCATCATATGCCAGCCTAGTTTTGAATATCAATCAAATGTTGCCAAAATGTAATCTGGGTAATGAGAGGAAGGAGGCAAAAGGGAAGTGGAAGTAATGGGTGTGGGGATTGGCAGGAAAGCTTTCAGGTCTCAAAATGATAAATGGCCTGCACAGGTCTTAAACTTGGCAGTTTGTTGTCTGCTTCATTTCACTTTTTTCCTACAATTGTTAAGAAACTCACCACAAGAACCCAGGTAGTGTTTGTACTCTTTGGTTCAAATGTGTCTCAATGAAGCAGTGTAGTTGCTTTGCCCCCCTACTTCCAATGCCATAGATTTATTGAAGGTAAGCGGAAGCCATGTGAATGGGGTTCTCTCATTACAGACCTTAAGCTAGATGCAGGCAGGGGATGCTGGGGTCCAGACTCATCCATCAGGTTGCCATGTAAACATCTTGAGCATTGGCAAAGTACCCCAGTCACGTGACCTGCAAGGCCTCCAATGGTTTTGAGGAAGGATGTGTTGAGGGAATCTGGAGGCAAGCAAGTGGGCAGATTCTGTGCAGACCACATAATAACTCACTATAGTATATGGTCATATAGTCATAATCCCTTGGGGATTTCAAAAATTGTCTTTCTCATTCCGAATGTTCTAATGTCACAATTGGTCTTTGTATCTTCCTCTCTCTTTGTATAATATCCCCTTTTTTATGACGTTGTTTTTCTTTATCACTTTTACTGCTTCTAGCTGCCAGTCACTGCTATTGATACTGGCTTTGCAGTAGAAGAAATAAACTCTGTAGATTATTGCTTACTAAACTAATTAACCAATATCACTCTACAATGCATTTACAATGCACTCATCAGTTGCTCACCCCTGCCCCATCCTTATGTAACACTGATTGAAGCCTTTTGTTTTATCATTCCCACGCTCACCACTCACTGATAAAAATGTAGAAATAATCTCTGGGGATCACTATGAGGGACTGTAGGATAAAATGCAGGTGTTTTTTTACTAGTGGCTTGTATAAGTTCCAGTCCTGCAGTCATTTAGGAAGTTCTACCAGCACTTGCCTGGACCTTTTTTGCCGTCTTTCTTTTAGTTTCAAATATGAAAGAATATTAGATAAGTGTACCATGGCCTGTATGCTGCTGCTTAGGTGCAAACATAATTAATCAATCGGGATTAAGTCAGGACTGCCTGCAAGCAAGGGATAGGCTGAGTGTGTGTGTAAGTGGGTTGACTGAGATGGTACAGAGGAATGGATGAACGGTCTGCATATAGATTGTGCTCAAGTTGTTGTGATATTTTCTCAATATGTAACATTACATAATTGCATTGTACATATCAACCTATAGCTTACTTAATTGTATGTTTTCCATGAACTTTAAATGTACACATCTATGATAAACATATGAAGAGTTTGGATGCAAAATGACATATCTCCATTCAAAAATGGAGCATATATTGGTTTTTGGAAAGCCACCCTGGGGTCAATTATAGTATTTTGGTAACAGAGTGTATCCTTCACAGGACCTAATGATATGAAAAAGAGTAAATTTTGTAAGAAAAATGTTTGAGGATTACATCTGACCATCCCTAACCCAGATTTTTGTTAGATTTTTGTCTCTTCTTAAAAACTGGCGCTTATGTCATTTTGCATCCAAATTCTTCATATAAACCTTTCATTGTAAATTTGATTATTTACTATAAGCAATCATCTAAATGATGTCTAAATGATGTCTCAGTCACAAGGTTTTAAAATGGTATCAATCTATACCGGGAACCGTTTCTCTGATATGCCTGGTAGCCTCACGGTGTGCTGCTTTATGATGTAAACTATGCATGGTTCTGGTATATTAGATACTAGCAGCCATCAGCAAGACAGATGGCTGTCAGTGTATCTCAGCTGGTCAGCCTTGATGCAGGTGGTGCTAGGAGGCTGAGGGGTTTGGCTATAATGGATAGACAAAACAGAGGCGAATGGTAGGGATGAAGGGTAGGGTATTGAGGCTAAGGAGAAATAATGTTAACAGTGATTGAGTGATATAGATTGATGACAGAATTGTGTTGGGTACATGATAGTGCCCACTGAACTGTAAGGAGAACGATACATGAAAAGTCAAGGATTGATGATGTGTGGTTCAGAGAATGCTCACATCAACTACACCCTTGCTAATGCATTTGCTTCATATCAATGATGCTGGTGGACAGTATAAGGCACGCTTCAGCTTGTTTTTCTTTGTGACATGGTATATTCATCCAAATATTTGAGAAATGTGCATTAACTTCATCACAGCTTTAACCCTTTATGATATTAGACTGGAGAGTCACTTGGGCACTTATTGATTTAAATTTAAATTTTTCCCACAATATTCATAAAAGCCCTTATTTGCAAGGGTGCAGGGGGTAATGTGTAAGAGGGCTTACTGGAGCAGTGGAAATGCTTCCTGTAATAATGTTAACTCATGCATGACAGGCATCTCAGAATTACGTAGGAGTTTACCCCATGCTAGTATGACTTAGAGAGGCTTGTGATAGATCATGGCTCCTGATTCCATTAGAACAACACACCCATGTCATGCTAGACTAACCTTGTAAGCTGGGAGGCATAAATAGCATAGATCCACATTCATGATTTTATACAGGAACTCCTACATCCTCTTGGATTATATGCATGCTGGCGATGATTGAATAGAGAAATGGTAAGAAAAAGGACCTTTTACTTAAAATCTTAGGAGTGGTGAATGGTCATGTTACTAAGATCAATAATACATGCACCCTCTATACATTATACCATGCCATGATGCATATCTCTTCATTGATCTTTAGCTAATACATTTCCTACATTGCTCCTCAAAGTGCATTATAGATTTTCCCACATATTTATGACTCATAGGCAGACCCAAGGCAGTATCTTCAGCAGCCATCATGCTTACCCACTACCCTCAGCTTTTCCACTATGAATATCTTAGGCAAAGAATTACAAGAATGTATGGTTAAGTTTGCCAGACTGTATTCAGGAAAAACTGATTCAAACTAAATTTTTCCTATTCGTTTTACCTCTGATAAAATGTTATTTGTTTTCTTTATTTTCTATCATTAAAGCTAAAGCTACTTCAGCATAGGCCTTGTTAATTCTGTCGTAAAAAAGCAATTCATCCCTGTCTGTCTGAGGAGGTATGAAACACATTTACCCTCTGCCTCAATGCTGAGTGTTAGCCTGGAGGGGTGTTGGTGTAATGGGTCTATGTCATGTGAGCTGCTCTGTGAGCATTATAGGGTTCTGACCCTGAAACCTGAACTGATCTCAATAGTGAGGCCTGCATTATGAGCTGCTCACCATTGTCAACACCAAAACAGAACTGAATAGCCGGTGGAAAATGATATACTAATCTATAACACATTAAACCCTAAAGGAACAGAGACCACTACAGAAGGAGCCGATTTGACTGAGTGCAACTGCCCTCGGGGATTGTAATTTGATTACCCTGTCAACTTTGAAAATCCACATACATAGATAATCTGTTACTTTACCATGGCAATAATTAAGTTTGGGCGACTAAAGCCCCAAGTGACAGTTAACCTACATTCTAATCAAATCACACTCTCTGACCTACATTCTAATCTAATCATGGTATTTACTCTCCAGCCTAATTACATTCTCTCACATTATGCAGTTTTAATGACCATAAAGTTTGCTACCATACCACAATGGACAGGCTAATACAAATACAGAGAACACTGATAGTACAAGTAATCCTCATGAATGCTGACTAGGCATTATGTTGACTATATCTAGCTGCACTATATGTATGAATGTGGTTTGATTTTAAACTAGCGCATAATATATATCACATAATGACATGGTATCATTTAAGTAGAAATAATTATGCAGATGCAAAGATTGGAGAAACAGGCAGTAAAAATTGAGTTTTAAACCCATTGATATGAACTACCTCTGCATTTGCAAATAATTCCAATTGATTAACAATGAATTAAATCAGTGTTGTTACTTCATCTTTATTTAAGTGATGGCTCCATGTGTAGGGGTTAATGACCTATGGTCCTGCAAACCTCTCTAACCCAACTCACTAACGTGATGAGGAAGCTCCTGTCACATCACACTCTAATTGCGGCCAATGTGGCCATCGTCACACGTAGACTTCCAAGCAGTTACATCAACAATTTACCTCAGTGATGAAGCTAAATACACTCCAGCACAAGGGCTTCTGTGCTTCATAAGAACACAATACGCCTTAATGAATCACGTATCCTGCTGTAGTTAAAGCCATTAGTCTAAGTGATTAATCACCTTTCTTCACGGGAGCACTGCGCATGCGCTCACATCAGAACAGGGCTAGCCCTCTCACCTAATGCTCTAGTTCCCGAAGACGCCACAAGAGGGCAGGCGAGGGCCATTTCCATCATGGCTGCTCTCAACCAGCGACAACTCCCCATACTAACTCATGCCCATCCCATAATGGTTCAGGCGGATAAGTCACGTGATCGGCTGCTCAAGGCCAAGTGACTGATGGCTTAATCAATGCCTGGATGAAAGAGCCCCCAACGCCCAGTCACTTAGCCACAGGCCTCCCTACATTTCCCCAACTGCATAAGGGGGAAAACACTAAAACTAGTTGGTTAGAGATTGGGACATGATATTGAATGGAAGCCAAAAAGAGTGATTTGTGTCTAACTGTCTAATAAAGTCTAATTGCTGGGATGAAAGTGAAAAATAGTCCACTTCATACCTCCAAGAAAGCATTATATCAACACTTTAGAAGCCAAGGTGTTAATGCATTAAGTAACAGCATAGACCAAATAGAATATTTCTTCATAATAACAAGGGATGGGTTTTTATATGAGCGTAGCCATAATGTCTCTGATCATGCATGTAGAGTTTAGGTAGGTACCACATACCAACAACTGTAGCTTCCAATGACAGAGACAAATTTGGCTGAGAGTTTGCTTGTAATATACACAGACCCATAGCAGCTTAAGTCCCATTAGACCATTATTCGCATGGATGCCTGTAATTTCTTGAGGGTACAACATTTTTTTACTTCCATGTGTTAGAAGGTGTTATGAGGTATCACTAGCAGTAAAGGCATGCTGCAGATTATGATGCATGGTGTACTAAGTGCACTATATTGATTATATGTCAGAGCTGACGTAGGGGGTGACAGATATGTACCAGCAGTATCAATTGCATTTTTACACTTAAGTTATCAGTAGAAATTCTCCCAATAAAATTAGGATATTAGTAATCACATGTTTCTACAGCAAATTCATGGAAGCTTTGGGAACCGTTAATAATGACTAGTGAGAGCAAGATTACATCAAACCTTATTATTTTTTCCATTAAAATAACACTTTTTCTTTAAGGCAGTACATTGTTAAACTACTTCGGGAACTTTAGATATAGACCTAAGAATCCATAGTTCCCTCAAGTTGCCTTTACATAATCTTGATTAGCTATCAGAACGTTGGACTCTGAGTTGCCTGGTTATAATCACCCTGGTCATAACTTTGCCTTGATATGAGTGCACCCCTATACCTCAGCCTTATCGGTGCACCACCCCTATCACACTAACTCTCAGACTAATGTCCTCAGGGCCAGAAGGCAGGCCACCATAACGACCACTTTCATCTTCTTTATGAGACCCACATAAAAAGGCGTCAAACTTCTGTACAGACCCCTTATAGATCAAACACTGCACTGATATCATGAGAGAGGGGTTGAAGTAGGGGACCATAATACAGGCTTACAGGTATGGGCAATGTGTATGAGATGTGGGGCTTGCCTCCAACAGCTTGACGTGCCTTTTCATGGTGTTTTCAATGCTCAAACATGATTTAATAATTTGCAGGACATAACGGGTAATCTGCATGTCTCCTTGAAAGTGCTCATGTTTCCACACATAGTCTACTTTGATATCCGAGCACTAAGTGGGCTTCTATTGAATATGAATGTATTCACTGGATGTAATTATAACTTTATACGCTAAGTGCCAAGTATGTTCATGTCTCTATTAAACCCCTTATGCTTACGGTGTCATCAAAAATGAATATTCAACTTTATGGATTCATATATATTGTAACTTGTTGATGCGTTTATGTGACATACTTTAAATGCAATCATGCGTTGTTATTTCGACAATGCGTTGACACATGTCTCATACAACTCTATACATAGTTGTTTCCCACTGCATTTCATGACCATGCCAACAGAAACAAACTTAACAGGAACACGTCTAGATTTCTTAGCGTTTTAATGACATTTGTTGGCATATCATGCCTACCTCTAAAGGGTGGGCATGATATATCAATGAATCCAGAGCTAGCGAGTCCCTCTTTAGCGCTGCTTCAGTGAAGGGCATCTTCAGGGCAAATTAATCTTAAGGCATTGTATATGGCAAGCCCTTTGGGTAAAGTGGAAATAAACTGAAATAAACTTGGTTTGTTTCAACTTTACCAAAAAGGCTTGCCATAATCGTGCCGTCCTTACACGGTTAAGGACAACCTCAGATCCAATTTCCACAGTACTATTTCCCTGTTAATCTAAAAGTGTGTGGAGGACAGCTGTTGATTCACCCCATTAATCATTTATTTCTCATTTTTCCATTTCAGATAATGTGACCACAGTGGAGCACGTGAGCATGCCCGCACCGACGTTAGAGGTCTCCACCGTCAATAACCATCACGGTAAGGTTTCACTGTGTTTTTGTCTAATTCTGTTGAATTCCCATGTCAGAGAGTGTAACAGTCTGTGATTAGACAAGGTGCCACCCACCAAGGTCAACTACTTCTCTGTGTGGATATGGCCATGGTCACCCATCGGTGGATAATATATCTAAATAATATATGATGTTCGATTTGAGTCTAGAGCAAGAATCTACCAGGAAAGTGATGCTTGTGCTAGAGATTTGAACCACACAAAGAGGCCTCCTTAGCTGTCGCTCTGCTGCAGCATGGCGGTGTATTAGAGTGGTTGTGCATTATAATGAGTTTGGTTATCTGGCTATAGGCATGGCTGTTACAGTAATTCAGACGTGAGAATGGTTGAGAATATTGCCAAGCAAATCAATGTGATCATGTTACCCAATGGGTGCAGCGGTTAAAACAGGTTTACCCAAAGCGTGAGGTGTGTCTACATAACAAGTTCACACTCTAGTACAGATGAGAATTGCTCCATGTCTCATACTATTCCATGGTGTGTCCTTTTGCCACAAGACCTCACCCTACATCGCACATATATAGATATATGGGACTGACAGTTGCCTGAGGGAACAAAGGAAATGGCGTCATTGTATCTTGCATACAGGGCCGTTTGTCGATACTGCCATTGAGCAGCCTCTCTTGCTATGAATGTATTAGTAGTTATACGCCTTGGAAAGGGTTATCATCCGTTGCTGATGCTTTGGACAATTACCCTGCAGCAACTAACTTGTACCTTAACTATCACATGACTGATGATGATAACTAGTAGAAAAAGATTTACACATCGCTACACACAACTCCCCTAATGAACTCCATACCCCATACCTAAATGTAACAAGTTTAGGAGAAAGCAGTGGAGAATATAATAGCAATACTCAAGTCGATTAACACTTTACCACAGAAACTGGGTGAGCGGTTTCTGAAAGAAACAAATGCAAGCGCATGCTATGTGCTCAGTATATTACCACGCAAAATGTGTTAGTCCTAATTGAATCCTCAAGATGCTGCATAAAAAAAGACCGAGTGCCTGCATTGAAACATGAATTTATGAAAACCTTTCGTGATTTTCGGATTATTGCGAAGCGTGTCGCTTTATTATTGACTATTCACTGCCCTTACCATATTGACGTGATACCTAGGGGGTTGTCTGTGGGATTTCCTTCAATAAGACCCGTTATAAGTACACAGACGTGTAGTGCCGTCACTCCCCGCTAGGTGGAGCCTGGCGCAGTGATCACGTGACATTACAGTCCCACTGTAGGACACGTGACCAGGTCGGAAATGGACCTGAATTGATCTGTCGTCTTGCCGCGTTATGGACGTGTGTATGACGTGTATGACGTGTGTATGACGTGACGACAGCTGTCAATACAGATGGAGTTCCCATACCTACCAAGGCCTTCATTTTCACCCTGTTTCGTACTTCCCATGCAATAGCTTCCAAAGTCTCTTCCACCCTTTCACCCTCCCACCATCTTTCCCTCCAGCCCTACCCCGTATTTCCATCCCTGAATCCCTCCACCATCTCTCCACCTTCCCATCTAATCATCCCATCATCCCTCCATCCCTCCTGCCCTCTCTCTAACCCTCCCTCACCAAGTGTTTTTCTCCAGTATCTAGCTTCTATCACCCTGAAAAGTGGGCATAATTTATTATGGTAGTATTTTTATCGAGTCATAATAACACATACGAAATAGTGGCATAAGGCCACCCGACCGACCCTATCAAAACAGGGCCGACCCTCCTTTTTTTTATGCAATTTTTTGAAGAAATTTTGAAATTTTGACACTTTTTGGGGTCGATTTTAGGTTTACAAAAATTTTGAATTTTTTTTCCACATTTTTCCACGTTTTTGATATCGCAGAGGGGCTGTAAAAAA
This sequence comes from Harmothoe impar, assembly GCA_947462335.1. Lineage (NCBI taxonomy): Eukaryota > Metazoa > Annelida > Polychaeta > Phyllodocida > Polynoidae > Harmothoe > Harmothoe impar. The sequence goes on from OX381716.1 coordinate 55,361,571, forward strand.
AAAAAAAAAGTAAAAAGAAAAGAAAAGATCCGACCTACCGACCCTAGACTTTCATCCCATGTTACCTGAAACAAAACTTTTTTTTTATTTGGCCTAAAGATATTTAGGACAATATTCATTTTATCCAAACTCACCTTCCCCCTCACCTCCACCATGATAAAATATTGGGTCCACATTGATGCTGAATAGTTGCCCAGTACATGTGGCGTTCCTTCCTCCCTATCTATATTCTTTACCTACCACACAAAGAAATATTGACCAACATGTCGGCCACGTCTCCCCCTGTCATTTATTTCTGCTATCTCCTCGGTGTAGCAGTGCCCCATGTGTTCCTTAAAACGAGAGGCGATCGGCCGAGTGACCCCCAACCAGCCGAGCAGTACGATTTCAGAAAGCCAGACTAGATTTACGTTGGTGTACTGGTCCTTCTATGGTTGGCCGCCCTCTGTGTGTATATGTTACCATGGCTACCGGTCAGATGACCACACTGATATAATTTGGCTACCTATACGACAAGCCTCGTTTAGTTAATATTGTCAGGGCTGGTCAGGACTGACCAACTGACCTTAGACTGGGCTTAGTCTTTCCATTTTAGTCCTTTTGAGTAAGGCGTTAATCACATATGTTGTTTTGCCCCAGTCAATTATGAGTAGCACATGCCTGACCACTATCCCTATGACTAACCTGGGGTAGCCACTTTGGACTAAGGGCTGAGGTACTTACATCTTCTGTGTAGATGTAGCTACGGTAGAAGTAGCATCAGATACTGGTTAGATGGTCTTCTGCTGGCCTTAGATGTTCCCATGCATATCAGTCAGATGGTTAGAGTGGAGTCATGACTAGCAGAATTTCTGACATTCCTACATGATAATGTCTTAAGGGGGGGGGGGGGGGGGGGGGGGGGGTATGTGTGGCTCATGTTTAAATTGGCCATGCAACTAGGTAGGGAAGGGTCTCTCTCTCACTCTCTTACATTAGGTCTATATCTTGACATCTATGGTAGAGATGGAGGTACTGGGAACATTTGAAGACTGCATTCGCTTATGCGAGTTCACGTTAAAAATCTTATCTAGATACATGACTATGTTTTATAAGAACTAAAATACGGTGGGGCATACACTGCACGAGAATGTCTATTTAAGTATACCTTAAATGTCATATTTATTACTTAAATGTCAAATTTAAGTACATTTAAGATAAAACTTAAATGTCAATTTTGACATTTAAGCAGCATTTTGGTGTACTTAAAGCAACACTTTAAGTCGACATTTAAGTAGAATTTAAGTTGATTTAAGATGATTAGATGACATGGCAATGTGGTACTTAAAAGTCATTAAATAACATGTCAAGGTCCAGGTGTCCCTCACAAAAAAATCACATTTAAGTACTTATAATGACCTTTACTGGACATTGCCATTTTCTCTACGTTTTACTTAAATGTCATTAAATTTCGTCATTTCATATATTTGGGTTTTTTATTCAGGGGGTGATTTCATCAGTTTCATCTTTTTATTCAGAGCAGGGGCGCCTCCAGGGGCACAGGGGGAGCCTCCAGGGAGGCCGGGGGAGCCCCCAGGGAGGCCGGGGGAGCCCCCAGGGAGGCCGGGGGAGCCCCCAGGGAGGCCGGGGGAGCCCCCACGAAGGCCGGGGGAGCCCCCAGGGAGGCCGGGGGAGCCCCCAGGGAGGCCGGGGGAGCTCCAGGGAGGCACTGGGAGAGGTCGATCTGCAAATAAAAGTAAAGGAAATTAATCACATGTTTTAGTGGTCGGTTTATACAATACAAATAGAATTCAAATTCATAATTAATGCATAAGGTTGTTCTATTGGTCATCAGTGCAGATGGTCTTCCCCAAGGGGCCAGGTATTGTGGTACATGCATGTACAGTCAGATACCCTAATGCTATTGCATATTATTATATCATTGTATTAAAAGTATAGCTTATTGCATTAACTATGAACAAACATGATAAACACACTGTGTTCATATACTTACTTAGTATTGCTATTGTTTTATACCTACACACCTGTCTTACATACGTCCTGTCCTCACTGTGACCAGCTACTGTATGTTGACCACTTGTTGTGTAACATGCACTCCTGCAGGTAGACATAGCTATGTAGGTCAGTGGTCTCCATGGGAACAACCCCTATATAGTGCATGCTTATCCTGTTAGCATTGTCTTAGTTATAACACCTCCCCGCCCTGAATGGGGTGTGTTTGGCATGTTGGTGGGTGGGTGGGGGGGGGGAGTGGGGGGGGTGGGGAGAGGGGGAGGTGTGAATAGGTAGGGAGGGGGTACCTAGCCAAATTTATGAATTATCTTTATCATTATTAATGAGTTTTCAATGATATCATAATCTAATTCTATACACTGTTAGCATTACAGGCATATTTTTATTTTTTCCCTGTGATGAATAGAACCTATTTCATATGAGACCAGGATGCTATTTGACCAATATTTTAAATACTACCGAATATTACTACAGGTTGTACCCCTCCAGAAGCCTACAAAATAATGTATAATACCGGGGTCAGGGTTCCCTTACCACCCTGATTAGTATCATGGGTTGTAGCCCTCCAGAAGCCTTTAAAATAATGTACAATACCGGGGTCAGGGTCCCCTTACTCCCCTGGTTAGTATCACGGGCTGTAGCCCTCCAGAAACCTTTAAAATAATGTATAATACCGGGGTCAGGGTCCCCCTACCTCCCTGGATAGTATCATGGGTTGTACCCCTCCAGAAACCTTTAACATAATGTATAAAACCGGGGTCAGGGTCCCCTTACCCCCCTGGTTAGTATCATGGGTTGTACCCCTCCAGAAGCCTTTAAAATAATGTATAATACCGGGGTCAGGGTCCCCCTACCTCCCTGGATAGTATCATGGGTTGTACCCCTCCAGAAACCTTTAACATAATGTATAAAACCGGGGTCAGGGTCCCCTTACCCCCCTGGTTAGTATCATGGGTTGTACCCCTCCAGAAGCCTTTAAAATAATGTATAATACCGGGGTCAGGGTCCCCTTACTCCCCTGGTAAGCATCACGGGCTGTAGCCCATAGAAACCTTTAAAATGATGTATAATACCGGGGTCAGGGTCCCCTTACTCCCCTGGTAAGCATCACGGGACGTAGCCCTCCAGAAACCTTTAAAATGATGTATAATACCGGGGTCAGGGTCCCCTTACTCCCCTGGTAAGCATCACGGGATGTAGCCCTCCAGAAACTTATAAAATAATGTATAATACCGGGGTCAGGGTCCCCTTACCTCCCTGGATAGTATCATGGGTTGTAGCCCTCCAGAAACCTTTAAGATAATGTATTAATACTCTCCTCCATGACGTTTCCAATAAATAGAAGGGGAACCACAATTTACAGAATATGCCAAATGTGATTTAAGTTTGCCTTAAATTAACCGGAAATGTCATTTGACATTTCGTGAAGATATAAGTTTGCCTTAAATTTACTGGAAATGTCATTTGACATTTCGGGAAGATTTTAATTTGCCTTAAATTTACCGGAAATGTCATTTGACATTTCCGGAAGATTTAAGTTTGCATTAAATTTTCCGGAAATGTCATTTGACATTTCGGGAAGATTTAAGTTTGTCTTAAATTTACCGGAAATGTCAAATGACATTTCGGAAAAATTTAAGTTTGCCTTAAATTTACCGGAAATGTCAAATGACATTTCCGGTTAATTTAAGATATCTTATATTTCATGGCAAGCTCCAAACGACATTTCCAGGAAATTTCCCGATATTTTGGTACACTTAAATATACTTAAATAGGAATTTTCATGCAGTGATAGTATAGCCTGTTAGATTAACCTGTTTTATTAAATGAAGGTCCCTTTTGTAATGCAGGAAATTACTTGAAACCCCTATTTGATTTCTGAAGTGGGGTAAGTAGAAAAAAAGGATCAAAGGAATTCACCATTGTAGTTCAAACATGTATGGGAGCATATATAACCAAGCAAATTCGACTCAGCCTCCATTCATTATGAGTTGCAGGCAAGGCAGACATCCTCCATACAATCAGATTGACTACTTTACATACCAGCTTCATACCTATAACAGTTTTTATTAAGCCTTCATGAATACTTCTAAGGGCCCTGCCCCTTCTGTACCAGATCTTTTATTCCCTGTCAGAAAGGGAATATAGAAGGAGGTGTCTGTATAAATCGATAGATATATCCAATTAAGCTAACAAGGAAGTAGTAGTAGTCTTCAGAGGGACGCCTAGTTCTATAGAAATTCCCTTTGACACTACTTCCATACAGACCTCATCTATGAACAATGCCAGTAATCAATTGAATCAAAACTTTATGATTTGCAACAATGATTTGTTTATATGCACTCATTAATGAACAATTAGTTTTACTTGAGAAACTACTGAAAAGGATCGACAGGGAACTCATGAATTTCAATCGGAGGGCCCCATAGGTTCCTTTGTATCAAATTGCATGCCCAGACAGATCTGTTCAGTGCAGTGCTATTCCCTATTCTCACATTCCATAGAGCACAATTGAAGGCCTGATTGCAGGTCTGCTATTGTTTACCTGATATTTATGTGTCCTTCACGGGAATACAGTAAATATCCAGCTACAAGCTTGCCCTAGTACACCTGGAATAGAGTTCTGTGAATATTAGCATAATTAAATCAGCCAGTGCCAGGGAGTTGTCGATTTCTAGCATGGACCACAATGGCTATTATTAAAGTCTGAGAGTGTCTGGGTCGTAAAATACGGGCCACTGTCCAGGGCTGTTATATGAGGCAGTCTGTGCGTGGGAAACAATGCGGCTGGCATACTAACAAGCACCCTGTGTTCATCCCATGCCTTTGTGTTTTGGTCTGTCACATTTATCTATGCCATAACTTAACTATTGGAGAGGTTTTGTAATAGAAAAGATTGAATTTGTTCTTCTCTGAATCTGATAGTGTGTGATAGTTCGAAATTCCCCATTTTCTCAAGTAATCTTGAACTGATAAACTGATTTCTTCATTTTAACAAGTTCTGAAAGAACCAGAAATTTCTAGTAGAGAATTCTCCGCAAATGGCAATTCAGACAAAACCATAATCTATAAAATCATCGCTCAGCTATAAAGGGCTCCTGTGAAAACGTTTGTCCCCTTCCACAAGGAAGTGGGTCCTGTTTATGTGTGTTTTTTCACCTTTTGGTACAAGAGATTTCGGCTAAGGGGCAGAGTCAAAGCGGGAGAGAAACATGAATTATGGTGCATATTGTAGAGTGACCAACAAGACTCATAAAGACAAGAAAAAAGATAGCAACACCAGTCCCTGAGCAGAAATTAATAAGTTTACAGCATCCTTTTTTTTAATTGTTTCTGGTTGGCAGACATGGGCAGTGTGTGGCCATGTCAACACGTGTTTATCTTTATTATTTCCTTGTCGTATTGGTTAAGACAAAGTGTGTTGTCTCACCTCGTATTTTGCCTCTATCAAAGTAGTTGTAAGAGTTGTGTTCAATAGTAGAATCCCATAAGGGATATTTACGACTCATTCCAAACCTTGAATTATTAAGAATACACATTGTGCTGAGATGACATACAGCTGACAGAACCAATTGTGTGGCTTTCACATATTTATTGCAGGGACTACTGAACATGAGTACAGTCAAGATGATCAAAAACTACTTAGGGAGGGGGGGGGGGGTGGTCGGTGTATTTGGGGGGAACATTTGGACCCCTTGAAGGGGGGGGACCAAGAAATTTGGACCCCTCTAGAGGGGGAACCAAAAGATGTGCACCCCTTTTTAGCCAAAAAGCCTGTGTGTTATTATAGCTCAAAGTGGTCAGCCGCACTCAATTCAACTGACCTGAGGGGGAGACCAAAAAGATGTTGACCCGTTTGTGTGAAAATCCACCGAAGCCCCCCCCCCTGTTGTTAAAAAATAACCACCCCCTTACACTACGCTGTCAACTACTAACTCTACATCTGCAGGACAGCTCCCATTAGAAGGTGATTGCACATATAAACCAACCTGCACAGGTACATTATGTCTTACACTGTGGTACCATGACAGGGTAATAAGGAGGGAGACACAAAGACAGATGATCATGATGTATTGCAGAATAACAAACACAATGTCTCCAGGGAGGTATACATAATTGCCATACACACCCAAGACAAACAACTTCGATGATTACTATATATGCCTACCTTATCCACTGTGAACCACTGCATTACATATGTCCTGTCAAAGGAACATAAATCATGACGTTATCATTTCTTTATTGTGCATACAAATGATACATTCATTATGCCCCTTTCTCTTCCCACACACAAAACAGCCACGCATCACACTTCTAGACAGCACTTTCAGTCCCAGGGGTACAATACATACCGAAAGATGGTTCACACAATGACGGAGGTAGGCTATGGGATATCTGCATCTGTCTTGTGCTGATAATTAATGAAGTGAGAAAGGTAGAAAACGTACATTTCAGCAGTTGTAGGAGATTGGGTGGTCACGTGAACTGGGGCTTCATTGCATGGGATGATTTGATTGCGTGGTGGAGGAGGGTAGTGGATGCCAGCACTATGTGTTGGAGATTGTAGCAGTGGCTAAGGCAATAGATACAGCAGCATGACTGATTTTGGTATTAAACTAGAATAGGAAAAAGAAGTCTCTCTTATCTCTCTTCAGTAAAGTCTATGACAATGTATTGCTTGATAATAGCTCTTAGGGCCACATTTACTTGAGTTTAGTTTACAACTTCAAATGCTAAAACCTCATTCCCAGCTAACAAAAATATGTTATTTTACGTCGAAATAACGTTTTAAAACTTTATGTAACATTATGCCACAGCAAGGAGCCTTAGATAAACGTCATATTACGTTATATGATGTTATGAAATGTTATATAACGTTTTTTGTTTGCTGGGTTTACTTATATAAAACGTTCATAAACTTAAACAGTAATGGCTTGTCAAACTCTTTCTGCTGTCCTCTGGTCACCAGGTGGTGAAAGGGCTATCACTTGACTGTCACGTGACTGCCATGATCCCCTTTGTAACGTGACAAGGCGATAAGGCCTGGCAAGTGGGGGCTAGTGAAGCAGGGGCCAGGGGCAACACACAATTCCCTATGGCCTGAGATAAGCTGCCATGATAGGTATCTCTCATGCTCAACCTAGCTACTGAGTATGTTTCCACTACAGAGGACTAACTGCAACAGCCTGCAGAGAATACTCATTCAGATGGTTTCCTGCTGTCTTTAGATGTTACTATGGATCAACTGTAGTATTGCCTAGCAGGATCTCTGATATCATTACATGACATTGACTTTTTGAGAGAAGAACAATAAGTGTGGCTCAGGTTTAAGTTGGTCTCCTATCTCTGACTCTGTCTTCCTCATCCCCATCCCCATGTTACCAGCCATGCTATCCGCCACACTTCCTTCTCATGTTATCGCTCATTCAGTGATGGCACCCAGGGCCACGTCATAATGTACATTCTCATAAATGCGATTTTAGTCATGGGGATGTCATTAGTGGTGCATCTGAAGAGCATGACCCTGACTTTCTTGATCCTTGACTGGCACATAAATTGAAGACGACAAAATATAATTGGCAGAATCATGTACATTAGAGTCGCTGGGTGTTACATCTCTATAGATGAAATTAGGATCTATAAAACTGGCACATACTCTCCTATATTAAATGAGGTCTACATCTCGATACCTGTTGGTTAGTTGGAGGTACTGACACACATAGCTGTGAAGTAAGAATCACCATTGTATTATTCGGACCATGACGTTACATCCAGACTCAAACATCACTTTATCAAGGCCATATTTAAAATCATATGTATACATGCAAAGCTTTGAATATTTAACATGTGGAGTAATAATGTTAAGTACACATGGTTGAAAGCCCCTGTATCTTCTAATAGGAACTTGCATTTTCAATGAACATGGGCCACAAACTACATCGAGAGATGACAATAAGTATTTTATAATGTTGCAAATTACATGGAACCCCAATTTGATTTTGTTTGAAGGATAAGAAGAAAAAAACGATACAGATAGGAACTCGCCTTTGTTATTCCAAATTCATTTCCCCCATCATCTAACATGTACAGAAGCATTCATATTAGATCAAAGTCGACTTAAGCCCCATTCATTTTAAATTACAGGCAAGGCAATTATGTTTTAGACATAAATATAGCTACTTCATTCACGAGCTGCATATCTCTACGAGGTTTTAGTAATGCATTCATGAATATTTCTGTGCAAAGTGGGGTATGTCTTGGCGTTTAAGGGCGTCATTTTGTGCTATGCATGATCATCATGTATACATGTATGTAATTTCCCAGGGCTGCTCTCAAGCGTCATCTCAATACATAGGTTAACATGATTCAAATGATGCAACCCTACTGTATCATTCCATCATTGCAGCGCAGTAGAGCACCATAAGTCTGTTAAAGGGGTAAAAGGAGCTGTCTATATCAAGCAATGGATATATCCAATTAAGCTAATTAGAAAGTAGCAGCAGTCTTCACAAACCCCGTTCTGTACAAACTCCCTTTGACACTACTTCCATTCCAACTCCTTCTATGATCAATCCCATTTTCAAGGTTATCAATGAAATCAGAACTTTACAATTTGACTATAATTATTCGTTTGACTGTGCTCGAGTCACCTTGAAAATGACTAAAAATGGTTGAATCAATCTCAATCAAACTGCCCCATAGTTCCTTTCATACAAAGCTGTGCGAGTGATGCGATGCCAATGGATTTTCGACCACATTTCCAAGAGGGCATACAACAGTCTGGCTCCACGTTTAGTTTTGCCACTTTCTTAAAAATGCAATAGTGCCATGTTCGAAATGATCAAGAACTACTTTTAATCAACTCCCCGCATCTGCACAACAGCAAATGATGGAACTGATTTATGAACCAACCCAGCTACATTATGTCTTACAGTGTGCTACCATGACAAGATAATAAGGAGGGAGAGACAGCCAGATGATGTATTACAGAATAGCAACACAATGTCTCCAGGGAAGCATACATCTCATAATTACCATACCCGACAGACAACCTTAACAATTACCACACAGCTACCTTATCTACTCTTATCCTGGGACAACTGTATCACATAGTCATATGTCCTTTCAAAGGGACATAAATCAGAACCATATCATTTCTTTGTTAGACATACAAATGATAAATTCATTTCCACCACCCGTGTTTCACACACAAAACTACCATGCATCATATTTCTGGACACCTCTTTCCTTCCATTCTTAGGAGTCTCATTTATAAGACTCAGCTCTTTGATGGAAAAAGACTGTGAGAAATCTGCACATTGTTATGTTGTTACTTAATTGAGTGACAGAAATGGAAAACCTACACCTTCGTAGTCAAGGGGGATGGGGTGGTTGCGTGAGCTGGGGCTTTATTGCATGGGATGATTTCATTGCATGGTGTGGATAGAAATGGATGCCAGCAGTACGTGTTGGAGATTGTAGCAGTGGCTAAAAGGATGGATGGAGCTGCATGACTTGGCATCTCATATCAGTATTACTGAGGTAGGCAGAAGAGTGTCTTAGTGTCACCATGTCTTAATAACTGTACAGTTGCTTCTGGATAATTAAGGTACTCAGACTCCAGTTTGATTAAGATGTTCTCTATCAGAACAAAAATGAGATATTCAGTCATTCAGCAGGCAATCATATTTCAAGAATTGCCATCATGCTCTGATGTACCATGCGCCTTCTGAATAATACATCCACCAGGGTTACATTTAAACATCACGCCTACATTTCTGCAATCAATGGGGTAGGGTTGGTATGATGCCAGATAGCAGCACTGACCAGTTCAACACCAGGCCAGTATTTATGCAGCATGCCAAGAAGGGCCCCAAACTATTAAAGCACTAAGCCTTCCTTCAAGAAAAGAGACTAGCATTCTTTCTTAATATGGTACAAGGAAATAGCAAGACCATGAGTTAATAAGTATACAACACTACTAAATATTACTAAAGTACAAGCCAATGGGAAGGTAATGAGCTAAGGTCATACAGCACTACTGTACAATACTACCACACGATTCTTATTGTACAAGTGGCATCCATTTCCACTATCAGTACTTGTTATTTGTGATTGTCTCCTTAAATATACAAGCATCTTTTGTGCATACTGATGTAGTGGGTAAATTCTATATATTCAAGGGCCAAATTTACTTTGGTCGAACTTACAATTTCAAATGACAACACCAAACTTATTCATGAAATATTAAAAAAGTGTAACAGAAATGACTTGCCAGCCACTCTTCCTGTTGGCCTCTGGTCGCACTATGAACACCATTGGAGAACCGGACTGATGAAAGATCCATCACTTGATCCTGGGCAGACCTTATTTCCGGTCACGTGACTGCCGTGATCCCCTTAGCAACGTGACAAGGTGATAGCGCCTGGCACATGGGGGCTAGTGAGGCAGGGCACAGGGGAAGCACACAAGTCTCTATGGCCTGAGATAAGCTGCCATAATAGGTACCTCTCATGCTCAACCTACTGAGTCTGTTTCCACTACAAAGCATTAACTGCAATAGCAGGCACTGGATGCTCATGCTCAACCTGCAGTGTCTGGTCTTGATAAGGGGATAAATATATATAACTGTGCCTTGCTTGAGAAGTGTCTATTTATCTAGTATTTGTGTGTTTGTTTCTTATACAACGTTGTCTCCTGCATAATTTAGGCCTCTTATGTGCCTGAATGGTTGGCTATTTAATCAAGTGTGGCAGTGCAGCAATGCATTGCATAATTATACAGTGTATTTACTGTTCATGTTGATAGCCATTTCCAGTCATCTATTGACTTTGTCGGGGGCAGTGACTTCTTACTGTCTATTCCTGTGGTACTATCAGTATAAGGAGTGGATATTACTGATCATATGGCTGCCTACTATGTGTAGGTATTAGCTTGAAACCAGTCAGATTCTTATGTGTAGAGGTATAACTGGTCAGATGGTTTCCTGTGGTCTTTAAAAGTAAAAGTAGACCGCTGTCAGACTACAATTAATGTGATATAGGTGGAGCTTAAAAATGACAATGTAACTAGGTAAGGAGGGAGGATGGGTTATTGCATTGCTATTAACTTCCTTTAAGTCTATTCATGCAGGACCTTCAGCAGGAGTCAATATTTCCACACACATGGGAGTCGAAGCAGCAGGTGTTCATCTAGGGTTTTTGGGAGGTCTTCTTCCTGCTTTAGGCTACCAGCTTTCATAACCGACCCATCTCCTCTCTCCCTCAGCATGCTTCCTACCTATCACCATGTTATCACCCATGCTATCATCCAATCCCCTTCTCCTGTTATCGCTCATTCAGCGATGGCACGCGCGGACATGTCGTGATGTGCATGCTCATAAATGCAATCCCCAACCATCCGGTCATGGCTACGTCGGTAGTGGTGCATCCGGAGGGCGTGACCTTGACCTTCTGGATCTTTGACCTGCACACTATGGGAAGAGGGTGGTATGTGATAGGCAGAGTCATGCGGGTTGCGCAGTAGAGTTGCCTGATGATTATATCTCATAGAATAAATCAGTATCTATAGTAATGGTACATGCCCTCCTATATCAAATCATGTCTACATCTTCAGACCTGCAGGAGGAAGGCACAGGGAGAGAAAGTATTTGAAAGCAATACTGGAATTGCCTGCATTAAGCAAGTCCAAGTTTAAGATCATGTCTATACAGGCATGTACATATGTATATATGTGTACATTATTGTGGAAAGTTGTACATTTAAAATTTTAAATAAGGAGTATAACAGAACCCTGTCAGATCAGGTCATAAGTAACACCAGTAGATGTTTAGCAGTATCTTATTAGGCTTAACATTGAATGGAACCCCAATTCGACTTTCTTGGAGGTATTAGAGGAAAAACAGCTATACATATAAGAGGAACTCGCCTTTCTAATTTCATTCAATTTCCCCATCATCCAATATGTCCAAGTGAATATCGAATCATATTCTACTTAGACCCAATTAAATGTAAGTCACTGGCTAGGCAGATATGTTTTATACAACCAATACGGCTACTTCACCTACCAGCTTCATCTCTATAACAGTTTTTATCAATGCCTTCATGAATATTTCTAAGGACTCTGCCGCTTCTGTATCCAACGTTTGTATTCACTGTCAGAAGGGGAGTATCAAAGAAGGTGTATGTATAAATCAATGGATATATCCAATTAAGCTAACGAGGAAGTAGAAGCAGTCTTCAGAGGCCGAGTTCTTTACTAATTTACTTTGACACTACTTTAATTCCAACACCATCTATGAACAGTGCCTTCTTCACTAGTAATCAATTCAATCAGAACTTTATGATTTGCAACAGTGATTCGTTTATCTGTGCTTGTTAACAAACAACTAGTTCTCCTTGGAAATGACTAAAAATGACTGACAGGATTCTCATTGAATTTCAATCAGAGTGTTCCGTAGGTCCTTCTATATTATGTTGCATGCACCGACAATGCTGTGCTTTATTAGAAAAAAAAAGTGCAACTAAAGAGTTGTGTGTTGTGTAGAGTGACTGACAAGGCCAGAGCGACCAGGGAAATGGTGTAGGCTGCCACTAACAAATGGTGGTACCATATCCTGTGCAGGAATTTATCGATTTACAGCTTCCTTAGACTAGATTCGTTGTTATTTCTTGTTGTCAGATTTTTGTGTGGTCATATCAAATTATTTATGCTTTTTCCTGCACCTTGTAATAATGTGTAAGTTACGCGATTTTTGTTCACCTCCCAGTTGACACAGAGTACATGTTTAGATGTAATTAAGTCCTGAATATTCTCTGCTAAGTCTCATTGACATATAAATATATACGTACTGCTCGTTCATTACATAGAGTAATATGAGTACATGGACGTATGCAATGAGCTATGGTGCCATGTAGCAACGGAGATCTGCAATTTTGTAAGTCACATAATATCATAATGAAAGAATCATGTAGAAAAAAATAGTCAGGCAAAGAAGGGGATTTGGCCGTTTTCTGACATGACATCTAGGCGACAGAATCAATCATGCATGTGTCTAATGTTTGTCGCAAGGGATATTGAAGGTTGCTATATTAAGGTGGTCAACAACATACTACTTATACCTTCCTCCTATTATCTACAGCACAGCTCCCATCCCTTAACAAGTGATGGCCTGATAAATTATACCACACCGCTACAATTTTGCTGTGGCACAATGACAGAATATTAAGAATGGAGACAGAGCTAGGACGTATTACAGAAAAGCTAGCACAATGTCTCCAGGGAGGTATACATCTTGTAATAACCATAGTCCCCTAGACAGACAGCCTTAACAATTACCACATGGATACATTATCCACTGTTGTCTGGGGGCCACTGTATCACACTGTATGACTCTTATTAGAGCCACCTTACCCAGAACTATACAATTTGTTTGTTATAATGTACACATGATACATTCATCACATACGCTATGCATCACATTTCGGGACAGCCATTCTCATCTGAGGCGAACTACACATATTACTTTAAAGATGGCTCAGCCTCTGATGAGGGTAGACTATTTTTTAAACGATATTAACTATTTCCTGATATCTGCATAGTGTGTGGTGTTGATAACTAATAAAGTGAGGTAGATGGAAAACCTACTCTGAAACAGTTATAGCCGATGTGTTGGTTGCTTTAGGTGCGGCTTCATTGCATGGGATTATTTGATTGCATGGTGGAGGAGGGTGGTGGATGCCAGCAGTATGTGTTGGAGATTGTAGCAGAGGCAGACGTGTGAGATGCTGTGACATTTAAATGGAAACACATTGTTTAATGTTAGCCAATAACTCTTAAAGGACAGTTAGCTACTGTACAAAGCTCATGATTCATTCAATAAAGACTTAATGTTGAAGTACGCTCTAAGAACAAGGTGTTGCAAGACCATGCATAAGGATTTATACACACAAATTTAGAACACACTTTTGAGATGAGCACACCTTTGGGAAAGACTGTGCAGCATAAAGTGTACATTACATGTTAAAAGTGGCTGCAGAAGCGGGTGTTAATAAGTGTGTAAACGTAACACATTGTTCTTAGAGTGTCGCTTCCACATCCCCTACTGAGGTTGTATCCTTACCATCTGGGATACTCAGCATCTAGGTGTCCTTTTAGAATGACATGGTTAAATGCACATGTGCCCTTTGTATATAATGATTACAAATACCATATCTCTTAGGCAACATTCACTTGAGTTGAGTTTATAACTTCAAATGCCCACTCCCAATTAATGCGAATGTTGTTGTTGTTGGTAATTTTTATCATGGCAAACTTATCTTAATACATACGAAGTTTTTCAATAAGATGCCATGAAATCGCGAAAGACAGTATTTCGATAGAATATTAATTCTAATTATAAATTGTCACATGACACGTGCATCGATTGTCCCTGTAATGGCTTGGCAGACCTTCATGCTGTTGGCCTCTCATCACACTATAAACACCAAGGGTCATACTCAATGTTGAAGGCGCCATTACTTGACCCTGTGCAGACCTTATTTCTAGTCACATTTCTGCCATGATCCCCTTAGCATCGTGACAAGGCGATAGGGCCTGGCATGTTCGGGCTAGTGAAGTGGGGAACAGGAGCAGTGCACAAGTCTCTTTGAACTAAGACAACGTGCTGTAGTAGGTTCCTCTCATGCCCAACCTACTGAGTCTGTTTCCACTACAGAGCTTTAACTGCAACAGCAGGCTTGGGATCTTTATGCTCGACATACAGTGTCTGGTTCTGATACAGGGACAGATTAGATAACCATGCGTTATGCCTTAAGGGGACAGTGTATTTATGTATTGTGTCATTGCTTGTTTATTATACAGAAACATCTCTTGCATGATTTAGGCCTAGTTTATGCCTGACTGGTGAGTTAGGTTTATTGTGACAATGCAGTGCAAACAGCGTATCTAGCTAGAAAGTTGCTGCCCATTCCTGGTCATATACCAGACCAATCTATCACTTTAAGGTGACTTCATATATCCTGAGTCTTTACTACATCAGATCTTCTGCAGCCCGCTTTTTTGCAATTAAACCAAAAACATTGAAAATAATCTTTTTCTCAAATGCATCCATTAATTGATTGCATTTTGCTATGGCTCAATGTAGTTACATTTGATGAGTGTGCCTAGATCCAGGTTTTAATTTAACTTACAAAAACACGTCATATTACTGCTTGAAAGTGTATGTTGTTCTATATTGATACAAACATTCATAGCACCTGATAATCTAAATTATTGATGTATTTATTGAGCACGACCATGTTGAAATTGGGAAGTGGAATTCAGAGGTCAATAGATTATGGGGGTTCGACGACAAACACTGTGATAATTCTAGGCATTTGGTACATTTGGTCAGATGGTATCAGACACAAAGAGACATCACACCTACAAAAATGGCAATTAACTTTTTATAGTCTATATTACTATGTGGAGAAAAGCCTTGGTTCCTTGACTACATGTATATGCAGATCTATATCAGAGAATGCGTAACTAAGGCTATCTTGACTTAATGTGCAGTGGAATTGCAGTGCTGATCACTTGATAATTGGGATATGAGAATTTAGTCACTAAAGCATGGAATACGAAAAGACATCAAAGACATCTGTGCAGTGATTAGAAGGCGAATAAGGCAAGTCACTCTTGCTGTTGTAAGATTGTCCTGTCAAGTAGCATGGGTAACAAAGGATACAGCCCGAGCAGATGTGGGTTAAACAGCCAGCTGCTCTGATGGATTAGACATCTTCAGACTGCGGTTCCTAATTATTTACCCACTAGAGAATCCCCAAATACTCAATACTACTGTTAAAAGGTGAAGCTTCAGCAGCTTACAATCGTAGAATTGACATCCCTTTAAAAAAAGAGGATGTCCCTATAAATCTAACCCCTCCCACAACATGTTCTATACTGCTGATCCACAGATCCTGGGCACTCCCTGGTCTACCCTGGGGTCTTCTCGAATCCCCGGTTATTTCACAGAACCCACCGATCAAAATTGGCCGAATCCTGAACAGCGTCTCCCCAAGCCCTTTAGACTGCGAGAGATCAATAGTAGTGCTATCTCCGGTTCATGTGGCACCCCCTGGTGGTCACATCAAGAGGGACTTCTGGTGTCAGGTCAGGGGTCAGCATGCTATCAGCATTTGGCAAGTGGCCATTGAAATCCCCATGAAGTGGTGAGGTCTATAGATTACATGGAGTAAGTGGGGGAAGATGGCCCGGACTTCCATAAGGGAGTAGAGAATTCTATTGTATGGCAGTGTACAGAATCTGGGGATTTTGGGTATTTGCTGGAAAAGACATGGCTTGTAGGGTTGGCTAGCTATTGCAGTGGAAAGGAAGCCTTAACTAACGGTTCTATGTTTCTTGTTATTAGGCATTTTTAAACAAATCTACAAATATTTCTACAGACACATTGTCAGAAAAGCTTACATTTTGGGGCCAATGCGACTCATTTCACTCCTTAGCCATTAACCATATAAGGCTCAGTCATACAGTGATCAGAACAGGATCTCAAATAATACAGGGAAATAACACTACATCATAGAGTTAAACCCGGAGTGCAGGGTGGGGTTGCCTCAGCAGTCCCAAAACCTGACTGCTTTTACTGGAGAAGGAGTCTACCTTATATACAGGCTTGCGGGGGTCACCTGACCACACCGGCAGACCCAACTGGTGTATATGATTACGTAAGATGTTATGAAACCATTACCAAGATGTAACGGAAGGTGGTACCCGTAACTACCGTATACAGCCAAACTATAATAAAGACGGTATATGAAACGGACCGTCGGTACTCATTAAGTAATAAAACATGTTATGAATACAATAATAAACCCCGTGTCGTTTTACATCATAACAACATACAATAGCTATACCATGATAATAGTTAGCAGCATAGCTACTCGTTACACTACTTACATATTTGGATTTTTTCGTGGCATAGGACCCGTGGTTAAGGCATATTTTATATTTTTCAAGGCCGGCAGTGAATGGATTAAAACATTGATAGTCTTGACTGTCAGAAACCTTACCCCATATACACCAAGTAGGGATAGTATTACCACTAGAGAGCCATGTGATAGAAGCCCTCTGGTATCAAAGTAGACAAGGGAGAAAGTGAACAGGACAGAATTCATCTTTGAGATGTTTCACTGAGTAAAGACCACCTGCGTCCACTTTAAACTTGGTGTGCTGTATACAAACATCTTTTTGTACACACCGTAAACTATCATGTGTGTATACCCCCTTGGGGTTGTCAGAGTAAGGGAACACATACGTTACTAATATTTCAAATAAAGCTTATCAATTGGCAAATTTTAGGTTAATGATATAATACAAACAGCTATAGACCTAGTAGAACTAGTGACATCATTATCCTAAACCTAACCATGAACTCTCCGCCCAAAGATCTACCAGGGTCACAACCTCTCTAGGGTTCTGTGATTAGAAGCTGTATCCCGTGTGTAGTGTAGGGTCCCCTATTATCACCCGCAATATTTGCAGACATAGCCCTTGAGTACCCCATGGCGTGTCTCTCGGGTTACCCATGCAGCCCGAGGGCTGAGTATGCTGTAGTGCAGTGCCTTGTGACAAGGGAAGTACTTATCTACTTATACAGGCAGTGACAGAGACACTCGATGTTTCTCCCTGACATGTACTAAAGTAGCTCCCATCCAAAGGTCCTGACCTGACCTTTACCAGATACTCTATGTCTTATAGTTAACCACAACTCACATTGATGTGATAGACTTAAATGGGCATAACTCCACAACCCACAGAGGGCAAACAATATCAATCTAAACATGTTTAATGTTTCAGACACATATCAGTGCATAATGTATAGACTTTAGTTTAGGTCTTTGCATTAGAATGTAGCCTGGGGGAGCCACAACTTTGGGGAAAAAATACTGGTCACTGTCCATGGCTGTTTTATCAGTTGGTGTGAGGAAGGGAAACAGTAATGTGGTCTGCATATTACCTAGTTATCAACATCTAGTGGCCATTACAATACATTGCTTTGGTTGGTCAACTGTATCTCTGCTCAAACCCTCCTGTAGGTTTTCTCCTATTGCAGATAATACTGATATATAAATTGGCTCCCACAAGTAGAATGTAGTTATTGATGGTAAAAACGGATTTATATTGTTGATACAAATGTTGAGGTCATTAAAAATATGTCACGTGAGATCAATATATCAGACTAACTGTCCAGTTATCTAGAAGAAAAAGATCATAAGGCACTCTTTTTCTCATCTTTTTGCAAACAAGATGACAGCTTAGGTGGTGCAGAGCCACAACAGGAGAGTAGCGGGAATGGGTGTGTGTATAGGAGAATGATTAACAAAGCCCGGGACCAAAAGAAAAAGTGGTCGCCTGTCACATGGAGATTTGTACTCTGGGCCCTGAGCAGCACAATAATTAGTTTACGGCTTCCGTAGACCTTTTTTTTCTATCTGGCTGCAAGACGCGGGCGTTGTGTGGCCATGTCAACACATGTTTGTCTGTGTCCTGTTTCTTGTCATGTCTCCCAAGGTGAATTGTGTTTAACAGCTCAGTCTTGCTTTTGTGTAAGAATGTTGCTGCCCACATCACCCAACCTGATCAGTACAACTATAAAAGTAGAATATGCAAGTTGATAACTGAATTGAAAGAGAAACGCTAATTAATAAGTTTGCATCTAAATAAAAGTTGCTGATTAGTAGGTCAGTAAACCTATTTGTATTAAAAACTCTCCAAATATGCTGCATGATAAGATATGCAAAGTATTATCTCACAGGCGGGATTCCTCTTATACCAGGCAAACTAAGGTTAACAGAATACTGCATTCGATATGTTTCCATACCAGTTTTTGACAAAATTCTGTATTATATTAGAACATGATTAATCAAAATTAGAAATCATATCGCAAAACTTTTGCTGTATTGCAGATTTTTTCAGAGTACTTGCCTATTATGCAGCTTTTAATACCAATTTAAAACCCAATGCGATAGGCTTTGCAATGTCTACACCTTGTTACATTTTAAAATTAATGGAGTGAAAGCAAACTTACAGTGCGGTGGCTCTAGGCGACAGGATGGTTGCATGGGAGAGTCTCTTAGAGCATGGGATGATTTCACTGCTGCATGTTAATTAAAGGAGAGGGATAGGTGACAACAGTATATGTTATAGTTCCTGTTGAGATGACCCCCATCCCATTACTCATCCAATATTCGATTGGTATGTTTTCTAATTGAGATATTTAGCTTTAAAAGTAATTTGCTTGTTATGAACGCTCCTATAAATTGGTGTCATATGGCAGCGACATAGACTTAGACTTTGTACACTGGTCTCTCTCATAGCTAAATGTTTCTAATATAAGTTGGAGGATGTGGACCCCTCTTCTACTACTGCTGCATGTACTGTAAAAATTAAAAGAGAATGAATGGGGATTACGTCACCAATGGATCGGACTAGAGCTGAAACCAGATATGGATTCATACTGAGAAAGGTGACAATACCTATGAAACCTTTTGCAATATTTCATGTGCCAATCCAAATTGGTTCTCAACTGAAAACAATATACTCAATTTCGTTCAATCATAATTTACAGATATATGTACTCTTTAGATTTAATCAGATTTTAAAGCTTAAATAACAACATGTTAATTAGGGAAGAATTTTTGTATGCAAAAGAACCAGAGTACATGTACTCATCATATTTCACACCAGAAACAGTTACATGCTACTAGGTTATACAGATTCAAGTCCAAACAGACCGAAACACAAAAGGGGTTAATTTGTAGCATCCATTTAAATGGAAGAAAGGAGGGCTTATTAGGAAGTGAATATCAAATGTAGCATTTAGTTATGCTACTGTAAGGTTACATTCTTGAGCCGGGAAAGATTATTAGTTGTGCTGAAAGGATTGTTATCAAGCTTGGTGTAAGGTTTTGTCCTTATGAATTAGTAAGTATTGCCTTACATGGGGTGAAAATGAAAGACACTTTGAGAGCATATTGGGTTACAACTTGTAACGGGTATCAGTATCAGTGTTTGATGTCAACGCCCTGATTATACAGTGTACAGTTCTTATCACAGGCAGTAACTGAGTCCTGCTGCCATTGCATTATGTATGTATAGTGTATGTAAAGGTCTGACACTCCTTGTCCCCGGTCATCTATCCACTTAAGGTGGCAGCACTGTACATGGGATTGTAGGTAGACCCTGGCACCATCTAGTAGAAAGTTAGGAACTACAAATTTCTGTATGTAGATGGTGCCACTGTCTCCCTACAATCCCATGTACAGTGCGGCCACCTTAAGTGGATAGATGACCGGGGACTAGGAGTGTCAGACCTTTACATACACTATACATACACAATATAATGGCAGCAGGACTCAGTTACAGCCTGTGGTTATTATATTCCACTTTAAAATATCCGAAGCCCCTCCTCTGCTGTAATCAGCACATCCACTCAGTCCTCAGCTTCAATGACTGCCTGAGCCACATGCTGCCCCTTTTCTCTCAGCACCCCCTCCTCCCAGCTTAGACCAAAACAGAGCTGTTTCAGGTTAAGGTAACCTGACCTTGAACAGGACAGAATCTTTATTTTTCCCGAATCCAGTAGAGAATGGTGATTACAAGCTCTCACAAAAAATAGAATATGTGTTTCAAGGGATCTTTTTGGGTTATCTTCAGCAATATTATAGTAACTGTCGATAGAAACAGAAAGTTTCTCTTTCCGACCTTACAATATACTAACACCACCTCACCAGTCTTGTCAATCACAAGATTCAGCCAATATAGTTCTACTTTATCACAACTTATCTATAAATGCTCTGACAGGGGCAGTTGTAGGCACTCCGCTACTACTGATTAACTTGTGTGCTGCAAAGGAATCCTAAATGTGAGTCGATTCCCTTCACAAGAAATATAATTTATTTCTGATGCCTTCTACATCATATTCTCACTTAATTGATATTACCAGAATGATGGCCAGCCAGTATAGCTATGAATTGAATAAATGTCCAGTAGCTTCTTCTCTTCATAGGAACCCACATGCTCTGGCTATAATACTATTATCTTTATGGTGAACTAGATAGGACTCATAGGTGATGGATGGGTCGGATCAGTGGATCCAGTACATTAAAGCAAGGATTCTGAATAGTTGTTTTTTTCCTCTAAGGTATAACAGGTTACAAAGCGCTATTCTGTCAGTAGCTGCAATTTGCTGAGCGAGCTGCTAAGATAGATGAGACAATCTTCTGGAGCATACAGTTTCAGTTGTGTGGCATGATAAACGGCAAACATAAATGAGTTAAAATGAAGCCATGTTCTCCATTGCATAGTCATGCAATAGTAGCTAAAATAAGATTGAAGAGACAAGAGACAAAATAACCCTGGCAAATCTCCCCTTTTACTACGTTGCTGTCAGCAAGCATCACCTGTGCTCACATTCAAGTTCGCATTACTGTGCATATTTAAATATATGTGGGGTCTGTATATGAAAACATCTATCCATTTACCTAGTAGTTTTTTCTCTCAGCTATTGGGGCATTAATTGCAGGCTATGCAACTTCATTTGGTGTGCTCCGATTTCATTGTTCAGAACCCAAAAGAAATATACACACAAAAAATGTAGACAACAACAATTTTGTTCTGAGGAGACAATTAAATTATATGTTTATTCAAAATATAGCCAATTATCATTTATTCATACTATTGACTGATTGGCTCTTCATTGTTTCATTTTGAATGTATCACTCACAACCTTTCATCTTGCTATAATCAGAGACCATTCATTGAGAATAATAACCGATCCTGACAGATGAGGTTTGCTTTGATAATGAAACAAAGAATCAAAAGTGCTCCATACAGAGATCATCTCCATTGCTGAATAATGTATCTGTCTTATCATAAAAACAGATACTGTCGATAAGGGACTCAGTCCATGTAGATGAAGATTTGTTCTGAATTACTGGTCCCTTCCCAATATCCCACACACCAATCAAGCATGCGCAGGTTCATGGCTGCTTATACATATTTCATTCCCAGAAGGCTTCGCTCCCAATACCAATCACCCTCATTAGGCACCGGGGGAGCAGTAGGACTTTGTTCTAAAGCTCACTGGGTGGAAATGCTCCATTGTGGTGACAGAATATTATCCACTGCCTTGATTATTGATGTTTTCTGTTATAGTCCAGAATTGGGTGCTTTAAAAGCTATGAAGTGAAGGAACTGATGGTACTGCAACTGGACTCATCAAGGAATAGGTTTGAAATGGCCATGATCCTATAATTTTGTTTTTGTTTTATATCAGTTGAGAATATATTCATATTCAATGCATTATATATATGATGTTGTATGTGAAACATTAACCATTCTTCGCTGCTTTGCAGAAGAACTTGACTGTGAATATGAGTTGATTCACTGATCAGTTATATTGCAACTCTCCCAGAGTTGTGGAATATCTATCGAGCTTGTGTTTGCATTGAGTTCCCCTCTCAATCCCCAGAGGGAACACTACTGTATACTAAGTGGTTCCCACTGGTTACCAGAAAGTCACATTGATCTTTAATCCTCTTCTCTCCATCTTAGACCTGCCAGGGTCACTGCCTCACCCCAATGTCTCTGAGGGCTTTAAATGGGCCCTGAAGGGCATCAGACACTGCCCTCTAAAGAGAGGTTATAAAAGAAGAGAGGCAGGTACTGGCAGAAAATGATTCCTAGTGGTGGAAGGACATTGCAATTATCATGGACATGCGATTCTGCATTTTCCGCTTGGATGCATAGGTCCTGTCTGTGGGCAATCTAGCCTTTGCATTTATTGCGATGATGTATAAATGCCAACCTAATAGAGTTGAGTAACTAAAGGGCGTTAAGGCACTACCTACTTACAGATGGGTAGAGCATTGGTGCCTTACGACAATAAATGTTGTTTTAGAGCAGAAAGCTGTCCTTAGATTGGTTATGTCTCAAACAGTGTGATCATCTACTTTACCAATATTTCTAAAATACCACTCACTTTTTTCATTACCACTGTTACTTGATGAAACTTTATGAGCCCTTAAGCATGAGATCTATGTAGAACAGAGTGGCTGGTACATTTTTGATACAGCCTGATAAATCAGTTTCAGCTATGACAGTTGGATATTTCTAAAACTGAGACAGAAAAAGAATAGTGTGATGCAAACTGTTTTTCATCTTCAGCATTTTGAATAAATATAATTAGTCGAATTAGATCTGATTCATTTCTCTTTTAAAAAAAAATAAAATATCATTATTTTAGTGCAAAGATTGTTTTGTCTGTTTCATACTTTTTGTGAAAATATAAGCCCCCTTAACATTATGTACACAAGAGCCTAGCCCTAAAGTCTCTTAAATTGACATCTCTCTAAGATCTCAGATACCATGTTCTATACTGCTGATCCACAGATCCACTCTCCGTTTCACCCTGGGGGCCCTTCTCACTCCAAATCCCAAGCTAGTTCACAGAACCCACGCATTAGTATTCGCCCAAATCCTGAACAGTGTCTCCCCAAGCCCTTTAGACTTCAAGAGATCGATAGTAGCGCTACCTTGGGTTCATGTGACACCCCCTAGTGGTCACATCAAGAGGGACTTCCGGTGTTAGGTCAGGGGTCAACATGCTATCGCCATTTGCCGTTTGGCAAGTGGCCATCAAAGTCCCCATGAAGAGGTGAGGGCTATAAATTCCATGAGGGAGGTAGGGGGAGGTTCTGAGGGCTTCTCCCATGAGGAGGGAGGGGATTATATTGTGTTGCAGTGTGGTAGGTGTGGTAGGAGGCTGTAGTGTGGGCCAGCTTGTGCAGTAGGAAGGAGAGCTCAAATCATGCTTGTGATGTCAGTGATAAACCTCTCAAGCACTTTTTTAAGTTCTTGGATTACCAGATCATACGTAGGCATTACGTAATACATAGTATGTAATATGTAGGCATTTGAACCTAAAGCCTAGGGGTTGCATGGGTTTGTGTAGAGGATCTACCAAGGTCAAATCCTCTTGAGGGGTTCTGTTATCTGGAGCTGTATCTAGTTACATGGTGCATGGGTGTAGTTTTCCCTATTATCACCCATAATGGTTGCATGCATGGGCCTAGAGTATATGACATGTCTCTCAGGTTACCCTTGCAGTCGGAAGCTTAGCATGCTGTAGTGTGGTGACTTGTGACAAGGCAACTACTTATCTACTTATCTAGGCAGAGACAGGAACACTCAATGTTACTCTCTGATAAGGGAATAGGGCACGGGGCAAGGCCGTGGTCGTGTTCTAGACTGGATAGAGACGTCGAGGGGCCTCAGCGGATGCCGCAGGCATCTGCTGAGGCCCCGAGACATCTCTATCCAGTCTAGGACACGACCACGGCCTTGACTAAGTTCCCTATTCACGTTATGACACAATTTTCTTTTCAAAAATGTCCAAAAATATCATAACTTGAGTTGTTGTTGAGATTGCTAGGCTAGCATGCCCAAACAACTTGCAGTCATAACCGCATGAAATGTACAACTGATGATAAACGATTTCTGACTACCCAATCAAAGCAGTTAAGTACCCAATCAAGGGAGGCAGACATTAGGTCGCCAACCCCCAAGTAGACACTTCAATTCAGCAGACTGTAGACTGAAGCCTGCTGACTAAATGACCACAGTAAAACGTAAACAATTTCGGCCAAAAAAAAATTTAAGTTTGCCAAAAATGCCAATAAACACGCAGATTGAAGTAAACATGGTAGAAACGTTGATAAACGCAACTTAAATGTAAATAAACTAGCCCAAAAACGTGATTAAACATAAAAATATCTTTGAATCGATGGATGTCCACCATTACAAATTGATTCTTCATTGCTGAGCGTGGTATATCCATCTAGATAGTGCACAGTGTCTAGCCACTCACCCCGCAGTAGCTAAGAGCGTTTCTGATTGGTCAAGACTGCCCATCAATGATGCCTTACCAATCAGAGTGCATCTTTGTCTTTAGTTTATTGGATAGATCGTAGCACATCGTGTTATAACATGTACTAGAGTAGCTCCCATCCAAAGGTCTTGACCTAGCCTTGAGGAGTTCCTCCATGTTTTTCCATTAGCCATATGTTACATTGAGGTACTGCTGCTTTTGAGTTCATTTGTCTGTGTCTTTGGTTTAGTTATCGTATCATGCATGTTACAAGAAACTGTGGCATGTTTTTATTTGTTTCTTTTCTGCATGTGGATAAATCTCGCTGTGTCCACATCTACATATAGTTTTGAAGCTTCTTGAAAAATCAGTCCCTTCTCAGTATCCCATCCACGCACAGACCAAAAGCATTTTGCTTTATGCATAGTTCCCTAATGGCTGTTTTCCAAATAACAATCAGCCACACTAGGTGCAGGGAGAACCAAGGGACTTTGTTTACTGGTGTACTGGATAGAAGCAGCCCATTGTGCAAATGGAAAGTTAAATCCCTCCTCCTGTGCAAATGTAGGACTCTGCTGTATAATAAGTGGTTTCCATTGGTTACCAGCGAGTTGTATTGACCTTAAATCCCTCTCTCCATATCTTGCACCTGCTAGGGGCATTGCTCCTTCCTACCCACCTCTCTCTGAGGGCTTTAAATAGGTCCTGAAGGACATTAGACACTGCCGATGAAAGGAAGTCAGGGGCTTAACTCAAATGTCACCTATAAAGGCCCTGAAACCTGGGCCATTCTCCATTTTAGACTATTGCTGGAGGGGCAGTAAGAACTGGCCCTTTCTCTGAAAGGTTCCCATGTACATTATCATATGAAAAGAATATGGCACTCCCACTGCAAGGACTGGTTGTTGATTTGCCTCCTGATAAAGAACTGCTGAGCAGATGTTGTGGCCATGTGAAGGGAAATAAGACAAAAAAATCAATTAATGATATGGGGAATGATACAAAATACCATTTTGCAACTGAATTGATACAGAAACTTTAATTAAAAGTATGCCATTAGATAGTTGGGTGCTTTAAGTTTATCGTGTAGAATGCTGATTTCTATAAGCAGGTGGTGATATAGCTGGATAAAGATTCAGATGCTAAACACACTCATCATTTGACATAATTTGTATAGACCTAGTTTACTTCTATGCTCAATATCACACCTGTATGCACTACTTAGAATACCTTATAATAGTGACAGTATGAGAGCTTTAGCCATATATCAATCACCAAAGTTGCCAAGCATCACTCCAAGGGCAAAATTCCTTGCAATTTCTTTATAATTCTCTTACCCCAAGACAAAAGGACAACAGCATACTGTATTCACTGTTTACCAAGTATACTTTAGAACCACTGCTTTACAGAATTCTATATTTGCAAAAGTAGGCAAAAAATCTGAGAGATACTGAAAATTACGGATAGAGAAATACAATCCTGAAACAATTTTTCCAAGATTTATTATTTCTGATCTCATAAGGACCTACACAGTATACACTCTGTTACCAAAGTATAATAATTTACCCCAGGGTGTCACTACAAAAAGCACTATATGCTTCAATTCTGGGATGAATAATTTTATGTCATTTTGCATCCAAACTATTCATTTATCAAAACCATGATTTCATAATAGTATGACATACACATGAAATATACCTTCTGACTGTGGGTGATGGGGTGGTTGCATGGGATGAGGTTTTATAACATGGGATGGTTTCACCCCTGCATGTTGAAGAATAGGAATGAGTGAGAGATGTATGTATGTATGAAAATTACTTTCTGATTGAGGCGATATTCATCCCATTCTTTTTCCTATTT
This sequence comes from Harmothoe impar, assembly GCA_947462335.1. Lineage (NCBI taxonomy): Eukaryota > Metazoa > Annelida > Polychaeta > Phyllodocida > Polynoidae > Harmothoe > Harmothoe impar. Next base: position 55,388,371 of record OX381716.1, read on the forward strand.
CGGAATAGTACTTTTCTAGTTGGGATATTATGCTTAAATGTGAACACAATGGTAAATATTCATAGTTTTGTAGAAATCCTGGATTTGCCAAGTTTCAGTTTCTTTTTGGCAAGAGATACAAATCCCAATACAGTTGATAATGATGCATGCTGCATGATTCTATGCATATTTGCATCTGCTGTACAATAACATTTAAAGAGATAAAAATAAAGTATACAAATAGGAATTGAAAGCTTTTCTAGTCAAGGTAGTTGGTTTTAACAATAAAATTGCTACTTATTGCAATGTAGCAATGTAAATCCTTGAGGTCTTCATGTGCCCATATTGAAGAACAGAGAGAGGATAAAAGGAGATAATCAATAAGTATATTCCCTTAAGGAGAGACAGAAATCTTCAGGGTTTAACAGAAAGTGAATTTCAAATGATCCAATAATTCATGTTGCTGCACAATTGCCTTGTCGAGTAAAGAAAGATTATTTATATTGTGCAAAGGATTGTTATCAGGCTTGGGGTAAGGTTTTGTCCCCGTTAAACATTCATCATAACCTTGCATATTGGTGAAGTGAAAGACAGTAGGATAGAATATTGGGTAGCACTTTTAATGGTATGGATATCAGTGTTTAAGGTCAAAAGCCTGATGATGTAGCTTACATAGTGTAATGTTTCACTTTTTAATATCCGCCGCCCCTCCCATTCTGTAAGTTGAGCATCCTTCTGGTAATTAACTTCCATAGCTGCCTGAGTAACAAGCCTTCCTACTCCTCCCCTCAGCTGAACCCCAGCTCAGACTCAGAGGGTTGTGGTTCAGGCTACCTGATCGGAAATGAGACATAAGTCCACTTGTTGCATGGAATAAGTGTGGAATTGTGATAAAAAGTCATAAGCAAACATTGCAGAATCCTATCTTTCAAAAGAATAAAAACATGTTGTCCTGAGTTTTTCAGAAATCTATAACGCAACATTTTGATTGATCTTAAGTCGTAGAGATGTGAAATGCTACCATATTCAGAGTGTCTGCCAATGGAAGCTGAAAGTTGCCTTATTGCCTCACAACATATCATGCTGCCTAAAAAAATCCTGTGAGCTGCAAGTTCTGCTCACTCATGAACTATTCCTACAGCGGCAGTAGTAGGCCATCAACCACTGATGACTAAATCACAGAGATAAGGTTTCAGATTGGATCTTGAGCTGGGTGTCCACATCTCCTAATCAGGCGAGATAATTAAGGACATTTTTCAAGCAGAGCAAGGTCATTTTTCAGGGTCAATTCTGCCCTGACAAGGAAGTTTCTGGGCATTCCATGGAGCAAAGTCCTTCTGGTGATCTGATTGGCAGAATTTTCTCATTCCAAAGTTTATACTGCATTACTCATTTTCTTAGACTGTCAATATTCCCTCCCCATCTCTTTCTAGCTCTGACTGCCTCAATTCAGTCCACCCCCTATGCCCTAATGTACACTAGCATTCCCATAAGGGATAGCTTTCTACTACCTTCTATATCTTATTTCCACTTAATGGTATCACCTAAATGAAGGCAAGTATACAGATGGAAGCAATACCCTGAAGCTACTTCTCTTTATGTTAATATCTTCTCAGCCCTTATATCCTTAGAAAGGAACTCAAAAAGGACTCATGGGTATTGGATGGATGGGATCAGCGGATCCAATACAATAAAGGAGCGACTCCGGATTTTTTTTCTCTCTAAGGCCGGTTACAAACAGTTCTGCTGTGAGCAGCTGCAACTTGCTCAGCAAGCTGCCTTGATGGATTAGAAAGACTGCACTTCCATTTTACCTCTTTTATTTTGTGTCAGGTATCTTAAGCAACAACGCCTGGATACATGGGGAAGGTATAGAAGTAAATTAACTGACATTGTAAGATTATGTCCATATAATCTGTCCACAAAATAACTGTAAAGGCCTGCCTGTATCACAACATAATTGTCAGAAAAGCACCTCAAATTTCCTCCCTATGATATATCTATTACGGCTAGCATCAATGTGGGCATGAGTTTAAAGGAAACTATGCTCTCTATTATAGAGTCATGTAATAGAAGCCAACCAAAGGTGGAAGAGACAAGGGAGAAAGTAAGCATATATCTTTTTATAACATTGTAGTGAGTCAACACCACCTGTGCCCATGTTCAATATTGGATTACTAAGCATAATGCACCGACGGGATATCACCTGTGTGGGGATAGAGCAGGACATTATATTGACTAAAAAACAATGGAAGAAGACAAACAAGCAAACAAGAAAAAGAAGACAGTGCTGATATGTAAACAACTAAGGAGAAATATAGAAGGCAACTGACATCATTTGCCTATGGTACAACCCTGTTGTAGTGAGGTGACGGTTGATTCCCTTTGAATGTAAGGCTGATAGTTTTGACTGACTGATTGGATCCATGCTCACTATTCATATTGGGTGCAAAACACTCACAACTTTATGTTCCCTTATATCTTGCTATAATTAGAGAGCATTGATTGAGTAAAATAACCTGTTATGACAGACAGTGATTGTTTAGATAGAGAAACAAAGAAATCAAAATAAATCCGCATAGAAATCCCCTCCATTGAGCTGAATGATATATTGATCACATCATGAAAACAGATACTGTCAACAGGAGACTCATTCTGTAGGAAGATTTATTTTGAATTATTGTTCCCTTTCCAATGTCCAACACACAGATCAAACATGCACAATGGCATCTCTGCTGATGCATATTTCATTCCCAAGAAGCCCTGCTCCCAATATCAATCACCCTCATTAGCCACAAAAGAAGCAACTTGACTTCACAATCTCACTTGGTGGAAATAAGTCATTATGGTAATAGAACATTATCCATTGCCTTGATTATGGATGCGTTTTGTTACATTCTAGAATTAAGTGATTACAAGCCTGGAACTTTTGAAGGTGGGGCAGTAAGATTTGAGCATTTACAAGCTGAAAGGTGAGGTAATTGATGGCATGGCACCTGAACTAAGCAGAGAATGCACTATAACAATAGAAATAATCCTATGATGTTTCATCCTATATTAGATGAGTGTCATCTTTAGTTATAACAGTCTGAAAATGTCGTGTACAGATGATAGAATCTGAGCTGTTGAAGGGCATAATATCATTTGTAGCCAAGACCCTTCCTACTCAATCAGATTTTGCATGATTGAACAGTCTTAAAATCAAATCACAACAAATCAGAATTCAATAACATTCATGCGTGTCATTAATGCCATGTCAACTCAGCAAAATGCCAGTACATATTAGTTCAGGATAACCAGAAGACCCAGACTGCATCATTGAATGTTATAGATCAGAGGTCTGAATGGGTATGTGTGAGGTTTGAATATGAGTTGACTCAGCATCAGGTACATTGTAACATAGTCGTGACATATCTACATAGCTTGTGTTTGTATCAAATTCCCCTCTCTGTCACCAGAGGCACTACTGTATACTTAGCGGTTTCCACTGGTTACTAAAAAGTCAGTCACATTGATCTTTTAATCCTCTTCTCCCAATCTTAGACCTAGGGTCATTACCTTGCCCCATGTGTCTGGGGGCTTTAAGCGAGCCCTGAAAGGCATCAGACGCTGACCTCTTGAGATGATAACAGAAGAAAGGTAGCGACTCATAGAAAATTATTCTCCGTGGCACAAGGACTGAGAGAGACTTCTACACAGTCTGCTTGTATGCATAGATCCTGTCACTGTGCCAGTGGGAAGTGTAACCATTTATACAGATGGCATAGTGCGATAACGAGCTCTGCCATCATGATGCATAATGTACCCCTGGCAAGAAACTCACCAAGATTGCATACACACCTCATGCTGAACCTGATAGTCTTCTTCAACAACCAGATAATAGGTACTGATGGTACCACATACATTATATTCTTCTCAGTCAGTATTAATATCATTGTTGAATACAGGCAGGAAACCAAATAACACTGTAAGGTATTCTGAAAAACCAGTGACATGTCCTGCTGTTAATCCTATCCAACAATATTGATAAAATAAACATAATGTTGATACTAATGTTGATGTTATTTAATATCATTTACAGGTGAGTGTTCAAAGTTCCAATACTAGATACTGCAGGTGTCGGGTGAGTATCGTTTTGGAGAAGTGCCACCATACTACTGTGTTCAAATACATGGAGCTGTCCTAGCTAAGGTACAGTGATCTATGAATGTAATAAAGAGTTATCTCGTATCAAGTAATGACCAGAAGATGAATAACATATGTACTGGAAAAAGGGACCTTAGTGTACACTACACAAAGGGCCTTTTTCGCAGACCCTGTCACATATTATCATTAGTACTTTTAGGTTCCTTAAAAGTCATTCATACTCAGAATCCCCTGTAGTGTGTTGTTAAAGGAATGCTGCTCTTTGAAAACATCTCTTCATAGATATCAGGCACATGGAAAATCATATATCGCATGTTGTACCCTATGTCACCACCAAGTTGCTCATAGCAGGGTATGCACCGGGGAAGGTGTAGATGATTTGTCATATTACCTCTACAACCTCATCTTTTTCTCAGAGCACTACCTGCCATGCCCCACCCAAGCCATACTCCTAAAAAAACAAATCTCCCAACTGCCATAAAAACCTGCTTCCTTGTTGGGTTATCTCCTCAGATACCTGCGGTAGGACTTTCCTCATACCCTTCATCCTACCCTATACAAACTGCATTCCTCTCCCTGATGAATTTCAGATTGAATATAAGTCATTCCTCATAGCCTCCCTCCTCTGGTCGCCTAATCTGAAATAATGACTTGGAGGTTGCAGCATCTATAGGTAGGGGTTGGGACTGTCGGACTAGAGGTGACACTAGTAAGGAGTGGGGAGGTTGGTGTAGAGGATGAAATCTAAGGGGTGACACTGAGAAGTGAGGTGTGTGCAGGCTCGGGTTGCGGTGTGATCCTCCTGCTGAGCCCTGTGGGTTGGAGTGGGGATTCCGTCTATTGGCATGTGGATCCCTGTCCTCCTGAGGACTGATCTGAGGGATGGGTCTGTCAGAGATGTTTAGTGAGAACCTCAGAAGGGTGTTCTAACCCCTCCCTACACGGTCAAAGTTTAAATGGACTTTTTAAATGCGCAAGATGGCGGACACCGAGTAGACTCGTGTTGAGGCGGAGCTCCGATGAATTTGTGGATTTAAGTACAGCAAAATTAGAGACACGACCCTACTCTTCGACAAGAAGGAACATAAAGGTAACAACTACACAGTAAAAGTGTTGAAAATACCTGAATCGACCAAATACCACGACAAAGGACGATTTAATATGAGTCGACCGAACCTACGACGGACGCGGTTTCAACCGCTGTCTAAAAAGGCCGGCACCCCGGAGATTATTGACTATGTCCAGCGCCTGGAAAAGAGAGTGGAAGACCTCGAAAATGCGAGTGATACCAACTCAACAGAAGTGCAGGGAATAACAACAAGAATTGCCAGCCTTGAGGATAAAAGCGCTGCTTCAGACATTCTAATCAACGAAACGGCTCGGCTACTGAAGGCGCTGTCAGATAAGTATGACACCACTGCTACACTATGTAAACAGAACGCCACTGCTGTCACAACCCTTGACAGTGATCTAAAGGTAGTTGAAGAATCTATTCTGTCAACCCGACATATTGCAAATAATATGAAGGATAGAATTGATAGATTTGATGAAGAGGACAGACGCAAAACTCTGGTCATGACAGGTATACCGGAGCAAAATCGTGAAAACTTGCGCAGATATGTTGATGTCCTATTCCGCGACCTTGAACTCCCATACGGAAATGAAAAGGTTGACCAAGTATATCGCCTGGGCAAATTTGATGATAAGCAAAAGAACCCTCGACCCCTGATAGTGAAGTTAGCGAATCGTGGAATAAAGGCAGAAATCTACCGAAATATTCAAGGTCTCCAAGGAAAAACACACTGGTTAGGAGTATCCCTACAGGATGAGCTGTCACCCCAGGAAACTAAAGAGTTCCATGAGCTACGATCAATTTATTTTCTAGCGAAGAAATATAAATATGAGAACGTCAAGCTCAGACAGCGGTCCATCATAATTGGTGCAAAAACCTATGCTCACAAAGACATTCCAGTGTTACCCAATGGCTTGACCCTGAGAGCAGCTACTACATACAAGACAGTGGACGGACTTGCTTTCAGATCGGAGCATAACCCCATGTCAAATTTGTACCCCTGTACAATCAACCTAAACGACAGGGTATACTCATCAGTAGAGCATGCCTTCCAGCATGACAAGGCTCTATCAGGAAATGATCCAGCTTCAGATGAAATCATGCGAACGACTGACCCATATCTACTAATGAAATTGGGTAAAGAAGTAACACCAGGGCCTGGATGGAACAAAGGATCTACTACTCTTCTCTATAAACTGTTACAGCAGAAGTTCAAAGATCCAGAGAGAGCCAAGGCGCTAACCAGAACTGGAAAGTGGCACCTATACGAGTGTACCTTCCACCCAGTCTACGGGGTGGGCAGGCATCCAGGAAATGTCCACTCACTGACTTATGAAACAGTAAAGGGTGGTAACCTCTTGGGTAGGATGCTAGAGAAAATAAGAGATGGACTCTCGAACAAGGTAAATGGAAAACCAGAACAAGAACCGCAACAGCAACAACAAGATGGGCAACAACAAGAGCAGCAACAACAGCCTGAGCAACAACAAGAAGCACAACAGCCAAGTCCAACACCTGGTACCCCTGAAGCTGATGAAAGAGCCGACAACCAAGATGGTGCTACCGGTCAAGACAAGACTCCTATACTAAACCTAGAACAAGAAACCTTCAGCATACTCGAGGAGGTCGAGAAATGGGCTCATGATAACCAAAAGGACAAAGACAAAGACACAGACGTGTCAACCCATTCTGGAAATGGGGAAGAGAGTGACTACTCGCCAAGAAGTGGCTCTGAAAAAAATTGAGTGTAAAAGGTGATTAACTCGCCAACCAGAGTGTAAATAGTGATGGATATGTAAATATGTGTACTCCCCCCCTACCCCCAACATATATTGTCTTGTAACAAATTGAAATAATCTAGACCTCATATACTGTCAATATACTTGACTGGAGCCAAAAAGAATCAAAATATTACTCGTTTAAAAGTAATACAAAAACTAGTCAGGTAATATCTTCCCTATTCGTAGACAAACTGTACTCAATTTGTAATATGTAAAATTTCTTAAATTACCGGTATAGAAGTAACTTTTATAAAACTTGAATAACATGCAATATGAATGTAAAATACAAGGTTATATATTTGTGCTACGGCACTTGGAATACTGTAGTTGTTTAAAATGCAATGTAATCATCGATACCAATGCTACCAAATGACATAAGATGAGAAATCAATCTGAATTTGACCTTGAATCGCCTTGTTATAATCTGATGTAAATAATGTATTTGCAAAACTAATTGGTACCAAATTGTTTAATTGCTAGAAAATTTTGATTGGATTACCGGTACTTGGATTTTGATTGATTGTCAAATACTATAAGACGTGTCTAAAGTAAAGATGGACTACCGGTAAAACGATGTTTAAATACAAGTCACTTTAATGTATAAGGTATGTCTATAAAGATTGACTATTTACCGGTACCAACCAAACGGTGCAAATGATGGTTTAGATATGACGTGTTTATTTTGTTATAAAAATCTTGATTTTGTTTATTTGTTTATGCTGTACAAGGATGCATTAAAACTACAAAATGTATGTACATGGAGCATTAAGATCCCCTCTAAAATCCTGCCCTTGCTAAAATAAGGTATGAGCAGCCAGATGTGCTGTAGCTCACTACCTGGGGTTTTTTCTTTTAAATTCTATGCAACAAATTTTTCTTCTAGTTTAAGGATCCAAATTTCAATGGAACAAATTTGTGTCTATTGTTGGTTTAACAGAATAGACAAGCTCTCATTATTTTTACATGAGTTTCTTTAATAAAAGTGAATCTTATGTATATAAGCCTTATTCAACAAGTATAATAATCAGTTCACAATCATTTTGATGGAAATATTTTAATTTCCTAGAACAGGATGTATGTAACTAAAACAGCTTCACTTCCATTTACAACAATTTAAGAACATCTGAACATCTTAATATTGACTGTTGTTAGAAATTGGACTGAATGTCACTGTATGACAGAATCACCATAGACAAGATGTGTCTTTAAGTCTAAGCAGAACACCAAAATAAATAGTGAGACATATATAATTTTGAAAGGAAAAGGGCACAGGGATAAATTGGATTCCTAGTAAGCTATCTTGGGAAGTAAGTACTTTAGTGGACGGTGATTACAGAGCAGCTCACACCTCCGTATCAGGGATGTATCATACAGCTTCAGTGCGGGTCTCAGACATCTTATGAAGGAATCCTGTTAAGGCATCAGTCAGCTTACAGAAAGAGTGGCTGCAACCTTCAGGGGAAAGGGATTATTTCCTAAACTTATGAGTTGGAAACATCATTTGTATCAAGTTGCTATTTATATGCAGAGGCTATTTTAATTATGGACTACACTCTATAAAAAAGTCTGACCAGTGCCTTATCAGTTGAGCATTGCTGCTGAGCTAATTAAGTTAAGGTCTTTAAAGAGGAAAATTATTAGAGATTTCTTTAAATGATAAAACTTCCCCTAAAGAGAGGTTCAAGAACAGTATTGGATCTTAATGATATATAATGCTTCCAATGAACAGGGTTAAGGGACTTCTAAAGGGAGAATTGCTGTAAACATTACAAGAATAATCTATTTGATATATCTGAGAGTATATAGAAATAACACTGAGGCAGATATTAAGCTCAAGATGAAAAACGAGTAGCCTAAATATATTAGTTTCAGAAGAGCTCCCAATACTCCCCCAATAACCCACCTGACTAACCAAACCCTTACAGGCCCTTACCTTTTTTACACTGGAGATAATGTTTCCCTCATCACTACTGCCAAGTCACATTGAATCTTATAACACTGCAGTAACCGAAGAGGACAGGGATTAGGGCTAGCCTATAGGCTGCTGGAACGGGGGGCTCCAGGCTTGTGTGGGCTAAGTCAATTACACCTCAGTGCCACTAGGGGGCAGGACCAGACAATTGATAACTGTGTTCACAATACAATTCAGTCCTGGCAGAGGGCACTGTAGGTTGGACCCTATGGGACACCTAATTAATACCTATCCTCCTGCAGATAAAACTCTTGTAACCTTAGGGTTACTCCCCAGGGACTGATAAGGGGGTCAGTATAAATTATAGCCTAAGCTGGTCAGGGGAAAGGGCATATGGCAGCTTAATTGAATCCACATTATATTCATATTCTTTGAGAGATTTTTGTGACATAGTGATTAAAAAGTTTAAAGTTTTGATAATGAATCTAGTCAAGACAACTGCACTGAGGCAACAATTACTGAACATCTCCTTGCATTTATTCTGCCAATTTGGAGGATGTGTACTCCTGTATAGCTCAAGTCTATCATGCTCATTCAGTCTCCCTCCAAGCCTGCCCTTGATATGCTTAATAGGTATGAGCCCTATATGCACTACTGGTACTACGATAAGTTACCGTTAGTTAAGATACATGAGTGTGCCTCTCTATAAGCATTTCTCACACCAGCTGTCCACTGGCCTGCTATCATTAATTTTATACCACTGGATTGGGCTTCTGGCTTGGAATATAGTACCATTCAGTACCAAACGGTGAAAGATAGTTATATGTCCCCCAGCTGACCTACCAGCCATCCAGCTTCCAATCATCACCTTCTTCTCACTCTGTCAATTTGGTCCACAAGGTACTGCTTGGGGTTCTATGTTCCCTGCTCCAGGGTGGTCTCCAGTAGTTTAGTGCAGGTGACATGAACTGCGGCAAGGAGATGAATAAAACTGCAGTAGCCTATGTGAGGTTACTACAAGGTAGCTTCTTGCTAAACGTGTACACAACAATGGCAGAGAGATGAGGAGAAAAATATGGAGCTTTTTCCTGGTAACAGATAGTATATACATATGCATGTATATATTATATGTATACAGGCAGCCTCTGTGGCAGACTCACTTTATATTCATATTACCCATGGGCCAAAACGAATAATTACCATGAACTTCCTTTCATGGCCTTTCTATATAAGGTTGTGTCTGATGCCCTTCCGGAGTCATTTGAATCCTGGGGAGACAGGCAGGGCAGGTGGGGGCAGTGCCTAGGATGTGGCAAATAGGGTCAAATGCTAAGCAGCTTCCCGGTAACCAGAAAACACTACCTAGTATAGAGAAATGCTCCCTAAGGACATGAAGAAGGATTGAGTGCAGTACACATATGCTATTTCAACTTCCCTGATGACCTTACAATAGTCGGAAGTCAATTTTGAGTAAACTGGCAGTAGCAATGTTTAGAAATTGCATAGACGTGTCCTGAGGCCCATTTATGATTAATAGGTGGGGCAGGTTCTAGGGAAATCTATCTCATCTACTCCGATAAAGTGTCACACAACAGAATAACTCCTCACTGCATGGAAGAGTCCTCACCAACGTACCCCCTATGCTTTGCATGTGGCATATATATAGACCCCATCTCTTCATGAGGTCTTCATTGCCCACTCACTAAATGGCATTAACATGTTGACCCTTAGCTCAGCACCTAGAGTACCTCTTGGAGTCACTACCAGGGGGCACTACAGGGACTGGGAGTACTGCTACTATTGATCTCTGGGAGATCATGTTAAAAGACTTTCAGGATTTGGGCCAATTTTGATTGGTAGATTAAATAACCCCACTATAGGTTTAGACAGTACAGGCAGCAAAATAGACCAATAGTATAGCAAACAGGAGTTTTTAAGGGGATGCCTATGTTTGGCCGCTCTGTAAAGGGGGCGTGGCAAACAGAATCTAAGTAGAATAACATGTTTACATTTTGTATGAATAGTTCACTTATTGAGGACATGTTTATGGGAATTCAGCCTCCATCACCTTTCTACCCAGCCCAATCTACGATAGGTGATGTAGACTCACTATGTGTGGACTTCTCCCATCATTGTTGGTGATGACTCTAAGGTTCAACTTTTTAGTGTATGATTCATTTTCATGAGCGATTTGTTGAACAAACAGCTAGGAAATAATTTTGAGGGTGGTTGATAAGCTTAGTTTTACTACAGAAATGTGTCAATCCAAAAATAAGACGATTTTCATATTTTCAAGACCGCATATCCCACTTAAGTCAAGTCTAGCAAAACTGATACTAGCTTTTAGCCCTGTCCACTTTAATCTCAAATAGGTTCATAACCTATGAGTAATACTGCTGGAGTAAACCTTATTACTGTGGTAGTGAATACTAGGCAAGGCTTTGAAATGTTATAAATGTGAGCAGAGTAAATTGGAACCACAGACGTAAAGACTACTTCTTGATTCATCAGATGAGCTCAGTAGAGAAGTTGCACCTGCTCCAAGAAGAACCAATTGTAAACTGTTACGCTTCTGAGCAAAAAGGTAGCCTCAATGCCTACTCTGATGTATTGGATTTGCTGATTCCAACCCATCTATTATCCATGCATCCTTTTCTAATTCATTGAGAGGGATAAAAGGGATAAGGGCATGGGGAACCTTATAAGAGAAGTAGGATATGTGCTTCAAAGGTCCATTGGCCTTTATATGGGTAATACCATCAAGTGGGAATAGGATCTCGAAGGTATTAGTAGGCTACTCTCTCAGCTAGTATGTCAGGGACACAGTGCTTGAATGACAGCAGTTAGGGCCCTTTCTGGTCACAGTCATTCAGTGAGCAGGAGAGCCTGCATGAGATCAATTGAAAGACAGAGAGACTGAGAAGGGAGTCAAGGGCATGCATGGAAACTGGATTCAGTAATTGGCTAAGGGTTTGGAGCAAGAGAAAGGATGAAAGGGAATGTGAAGGTAGGGCAATCAGGGTTGGAAACAAGTAGTATGAGGGTAGACAGGTGGTGCAGAGACGGGTACGGAGGAGAAGGGGCTTAGGGATGGAGATGTGACTAAGCACTGCATGATGAGATCTGATATGAGGAGGAGGTGGATGGACAGACTGGAGAATCAGTGCAGAAACTATAACACAGAAGCTCAAAAGAAAAACTATTTTGGTTGAGCTGATCACAGGAAGGACTTTGCTTAATGAAATATCTGGAAATGTCCTTGTCAGGGCAAAGTGGTCTCTGAGATTGACATAATCTGAAACCTTACATTTTTTGAGTTGCTCATACGTGATAGAAGACCTAAAACTGCCCGTGCCTGGGCAGCTGACAGAGGTTGATAGAGTCAGAGGGGTGTGACTTAGGATTGCAATCATGATGTACATGCTGAAGACAGATATGGAGCAGAAGATTTGATCTATAGCTTGTATACTCTTCTCCCCAGCACCCCATGCATTAACCCCTTACACTACTACCCCATGTAACTACCTTCATAGCTACCACCGGATGACAATAGCTTCTGCAGCTACCATCCTTTGTAACATCAAACTAATGTTTAGAAAGTCTCACTGAACTATTTCTATTTAGTTTTTCTTTAGTTAAGAGGGATGGTAGTAACACTTTTATCCAGGGATCTTTTTGGGTTATCTTAAGCAATATTATGATAACTGATTAAAAACTCCTCTCGATGGAGGCAGAAAGTTTCTCTTTCTGACCTTACAATATAGTTCTACCTTATTATAGCTTATCTATAAATGCTCTGAAAGGGGTAGTTGTAGGCCCTCTGCTACTAATGATTAACTTGTGTGCTGCAAAGGAATCCTAAATTTGTGCGGACTCCCTTTACAAGGAACTTAATTTATTCTAAATGCCTTCTAAATCTTATTCTTACTTGATAGGTATCACCCGAATGAGGGCCAGAGAGTAAAGCTATGAATTGAATAAATGTCCGGTAGCTTCCTCTCATTGAACCCCTTATGCTCTGGCCATAATATCTCCATAAATGAACTAGAAAAGGACACATAGGTGATGGATGGGTCTTATCAGTGGATCAAATACATTTAAGTAGGGATTCAGAATATTTATTTTTCCTCTGAGGCATAACAGGTTACAACAGGAAAACACAAATGAGTTAAAATGAAGCCATGCTCTCCATTGCTGAGTCATGTGATAGTAGCTAAAAAAGGGTGGACAAGTAACCCTGACAAATATCTCTATTTATAGCATTGCTTTAGCAAGCATCACCTGTGTCTATATTCAAGCTGGCTGCTTTATTGTGTGTATTTATATATATATATATATATATATATATATATATATATATATATATATATATATATATATATAATGTGGGGCCTACATCCATCCTTTTACCTAGGTTGGTAAGGCTAGTACTTTTCCTTTCTCTCAGCTATTGGGCTATAAATGGCAGGCACTGGAACCTTCTTTAGCTGGTGTGCCAACTCTGATGTCATTATTCAGAACTCAAATGAAATGGACATTAAAAACATTAATTCAAGAGTGTAGGCTACAACTATTTTGCACTGAGGGGTAAATTAAAATGTTAATTCAAAATAAAATCATGTATCATTTATTCATATTATTGACTAATTGGCTCTTCATTGTTTCATTTTGAATGTATCACTCACAGCCTTTTATCTTGCTATAATTACAGACCATTCATTGAGAATAATAACCAATCCTGACAAATGAGGTTTGCTTTGATAAAGAAACAAAGAAATCAAAAATGCTCCAGACAGAGATCCCCTCCATTGCTGAATAATGTATCTGTCTTATCATAAAAACAGATACTGTCGACAAGGGACTCAGTCCATATAGATGAAGATTTGTTTTGAATTACTTGTTCCTTCCCAATATCCCACACACCAATCAAGCATGCACAGGGCCATGGCTGCTTATGCATATTTCATTCCCAGAGGTTTCGCTCCCAATACCAATCACCCTCATTAGGTGCCAGGGAAACACTAGGACTTTGCTCTAATTCTCACTAGGTGGAAATGGTCCATTGCCTTTATCCACTGCCTTGATTATGGATGTTTTCTGTTATGGTCTAGAATTGGGTGCTTTAAAAGTTATGAAGTGAAGGATCTGATGGTCTGATGGTACTGCAACTGGACTAATCAAGGAATAGGTTTGAAAACAGCTATAATCCTATGGGTTTTTAATTTCATATCAGTTGAAAATCGAATTATATTCCATGCATTATATATTATGTTGTTTGTGGAACATTGACCATTCTTCACTGGTTTGCGGAAGAACCTGACTGTGAACGTGAGTTGACTCACTGATCAGTAACTTTGTAGCTCTCTCAGAGTTGTAGAATATCTATCCAACTTGTGTTTGCATTGAGTTCCACTCTCAATCCCCAGAGGGAGCACTACTGTATACTAAGTGGTTCCCACTGGTTACAAGAAAGTCACATTGATCTTTAATCCTCTTCTCTCAATCTTAGACCTGCTAGGGTCACTGCTTCACCCCAATGTCTCTGAGGGCTTTAAATGGGCCCTGAAGGGCATCAGACACTGCCCTCTAAAGAGAGGTGATGAAAGAAGAGAGGCAGGGACTGGCAGAAAATAATTCTCAGTGGTTGATGGACATTGTACATATTATGGACTTGAGATTGTGCATTTTCTGCTTAGATGCATGGGTTCTGTCTGTGGGCAATCTAGCCTTTGAAGGAACGCATAGTGTAATAATCCGCTATACAGAAAAACAAGAGTAGTACAATGCAAACTGTTTTTCATCTTCATCATTTTGAATGAATATAATTAGTCGAATTAAATCTGAGTCATTTCTAATTTTTTTTATAAAATATCATTGTTTTTGTGCAAAGATTCTTTTGTTTGTTTCATACTTTTGGTGAAAACATAAACCCCCTTAACAGTCTGTAAACCAGGGCTTACTCCTAAAGTCTCCTATATTGACATCTCTCTAAGATCTCAGAAACCAGGTTCTGTACTGCTGATCCACAGATCCTAGCCACTCTCCGTTTTACCCTGGGGGCCCTTCTCACTCCAAATCCCTAGCTAGTTCACAAAACCCACGTATCAGTAGTCACCTAAATCCTGAACAGTGTCTCCCCAAGCCCTTTAGACTTCAAGAGATCAATAGTAGCGCTACCTTGGGTTCATGTGACACCCCCTAGTGGTCACATCAAGAGGGATTTCCGGTGCTAGGTCAGGGGTCAACATGCTATTGCCATTTGCCGTTTGGCAAGTGGCCATCGAAGTCCCCATGAAGAGGTGAGGGCTATAAATTCCTTGAGGGAAGAAGGGGGAGGCTCTGGCGGCTTCTCCCATGAGGAGGGAGGGTATTCTATTGTGTTGCAGTGTGGTAGGTTTGGTAGGAGGCTGTAGTGTGGGCTAGCTCGTGCAGTAGGAAGGAGAGCTCAAATCATGCTTGTGATGTCAGTGATAAACCTCTCAAGTACTTTTTAAGTTCCTGGATTACCAGATCATATGTAGGCATCACGTAATATGTAGTACGTAATATGTAGGCATTTGAACCCATGCAACCCTAGGGGTTGCATGGGTTTGTGTAGAGGATCTACCGAGGTCAAATCCTCTCGAGGGGTTCTGTTAACTGGAGCCGTATCTAATTACATGGTGCATGTGTGTAGTTTTCCCTATTATCACCCATAATGGTTGCATGCATGGGTCTAGAGTATATGACATGTCTCTCAGGTTACCCTTACAGCCGGAAGCTGAGGATGCAGTAGTGTGGTGACTTGTGACAAGGCAACTACTTATCTACTTATCTAGGCAGAGACAGAAACACTCGATGTTTCTCTCTGACATTTACTAGAGTAGCTCCCATCCAAAGGTCTTGACCTAGCCTTGAGGAGTTGCTCTATGTTTTTCCATTAGCCATATGTTACATTGAGGTACTGTTGGTTTTGAGTTCATTTGTCTGGGTCTCTGATTTGGGTTATCCTAGCATGCATGATACAAGAAACTGTGGCATGTTTTATTTGTTTCTATTCTGCAAAGTGTCAATTTGAATTAAAGCCAGATCATTTAAATATAAATAATGGATTTGTTAAACAATATAACTGGTTGGGTGTACATATCTCTAACCCCCTATGTGACTTTTTATCACAATATAATCAAGCAATATAGCTTGAAAAAAAGCACCCATGTCAATATTAGATGAAATATGCATATGAAGTTGATTGAATAGTGGTCTCATCATAAACACAGAGTATGAAGATAATTGATTTCTCCCTGTGTCCGTATCTACATATATATATGGGGCTTCTTGAAAAATCAGTCCCTTCTCATTGTCCTATCCATACACAGACTAAAAGCATCTTGCTTTATGAATAGTTCATTCCATTATGGCTGTTTTTCTAATACCAATCAGCCACATGAAGTGCAAGGAGAACCAAGGGACTTTGTTTACAGGTGTACTGGGTAGAAGCAGGGCATTGTGCAAATGGAAAGTTAAATCCCTCCTCCCTGTGCAAATGTAGGACTGTGCTGTATAATAAGTGATTTCCATTGATTACCAGCAAGTTGTATTGACCTTGAATCCCTCTCTCCATATCTTGCACCTGCTAGGGGCATTTCTCCTTCCTACCCACCTCTCCCTGAGGGCTTTAAATAGGTCCTGAAGGACATTAGACACTGCCGATGAAAGGAAGTCAGGGGCTTAACTCAAATGTCCCCTATAAAGGCCCTGAAACCTTGGCCATTCTCCATTTTTGACTGTTGCTGGAGGGGCAGTAAGAACTGGCCCTTTTTCCGAAAGGTTCCCATGTACATTATCATATATAAAGAATATGACGGTCCCACTGCAAGGACTGGTTGCTGAATTGCCTCCTGACAAAGATCTGCTGAGCAGATGTTGTGGCCATGTGAAGGGAAATAAGACAAAAAAACCAATTAATGATATGGGGAATGATACAAAATACCATTTTGTAATTGAATTGATACAGAAACTTTCAGTTTCTTTTTGGCAAGAGATACAGATCCCAATATAGTTGACAATGATGCATGCTGCATGATTCTATGCATATTTGCATCCGCTGTACAATAATATTAAAAGAGATGAAAATAAAGTATACAAATAGGAATTGAAAGCTTTTCTAGTCAATGTAGTTGGTTTTAACAATAACATTGCTACTTATTGCAATGTAGCAATGTAAATCCTTCAGGTCTTCATGTGCCCATGTTGAAGAACAGAGAGAGGATAAAAGGAGATAATCAATAATTATATTCCCTTAAGGAGAGACAGAAATCTTCAGGGTTTAACAGAAAGTGAATTTCAAATGATCTAGTAATTCATGTTGCTGCACAATTGCCTTGTCGAGTAAAGAATGATTATTAATATTGTGCAAAGGATTGTTATCAGGCTTGGGGTAAGGTTTTGTCCCCGTTAAACATTCATCATAACCTTGCATATTGGTGAAGTGAAAGACAGTAGGATAGAATATTGGGTAGCACTTTTAATGGTATGGATATCAGTGTTTAAGGTCAAAACCCTGATGATGTAGCTTACATAGTGTAATGTTTCACTTTTTAATATCCGCCGCCCCTCCCATTCTGTAAGTTGAGCATCCTTCTGGTAATTAACTTCCATAGCTGCCTGAGTAACAAGCCTTCCTACTCCTCCCCTCAGCTGAACCGCAGCTCAGACTCAGAGGGTTGTGGTTCAGGCTACCTGATGGGAAATGAGACATAAGCAGGTAGGGGACAGGAAGGGCTTGTTGGTACGTACCACTATTGTGGTACAGTCCTGTGTATTACACCATACCAGTATTCTGGTACAGTGCATGGTTCTGGTGCGTACCATTTAATTGGTACATATGGTGTGATCTTTACACCATGACAATTAGTCCATGGCAAGGTGTGCAGCCCCCTCAGTGCCTTATTAGTAATCACAGAACAATGGGTCTTATCTACACCAACACTGGGGGCATGGATTGGTGGAGAATATCCAACATTTTCTCATTATTTCCCCTTTTTATGACCTTACCATTCAATTAGGAGATGAAACCAAAACGTAGAGAGATAGATCAGTGTCTAGGCTACTTCACTGTTTATCAATTTTTATCAGCAAATATAACAGAAAATTCGGAAATGCATTTTGCTTGGTCCCAATCAGACAATTTTATGAATATGTCTTGTTCAATGCATGGTATCTTAATAAATATGAATGATTGTACTTTTTAAATCGGCTAGTGTGTAGATTGAGAAATTCTGTTTCCAATGGTACCAAGAATGATATAAAGTACATTAGCACTTTTAATTAATTATTATGTAAATGCTTAGATACACTGATGCTAGTGGGCATGCCATCATACTAGTACGTCCTAGATGGTGAGTACAAGTACAGCACACTTAGTGCGTACCAGAATAGTGGGTTTGTCCTCAACCTGATAAGTCCACTTGTTGCATGAAATAAGTGTGGAATTGTGATAAAAAGTCATGAGCAAACATTACAGAATCCTATCTTTCAAAAGAATAATAACATGTTGTCCTGAGTTTTTCAGAAATCTATAACGCAACATTTTGATTGATCTTAAGTCGTAGAGATGTGAAATGCTACCATATTCAGAGTGTCTGCCAATGGAAGCTGAAAGTTGCCTTATTGCCCTCACAATATATCATGCTGCCTAAAAAATCCTGTAAGCTGCAAACCTTCTAAGTTCTGCTCACTCATGAACTATTCCTACAGCGGCAGTTGTAGGCCATCAACCACTGATGACCAAATCACAGAGATAAGGTTTCAGATTGCATCTTGAGCGGGGTGTCCACATCTCCTAATCAGTTGAGATAATTAAGGACATTTTGCAAGCAGAGCAAGGTCATTTATCAGGGTCAATTCTGCCCTGACAAGGAAGTTTCTGGGCATTTCATGGAGCAAAGTCCTTCTGGTGATCTGATTGGCAGAATTTCCTCATTCCAAAGTTTGTACTGCATTACTCATTTTCTTAGACTGTCAATATTCCCTCCCCATCTCTTTCCAGCTCTGACCACCTCGATGCAGTCCACCCCCTATGCCCTCATGTACACTAGCATTCCCATAAGGGATAGCTTTCTTTTACCTTCTATATCTTTTTTCCACTTAATGGTATCACCTAAATGAAGGCAAGTATACAGATGGAAGCAATACCCTAAAGCTACTTCTCTTTATGCTAATATCTTCTCAGCCCTTATATCCTTAGAAAGGAACTCGAAAAGGACTCATGGGTATTGGATGGATGGGATCAGTGGATCCAATACAATAATGGAGCGACTCTGGATTTTTTTTCTCTCTAAGGCCGGTTACAAACAGTTCTGCTGTGAGCAGCTGCAACTTGCTCAGCAAGCTGCCTTGACGGATTAGAAAGTCTTCTTCAAGACTGCACTTCCATTTTACCTTTTTCATTTTGTGTCAGGTATCTTAAGCAACAACGCCTGGATAAATGGGGGAGGTATAGAAGTAAATTAACTGACCTTGTAAGATTATGTCCATATAATCTGTGAACAAAATAGCTGTAAAGGCCTGCCTGTATCACAACATAATTGTGAGAAAAGCACCTCAAATTTCCTCCCTATGATATATCTATTACGGCTAGCATCAATGTGGGCATGAGTTTAAAGGAAACTATGCTCTCTATTATAGAGTCAAGTAATAGAAGCCAACCAAAGGTGGAAGAGACAATGGAGAAAGTAAGCATATATCTTTTTATAACATTGTAGTGAGCAAACACCACCTGTGCCCATGTTCAATATTGGATTACTAAGCATAATGCACCTGCAAGATATCACCTGCATGGGGATACAGCAGGACGTTATATTGACTAAAACACAATGGATGAAGACAAGCAAGAAAACAAGAAAAAGAAGACAGTGCTGATATGTAAACAACTACGGAGGAGTAGAGAAGGAACCTGACATCATTTACCTATGGTACAACCCTGTTGTAGTGAGGTGACGGTTGATTCCCTTTTGAGTTTGTGAAGTGTTTATTTCATTAGATGATTTTCAAAACACAGTACATGTCAATGAGATGGTACATGAATGGTACATTACAGTATATCATATTATCATCACATACTTCACGGTGGTCTGTGACATCTCGGCATTGTTATGCTTAATGGGTCTAAGATAGAGTCCGGTATGAGATCTATAGCCTCAATATCTTAGAGTCCATTGAGCAATTTGGACATAGCAGTGCAGTTTAACAAAAGTCAAGTGTAGAAGGTGAATATAGTTATGTATAATCTCCATCATAGGTACATTATTGGACAATCTAACGTAATCGGGCCTCTTTCAGCTCCTTTATCTATTCAAAAGTGTACATAGATTCAGAGGAATGATGACTCAACATGTAAACATTTTGTATAATAACGTCAGGTGTTGCCTTACAAGTCGTGAGGCATTATTATTTGACCGTGTTTTTTAAAGGCAGTTTCAGCTTCTCTCTGAAATTATTTCTTGTATTTGCTAGTCCGCATGATGTGTTTAAGTTATTCCATAAGTCTATACCGCGATAGAGGGGGCTATTTCTCTAACCAAACCTGTTAGAGGCTGGGTATTTCAGTGAGCCTGTACCAACTGACCTCGAAATTCTCCCACATGTGGTTGCTGTTTGATAGATCAGACCAAGCTCAGTAAGGTCATGGTTACATCCACGCAGATATTTGTATATTAGTCACAGGAGTTGCAGATCATATCTTATGTTCAGCTGGTGTATTCCAGAATCAAGATGTAGGTCTTTGACATGGTATTTTATTCTGATATTCCAACTAGTTCTTAGACAGCGGTTTTGGGTCAGCTGAAGGCGCTTATGTTGGGTCATGTTAACTCCATTAAACAAATAACCACAATATTTTAGTACGGGTAGAATTGTTTGCTTATAAATTAATACAGCAGTAGGCATTGATACCTTTCAACGCATTTTTGTTAGCATTACATTCCTCAGGCTAACTGTGCTGACCCTCTTGCTAATCGATTTTTCGAGTGTAAAGTTACTGTCTAAGATAACACTGAGGTACTCATATTATTTGAATGTAAGACTGATAGTTTTGACTGACTAATTGGATCCATGCTCACTATGTCATATTGGGTGCAAAACACTCACAACTTGATGTTCGCTTATATCTTAGCTATCGAGAGCATTGATTGGTGATGGAAAACCTCCGTGGAGCTGTAGTATTTGCAGTAAAACCTCCGAGGCGTAGCCGAGGAGGTTTTACAGGAAAGACTACAGCTCCAAGGAGGTTTTCTAGCTTATACTCCGTAATAGGCCTATTGTGAGTTAATCTAATGTCCAAATACATTTGATTAATGACAATTCAATATTTGTCTATACGTAAGTCAACATGGGATTCGAACCTGCACCAACAACATATTCATATGGTCACACAGAAAACGGTGATCAAGTGGTCAGGTAGTGATTGTATAATATTGAGCCACCATGGCTGAATGGATACGACTGCTGGCTGAATAGCAGGGCTATGTTTTCTCCTATAAGTTCGACTCCCACTAAGTCAAAATAATATTTTAGTTTATCCATTATCTGATAAGGTAACTGTTTAACAAATACTAATTGCGCAAAATATTTAATACTACAAGTTGTATCAGAAACAGTGTGTAGAGTTTAGTATTTTACGGTCGCAGAATAAACAACTCGGAAGGTTCTTTATACGTTCTGGATGCAAAGAGAGAGAGTTTTATTCACGTTTCCTACTACAGTAATCTAAGTTCGGTTCTTGTTCGGGACGAGACCTGATGAGGTCTGTCTACCACTGAGCCTTCTGGCCTTATATATATCACCCTACCCGATCGCAGCGCCCCCTTTATCAACACTCGCGCCCTCTGTATACGGGTCACGAACTAGCATCTTATGGTGGTTTACATAACGGATACCTTCTAGGTATACACTAATATATAAAAAAAATGACGTTATGTCTATTATACACATAGGGGTATGCAAAGCATACGACTCGAATAACACTATACACACATTTGTTGTACATTAAACATGGCACAAGTATTATCAATACGAACGGCTTAACACGCTTCATATTAACTTAGTAACACTCGTGCACCCACGTGGGGATATATATACATATGACACATACCGAAAATATATACTATCACAGCTCTACTCTTTATCCAGAATAACAGTTTATACAATATATACACTGCTCCCTGATCAATGTACTAGTATTGATCAGGCACGCTTGTCAAAAAAATTTAGACAGCGGGTCCGTGGCGCTCTCCTCTTCAACAGCTTTCCTGATCGTTGTTGGCTTCGATCAGGCACACCAAGAAGAGCGAATCTTATGGTGGGTGTAAAGGTGCTCTCCACTTCTTTCCCTCGAGTTTTTCCGGGTCCGCATCATATCGATTGTATCATCTCTCATCTCCAGTCGTAGCTCCTCGTTCCCTGATCCTTGTTGGAATTGATGGATCAGGCACGCCTTCAGACTTACGTCTGTCAGCGGGTGTAAAGGTGCTCTCCTCTTCTTTTCCCCGTACGTCCCATTCGATTCTACTACCCCTACCATTCCGATTCAGCCCCAATACGGTTCATCACACCCTATCCGTCTAAAGCGTCCTTCTCCTCCAGGAGTTTTAGCGCGGCGGATCGGGTCCCATCCCATTCGTCCAGAAACACTCCGAAACATTCAAGGAACTTAACGTTCATTGCCTCATTTTTGGCATCGAGATCAGATAGTTTCCTCCGCAGTAAGGCGGTGCTGGAAGTAACGGTTTTACGATCCTGCTCTAATTTAGCCTTTTCTTCATTCAACATCTTTTCCTTGTCAATGTAGACCTTCTCTAATTCAGCCCGAGCCTCCTCCAATGCCTTGTCATTCTCTTCTTTATAACGGTCCTTATGTGTCTTCTGAATGGCGACCACCGAATCAGCAAACAGGTTAACGACCCCGGCGTTGAAACGGATCGCTAACTCCTTCTGTGCCTCCTGAAATTCATCTACTAATTTCTGAGCACCCTCACATTCAACTTTCTCAGCCGCTGCGAAATAGTGTACTACCGGTTTCGTAGACATCCGGAGCCGGTTATCGGGCACAGTGGTCATCGGAGTTGCTGGTGGTTTCAGCGAACTCTGAGGTAGCTGTAATTCCGGGTAGTCCGTTGTATCATCGGACGGAACCGACGGCTGTCTCCATACTAACGGATCAGCTGGACTCGGAGTGGGTTTACACGGAGCGGGTTTAGACGGAGCGGGTGGGGTAGGTTTGATCGGGCCACGGTTCAAAGGTGACTGATACGCAGTCGTGGCGGATCGGTTGTGGGGTACCCGGAAGGTTGAAGGTGATTCGTCCCGGCCCCGTTTTGCATCACCCCGTGCCGGACTTCGGCTTGCCTGACGTTTAGTGTCAGTTCGATTCCTAGGTGGATCCCCTCGGAACTCCGCTACCTGGTTCCACATTTCCTGGGGCATATCAAACTTCCCCCGATCCAGTAACAAGGCGGTTCGAGCACTCAGTTTACCATTACGGGCGTCGGCTACCTCACAGTAGGATTCCGTCATGGTCGATATCCCCTGAAAATCTTCCCTGCCCATTCGGTCGTATTTCTCTCTCCATAATCGGTGCAAATTATTGATTCGGGCCACAGTAGCACTCATACCCGGAGTGTGACAGTTTTTATAATGGCGAACCATGTTCGCCCTCCGAGTCGTTACACAGCCATCACATTTCTGATTTTCTCGGGTCGCCTCCGTCTTCTGACATTCGTACACCACCGAGTGATGCATATGTCGTTCGGTTAGGTGCCGGAGGAATCTACGGGCCGTTGTGTAATGTTTCGGTCTCGGATTCTTTAAGCACAAGGCAAACGGACAGATGGTTTCCCCCTTCACCAAATACCACTCTTTGTAGGCCCATCGGATTTTCCAACGATGATCCCTACTGTAGTATGCATCCGAATGATGCCGGATCTGGTTGAACCACCATTCGTAGTGGTCAGACGGTAGCGGGTCTTTGATAGTCGGTCGGAGCCGATCTTCATCATCCGATTCGTTTTCCATGTTATATTCCGTGGGGCAGCCATATTTGGTCGGTCCTTTGGCGCATTCCTCGAACGAGGCGGGTACGAACAGACGGAACTCGGTGTTTGAATTTTTGTACACCTCCTGCAACCGCTCAAATTCCTCCTCTGTCATTTTCGGTTTCGGAACTTTCTCCGTCGGTTCATCCCCCTCCTCTTCCTGTTCACCTTCCCCCTCACTCATATTCTCATCCTCCCCCGATCCGACGTTATCCTTCAGCTTCCTTTTCTCTATTATGGCCCCTACCCCGGCACTTGCAGCAGCCTGTATTGCCTTCAGCTGTCCGGACGTCGGTTCCTTCTGCTTCAATCCTTCAGTTACCTTCACTACTGTCTTCGGGTCAACTGTTAGATCTACTATTGGCGTTTTCGGGTTCTTACACTTCCCCCCTTTCTTAGCAGCTCGTTTCTCTTTTGGACTCAGAACTTTTTCAAAGTCGGACGAATCCGTGTCCGTCAGACTTTCCTCCCTCTTGTCCTTCTTTACTTTCGATTTCCGGAGCACTACCTTTCCTTTCTCTACCGCGTCTTTCCTTAACTTTTCTGCTATCCTCTCCTTCTCGTCCTCTTCGGACGGGTCTCTGTTCATTTTCGGATCATATCCCTTGGTTTTCTTTCCTTCTCGGATCAGAGCACTTATGATCTCGTCTCTGCGAGACGGATCATCGTCGCTCTCCTCCAATCGATCATAAAACTCATCGATGTCGATACTGTATAATTTAGTTTTCCTTTTCCGGTTCGCTAGCTTCTCCCAACATTCTACGTTTCGAGGCAAGATCTTCTTTTCCGGTTCTCTAAAATATATATCCGCCTGGATGTCGAGTCCGGTTATTCCTACTCGAGTCGTTCCCGGAACACTGACTGGGATTACCGGCATTCGTTTCTCCCGGTACATCACCTCGCAGTCAAATACCGCCTTGCGAAACCCTTCGTGCACGTTCAATCCCTTCTGCATCTCGGGAAAGAATAGCAGCCAGTTTGACGGTAACGATTCATAAACATCAGCCCCCAATATAGAGATCAAACAGTCCCGCAGTTCATTCGGAAGAGTTCTCGGTACTCCTCCTTCCGGGACTACGGTCAGTTCATCAGCCAGAAATAGCTCCCGGCCATCGTAACGGCTCACGAATCCCTTCTTGTCGGGTTCGGTATGTTCGGTGGTAACAACTTTAAAAACAGACCGGCCATTCTCGTCGTACTGTCCCGTTTCCTCCTCCATACTCACGTTGCCTAATGCAGCGTCTTCTGTTCTAGTGACGGGTGAGAGCGGTTCATCCATGACATCGGTCATATCGATACTGTCATCTACGGGTTGGCAAGAACTCGCCATGTTTCGGTCTCTTTCTCGGGGTACGGTTCAAATAAATTTCAGTTTCCTGGTCCTCACCGGGTGCCTGTGGTCACAAGCAACCCGGGTCTCCCACTAACCTTGATTTACAACTCTAATTCGCTTTGAAAACAACTGCTCCTCGTGCGCTCGCTGTTGACCTTTGGTCCACCAAAAATCAATATGGCGGTTCTTTCACCCGGAACGACCTTCCGCGCATGCGTGTTACCCCATGAGATCTCGCTCGGGGCGTGACCTCATGACCTCGTTCCAGATGTAAACAAAGGGGTTTTCGCGCCATTCATTACGGTACTAATTGCTGTCTGTCGGAGTCTTTCATTGGTTCGGAGTGAGCTCGTCAGGAGTATAAGTAGATGTATTTACAGGTGGCATATGCTCAACCCGCCGGATTATCCGTCCACCACCCTCAGGAACACTCTAATCCGGTTAATTAATCCCCTCCTCCAGTGCCTGGGTATCGTTCCAACACATAGGACAGATATACCCGGTCTGCCCACCGGATAATCATATGACATAACATAAAACTGGATTACATTCGTTGTGATTCAGGCTAGGTAATTGCAGTCCCTGGGTTCAATCTAGGACTGCGTCTCACCCCTTCTGGGTGAGGCTTTAGGTACCTGGTGACGACAGGGGCCTTTTCGGACGGTGAGCGGGCCACACTCAACGTCTTCCCCCTGCGCTTCCCTTCGCCTGCCGAGACTTTGGATTTCTTACCCACCGATCGTTTTGGCGAGTTTTCGTCCTGCACCTTCCGTTTCTTCGGGCGTCCCACCCCACGTTTTACAGCCATATTCTTTATTTCTTTCTTCATCTGATTTAATTCATCCGTTCCCATCTTGAACATTTCCGCGGAGTACTCCCTTCCTTTCCACGGTTTCAGCCGATCAACGTTGGATTTCTGATTCCTACCATGCGTATCCCTCATTAGCACAGTATTATCACTGATCCGCTGTGTGATCCGCCAAGGTCCATCCCAATTATCACTTAATTTAATCCCTACTAACGGTTCATGGTACCTGCCTACCAATTCTCCCACTTCGTATCTTCTAGTCTTAAGATTCGTGTCATAACCGACCTTCTGCCATTTAGCATTCTTCTGTAACTCTTGTCTAACCAATTCGTATGCATTTTTAAACTGTTCTTTCAGAGCCTCCACAAACATTATCTGACATGGTACCTCCGGGTTCATTCCTACTACCCCAAAAACCAGGTCCGCGGGCATGATCAGATCCTCCCCGAACACTAGTAAGTTAGGGGAACAGTTAGTGCTAGCATGTACGGTGCTGTTATAGGCATGACATACAAAGTCACATTGTTCATCCCAGTCATCCATTCTCTGATTTACTAGTCCCTTCAATACTTGTATCAGGGTTCGATTAAACCTTTCTACCTGTCCATCACTCTGCGGCCGGTATGGATTAGTACGAGTCTTACAAATCGCTAACTGATGGCACATCTCCTGCCACAAATTTGATTCGAATTCCCGTCCCTGATCGCTGTGTAACATTAGTGGTACACCCAGATACAGGATCCAACCTTTCACCAGCGCTCGAGCACATGTTGCAGCCTTATGGTCCTTCATCGGAAACACTCGTGTATACTTAGTGTAATAATCCGTCACCACCATCATACAAGTATTACCTTCGGGAGTCGTTACGAATCCGGTTATAATGTCTACAGCCACTCTCGCGAATCTCACCCCGAATAGTTCCTGGGTTAGAGGCATCTTACCCATTCCGCTTCCCGTCTTACTAGTGCAACACCTGGGGCAGGTCTCTATCCATCTCAATAGATCCGTACTCATTCCTGGCCAGTAATATTTCCTTCCTAATCGTTCTAAAGATCTCTTTTTCCCGAAATGTCCACTGGTCTGGTGTCCATGGCAGAAGAACATTATGTCCCTCCGCATGGCTGTTGGTATCACAATCTGTCGGATCCGATTTCCTAAGGCATTTACCTTCCAACGGTACAGTGTATTCTGTACAATTTCAAGTTCCTCCCATTGTGCAATTAGTCTACGGATTTCCCTGTTCTCTAATGAAATTGCGGGTCTTGCCGGTCTTCCTCCTGCCTCTAACAATTCCTTCATTCGCTTACAATTCGGATCCTTCTCTTGAAATGCTCTAATCGATTCATCTCCCCATTCTAATACACTTGGTTCCATATTCCTATACGGATGCCTCACCCCAGCTAAAACAGCATTGTGTGCCCCACAATCGGTACAACCAGTGTTCTGACATTTCCTAATAGGTATTCGTGACAAAGCATCCGCATTGACATGTTTCGCACCCTTCCTATGTTGTATCTGACTATGATCCAATCCAAATTCTGACAAATGAGCGAGCCATCGTCCGATCATTCCTTCTGCATCCTTGAAGTTCAATAGCCACCTCAATGATGAATGATCCGTTCTCAACGTAAAGTCCGATCCCCACAAAAAGTGTTTGAACTTTTTAGTGTATACAACCACCGCTAGTAATTCTCTCTTGGTCGTACAATAGTTCCGTTGCCCCCTATTCATCGTGTTACTTGCAAATGCTATGGGTACCTCTTCCCCATCCTGTACCTGAGAAAGGGCTGCCCCTATACATTCGTTACTGGCATCCGTGTCTAAAATGAAATGGCCATCCCGAGTCGGATATCTGAGTACCGGGGTTTCCTTGAAAAGGTTCTTTATCTTTCGGAAAGACTCCTCCTGCTCTAAACCCCACGGAAACACTTCCTTCCTTCTCCCCGGCGTCCAGTGTGACAGACTTTGAATCGGATAACTCAGTTTCGAATAACCGGGCAAGAAATCCCGATAGTATGAACAAAAACCCAAGAACGAGCGCACCTCCTTTGGACTTCTAGGTGCCGACCATTCCATTACCGTTCGAATCTTCTCCGGATCTGCCTTCACTCCATCCGTTGATATGATTCGTCCCAGATAGTTGATACTCTTATGAAACAAACTACATTTCTTCGGTTTTAGTTTCAACCCATTCGATATAATCCGCTTCAATACAACCCTCAAGTTTTCTAGACAATCTTCGAATGATTTCCCGAATATTATGACATCATCCAAATATACTAAACATTTCTTCCATAAGATGTCGCTCAATAAAGTCTCCATCATTGCCTCGAATGTGGCCGGGGCATTACATAACCCAAAAGGCATCACATTATATTGGTATAAACCAATATGGCTCGAAAACGCGGTCTTCTCCATATCATCCTCTTTCATTCCCACCTGCCAGTATCCGGATTGTAGATCAATCGTACAAAACCATTTATTTCCGCCCAGGGAATCAATAGTCTCATCTATCCGAGGGAGAGGATAGGAGTTCTTCTTGGTCAATCCATTCAACTTACGATAATCGATACAGAATCTGATGCTTCCATCTTTCTTGGTTACCATACATACCGGGCTACTCCAAGGGCTCGTACTCGGGACAATCACCCCTTCTTTCAACATCTTTCCGATTTCTTCCTCAGCCACCACTTTCTTGGCTAGAGGCAGTCGGCGGTATGGTATTTTGAAAGGTTCCGCATCCCCAGTCTTTATACAATGCAATACTTTATCAGTCCTCCCCAATGGTTCTCCTGGTTTTGCGAATGCCGTCGCACATTCCTCCAGTACGTTCCTTAATAAACCTTTCTGCTCGTCACTCTCCAACGCGGAATCCTTCAACAATTGATTCACTCCCTCTTCCAGTTCAGGTTTTTCACTTATACTGCATATGTCCATTCGACTACCGGTGACCGCCTCCGCGAGTACAACCTTGCCTATTATAGTGCCTTTATTTAGATATACAGTCTTCAAACCCGGATTGGTCACAGGAGTTACTGCCCATGAGGCATTTCCCACCAAAGTGTCTGCTGACTCCAATCCCTTCTCCTTCAACATTTCCATGTCCGGTTCGAATACTCCCGCTTGACCCCTAAAACATCGGATGGATGACATCAAGACATCACAGGCCGTTCCGGGCGGTATTTTTACGGTTTGTGCTACACATGCCATTCCACTAACATTCTTGGCTATACATTGGATTCGGTCTCTATACGGATGGTTCAACTTCAATTTGCCCGTAACCGGGTCCAATATAGCGCCATATAATGACGCGAAGTCCATTCCTAAGATTCCAACATCCTCTATCTCCGCCACCGTCGGTGAAAATACGTATTCCCTTCCTCCCAATACTACTATCATACAAGTCCTACCAAATGTCGGTATTTTGCTTCCGTCGGCCCCACATGCATTTACCCTCGTTGTGAGGTCCTCATCCATGTCGGACACCAAATCGAAGAACTTCTTGGAGATAACGGAGTGGCTAGCCCCACTATCTATCAAAAAATCTCCCAACCTGCCATTCACAGATACCGACACATACCATCTCTTCCCGTCCAACACAGACGGATTACTAGCGAATCTCTTGATATCAGTTTCCAACCCAAGATCGAATCCATGGTTCTTCAAATAATTCAGACACGGATGACCTCGGGGAAGGCGGATGCCACTTACTCTGGTCAACTCCTCTATCCACCCGTCCTCTGTACTAGTGTCCGGTTTCCCGGTTCTGCTCCCCATGGCAATTTCTTCACTAGTCCCCCCAGCCCCACACGATTCTGGCCCTTCTTCTTGACCCGTGCTGCTGGGCGATTGGTCGGTACCTGATTCAAATACATTCGCGTCGAAGGCCTTTTGGCAACTTTCTACAGGGGTTATCCGTTTGCCGTTACTAATAACCCCCTCTAATTTCCCGATTCCTCCTCCTTACGTTCTCTCCATACGGGTTTCTCTGCAGTACAAGACGAGGCGAAATGCCCCATTTCTTGACATCTGAAACATTTAATAGTTGATCGGTCCGTTCTCGGCTTTCGTTTAACCTCCATCATATCTTTCATCTGTTTCATCATGGCCTCCATGATCTTACCCATACTCGTTTCTTCCGGAGCATTACTGCTGGTGGATTCAACTTTGTTTTCTATGGGTTTCTCAACGGATCTGACGTGAGTATCTGTTGGAGTAGACCTTTTCTTCCATCGATTTTTGTTTTTCCCGTCCACTTTGACCCCAGCAATATGTTCGTCTTCCGAATCACCGGAGGAATCATCCCTGTCCTCCTCATGTACTGCATGTACCCGACTCTGCGGTACGAACCCTGCTAACAAGCGACGTTTCTTTTCAAACTGGTCCAATGAAACAAACAGATCAACCATGGATGTGCCTCGAACCCATTCCTTTTGTACTAATTTTGCATGTGCCGGATCCCTCAATCCTTTAATGTAGTGCGTGAATAATTCGTCCAAAAAATATTCATCATCACGCCTCCAGTTCGGTCTAGCCTTCTGGAGCAATCGTTGCAGCTCGAGTCCATAAATTTTCGGAGATTCCTTCGGTTTCTGGGTACGAGATTGAAACTCCTGCCATGGGTCAGTTGCCACTAGGGTGCCGAATAGATAAGTCGCCGAATTGACCAGTTGGTCGTATGTACCAGTGTCTCCATATATCAACCGCCACTCATCAACAGCAATCCGACCCGGGCCCCCGTTCAGCCATTTTATCAATGGTCCCAGTGAAGCATTCTTATCCCATCCGTGATATTTGTTATCATCACAAAAGTCCTGATAACTCTCCTTCCAGTCCAGCCCATTAAATTTCTTCGTTTCTCGGATCGGTTTCCTCGCAGCATTGGCACTCCAAACCAGGCGATCCGACTGCCTCTGACTCCAGTCCATTATTTCCGCTGCCTCATCCCCCTTTCGGCTACAACAATCTACGCCCATGTTTTGGATACAAGGATCCGCGTCATAAATCGCTGCTGTGGCGGGGGACATTGAAGCCCGTCTCGTAAGTCTTCGTTTCTCAGCAACCGATCCAGCATTCCCGCCACCACCCGTCGTGCCTGTTGTACCCTGATTGGTACCATTACCGGTGGTGCCCGTATTGTTTCTTCCGGGATGCTGAGTCTGACTAGGGTTTGTGGTCTGGCCGGAGTTAAAACTGTGCGGGTCTATCGGTGCTGCACCTGGCATAGCGTACTGGTACGTGACGTTATATATCGGGGCTCCACTTGGCGGTTGCGGACCACTTATTGTGTCATCCGCAAACGGGTTCAACGATCCGTAGCTGTGATTCACCCGGTCTTTCGGAACTTCCCGCGGCGTAATGTCCCTCGTGTCGGTATGACCAATGGTCACTCGTCTATTTGAGTCCTGGTCGGTATGATATCGGCCTTCCGTTACATTTGACATGCCTTTCTCACTAGTAAAAGGGTTGAAACCTTTCAGAATAGGCTTCGGAGTCGATTGGGCATCAACCTCCTGCTCCTTTCGTTCCTCCTCCAATGCCATCTGGTAGGCCAGAAAAGAATCGGTAACCTCCTCTTTCCTTTTTCTCAACTCCTCCAACTCCTCTTTCGCTAACCTTCGTTCCTCCGCAATTCTCTCTTTTTCTACTTCATAATCTTTAAAAAATTGCAGCGCGTCCGCCTCTTTTTCCTTACGTTCCTTTATAATGGAATTCATTTTCACGGACTGTCGATTCACCTCAATTTCATACTGGTCTCTCAGACTTCTTGACTTCTTTGCCTCTTCTCTATCCTTCTCTAAAATCATCCGCTCCTGCTCCATTCGTTTTCGAACGGAGTTCTCCTCCCCCTTCTGTATTGCTAGAAGTCTCTGTTGCTCAGCCAGTTGACTAGCGATGTAATTTTTGTCACGGGATAACTGTTCCGTTCCTTCCTTCAACCCCATCGTGATCCTTCTGTTCGCTTCAATCTGATCATCCCTATCTTTCATCAATTGTACCAACTCGTCATTCATGGCACTATACTGTTGCTGCATGATGCGTTGATCGGCCCGTACTTTCTCCTGGTATATCCGGTCCTCCTCTAATCGTCTCTTCCGATCTCTATCTTCTGTCTTCTGACCTATATCGAATATGCCCGGCGTAATCAAGCCTAACGAGTCCATTAATTCCCGTTTCGCGGTTCGTTTTTCAGTTGGGGTTTGCATTTTTGATGCACTGGCCCATACTCTATCTATATTCCTCAGACTGCAATCTAGTTCCCCATCCTCTAACGATTCCTCAATTCTCGATTCCCCCTCCCCCTCTTTTGGTCGGGCCTCCGCCACGATGACCTGCTATCTCGACTGGTCACGGCACCAATGTAGAGTTTAGTATTTTACGGTCGCAGAATAAACAACTCGGAAGGTTCTTTATACGTTCTGGATGCAAAGAGAGAGAGTTTTATTCACGTTTCCTACTACAGTAATCTAAGTTCGGTTCTTGTTCGGGACGAGACCTGATGAGGTCTGTCTACCACTGAGCCTTCTGGCCTTATATATATCACCCTACCCGATCGCAGCGCCCCCTTTATCAACACTCGCGCCCTCTGTATACGGGTCACGAACTAGCATCTTATGGTGGTTTACATAACTGCGATCCGAGTGGGATTCGAGTCCCCTACAAGTGCTTAAAAAGTAGTGAAAATTGGTATCATAAGAAAACTGTTAAATACATGGAATCTCACTTGGATGCGAACCCATTTGTGTATGTAACATGATTATAGAGACAGGTCCTAACCAGTACCCTATAAAGTACTGTCTACAGGACTGGTGTGGTGATGATATGACATATTATAAATTAGGGAACTTTGGCAATGAAAACATAGCCCATTTAACAGGAACATAGTCTGTATTTTTGCATAGCCATGTCTGCATTCAATCAGCTGTCCCATGTCCCATGTAACTATCTCCTTTGTTCCTCATGTCGCATGTCATGTCACTAAGTCCCATGTCGTTATGTTGAATTTAGTGGTCCACCCCCATATTAGTCGGATGTCCTTTAGTAGATGTTCTACTGCTCACATACATGCACAGTCGCCATGGCTGAGTGGTCTAGGCGCTGGTGCAGTAATCTGACTATCATGGGTTCGAGCCCCACCAGAAGGTCAGGTTTTTCAGTATAAAATAGCCCTCAAAACCTCCGCACATAATTCACAAAACCTCTGGACAGCACTAATAAAACCTCCGGACAGCACCTACAAAACCTCCGGACAGCACTCCTAGTCACAAAACCTCCGGACAGCACTTCCAAAATCTCTGCCCAGGCTAGTAGAAGAGAAATATGTAAATAAACCTACAGTGGGAACAATAGACCAAACAGCCAGGCGGAGTATAAAGTTAAATAACCTGTTGTGACAGACAGTGATTGCTTAGATAGAGAAACAAAGAAATCAAAAAAGCTCGACATAGAAATCCCCTCCATTGAGCTGAATAATATATTGGTCACATCATGAAAACAGATACTGTCAACAGGGGACTCATTCTGTCTCTCATACAACGTAGAGGAAGATTTGTTTTGAAATACTGTTCCCTTTCCAATGTCCAGCACACAGATCAAATATGCACAATGGCATCTCTGCTGATGCATATTTCATTCATAAGAGGCTGTGCTCCCAATACCGATCACCCTCATTAGCCACAAGTAAAGCGACTTGACTTAACAATCTCACTTGGTGGAAATAGGTCATTGTGGTGATGGAACATTATCCATTGCCTTGATTACGGATGCGTTTTGTTACATTCTAAAATTAAGTGATTTCAAGCTTGGAACTCTTGAAGGTTGGCAGTAAGATTTGGGCATTTAAAAGTTAAAAAGTGAGGTAACTGATGGCATGGCATCTGAACTTGGCAGAGAATGCATTATAACAATGGAGATAGTCCTATGATATTTCATTCTATAGCAAATGATCATCATCTTTAGTCATAACAGTCTGAAAATGTCATGTACAGATGATAAAATCTGAGCAGTTGAAGTGCATAATATCATTTTTAGCAGCAATCCTTCCAACTCAATCAGAATTTCCATGATTGAACAGTCTTGAATTCAAATCACAATGTCTCGGAATTCAATAACATTCATGAGTCATTAATGCCTTGTCAACTCAGCGAAATGCCAGTACATATCAGTTCAGCAAAACCAGAAAACCCAAACTTCATCATTGAATATTATGTTATTCAGAGGTCTGATTGAGTATGTGTGAGTTTTGAAAATGAATTGCATTGTAACATAGTAGTGACAAATCTACACAGCTTGTGTTTGTATCGAATTCCCCTCTCTGTCACCAGAGGCACTACTGTATACTTAGCGGTTTCCACTGGTTACTAAAAAGTCAGTCACATTGACCTTTTAATCCCCTTCTCTTAATCTTAGACCTGGGGTCATTACCTTGCCCCATGTGTCTGGGGGCTTTAAGCGAGCCCTGACAGGCATCAGACGCTGACCTCTTGAGATGATAACAGAAGAAAGGTAGCGATTCATAGAAAAATTTTCTCTGTGGCACAAGGACTGAGAGAGACTTCTACACAGTCTGCTTGTATGCATAGATTCTGTCACTGTGCCAGTGGGAAGTCTAACCATCTATAAAGATAACGAGCTTTGCCCTCATGATGCATAATATACCCCTGGCAAGAGACTGACCAGGACTGCATACACACCTCATGCTGAGCCTGATAGACTCCTTCAACAACCAAATAAGAGGTACTGATGGTACCACATACATTATATTCTTTTCAGTCAGTATTAATATCATGGTTGAATACAGGCAGGAAACCAAATAACACTGTAAGGTATTCTGAAAAACCAGTGACATGTCCTGCTGTTAATCCTATCCTACAATATTGATAAAATAAACATAATGTTGGTACTAATGTTGATGTTATTTATTATCATTTACAGGTGAGTGTTCAAAGTTCCAATACTAGATACTGCAGGTGTCAGGTGAGTATTGTTATGGAGAAGTGCCACCATACTACTGTGTTCAAATAGATGGAGCTGTCCTAGCTAAGGTACAGTGATTTATTAATGTAATAAAGAGGCCATATTGATTTATCAGGATAGAATCTATTTGCTTTGATATAAAAACAATGATACTGTTTTTAAAACAAAAATCATCTTGTATCAAGTGATGACCAGAAGATAAATAACATTATGTACTGGAAAAGGGGACCTTAGTGCACACTACACTAAGGGCCTTTTTCGCAGACCCTGTCACATATTATCATCAGTACTTTTAGGTTACTTAAAAGTCATTCATACTCAGAATCCCCTGTGGAATGTTGTTGAAGGAATGCTGCTCTTTGAAAACATCTCTTCATAGATATCAGGCACATGGAAAATCTTATATCCCATGTTGTACCTTATGGCAAAGGCACCACCAAGTTCATCATAGCAGGGCATGCACCAGGGAAGGTGTAGATGATTTGTCATATTACCTCTACAACCTCATCTTTCTCTCAGAGCACTGCCTGCCATGCCCCACCCAAGCCATATTCCTAAAAAAACAAATCTCCCAATTGCCATGAAAACCGGCTTCCTTGTTGGGTTATCTCCTCAGATACATGTATGCAGTGAGACTTTCCTCATACCCTTAATCCTACCCCATACAAACTGCATTCCTCTCCCTGATGAATTTCAGATTGAATATAAGTCATTCCTCATAGCCTCTCTCCTCTGGTCGCCTAATCTAGAATAATGACTTTGAGGTTGCAGCATCTATAGGTAGGGGTAGGGGTTGGGACCATGGGACATGGGGTGACACTGAGGGGTGAGGGGTGGGGAGGTTGGTGTAGGGGATGAAATCTAAGGGGTGACACTGAGAAGTGAGGTGTGGGTAGCAACGGGTTGCGGTGTGATCCTCCTGCTGAGCCCTGTGGGTTGGAGTGGGGATTCAGTCTATTGGCATGTGGAACCCTGTCCTCCTGAGGACTGATCTGAGGGATGAGTCTGTCAGAGATGTTTAGTGAGACCTCAGAAGGGTGTTCTAACCCCTCCCTACAGGGTCAAAGTTTAAATGGACTTTTTAAAATAGTGAGACACAAGGGAGGATAAGCTGTCTTCAGTGCATTTTCTTATTCCCTTGTTGGTTTAGCAGAATAGACAAGCTCTCATTATTTTTACAACAGTTCCTTTGATTAAAGAGAATCTTATATATAAGCCTTATTTACCAACTATAATTATCAGTTCACAATCATTTTGATGCACATATTTTATTTTTTTCTAGAAGAGGATGTATGTAACTGCAAATAATTTTCACTTTTATTTACAACGTTGAAGAACATCTCAACATCTTAATGCTGATTCTTATTACATATTGAACTAAATATCACTGTATTACAGAATCACCATAGACCCATACAAAAGATAATTTGGTGGACCAAATAATCATTCAGACAGAGATATTCTCTATTGAGAAGTATACAAGGCATGTCTATAAATTTAAGCAGAACACCAAAATAAGTTTACCAAAAAATGTATACGAGCAATATATCATTTTAAATAGAATAGGGAACAGGGATAAATTGAATTCCTAGTAAGCTATCTGGGGAAGTAAGGGTACTTTCGTGGAAGGTTATCCAGGGAAGTAAGTGTACTTTAGTGGAAGGTGATTGCAGAGGAGCTCACACCTCCTTATCAGGGATGTATCATACAGCTTCAGTGCGGGTCTAAGCAGATCTTATGAAGGAATCCTATTAAGGCATCAGTCAGCTTACACAGAGGGTGGCTGCAACCTTCGGGGGAAAAGGATTATTTTCTAGACATGTGAGTTGAAAACATTATTGGTTTCACATCTGCTTTTCATATGCAGAGGCTATTTATATCATATACTATACTCTATAAACATATACTATACTCTATAGACATATAGAACAGAGTGATGGCCAAGAAATGCTAGGTATTTTCATTTTCATTTCCGGCATTGACCATAACTATCATAACACATTTAACAAAACTATCTAATAAATCTATACAGGAATAATCATTACATCAATAGCATATATTTAGAATAGTGAATTTCAGTCTGACCAGTGCCATTTGACCAGTTGAGGATTGCTGCTGAGTAATTTAAGGTCTTTGAAGAGGAACATTATTAGAGATTTTTTAAAATGGGAAAACGTCCCCTAAAGATAGGTTCAAGAACAGTATTTGATCTTATTGATATATAAGGCTTCCAATGAACAGGGTTAAGACACTTCTAAAAGGAGAATGGTTGTAAACAATCATTGTAAGAATAATTTATTTGATATATCTTAGAGTATATAGAAATAAAACTGAGGCAGATATTATGCTCAAGATGAAAAATGAGTAGCCTAAAGATATCTTTTCCTTTATCACTAGTGCCAAGTCACATTGAATCTGATAACACTTTAGTAGCTCAAGAGGACAGTGCAAAAGGATGAGGGGTAGTCCTGGCAGAGGGCACTGTAGATTGGACCTTATAGGACACCCAATTAAAACCTAGCCTCCTGCAGATTAAACCCTTGTAACCTTAAGGTTACTCCCCAGGGACAGATAAGGGATCAGTGTGAATTATAGTCGGGGAAAGGTCATAAGGCAGCTGAATTGAATGCATATTATATTCATATTCCTTGCAAAATTCTTGTGGCATAGCAAATGAAAAAGGTTAATATTTTGATAGCAACTCTAGCTAACAAAACTGCACCGGGCAAAGTATTATGAGTATCTCCTTGCATTTACTCTGCCAATTTGGATGATTTATGCTCTTGGATAATTCTTGTGTATCATGCTCATTCAGTCTCCCTCCAAGCAGACCCTTGGTATGCTCCATATATGCACTACTGGTACTGCAATAAGTTACCCTTAGGTATGATACGTGATACATGAGTGTGTCTCTCTATTAGAGCATTGCTACCACCATTGCTATCATTAATTTTGTACCGCTAGATTGGGCTTTGGGCTTGGAATATTTAGTACAATTCAGTGCCAGATGGCCACAGATAATTATATGTCCCCCAGCTGACCTACCAGCCATGTTGTCTTCCCATCATCACTTCCTTCTTTCTACAGTATGTATTATAAAGGGTAGGTCAATAGGGTACTGCTAAGGGGTACATGTTCCCTGCTCCATGGTGGTCTACTTAGTAGTTTAGTGTAGGTAACATGAACTAGGGAAAACAATGTTAAGTCTAAATTATCAGGTTGGAATACTATCTTGAGGAGATAAATAAAAGTGCAGTAGCCTATAATGAGTTCATAACGAAATAGTTTCTTGCTATACTTGTATACAATAATACTAGAGAGATAAGGAGAAAGATCTTGAGATTATTCCTGGTAACAGACCCATGGGTTATAATTACCATGAGCTATGAACTTCCTTTTATGGCCATTCTATAGAAGGTGGTGTCTGATGTCCTTCCGGAGTCATTTGAATCCCTCAGAGTGCAGTACACATGTGCTATTTCAACATCCCTGATGACCTTACAATAGTCCAAAGTCAGTTTTGAGGAAACTGGCAGTATCAATACAGAATGTTATGTTTAGAAACTGCATAGGCCTGTCCTGAGGCCCATTTAGGATTAATAGGTTGAAAAGGTGGGGTTATCAAGATGCACTGGCACCTTTTTATGAGTGATTGATTCCCAAAATGAGGGTTGGGAACAAGTAGGATGAGGATAGACAGGTGGTGCAGAGAGGACGGAGGAGAAGGGGCTTAGTGATGGAGAGGCGACTAAGCAAATAGCTGCATGACTGGAGAATCAGTGCAGAATGATAAGACTGCAGATGTAACGTCTGCACATAGATCAAGTATCCATAATGAAGGCAGTCATAATTTTATGTCGTCACAAGTGACAATTTCTGATCAATGCAGTTGTGAACAATGTCCCTGCTTTCTGCCTGTGCCTAATGAGAGGAATTGTTGTTTGTATAATTGGTACAAGGCATTCTAGGAATGAAATATGCATCCCCCTCTTTTGTGAAGAGTTGTAGAGAGTTGAAGCCAAACTCTGTTGGTAGAGCTTTGAAACATCATATCTACCATAAAACCTTGCTTATAAGCCACACCTGATATCCGAGTCGGACTCAAGTTTCTCCCAAACAGTTTGTACAAGTATATTACAGTACCAAATTAACAATTTTCAGATCCCCTCTGCGGCTTACATAATCTGTCAAAGTTAGGGGTGCGGCTTATACACAAGTTAGGCAAGGTTTCACGGTAGTTAACAGCAGTCACTATTCCCCTCTTTCCACATACCAGGCAAAAGAAAAGATAAGCATTGGTCTGCTAGATTTAGAATTGTACTATTTTGTGAGGAGTCGGCAATGCAAGATACAGTTAAAGTGTAATCATACAAGTGAGGTGGGTAGGTCTTAGCAACTAAACATGGCAGTTCTAGGGAAATCTATTTAACCTCCTCTGATATAATTACACACAACAGAATAACTCCTGGAAGAAGTTATACCAATGTACCCCCTCTACTTAGCCTGTGGAATGTAGAGACCCCATCTCTGCAATAGGTCTTCATTGCTCACTCACTAAATGGCAATAACATGTTGACCCTTAGACCGGCACCTAGATTACCTCTTGGAGTCACTACCAGGGGGCACTACAGGGACTAGGAGTACTGCTACTATTGATCTCTGGGAGACTGAAGATCTCTTGGGATGCTGTTGGAAGGATTTGGGCCAATTTTGATTGGTGAACTTAGTGGATTCAGATTGAGAGGGCTTACCCCTTACCCCTAACCCCACTATAGGTTTAGACAGTACAGGGAGCAAAATAAACTAACAGTATAGCAAACTGGAGTTTTAAGGGGATACCAATGTATGTCTGCTCTGTAAAGGGGGCTGGGCAAAAAGATTCATAGTCGAATAACAAGTACCAGTCTCTGTACTACATGGTTATTGTAATAACAGGAAAAGGCTGCTGCCCTTGAATTAGCCTAACCGCTAAAACGCAGCCCTTCTTAAAATTGTCGACCAATAGATATTTCTGTACCTATTTAAAAGTTAAGTAGAAACATGTATGTATATCTCAGGGATAGGTCGTTGTTTGTCATGAAAGATAAACTCGACTATACATTGCATCAGGATAATATCGTGAAATGAGCATATTGATCACTTGTTGGGATATACTGGCTTTTTGTAAGAGAACGACTTGTCATGAAGGATAAGTGAATGTACGACATAATAAAGATAAATCAAACTAAAAAAAGTAAGCCTTTGAATGGATATTTAGGGACATATATATATGCCTATGAGAATTCAGTGTATATCACCTATTCAGAGCTGTCTACTAGAAGTGACAACCATTTTGAGACAAACTCACCAAAGGTTGACTTCTCTCAACAGTGTGTGTGATGACTCTTAGGTTCAACTATTTATTGTACAATGCTATTTATTAAATCAAACAGCTAGGAAATTTATAGTTTTTGATTAATAATGTCATATAACGTTGAGGCTGGTTGTTGGTAAGCTATTTTATACTGCAGAAAAGTGTGAATGCAATAATTTCATATTTTCAAAACCACGTTTTTTAATAAAGTCTAGTAAAGCAGAACTGATACTAACTTTAAGCCCTGCCCACTTTAATCTCAAATAGGATAATAACCTACTTAAGAGTAATACTGCTGGAGTAACACCTTATAATGGTGGTAGGGAATACTAAGCAAGGTTTGAACTTTATAAATGTGAGCAGAGTAAATTGGATCCACAGACGTAAAGATGACTCTTTAAATCATCAGACCAGCTTGGTGCTCCTGAACCTGCTCCGAGAAGAACCCATTGTAGACTGTTACACTTCTGACCAAAAAGTAGCCTAAATGCCTACTCTGATGTATTGGATTTGCTGATGCTAACCCATTTATTATCCATGCATCCTTTTCTAATTCATTGACAGGGATAAAAGGGATAAGGGCTGCGCATGGGGAGCCTCATAGGAGAAGTAGGATATGTGCTCCAAAGGTTCATTGGTCTTCACATGGGTAATACCATCAAGTGGGAATAGGATTGAGAAGGTATTAGTAGGCTACTCTCTGTGCTAGTATGTCAGGGACGCATTGCTTGAATAAAAGCAGTCAGGGTCCTTTCTGGTCACAGTCATTCTAGCTACCAGTGAGCAGGAGAGGCTGCATGAGATCATTTGAAAGACAGAGAGACTGAGAAGAGGCTCAAGGGCATGCATAGAAACTGTACTCAACCAATGACTACGAGATTGGAGAGAGAGAAAGGATGAAAGGGAATGTGAAGGTAGGGCAATCAGGGTTGGGAACAAGTAGGATGAGAGTAGACAGGTGGTGCAGAGAGGAGGATGGAGGAGAAGTGGCTTAGGGACGGAGATGCGACTAAGGCATGATGAGATATTAGGAGAAGGCAGATGAACAGACTGAAGAATCAGTGAAGAAACTGTAACGTTCTCCAAGAAGCTGAAAGGAAAAAACTTCAGTCAACTTTTCACAGGAAGGACTTTGCTTAATGAAATACCCAGAAATGTCCTTGTCAGGGCAAAGTGGTCTCTGAGAATGACACCGCTCCCTTTAAAGAAGAGCTCCCCAATTATCTCCACTGAGTGGGAGACATTGACACAATGCTCAAGATCCAATCTGAAACCTGGCATTTCCAAGTTGCTCATCAGTAGTAGAGGACCTACAACTGCCCGTGCCTGGGAAACTGATAGTGGTGGGTAAAGTCAAAGGGGGAGTGACTTGTAGGAGTGCAGTCATGATGTAGGTATGGTGTAAGACAGATATGGGTTAAAAGATTTGATCTATAGCTGGTATACTCATCTCCCAAGCACCCCATGCAATAACCCCTTAGACTACTAACGGAGGTAACTACCTTAAACAGCTACCACCCCATGCAAATAGCTTCTGCAGCTACCACACTGCACAACATCAAACTGAATTCTAAAATGTCTCACTTTTCAAAGGTCAGTCTAAACTTCAAGGAACAAATATTGTGTAAAAGTCTCCAAAAACGTCCTGCCATGCCTCACCACAGACATATCCATAGAAAACAAATCTCCTCATTGTTTTTAGCCCCTCCCATATCTGAAGTAGGGTTTTCTTCATTCCCTTTATCCAAAACCGCATTTCCAAGTTAAGTCAAGTCCAGCAGAACTGATACTAACTTTTACCCCTGTCCACTTTAATCTCAAATAGGTTCATAACCTATGAGTAATACTAGTGGAGTAGCATCTTATTACTGTTGTAGTGAATACTAGGCAAGGCTTTGAACTGTTATAAATGTGAGTAAATTGGATCCACAAACTTAAAGACAACTTCTTAATTCATCAGATCAGCTTGGTGAAGAAGTTGCACCTGCCCCTAGAAGAACCCATTGTAAATTGTTATGCTTCTGACCAAAAAAAGGTAGCCTCAGTGCCCACTCTGATGTATTGTATTTGCTGATTCTAACCCATTCATTATCCATGCATCCTTTTCTAATTCATTGACAGGAATAAAAGGGATAAGGGCTGTGCATGGGGAGCCTTATAAGAGAAGTAGGATATATGCTTCAAAGATCCATTGACCTTTCTATGGGTAATACCATCAAGTTGGAATAGGATTAAGAAGGTATTAGTAGGCTACTCTCTCAGCTAGTCTGTCAGGGACACATTGCTTGAATAAAAACAGTTAAGGCCCTTTCTGGTCACAGTCATTCTAGCTATCAGTGAGAAGGAGAGCCTGCATGAGATCAATTGAAAGACAGAGAGACTGAGAAGGGGGTCAAGGGCATGCATAGAAACTGGATTCAGTAATTGGCTAAAGGGTTTGAGCAAGAGAAAGGATGAAAGGAAATGTGAAGGCAGGGCAATCAGGGTTGGGAACAAGTAGTATGAGGGTAGACAGATGGCGTGGAGACAGGTATGGAGGAGAAGGGGCTTAGAGATGGAGATGTAACTGAGCACTGCATGATGAGATCTGATATCAGGAGGAGGCGGATGGACAGACTGGAGAATCAGTGCAGAAACTATAACACAGAAGCTGAAAGGGAAAAAAGTTTGGTTGAGCTGATCACAGGAAGGACTTTGCTGAATGAAATATCTGGAAATGTCCTTGTCAGGGCAAAGTGGTCTCTGAGATTGACACAATCTGAAACTTTACATTTGTGAGTTGCTCATAAGTGATAGAAGACCTACAACTGCCCGTGACTGGGCAGCTGACAGAGGTTGATAGAGTCTGAGGGGTGTGACTTAGGATTGCAATCATGATGTACATGCTGTAAGACAGATATGGAGC
Source organism: Harmothoe impar (assembly GCA_947462335.1). Classification (NCBI taxonomy): domain Eukaryota; kingdom Metazoa; phylum Annelida; class Polychaeta; order Phyllodocida; family Polynoidae; genus Harmothoe; species Harmothoe impar. Next base: position 55,431,704 of record OX381716.1, read on the forward strand.
AGAAGATTTGATATATAGCTTGTATACTCTTCTCCCGAACACCCCATGCAATAACCCCTTACACTACTACCCGATGTAACTACCTTCATAGCTACCACCGGATGACAATAGCTTCTGCAGCTACCATCCTTTGTAACATCAAACTAATGTTTAAAAAGTCTCACTGAACTATTTTTATTTAATTTTTCTTTAGTTAAGAGGGATTGTAAGAACACTTTCATCCAGGGAAATGTTTGGGGTTATCTTCAGAAATATTATGATAACTGATTAAAAGCTTCTGCCAATGGAGGCAGAAAGTTTCTCTTTCTGACCTTACTATAAATGCTCTGACAGGGAATAAGCAACATCTCCGCCAATTGACCCGTTTTGAGATAACCATGTGTGCTACGATTGACCAAAACATTGGCTTCTGTGGATGATTATGGGTGTGGTTGTTCATAAATATCAGTGTTTACCGAAACAGTGCATCTGGCTGTGAAGGAGTTGTAATAATAAAAGATTTTGAAGAGATTTATTGGATCTAAGTTATTTTACAACCAAAACCAGCTGGGATGTATTGCCAATCTCTTTTGAGTGGAGTAAATTGGATCCACAGACGTAAAGACTACTCCTTAAATCATCAGATCAGCTTGGTGCTCCTGCACCTGCTCCTAGAAGAACTCATTGTAGACTGTTACGCTTCTGACCAAAAAGTAGGCTCAGTGCTTCAGAGGTCAATCGGTCTTCACATGGGTAATACCATCAAGTGGGAATAGGATTAAGAAGGTATTAGTAGGCTACTCTCTAGACTAGTATGTCAGGGACACATTTCTTGAATAAAAGCAGCTAGGTTTCTTTCTGGTCACAGTCATTCTATATATCAGTGAGCAGGAGAGCCTGCATAAGATCAATCAAAAGACAGAAAGACTGAGAAGGGGGAATGTGAAGGGAATGTGAAGGTAGGGCAATCAGGGTTGGGAACAAGTAGAATTAGGGTAGACAGGTGGTGCAGAGAGGGGGTTGGGGGACAAGGGGCTAAGGGATGGAGATGTGACTGAGCAATGCATGATAAGATCTGAAATGAAGAGGAGGCAGATGGACAGACTGGAGAATCAGTGTAGAAACTGTTACATTCCCCAAGAAGCTGAAAGGAAAAACCTTGGTTGAACTGATCACAGGAAGGACTTTGCTTAATGAAATACCTGGAAATGTCCTTGTCAGGGCAAAGTGGCCTCTGAAAGTGACACAGATTCCTTTTAAATAAGAGGTTCCCAATTATCTCAACTGATTGGGAGACACATGGGCACAATCCTCAAGATCCAATCTGAAACCTGACATTTGCGAGTTGCTCATCAGTAGTAGAATACCTACAACTGCCCATGCCCTGGAAACAGACGTCGGTGGGTAAAACCAGAGGGGTGTGACTTGTAGGAGTGCAGTCATGATGTGGGCATGCTGTAAGGGAGATATGGGGCAGGAGATATATAGAGACAGTATACTTTTCTCCCCAGCACCCCATGGAATCACCCCTACACCACTACCCTATGTAACTACCTCAACAGCTACCACCAGATGACAATAGGTTCCGCAGCTACCACCCTTTACAATGTCAAACTGATATCTAAAAAGTCTCAATCTTAAAATGTCAGTCTAAACTTCAAGGAACTAATATTGAATAAATGTCTCCGAACACTTCCTGCCATGCCTCACCACAGACATATCCATAGAAAACAAATCTCCTCATTGCTTTTATCCCCTCCTACATCTGAAGTGGGGCTTTCTTTATACCCTTTTTCCCCACCCCAAGCAAACTATATTCCTCTGCCTGAATTTCAGATTGAATATTACTCACTCCTCATGCTATCCTGTTGTCGCCTAATCTTAAATAATGATTAAGGATCTACTGGTAGGGGTGGGTACTTTCAGACTAGGGGTGACAGTGAGGGTTGAGGGTGAGCAGGTTGGTATAGGGGATGGAATCTAAGGGCAGACACTGAGAAGTGAGGTGTGTGCAGGCTTGGGTTGCGATGTGATCCTCCTGCTGAGCCCTGTGGGTTGGAGTGGGGATTCAGTCTATTGGCATGTGGATCCATGTCCTCCTGAGGACTGATCTGAGGGATGAGTCTGTCAGAGATGTTTAGTGAGAACCTCAGAACGGTGTGCTAACCCCTCCCTACACAGTCAAAGTTTAAATGGAGTTTTTAAAATAGTGAGTCACAGGGGAGGATTTGCTGTCTTCAGTCCAATGTCCTTCTCCCTTGTTGGCTTAGCAGAAAAGACACATAAAGCGTTCCTTTAATTTAAAAAAACAAACATACATGACATTTTATTGTTGACTTGTGTTACATATTGAACTGAATATCACTGCATTATAGAATCCCATTTATAGAGTATTAGAGGAAATCCTATGTTGGATGAACTAAATTATTCAAACTTGAAGTCCTCGCTAGAAATATATAGTAGGCATACCTAGGTTAAAGCAGAATACAGAAACATAGTTACATATGATATCATAATTGGATAGAGAAATAGACTGTATTACTAGGAAGCCATATATATTATATATTATATTTCTGTATACATATTAAGGATTAGATGTACATTAAGGGTGATTAAGGAGCAGCTCACACATCCTTATTAGGGATGTATCATACAGTGTCAGAGCAGCTTTCAGAAATCTTATGAAGGAATCCCATTAACGCCTCAGGCGGCGTATGCAAAAGATGCCTGCCGCCTTCAGGGAAAAGGGCCCAGTTTCTAGACTTGTGAGTTGGAATCATCATTGTTATCATATCTGCCATGGCTCAGGCTATTCCTATGCAGGACTATTATCTTATAGAATTTGGAATTGTCTTTTTAGAAAAAGAGAAAACTTCATCTGGAAAGATATTTGAGGAAAGTATTGGATTGTAATCATGTGAAAAAGTGAATAGGGTTGGGTGGATCGTATTGGCGGACTGGCTACAAATATGTGTTAGTTAGTTGGAATATGTTGAATGTATAAATGCAATATGCAAATATAAACCATTTCACCACCGGATTACTGACAAATTTACCTTTATTGTGGTTAAAGTGCCAATATTGATACTAAGGGAGGCTTAAAGAGCCTACAAATAAATTGATCTAAAGAGGACAGTACCGGGGGATGAGTAGCACAGGTAGTATAGGCTGTTGGTACAGAACGTACCAGGCTTGTGCAGGCTAAATCAATTACACCTCTGTGGGCAGGATGGAACAACTGATAACTGCTTTAACAGTACAATTTAGTCCTGTTAGAGGGCGCTGTAGTTTGTACCCCGTGGGACACCCAGGCCAGGCTGCAGGTAACCTAATCTCAGGATTGCTCCCTGGAGACTGAAAATGGAGGGGGCGTAATTTATAGCCTATGTTATTGGAAAGGATAGAATGCAGCTTACTTGTATTCACATTATATTCATATTCTTATCTAGACTTTTGTGGTGCATGTGGGAGAATACTCATTCTCTTTTAAGAATTTTGCAATTTTTTAGTCGGGAAGTCAAGGTGCAGACTTACTTCAGTCATCTTAAGGAATGATCTCAGAGAACTTTTTAATAGGAATACTCAAAAGTCTCAAGGTATATGGCGGAATGAATGAGTTTTCCTGATGAGCCCCAAGTCGATGTGGTGATCCATGACTCATTACTGATACTTTCAGAAATGAAAAAAAAACTGGCCTACCTACCTAACTTTTGGACCGCTTTTTTGCCTGATGCTTCTGCAACAACTTCTGGGTTATATAAAACATATCCAAGAATTGCACTGGAGCAGGTGGAATCATATATTAAGCATGCAGACAAGATCATACCTAGGGGAGTTCTCCAATCTCTTTCTGCCCTTACTGGTACTACAATAAGTCACCCTTAGGTATGACACATGAGTATTCCTCTCTATAAGGCTATATTCTCTCAACATCTGTCCACTGGGCTTCTCTCAATTTTACCAAATCTACCACCAGATGAGACTGCAGCCCTGAAATACAGTAACATTCAGTGATGGACAGCTACAGATAGCCCCATGTCCATTTCATCTTCCAATCATCTCTGCCATCTTCCCACCATCTTGACATCAGTGACTTGACAGGGAGTTGGTTACAGAGGATATGGTCAGTATGCTACACACAGGGGCTCCATGTTCTCTGCTCCAGGATGGTCTAATCAGGATTATGTGACATGAACTGGGAAAAGGCACCTTTAACCCATTGAGAGAGAATGTCGACTATACTCTGCATCCATCTCAGGTCGGATGTCGACTATTTACTACACCATGAAGGGTCAGATGTCGACTATAATTGACTCAACTATATGGGATTTAGTAAACCCCCGTCCACAGGGAAAAACTTTGAAAAAAAATCTGGCCCCCTGGCTAAAATAAATTTTCTTTGCCCGGCCTCAATGGATTAACATATTTTAGCATGTGTTCATATATATCCTAATTTCCAGATAGACAAAGCTGCACTAAATGATTCCATCTTGTTTGTCACTATAGTTATATAGTAAAACACCTCAAGGAAAGGAGTAAAAATAGGGCCATGTACCAGCAGCAGATGTCTATAGGCCTATGGTAAACAGTGCAACCGAGGTCCTAGCAGGAGTAGGGCAATGCATATACATTTATTTCGATGTATCTGTATTCATTCAACCTAATAAAACATTAAACCCCTTTGCTTACCCACAAATACCCTGCAGTACCTATGATGTCCACCAGGGACTCTTGGGTCATGTAAAATACACATGCATACATACAGCCCCTGCGGAGAACCTGGCTTATGTATATATTGCCAATGAGTTGCAAGGAATAATTTCAAGGAGCCGTTAACTTGCTTTTATTACTTATCTATAGAAGTGGGTGTCTAGTGCCTTTCAGGAGTCATTTGAATTCCTGTGAGGTAGACAGGGCAAGTTGGCCAGGGCCCTAGAATATTTGAGATATAGAAATGAGGAATGAACGCCAATGAAAGCAGCTGGTAGCAGGATATCCCACTAACTAAACAGCAATACTTCCTCTATGCATAGAGATGGTGATTTCATGCATTACACAAGCATAATGGCTGTTCAACTTTCCCGATCATAACTACAATATTGAAACATAAATCCTGATAAAACTGACAGTGGCATTCCATAAAGAGGAAATTTAATGTTTAAATTAGCATAAGCATGTTTAATTTTCTTTTTTTACTGTGTAGCCTATCTATTACTAGTAGGTGGGGCAGGTGGGATATCAGCACTGCCATTTTTATGAGTTTATTCCTAGACCTCTTTATATCAAATAGTTTCATACGGTTCCACTTTTTTACAGAAATAAACATACATGTATTATGCACGATGATAATTTTCCAACTGCATCTGGATAATGTATCTGTGGAATTTTTACAGTACAATCTTATTCAAAGTCTTGTAGGCCAAACACTTGGATATAATGTAGCGAGATAAGGTTGGCTATAATTTGGTTTTATTTATCCCTTGACTCGTTCAGAGGGATAGATCATCATTTAATATGATAGCACCTCTTTAACTTTGAAACTCAATTCTAAATCAAGCATCAATAATGAAGGCAGGGATAATTTTCTGTCATCACAGTGGACAATTTCAACCCAGTTGGATTGTTAGAGAATAGCTGATGGTTTCTTCTTGTGCTTAATGAGGGTGATTATTATTTGGTCTACGGCCGTCTGGGAATGGAATATGCATCCCTAGAGACGCCTCTCCACATGTCTAGTCTTCTCATGAGTTGCTGGGAATGGACCAATAATTCAAAACAGTCTTCGTCTATGAAGCTGTTGGCTCAGGGAAAATGAGTCCCTGGTTGGCAGTATCTGTTCTATAATGAGACCATTGTTCAGCTACATGATTCAGCAATGGGGTAACTTCTCTCATAGATATAAAAAAGCAGTGATCAGTCTCTAAGCCTCATTTTGTTTTCCACTATTAAATGGTTCCTTTTTGTTATTTTGGAAAATAGATCATGAAATTTTTATTATCTTTTTTTTCAATTTCAAAAACAAACAATGGAAAGATATAATGGGTCCAGTTTTTTATGTATTCTTTATCATGCTTTGAAAACTAATTTTGATCATGCATGATATTAACCTAATTTACACAAGGGAACACAAATTCTCATTGATATTGAGACCTCCCTCTTTAATCAAATTTTGGAGGTTTGGTCACAAACAGCTGTGGCATGAACTCACGGTTTATAACAACAGAACTTTAGAGGAAACATTGTGGTTGACACAGAGCTGTAAAGCATCTCATCCCATTGGTGGTCAGGTCGTGGCTCTGTCGTAAGAGCTACTTATGTATATGCCTTAGATAAGCATCTCCTGTGTCTGTCTCTGCCTAGATAAGTAGATAAGTACTTGCCATGTCACAAGTCACCACACTAGTGCGTGCACAGCTTCCTGCTGTTAGAGTAACCTGAGAGGCACGCCGTGTAGCCATGTAAGGGCTGTCAGCAAACAGTATGGCTTACGATAAGAGAAATAATATTACACACTATGACATAACTGTAGGCACACATTCAGATGATAAGGAAGCCATAGAGTGGATGTAACTCTGATAGGTTCTGGGATGCAGATGTTGTAGTGATCTGTAGGTGCATGATGTGCCAAGCACTTATTACTAACACTGTAAAGAATTGTTGCTTTTCTTTTATGTAAACGGTAGAATCTAGAATATAGGTGTGCAGTTTAGTGTAGGTACACAGTAAACATACTGTGGGTGAACAGTTTAGTGTATGTAAAAGGTAGAAACTATTCACAGTGAATCGATAGTTGTTTGCATGAAAGTAGTATCATATTTCTTTCTTGCTTGCTTCCTTGTACCGTCCTCCTTTGCCTATCTCAATCATGTAATATTCACTTCTCCTGTATCTCCTACTCTGCGGGGTTTCTGCCGCTAATATTCCCTCCTCCCTATATCTATCTGCTTTTATTTCTTTGATATTTTTCTCATTTCCCGTATCTCTCATCTTCCACGCACCATCATATCTAACCTTAGTTAATTCGGTGCAATATGCCCATCATCCTCTTCACTGTCCATCACCAAGTGCATCATCTATATGTACATTAATATCATCTATTGGATAAGTATCATTAACAGCTTCCCTGAACCTGAGGAGTTGCATTCCATGAACTAATATGCCTCGGATGCTGCTATATCAATTTGTCTAGTTACAGTTTAGTATATAAGGCTTCCTTCTCCATTACCAAAGTAGGTAGCACCTAGACTCAGAAATAATTTGTTTTTGTCTGTGTAGACTGTAGTTGCTACCTACAGAGTGGGGTAAAACTGCAAGTCATGAAGCATAGGAAATATTTATTTCCATCTAATTATATTGGTTTTGATAGAAGACCACAAGATGTAATGGTCAACTCCTAATGTCTACATAATAGAGGGTAAGATAGCCGTGTTTGGAGAGTTGAGACCAAAACCTAAGATGACTGTGTTTCCACACAATTTGTTATCAAGAGTGGACCTGAAAGGACAAGAAAAGTCAAGCAACCATGAGATGCACTTTTAAAATTTAATTTGTTCCTGTCATTGTGAGGTGATTAACCACATGAGTACACACTAAGGGACATTGCAGCCAGTTGGAAATATTTCGAATGGCCTGTGTTGATAGTGATAACATTGGATAATAATGGGTATGGTGACCATAACTGCTAGTTAGTTTCATCTGGCTGTGAAGGGGGTTAAAATGATGATAGATTGAAAGTGTTTGGATCACATTATTGTAACTTTTAATGTAGAATATAGGTGAACAGGTTCAACAAACAAAGGCTATATCTTGTCAGTCAAATCTAAGAACATACCATATAAAGCAATATTCCTGACTAGTTGAAATCATCCTAAACAGAAGGGTATTGATCTAAATACTATTCTCATATTTTCAATCATTCTTAAACCTATATTCTTTACTGTAGATATAATTCAGATTTAGAGATACACCACCACTATCATGTGGCTATATCTTAAGTAGTGAAGCAAATCTAATAGTAACTTTAAACCCAGTCCATTTTAATCACAAATTGTATCAACACATGTTAGTGACCTTGGAATGGCTTTGCCTCTGCCTTGGCAAGTATTATTATTTGATAAGATCTCACAGCTTCCTTGCCTGCTTCAAAATCTTATGATCTGATACAGCTGGGCTTGCACCTAATAACAGCAGTAGTGATTACTAGGGTAGGCTTTGGACTGTTTTAACTGTGAGTTGAGTAAATTGGAACTGCACACTCAAAGAAAACTTTCTAATCCATCAGAGCCGCTAACTGAAGAAGTTGCACCTGCACACAGGAGGACTCCTTGTAAGCTGTTACACTTCACAGAAAAGAAATACCCTCCGTGCCGACCCTAATGTATTGGATTTGCTGATCCCAACCTATCCATTACCCATGTGTCCTTTTCTAATTCCTTGAGAGGGATATAAGGGTGAAGAAATAGGCTGGGCATGAGGACGCTTACAAGAGAAGTAGGATATTGCTTTCAAAGGTGTATTGGCCTTCATGTGGGTAATACCATCTAGTGGGAATAGGATTTAGAAGGTATTAGGAGGCTATTCCTCATACACCTATGTATAGTTGTAGGAGGCCCAATCTGATTTGATTATCTCACACCTAGTAGGTCCAGGACACATTGCTAGAAGTAGGTAAAAGTAAGTCTCTGTATGAGATCAAGTTTACCACAGATAGACTGAGAGACAGGTTAGGGCAGAAAGAAGAAAGGATACAAACACAGAAACTTTATGAATTCATGAAATAATTGAAGAGGTTTGAGAATGGGAAATAACAAGGGCAGAGAGGGGAGAGTGGGAGGGAGGTGTAGGTGAAGGCAAGGAGGATAGGGGATGGGAGGAGGAACAGGTGTGATGAGGGCAGTGCTTACGAAGAAAGGGAAAATAGAAGGGTAGGGGGCTAAGAAGGGAAACAGAGTGAAGGGGGCATGTGACTGAGAGATGCATGATGAGGTATTAAAAGGAGGCGGATGGACAAATCAGAGAATCAGTGCAGAAACTTTAATGTTCTTGCTGAAGCTAAGAGGAAGAAAATGTTGGTTGAACTGATCACAGGTAGACTTTGCTTAATGAAATACCCTGAAACGTCCTTGTCAGGGCAAAGTGGTCTCTGAAAGTGACACCGCTCTCTTTAAATAAGAGGTCTCCAATTATCTCAACTGATTTGGAGACATGGGCACTATCTTCAAGATCCAATCTGAAACCTTGTATTTGTGTGTTGCTCATCCATGGTAGAAGACCTACAACTGCCCGTGCCTGGGCAGCTGATGGAGGCTGGTAAAGTCAGAGGTGCGTGATATTTTTACTATTGAATCCAATGGAGCAAGCCCCGGAAATTTGTCACGTTTGCTGTGTTTTGGTGAACAAATCCGACTTATTATAATTAAATGTTACCAAAGGCTCCATTCATAAATTAAACCCTTATCAATTTAATAAGCTATTAAATGGGAAATCTCTAACATGAATAGCAGTCAGTAGATCCATTGCAGGGGCAAGGTAAATTCTGATCATTCAAAAGTTCATTTCATTTCCGTAATGGTTTGGGTACATTTCTTTGTACAATTTATATATATATACAATAGGAGTCCCCTGGTTATTATCTAAAGTTCTCTGTGAGAGCCACCATAACAAGGGAAGAAGGGAACAGACAAATATGTGTTGACATGGCCACACAGCGTCTGTGTTTTGTGATCTGAAGCAAAAAGGAAACACATTACAAGGAAGCTGAAAACCAATTATCGGCAGCACAGGGCCCAGTGTCAGTGTCTCAGGTTGGCCGCTAATGACATTTTCTGCTGGTCCTTGGCATTGTTAGTCACTCTACAATACACACCTTGTTCCTGTAACTCTCTCATTTTGACTCTGCACCAAGGCTGGCATCTCCTGTTTGACTTTTAAATATTTATCACACATAATGCTGTTTGTCTCAACCCTGTAATGCTGCATCTATACACCATGTTGAATAAGGGGAAAATGCATTACAGCACCTGAGCACAAACCGTCCTGAACTCGGTGTCCTAAAAGGTTAAAAGTGTGATTTAAGTTACCTGTTCCATTATGGTCTGCTTCATATTCACCTTTCACAAGAGTTTAAAACATCTGTCACAATTCAATTTCAAACTCATATTCAGCGCTGAAACTAATTTCAATCACATATTCTGTATACATGTACTTACATTTTACATTTTATGCTTCAGTATGGTTTAATTGAGGAGAAATAAGATATGTTAATAAGGAATGGAGACAATCTGTTCAATAGGTAGGTTGGGACATAGCTGCAAGTGACCAAGCAGGACAGAGTGGCGCAGTGACTGACTGCTTGTTAGTATGCTGGCGACATTAGTGTTTCCCATGCGCAGACTGTCTGACATAACAGCCATGGACAACAGCCCATGTTTTATAAGGGAAGGCCCCGCAGACTCAGTTGTTGGTTCTGTGGTTTGTGTCCTTGCCAAGGGTGTATACGAGGAATGTCAGTGCCTACCACTATGATGTCATTATGACAATATCCAACCACTGCTATGCAAAGGTCACGTTTAGCTGGTAGCAGGGATTTTCTGGTGTTGATATGTTGTTCTATTTTGGATATGGTAGAGAGCCTATCCCTTATTTGGGTACTATAACAGTATATTATGTGTATAATATGTGTTTTCACAACAACAAGTCTAGAAGGTAAGGGACAGATGTCTTTTGATGTAAGAAATCTTGTATATGAAGCCAGACGAGCCTTGGTGTGGTTCCGGGTTGAGCCTAGCATAAACTTTCAATATATACAGCCAGATAGAGACTCTATCTAGAATCTATCTAGAACCCTACAATTGTGTTAGCTATCTGAGCTGTGTGGTTTAAAGGTCCAACTATTGCTTACTCTCCAGCAAGACCATTCACTTGCCTTATAAATATGGGCGAGGTGGGACTCAGGGGTAAATTGTTGGACAGTGGAAATAGCCTAAACCACAAACAAGAACAGTCTAAGTTATTTCCCAGTGCTGCATTGATGCAACAAATACTGTTTTGAGGCAACAAGCCATCCTTAAATTCATTAGTGTAGACACATGAGGTGCAGAGATTGAGTGTGCCATATCTCTGCTGGATCTTTAATTAAAAGCCAGAAAACTAAGTGCTATATAAATAACAGCAATATATCTCAGGCTAATGGACTGAGAGCACACGGCCGCAGAAAGTAGTAACTCATCCAGCACTGCTGATACCATAACCAGCATGAAATTTGGAATCATCCATACTTTCCTGGTAGGAATGGGGATGCCATTTGGCAGACAACTGATGTATAAAATAACCATTCTGTGATACAATGCTCATGATATTGTCTTTTGTGATTATAATAATGAAGCTGACGCAAATTGTGTTTGCAGTGGATATTGTTTAAGCGCATAGGTTATGCGTTTATTTTGTCTTATAAAGGCAGATAGCAAGTCCATGAAAGACGCTTCCTAGGACAACATGAATTCAATATATCAAGTTCCTTATATATTCACGCTATATGCACTGGAATTATCATGGTCCTTGCAACCTGAATACATAATGTATACCTCATTTACTGGGCTGCCACAATATACCAAACCCAACCACCATTCTCGGGTATGAGAGGCTTAGGCCAAATGAAAAAAGTGTGTGTCAGGTTACCTGACCCTACTTAGCAAAACAGGGCCAACCCTAAACATTTGTACACAATTTCGAAAAATCTTTTGTATTTTAGGTCATTTTGGGGCTATTTCAGAGTCAATTTGATGGTCAACACCATTGTCAGGGAGTCGGTGCTGTAGTTCACGAGTCAATCTTTGGGTACTTTTCAGGCCAGAGTAAAAAAAAAGACTAAAAAAAATGTCCTGCCTACTGAGCCTAGATTTTCAGACCATGTAACCTGAAACACACCTTTTAGTTTTTTCTTGCCCTGGGGAATGCAGGAGTTATCTGTATAAGAAACAAGCCTACCCAACAGACATTTATAAAACCCTCCAAGCATGAGAGGCAGTCGTTGTGTGGCAGCTCATCACTGTATCAGGACCAGACACTGCAGGTCGAGCATGAGCATCACGTGCCTGCTCGCCCAGCCCTAATCTCTATAGTGGAAACAGACTCAGTAGGTTGAGCATGAGAGGCGCCTGTTATGGCAGCTTATCTCGGGTCGTAGAGACCTACGTGCTCCCCTTAGTTCCCGGCTACACTGGTCCTCTGTGCCAGGCCTGTGTATCCTTGTCACATTACTAAGGGGATCACTGTAGTCACGTGACCGGAAATAGAGTCAACAAGGAGGGGTGGGGGTCACCTGCCCAGGCTTTCCTCACTCATTGTCAGCGCTGGGGGTATTGAGACAACCAGGAGACACCGGGGCGGGCATCCAACATACAATTACCGGTACGATCAGTTGTGGATGAATTGGGAGTCGTTGTTTCTTTTCAATTATCTTTGCTTTTTATATTTTTTTAAATATATTTCTGCTGGGGTAGTCATACTGAGCACTGTTTGCTGAAAAAATAGCAGGGTTGTTCTTCCATGTAAAATCATTATACTAGAAAGTAAGAATCTAATGATGTCTAGTGTGTTAATAACTATCCATAGCTGTGTCTCAAGCAATCCTATTCAACAATCGGCATTCACATAGTATATTAAGTGCTCCTTTGTGATGAAAATCGGGAATAAGACGTGTTTTCATTATAATTATGGTTGATTGTAACTTTGTGATGATGTGTATGATTCACCAACAACTATTTTCATTCTCTGATTAGTCCTTTTGGTAATCCTAACCTGACACACACATCCTTATAGCTGTGATGTACTGTGAACATGGAACCAGCCTTGGTTAGATATAACCCTGCAGACACTGTGCAACCATCTACCACCAGCCGCCAGTAGACAGCCGCCATCTGTAACTAACCCCATGTCAAGCCGCTGATGCCAAGATGGCGGAAAGATGGTGGTGGTGATAGGAAGACAACATGGCCGCATGGTGAGCTATGTGACACTACCAGGGCTATCTGTGGTCGTCCTTTTCTGAATGGAATTGCTTGGTGGCATCCTGGCTTGTCCATCTTTATATGGAGTTATGCAGAAGCATTGAGGTGTATAAGACTGAGGCTGCTCATCTAGTGCAGGCAGCCTGTTTTGCTCCTATCCAACAAAATTGCCCTTATCCTGTGTAGCTTTGTAGTATGAGGGCTGTCAGTCAGGCCCTTATCTATGCAAATGCCATGTCATGTTTATAGGTAGAATAATAATGTGAGGTAGTGCTATTTAGCAAAGATTGGACATTCTTATTTTAGAAGCAATATTGGTGCTATGAATTGAGCACTATGCCTCAGATAATTATTGGCAAAGATTGGAGATCTTAGTAATGGCACATTTAGTGTAACAATGCCGAGAATTAGGAAACGCTTAGCAATAGTCACAACTGTTGGCGTACTAGCATACTGACCTAGAACCTGGATGTCCAATACATTGACCCTTTCCCTCCCTCCACTCCAGGAGTGGGCCAACCCTTCCCTCTCCCCAAACAGCCAAAGCCATAAGTTACCCCCTTTATCAGTCCCAGGAGAGCGCTTCCAAGGCTACAGGGGGGTAATCTGCAGGCTTGGTCTGTGGCATCCCAAGGGGTCTGATCTACAGTGCTCTCTGCCAGAACTAAATAATACTGTTAACGCAGTTATCAATTGTCCTATCCTGCCCTCTAGTGGCACTGAAGTGTAATTGACCTAGCCCATACAACCCTGGTGGTCTCTGGTGCCCAGCAGCCTATGGGCTACTCCTCCCCTAGTGCTGTCCTCCCGGGTTACTATGGTGCTATCAGTGTACCTTGGTACTAGTGATGAGAGAAGCAAGGTCTCCATTGTAACAGATGGTAACATGTACATGTGGATCGGGTAGGGGTGGGATGTAGGATAGCAGCAGTGCCTTGAGGTTTGAAGTTTGTATATTAACATGACTTCACAAATTACATGATTTTCAGTCATGCAGCTTTTCTGCATTCGGTTTATGTTATGACTTGTATGTAATCCAGAGTCACCAGTGAGACTGCTGATGAGTTTATGACCGAGAGTGTTTGACAGGAAACATTAACTTGTGATAGTTATGAGCCTTAGGATCCTACTGTAGGTGTTGTAGCTCCTCCTGATCCAGATTTTGCATTACATACCATATTCGATGTAATAAGCGCACACCCCCTAATAAGAGCACCCCCCCCGTTTTTGGCCGATCTTTTCTACAAATAACCAAAGATATCCCATTTTTTTACCTCAATTAAACTCTTTACTATTAAAGATGTCCATAATCATTTAAGCGCACTGTGCGCTTTTTACGTCAAATACAGTAATAGCATAATATCACACACTGCTGTTCAAGATCTATATAATTCAATAGATCAGGGGTTATTGATGGTTGAAAATCACAAATGTTTTGTTTCATCCTCCCGCTCTTCTATGCATACCTACCATGGTTATATCAGTATCCTGTATGCATATATAATGCAAGGGGGAAAAAGCTCACGTACCAATTAACCATCAACTTCAACTTCAATGGTCTTCAGTCAATTATCTGAAATAAATCACTGGAGCCTAAACCTAATACTCTCTGTAGCCTTTCAAGTTAAGACCTTATACGTATGTAAGTAAAGCATTCAACTTTCCCCATAGCCTTTGAGTCCTAATATGGTCTCCTCTAGGCACTGTTAGTATGCAATAAGAAAATAATTACCTCAACGGTAATGCTCTACTGATAAGGCTCTGGGTGAGGGAACTGCTGCATGGGGCCAATGTGGATTGGTAGGGGAATTGCTGATGGAATGACTTGATATACGGTAATGTACAAAACAGCTGCCACAGACAGCTACCACATACTGCAAACCTATGACAGCCTTCTCCATAAATGATATCATTAGGAACCAAAGTGGCATCCCACATCACATAGAGTCTGGTTAGGGAGGCAAACACCTATGGTGCAGAACCTATGATATAAATAACTACTTTGGGTCCTGAGATATGCAAATGAAAGTGATGAGTACCTGAAATTGAAAGTTTTAGTAGAGCACTATGATCATGCATATTCATTGTATGAATTTAAAATCAGATGAGTGATCATGCGCACAGTTCGCTAATAGCTTTAACTTTTTGCCCGATTTAATTTACATGTATATACTTCCAAGTAAAAACCAAAGTATCGTATAGATTGCATTTAAGAAGTGTCGAGAGATTGCCATCTCAATATTACTTGTTCCATGATACATTACAATAGGGTAAATAAACCAATATTTCTGGTTCATTATGTGTCTCAATCAATAAGATCTTGACCATCAGGCAGACTAAGTTTTTTGCACACCCTTAGTTGTAGTAGAACTATATATTGCTAGCAGATATGATAATCTGGGATACTATGTAGATTTATATGTAATATCCAAGGTCAGCTGAAATGAAAGCAATGGCAGCAGAACACCAATTACAATTTCTAGCATAGTGTATATATACGTTTTTTGAGCCAATACTTGAGAACATTCTTCTAGAGGTGACATGCTGCTACAGGTGATAACATTTGACATCATATTAAGAGCACCATGTGGAGAGGAATATAGGGTGAAAAATACTTAGCCATCTACAAGGTAGGTGAAAAACAAATAAGCAAAACCTGGTCTGTTTGGAATTAGTCTTTGATCAAGACGAGGCATGGCATACCCAAACCTTTTCATCCCTACATGAAAGAAGCCAGAAAGGCCTACACTGCCCTCCCTAATGGATTTCCCTTCAGAACATTTTACCCAATTCTCCGCCTAGAGCCTCCTTGATTCTAACATTAATTGTATTTGTCACTAGCCACTGACAGCTACCCGGGAAAAGCAAGTCAAGCTGGGATGGCTAAGGACAAGGTCACATCTACTGGTAGCTGTACTACTCTGCTACTCCGACAGCAGACAAATAACATTTCTCACAGATCCTCTCAGAGGGTGTGATATTAAAGATACTATGTTAAAAGACTATTGGCAATATTGCTGGTCTTTTCCAGTCACATACATAATGAATTACGGAATTCTATTCATTTTCTCTCAATGAAGAGAAGGTATTTCCCTTCCTGCATTTTCCATATGCATACTTTATTTTGCTCTGCTGACCTTTGACTCATGGAAAACAAATGACATTGCATCCTTCTGTCATGACACTTTGTCTATGTATAGAAGAGAATTTTGGACTGTACTGCCATTCAGTGAGCATTTTATACCACATGTGGGTACTATAAAGATATATAACTACATTGTCCAATATCTCCCAATGTCCTACCCTGGGCAAGGCAATGACATTGAAGTACCAAGGGAGATATCACCTTGGGTCAGTCATGGCTATTATAACAGTTGGTTCCTGTATTCTTCGAGGACTATATATAGCCACATTTTATGACCTGCCACAAGTACCATATAGCAGCGTAAATTGTTCATATCAGGGGCTCCATTGAGACCATTCTCCAGCTGGTGCTGCATGTATATCACATCACCGCTGCACTGTACCCTCTGCATTCTTCTCAGAGAAACCCTCAATCTGGCCTTTCTATGGAAACTGTGCAGAAGCATGTAGTGTCTCAATCGGAAGAATTAGGACTTAGTTGTAGTCACAGCAGTAGTCTTTTGACGTAGATCCACACTTAAGGTTGATCGCTACTCTTAACTTTGTATCCATGAAATGTCCTGTTTTTACCCCCAAATGTAGCTTACATCATTTAGAAAGGCAAAAATGTAAAAAAAAAATTGGGGGGTCCCAAGCTACTTTTTTTTTTTACAAATTTTTGAAAAAAAAAGTATTCTCTTTTTTTGCCAAAATATACAAAAAAATGGGAAATTTTCATGATCCAATGGCAACATTAATTTTGTATTGCACATGAATAATCCTAGGTTATGTCCTTTAATAGGAAAAATTAAATTATGGTCCAAAAAGGTACCTTTGTATGAAAAAACGTGATGGCTTTAGGACAATTATTCAAATTTTATGCATAATTCTTCAGCAATATCTAAATATCACTGAAGAAAATCCATGAACTTTTTTTTTTTTTTTTCAAAGAAATGTTCAGAACATTTTAGATTACTTTTAATAGGTGGTCCCGGGTATATTTTTACTGTTTTGGGCCTTTGAAGTTAAAAAATAGTGCAAAAATGGTCAAAATCTGATATTTAGAGCCTAAAATAGGTGAACGGACAAAAATCAGGGTGTAAAATGGCTGTATTTCCTACCCTTGGTTATTTCAAAGAACCTGATGACATCTATATATATATATAAATAATGATTTATTGATTAATAGGTCCAATGTTCTAACTTATATCAAAAATAGCAAATATTATTGGCTATAAACACATCAAATATGTAAAGTCCAATAAAATGCTCAATTTTGCTCAGAATCGTCCAATTTTTTGATATGGCTTAGTCAGCATATATATGTTTCTAGTGTGTTTATATTAGCTCAATCTGATACATATAAGTTATATGCGCAGAGACCTGCGCAGTGGTCCATAATCAATGAGTAGCGATCAACCTTAATGCTTCAAATGACTATATATCCCTGTCCTGATTCCCATACTTGAAGCACTGGATCTACTGTGTATTACTTGATTAGTCCGGAGCAAATTATTTGATGGCAATGCGAATTAAAACCCTGCTTTACGGCATAAAATGATAGTGACATTTGCCTCTAAAGGTCTTTTTTCTAAACCAAATTGCCATCTTCAGAGCACTCTGCATGTATATTTTAGGTACTGGTGCATTCATCAGATACGAGCGGATATAATTTGCACCTGTGTCTCAACAGTTTCAAAAGTCCATTTCAACTTTGACCATGTAAAGAGGTGTTACAAACACTCTTCAAAGCTTCTCACTAAATATCCCTGACAGACTCAGCCCCCAGTGGACAGGGAACTGAGCCACCCTCCAAACAAGAAGGCTCAGCAGGATGATCCAACTCTCCACCCCTCACCCCTCAGTGTCACGATCAGCCCTGATCCCCCACCCCTACCTCCAGGACTTTCACCCTCCAGGCACTAATTTCAGATTAGGCAACCAGTGAAGGGACAGTATGAGGAATGGCTCACAATCAATCAGAATTCATCATTGCCAGGAATTGTGTGTGTATGAGGCTGGATTAGGAGCTCTTTGTTCATATGTAGCAGGAAAACCCGAACAGGGGACCATGGTTCCATAAAAATGAGCTTTCCCATGAGTCTGACTGTTGTTGGGCATGGCAGTCATGGCTTTAAGAGATACATAGGATGATGAATCGGTCCTATTGGCCTTGAGCTATTGCCTGACATGGGTTCTCCAGGGATGTTACTGTCCCCAGCAGGTACAAACAGAGGTTTGTCATCACTGTAGAACTCACAGAGTGGAATGAATTGTCTTTTGGCAACATATTGACTAGTCATCCCAAGAGTGTTAGATGGTTCACTTGTTATTAAGATGTTAAAGTTCCGATATTGTGCAAATTCCGATATTGCGCGTAACACATATATATATATTTCCTTATTCAATTCAATAACTTACATTCACAATAACACATACTGGCATTTTGGATACACACAAGTGTTGCAGACCAATGGTAACATAATGTATTTTTCCTTTGGTCATTTGCCTGATGAAAAATAGTGCAAAACACATCGCCTTTTGGCTGTAGTAATCTACCCGTACCTTCAATGACCTTGATACCAATCAAGACTGTGATAGATCCTTGATGTCAATATGGACTCTACATAATGTCACAGTACCTTAGGTGGTACTGGTCTCCACCTGTGCATGTACAGTTGTATGGCCTATGTAGAAGCAACCTTCTAGGTCTCCTCCCTCCCTCCCTTACACCTGGGTAGCTGGTACTGTCACATCAGATGCATCGGGGGCGGGGGGGGAGCAGATCATGAGGAGGATAGGGAGTGGGGAATTGTGGGGATAGCGTCGGTGTCCAATTAAATGGGTCCAGATACTTTCACATCTACAGAAAGGCATACATGTGACCCATACTGATGCATGGTGCTGTAAACGGTGGTGACTTACAGTCAAACCATGGTGCTTTTTACCATTTGCAAATAGAAAAACGCATTGAATTTATAAGCTTAAGCTGTGTGTACACTTAAAGTATTATTTAACATATATGATATCAGTGTCCTTTCCTGATGTTAGAGGCTAATTGGAATATCAATTATTGTGAGCCTTTCAAAAAGCCCTGCCTATTATGAAACTGTTTTGCTATTTAGGAAAAACCCTAACACCAAGAGATTCTCCCCTGGAAACAAATTCCCGTGAATTCCCCCTGAATAACACGGGTTGAACTGGGGTCAGTCCTGGGATTAACCCGGGTTCTATTCCCGTGATATCACGGGATTCTGTGAGCAAAATTTCCCGTTATATCATGGGATTCTGGTAAAGAGAGGTGCAAGGGTTTGAATCCCATACTAGTAGACCTAAATGGTTCTAGTGAACCTGTCTAGTGTGATTTATCTAAATATTCTTACAAAAGTATCCACATACATTCCTTTTAACCACTAACAATCTTACATATGCATGTCCTGACCGGGAATTGAACCGGCTACCCCGAGATCCATAGTCCCCTGCTCTTCGCCCTCACCTACTGGGACATGTATAGGGAGAGGTATATGATCTGTGACCAGTGGTGACTGTACCATAATACATAGAGTAGTTGGTAGTAGTAGGCATACAGGTGTAGGCCATGTCACGCTATGGGCGAGACGCAGTGGACCGTGGTGACCCCTTTATTTTGGAGTAAATGCAATATGGTATACCATGTATGCCTTCTCAAGGATTAACTTAAATCATTTCATTGTATACACAACATATAGATTACATGTATACACCTCTATACTGTATACCATTCCACCCATCTAGAGGATTAGCACTTATTGTATACATAACATAATAGATAACATGTATACACCTATATAATGTATACCATTCCAACCATCTAGAGGATTAGAACAACCTCTCTACACCAATGCCATCTATGGGGAAATCAAAATCTCAATGACCACCAACGCCATCTGTAGGGAAATCAAAACCTCACTGGCAACACCAATGCAGTCTGTTGTGAAATTAAACAGGACTATAATTTATGATTATGGAGTATACGTCACAAGAGATAATCCGTAATGATATACTGTTAAAACCTACTTCTACTGTATGTATAACAGGACCTTCAAAGTGTGGTAAAACCTATTTTGTGACTGATCTTCTGAAGAAAAGACAATACATGTACCAAAACGGTGATTACCCAAAGAGGATATTATTCTGCTATGCTGTACATCAACCTGTATATGAGGAATTACGCAATGAGGTGGATAATATTCAGTTTCACGAAGGGCTGCCAAACATTCAAACTATAAACCAATTTTCCGATGAACATCATAATCTAATAATCCTGGATGATATGATGAAAGAGGCTGTGAATGACCGTAGTATAGAAAAGCTCTTCACTATTGGATCACATCACCATAAATTGAGTGTATATTTTATTTCCCAAAATCTTTTTGAGGGTGGAAAACATGCAAGGACAATATCACTAAACACTGAATATTATATTATATTTAAAAACCCTCGGGACGGTGGTCAACTATCAACATTGGCAAGACAAATAGGTGCACAATTCTCCCATGCTATTGTTGAAGCTTACAAGGATATAACTCGTAGAACTCCTTATGGGTATCTATTTTTGGATATGACTCAGAACTGTTCGGAGGATATGCGTATAAGAACAAGGATATTTCCCAACGAACACACAATAATATATAGAGGTAAATCATACTGAATTGGATTTCTAGCGATGTCAAGAGTAAAGGATAATATACATTTTCTAAGATTCATAGCATCAACACCAACAGTAAAACAGCGCCAGAGTGTTTTAAGAACAGCATCGAAGGAACAAATCTTCAGCTTGGCTGAGGTTATTTTAAACCTATTACAAGGTAATCTGAATGTATCAAATGATACATTGAAGGTGTTAAGATCTTACAGAAAACACTTGAGGAAGGTAGCAACTCCCGAGAAGAGTAAAGTATCATGGACAAAACGTAAGGAGGCTGTTGTGAAGAGTGCAAAGGCTATTTCTCTTCTCCTAAAGGATTTTGAATATATATGGAGATCTGACTCATAATAATGAGTTTCACTGAGAAATTGATTGTTGTCCCATACACAACATATGATAGACTGAAACAACATTATGATTCTACACATGATACAGATAAGAAAACCGTTAATATTAATAATGACGAACACATAGATAAAGAGGATTTAAGTGAAGACGGAGGGATAAAGGAGGTCGAGGCAACCTCGGAAACTACCCCAGAACCCCATCTACCCCCAAACCCTCGAGAGTATTTCGCTAATTATTCCAATTACAAAACACAGGGTGACAATGGTATCAGGTATAAAAATGTGAATAAGAGAAAGAAGGAAGAAGAAGTTCATAAGAAGGTAAGGAGAGAAAAGAGGGAGGAGAAGGAGGAGGAGGAGGTGGAGGAGGATGAGGATGAGGATGAGGAGGAGCAGGAGGACAAGGAGGAGGAGGAGGAGGGGGGAATGAGAAACAATGTGAAAAGTATAGCAATACAGAATCATCAGCGTTTAACCCCTCCTCAAAGAAAGAAGACTAAGAATAAAGTTGATGATAAAAGTAATAAACTCAAACAGAGGGAACAGTATAATTGGATCATATTCTAAATGGCTGTCAACAAACCATCACGTTTTACAATAGCAAACAAGTTGAAGAACAAACAGGTAGAAAGAAAGTCTAATAACAGTATAAATTCCAAAATAAAGGATGCGGTTGAGGATGCATATCTTGACCCTAGAAATCCTGGTAGTTATACGGGGGTGTCAACTATATCCAATATTGTTAAAGAGCAATTACCTCAATATAATCTGAGTCAGATTAAAAATATAACTACAAATGTTTTATCAACAAAACCTTCATATTATCTCAATTTACAACCAAGAAACAACTTTCTCAGATCTCGAGTATTCAGTGCAGGTTTGAACTATATGTTCGATGCTGATTTAATGAATTTATACCCATTTGGAAGGTATAATCGAGGATTTAAATATGTTTTACTGGTTATAGATGTTTTTAGCCGATTTGTAATGACAAGAGCTGTCAAATCCAAAGGTCATGTTGACGTTGTCCCTGCAATGGAGTCAATATTAAAGGAAAGGACCTGTAAATTAATGAGAACTGACGCGGGAGGCGAGTTTACAAGTCATGCTATCAAACAATTGTATAAGAAATACAAAATAAAACATTATTTGGCTTACAATGATGGTAAATCATCGTTTGCGGAACGATCAATAAAATCGATCAAAAATAAAGTGATTCGATATATGAAAGCCAAGAACACTTACAAATGGTTTGATGTTTTACAAGATATCACACAATCTTATAACAACTCAATTCACTCGACGATAGGAAGGAAACCCTCCAGTGTGACAAAGGATAATCAGGATGAAATATTCCATGAACAATATAACACCATATCAGCACGTGATATCAGAGATGCTAAAAAGAGGTCTGATAACATAAGAACCAGCATGAAATTAAACATAGGGGATTATGTAAGATTGTCTTTAGTAAAGAAAGCTTTTCAAAAAGAATATGAACCAAAATGGACGGGGGAGTTATTCCAGGTATATAAAAAAACAACACGTGATGGTTGTATAGCGTTTTACGTAAGAGATTTGATGGGGGAGGTAGTGGAGGGGAGTTTTTATGTACAACAGTTACAGAAGGCGCTGGTGGATGAAGCAGAATTATATGGCTATCAGAAGGTGCTCCGAAGAAAGCAGGAGGATGGTGTAAAGTATTACCTAATACGATGGGCGTATTATCCTAAGAAGTTCGATGAGTGGGTTGATGAACACCAGTTCAAACATTTAAAGAAAGTTTTAATGTGACAATGTATATTCATATGTGTAATACGGATAGTATCAATTACCATCCTAAAAATAACATTACACAATTTACAGTCAAATTACCAAACTCTATCTCACTGGACGGATCTGGATGGATGTGTGGGGTATCTCAAGTAGAATTTAGGAACATAGGATCTATAGAGAACACAGACACCGGGGATAATATATTACCGACACCTACATGTATCTACATAGCTACTGACATTGTTGATTACACTTACACTGGCTTTGGAAAAGTACCTATATTAAGAAGGATTCCGCTTTTTAACACAAAAAAAGGTGATGTTTTTCAAGGTTCTACAATTCTAAAGGATTGCCAAAGAGAAAGAGGGAGTGGTGTAATCACAGAGGAATTCAACGTAGTTAACTACACACCATTAAGACTTTCTACTTTTTCGGATATTAACCTGTATTTAAAGGGGGACAAGTGGAGCTCCATACGTATATCAGGTATACAAGGTGAAAACGGGGAAGTTCTACAACCGAGTGTATATTGTGTGCTTCATTTCATAAAACATTCCAATGGAAAAGGAAAAATACGCAATTATTAACCATGGTCATCTGACTAAGTTGTTTACAAACTCATGTGTGTCTAAAGAAAACAACAGCGGCCCATATGATATTGGTTCAGTGAGATGTGGTTTGATCAAGTCTAGACATGTGGGTAATGGTCGTGATAGGTTACTCATTGTCAAACATAAGCACAGCCAATGTCAGAACACAACACAAGACCACACTAAGGTTATTACACCTATAACCCAAATAACAGAACAGGCGCGGTCATATATAGAATCAGAAAATTCTGAAAAGACATCACCAAAAGGAGCTATTGTGATCTCATCGGAAGGCACTGCTACAGGTGTAGATGCAGGAGATGGACTTGGTGTGGCTAGCGTAGATAAAGAAGGCAAAAACGTGGAAATAAATCCATCATACTTGGTTTCTAAAAAAAGGAAGGTATCGAAATCAACAACAACAACTCCAAAGGTAAAGGAAAAACGTTCTAGACTGCATAATAAAAAGCGCATCCGCGATTTACTCACATAACAATGGAGAATTATCAGAAGCATCGTATAAGACAAACAATCACCATCAATGTAAAAAGTATGGATGCCCCTAATGAAAAAGTAGAGGGGTCTATACTTAACAAATTGAAATACAGTGTAAGAGGTTTAATACAAAGAATGAGTGGGAAATCCAATAGAACAATGACAACTCGCTCCAATAGTGCAACTACTGTTGTCACTATTGTTACTACTACTACTACTACCAGTACTACAACCACTACTACTACTACTACAGTTGCTGTTTCTATGGCGACTGTTGCTACAGGTGGTGGTATTGATGGTGTCATCGCAGAGACACATAGGCCACGACCGGTTTACACCCGTCATCCATCAACACCCTGACAGTTGTAGAAAAACCACAGACAATTCCAGAAACCACTACATCACCAGGAACACCAGCTATACTAGTAGGAGTGAAACAGGACATTGATTATAATTATGGAACCGCTCTCATCATGTAATATAATAGACTAATTAATTAAGCACTTAGTATCATTTGATTGTTAATGTTATACATATATTATCATCTTTTTTAGTGGTGAGTTATTGTGATCAATATGGCGTATAATATATCAACCACAAATGAACGTAGTAGTTTAGGTATTGGGGAGAGTATGAATTTATTTCAAATGCCTGTTGTTGATGTAGGTGTTTCAAAGGTAAGGTATGTTGATTTTCAACCCAAAAATCATATGAACAAATCCCTAGGTATGGAGTTTGTTATAACTAATCTAGGAAATCAATATATTGATTTGAGGAGAACATATCTCAAGCTAAAGGTTCGAATATTGCAAGGTAATGAAACAGAACTGCCCAAGATGTCTAGTTCATATAATGTTGGTGGTGGTGATGTACAAGAATCTGATAAAGGTGGTGGTGATGGTGGGGTCGATGCTACACCCCCGACAACACCAGTAACACCGAATGCATCCAAAGTAGGTCCTGTAAATAATTTCATGCATAGTTTGTTTTCCCAAATTGATGTATATTTTCAAAATAAACTTGTATCTTCATCAAATGATAATTACCCGTTTGAAGCATACTTTAATACCTTGTTTAACCATTATGTTAATTCAAAGGGGGTGCATTTGATGTCCCAGCTTTTCTGTAAAGATATTAGCCCCATGGATAGTGCCGACATCAATGGTACAAATACAGGGTTAGTGGTAAGATCGATGTATACCCGAGAGAGCAGGGTTGTAGATTTGATGGGTCCTCTTCTACTGGATGTTTTTTCAATCAATAAGTATGTACTGAATGGTGTTGAAATTAAGCTCAAATTCTGGCCTTCAAATGCAAAATTCCATTTAATGTCCAATGCGTCTTCACCTGATTTCAAAGTTGAATTAGTGGATGCATGTCTTTCGGTATGTATTGTAACACCGACCCGTGAGATGCTTATAAGTCATCAGGAGGTGATGGAGAAGAAAAACTATATGGCTGTATACCAATATATGAAGACGGATATTAAAAAGTATTCAATACCTGCAGGTTTATTGTCATTCAGAGTAGATAATGTTTACCTTGGTAATGTCCCAGTCAGACTGATTTTCGGGGTCAATTCAGAACAAGGGGTTAATGGTTCATACACGCATAACCCTTTTAATTTCTTCCACCACCATATACGTTATGTTAATGTAAGTGTTGATAATGAGAGCATACCGTCTTCTGCATATCAGTTAAAATTTGGAGAAGAAAATACTGAATATACAAGTAATTTCATTGATGCATATCTTGCACTTTTTGGAAGGGAAAGAGAGTTTGATACCCAAAGTGAGGGTCCTGCAATAACTAGAACTGATTTTGCCAAAGGTTATACACTATTTGCATATGACTTAGAACCCGATGTTAAAAATGAGGATGATGGTATGGCTTGGCCAACGTTTAAAAGAGGTAACTTAAGGATAGAAATCCAGTTTGAAAAGAAACTTATCGAACCTGTATGTGTTGTTTTATTTTCCACATTTCCCAGCATGATAAAGATTGATCACACAAGAGCAGTATACTTAGCTTGATCATTTGTGTATATATGAATATGTCATATTACATTATATTGCTATCTATATATATCTATCTATCTATCTAACTAATTGTTTAGTTTATTTCCACATTTACTCACATGATAAGGATTGATAATACACGAATGGTATACTTAGCTGATCATAATTGACCATATATGTATATATGATATTTATATTATATTACTATCTACTGTATTAAATGAACACACACACACATAATTATAGTGTTGATTTCAGTTTATTCATAATCAATGTTATTGGTGTTGATTACGTATCATTGCTCAATATATTCAAGGTAATCGGTACAATAAAGGTTTAATCATTATCATATATGGGTGCGGGTAATAGTTGTAATAAACATATATATAATATTCAATGTTAGTAAATAATAATCAAGATGTACAAATTATCATTAACATATCAAAATGGTTAGTACCCAAATGGTAGAGTTGTTCCATCTGTAAAAACGATCCGTTTACTGAATACACATTGAAATGTTTTTGTGACATCTTTGTTGAACAGATATATGTCATTTTTATTACGCATGATATTATTACCTGTATTGACAGCGATATTAGGTAGTATATTCTCTGTATAAGGTTCGTAATTAAATTGATCATTCTCACAAATACTCATTGTCTCTTTATAAACTTTCATCATTGACTCCATATTTATTACATCACCTGTTTTGTAATTCAGTCGCATCCCCTTAAGTTTAACTATAGGTGGTGAATCATCAGCATTAACATCATAAACATAACATTTTGGCCCTGTTGAAAGAAACTCTGTTATATACTCATCTTTTTTTAGTTCATCAGTCATCTCACCACAATTATCCCCCACTGACAGGTCTTTACCATTGATTGTAGATACGAAAAAACAGGAATCTGTGTCGTGGTACAGGTTTTGATCGCCTAGTTTGTCTAAATACGTATATAATTTTATCCTAGCATGGGCTGTTGTGTATGCTGCCACAACAACATTAACATTTTTGCACGGTTTTACGAATTCTTCTTTGTATTTATATTGAACACGTACAACGTTTTCATTAATCAAATGGATATCCTCAACCATAACACCATCAGATGTTATTAATTTAAGATATTCTGCTTGGTCGCATGTGTGGAGAGTTTGGGTCATGTTTTCTCTCTGTCCAAATTTACCCCAGAAAGAGTTTAACATTAATTTGGCTAGATTTCTCATTCCGGCATTGTGTTTAATTTTATCAGGGTCTAACTGTATACCTTCTTCTACTTTGTATAATTCTATATACTCCCTTTTTTTCTCCTCTGTTGTACACCAAGATGGCCATCCCGAACTTTCTTGTTTCAATTTTAAAAAGGTGTTAACATATCTAGAAAAAAGGCCTCCCGATTTAGTTATGGGGTCATACATCTCTGTTTCTTCAAAATGGAAAATTTCATATATACGTAGAATGGTATAGCCTTTTTCTATAGCCAGTAATACCTCATGCACCACCCAACTACCAGTAAGGGCTCTTTTTTCATCAGAATGCATGCAGGTTTTATATTGTGATTTAGAAATAGGTCTTTGAACTTCCCCATACTCATCCACACATGTTTTACATAATGGGAAAAGTAACTTTCCCCCATACCTGTATGGTAACACTGGATGATATAACCCTCTAGGGGGTACAATCTTACACTTTATTAACCCCTCATACTGTTTCAAATCAACCATGCAATGAGGGGGTGGTAAATCTGATCCTTGTATTTTTGTGGGGTGCCCTATAGGGTAAACACAATATTTGTTAACATAAGGATATAGAGAAGTAACATCATAATAATGAATTGTTTCGTTCTTAGCAATATCTGCTTTGTAATAACATTTAATAGTATCAGTGCGGCCACCGTAGAACGCTTGCCGTGGCTGAAGTGGGGTAGATAATTCAACATCACTCATAATATTTTTGTACTCATCAGATTGACGCACCTTATTGAATTGACATGCCCACATCTCAATCACTGTAAATCCAAGACTTCTTAACTTATCAGATCTATTATTAGTACGTTCATATAGAACACCCATGCTCATTCTTAAAAGAGGGTTAAAGGTTTGTGCAGAATAACATTCACTATGTCCATGGATAAAACACCCATTGTATTGAAAAACGGTATTAGAACCATAGATAAAACCATCGACAAATGCTCCGGCTATATATACCTCGCCTCTATCTCTACGGGCATGCTGTATCAATACATTATTTAGTTTTTCAAAATATGTTAA
The DNA here is from genome assembly GCA_947462335.1 of Harmothoe impar. NCBI lineage: Eukaryota > Metazoa > Annelida > Polychaeta > Phyllodocida > Polynoidae > Harmothoe > Harmothoe impar. The sequence continues at coordinate 55,459,994 of OX381716.1, forward strand.
CCATAAGATAGCTTCAATAGAGTGTGTAACCAAAGGTTCGCAAGGTGGAAGTATAGCAATGGATTCATGTTTTAGAAATTTGGATCTGTAAACTAAGTTACAAGCTGAGGCTATAGTTATACAATTAAAGAATGGGTCTATACCCATGAAAGCACTAGCTGTCACTGGTTCCTCAGCACCTTCTCTAGAGGAATCGGTGTGTGACGATAACTTGGTTTCAGGGATGATAGCTGATGTCATATCCATGAACATAGATCTAAATTTCATACAACCCTCTTTTAGTATTTGCACATCATTTATACAATAGTTAATTAACTCTTTCTTGAAGTCAAAATAATCCTCTCGATGTTCATTGAACCAAGTAAAAAAGCGCTTATTGTTTTCCACTGACATGGTGTCAACAGCATAAAATCGTGGGTGTGGTAGACCCTGTTGGGTAAATGATTGGTTTGTTGGTGTGTTTAGAAGATATGGAAAATAACCCTTATCCTCACACTTCAGATCTAGTGTTTTGGGAAATTTAGCTAGTGCCATAGGTAGGAAGTTAAGAGAGTCTAGAAATCGGATTTTATAACCCTTGATATACATGAACATGATTTTAGCTCCACAATATAAAATTTGTGGTATGGCCATGTTTCTATATAAATATGATACAATGGGGTAGGAATCAAAAGACTTAAAATTATGACTTATTACTATAGCCCCCTTATTATCGTCTGTAAACAACCAATCACAGAAATCTTTTATACAACTCTCCCCGTAAAATATCTTTTGCTTAATCTCACAGTTGGAACATGAATCACTCTCACCTGTTTCAATGTTGTAACACAGATCACATACAATGTGTGCAACGCACAGATTAGCGATGTGTATATTTGTGTCGCTCATTGTCTCCAAGTCATAGAAAATAAACCGGTTATGTGTTTCAGAATTTTCCTTTTCTACTTTCTCAGAATTGACCCCCTTCTCATCTTCTTTACACCCTTTACCTACGTTGTTTTCATCTACACCCTGGTCCATTGGTTCCTCAGTGATAGAATCAACATTCTTTGGAACAACGTTTCCCACATCCCCATCTTCTTCTGGCTCATTATTGTCACTATTAATAGCACCCTCCCCAACAGGTTGCATGTAACACTTGTGATCCTTATCAAAATAGCCATTACACGTTTTACAATAAACCTCCCCGCACATATGTTTTTCGAATCTATTTTTTTGGACTATTTTTTTACATGTAATACATTTCTTTATGTTATCACACACGCTCCCTGGTTTCTTTTTTCCGATACTAAAAAAATGATTAGTGTAACACTCTGGTCCATAAAAGTTTCTGTTGCATTTTGGACAATAAATCCATTCACTTTCCCTGTCTCCCTCTACATCAATATCAACTAAAACAGTTCCAGGTATGTGTGGGGCGGGAGTGCTTGTATTAGAGTGTTTTTTACTATTCACATAATCAGTGTCGTTGTGTTTGTGTTTGCATATACTACATAAACTTTTACAAGAATGAAAAGTTCCATTATACGCTTTCCTACAATCAAAACAATAGCGTCTCTTATTTAAAAATGCTGGTACTTTTAAAATGACATCATAGTGATGATCATGATAATAAAGTATTAAACGTTTTTTTGCCCATATGTTACCCTCAAAAACCGTATTGTTCAAATGATCTTTGGATATAACTATAATAGAATATTCTTTCAGATGATTCTGGAATATTTCAATTTCTTTAAGACCACAAGGTCCTTCAGCGACACCTGCATCTTTTAAAAGATCAAGGGCCTCCTTTTTCTGAAGTATTAATCCCCGGGAAAAATGCCTCTTTTTAGGATTTTTGTCTACAAAGGCTCTAGCAGTGACTATAGCACGTGCACAACAGAGACTGTCTTTGTTCTTAATTTGGATTACTGATTTCTTTGATTTCAACATTTGATCTAATTGATGAACAACTTTAGATGAAAAACTAGAACCCCTGGGTAATGTAACGTGTGTACTCTGAATAATCATGTTTCCATCTAAAGGAAATTCTTCGAAACTTTGTAGAACTCTTGAAACTTCAGACATAATCAGATCTACAGTCAAAACACTAACCTCTAATAACGGAATTTGAATGGGGTAATCTAAATGAGGGTTATCTATTGTAAACCTAATGAGATCATTAGCTTTCATAGATCGTGTTAATTCTGAGATCAATGTTTCAAATATTTTATATAGTATAAGCAACACATTGGATATGTGATAGACATTGAGGTTATGAATCTGGAAGGTATGTAATTTGTTTCTCGTATTGAATCTGGTAGAATTAAATTCATTTACTTTAGTTAGTGTGTATAACTGGTTCGGGGAATTCTCCAGAATACCAGCTGTGCGTATTCTCTCTTCATCTTCATCACCCTCGAACCCACCCGCCCCACCACCATCATCATCATTGGTTTCTCCATACCCCACTACTCTATCCTCCCTGTGTTTATTTTTTATGTGATTTCTCCATATCTCTCTAGATATAAATCCCTTATTACAAAAAGTACAATTGTAATTAAATAACCCAGGCGTGTGTTTTCTCTCCTTGTGTTTTTTTAGGTTATATGCACGACTGAACTTTTTGTTGCATATATCACACTCAAACATGATATATTAATGTATTGATGATGGTTGTATTAGTAAATCTGTAAGGTGTTGAATCAGGTTAGATGGGAAACAGAACGAATAAAACAGGTGGTAAAAGATTGAGATATTGACATAACCAGTTGAGAATGTAGAAACCTGTAGATGTAGTGAGGTAGGCTAGTACATATTATTATTAATATTATAGGGTACAAGAAGATATGGATTTGCAGCCAACCGGTAATGGAAAAGATGTCTTTTCCCTCTTTCTTCTGGGAGGAATCCTAACATACAAAATTGTCTTAAAATATGAACTTGATAATTGTTACTATAAAGGTTTATGATCTTCCTAATAATTGCTCTTTGGAATCTCAAATCCCGTCTTATTTCTGAACAGGTAAGATTGAATAAATCTACATGTTTTGGGAACCATCTATCAATTCTAACAAAAATATACTCAAGGAGCTGTACTTTGCAATCAAGATCGGCATCAGGGCCATATTTTGCTGGGTCAAGCCATCTTTCCAGCCTTATTTTGAATATATGTTTAATCTCCTCTCCCGGGGTGGTACCAGTACGATAACATAATTTAAAAGTACAAAGATCTGAACATGTGAATTTGGTATTTAGTTTTCTGACAATAGGGGTAGGAATTGATGTTGGATCTGATGAGGGTGGATCAAGTATATATTGTAGCGTGAAGGTGCATGTCAATATTTTCAGTAAAATAGGGTGAAACCCCTCAAAAACCGGCTTCCCGTCACAGGTGTCGTATTTGAGATCAAGATATATCTTTGCGTAATCAGATGCTTTTTCCCACGTAGGTTCGACAATTAAAACCCTCTCTAGACAACTCAGCTTAGCAAATAAAATGTATGAGTTGTAATGATTATCAAATATCAATGATTGAATGGTTCCCTTCTCTATTCCAAACGAACAAAATCTAGAACACAATCTATTGAATAACAACCTCTTCCATAAGGGGGAATGGGGCGAGTTTAGTGTAAAACCAGCTGTCCCGTTATCAAACTTAAAGGCGAGTCTTAGATTAACCAATGTAATACTATCCAGAGAAATATATTCTACAAGAAGTATTAGTAAGATATCGAAAGAGAGTAAGTCAAAAAATGACATTTTGTGGATTCTTTAAGACACAATCGCTTATACCCAATGTAATTATATGGAGTCAATGATAAATTATTTCATCGCTTATTCAACCTAAGCAGATAATACTACTATAATGGGGATGTCTACATATATGATTAGATAGATAGATATCTAATAATAACTGGTCATGTAATGGTTAAAACCATATAGTATATATGCCAGCTAGCTACATAAATAAATCCTAGTAATGATATACCATATAATAATTAGTATCGTTATTGATAATGAGGGTAAAGTTTTGATCCAACAATATACTAATAATACACCCTATAATCATACCTATCAACTATCTTAACTAATGATATTATTCTGTGACAATTAAATCACCTAGATGTATAGATTAACAGTGATGTATAGATTAACACTCACTCGACATCCATGGAGGGGCTCACATTTTCTTTGTTTCCGGTGTTGTTGGTTGCTCTAGCTGACCGTCTAGATGCTGGGAGTTGTTGTGGGGCCGGAGGTCCAGGTAAAATGTCAATTGGTGGGGTTATCTCCTCCCTAGAGGTTACATCCTCCCCCTCCTGCTGCTGTTGCTGTCGTTGCTGGACTACCTGGGGGACCACTGTCTGTTGCTCTTCGGGCACGGTCTGCTGCTGCTGCTGCTGCTGCTGCCCGATGTGCTGCTGCTGCTGATGATGCCCGTTCTGCTGCTGCTGCCCGTTCTGCTGCTGCTGCTGCCCGGTCTGCTGCTGTTGCCCTGTCTGCTGCTGCTGCCCGGTCTGCTGCTGCTGCTGCCCGGTGTGCTGCTGCTGCTGCCCGGTCTGCTGCTGCTGCTGCCCGGTCTGCTGCTGCTGCGGTCCTGTCTGCTGCTGCTGATGCTGCTGCTGCTGCTGCTGCTGCTGCTGCTGTTGCACTGGATGATAGGGTACAGTTTGTTGGGGTACTGCCTGTATGGGTACGGTTTGCTGGGGTGCCCAGGGGGCCACTGTCTGTTGGGGGATGTTTTGCCCAGGTATGGGCTGCTGGTGCGCCCAAGGGGCCACGGTTGTCTGGGGTACGGTTTGCTGGACCACCTGGGGGGCCACGAAGTGTTGTGGCACCTGAGGGACCACGAAGTGTTGTGGTACCTGGGGGGGTACTAGTTGTTGTGGTACCTGGGGGGCCGCAACGTTTTGTGGCATCTGGCTGAGGTCTACCGCATCTTGTCCCTCTCGGGGTGTTGGGTCCAAGAAAACTAGGGGTGGGAGAGTACGTCCCTGACCTTCAAGGTCTAAGAGGTGCTGAAAGTCACGATAGACGCTCTTTGCATTACTTAGCAAGTTCATTAGAGCCGTCTGGCTCAGTGAGATGCCCGATCCTTTCTGGAACCGTACTCGACCGGGGTAGTTGGGGGCCTGTTTTATTTTAATTATATTAACGCGGGGCTCCCCGTAAAATATACTCGTAGTGCAGACACGTCTGAAATTAAAAATTATAGATATAAATATGTGTAGAATAGAACATTACACATGAAATCGTAGAGTAATCATTATGCCTGGAAATAAGATTACAAATATATATATTCAATCATGTTAACTTCTATCATCACAATATTCAATTATTATCTATACTCCAGACTCATACTAAGTCACCACTAAGACATAGTTGTATGGTTAATACATTCAATGACAGAGGAGCCAATTATATACATACTTGTACCGAGGGGAAGTAGGTGTTCTTGGTGTGGACCATTCCGTATCGAGAAATAAGGCGATGTCGCTCTCTGTAAACGTCTCTGAGGGGGGAGGGACAAGTACGTGACTGAAACAGATTGATAATTATACCATTAGAATAAGTGATGGGGGAATATTAGTAATCATATATGCATACATAATTTACTTGATAGATAGATAGATAGATAGATAAATAGATAGAAATATAGGTGTACAGTAATCACACATTCAATCATTCTTATACAATAACCACAGATCATCATCATTATATTCATCATATGCAATCAGTGCTTACCCTTCTTGTGGGGTTTGCGGTCTGGCATTTGATTGAGTTTGGTATGGGTGGTAGAAAGAACTACGCTGTGTGGCTTGCTGTCTGCCATGCGATTGGGATTGGTTTGATTGGTAGAAAGACATCTGAAAAAGATTAATTACATTAAATAAGTAAAGTGTGTTTAGAATGTTAGTGATAGATGGTACCATTATTATGAGATCCTTTATATAATCACTATATAATCAGAACAGGATAACAATCCTTCCTAAACAATATGAGGTAATTAGTGTCATGTTTTCACACGAGGTAGTGCCACCACCTTGCATGATGCATTAATGTATCATGCCCTTGGTCGTCATGATGCATGAATGAATCCCTGGTGTGTAACTCGCCAGTGCTGCCTTCAATCATCACCGACTCCACAGGTTTGAGACACTCTCTATGGGTTGACATGATACACCAATGTAGCACCGGCGAGTTACGTGCCTGGGGCTGTATTTGTGCATCATAATGACATCCCCCCTCTTAAAGGTGTTGCTGTAAACACGGGTATCAATGAAGGGTTATTTACCAGGGTTGCATTAATTCATCATGATGACCGATGATATGATACATCAATGCATCATGCCATCTTTAAAGGGTTAAGACTGATATCATAGCTATGGTTATGCATGATAATGATACATTAGCATAACAATAGACAAACACATTAACCCTTTCATGCCCAGAACTCCATAAGTGGTACAACCACATTCGTGTATCATACCCGGCATAATTACAACAAGAAAAGTATCACTAGGATACCATCCTTAACCCTTTAAGAATGGTTATCCATCACCTGCACAGGTGGTTTTACTCGAAAATTATCACTATAATATCATCCTTAACCCTCTTAAGGATGGTTATCCAACACCTGCATGAATGGTTTTTGGAACAACAATAAAAGCTATGATATTACACCTAACCTTATAAGGATGGGGCAATGTTCATTATTACATCTCAACGATCAAAAGTATTAGGCATGAACCCTTTAAGGACAACATCATGTCTTAATGCATCATACCCATTGTCGTCATGATGCATGAATACAACCTTGGCGGGTAACTCCCTAGTGCTGCATTCAAACACCATGCCGACCTTATGGGGTTGAGACACCCCCCAAAGGGTCGGCATAATGTACCAATGCAGCACCGGCGAGTTACTCACCTGAGGATGCAATGGTGTATCATGACGACCAATATCATATTTTAGCGACATCTATCCTTAAAGGGTTAATGTATACCTTTATTGTCATCATACATGAATGCAGCCCTGGTGAATAAATAGAAATTATAACTATAATAGCATCCTTAACCCTTTAAGAATGGTACACACGATACCATGTTGGGCGTGGTCATGTCTGTAGGTGAGGTGTTTTAGTAGGGTCAGTATGATGTGTGAATGTAACACTGGTGAGTTATCCTATAGATTTGAATCATATACAAACAAAACTAGGTTTGACTTGACCATCTCGTGTAAGTTCACTTATAGTCCTCCAAGTGTGACATGGTGTTTTAATAAAGACCTAAAAACAAGGCCCTGCATATAAGTCGATTAATAAACCATACTCCATGTCCGGTGTGTCACTAAAGATGATCTCTTATGACAAACACTTACCTTTGAACGAGTATAGATGACTGTAGTAGTGGTGGTCGTGAAAGTGATACCAAAGGAGGTAGAGATAACCAGTGCTGGCTCTGATTGTAGTGATAGTGGTTGTAGGAGCGGTGGTGCTGGTGACGGTGGTGCGGGTGGTGGTGCTGCTGCTGCTGTTGATAACAAGGGTCTGACAGATGTCCTGGAATTGCGGTGTCCTTACCCCCCAGCCACAGCCCCTTTTATACTGTCACCCCCTGACAACCCCTAACAAGTGCTTAACCCTAGCCCTTTAAGAACTGTTGTATGTATATATTACACAATCCCAAGTGTTTATCGTTACAATTTATACTTCATAACCCAATAACTAGATGTCGGGATTATTGGCCGTTGAATGGTGTATCATGATATGAAAAGTTAGAAATTTTATCCTCAACAATAGTTTACAGAATTTCACTTTTATATATCACCAGATTTATAAGATGTAAAGTCTTTAAAGGTCTTAAGGAGAGTCTACCAACACTCCCCCCTAATTAACAGGGAGGGGTGTTGAAGCATAACCCTTTCATACCTATCCCATATTGATTGTTTGTTTTGCTAAATATCTTATTATATAATGTAATATCCAAGCATTCATCCATACATTAATACTCTAATCTATAAGTAACATAATCACACATCTACACATACACAATTGTGTATGTGTGTATGTGTTGATATCACCTTGAATACGTGTATCTCATTATGACAATGATATAAAGGGTTATGTGGTCTTAAAGGACGTTTTGAGTGCGGATAACATGATTGCTTAACTACTGACCAGGATTAACCCTTTCTATCAGGGTTATCATAATAATGCATTCAAATATATATATTTAACGAAAAATATCGATAAACCTAATAGATATAATTATGATTTGTTATGATATACAAGTATAATTGTTCTATGAATACATATTATATCTAAGCAATGGTTGTATGTACGTGTGTGTGTGTGTGTGTGTGTGTGTGTGTGTGTGTGTGTGATGATGTCTCTAAAGGGTTAGATGATTAGAGCGGTGGTTGGAGGACATGTCACCCCGTTAGTACACCACACACGCCATATGTTGAACACATAGGGTGGCACATGTGAACTGTGTGCTGATAAGATTATGTTGCTGTATCAAATCCAGTGTCATTGATGTTTAACCCTTTATGGTCTACTACACAATTACACAAGTCCTGATACATCAGAAGTATTATTATAATCAGACAATAGAATTTTAGCCAAATCAGGTTCATAGCTCATTCATTCACCGATTTCTACAATAATATTATTCATTCATTCGTTCAATCATCACCCCAATATTCTGAATAGACGGATCATCAACCATGTTTCATTGGAACACATATAATCCTTAATGATGATATAAAGAGCTAGCATGTTGTTTAAGCATCTGTAGTGTCAGACCTGTAAGGTAAAGACTTTCTATATCTGATGTCTGTATACTGGTTACCATATTATGTGTGCGAGTGATTTGTTACACACCCTAATCAAACTGATATATTCACTATCATTAGTATTTATGAGTATTTGTGTATGTGATAATAATAATATGTATACATGTAATATATCTGTACATGTATAAGTAGATGTTGTTATATTAGACATGTATATGTATATAACATGTAGGACCCTTCTGGTCATTATCCTGACCTGCCTGTTATACCTCTATAGGATTAATCTGTTACAACATGTTGTGTGGAAGAAAAAACACCCCGTATAGTGTCGCACTGGGGGCTAAATCCCCATGTATGTACACATGGGTGTGACAAATTCCTCTACCACCAACAAACAAACTCTCATTTGTTTTACATACTCCTGATTGCCGCGGAGTAAATCTACATGACCAACACCATTGTTGGGGGAAAAATCCAACCAATGTAACGATGATATAGGGTAAAAAAAATGTCTACATTATAGAACTCAGGAAAAAATGTTACATATGGTATTATTGTTCCATATTGATCTCATGGATTATGGTTGTGAAATCCCGTTTGACATGTGTAAACTTGATTTGCAGTTCATGTTATTTATACCTATATAATAATTGAGCGGTCTATATGGGGGGTGGTTACCTACTGATCCATTGTGTGTATGTAATATGATGGGTATTGTGTTTAGATAAAATATGACCGTTGAATGATACACCCCCTTATGATATCGTACATAAACAGCACCTCTAACCATAACCATCGCATATACACGTATATATATATGTATGGATGTATGTGTGAAAGACATATTATATGATTAGAACGATCATCATGGATAAAGGATACACAATGATTGTTATGTTAACGTTATATTTGTTAACTGGAATGTGTAATTCACAAAATACCTGTGGGACACCCGACCTATGTTTGTGTTTTGATGCACGAGTAGTCTGTATAGGGGAAAATGTTTTCATATTTCCCACATTTCGCGAACCACAGAGGAAGAGCACCAGGATTCTCTCAATTGATTCTACAAGGATAAGATATCTGACAAATTTCAAATTACAACAGTGGGAGAACTTATCTCATCTGATCATAGTTGGAAATACAATGTTAGTGCAATGTGCCGATGTTGTGTCAAACATAAGGATGCAAGCAGAGCAAAAAGGAATTATTGTTTATACATCCTGTGGAGATTCTACCACTACACATGAATATATAAACACATCTGATCTGGAATCTACAAATGTGTTTACATCTGAGAGAAGTGATATCACAACACAATCGAATACAATTACTTATGATGTAAATTCATATACCGCGTCATCATTATATACAACTATCACGTCAGAAGGAAATACCATCCCCACCCTGAACAATTCGACACATTGGATGAAGCCTGTTTTCATTACACTAGGGGTCCTATGTATTCTCATGGTTTTAAGTTTTGTTATTCATATTGTCATAACAATGAAAACCAAATCAAAACCTAAGAAAACATATAACTCACCGATATACCTACCAACTATTCATTCAACTCATGTTTAAACAGTGGTATATTTAATATATAAGTTCTATAATCAATGTAATTTACCAATTATCAAATTGATTGAATTTATGATATGGTTGATAGACACTTGGTTTGATTCTCTTATTATGTAACTATCTAATCATCCTGAATCTATCTTTAACGCTCCCTGGACAGCATCCTGTATGTAGTAACACCTCACCTCTACCTTAGATTACCTAGAGATCATCTAAAGTTAAGACAGTGGTTCTATTCAGATGTAATGTGACCTAGATCTACACCCCCTGCCACCCTGACCTCCCTCCAGTAACACCCCAAGTAGGGTGTGTCGGTGACCCCACCCCTGATAATGAGATGTGACCTAGATCCATCACCTGCCACTCCAGCCTCCCTACAGTAGCACCTCAAGTCGTGTGTGTCGGTGACCCCGCCCCTGGAGAGGGTGTGTTGTGTTACCAGCAGCAGCAGCAGCAGCAGCGGGAGGGGCATTAGCACGTGTAGTACCATCAGTGTAGGTCGGTGACTCTCCTCCAGTACCCATCCAACTGTAACCATGGCGAGATCTCTAAGAAAGTTTGCCCTGTTCTGCATTATGACAATCACCATAATAGGATTAATACAGTCGACATCAGCTTTATTGAAGTGTGGACCATCCAAAAAATGTACCTGTTTTCCTACACGTGGTGTCATTTCCTGCACTAGCTTAGGATTATTCAGAATGCCTGACATAAGATATGGGAAGACACATGGATACAACGTCCTGGATTTGAGAAACAACAACATAAAAACACTGAACGGTTTTAATGTGTATAAATATAACAGTGTCGACCTGAGAGGAAACCCTATAACATCTTGCATTGGATTACCTCTAGATATTGTAAGGACCGATGGTTGTGGTGATGAAATGACTGAAACTGTGGAAAAGGACTCTGGGTATAACAAAGATGATTATGATGGACGTGTCATTGATACAGGTTCATCGGTCAAAACAAAACCATCTGTTACTAAAAAACCTGACGATAATGGACCGGGTATACATGGTGTAGAACAGGTTGATAATCGTTCTGGTAAAATGGTTATTGTTGTTGTGAGTGCGTCAGGTGGTGGAATTGGTTTATTGATAACCATAATTATTACCACGGTAATACATCTCTACAGAAAAGGACTGTTAAATATATGCTGTCAAAACATCATCAAGAATGTAAAGAGAAACAGACCTATACCCACAGACATTGAATCCGACATCTCCTCATTAGGACCCAATTCAGATTGGATGCCTATGCCATCAACGTCAGCATCAACATCAAACAACCATGATGAGAACAATACCATCCCAAAAACTGTTATAAATGACCGGTATAACCCGAACAAAGAAAGACAAATAGCTATTGATGCCATAGATAGCTGTAAAGTGGACTACAAGATCTATGGTGAAGATCCCTTAACGCGCAAAGAGGAAGCTATGGAAATTGATTATGAACCATGGTAGGTAGTTAGAGGGTCATATCTATAATAACAACCTATGCATTGTGTGTGTGTGTGTGTGTGTGTGTGTGTGTGTTTGTGTTTGTGTGTGTGTGTGTGTGTGTGTGTGTGTGTGTTGATTTAACTATACATACTTTGATAAAGATAATAATAATGATAATAATGATGATAAATATACTATTGGTGAAATCATATCTAGAGATGGAGTAATAATAGCTGTTGTAACAATATATACAAGTAATATACCATATTATATATCATCTATTTCAGCATTGGTCTCGAACCTCAGAGGAGGGGCAAGGTTCCAGAAAGACCTCCTCCTCCTAGACATGGATCATCACTTGTAGTGGATGTACAGACTATACCTAATGCAGCAGAGCATAACTCACAGGACCCATCTTTATTGCCCTCTCCTAGAAAGACGTGTACGCCGCAACTACATTCACCACCACCATCACCACCGCCACCTCCCCCTCCTCTACTGCCACAGCCCCCTCCCCCTCCCCCTCCACCGCCCCCTCCCCCACCACCATCGCTACCTGTGTTACAACCCTCTGAACCACCACTACCACCCACAGTACCGACCACCCAATACACGGCCCCCTCTGTACCCCTCTCTGACCAAATGTCTATACATTATGTGTCTTTAGAGTGTCTACAATATAACCACAATACCGGCACTGTTATACCAGTAGACCAGTTACCACCATTACCCCCTTCACCACCAACACCTCCTAGGAGATGTAAAAGGAAAATAACAATGTGCCATTCAGGATCACCAGCAAAACTATCAAAATATGAATGATCATAATACCATTGGTAGTAACACTCCAATGCTACCTGTGTAATACATTGAACTAGGCATACAACCTATAAGTAAGGATAGAAACACTGATGGTGATTATGCATTAGATAGTTATGTAATCATAGGTTGATCGGATACACTCGATTTCATTGGTTGTTAAAGACTTACTAAAAATATATGATATATGATATATGATAGACAGATAGATAGATAGATAGATAGATAGATAGATAGATAGATAGATAGATAGATAGATAGATAGATAGATAGATAGATAGATAGATACTTAGGTAATAGTCATACTATATACAAACCTTTGAGTGATTCAATAGATCTATAGATATTGCGGGTTATTAGACCTATTATGATGTGGTGATTAGAATATTAGTATAACGCTTAGTATGATTCAGTATGTTATCTGAACTCATTGATTATATTTGTGAGTATATATAGTATGTATTATACTACATTAAACCCTGTATTAAACTATATATCGTTATTAATTGTGCTGATTATATACTATTATTGTTTAATAGATGATATTACTATTACTACTACAACTACTACTAGTATATTGCGTTATATTTGTAATAAAAATAAACAACATATTGACATATGGTTATCATCCTCGTTTTTAATAGATCTATCATATTGATATACTATAGTAAACATAATGATTCTATCTATATAACATGAGTAATGATGGTTTGTAACTTTTTAATGTTTAGACAGTCTAACAGATGGCGCCAGTGAGGTTTTAATTTCCCCACAGATGGCCTTGGTGTTTAGCGGTGGTTCTAATCCTCTAGATGAATGGAATGGTATACAGTATAGAAGTGTATACATTTAATCTATATGTTGTGTATACAATGAAATGATTTAGGTTAATCCTTGAGCAGGCATATGCTATGTATACAATAAGTGCTAATCCTCTAGATGGGTGGAATGGTATACAGTATAGAGGTGTATACATGTAATCTATATGCTGTATACACAATGAAGGGGTTTAGATTAATCCTTGAGCAGGCATACATGGTATACCATATTACATTTACTCCAAAATAAAGGGGTCACCACGGTCCACTGCGTCTGGCCCATAGCGTGACATGGCCTACACCTGTATGCCTACTACTGTTGGTGACAAAAAGGAAAGAAGGTTCAATGAGCTAAGTTGGGTTTGTTACGTAGTCCCCAGTTGATTATTCATTAACATATTGTGCTTTATCCAGTAGTATTGAAGTCAGTGTTAATTCCCTACTAAATAAAGGGTATATACTCTGCTTTATTTAGCATTCATTCCCTCCTGGAAAAATTGGCATATTGTGCTTTAATCAGTAGAGTACACAGACCGGGTGTCAGAGATGTATAATTATATACACTGACTAAAGCTCCATCTGTTAACGGTATCAGCTATCTTATGTACTTCACGTTAAGTTTTCCCTAGCATCAAAACAGGCTAAAGTTGTGTTTCATGAGCTACGTCAGGTTTGCTGAAGGACCCTAACAGGGACCTTCAGCAAACCCTAAGTAACTCATTAGGGACCTTTAGCAAACCCAACTTTGCTCATTAGGGACCTTTAGCAAACCCGACGTAGCTCATTTTACCTAGACGTATCCTATCCTTTCAGCACTGCTACGTCTGCGTTTTATGAGCTTTTATGTGGTTGCTAAAGGTCCCTATTAAACCTGCTTTCCTCCTTGTCAATAACTACTCTGTGTATTATGGTACAGTCACCACTGGTCACAGATCATATACCTCTCCCAATACATGTCCCAGTAGGTGAGGGCGTAGAGCACGGGACTATGGATCTGGGGGTTGCTGGTTCACTTCCCTGTTAGGACATACCTATTAGTATTCCCATACTTTTCCATCTTTATCAAATTGTTTTGTGGATATAGGTAAAGAGGGTTGCATAAGGTTCGAATCCTATTACTAAAAGACCTGCATGGTTCTAGTAAATGTCTCCTGTGTAAGTGGTTAAAACATTCTCATAAAACCATCCTCAGACATTATATTTAACCATTTAATATCTGCATGGCATCACCGGGAACTGAACCGGCTACCCCCAGATCCATAGTCCCATGCTCTACGCCCTAACCTACAGGGACATGTATAGGGAGAGGTACAAGATCTGTGACCAGAGGTGACTGTACCATAATACATAGAGTAGTTGTTTTATATCTTGATTTAAAAAGGTTGCACATGAATGTAGACTAGTCAAATGTCTAAATTGTTAAAATTATGGCAAGAATATGTATTCCCTACGGGAGAATCTTGTTAATGAAAGGGTTATTCTACATCATGGACGTTTATTTAGCACCCTTGGGATTCGAACCCACAATCTCTAGCTTCATATGGGGTAAATCCCGTGATTTAACAGGATTATACATGTAAAATCCCGTCTTAAATTCCCGGGATATCACGGGAAATTTGCTCACAGAATCGCCAGAAATTCCCGGGAATATCCCGTGACTTGTTACCAGGGTCCCTTCTATTTCCCATGATATTTTTTGCACTTAACAGCACATGACCCTCTTTCAGAACTGCTTTAAGCCAATTGTTAATGCAGTGACCCAATGTTGCAAAGGTGGAGCTCCAGTTCTCTGTGGGTTCTAATTCAGTTTATATATGTGACCAGGGCCATGATAAAATGATAGTGGCTGATGGAGGGAAATTTGTTACAGCCAGCGGGCGCTGTCTTCTTGATTTTTCATCTGTGTCCGAGATAAGAGAGAGCTGACATCCATAAAATGGCAACCCAATTTTATGGTAAAGGTCCAAGACTCCCCATGGTATTCTGGATAACCAAGGGGTGTGGGGTCATCTGGTACAGTAGTACTATGAAATTAAAGGGCTACTTGATAGTGACATCCTTTATTGCATGGATGGGATAGTGAGCAAGGTTGGCAACTCTCCAATGTATAAAGGTATCATGCCTTCCTTAATAAAGGGTTATGGTAAATGGAGACACTTAGCAGTAGTTACAACTCTCCTGACCTAGATCCTAGATGTCCAATTCATTGACCCTTTCCCTCCCTACACTCCAGGCGGCCAATGCAGATAGGAATATGTATGTGAACTTCAGTAGGCCACCCTTTCCCTCTCCCCAACAGCAATAACTTACCACCTTTATCAGTCCCATGGGAGTGCTTCTCGGGCTACATGGGTGTAATCTGCAAGTTTGGCCTGTGGTGTCCCAAGGGGTCTGATCTACAGTGCCCTCTGCCAAAAGACTAAACCATACTGTTAACGCAGTTATCAATTGTCTCTTCCTGCCCTCTAGTGGCACTGAGGTGTAATTGACTTAGCCCACACAAGCCTGGAGCCCCCTCGGTCACAGCAGCCAAAAGGCTACCCCTTATCCCCTGGTACTGCCTTCCTGGTTTACTCTGGCACTATCAGTGTGCCTTGGTTCCAGTGACAGGGGTAGACACTAACCTTGGCCTGGAAGCCAACGGCCCGTACTTCTTGGTCCGGGCCGGCAATTACCTTCTTATGGGCCCGGATGGCCCACAGGAGCATATGGGGTAGTTTCTAAGCAAATACATCTTTATCAAGATTGTCATGTAATATGTCGTTGAAAATGGAAAATTGTGAGGAATTTCACCATTTTGGTGTGGTCTGGATCTATTTTAAACTGCGATACCTATATTGTTTTTATCTTTTGAAAATGTAATAAATAATACTAATTCTGGGCCAACAGTATTAGGTGCAGGGCCAGTAGATGTCTGAGGCTTCGGGTCCGGGTGGCCCATGGCTGAAAAAGATAGTGTGTACCCCTGTAGTGAGATGGAAAACATTGTCTAAATTGTACCAGATGGTTTCATTGAGGTTGAGGGGGGTTGATAACAGCTGTGGCATAGAACCCTTTAGTGTGTATTGTAGCTCTTCAGGCTTGAGATGTATTACATATCATACTCTACTGCCTTGAATTTTATTTTATTTCAAACGAATGAAATCCAGTGTATTCATTTTTCTCTTAGCGTCAAAGTCCTAATCAATATGGTCTCCAGTAGGCACCCTTTGTGGGCAATAAGAGAATAATTACCTCAACTGTAATGTGCTACCAATAAAGGCTCTGAGTGAGGAGGGCTGTTGGGGACCCATGTGGATTGGTAGAGAAATGGCTGATGGGATGACCTTAGTGAAAACAACTGCCACCCACGCTACAACACACTGCAAACCTTTGCCAACTTCTCCATAAATAAATCAGTAGAACCTAAAGTGGCCTTCCATTTCAGGTGACATTTCACACAATCATGCCAATTAGATTTAGATTTCTAATTAAAACAATATAGATATAGGGTCTATTGGCTGTTTAGCAAGGAAGGGTAACACCATCCCGGATTTATGAAGCAATTTTTCAAAAACTAGAAGGGATATGATATCCCATTTAAAATCCTATCACTTTGGACATTTTAAAACATACATTTCACCTCAGAAGGCCCTTTCCCCACATGTGCCCACTGTCATGCGACCATGAGGCACAATGTGGCATTTTGTATATGTGGGAGTCATATAGGCAGAAATAAAGAGAGAGAATCAGTTGAACTCAACTGCAGGGGAGATAAGCTAGCAGAAACTGTGGTGGCTGGAATTAGCCTTTGATCAAAACTAGGCATGACATGCCCAAACCTTCTCCCCCCTACATGAAAGACGCCAGAGAGGCCTACACTACCCTTCCTAATGGATTTCCCTTCAGAACATTTTACCCAATTCTCCGCCTAGAGCTTCCTTGATTCTAACATTAATTGTATTTGTCATCAGCCACTTCCAGGAAAACCAAGTCCAGCCAGGGTGGCTAAGGACAAGGTCATGTTCATACTAGAAGCCGTACTACTCTGCTAATCCACTAGTAGACAGAATAACATCTCTCAAAGCTCCCAATATCGCTTGTATGATGTAATATGTGATGTTGAATGTTTAAAGACTACTAACCATTCTGTCGATCTTTTCCACCTGGATACATATGAAATCACTAAATTCTATTCGTCTTTTTTCAAATCATAAAAAACAATGCAAATGGGTCCCACTCTCATGATACTATATGTCTATATACCAACAGCACAGACTAATAATGAACATTGGACTGTACTGCCGTCAAGTTAACATATTAGCACCCGTGTGGTTGTGATAAGATACGATACATTATTGTCCAATATCTTACTCTGGGTTAGTTAATAACATTGAGAGATCCCATGGGAGATATTGTCAGGGTAAATAATTGCTAACATGTGGTTCTTGTGTCTATATGTGACATGCACTAGGAAATATGATCTCAATGCATCCAGCACTAAGGGGCCCTTTTTGCAGACCACATTACATATATATACCCAGCTGTTACCAACCAGAAATAGGTTATACAGACCCTAAATTGGTAATTTCAGGGCCATCCATTGAGACTATTCTCCGTCTGGTGCTGCATGTATATCACATTACCACTGTACTACACCCTCACCCAAGCCGCTCTATGGGAACTGTGCTGAAGCATGCAGCATCAGAATTGGGGAAATTAGGGCAAGAAGACGCTTAACAATAGTCACAGTGTAGTCTTTTGACCTAGATCCATATTTCATATGTTGGCTTTATTCATGCAGTCAAGACAATGTGCATATTCATTCAGGTTCCTTTTGCATCCTTGTAAATGCTGATTCCCCACCCAGATTTTACAGTGTATTATGCATTACACTTCATAATAGTCTAGATCAAGATACTTTACAGCTATGGCAAATATAACTCTGAATAATACACGAGTTATTTCACTCTTTAATGCCCTCAATGCAGAAGAGGCCTGATATGTTCTACCTATATAGGGGTGCAACCATTAGGGAATGTCCAAAGCAGAGGAAGCCTCACTGTATTGCACATCCTTGTCAGTCTTCTGCCTAAATGATAGGGCCCAATTAGGGGAGGCATTCACTTAGGGTGCATAGTGACTATGGGTAAATGTGGTGTTATCCCCATATATATAATATAGTATCCCATTTCATATATATGCAAATGAACACATGTGCATTAGCGATGACTTACTGAAACTAATCATTCTAATGCAAATTTGTCATTGTGATTTTGTATTAGACAAGTAATGATGTTTTATTGTTTGGAGGATGTTTAATGCAATCAAAAGTGTGTATATTCTAATTTGATTTCCATATATACATGGCTGAGTAGCGACTATATTCCCACCTGAATTAATTTGTAAAGAGTTCACAGACGGTCTTCGCAAATCAAATTCCACAACAGAATAAAAATGGCTACCTCATCCTAGCCGTATGCCTGTTAATCATCCCTAAGAAGGATATCATAATTGTGATAAGTATACATAGTTCCGCTCCCTGTTGTGGCAAATTTGGAAATACAAAGTATCCAACTCGGAAATCTAGAAATTAAGCCTTTACCTTGAAGACTCACTTTTCCCCTTTTGTCTAAGACAGCCGTCAGATTAAGAGCTGTAAATATCATTCAGTAAAGTGCAAATACTCACCTTTGTAGCTTCTGTAGACATTCTCTCTGTATCCTTTCCTGGTTAAAGCCTATGATATTATCATAGCTTATTCTTCAAAGATTCTTCATTTTTGAAAGATAAACTTAAATAATATCAGAGTACAGATTAAAATGAACATTTATGATAAAGGAAGGCCATGTGTGCTCATAGTAACCTAATCCCCTGATGTATAGGTATTCGGTTGCAATAATTGACACACTGTTGGTGAGACAATCCAATAGCTTTGGATTTTCCCACGTATTTAAGGGACTATCTATGGATGATTAAAGTATGTGTACCTAAGGTTCTCAGGTCATGAACATAACAAAATGATGACAGAAGAGCTAATTTGCCCTAGTGTCTTCACAGTTTAAAAGTTGTACTTCAACTTTGAGTTTCACCCTTCTAAGGTTCTCACTGAACATTTATGACAGACGTATCCCTTAGATCAGCCACCAGTGGATGGGGAACTACCCTGTAAACACGCTACCTCATTCCAACGTAGCAGAGAGGTTTCTCCAGGTATTATTTCAACCAAAGGTTGGAGCTAAGACTTTTTGCAAGGTTTGTGGACGTCAAAACGTGAAGGTTTATTGACGTTCAATCAACGTTTATCTCTGATTTACGTTTTTCTACCTCATTCAGACGTAAATAAACGTTATATTTCTATGTTTATTTACGTCAGAATGAGGTAGACTTCTTTGCATAAACCTAGCATATACTTCTCTGGTTTCACACTAGGTGCCAGCACTATCAAATATGGATAGAACCTTAAAGGATCTGGGGAAATCGACCCCGTTTAAATCAGCAAAATCTTGCTATTCATGTATTTAATGTTATGGAAATCAGCCACACATAATTGGACACTCATATAATGGTATAGTGGGTAAAAAAGTGCATGTAATATATGAATAAGGGTACTTAATTGATTGAACACCACATTGGTGGTAATGAAAGAAATACAAAGCCTAACTGCAGCCACGATCTTTGCATGCATATCAAGGGCAGGGAATACTATGTCTATCAAACTATTCCAAAAGGGTTATAAACAGCCTAAACGAATTTAACATAGAATAAAACGGTAGCCTACAGCAGTGAATTAGTTATCTATACAACTAACTATCATGTTTCTGAATGAAAATATATATCAATGAATCAGATCTATGGCTGAGAACAGCTATTTTACATAGAATGTAGGTATATTTTTCATCAATTAACAATTGATTTAACATGTATCTACGTCTGAATGAGGTAGATAAACGTAAATCACACTTAAACGTCCATTGAACGTCAATAAACCTTCACGTTTTGACGTTCATAAACCTCATAAAATTACGTAGTTTACACCCCAAATAGACGTAGATTTACTTCTGGGATACGTATTTGTGTTTACAGGGTATACACTGTAAACAGTTGGTTGCCTTTTTTGTAGGTGTACAGTTGAGTCTACAGTAGGTGTACAGTTTACTGTAGGTAAACAGTAGAATCTACTATAAAGCTACAATAGTTGCTGTAAAAATCAGTAGATTCTACTGTGAACCTACATTTACTATCTACAGTGTACCAAAACACTGACAGCCCACTGCAACCAATGTATTGAATGTGACCTGCCACTTTTATCAATATGGCCTTTCCATGAGGTCACAGAGTCTTATGTGGTTTTGGGTGCAGTTGTATGTGCTAAACAGTAGAAAGTTGGTTGCTCTTTTCGTAGATTCTACCGTATGTCTACAGTTCATTGTAGGTAGGATCTACTGTAAATCTCGGTATATTCTACTGTAGATCCATTTTACAGCAGATTGTAAATCTACAGTAGGTTCTACGGTGTAATAACACTAACTATTTACTCCACTTTTTAATAAGGTTGTCCAACAGCAATGGGGCTTTTAATTCAGCCTCTTGTGATGTGAACAACATGGAGAACCAGTGTACTCGAGTTGGCCCCACCTCGACCTCTGTTTCCTAGTGTCATTTCTGGAACCAGAGCTTACTGGTGAAAATACTTCCAGCGTGCTTGGTGTTGTATTATTAAAAGTGCGGATGGGTACCACGTAGGGATCCAATGCAATATATAGGAAAAGTGACGCAGTCATGGCCCCTCAGCTACCAGCAATGTCACTCGGACACATACAAGGACGAGTTCTGGCCTGCTTGCCAGTCTACTGTATGCTGTATGTGTAGCCTCATCTGGTTGTATAATGGAGAGGTGCTGCTGAGACGGGGACATACCTAATAGAGATGGATCTTCATGAGTCATACCTCAGGGTAACCTAATGAAGATGCTGTAAAGGCAGAGGGAGATGGGAGAACTCCTCTGGGCATTGTGCTGTCTGCATAAGTTGCCTTACTGCATACTGACATCTGCTTCAGTCCACTTTGGGAATCTTATTGTTGAATTATGTATGGATTGGATAACATTCAGCCCATTCAGTCACTGACCTTTTTAGGTGGAATTGTTTCAGGGCCTCCCTCCCTTCCAAACTGCACCCCTTTATCCTTGCCTCCCTTCATTTCTACATCTCTTATTATATAATTTACCTATCCATATGACAGCTATTGAGGAAGACATATAGAGTAAGTTACTCTTATAGTGCACTTGCACACAACACCATTTTCAGACTGGTGCACGGCGCTATCCAAGTGCTTAGAATGGTTCATCCATTTGATACTGTGTGACACCTGGTATTGGTGGGTAAAACGGGTAATGGGTGCTATACATGTACGTTAGTACAATTTGTGATACTCACCAAATAACTATATCAACCAAGGTATCCCTGTATGTCAGTTTACTTTATCAACCTTTATCAACCATCTGTCATTTTATTCTGACATAGGGCACACAGATAGACCCTTAGTTGCGGATATATCAATGGCTAGAAAAAGTCTCTACTATCTATATATATATATAGATAGTAGAGACTATATACTTGTGTGGAGCTCACAGGTGCTCTATTTCATATGTCCCTACCAAATGCCCTTTCCAATAGTCACAACTGTTGTCTCCTGACCTAGGTCATGATTCTCCAATATGTTTTCTTTACCTGCACTCCAGCAGACCACTAGAGATAGGGATATTTATGGTTACTCCAGTTGCCTGTCCTTTTCCTCCCCCCCCCCCCCCCAACATCCTAACCTATGAGTTAACCCCTTTATCAGTGCCACGAGAGTGCTTCCAACATGCTTGACCTGTGGTGTCCCAAAGGTCTACAATGTCAGGACTAAATAATACTGTTAATGCAATTATCAATTGTCCTATCCTGCCCTCTAGTGGCAGAGGTGTAATTGACTTAGCCTACGTAAGCCTGGTACCTTATATACCAGCAGCCTATGGGCTACCCCTCATCGCCTCGTGCTGTCCTCCCGGTTACTCTGGTATCTGTGGAACCTCGCTATCACTAGTGATAACGGAAACAAGGTCTTAATTATAACTGAAGGTTTTATCTGTATATGGGGGGGGGGGTTAGGGGTTGGGTGTTGGGGAATAACAGCAATAGTAGAGAATCATTTACTATGCATTGTGGCCCTTCAAACTGTATGATGTTAGTTAACATATATGATGTTGTTTTACAATACATGCTCTACTGCTCCAAATATACATTATGTATATATATGGTAATAGAGTGGAGATCATTGATTGGTAAATAGGATTCCAATTTGTCCCACCCTCACTTATCATGGTTTCCTCAGTATAGATATATATGAATATGATCCAAAGCAGAAAAGACTTTGGTAACAATTTACTATTCATGTTCCTTCGTATGGGACTGCTATAGTCAATATGCTGATGATAAAGACTGAGCCTGAATTGGATTATTTTAAAGAATTTTCATTTAGAGCTCAATACTGTCATTGAATACCTCTGTGAGCAGATCATTCACTTTTTCCCCTTAGCCTCCCATTCCTAATATGGTCTCCTGTAGGCACTCTTAATATGCAATAAGAAAATAATTACCTCAATGGTAATGCTCAATTAAATCACTACTTTAGGTCGTGAAATAATTACGCAAGCAATGAGTGACTGAATTTGGAAATTACTGTTGCTATGGTCATGCATATTCATGATTTGAATTTAGTATGAGATGAGTTTGCAGACAGTTTGTTAATAAGTTTAATTTTTTGTGCAATTTAATTTGCATGTATACGGCAAGGTAATTACCAAAGCTCCCTGTTGATGTAATATGAGAAGAGTCAATCATACTGTCTTGTTCTACAATACATTACAATGGGATTAAGGAACCAATATTTTCAGGCCATATCTAGGACTAATAACCAGATAGTCAGATACTTCACTGAGAAAATAGTGAGAGCCAAAACTACTCATTGCCCATCCCCACTCCCTGAGCATTTTTGCTGAAAGAAATATGTTACTGGTAGCTGATAAAGCACTAATTGGACTGGACAAAGGATCTCACTGAAGATAGCACGCCTGTACAAGCAACACAATATGGTATTATAGATCCGTCATGTAGGGAAAAATACAGTTGAACTCAGCCATCTACAAAAAAGAAAAGCCTGCACAACCTGATGTGATTGGAATTAGCCTTTGATCAAAACTAGGCATGGCATAACCAAACCTTCTCCACCTTAGGCAGAGAGGCCTACGCTACCCTTCCTAAGGGATTTCCCTGCAGAATATATTACCCAATTCTCCGCCTAGAGCCTACTTGATTCTAACATTAATTGTATTTGTCACCAGCCAGTGACAGCTCCCTGAAGAAGACCAAAGTTCAGATAGGTAGTTAGGATAAGGTCATATATACACTGCTTCCTATACTATTAGCTGAAAATGAAATCTGAATTTCATGCCAGGTTACTATAGTGACTGTTTTACATAGCAACACTAGTAAATGAATTGGCATGCCTCATAATCAATATATAAAACGATTTGAAAATGAGAAATCCCATACATTTCTACAATAGTCAAAACATGATAATGTGACAGACATATCATTTTTAGCAATTTTCATTCCACCTAGGCATATTCAGGTGTTGCCCAGCAACCAGCATGGAATTGGCTTTCTCAATGTTAGAAATGCTTCACATTTAAATGCATATGTTTACATTCAATCCAAAAGAAAGGCTACTGAGCTTTATCCCCTTGACACTATGTGTACAGATAAGATCCTATTATCATTAAATATGTATATTTGAGCATAGCTTCTCCCTTTCCTTATACTTCCCCTCTCTAACAGCATTTGCCTGTAAGCACTGTTTATGTACAGTAAGAGGATAATTACCTCAGCAGTAATGCTGAGCTGATAAGGCACTCCATGGGGATGATGCTGGAAAGTGTCTGTGTGCACCCAACATTCAAGGATTTGTTTATGTAACATGATAATTCTGATATAGGCAAGTGGAATATTATTTGTGTTACAACTCCTTTGAATTAGCATGCAACTTTTGGGGGGGGGGGGTAGTTGCTGGACAAATTCAGTCAAATAGATTATTTTTTACTCACCCACCCACCCACTTCAGCTTCTCCATATATATATATAGACAAATGCCAATGCCCATTGATACCATCTCTGTTGTATTTCACGAGTGGAGGCTGGGGCCATATCCCACGAAGCCTCAGGCATGTACTTGGCATTTGTGTTTATTTTTTATTTGAAGCTATTTAATGAAGAAAAACAATCTTTTCCTAGCCCATTGAATACGGCCACATTGTATTCAATGGGGGGCATTGAATACGGCCCTTCAGTGCTAAAAATAAATAAATAGGGTAGATTCACCATGAGTCGGACACATACCCTGAAACGGACAGTGAGATTTGAGGGTATTCATGTCAACTACGACTTCTAGTGTATGTTTTCTGGAAAGAATAACACTCAAACTTTACCCTAGTTCAAAAATGAAGTGCTTAAAATGCTTAAATGACCACAAAATCAAGTGTCCGTCTCAAGGTATGTGTCCGACTTAAGGTGAATCTAATGTGCTGAATAAAAATTGTATGACCTTAGACTTTTCTAGTTCTGATGAGAAATATTCATGTGAGATCCCTAGATCTGCTTCCTATATGATGTACTGTCTGTAAGGAATGTAGACCAGTGCAGACAGTTGTCCGCTCATTTATTCCCATTTAGTTTTACCATGAGGAGTCTATAGATTGCCTTCCATTATATTATTATATATTCCAACACTCATATAGTCAAGCACTACGTAAGATATGGTAGCAGATGGGGTAACATATATACATGAAGTGTTCCATTCAGAAGTCTAGAAAATGGCCCTGAAGGTAACCTTCACATTTGTGTTAGCCGACTTGTCCTTTACAAAGAGTGTCCTATTAGGTAGCCTTGAGCAGCTGCTCTGAAGGTGTATGATGTAAATTTCTAATGTGTGAGCTACTCTGTAATTACCCCTTGATAAAGTACACTTACTCACCATTATGGCTCCTGCTCTAAATGTAGTTCTGTGCCTTTTTCCTGCTTTAAGGCATATGATATCATTAGTATCATTAAAGCTGGTACCTTAGAGAGCTTCTTCATGTTTTTGGAGAAAAGACCTGTAGAAAATTTACTAAAGGATAGTATTAGAGGCATGAACATTTACTACTGTCACAGATAGGTTGTACAACAGTAGGGCAAGACATTTAGTGGAATGAATATTTTTTGACTTGATTAATTAAAACTTGCAGGTAAATTGAATTTATCTTCACAGAATTAGAGCATAGATATATTATAATTGAATGCCATGTGTGCCATGTGGACTATTACATTAAATTATCCAGACTATGGGGAGAGAGCTAATTCATTACCGTATCCCAACAGTTAAAGAACTGTTCATTTTGGCTTTGACTATGCAGGGCGGCCTAATTTATCTCAACCGTTTAAAAACTGTTCATATTGACTTTGACTGTGTATGGCGGGGTTACAAACACCACTCAAAGCTTCTTTCTCTAAACATCACTGGCAGACTTATCCCTAAGATCAGCCCTCCAGTGTGCAGGGAACTGCACGAAAAGACTACATCCCCACTCCAACCCAGAGGGCTCACTGGGAGGATCTGACTGCTACCCCGACCTCCCCACCCCTCACCCCTGAGTGTCACGCTCAGCCCTGATCCCCTACCCCTACCTCCAGGACCTTCACCCTCCAGGCACTAATTTCAGATTAGGCAACCAGTGAAGGGACAGTATGAGGAATGGCTCACAATCAATCTAGAATACATCAGGGAGAGGAATGTGGTTTGTAAGGGATGGGGATGAAGGGTATGGAGGAGCTCTGTGTTCATATAGAGCAGGGGATAATCCAACAGGGGAGCAGGTTTCCATGACAATGAGGAGATTTGTTTTCCATGGGTCCGGCTGTTGTTGGGCATGGTATGCAGGGCTTTAAGAGATAGATGAGAATAGGATGACAAATGGGTCCCACTAGGCCTGAGGTATTGCCCAAAGTGGGGTCTCCAGGGGTGGGACTGTCTCCAGTAGGTTAGAGTTTTGTCACAACTGTAAAACAGGTTGTGCTTGTTGTTTATAAAAAACCTCTGATTCAGGAAGGAGTCATACCAATCAATTACTTACAGTCATAAAATAGCATTCTTGAAAGGATATCATAACTTTGCACTTGGCAAACCTACAGTAGGTAGACATGATCAAAAATCACTGATAACATAATTCAATTATGTCCCTATTGGCCATTATCTGATAGATTACCATTATAACCGATAACATATATATTCAGTTGTAGTGATTTACCCTACCTTCATTGACTTTGATGCCAATAACCTGGTGCTGATACCTCCCCAACACTAATATGGCCACAGCATCTCCGGAGCTAGCGGCCTCCACCTGTGCATGTGCAGTTGTATGACCTGTTAAGAAGAAACCTTGTGGGCCTCCTTCCTCCCTAACACCTGGGTAATTGGTACTGTCACATCAGGGACAGAGATTGCAAGTACGGTCGGAAGTGGGGCAAGGTGGGGACGGGGTTGGTGTCCAATTAACTGGGTCTAGATAGTTTTACACCTAACATGTTCTCCAACCTGATATTCTGTAGTGTACAGGAGGACAGTTAAACCTTGATATTTCAGATAATTTGATGCTTCAGACACTTTGCAATACAAAAGATACCCTATAAGTAGTAAATATTATTGTAAAGTTGTGGTATTTGATAAGGTATTTTGTAAGTGTCCTTCCTTTTGTGACAGGTCAATGGAATATGGATCAGTCAATTAGTGAACCAGCCAAGAAAAGAAACTCAATATGTCCCTGCTGTAGTATAATGTGTGTTATCCCAACCAAAGAGGGTAATAAGATCCCTTGACACGGCAATCAAACCAGGGATGCTTTTTCTATTAGGACTGACATTGTTATAGACAGGTCATTTCTAATAAGTATCTCACCCAATTGGTTGATAAACTTTTGAGAGTTGATTCTTATGTAATTTTTCCCATAGAATCCGAATCTGCCTGGGGCCATTGAAGATTTTGCATATTAAGGCCCCTAATTAGCATATTTTAATTAACTAGGTCAAATATCAATATGGACAAGTTAAAACAATGTAAAATTAATCCAATTGGTCTAAAAATGATAAGATGTCTTCAGTTATGGGTGATGATCAAGAATGCATACTTTCATAATTTTTCATTTAAGCCTAATTAGCATAATTTATGCAAAACTGGGAATATCCTTACATTTGCGCTGTTAAATTAGCAGGTGATAGAAACATATGAAGCCCTGCAGTAAATGACCTTAAATTCACCACACACATCCCCCAAGCCTCACAGAGTACTTCTAGATACATGACCATTCCAAATTTAGACTGTAGCCATTATGGCGGCCATATTTAAAAATGGCCGCCACTGACAACTTCTATTGCAGATATCTCCTCTTCTAATTAACTTAGAATCAAAATTTCAAATGCTAAATATATGTTTTTAGGGTCCAGGCTTGTGATTTTGTTACTTCCAAAGTGATAGGTGGCAGCCATTTTGAATTTTATCCCAAGTAAAAGTAGGATTTTAAAGGTTTTCAGTGACTATTCCTCTCTAAAATGCTAGATCTTGTTATTCTGGCAACTGCATTGATAAAAGCAATGAACTAAAGCTCTACTTACACTGTCATAATGGTGTAAGTTTTGTATCCATCTTGAGTTGCTCATAAAAGAGTATCATTAATATCATTCCAGCACAATTCCTTTGTTCTGCACCACACCACATAGACCATGGTCTACCCTAGACCCCCTGCACCTGTCCTGGTATTTTTGTAGACTCCTATTCTCAGGAACCTGAATCTATGAGCTATTGGAATCCATTGGTCTGCACTAATCCGCATGTGGGTGTAGCTCAACGCTCATCGGTTCACTGATAAGTTTAAAAAAGCCACCAAAATCGCTAAATTTGTAATTTGTAAACTGATATACCATCGCAATAAGTAATTATATATATATCACCCCATTTTCATGAAAACTGACACATAGGTCTATGCATGGGAGCTATCAGATCTGTGTGTTTTAGGTGATAGAAATATTTAATAAACATGTAATTAGCATAAATGAACATTATTAACACTTTCTGTGTGTAGTTATTTAGTGAGCTGTGCACAGAACCTGTGCTACTATCATGTACTGCAATATGGGACAGCCTGATCTCTCAGTGAAGTCCCTGTTTGGGGGATGGAAGGGGGAGCACTGGATTTTAAAAAGTTTCCATGGGAATTTGCCAACATATTCCTTCATAGGCCTCACAAAAATAGTGTTCTCCATTACGGGAAAGATTGATGGAAAGCTCTGTATTTTACAGTCATATTACTACAGCCATTTCATGTCATCTTTTAATGACATCCGGCCCTGTATCTATGTTTGTCTATGGAGTATGGACTGTTAGGGTGTAGCATTCTCACCAAAATTTTACCTACACTAATCAAGATTTGGATGGATGCTAGGCAGAGAAATAGTTTTTCTTTGAAATAAGAACTAATACAGGTAGCCATTCCCAGTGTCTAGCAACATGATGAAGACAACACTGATCTTTTCCAATGCATGGTTTGCCTCATATAGGTAGCCATTATGGAAATTCATTATTGCCATAGCTTTGCAAATATGGGAGATAGACTTTCATTTGAAGTGGCTACATCCACATTTCCAGGATCAAGGGGCACAATGGTGGCATCATGATGATTATTCCATCCTGGATATCTTACCTCACAGGTGCAGGGATTATCAACTGCTTTAGACATTGAACTGGAAATAGCTATGTGTAAGCATATAGGTAGGAGAGTCACTGTTATCCTTGCTAGTCCTGACAAACATAAATCCCTTTGGTTTTGCCACAACTTACACTTGCCATGGTATAATAATCCAGTAGTCAATGAAGAGCACATAGGGTTTCTAGCATATCACACATTCCTGAGCCAGAACAAAAGAGAAGTCAATAAAATGCAAGCAAAAGGATATTGAGTCATGCTTTATGAAGAGCCTCATTAGAGTATGTAGAGCCTAATCTGGAAGTATCCCCCTTTCCACCAATAACTATTGAAGTAGAAGCTGTTGCAGCATCCTCTAGCATGCTATGGATATCAATGAGAGGATGTCCCTCCATGGGCAGGATGGACAAACCGTCGCTGCAGCCAACAATAGCAAGTTAACAGTAGATACATGGATCCAGTATTTGTACACATCTGTTATTTTGAATTCAACCGTTCTGCACATACTCAATGTATAACAAGATTTAGCAAAAGAGCTTGGCCCTGGATGGACTTTCTCAGTTTGTACAAGACATTCTAGGGAAGATTTATAAATGGTGGTCTTGGGAAAACCTTCAGTTCTGGCTCAGTTCTTTAGTCTGTTCTTCATTGATCACAATGTACACAATGCCAGATGTCTCATTGTCGTACCCCTCTCAATCTTGAGCAGATGCATCCAGGAGTGTAAAATCCTTTAAGCAGGGAGCAAAGACCGGTTTGCTTGGATAGAGCTCAACTCAGAGCATGCAGAAGCTGGCATTATGTAGCGAGAGACGGCACCATCCATTAATCAGTTCCTTTCTGGACAGACACACCCCTTTTTATTGACTAGTGATTAATGTAAGTCAACAAATATATACAGTTGTATCTGTGTCTAGACCAAGCATTTCATTGGAGAGTGACACTTCAGCTTAAGATTTGAAACCCGTAGAGAGTGATTCTTATAACTCTCTCTGCTCCAGATTGGCACGTTCTCCCCCCTGATGATCTAATACAGAACTATTGAATTTCAACCAATCAGAGAGCAAAAAGCATTCTGCCCTTCCATCTCAAATCCACTGAGAAAATAACAGGAGCCTATTGGGAAGATTCTAGGAGGACCATGTTAACCGGGTTATCCTATGGCCCTCTACTCGCCGGGAGGGCAAGCAGGGTCTCAAAGTGAAATCCCAGGAATTCAGAGGTGGCTGAATCTAGAAATGCTGTGTTTATTCCCCCTCCCCTCAATGAAAAGTTAGGGATATATTGTGGTAGGGATATATTGTACCATTATGCATCATTATGCTATTCCTCTCGGACCCTGCTCCCCAGATGACCATCCACCCATTGGGTAGCCAGTGGGCACAAGATATTGAATCAACATTGATAAGTGGTTGTCAATGTTGATTCAATGTTAATTCAACATTGATTCAACGTTATATTGAATTTTGTGCCCACAGGGTAGAAGCAACCTGATCCAGGTTCTGTCTCCAACAACTGTGATGTCCATGTGACGTATGGTAGTGTGGCCATCATTGTTTCCATCCGCCTGCAAACACCTGAATAAAGAAGGCTCTTTATGACTGTACATCCACCTGTGTTGTTCCTTGGGAGGGTAGCTGCAAGTCATACGATCCTTACAGTTCTCTAATAGTCAGATACTTGGAAGGTCCCCCGACAGTCCCTAGTCCTAGCCTACCCCCAAGTATTGGGATCACTACAATATCATACAAGTCTGGGGTGGTCATTATGGCAGACAGAGGACCCAGGAGGTTGTAAAGCTGACCAAATGATATTTATGGGTGCCCCAGCTCCCCTACTGAGATAGTTCTCTTAATCACTTCCTTCAGTTTCATCAATTAACCTCTTCTATGCAGCTTCACCAAATTCTCTGGTATTGAATATACCCCAGTCGCATTACCAGGCCGAATAGCAGCATCTGTATGATTGGTGTAGCACTCACTTCTCTTCTCTTATAGATTGTAAGGTCTCAACAGATGAGGCTATGCATTTTAAACATGGTTATTTGTTGCAGCTACACCGGTGGGGGTGTAGTGTGGTGCAGGACAAATGAATTGTGCTGGAATGATTTTAATAATACAGTGTTTTATGAGCAATTCAAGATGGCTGCAAAACCTACACCACCATGACAGTCTAAGTAGAGCTTTAGTTCATTGCTCTAATGAATGCAGTTGCCAGAATAACAAGATCTAGCATTTTAGAGAGGAATAACCACTGAAAACCTTTAAAATCCTACTTTTG
The DNA here is from genome assembly GCA_947462335.1 of Harmothoe impar. NCBI lineage: Eukaryota > Metazoa > Annelida > Polychaeta > Phyllodocida > Polynoidae > Harmothoe > Harmothoe impar. The sequence continues at coordinate 55,491,538 of OX381716.1, forward strand.
CTTGGAATAACCTCATTAAAATTCAAAATGGCTGCCACCTATCACTTTGGAAGTAACAAAATCACATTCCTTGACCCTAAAAACATATATTTAGCATTTGAAATTTTGATTCTAAGTTAATTAGAAGAGGAGATATCTGCAATAGAAGTTGTCAGTGGCGGCCATTTTGAAATATGGCCGCCATAATGGCTACAGTCTAAATTTGGAATGGTCATGCATCTAGAAGTACTCTGTGAGGCTTGGGGGATGTGTGTGGTGAATTTAAGGTCATTTACTGCAGGGCTTCATATGTTTCTATCACCTGCTAATTCAACAGCGCAAATGTGAGGATATTCCCAGTTTTGCATAAATTATGCTAATTAGGCTTAAATGAAAAATTATGAAAGTATGCATTCTTGATCATCACCCATAACTGAAGACATCTTATCATTTTTAGACCAATTGGATTAATTTACATTGTTTTAACTTGTCCATTTTGATATTTGACCTAGTTAATCAAAATATGCTAATTAGGGGCCTTAATATGCAAAATCTTCAATGGCCCCAGGTAGATTCGGATTCTATGGGAAAAATTACATACTCTTATGACCCTTCCCCAGGGCTGCTGAACCCAATAGTTAATGCAGTGACCCGCTGTTCCCAGGGTAGAGTGTGAGTCCACCCGGGGGGGGGGGGGCACTGAGTCTATGGGGGTAGATAACAACTGCCGCCCTACTGCCCCTCTTATCAGAGGTTGGGAAATTTGACCACCCCATGTCTCAGAGGCTGGGAGATCTGACCGCCCTACATTTCAGAGGTTGGGAGATTTGACTACCCCATTCTTTAGAGTTTGGGAGATTTAATGAGTTATTTCAAGTTAACATCTCCCTGACTCTTGATCAAAATTCAATTTTATTCATCCCTTTTAGCAAGAAACCTTGCTCAATTTAATGATATGAATTTAACTGCCTTACTCATCAGGGCTTGACGACATCTGATCGCCCCCCTTTTCAGGGGAAATTCCCCGCCACCGCTTTTCAGAGTCGTGCCGCAGTGGTTATCAAATACATGGTAGAGTGACCCCCCCCCCCAGTGAGCCCACTGTGGGCTCTAATTCAGTTTACATGTGACCAGGGGCCATAATAAAATGACAGTGTGTGATGGAGGACAATTTGTTCCAGCCAGTGGGTGCTGTCCTCTTGATTTTTCACCTACGTCGTAGATAAGAGAGGGTTGGCATCCATAAAACGGCAACCTTGTTTTATTATGAAGGTCCCGGACTCCCCAGGGTATGCTAGGTACACAAGGGGTGCGGGGTCATCTGGTGCAGTAATGATATAAAACTATAGGGCTACTTTACAATGCCATCCTTGAATGCATAGTGGCTGGTTAAGCAAGGATATCGGATCTCTACTGAATGCTTGCTTGAAATGTGAAATTTTACTGGAAACTATCTGTCTATATTTATTGATCATTCAATCATTCACTGTATCTTATCAAATTCTAATGATTAATGTCGAGCATCTTTTTCTTTTTAATGCGAATTAACAAGCTGATGGAAATGTACATTATAATGTTTATCCAAGGCAAGAATTTTAGGTCAAGGTAGGATTTTTATAGCCATAGTTAACTGGGAAAAGGGACCTCAGTGTCTTTACGCAGACCGTGTCACTTTTTATAGTCATAGTTAACTATGGCTATAAAAAATCCTACCTTAGCTTCCGTGTAAGTAGGTAGGCCTAGTGTGAGTGGGTAGATGTGCCCTATCCACTATTTAAGTGCTATGGCAGCAGCATGACTCGAAGCAGACTCCTAAGTAGGGGCCCACACCTGGGAATGCCACCTTATGCCCCCCATGCTTCCTTCTACGTTAATAATTAACACGCCTGTCAAGAGCAATTAGCAGGCCTTGAAAAGGGGGCAATGGGGAAAAGTCAAATTCACTCAGCCACACCATGTCCAGGATGTCCATGTCCCTGGTTGTGCTTCATCTTGATAGAAGGTAAGAGTGGTGGATATGATGAATGAACTTGGACAAGTGTTCATTAGTTTGGCTTCATTGGTAATTAAAGTTTAGTGCAGAATAAGGCAGAGTGTAATTCATATAGGGCAAGTTTATAAACAATAAATTAGGCCACTCAAAAGAAAAAGTGGTTTCTCATCACCAAGGTCTGAGAAATCTAGCGAGGGAGGCTTTTTTTTATGATATTTTTTTACTCGCAGGATAATTTTCAGATTTCATTGGTCAAAATTCACATTTTGTCAGCTAAGAACTAATTGATCTTTAAAAGTAGGGAAAATGTAAGGTATTTCTTCACCACTGCATTGCTGGCATTAATAGCTTTAATTTGATAACAACTCTGACCAGTTTTGTCCATTTTGAGGAGGTTTCTCATCAAAATTTGGCAAAAAAATAAAGTTTTCCCCAAAACCAGATTTTTATTATGCCCGCGGTGATGAGAAACTATCTAATTTTTTTGAGTAGCCTTAAGTACGTGTCTATTTGAGACTCATTTTCACCTTTAGAAGTAGTCACCACAACAACAAATCGACTTTACGTGACATTTTCGTTTCTGATAAGGCCAAAAATAAAGGTTTGTTTCAGGTAACATGGGAGGAAAATGTAGGGTTGGTAGGTCGGATCTTTATAATTTATCTTAACATGAATGTACTACCCAGCCTCTCTACATACCCTAAAATTGATCAAAGGGTGTGTATACAGAAATGTCTTCAAAATTTAGGGACGGCCCTATTTACATAGGATCGGGCGGGTAACCTGAAACAACCCCCTTTCTTTGGCCTTATTGTATTAAGGAAAAAACAAGCAGGGCAGGTTTTGTTGCCACATAGGCTAAAGTTGCTCTGACAAAGTGCGCAGAGCATGTAAGAAATAGCCTTCTCAGCACATGTGATAAACCACCCACATGGCCACACGCACAGGATTCTGCACACTGTATAATTGTTTTCTGCTTTGCAAATACTGCAACCATTTTGTACGTGCTGTATGACTTAAATAATGAACTGTACGTCAAGCACTAATGGTGAAATGAAAGCAGTTGATCATGCTGCATGATTCTATGACCAGCTTACACATCGCTATGGAAAATTGACTAGTGGATAGTATGTAATGCTTATATGTACATAGATATGGGCCTCAGTATAGGCGTATACTGTGAACGTAGTTATTTTCACGGGTATACATTTTCGCGGATGTGGCAAAAATTATAATTTCACTGATACTTGAATTCACTGACAGCAAGAGCAGACAAGCTATTGGCTTGTTTATAAGACAGTACTTGCAGTAAAGTGAATTCACTGCCCCCTCATTTCTGTGAATATAGCGAAAATATATACACAGTGAAATAAGTTACGACCACAGTAGATTATATTTCAAAGTAGATTATATTTCAAAGTCTATCAGATCTATATGTTATGCATTAACTAGAACTCACTTTTTAGAATCAAAGCATTAAAGAAAAAAGCTTATACCGACGGCCACATTAGCCAACCATTAAATTGCCGGTTTTCATCAGTTGAGGTTGGGGACCCTTGAGAAATGGTAATAATGCCATCAGAGAATCCTACCATTACAATAGTATCTTTATTTCTGCAAGCATCCGCCATAATCGGCAATGTGACACTAGTGCCACCTGATATTATGTAAAGCTGAAGCCATTTATGAAAGAGGAAACATTAATGTGCCGGCCGGGCTTTAGACTGCATGGGTAGTAGGATATTACCCCATGGGTGCATCAGTATGCGGGGTTACCAGTACAATTTCCTGTGATTAGTGTTGGCGGATTCTCCATTTGGGTATTACTGTCAGACAAATGGTAGGACTAAGAAGATTATCAGAACAATGCTCCTGAGATAATTTCCGCTCTCAGAGAATCCCCTTCAGGTCTATAAGCTTAATTCATTGATGGTCCCTGACTATGTTACACATTAAAGGTTTAGTCTGTGACAGTCAAAAAATTATTGTCTATGACAAAAATTTCCAATGATATCATAAAATTTTATCTGCCAATAGATCTGATCTGATAATTTAAGAATATTTGATATTAACACATATTGTGCAATGTTTGTTAACCTTTTAAGCCATCACACAAGTATTATTTTTCATTTTCAGTCATTGTATCACAGACCATGCTTATGCCTACAATTCCTTGTTACTGTTTCAGGAAGAAAACTACAAACAACTATGTGTTCTATGCATCCCTGCCTTATGCATCTGTATTGCTGAAATGAAATTAAGACACAAACAATGATGAGTTCACTTTTATATTTTGCAGATACGCATGGGTTTGGGTACGACACTATACCGCGGGAGCACCTCGACCATTGGAACAACTCAATATACATTCTCCATCCAGACGATAGTTTTGTACACAGAGGCTTCGTCCACAGCTGGCACATTTACGCCAATCGCACAGTTGATATCACCTTCCAAATATGGCGGCCGACTCACTCTACGAACTATGAGAATCAGTTCCGCCTCATCGGCCAGAACTCGTTCAGTATACCCCGCCTGGGGCAGCATAACTTTATCGTCGACACAAAAAAGAGGGTGTTCTTCCACGAAGGGGATTTTATTGGGATATATTTCCCCCACCAGAACCCCATACCTTTTACAAAACCAGCCTCCAACTGTAGTCGGCCGACGCTGTACATGCACAAGATCCTGAGTCCCCGGGTCGGGCGTGTGTACGCCTTCAGGGAACATGAGCCCGGCTGGAACCCATGTAGGCTCTACTCCATCTATGCAGAAATCAGCAACAAGAGTGAGTACAACAGCTAAGTTAATTGTTTTGTTTGTTTATATCATATATATGAAATGTTTTTCAAAAATACTGTGACTTTTCTTCAATATCTTTGAGAATTGAGAACATGCTCGGTTTAGCCTTTTTCCACCTATGTCAATAAGGCCAGGAAACTATGGCCAGAATCGCACACCAGTTACATGAACTAACTAAGCTGCTGCTACTGCCAAGGTGAGGCTGCCAATATGGCTGTCTAAAGGCGAGATGACCTGAAACGGGGGCAGGGCACCACTGGTCAGTGTGGCTTGGCTCCCACTGATGCTCTGCCCTCTTACCACTCGCAGCATCTGTTCCGGGTTCATGGTTGGAACATGTTAAGGCATTATGGGATACATTCACAATAAAATATATTATGAACAATACCCATATTAGGTCAAAAGAAATAAAAGGTGTGTTTCAGGTTACGTGGTCTGAAAATCTAGGCAGTGTAGGTTGGATTTTCTTCTTTTTCTTCTAGGGTCGGCCCTGTCTTGCAAGACAGGATCTGGTAGCCTGAAACACACTTTTTTTTCTATTTTGGCCTTACTAACAACAGATATTATTGGTAATTTCTGATACTGATGATGGTTATCTCGTTGCGGTTCAGTCAATTTTAGCACTGGCCTATACATTCTATATTTTCCCATTGATGTTACTTTTACATACTACAATGGTTAAAGTATGTCTGCGAGTATATTGATTGAAAATCGAATCAACCATTTGTAGGTTCAACAATATTAATAACATGTGTCGTTAATGCATGGACTTCTATAATGGCCCAAGGTCATGTTTTACACTGTGGTCAATCCATATATATTTATTTTGCTTATCGCAATCCTTTAGATTCCAAAATGCCTTGTGTCCTTCTGTAAAACCCAGTGTAACGCTACTCTCATGTGGTCTATATTTTGCATAGGTCTAGCGGTAAAAAACTGTTGCTAGAAGATTTAGCTGAGCAGTATATATACTAAGGTAGTTTAGCATCTAAAGGGAACACTCCCAAATATCATCATTGTCTAGCAGGCGGCAACCATCAGTCTGTGACAGGGGTATAGGCATTGTGTTATGAATAACTACAATATAATGATGCTTTGCTGGAGCAGAGGTGTTGGGAGTTCTGAAAAGTTTCTAAATAAGTAGCATCGTAAGACGAATAGGCCCATGCCATATGCTTTATATCACACGAGCAGTCTTACATTATGTTTTGAGTGAAGCGAGGGAAATAAGTCAACGACCCTATTAGTTAGAAGCTTGAATGGCAGAAATGATACCCAGAATAATAGCAGCCACGATGCAACGATGACAAGGCAGTTTTCACCTCCCAAAGCCCCCTAATCATACATGACGCCCTCATCGGACAATAGTGGAACTAGCCCTCCCCTAGCACCCCAGGAAGCCACCACAGTGACACCCGACTCACGCCTGGCTGCTTCTTTATTCATAGGCAGGGCCACACTAGGCCCTATGAATCATTTTTGCAGCATAAAGAATCTCACCTCGGTGCTTGCGCGTCCTTACCGACTGATGGAAGGTGTTAGTGTTTTTATGTCGTTCAATCAATAAAGTTGTTGGTGTTCTTATTGGTTTATTTTGTGTGGGGTGTTTTTCATCCACAAGGCAGTTTAGTGTGGGTCTGGGCAATTAGTGTGTAAATTAACCTGGTGTATATCTAGGAAAGGGAGCCTGTCAGTGCTGCCTTTTTTTCATTATAGTCACTTTAAGACATATGTTATCCATGCTTGGGTTGGGATCAAGTAAGTATTGTACTTATATGGATGTTCTACAGTATTATGAGTTATACATTCAGCTAGTAGGCCTGCAATAAAGCATCAAAATTGCTGATACAGCAAATGGTATCAGTATCATAAACTGCTTGTATGTTATAAACTGTAAAGCTATGACCTGCAGAGGGTTGAATTACATTGGAATATTCATACTCGTATTTATAACGAACACATGTTATGTCTGTGGAATTTGGGTTTTCAGCACTCACTGTGAAATGCTGCTACCAGCAAGCAATGGTGGTGCTCAGTACCGGGCCCTTTTATTGGTATGTGTGGAAGGACTGGGCTGGGACTCCATATCTGAGCCTTTCCAGCGTCCAGCCTCCAGCCCCCCATATTTTTACAACCCACAGCTATTTCAAATTTATTATGGTAAAATAGAATAAACATTTCCTCAATTCCTCGGTATCTTTCTTACAACTATTGATCCCTGAATTTTCTAATGAAATGCTCTGTACATAGTGCATACTTTGTCTATTCAGCAAAGATACTTAGGAAACCTGCAAATATGTACGCCAGACACTGTATCATTTTATAAAAGCTGATGTTCCCCTCCCCAGACACTCCCTGTGTTGACATAATGCAGCCGCGCCTCACATTGCTGTGTATGTTTAAAACTGTAGGTGTGTGTTTAGACTCCCAGTCTTCCCTACATTAAAACAGCAGTGGATAGCCTGCGCCTGTCTGTTTGTCAGTGTCGCAAAATGACACCACGAGCCGGTTTCTGTGCATTTGGCTTCTGGCAGATAACATCCGGGACCTGTAATATCTTCTCATCCCCTGCTAGATGATTATACTGTAAACGTATTTTATTTTGTGCTGTACATATTTCCGCAGATTTCACACGATTTAAAATCTGCAAAAATATGTAGACCACGAAAATTTATCAAGTATAGCTTCTTTCACAATCTGCGAATTTAAATCCACACAAAATTTTACTTTTTCAGCAAATCTTCGAAAATTTAAAGCGAAAATAATACACGCTTACAGAATTAGCAGGTACATCACCATTTACAACTCCAGCCTTCCGTTCTGTCATGTTTAAGTGCGTTTAAAGTTTGAATAAGCACTGGTCTAGTTATTATAAGCAACAGGCGTAAGGATGTCTTGAAATATAGATGAGTATCTTCGCCTGTTTTTCAGCATTTGTTCTTCCCGTTTACGAGACTTAGCTATCTACCACTCTGACTCCAGTGCCCACCACTAGGCGTCTCCCCACACACAGGATGTGCTGGTACACGCCATCTAGCGGTCTGATCACGATTTAAGGGACTTTGTTTCCTCTTTATCTGACTTGCAGCTTTCTGAGAGCCCGCTGTGGGGGACACACAATGTTCCCCAAGGGCCATCTGTAAGATGGGCTCTGGTTGGCTGACTGGGGAACATCTGTAAGGTGGACTTTGGTTGGCTGACCACTGGCTGGACCAGCTAAGTGCTATTTATTTTACTAGCGCAAGACTTAAGGGAGTAGTCATTATATAACAACGAAGGGGAGGGGGTGGTGGATTTTGTGCAAGTACACAAAAACCCTCCACCCCCCCCCTCTTTGAACTTAAATAACAAGCAGGCTTTCTTCACCGAAAAGGGGTGAAATGTATTGGCTCTCCCCCCCCCCCTAAAGGTCGTAATGTTTTTGCCCCCCCCCCCTAAAGGGGCCGAAAGCCCCCCCCCCCCCCCCCCAGTCCACCAACCCTCCTGTGGATAAGTAATGACAACTCCCCCTAACATGGGATGAGGAAGGAAAGGAACCATGCAGGTTGAACATAGGTATTGCTGTGCCTTTTACATGGCCAAAGCTGAGACTGACCACAGGAACCCGGTGTCTGTGGGAGTTTTCTCTTGGGAGGCCCATTTCTAATCAATGCTAGACACCAGCTACTGCTGTTCCCAGCAACCATATACCAACCCAGTTTGCCTATGTACCCCTTAAAAAAGTATCGGTAGAAGTATGTTCCTACAGACAAGGGCTGAGTGGAAGAACTTGTGAGGAATACTATGGAGTTAAAGTAGCGGGATCATTTTCTTTACCATCCAGATGTCAGCTTCACTAAAAGTGATGTAAATGACATCACTTTCTACTGCGCACTTGAAAAACGTGTACCAGAAAAAGGACATTTCTATTGGTTGAAGGCTTCTGTATGAATCATATTAGCTTTCTCCACTTCCCCTTCCCAAAATTCCCTCACAGCCCACATTCAATTCAATTGACTTTCCCAGGGGAACCTCTCTTTTTGATTTACCTCTCCCTTGGCTCCAGTACCATCTGTTTCAGAGAGCTACAGAAACATTTGAGGCTTGAGAAAATCAATATTATCATATTCATAATTCTAGCTGTGTGGAGTTTTAGGACGAGAGGAGGCAGGGTGCTGTGGGAGGTATCAACCAGAGACAATGGTATCTCAGGGAGTTTTAAGTCAGAGCCCAGGCTCAGAGTGCCTCTTTATTAAGGGGAAATCTGATTAAGGGAAACAGCTGAAGAGCTTCGGGAAGCCTTTGTAGGCAACACGTAATAAGATAAGGGGTTTCCATCCAGCAGTCTGCTATGAATAAATTGCCGAGTCACGTTTGCCAAGAAAGTACGACTTGGTCATCAGAAGAATTGGGTCATATTGCCACAATTGTGTCCTTCCAAGCAATTTTTCAAGTTAGGTAATGTTTCACCCACCTTGGTTGAGAATTAGGTGGCAAATTCAGGTGAAGTCTGGGCTATGGCTCTAATGGCACTGGGTGAATTTGCTGGTGGCAACCTAGGATTATTTCATTTGTAGGAGAGAGTCTGGTGAGAAATGATAGGAAATCCCCACACTACTGAAATTAATATTTATCACCTGGATGACTTCCTCCATTTTCGGGTTACTCGGGTGCTTTGGGATGTGGCCATTTACAAGGATGCAAAAATGAATGGGTTTAAATCAAGGTGAACAAAAGCAAATTATGATGAATCCCTTTTGAACATATCCTGCTGAGAGGAGCAGGATGTTATATTTTCCAAATAGTCCACAGTAATTTTCTAGAATTCTCTCCTTGCTCAATGTTTTGTTAATCAAAAAATAAATAGTCATCCCTCACAAAACTACTCAAAGAAATACAGTTGAATCATGATCTTTTGAGAGAGCACCCTGAGCCCAATGTTTTAATGATTCAAGGGTTCCTTTTATTAGAATGAAATTGTCCCATTGTCCTATTGGGAACAGAAGTAGATCACAATGATTGTTGGTAATCAATCCATTTATTTGCAAATTTCTTTCCCTCACTTAAAATCAAAATTGGTTAAGCCATAATGTAATTCATTAGAAGCAATGGTTGTTGAAAGAACACTTTCTTGTCTTGAATTGAGGGCATGGAAAACAAGAGTTCTTCATGTCCCTCGTTAACATCTGATTGCTCTCATCCTCTCACAGACCCCCGAAACAGTGAAGGGTTACCACTTCTTTCATCTCATTGTGTTAAAACAAACATCAAAAGGTGATGGGAAAGTATACAGCTGGTATAGATGCTACAATACCGATTTTAGTATTGCAGTGGATGTTTTTTTTTATTAGTCATTGAGGCTCAAACACTAGGCACTTTCATTTACATTTAACAGCAGACTACGATTACAAGAGGATTTATGTTCTTTATAAGTCTTGCCTCTTGTATAAAACAAACAGAGAGACTATACCATGATTGATTCCTTTGATGTTCTTGAGTTTTGTCTATCCATATGTTTTACACATTGTGAGAGGCTCAGTAAAAAACCTTTTATAACTCAGAAGTATAAAAAGTAATTTTTCTCTAGTATTTGAAAGGAGATTCCGATAGCTTTGCAAATATCTACACCGCTTATACATAATATTTCACTTTCATGATATGTCCCAGCATCCAAGACTAAATTGGAAATATCTCAGGTAACTCTTATTGATTGGAATGAGATATTAGGATTTGACCAAAGTGCATAGAAGCCCCAATCTAGATCAATTTGCGTCACCTTCGCCAGAGTGAATGATCAATCTCTATCACCAGTGCAGCGTGGTCAAGGTATAAATATCAGCAGAAGATTGATATATATTTACATGAGAAACAGGCTGCAGTGGCTTCTGGAACAAAGTTTAGTCGTAGGGAAAGTGCCAACCTATTTAGGTATTTAGGCTTCAAAAAATGTAATTTGTTATTGTGTAATGTCCTAATAGTAATAGAAAGTCTAGTGCTTTGCACTTTAAAACTGTTATAATCATTGAGAAAGAGGCTTTTCTAATAGAGATAAGTGATTAAGAGCTAGTGCACAGAAACTGCTTAGATTTAGGCTGGTTTAAGCTTTTTACAGCCTAAGGACCTGACCTAGAAATTCTTTCACCGTTGAAAAACTGGGATCATGAGGGTATAACACCACATTATTCCGATGCAATATCTAATAATGAAAGAATGGTGATTCAATTAAACCCATAACATAAGTGACATCCCTAGCCTGGAGAGTGAATCATACTTGGAAAGTGCAGATGGGCATCTCAATTTGATAGCATCACATCGATATCTCTCATTCCATGCACATTCTATCAATTTCCATCTAGTATCGTCTGTCATCATCCAAAGGACAGAGATTCTGCTAGGAATCATGCCAAAACAAGATGAGCGTTCTCCACAAGGTTGGGCCTACGTGCCCCTATCATTGCTGAATTGTTGATGTATGACAGACTTGCGAATTCATACATACAATATTCTTTTTAATGTCACCATGTATTTAAGGTGTGAGGCTCTTAAAAAAACATCATCACAGCCAGAGTGTCATTTTATCCTAAAAGTGCTAATATAAGCCCTCTATAGGCCGAGATCAATGTTATTTCTGGACTGGGGAAGGCTGAGTGACAACAAGGAAATTAAACTCCAAGATTAGAGAGGGGAAGTCTCTTTAATGCCGTTCCTTAGTGACATTCTTATCATGAGAACCCTTATCCCGGAAATTAGATTTGCATAATACTGAGTGAAAGTGTGTCACATCTGATAATTCCCAGAGCAAAGAGCTACTGGAAGCTACACACAGACCTTTTGATGCCAGGGGTGGAGAGCCAAGCCTGCCACAGTGTGATGTGTGTAAGACACACAATATTGCCTTTGTAGGGTGGTGTATGTAAAAGAACTATTCTTTATACAAGGCTATCCTTTAAGGAAACACAGAGAAATAAATGATGTGGAGTGAAACCCTAAGCCTCTATAAGGGAGTGATCATTTTATAACAACAGGGTGGTGATGAGATCTGGCATGCAGCGCGTGGAAATTTTCCCTCCCCTAGATAAGTCAAAAATGTTCACCCCCTCCTAGAGGGGTAAAAATCTTTTATCCCCCCCCCCTCAGGCTTGTTCACGCTGCTTCGTAGCATGGTAACGCGCTGGCTTTTTCACTCATAGCAGGTGAAATCTTTTTTAATCCCCGCCCCCCACGCCGATCAAGGGGCCCAAAGATTTTAACCCCCCCACCTAATCCAACCCCCCCCCCCCCGTTGGTAAAAAGATTTGCACTCCCTAAGTGTCCTGGATACTGGCCCTGTTCTATTGTAAAAGCCGCCGGTAGTAGAGATGATAGAGAGGCAGACATTAGGTGTGGCGGGGGGCATGGAGGTGAGGGGGTGGCAGGAGAGGATTGTTAAATGGCAAACATATCACAGCTCATCATGATGTCCCCTGACTACTCGACCCTTCACCCACCATCCCTCACCCTCCAACCACATATTTATAGCAGTATTTCTCAGCCCCTGTCTGTTGGAACAGACTTCTACTAATACTATTCTAAGGGGTACACAGTCAAACTGGGTTAGTATATGGTTGCTGGGAACAGCAGTATCTGGCGTCTAGCATTGATTAGAAATAAGTCTCCTGAGGGAGAACTCCCATGGCCACCAGGGTTCCTATGGTCAGTCTCAGATCTGCTCATGTTAAGGCACATGATCACAGTTAGGATACCATACCAGTTCTCTCAGCGGCCACATCAACCAAGCCCCTGAGGTAGTCTCTCATTTACTTCTACAGACCGGGACTAATTAACAACCTTCTTTTGTTCCCCTCCCCATAGGATTCGCTCTGTGCTGTCCTTAAACTAGTCTTGTTAGCTGTTGCTGTATCAATTCCAGCGTGTAGTATATACTGTGTGTACAGTGGGTCTACCAACAAAGCCAGTTCACACTAGATATTATCCAGCATACCGGAAACACACACTGTAAACATTTTTTATTTCACAATGTACATATATATTTACATAATTATAAGATCCGTGAAAATATGTACAGAGTGAACATTTATCCAATGTAGCTACGTAACTACCCTATTTCAAAATCCAAGAATTTAAATCTGCACGACATTGTACTTTTTAACAAATCTGTAAAAATGTATACCAGTGAACATTTACAGTATCCACCATGTCGTATCAAGATGCCGCTTTCCAGGCAGTAATCAGTAATCCCACCTTTTATGGCAAAGCGTGGTACACGCCATCTAGCCACCTGATTGTGTTTTAACCCTTTAAGGGCGGCGTAGTTCATTGAAGAAGCCTTGGCGAGTAACTTGCCAGTGCTACATTGGTGCAGTATGATGCAAAATGTCACATTTCATCAAGGGGTTAAGGGTCTTGGCTTCTGCCTTATATGACTTGTGTGCCGCTTAGGCATGAGGCTAATGTTAGAGGATATCCAATGCTCTCCAAATGGGCTCTGGTTCACCGACCATTGGAGGGTTAGTACAAATACAAATATACATGATGGATAGAAAGCCATGCAGAGAGTAAATGGCATTCATCTCGAAATAAGATGCAATCCTTATCAAGTCATGACCACTGATGAAGCCATGTAAACCTCTGTATGAAAACTGCTGAGGAGAATTTAGAGACTTTGAACACCTGACAGTGTAAACCATGAAGTGAATACATTGCAGGAGGCTGCACGTGGCACTTGGTAAATAATAGGCAGACTAGAAACCAATACATTTTGTTCAGAGGGAATGGGAGAAATGCTCAGGATTTGGGGGAGAGTGATAAGACACTTCAAACATACCTGATCAAAGCCAAAGCTGAGGCTGACCACACAACCATAGTAACCTTGGGGAAGGTACCTTGGGGAATCTATATTCGTAATCAGAGTGAGAGACCTGATACTACTGTGCCCAGCAACCCTGTACCAGCACACTCTGACTTTGTCGTGGACTCTTGGACTAGAAATATGATAAAGTTACATCAAACAGGGGCTGGGATAGAATAGTGATGTAATTGAGAATATTGCTGACTGCATGCTGTGGAATAGGTGGGACGTAGACAGTGGTATCAAAGTTTCCTCTTTTCCTCTGGCTGGTTAACGCTGGTACGACAATAGTGGTGGTAAGTGGTAAGTGTAGGACCATTTATATCCGTATAGGGCATGAATACAATAACATAACAAAGGTGGAAGAAAACCTGTGAGTGAGAGAAACCCACAAAAGGGCCTTCCTTGTGCTGGTCAATGATGGATTACATCATAAAGATTTGTTTCCTGAGAATGTTTGGCTTCAAATGTGTCCGTGACATTCACCAACTGTTGCCAATATCTGTGTGATTATTTAATGCATTTGGATAAGTCAGACTGATATCCAAGAATTACTTTGTAATACAATAAAGTGCCATTGCTTTGGTATCGAATGTGTCTGTATTAAATCCTGATTCTAACATAAAGTGATTGTACAGTAACATGCGACAGCCCCACTTTGAAATGAATATCTAAACAAATTGAGTGATTTTCAAGTTAGAGGTATCAGGAGCTGTATAGTCCTATTTCAAAGTGTTTGATACTATCAGATAACAGTGGGAACAATCTGCAACCATAGAATGAGTCTCGATAATAATCATTTCGGCCTTTTATTCAGTCAGGGATTTTGTGGAAATAGACATTTGCAAATATGTTCATTCTGATGAACTTAAATTTAGGTCAGCAGTATCAAATTATGATTGATCCTTTGTTAGTTCAAATAATCTGGTGAGAGGACGCGGTAGTCATTTAGCGAAGGGCTCATCTTAATCTTTGCCAATCCCCTCCTCTCTCAAATACAATAAAGAATAGGGCATAGTCAATCCACACTAAGCTACCCAAAGGATTCTGCTTGGATTATATCACACATTTAGAAGAGCATCCTTGCCACAACAAAACAATTATCCATGATTATATTAAATCGAAATGAGATTATTAATTTATTGTGTGGAAATAAAAGCAGATATATATTGTTATTAGCAATCAATTCCTTTCTTTACCAGTCTTTTCCCCAATCCTACTCCAGGACAAAACTAGTTTTCCATAATGAGTTTATCAAGATCAATGATTGTTGAAAAAATGTGACACTAATTTAAAAACAGATTTTATAATGCATAGCCAAAATCTATTTTGTATCTTTCTTTCTGAGTTGAGACTGGGGCTGTATCCCATAAGACCACAGGCTGCTAACGTAACACAGCATCAGATTTCTAACTTCCACCTTTAAACATTCAATGTCAAATATTAGCATGGAATATTCCATGATCTTGCATTCCAGAGGCCACACTTGCAAGTCTAGAGCTAAAAATAGTCAGATCCCCTTCAGAGGCAGGCCACCTATATTGTGCTGAATAAGATTAAGGTCGTGGATGTGACCTGAGAACAAAGTAGCCCTCTCTACACCAATTCTTGTTACCTGCGGTATAAGTGAAGGATCCATTTTCCAGCACAGCATGGCCAGGGGTATAAACCACAGCAGATTTCAGCAACCAAGGACAATTTTACATCAGCCTTCAATGCATCATTTTAGAGGCGCGTAACAGCGTCAAGTGACCTCTCTGAACAAGGTGTAGCTGTAGGGAAAGTGGAGAGGCCTGGATGGTGTTCAGATGGGAAGTGCTTGCTGACCAGGGGTATGATGGGTGGGGTGGTGGCCAATATGGTGCCTTGTTCCTGTGCTATACATCTTACGTTAGCTAATGTGATATCATCACACTAGTTTAATTTTACTGGTTCAATTTAGTTGTCAGTCTTACTATCCATGTATATACCTTTTTTGTGGAAGACTAGTTTTAACTATAAAGATTTAGTGGCATATTCAACTATGATTTCGATGAATATGTAACTGGGCATTCTTTTCTCAATTTGTAGCCTAAAGCTAGATCTCTAAAGTAAGTGTTTAATCACTAGTTCTGAGGATCCTTTTAAACAGTATCATTAATATATAATCTTATATAATTATGTTAAGGACCAAGAGCGATTAGTGTAAATACGTTACAGAACAAGGGTCATTTAGCTTTGGACTGCGAGTTGCTGTAAGACAACAAGGCTTCGTTGTTGCCATATGCCAACTGGCTATGAATAATACCCCTGCGGTTAAACACTGTGGGTGGTGTGATACAACACTGGTGGACACAGGATGCTCTATTGTGTTGTATTCTATAGTTAACAGGGTCTGGAGAGTGTATGTACCTCTTACAGAGTGAAGGTTACAATTTTATGTAGATGGCATCACATAAATCTGGCTCCTCCATACAAGGGGGCAACTCTCTGGTGCCATGTGCACTCTATCCATCCCAATCTGATATGATCTACCTCCATCTTGACAGCAGGGTCATCTGCTCTGCTATGTATCACATCCATAAAAGGTAGGCACCTCTGGGCCAGGTCATGATGACAAGTGGAAATGCCCTTACATCACTCACTTTTAGTGGCATCATTGTTAGCATCAGGGTGGCCTCGTTCATGTACGGTGGCTTCGGACATAATAAAAATGAAACGCCAATACTCCATTTCTCCAGCCACTTATTGTATAGGCCTAAGGACTAGATCTCTCTCAGCTACTTTAATTAACTTTCCTGTTGGGACCCATCTTTGTGATTTACCTCTCCCCAGGCATCAGCACCATCTGTTTTAGACTGGGAGGGAACGATTCCAGGCTTCCGAAAAATCAATATTATCATATTCATAATCTTAGCTGTGGCAGGCTTAAAGACCAGGTTTGGGGCTACACTAGAGGTCTCAGTAAGGAAATAATGAGTCCTGGGAGTTGTCAACCTGCAAATTCGGCGTAATGTGCTTCTATATCAAGGACATATCTGCTTGAAAGAAACAGCTGAAATGCTGAACAATGCAACACAGACTGAGATAATGGTTTTCTATGTAGCTGCCAGTAATGAATAAACTCAGAGGAATGTCAGCTTATCAGGTATAGTATGAAAGGGACCTTCCTCATAGATTTTGGGCTAACAGAAAGCATCAGGAAAGTAGCATGGCCATAATTTTAACAATGTGAGGAAAAAGGATGTAGGATGGTGTGCAGTGTTGAATAAACGTGCCCCTACCAACTTTATATTATTTTGAGCCAAGTATGTGTCCTGCCTTTTTCATCTATTTCAAGTGGTTACGCGATGTTGACTGCCTTTATTTGTAAACAAAGACTGTCAACCAACCATGAGATATCTGGCAAGAAAATGAGGTTGAAAATCCATCTGCAGTAGAAGTGCAGGCCCTGTGTGTAGGCCTACTAGATAGAAGTGGGTGATGTGGAAATGTCAATACTTGATTACTGCTGAAACTATTATTCATTTCATTGATAACTTGGATGGGGAGTATTAGCAAATCATGATTAATCAGGGTATCACGTAGACTAAGGAGCCCAAAATTGATAACTCCCCTTCTTGATTAATAACTGACTAAATAACAGTAAAAGGGCAAGGACATCCAAGAATCTTTGCATCATATCCTCAGGACTGACAATTCAATGATCCATAATTATATTGATTAGTTATGATGTTATCTTTTTTATTGGAAACAAAAGTAGGCCATCATTCCTATTGGCAATCAATTTCATTGACAACACTTTTTCATTCTCACAGTGGGTTATATGAGAGGATAGAATTTGAAATTAAAAGCTATAGCTGTTGAGAGATAAGACACTGATTTCATGTGAGGCCCTTATTGAGCTATCACAATCCTTATTCTGTACATAACAAAGCTATTATGAGATGCTGTACAGCAGGTCCACATATAATACGATAAGGTTAACAAAATTAGGTTCTGGATTGTCTGCATTGTGTTATGGTCAGGTTTACTGATTGAACAACTAGAAAGACAGCAGCATTGTAAAAGGAGATGACATTAGTGCAGGTTAGAATGAGAATATAAAAGTGTCCTTTAATTGAACTTTAAGATCTACATCTAATATGACCAATTAAAATTATAAGGTGACGGAGCTCCCCACTCAGAGTGATGATGTCTCAGGTGGGTGGGATATTAACCCTTTGAAGCTGGCATGTCGCTAAAAGATTTGTTATCACACTGCACCAGTGCAGCCCTGGCGAGTAACTTGCAGTGCTGCATTGGTGCATCACATCCTCGGGAGTCTCAACAGCATAGGGTCGGCTTGATGCCTAAATGTAGCACTTGCAAGTTACTTGCCAGGGCTGCATTCATGCATTGTATTGGTAAACTGTCGTATTCAGCTGTGAAAGCAGTCTTCTATCACCTCTTGTATGATGTGCAAAAAAAGGCTTGCATTTGAGGATGAAGATAAAGTATGCTATACATATTTTTGGCAGAAGGTTTCTGTGTCAAACACCTTAGCCTCCTTTCAAATGGTACAAGGGTCTATATCTAAAATAGGGTACAGGGCTGTGTGCATATTCTGTACATATTGTACAGACCCGTATTGAATAGAAATCAAGGGAGGCTTTCGCAGGTGTCTAACAGACTTCCGCTGATCTCCGGATGCCACCTGACAATGAATAATAAAATTCATGTCAGGCACTGAGGTCGCTGTGAAGCAAAAATGCGAACGATGTGACCCTCTATTCTGATGTTATGAAAGGTTATCATGTACTGGGGAGTGACTCCTGTTTTGGAGACTGCAGCTCAACTTCTCACATGAATATCATCAAATACATCTAGCTTGCCACACTAGGGGGCCATCCACATTCTAATCTATCCCCATTTGATTTGATCCTCTGCCATCTTGACAGTAATATTTTCGAATCTGCTTGGCAGTCCGGCAATAAAAGATGGTGCCATGGTGGAAAGTGGAAGTCTCCTATTATCACTCACTTTTAATTGCCTAATTCTCTGTATCAGGACAGCGTTGTTGATGTATGGCTGTCTTGTGACATCATATCCGTCTCAAAAGTCAACTTTACGGTCAATAACCAGGCCAGGATACAAACAAGGGTAGCCATTTTCGTAGCCAGGTTGGCAAACAAAATAAGTATAAAGTCTGGTAAGTAATAGCCTGCATAGACTAGATGGCTCCGGGATAACAGAGTTGAGGCGGCCAATCATCTATGGAGCGTTAGATCAGTCCATCCAACATCAAAAGTATCAGGGTCTCTGTGTGAGTTTATAAAAATACACATACATGTATGGAGGATAAGGCTTGGGGTGTATTGAATTCTGCATCCCCTGTACATATAATATTGTTACATTTGAGTTACTAATAAAATCGATATCATCATATAAATTATCTCATCTGTGTGGAAATTTAGATTAGAACCAAAGTGGGCCAGGGGGCCCTTATTGGAGGTCTCAACCAGAGACAATAGTATCTTGGGTCTTTACAAGTCAGAATACTTCTTTATCAAGTGTAATCTGATTAAGGGAAACAAATGACAGGCTGCAGAAAGCCTTTTCATTTCATGGTGAATAGGGACTGTCGATGATAAGGCAATGGGATGCCCATTCCTCACAGGAGCGTAAAAAAAACCTAGGCCATATTACACGCTGTGGCCATATTACACGTTCCCAAGACAGGTGGGGGTCGCGATGGGGTCGCGATGGGGTCGCCACGGAAGGAAACAAACACCGAGGAGGGAAACAAGCATGGTTGTTTCCCATTTATATACTGTAGATACCCTGAAATAAATACAGAGTGCCCTCGTCTATGGTTTCTATACAGCAGAATAAGTTGGAGAGTTCATGCGAACTATGGGCGATAGCTCTAATGGCATTGGTTGGAATCTGCCAGTGGCGGCCAAGATTATTTCATTTGTAGAAAAGGGCTTGACTAGAAATGCTGTGAAATCCCTTCTTACTACTGTAATGAATATTTATCACATGGGTGGCTTGGTGGGTGTTCTGGGGACTCGCATGTTTCGGGATGTTAATTCGGGGGTCATTGGGAATTGCCATCTATAAGGATGAGGAAATCTATGATTCAACTCAAGGAAAATCAAGTTGATTAATTCTTTGTGAAGACAATCTGATGAGAGGACTAAACGGCAATATTTGCTGGACAGTCGATGATTGTCTTTTCCGATTTACTCCTTGTTCAATAATGTGTAATAAAAAGGCATATCTATCTCACACTGAATTGCTCAGGAAATAGGGAATACATTTAAATGATTCAAGAATGCTTCAATCGGAATTCAGATTGCCCCATTTGCTTGCCCAATTAGAACAAAATGTAGATTACAATTATAATTTGGCATTAATCATTTTCTGGTCTTCACCCAAGTTCCTTCCGTTTACCCCAACTCACAATTGGTTAAAACAAAATATCATTCATTAGAGGCAGTGGTGGTTAAAAAAGATTGTTTTCTTCTTATGAGAAGGGGTTATGGAATATGGAAAATAGAAGTAACCTAAAACATCTCATCTCTATATAACAGCTGCTCAATTTCTGTCCCCAAGATTCAAAAACAGTGGAGGGATAATACTTCTTGCCTCTGATTGTGTTTAAAACAAACATAAAATGATGATGAGAAAGAAAATAGTGAGTACATATGCTACAGTACATTTTGCACTGGGATTCTCTGATAGTCACCCAATGACAAAGCATGCACATCTGTTCAGTAGCTACAA
Source organism: Harmothoe impar (assembly GCA_947462335.1). NCBI lineage: Eukaryota > Metazoa > Annelida > Polychaeta > Phyllodocida > Polynoidae > Harmothoe > Harmothoe impar. The sequence continues at coordinate 55,511,889 of OX381716.1, forward strand.
TAACAAGCAATGCTTCTGTTTCTTTGTTTGCATAACCCCTATAATAACGGACTGATATTACTGGCAGAGGCTTTTAATATCATTGTGTAACGTCCCTCTACTCTAGTATATTGTGACAGGTTTAAGAAAACACTTTCAACCCTCTAAAACAAAAACAATTGCTACTTCTGCATTAGCTAAAAACAAAATTGGATAAGTGGATGGAAATTCAACCAGTTTTTATCTCACCAGATTGGGTACTCTTCCCTATCATCATTTTCATCAAAGATGTTTCACTTTCCTATTACTTTCTGAGCCCCAATATCAGGACCAGAGCTCGATATAGCCATGGCCAATATTCCCTTGAGAGTCAGGCCATTTTTATTGAAGGGAATCAGATTGAGGTCAGAATGTGACCTGAAACATCGTAGTCCCTCTGTACATCAATTCTTGTTACTTTAGAATGAGTGAATGATCAATTTCTATCACCAGGGTAGCATGGCCCGAGGTATGAATTTGATATCTATCCATCATTTCATGAGACACATACCAGGGTGAAGTGGCCTCTAGAACAAGTTTTAGCTGTAGGGAAAGTGGAGTAAGGAGGGTGTTGTGGTGGTCTTTTACAGCTTCTTGTTAAAGTAACACTTTAGTCCTGAGAGAGGGGGGATCATTCTGAATGCCGTTTTGGATGTATATACATGGTGAAGAGCCCTGTACCCACCATAATGCACATTGAGTAACCATCAACAGTATGCCTTCCGTCGTATCTGATGGACTTTAGCTGAAAACCAAATACTATGAAAGTATGCTTGAATTTCACAATAAAATAATGAAAGTATGTTATGATGATGATAAACATATGAGATAGTCACGTGGTGTGATACAGACTAGTTGTAGATAAGCCGAAAAACCGGGAGGAGCACTTAGCACAGCTAATTTTCTGGTGCCATCTGTACATACTATCACAGATTTTTAGTTTCAGACTTGTCCTATAGAGAAGCAAGGTGAGCAGACAGAACAATACAGGGCGGTATAAGATCTGATTAAACTTCTTTTTCATGTGACTCTAGACCTGATTTACTTTATAAGATGCAGGTATGATCAGTTTACAAATGAGTTTAGTGATAATGCAATTTCCAATATAGATACAAATACTAATAGGTCTAGCTTAATATCCTTCCTGAAATTGAAGTGGCTGAATAACGAAAAGGAAAGAATATAGAAAGGGAGATTTCCTAAATGTCATACTCTGGTGACATTCTTATCATAAGAATCCTGTTCAGGAAATTAGATCAGCTTTACTGTAAAACTGTGTCCAATCTGTCTATTCTATCCGGAAGGGGTTTAGGCTTATCATGATACAATAATGTACAATGCACATAATAAGAAGATTGCTTCGTGGAAATAAATACATTGTAAAACTCCATAAAGGTCTTTGTAAGTTCAGGTATCTAAGGCAAGTTTACTCTATGCGAATAATACTAATCTTTATACGAAGAATAGAAGACAACTAGTCAATGTAAGAAGATAATAAAAAAAATTGGTTTACTGAATAAAGCCCCCCCCCCCGTAGACCTTTAGGGGAGAAGGGGGAGGTGGCAGGAAAGAGAGGAGAAAGGGTTGTTTGTACAGTAACAGATAAGGCATATGTATGACTACAGTTGGCATCGTTAGCTCCTGGGGATGTCCCCTGACTACTTTTCTTCTCACCCACTATGGCTTACATCTCGGATAACATACCGGTACTTTCAGTAGCCTTGGTCACAAAGCCCCTGAGGTAGTCTCTCATGGACTCATTCTAATAGGGACTAATTAATAACCTTCCTTTGTTTAGCTATCCCCATGAATACCAATGTGTTGTCATTGTGCTGGCCTGGTTACCTGTAGGTGATTTTGGTCACTGGGTGAATAGCAGGAAATTGTAATATGTGTAAAGTGGGTCTATCATCAAAGTAAATTCACATTAGATTTTATCCAGGTAATATATATATCCCCTATGTTGTCCCTAGTCACTACCGTCAAGTTTGTCATCCTGTATAGGGCTCCTAGGGGTTAGGCCATCGGCGCAGCCATATTCGGGGGTTGGAAGTTTAAGCAGGTGCCACTAGATGGACACCTATAGACTCAGTACTGCCCTGTGACGTCATAAACCCCGGTTAGCTGTGCCACTTGCTGGCCAAGGGGCTGTACTGAAGATTCTCAACTTACCACAAGCGGTGCTGCTGTCAACAGCCAGGTGAACTATAGAAAGTGCTGTTCCATGCCTTCTGCTGATATGATTGTGATGCAAGGGGCTTGGTTTCTTCCTTATGTAAGTTGTGGCTTCCTGTGGCTTTATGTTAGAGGACATCCAATTCATGTACCAAAGACAATATTTTAAAGTTGTATCTCATCAGAGGTTATGTTTTCTTGTGGTTATTTTTTTCAAAAAACGATATTATTTATACAAATAGAATATTTGAATAGCAAAATAATTTATTTTTTAATAAGTATAATATATCATCTAGCATAGCATCCACTCCCTTGGGAAGTCAGCATTGATAAAGTGAAAAATAAGTATCCTAAATTCATTGAAAGTAAAGTCATCAGATTCATAACTCTCATTTTCCAAATCAAACATCAGTATGCATTCCAGAACCTCAACCTCCTTGTGTAGAGCTAAAAATAGTCAGATCCCCTTCAGAGGCAGGCCACCTTTATTGTGCTGAATCAGATTGAGGTCGTGGATGTGACCTGAGACCAAAGTAGCCCTCTCTACATCAATTCTTGTTACCTACCGAATAAGTGAAGGATCCATTTTCCAGCACAGCATGGCCAGGGGTATAAACCACAGCAGATTTCTGCACAATTTTACATCAGCCTCAATACATCATTTTAGAAACACATTACAAGGTGACCTCTCCTAAAAAGGTGTAACAGTAGGGAAAGTGGGGTGGGGAGGATGATGTTGAAACAGAAAGCAGGTGTAGACCAAGGGTAAAATAATGTAGAAGGATGGATCGGGTAGTGGTCAATCTGGTGCATTGTTCTTGTGCTATAAATCTTACCTTGGCTACAGTCATATAATTAATTGTTCTTATATGCATTTGTGTTTCTTTGACTGCTTTTAACTGTTAACTATACACGGGAGATTGAGGAAAACTTCTAAGGAGAAGAGCACCTAGCTATGATGTATCGATGGTAAACAATGGTCACTCTTCTGATTTGTTCCAGAGAGAGTGTAGATCGGGAGGTGAAGGTGACCATCTCATGTGGACAGCATCACATAAATCTGGCTCCTCCATACTAGGGGCATATCTCACATGACATGTGCACTCTATCCATCCTAATCTGATATATGATCCACCACTGTCTTGACAACAGATTTATATGCTCTGCTATGCCCATAAAAGATGGCCATAACTGCGTATGCACCATGATGACAAGTGGGTACGGCCCCATCAGCACTCACTTAAACTGGCTTCACAGTTAAGGGTGGCACTTTTTGTGTAGGATCGCATGTGACATAACAAACTTTACCAGATATTGATGTCACTGCCTGATGTTTAAAGCTGTTAGTTACAAAACTGATTTTTGACATTCTTGTTCGATTCCCTGGTTCATGCTGCTGTCCATTCTGTTGAATAGAGTGTCTACCATATGTGAAGCACTGGTACACACCATCATAATTAAGGTGACTTGGTTCCTTTCATCCAACTTGCAGCTTTCTGCCTGCTATGGTGACTCATTCTGTAAAGTGTATAGGGTCACCTAACAAACAGAAACCCAAATTTTAGACTATAGCAATTAAACATGTATAGTGTGAGGTAAAAATCGCAAAAAAATGTTACTTGTGAAGGTCCAAGCATTCTTTTGTCGACAATGAATGAGCTAACAACAACGGTTAGTGGAAAAGTTGTGACTTGAGAAAGGTCTTCCACAAAAGTCACCCTTTTTGTCACTTGAGTCTATCGTTTCCCCTCCTTCCCAGGACCCACTCACAACTCTTCAATTAACTTTTCTGTTGGGACGTGTCTTTGTGATTTACTTCTCCCAGGCTCTGGTACCATCTGTTTAAGACTGAGAGGGGAAAGTCCCAGGCTACGGAAAGATCAATATTATTATATTTGTAATCTTAGCTGCAGCAAGCGTTAAGACCGGGATGGTTGTGCACTGTGTGGGTCTCAGGCAGGAGACAATGGTGTCATGGGAACTGTTAAAATGGTAACCTTGGCTCAAGGTGCTACTTTATCATACTCGAGAGAAACACTAAGGAAGCAGCCAGCCATGAATAAACTTACCGAGGAATGTCACATGATAAGCTCTGGCACCTATTTCTAATCAATTTCTGGGCCATCAAAATCATTTGGAGAACTATCATGGTCAAACTTAAGATAGTGCAAGAATACACACTGATGGCAAAATGCACCAACCAGGATATTCCACAATATTTTGCAGCACTTTTTATAAAGCAGCCTTGTTAACGTTTTATTATTTTGGTTTAGATGATTTTCTCAACTATTGCAAGTGGTTGGGTGATATTGTGTGAAGTAGCTAGTGTGATATATGGTTGGAAAATTAGGACGATTCATCTTCAGGTGAAGGCATGTTCAAGTAGGCCTACTGGATAGCATTTGGGAAATAATATCATTGGTAATACTAATGCCGGAAGTAATATTTATCACATGGGTAAATTCGTCGGTGTTTATGGTATTTTGGCCATTCAGTCAGGGAGTTTGATAAATTACAAAGATGTCAGGATTGATGGCCTTGAACTTAGGGAGCAATAGTAATTATGATTTATTTTTTACAAAGGCTGACAGTGCCAGTGTGAGAATGGGACGAGGCGTTCTGACACCTCCCAACACTACATTCCAAAAGACACAGTGCCAGTGTGTCATGTTTACTAAAGAGCCAATATTAATTCGCAAACGACAGCAAGGAGGCATAGACATCCAAACCTGAACTACCTCAAAGAGAATCTTCTCATTCTTTTAAAAAGGAGCATCTTAAGAACAGCAACTCAATGATCCATAATTGTATTGATGAGAAACAATTTTTTTTCCTGTCGGAACAAAAGTAGGTCATCATTGCTATTGGGAATCCATGTCCCCGCCAATACAATTTTACTCTACTCCGAACCACAATGCTAATGAGATAATAGAATTCATAAAATCATTGGTTGTTGAGAGATGAGACACTGAGTTTACGTGAGGCTCTTATTCAGTGCAACAAAGGCTCTCCACCACAACTTATCTATCTGTAACAGCTCAAACAACCCTTATAGCTCTACAGACTCTTACTGTGGGGCTTTTATTCTGATTTTGTACAAAAAAGGTACAGTTGGTATGAGAGTCTGTACAGCTGGTCCGTATAAAATGCACTAAGGTTTTTGTTCTGGATTGTCTACACTATTTAACATTATATATACCAATTGATCAGTCTTATCCCTGTCATCTACAATGTAATATCAGTAAAGTCTTAGAAAACCATAATGTAAAGCTGAAGATGTATAGCCGAAACTAAGACCCCTATATCAAGCCAGCAGCTTCTGTGTTTGCCACACTTGTCCCGAAAGACAGGGGGTCACTTTGAGTGACATGGTGGGTCTATATCTGAAAGATGGGTAAGGGTCCTATACACACTATACAGCAAAGACATTGAGTATATGTCAAGGATGTGCCTTGCTTGGTATCTGATGGGCCTCGGCTGACACCCAGATGCTCAAGTTCCCCATACCGCTATGACAGGGTAGTGTGGTACAAGAATGCTGGGCATGGAACACTCTATTCTGAGGGTATGAGAGCTTGACATGGATCCTGCTTGAGGAGTGTATGTAGGCATTTCATAGAATCCCATAACCCTCTTAGATAGGAAGCATGTCAATAACAGATGGGAATTCTCCATGCGGATGGGCATCAGTGCACTTACATTAGTCAAGTGTTTATGCATTACAGACATGTTTCTTCATAATATAACATTAAACTATGATTGCACAAACTAATAGATCTATGAAACTCTTCCCAATAGGGGAAACAACAAGAGTCATTCTATTTTCAATGTGCCAATGCAAACATCAAGCCAAAATTAATATCTCCTAAACTGAAAGTGGCTGAATGACAACAAGGGAGTTCATATCCAATATTAGAGAGGGGGATTTCTTAAATGTCATTATCTGGTGACACTCTTATCACAAAACCTCGCGTATAAGCCGCGGCTTGTACGCGAATCAGACTCAGCTTTCTTTTGATACCAAACATGTCTACATAGGGTGCAGCTTATAGGTCAAATCCCACAATGCGAGAGAGGGTCAGCAAATGTTGTGAATTTGTCTTATTGCCGATTTTGGGCCCTATATTGGCTAAGACAGGCCCAAATCGGTGAGAAAGTGTTGCCTTTGTCTTGTGATTTGAGAAATCACAAGGATTAAAAGAGTTAGATATTTTCCACCAGAAGGCTTAGAAAATGTTGCTTATTGGAATATGTCAACGATTAGGTTTATATAGGGGGGACACTCCAAATATCTTTAGGCTGATTGAGAGGGAATAGTGAAGACAAATCATACTGTGAAGTAACTGCCCTCAAAGAGATCCATTAAGCAGTCCTGCATGCAACACTTTGCTTGCCTATTCTTGATCACTGTGGGATTTGGAGAGGCATAAGATCATGGGACAAGTGTTGCGATTTACAATATTGGCAACAGTTGCCCCTTGTTTTTATGTCAATAATCAACACTTTCTGGTCAATTTTTCGCGTTGTGGGATTTGACCTTATACGTGAGTTTTTACAAGTATACTGCAGTACCATACAATACCATATTAACAATTCTCAGATGGCCTCTGCAGCTTATAAGATCGCATCAAACTCGGGGTGTAGCTTATGCGTGAGTTAGGCTTATACGCGAGGTTTTACGGTAGTCAGCAAATTACATCTGATTTTTACTGAGTAAAGATCGTTCACATTAGTTTTTGTCTAAAGCAAAGAGTCAGTGGGAACTACTAAACAACCTTTTAGAGACTAAGGTAAGCGCAGTTTCTATAATGAAATGTGTGCAATACAAAGTAAATTATCATGTGTATCTGGTGTGTGATTAGGCTATATAGGAGTCTGTTCTTTATACAAAGAACAACAATGAGTTGACGGAAGTGCACAACCTTGATGAGTAGCTTACTGAATAAAGGCTGTTGTCATGTCATGAGAGAAGAGAAAGGGCCCTGTACTGTAGCAGACAAGGCAAATATAACACAGTTTTATTTAGCTAGCCTCCCCTGACCTCACTCATGAGCTTCTCACATCTAAGGTTATTCAGGTTTTCTCAGTAGCCATATTCTCACAAAGCCCCTGAGGTAGTCACTCATTGACTCTTCCAAACAGTGACTAATAGACAACATTCATTTGTTTAGCATCCCATATGTTGTCATTGTGGTGACTATTTTACCCATGTGTTATTGTTTTCTGGGTGACTAGCAGTAATTTGTATTGTATGTAGAGTAGGTTCACCATTAAAGCAAACTCACACCAGATCTCATCCAGAAAACATCTATCCCCCATGTCTCTAGTCAGTAGCATCAGGTGTCTCAACCTGCTTGGAAAGTGCCTGTAAACACCATCTAGTGGTCTGATTGTGGTGTAAGGGACGGAGAAAAAAACAGCATGAAAAGGAGTCAAGGTTGCCTCCAGAATGATTCCCCTCTGAAGGGGAGCCCAGGCTGCCTAAGGGAGTCTGGGTGACTCCCTGGGCGACCTAAGGGAGTCACCTGGGGGAGTCAGATAGCTCCCGACTCACCTAAAGGAGTTGCATAATGACCTGGGCTCCCTTAAAGAGGGGAGTCATTGGAGGCAACCTGAACTCCCTTTTGAAGCTGCTTCTTTTCTCTGTGAACTGGGTGTCCTCATTATGTGAGTTGCGGCTTCCTAAGTGACTAGGTCAAATGAGCTTTGAGAGGTGAGAGTGTCCATTCTGATATAAGATAGATCTTTCAGATGGTAAAAATAAGACTAGAAAGTAATCTAACTATATCCAGATGGAACGAGGGAAAAGTCTGAGGATAAGAAAGGGATTGGTAAGCAACAATCATACTCGACTGCAGAAAATCCAATGGTCGTAGGAAACGTACCTTGGGAAATCTATTCTGAATCAGTGTGAGAGACCTGATACAATTGTCCCCGACTCTGTAGGTGTGATAAGAATGATGAGCTTGTAACCATACATCATACAGTAGCTGGGCTAGAATATTATGTGATGTGACTGATATTATTACTGCCTGAATACGGCAGAATATGTGGGATTATTTGAGTGGGGAGCTCCTTCTGAACATGATGTACGATGATAAGAGAACAAGACATAGTTTTAAACTAAAATGAGTCAGTATTATTATCACATGTGTAAATAATTGCTTGCATTTGAGCATTAACATCCGGATAATGCACAGTGTCTAAGCCCAGGCACAGTAAAATCAGTAAACGATTTCATTTTCTCCAATGTGCTTCTGGGAAGGGCTGCATTAATGCTTTGAGGATGAGACAAAAATGACAAAGACTTTACTTGCACCAGTCTATACGTGCACCTTAGTGCAAAAGAGAGCCATGTTGGTTGTTGAGAATTTGTGCCTAACCGGGAGAGGTCAGACTGATAAGGAATGCCTACCAAGAATTGCTAGTGATATGCATACAAGAACTACTACTGCCTTGGTATTTAACTTTGAATGTATCAAATCCTAATTCAGTCACACACAGAAAGTGTTTCCCATCCTACTGCAATCAACAGCATTAAGTAATTCACCAGGATCTATGACACATATAGTGCCTGGTCTTCCAAAAACAAGTTAACCATGAACGAGAAAAACACTAAACTCATGTTCTTTGCAGCAGCACCGACATATAAAAAAGTAAAATTCCATGAGTTAAAGATAACTGTGAAAAACGAAAAATTACATTTTTTTACTAACTTTCAAGTATCTTGGTGTGTTACTAGATTACGAATTGACGTTCAACGCTCATGTTAATCAATTAAGGAAGGCTTTGGCTTTTAAGACTTATATTTTGGGACAACTGAAGTCATACGTACCTACAGAAATTATGCTCCTAATTTATCAAACATATGCACTACCGGTAATCGACTATTCAGACATTTTATATTCTGGAGCGTCAGAGGAAAGCCTACAGGGATTACAGTATATACAAAATCGTTGCTTGAAGTTTTGTCTGAAATTACCACATTTGTCTTCAACTGATTTTGTACATCAAGAAGCCAAACTACCTATGTTAAAAGAAAGAAGAAATTTCTATGCTAGGATTCGAGGTTATAGATTGTCAAAAAAAGAATGTAATTTAGTACCGGTACTAAGACCGACAAGGTACAACAGAGCTCCTTTGTTATACTACAACACGATCCATGCAGCATCATATGAACGTAGTCTAGAGGTTGTTGTAGCAAGAGCTTGGAATGCACACTCTACAGGCTCGAGATTGTTAGAGCCAATTGCAATATTTAAAGTGGAGATGAAAAAAATGCTCATTGAGACGATCCCAAAGAATGCCATAAACATGTATTCATGTACCTAGTTTTCCAGTTTGTTATCCACGGCATTATTTAAGTTTCCTTGGTAAATTTGACTTGTAATGTCCTGTAACCAGTAACCGGGGAATCTAATTTATTCTCTACTACAACATATCTTATAAAAGTGTAAACTATACTCGTCTCAATAATGAGTCAATATTAAGCGTGAAATATGTATAGGTGCTTGTCTGAAAAATCTACTTTGTAGAGACCTTACCTAAACTTTATTAACCCTTATCTAATTTTATACCAGGTGTATGTGTGTCTGAAGCCGATCTGTGATATTACCCAACATGTATTCATTAGTCCCAGTGAAGCGACAATTGTTTTAAATACCTTTGTTGACATTTACAAACTCATATATTACTGTTATTCGACGCGATGAAGTCCACATGTAAATCAAAGGAATTTCAATTTGGTAAATAAAGTTAAATTGTTCTTAAAAATTGTTCTTAAAACTGTTGAAAGAAGACCAGGATAAAGATTCAGTGTCTCATACTTTCAACACTGATGTTATATCCTATTATGATGTGAAGCCCTTTATAACAAAGCTTCCCAGCAACGACCCAATAGTTTGTAACCAATTCATACCATGGCACAGGCCACAATTGATTACAAAAATGATCTCTATCTCTCTGTAACCGATCCCTTAGCTCTCACAATGCCAGCCCCTCACAATAGAGGAGACAAGTCAGTTCTAACTTTGCTGTTTCTACTTCTCATGCAGAGAACACACAACGATATCTAAGACTGTATACAGCTGGTACACACAAGAACATAGTTCACATTATTTTCTATTTGACGAAGACAGTAGCATTGTATTTTATTAATGGCTTCATGGTTGAAATGAAAAGAAATTATAAATGAATGACCATCATCTTGTTTGCTTTAGTGTATATTTATTCTCTACTTCAAGATAGGAAAGGTGGTGCAGTGCAAAAAGTAAAATCATTTATTAACATTATTGGCCAAGTGAAACCATACTGCAAATGAGTTTACACCCATTCCAACAATGATTTACTGTCTCTGGTGGTGAGATAACATGGGTCTCAAGATGGCTCTACGATTATACTACTCCCGATTAGATTCTGACTAGGGACTTAATGTTTCAGAAAGGTTGTGTAGAGGCATTATAAGTACATGTTCCCAGATGTCCTCAGCAAATTGCTACACAACTGACCATTTCCAGTGAATATTAGTAATACCTGAACAGAGCAGTGTGTTGGGGGTTGGGGTGGGGGTGAGGGGGGGGGGCTCAGGTGTGCATCCAGTTTTGAGGCAGCCCCTGATTGAAGCACTCATGTGAACCAGAGTGAGCACCTGTGTCTATGCAGCAGGGGAATGACATGCTGTCCAAAATCTTGTATTTGAAAAAGGAGATCCACCTTTGATGAACTCAAATGCTGAATTGTCGTATAGGTCGTCGCTGGATTAGTTTACCTCAAAAATGAAAAGTTGCCCTATAAGCTGTATCCAGCTAGTGGTGTAGGTTTGCTAGTTTTTCTTACAGCTATTATTACAACTACAATTTTCAGATAAGAGAATAAAGTTATAATTATAACAAGAGACGCGAGTTCAAATACTTAGGATTTTAATCCCGAATAGTAGAAAATGGCAGTGTAATACAGGATACATATGAAATAAAGAGAGGCTTAACTTAAAAACAAACTACTCACGTCTTAAAGGATGGTGGGCTGATGAAGAATTATCTGCGCTGGTACTGGCGAGTATGAGTCTGTGTGAGTATCCCATTAGTGGCGCCACTGAAGGTTCCCGCCATGACTTGAGATCATTACCAGACCATTCTCTGAATGGTCCATGATGTCGCGTACAAAGTGATATCATCCTCATCGAAATCCGATGTGTCTCTGTATTCAATGTCAAAAATCAAAAATTATTCAAAAATCCTGTGCTCCAGTTCCTCAACCTGCTTGTCCAGACACATTTCTCAGAGATCAAAGTTGTTCTATAAATAACAGAATAAAGTTATATTGTCTGATTTTGTTATCATCTTCATGAAAATCCAATGTGAATGTGTGTATTTAATGTCAAAAACCACCAGGCATTATTCTAAAAGCATGTAATCTAGAACCTCAACCTAGAGGTAAAAAAATGTCCGATCCCCTTCAGAGGCAGGCCACCTTTATTGTGCTGAATAAGATTGAGGTCGTAGATGTGACCTGAGAACAAAGTAGCCCTCTCTACATCAATTCTTGTTACCTGCAGAATAAGTGAAGGATCCAGTTTCATGACCAGAACAGCATGGCCAGGGTCAGATAAATATCACTACCAATGTACTATTAGGTCGCCCCTATCTACCATGTATCTTGTTTGATGCGGAGATGCTCGAGGCGACCTGTTATATTAGTGCCTAGTTAGTTAGTTAATCACTATTACTTATAGACTCATCACAATAACTACTCATTAGTTTCACAACTGCGAGTAATTATACTACCCACCTTCCTCCCCATAAATTATTCAGCTTAGCTCTATACTATTGGATCAAAATGATATGCGCATCCCTGTCTAGTATGCGGGGGGCTAGCCCTCAACTAGCATCAACCAAACGCAACAATGAACAAGCTATACATTTTGTACAACAAACGGCCTTTCTCAAGGCCAACCGTACCCGCCAGTGTTATCACCAGTGTCGTTACTGATATAACCAGCCGTGCGCCCGCTTTAACGCCGATTCTTTCAAATACAGTGCTATTCTGCGCTTTGATATCACCTGTTCGATTTCCTAGGCCCCCTCCCATTACCCTTTATACAACATCAGCATTATGCCCAAAACTCAGACAATACGTCAAGGATAGGCACCCCTTAAAATGACCACTGCCTATAAGGACTTTGTCCTTCTAAAAGGTCTAAAGATAGGCCATTACAATGTAAGAAGCCAAAACCTAAAATTTGCTGAATTGACAAAATTTGTAAAATTATTTGATGTAGTTGCGGTCAGTGAAAGCTGGCTTGTCGAAGGCTTCCCCAACAATAAGTTATATATAAGTGGATATCAGTTCTTCCGCTATGATAGGGTCTTAGCTAAGACCGGAGGAGGACTGCTCATATATATCTGTGACAAAATGGCTCCATACTGCAGCCTTCTCACCCCTTTAAAGAGGTCTGATGCTGATATTGAAGCACTAGTGATAAATTTCACACAAGACAAGCACCGTCTTACAACGTTCATACATGTATACAGACCCCCCAATAGGAGCTATGTTAATTGTATAAAAGCCATCAAAGATATTTGTGAAAACCCTATACTTGAAGGCCGAGAGCGCTGGCTAATTGGTGATATAAATATTGATTTATTCCTACCCGAAGACTGTAAGACCAAAGCCTACCGAAAAGCCATGAGCGACCTAAACCTTCAAGATCAAATTTACTATGTCACACGTCCCCATCCAAAGACAGGTGGCGGCACATGTATTGATTTGATCGCCACTGACTGTGACATTGTAATGCATCATGGTACCCTCCCATTATTTGTCAGTGACCATGTCCCTGTTTACGCTGTCAAGAAGAAGCCTAAAGAGGAGTATATAACCGTTAACGTGTTAGGCCGGTCATATAAAAATTATGACCAGTCAGACTTCATGGATTATTTACTTAGTGTAGACTGGACCACTTTTGATACAAACAATAATGTAGATGATAAGTGGACAATTCTACTAGATCATATTATAATGTATCTAAATTTGCACTGTCCTATTAAGGAGATGACGTTCAAAGATCGAAACAAGCCTTGGTTGACTAAGGATATATTTGAGTCAATACATGAAAGGGATCAATACATGCTTGATTACTTTAAAGGGGGTGAACATGATCCCGATCTCCTTGAATGCGCCAAGCAGGTACGGCGTGACATTAATGCCAAAACCCGAGTAGCCGAAGAAAACTACTTTAATAAAAAGTTGAGTGACCTAGCGGGTCACCCAACAAAGTTCTGGCGGGAATTAAACCTATTATTGGGAAAAGTGGGGGAAAACAAGCCTGACATAGTCCTAACAAACCAGGATACCGGGGAAGATATAAAAGGCACCGATGTGCCCCCATACATTAATAGTTTCTTTGACGGCATTGGAGAAAATCTATTCAAATCTCTAGGCTCTGCCCCACAACTAAGTGCCCCGACTGCACCTTCAAAATTAAACTACACAATGGATGAAAACTCCAGTGTCTCATATCAGACAGTATTAGATCTGGTTAAATCTATAAAAGTGCACAAATCCAGCGGCATTGATGACATACAAACCGCTGTCTTAAAAGACGCTTTCCTCATACTAGTACCCCAACTAACTTCCATAATCAACCTGAGCTTACATGGTATTGTGTACCCGGAGAAATGGGCAAATGCTAAAGTTGTCCCCCTCCCAAAAACCGGAGACTTGAAAAACATTGGCAACTGGCGCCCCATTTCCCTGCTACCTATTCCTAGTAAAATAATGGAACGCATAGTCTATGATAGAATCTACAGATGCTTGGAAGCTGGTAATAAGTTAAGCAAATACCAATATGGTTTCCGTGCGTCCAGGGGAACAAACGATGCAGTCTTCAAATTCATTAACAAAGTCTATCAATGTAAAGATAACGGAGAATGCCTGCTGGCCTGTTTCCTGGACGTGCGGAAGGCTTTTGATAGTATTCACCATTTTGAGTTATTACGCCGCATGAAAGAGCTTGACTTACCGCCTCTATACAGCGATTGGCTTTATGCCTACCTTGGGAGGAGGAGTCAGCGAGTAATATGCAATGGCACAACCTCAACCCTGTTACCTATTAACTTTGGTGTACCGCAAGGGTCCATTTTAGGCCCTTTGCTATTTATTTGCTTTGTAAACTCACTCCCTAATGTACTTGAACACTGTGAAATAATCATGTATGCGGACGATGTGGTTTTCTACGTCGGATTGCATAGTCTTATACTAGCAGAGAAAAAGCTGCAAAGCGATGCTTCCCATGTATTCAAGTGGTTTAGTAAGAGTGGCCTATGTATTAATACTGACAAAACAAAAATTGAAGTATTTAACCCACCTTCTTACAACAATCATAATTGTATACCCAGTATTAATATGGGCTCAACAACCCTAGAAGTCTGTAATAAATATGAATATTTAGGTCTAATCCTCGATGATAAACTCACACTGGAAAACACTGTGAGTAAGAATGTAAGCTCTGCAGCCAACAGATGTAAAATGCACGGAATGATGAGACGTAAGATGTCAACTCCTACAGCTGTATTAGTTTATAAACAAACAATTCTTCCTGTACTAGAATACTGCGGTTACTTGCATAATGGTATTATTCAATTCCAATATAAAAGGCTGCAGTATATGCAAAATAGATGTTTACGTGTTAGTCTAAGACTTCAAATGCGATATCCTGTACTCCAACTACACAAAGACACTGATATTGACTACCTTAGTGTACGTTTTGATCTTCAACTAGTATTACTCATACACAAATATCTTTATGGTGGAAATCATTCCCCTGATGACCTAGGTATTTTCCTAGTAAAACCTGCCCCTTGTGGCCGAGTAACTAGATCGGCAAACACTGGCCTGCTAGTCTACCCCCAAAGTAATACAATTGGCTACAGAAAGAGTCCCCTCTATAGAGGAATAGACATTTGGAACCGCGATCTAAATGCCTCCTGTAGACTATCTGTAGATAAAGATTGTTTCCGCAAAAAAGCACTAGCTAGAATAAGGGTTGCCTTCCTAGCAAGGCTGCAGTGATACCGACTGTACATCTCATCCCGTTATACCTCGTACATACTGTTACACTGTACTAATTGATAAAGTGTTAAATCTGTCTATTTGTCTGTTCACCTGTAATGTTTAGGTAACAGACCCAAATCATAATAAACATTGATGTTTATACGCAAAGGGCTTCTCTCGCCACTACCCTTCAGTCTATATTGAAGGTTGATTGTGTGACCAGATATTACCTACTCATAAATGTGATAAAACTTGTATTATATATATACAACTACTGATATGATATGAACAAGCATAGAGGACCTGGTGCCTCATTTGATAGTATCGTGTTTTGTAAAATCACCAAGTGAATAAAATACGTTATAAACTCAAAAAATCACTAGATTTCTACAACATAGAACACTTTTATACCAACCTTTAACACACTATTTTAGAGACACATAACAGGCACAGTGGCCTTTATGAACAAGGTTTAGCTGCAAGAAATAATGAAGTAGGGAGGGTGGTGTGTGGATAGAAGGTAGGTGTAGCCTAGGGGTACTGTAGAGGGATGACATTCTAGGATGGTGGTCTGGCACCTTGTTCAAAGGCTATAAATTGTATTTCGCCCAAGAGATATCAAACTTGTTTTATCTGATTGTTTTTTCCTGGTAACCCTTTACACCTTTCTTTTGGGAGTGGGTAGGACTCTTTTTCAAACGAGAATATCATTATATAACATTTTCCTATAGAAGATAATTGAGTGAAACTTAATAGAAATACACATCTATGGCCTTTGTACCAATTGGCACCTCGTCTTCCAATTGTAGATGTTCCAAATATTCCTGTGATACGGGGTTAGTTCTTAATTTTGTCATTTTAACCTGAATTGAATAGATTTTCATTTTATGAGGGACGTTTAGAACTCTATCTCAAAGAACTAATGTAAATCGGCTCCAAGAAAATGCTATCATGAATCAAATGTTCAGGAAGATTTTTTTAAATCTCATATTATATCTTGCATATTATAAATGTACAAATGAATAACATCCTGAGCCATACCATCCTGAAACGTTGGTGGCCATTGAGAAGGAAATGCACATTTGATTGGAGTAAGCATAGACCTCCTGATATTTGTTGTATTCAGGACATGGTTTTAAAAACACAATACACAACAGCCAAAAAGTTCCTAGAAGCTTTCAGTATCTCTGTTTTATGATCTTCTTGGTAAGAATCTCTGAATACTCCATGTTTGATAACAAAAGGATACACACAAGAGAAGTTCCTGTTATTAAGCCAGCAGCTCATATAACAAGGCTGAAACAACCAGAATAGGAACAATGAGCATTGTATCATAGGTGGAGGGAACAAAACAAAGGCATTAATTTGTGCCTGGGTGGACTGACTAATGACAGACTACCTCAGGGGATTGGAGAGTCCGGCTTCTGAGAGAGCCCATATGCTATCCTAGCTGTAAGCAGTAGTGGGTGAAGACCTGGCAGGGACATCCCCAGGGGTGGGTGTGGTCTATCTCAGGTCTGTAGGCACATGACTACCAAGTCTATGTCAGATTTGTGGGGCACTTTATTTTTATTCTGCCCTCCCATCCCCATCCTACTCTTTTTCTCCATTACTACATTTCCAAGGGACTGATAATCTGGAAACTTGTAGATTATAGGCAGGGTTTCTCAGTGGATGAAGATAATTATTTTAGAAAAATCATCTTTGATTTTAGGTTCACAAAGATACAGAGAGAGAGCCTGTGGCAGTCTGATCCCATACCCAATAAGAAGAAAGCCTGCTAATCACTTGTTATTCATGAAAGATTATAAGGTGTGTTGTTTTTGCCAATTATCTAGCAGTAATGAGTTCTTTGAGGAAGTCAATAGTTGGAATTCCTCTAATATGCTTGATAGATTCTAAAATAAATAAGCTCTTTCCTGAAGTCCATGATAAATAACAAATTCCCAAGTTGGAGCTTGAAGGTTTGATGGTTGTAAACATAATCAAATGAAATAACCTTTCATCTACTATGAGAGGAATCTAATTTCCTAAATGAGCTATTTTCCAAAGGAACACTAGACTGCATGCCACCACTGAATACCATTATATGGATAAAGGTAATCTCCTCCCCAATCTGTGAGATGAATTTCCTTGTTGTCGCCCAGCCACTTCCCATTCTTGAATAACCTTCCTTAGGATAATCTCCCCCTGGCATATTGATAATGGAACATGAGCTTGTGACATGATCTATGTCACTAAGACTTAGAGCTTTACACACCATGCCGTGACATCAAGTTTTGGTATTGTTTATAATGTCACAAGCTATCTTACATGAAAAAAGTCCATCCTGGTGCAAAGAATTATGCCACTAAAAGTGAATAATGATAGGGGCACTTCCACTTGTCATCACAGCGCATGCTCAGTGGCAGCCATTTTCATGGCCATGCTACATAGCAGAGCAGATGCCTCTGCTGTCAGGATGGTGGTAGATCATATCAGATTGGGATGGATAGAGTGCACATGGCACCAGAGAGATGCCTCCTAGTATGGGAAGCCAGATTTATGTGATGCTATCTACATGGTGTTCACTCTCCGAGGAGTATACACTCTCCAGACCTTGTCAACCAAAGATAAAAATAGTCTAGGGCACCTTGTGCCCAGCACTCTTGTTTCACAATGCTCCAAGTGCCTTGAGGGGGAGGCAGCAATGTTATTACTCATAGTCGGGTGGAATATGGGCAGAACGAAGCCTTGTATGACAACATAAAAAGTCACCGCAAAAAGGTGCTCTGATGTTAGATTACATCCCAAATACCGAGTCAATACATATTTTTCAATAGATACTTCTTTGAGGTATAGGCTCATATATAAGGAATATCTATGCCTATTCTTTTCTAGTTTCCCCATTAGATCTCTGTAGCATTATGTGCTAGGGTATATATTGATATCTAAGACTAAATCTGCTATGTGGTAAGTGCGATAGGTGAGAATGCCCCTTTAATGAATTTGACGTCAGACCCTGAAATTAGCATCTATTGACAGTATAATCAGAGAGTAATGGCTACTTCTCAACAGAAAGAAACCCATAAATTTCAGAAAAGCGTGTCCACCCTCCTCAAATGCAATATGAGAGAAGGCAGATCCTGAAATCTTTATTCAGCATAATTCTAAACCTCAGTTCTATGGGCGTCACACTGAACAGTTCCCAAACCTTCCACAAGTTGGAGCTGCTGTTATAAAAGATTCTACTGATATCATGTGCCAACATAACTCATTATCAACTGTATGATTTATAGATAGATTTATATAGTCCTAAATGCAGACATTAGATATGTATCTTATCCTAGCCAGTCAGCCAGGGCTGTACACTGCACAGAGAAAAGAAACAGCGTCAAAAAGGAGTCCAGGTTGCCTCTGCAGGGGTGTCCAGGTCGCCAAGGGGAGCCTGGGTGACTCGCCGGTTGACTTAAGGGAGTCACCTGGGGGAGCCATAAAGATCTCTGGGTCATATGACTCCCCCAGGTGACGCCCTCGGGGCATCAAATGAGTCACCTAGGCTCCCTTAGGCAACCTGGACTCCCGGTCATTCTGTAGGCAACCTGGACTCCCGGTCATTCTGTAGGCAACCTGGACTCCCGGTCATTCTGCAGGCAACCTGGACTCCCGGTCATTCTGTAGGCAACCTAGACTCCCGGTCATTCTGTAGGCAACCTAGACTCCCGGTCATTCTGTAGGCAACCTGGACTCCCGGTCATTCTGCAGGCAACCTAGACTCCCGGTCATTCTGTAGGCAACCTAGACTCCCGGTCATTCTGTAGGCAACCTAGACTCCCGGTCATTCTGTAGGCAACCTGGACTCCCGGTCATTCTGTAGGCAACCTGGACTCCCGGTCATTCTGTAGGCAACCTGGACTCCCGGTCATTCTGTAGGCAACCTGGACTCCCTTTTGACGCTGTTTCCTCTCTCTGTGTGAAGCTGCAAACACCTTGTTACCAGAGGCTACTACCCTCCATGTTATACCTAGTGCCCACCATACCAGATGCGTTGGTACACGCCATCTACTGGTCTGATCACGATTTAAGGGACTTGTTTTCCTCTTCTCTTGACCTGCGAGCCTGCTGTGGGGGGCATCTAATACTCCTCAAACCCGAGGTCAATCTGTAAAGCGGGCTCTGGTTTGCTGACCACAACACGTGGTAACGAGGGAGACAGGAAGAAAGGGAGTGTTTTTTTTATCATCCCTCTGCTCAGGTTTTATTGGATTGTTCTGTATGGATAGATATAACTATGGACTCTTTGATTTGTAACCACTAGGAGAGGAACCAAATAAAGGAATGAAGGTAACGACTGATGGGGATGGGACTGTGACCAAATCTGAGGCTGACCCTTAGGAGATCCTTGGGAGATCTATTCTGAATCAGTGTAAGGCCACAAACCACTGTCCCCTATCACACTATACCATACTATATGAGCTGATCATGTTACTTAACACAGAGGCTAGGCTGCTATGTGTTCTGTAGATTCACACAGCAGTGAGAGGTAACTCTTTATAAAACATACTGCTAAATGGTATCACCTTCTGAGGATCGACTGACAAGCAGGTACATGTTCTTAAGTAAAACAGCAACATGTAGAATTAACCCTTTATGTAATCAAATGTATATATTTCGGTCATCATCAGCATGAGGAAAAATCGCTCTAATGTCAGAATGTATTCCAGCAAGATAAAGTCTGGTATCAGGTGATATTTCAGATTTATTCTTGGGAAAATGACTAAAATATATAGTTCTCAAATTTAACCTTTCTTGCTCCTTCAGTCTATAGCTTCCCCTTTTTCAAACCACTCGCCTCAGTGACTTCAATTAACTTTCCTGTTGGGACCCATCTTTGTGATTTACATCTTCTCAGGCTCTAGTATCATCTGCTTAGACTAAAGGGTGAAGATTTGAAGCTAAAGAAAATCAATATTATCATATTCGTAATCTTGGAGGTGGCAGGCATTAAGACCAGGTAGGGTGCACTAGGGGGTCTCAGCTAGGAAACAATGGTGTCTTTGGAACTGTTAAAGTGGCAACCTCATCTCAAGGTGCTTCTTTATTAAGGTTAAATCTGATTAAGGAAGCAGCTGAAAGGCACCAGTAGGTCTTTCTCGGCAATACAAAATGCAATAAGGGTGTTCAATTCAGCCGCCTCCAATGCATGAACTCACAGAGAATGTTCGCTGATAAGCTGTTATAACAGGGTTTTCCGCCTATTTCTTATCCAACAATTTCTTAAAGCATTCCCTGTATAAGTATAAATTACATTAGACAAAGCGTTCCCCTGATTTTCCTGTAGTGATGGTGAGTGGCATTATTTGAAATAAATGAGTTAAAGCTACAAGAATATCCATGTGCTCCTGAAAATAAGGTTTAAGCTTTATATAATACTCTGGAATACCAATATCAATTATGTACGAAATTATAAATCATATGGAATCATTACTTAATACTGAGATTAATATTTCTTTCATCAATGACTTGGTTAGTGTTCTGTGAATCTATTTAGGCCATTCAGTTAGAGTGTCGGTGCAAATTCTAATGAAGTACAAAGATGTGGAAATTGATTGGCTTGAACCTGGGAGAACAAAAGCAAATTATGATTAATCTTTTACAAGGACTGACATTATGTTGAGAGAGCATGCGTGCCATCTTTACTAACAAGCTCATACTAATGTTCTCCAATTCCCTCCTTGCTCAATGATGTGAAGAAAATGCTTAGTCATCGAAAACTGAACTACACCAGGGAAACTCTTTTGTGTTCTATCATATTCATTCAAAAGCATCATGGGCAAAATAATTCTAAGATCTATAGTTACACTAATTAGCAATGAAATGTTCTTTCCTATTGGAAAACAAAGGACGATCGCCATTTGTATTGGCAATCCATTCATTGAAAAAGTCTTTTTTCATTCTACCCCAACCCGCAGTGTGTTGTGACATAATAGAATTCATTAAAATCAATGGCTGTTGAGAGATGAGACACTGATTTCAATCGAGGCCCTCCTTCATGACATTGATAACAGAAGATCCCTACAACTACTTGTCGTTCTTTGCACTGTAACAGCTCTCAATCTCTTCAGATGCTTACAGCAGGGCTTTCTTCTGCTTATGACAAACCATTAAAACATCTACTATGAGATGATATACAGCTAGTATATATAAAATGGACTACATTTTGAGTATTGTGAGATATATTTGCTTTATGCTATGAACCACCCAGGGTCTGTACAAGGGGTTAGGGGATTTATATGAATTTAATCATATATAAGGTCTCTAAAGAATAGTACTATCATGTTGATACATTTCTTTATTCATTATCATATAGGCCTACGTCATAGATAGAACATAGCCGATGTTCTGCTCATAGTTTTTGAAAAATACTTTTTAATTTACATATTACCATGAGGTGGTGATGTATGGAAAAAGTCTGAAAGTCCCTGGTGATTTTATTAGTGACTGTTCAGCCGACTGTTGCTGACTGACCATTTCCAATAATGTGCTTGCTGAACTGCCCACCCTGCAGGGTGTTCAATGTGAATGTGCCTCAGGTGGGTGGGGTATACACTTAGGTACACACTAATTGAGACAGATTGGACGCATCTGTGTCCATCCAACAACAGGAGAATAATATTTGAACTGTGAGTACAACAGGGTCATAACGGACAATTTGACATAAACCTCCATTGGCCAGCTGTATCTTATGTGAGAATTATTTTGTAGTTCAGGCTAGTTGAGTCTGATGAATCGAGGTTGGCCCCATATATCCACAGTGTTGAACAGGGCTAGTTTTGGCTATTGTCAAGTTCTTTTAAATGCAGATGAATAGATTATACAAGTGTGTCACATGATAAAATGATGGTGAACACATCCATGGAGCAAAAAGATTATACTCCAAGTGAAGACACAAGTCAATTTAACAGCACCAACTTGTGTCTTTCCTTGACTTGTGGGCACTTTGCAGCCTGTGGACAAAACGTGACTCCACGGTGCTTTTGGCGACAGTGACGCTCACTTTTCTGAGGGTGCAGTCTATGGAGTAGACGTTAAGGGGGTGTCTTATAATATCATACCTTCGCTGGTCCCTAAATCAGGTGCCACCTGACGATGAATAATAACTTCCCTGGCGCCCCTGTTAGGCTCTTGGAGTGGCGTGATGCAAGAATGGTAGGGATGTAAATCTCTATTGTGGCATTATGAAAGGTTGACATGAAGGGAATCCGGTTTTCAGAGTGCAGCTCAAACCTCTCCTATTCATATCATCCCATGAATCTGGCCTGCCTGAATAGGAGGCCATGTACCCTCTAATATATTCCATCTGATTTGATCCTCTGCCATCTTGACAGCAAAGTTGTCTGATCTGCTCGGCAGTCCGGCCATAAAAGATGGCCATGACTTGGCATGTGTCATGATAGAGTGGAAGTGCCCCTATTATCACTCACTTTTAGTTGCCTAATTTTCAGCATCAGGAAAGTCTTTTGATGCATGGGTCTCTTGTGACATCATATCTGTCTTAAAACTCAAGATTACAGCCTGGTCTGGAAAACGGATTTTAATACCTTGATGTTTATTTCTCACAGTCCCAGATGCTGAATCTTATAGCTTTTATGGGTTTCTTGGTGGCATTGTTTAGTCCCTTCAAGGAACAACGTAACTTAGAAAATTAGATTCCTATTTTACTAAATGAACGGGGTCCTATCTAATAGGAAATAACTATAGCCGAATATACAAAATAGCCAAGCCATTGTAGGCGCCATGTTTTCACGACACAGAATAATGTATAGTCTCTGGTAATTAACGAGCCATATAGACTAGAAAGCTTTGAGAATAACAGGAGCGTGGGAGGCCAATCCTTTGTTGGGAACAGGAGCAGCCTGTATGCAGCCTCAGGCGGAGCAGACTCTCTATATTAGTCTATGTATGGAGGATAGTGTATTCAACGTGACCTTTAGACACATATTTTATGTAGACTAAGGTTTAACTGGGCCCAAATATTGAGATCTCTTCGAGTTCTTAAAAGCATGAGAATTTGAACTGCCCCCTCGCCTTCTTAATCCAAAAGTCACTTTTAGGACTGATGGCACCCATATTGCCCTAAATATCTGGCTCCAGATAGAAAGAACGGTCCAACATCTTTTTGAACAAAGTATGCACCTGAAAGGCGATTCTGGGTGCTCTTGTATTGCATCGGCATCAAATCTGGGCAAAGCATGCTGTTAAATTAACTATTAGACCATCTTCATCAAAATAATAAAAGATTTCTTAGTGGATAATTATATATATATATATATATATATATATATATATATATATATATATATATATATATATATATATATATATATATAAATATAATTATGCACTATATATATATATATATATATATATATATATATATATATATATATATATATATATATATATATATTTATATATATATATATATATATATATATATATATATACATTTCCCTTAGTACAAACTTTAACAAGGCTTAAGAATATTGGAAGTGAGAAAACATTGAAACATTGACTCTTAGGTATAATTTCGATTTTTAACTTCATACATGGAATCCAAAATGCAATATGTTGTCTATTGATAGACACAGCCTAAGTAAGTTGTTTCCAGAATACCACCCTCTGTTCAGTTGCAGCAGCCAGAGTGGAGATGATAGATATGCAAACAGTAGGTCGGGGGAAAGTGCTGTCAGGGAAGACAGAAGAGGCCCTCAGTGTTGTAACAGACATGGCGGACATGTACCTACATTCCAGCTAAGGGAGTGGTCATTTTTTAACAACTGGGGGGAGGGGTGGTGGATTCTGGGGGACCAAAAATATTTGGACCCCTTGAAGGCAGGGACCAAAAACATTTGGACCGCTCTTGAGGGGAAGACCAAAAAAATGCACCCCTTTTAGTGAAAAGGCCTGGGTATTATCATAGCTCAAAGGGTTTGGCAGTGCTCAGTTTCAACCTGCCTGAGGGGGAACCAAAAAGATCCCCCCCCCCTCGCTCGGGGGACCAAAGCAGTTTTGACCTGCTTGTGCGAAAATTCACCGACTCCCCCTTGTTAAATGATGAGCACTCCCTAAGATAAACCACACCCGGCCCTGTGGGACTGTCCCCTGCCTACTCTCACTACTCGCGGGCTTCTGCCAGCTACGATAACATACTGGTGCTTTCAGAAGCTGGGCTCACCAAGCCACCCGGGTAGTTTGTCATTGACTCTGCCAGGCAAGGACAAATTAATACCCTTCCTTTGTTTCCCTTCGCATATGATACAATGCTCATTATCCTTGTTTGGGTCTTATTATTCATGCGATATGGGCTGCTGGGTGTAATATGAGGGAGTTGTATTGTGTGTCCGGCCTATCTGCTTGTCGTCAGATATGGAATGTCCACATTCTTGCCAAGAAGGAGGTGTGCGATACCACATGTAAAACAAAGAAACTGAACCATTCTGGACAGGGCACTGGGGAGTAAGATCGCTAGGAGTATTCTGCTCCCCCTTTTTGTGTTTGTATGTGTTTGGTGCCTGTGGCCCAAACCCAGTAAGTAGTTTGACTTAAAGCGGCATAATCACCGAGCGTGTCCCATTCTATGACTGTTCTAGTCTGTTATATGGCTAAGTGCGAGGGGTGATATTGCCCTTTTAAAGAATCGCATGCTTGCTTCCTCCACCCTACTTTCATTTCTAAATTACAATGATTATGGCTAATAGCCTTGACTTTTTGAAGGAAATAATTAAAAATGCAAATCGACTCATGATTATTGCTGATAAGTATTATGTTCTCTCACGTGTGTCATATATAGCATTCCAATGTCATTGTATTCCTAAAACATCTCCTGAAAACAAAGACATTTTCATATACTACTAGGGTTAGGGTGCTCTTGTGAACATCCGTTGCCTCAGAGACTCATTAAAGTTTGCTGTGTTATACCCTGTCACAGAATGCCGCCGAAACAAATGTATGTTACAACTAGAAAAAATTAAACTTGAGAAATATTATTTGTTAACCATGGATTCATTGCACTCTAAGATTGTGGCTGTGTCTCACGACCTTGAGCCAATGCTTATGTCGCAGACTGGGTGCCATCTCTGACCAGGTGCCGTCTCTGACCAGATGTCAGAAAAAAAGTGGGTTTTTAAAAATAATTATACTCATATATATAAGGATTTCTCGTGAGACTCAATCATGCAGAAACATTTGAGTTAGGTGTATGATCAAATCTTATACTTAGTTTTCCTAAGCTGCTGTGCTGCATCCATTTCTCTGTAAATAATCCCATTGATCCTATTCGAGTCCTCTAAATTACCTGGACTTGGGTAAGGATGTAATCCTGATTTAACTAGATCACGTTTTATGCAATAACTTTATAAAACTTAATTTCGACCCTATCTATGTATTTGCAGCTTCTCATACAACTACACCAGTTCCCAGGAGGACGGAGCGCCCCACCTCTACCCCTACTTCTACTACAACTACTACTGCACCTACTACTACCACCACCACTACTACCACACCACAGCCCACCAACACACCAGAACCAACAGAACCTACCAATATAAGTAAGTACAGAGAAATGTTGAATAATTATTATGGGCAATGTATTCTTTACTGTAAACGTAGTTTATCTCGCGCTGTACATTTTTTTCAGTGAATTTCATGGAAATGCAAAATATGTGAAAATGTTTGCAGCATTTAATTGAAGAGCCAAATCTCGGAAATCCGTGAATTCATAAAGAAGGGAAAATGTCCTTTTTCACGAATTTTATACATGTGAAAATATCTACATTTACAGTGTTCATGTGAACAATTTGTGCTTGTCATTTGTCAAGAAGGACTGTGTATATAAATCGCAGCAGTTCATTCAGAGACCAGACGGCAAACAGCAGCAATTCACAAGTTAAAACGCCACTGCTCCATGACAAATAGGAGTCATTCACAGACCGCACCCAAAGCGTAAAAGAGAAACCTCAGCTCCGGGGAACTGTGGTTATTACCCTATGAGTGTACTTCATCAAGGTTGGGGTGGGCGGGCTGAGAGAACGGGGTGAGGGATAGGGTATAGGGGCTCGTCCAAACTGGGGCTAGCCACTGTCTATCTTCTCACACACTTTGCTGCAAGTTGGACTTTGCAATTTCAACCTGTCAGCCCTTGTGTGTGGAGTACGTCTGTCTGGAACCTCCCTGGGACCAGCCTGTACCCTCACAATGGTCCTGTGACTGCCATTGCATAAGGGAAACGATTTGTAAGACTCAGGAGTTTTCTACTTCATCCACCAGGGTGCAGAGTAGTGCAGGCATTCAGCTAGGGTCTGATGAGTTGGAGATCCTAGAGATTCTGAAACCTCTCATTATCTTATGTTGCATTATCGTATGCAATAATGATGCCAGAGTTTGTCATAGACCAGAAATTCCATTTTGTACGGAAGGATTGCATTACTATATGAGATTTATAACCTTTCTGTATACATATGGCCATTTTCATCAACTGATGGATAATGTGAGTTTATTCCTCCAACTGGGTTTGAGTCATTACCAAGAATTTGCTTGATGATTCCAACCCCTGAGATTTGAGACCCCAGAGAGGCTTTCTGACCACTCTCTCTGCTACAGGATTAGACATAACCTCAGCTGGCATTTTAAGTTACTGAGACCCAATGGCAGGCTAGAGCTGGTCACTGGAGGGTACTATAACTTTTAATCATGGCAGTAGGAAATAATCATGGATCACCTCCCATGCTGCCACCTACCGGCATTTCCCAAAGCAATATGTCCCCGAGCGTGGAAAGTAAGCATTTCTGTACCACTACCACCCCTACTGCTGTGTGCTAACACTGATCTAGATGTGGTACAGAAGGCTTGGATCTGAGGCTAGATTTATGGGTCTAGCTCAGGGAGAAACAAGCTTATTTATAACAAAAAGGCGTATGTTTCTTTCAGACCTTGGGTGGGTTGAGACGGGGTTATTCATCACCCCACAGGGTATAATCTGAAACACCCAAGTCGATAAGATACACTAAGCCTCCCATATAGGGTCTCTCTGACCATGCAGTAATCTTCGATTTTCTTTGGGCTATTCATAATAGTTGTTTGGCAAATTGCTAGAGACTAATATCCATGTGGTCAGTTTATATTATGATACATCTGAAAACATCAAATAATGTATATGCAAAGATAGTTTTAGGTACCACTTAGAAGTTCTGTTGAACATACCTAACCTGCAGTAGTTTGTTAAAAAGATTGAAGGCAGCAATCTACAGGTTAAAACCAGATATTGTTTTAAGGCTAGTAGGAGTCATACACTTTGGGTAACTGGGGTTATTGTCCTATGAGTCTACTTCATCAGGGATGGGGGCAGTGCTGGGATGAGGTATAGGGTACAGGGGCTTGTCCAAAGTGAAGCTGGCCACTGTCCATCTTCTCACACACTTTGCTGCAAGTCAAACTTTGCAATTTCAACCTGTCAGTCCTTGTGTGTGGAGTACATCTGTCTGGAGCCTCCCAGGGACCGGCCTGTGCCCTCATAATAGTCCCACCCCTGCCGTTTGATTAGAGCTAAGAGATGTAAGACTTGGGTCTCTCCAACAGTTCTCTGCTGCATCCAGCAGGTGACAGGAAGGTTATCCCAAGGTCTTTAATATCTTTTATGGGGAACCCTAGGGATCTCTGACATAAGCTCTGTCTTAAACGTTCACAATACATGATGTTGATGCAGTCAATGTTTTCCACCTGTGGATAATGTTATCAATTTTTGCAACATGATTGAGCCATCACCGAGAACCTGCTAGAAGAGTCCTACCTCTGAGGCCACAGAGAGGCCTTTTTATCACTCTCTCCGCTAGAGAATGAGGCCTACCCATAGCGTGCATTAAGATTTACCGAGTACCAGGGACAGACAAGAGCTGGTAACTGTACAGTACTATATGTTTTAATCATGGCAGCAGGAAGTAATCATGGATCACCTCCCATGCTGCCACCTACCGGCATTTCCCAAGTATGGAAAGACAGTATTGCTGTAAGCTAAAGTTAATACCGGAGGATTGATAAACTGTGGGGGGTTATTAGAAGCACGGACATCTTTCAGAGGGGAGCACCTGTCAATATTCTGCAGTCAGGTCTATCACCTCCAGGGTTGTCTATCAAAAATCAACACCTCTGAACTTTAAAAGTGTTAGCATTGAAAGAAGGTGAGGTGCTTCTAAATGACCATTTAAATGGGGTGTTTAAATGGTGTGAGTTGATGGTAACTGATGTTAATAAACACCTCTATTTGAGGATTACAACCTCCCAGTAGGAGGTTTCGCCAAATTCTCTTGTATTGACTATACACCTTGGCTACCACCCCTACTGACTACTAAGACTTCAGGAGCTAGTTGTGGTACAGAATTGGTAGAGAAGGCTGGAGTCTGGGGGTAGATTTATGGGTCTGGCCTAGGGAGAAACAAGCTTATTTATAACAAAAAGGCGTATGCTTCTTTCAGTAGGCAGGCCTTTGGTGCATGGAGTGGGAGTTATTCATCACACCACAGGGTGTAATCTGAAACACCCAAGTCGATAAGATACACTTAGCCTCCCATATTGGACCTCTCTGGTAATCATTCACTTTCTCTGAAATACCTTTTGCAGTATTTATAACAACGGTTAGGCGAATTGCTAAGGATTGTGGATAATCTAAGAGTCCTCTAGGATATTATGATGCATCTGAAAACATGAGACGAAAGAGGTAGGTTTAACTAGGACTTAGTGGTTCTGTTGAGGCGGCAGTGCTTTGATGATTTGGTTGTGGCCATTTTGGAATAGGGCCTATAGCACATTTCTTGCATTACTAAAATAGATACCTGTAGATTGTAAAGCTGCCATCATTGCTCGTCAAGTTTCAAAATTGATATATTAATAGAATACCTGTGTACCCGAATACTCATTTCATTTTATTTTATTTTATCGGTATTCATTGTGTAAATGCTGAAAATGCTGGATCCTTTCATCCGGCTCCTAGCCCACCCTACACTGATAATCTAAGTGTTCCGTGGGCCTTAGTCGGTAGTTGTTCTCCCTGGTTAGTCAAAAGGCAAAGGCAAAAGAATTATGACAAAGGCCTAAAACTCATGACTAGCTAGGTCCGTTGCTATTGACTAAGTTTTTAGGTTCAACGATTATCTACACTGTAAGAAGTTGTTG
Organism: Harmothoe impar; assembly: GCA_947462335.1. Lineage (NCBI taxonomy): Eukaryota > Metazoa > Annelida > Polychaeta > Phyllodocida > Polynoidae > Harmothoe > Harmothoe impar. Next base: position 55,541,337 of record OX381716.1, read on the forward strand.
TATTTAAACAGCACAATGTGCTGTGCATTTGAAGCACTTTTTGCTGTAGTTGGCATTACAGCACTATTTGCTGTATAACTACAGCATTATGTACTGTAAATTGGGTCTCCGGCAATGTTGCTGTACATTTACAGTACATTGTACTGTAGATTTCCGCTGCTAGGTGGCAGCAGTAGACCATTTCTATATTAATTATTCCACCCAATCCTTTCCGGAGCCAAATAAAACCTCACATACTCTCAAGACATCGTAGAATAAGAATTGCTGAGAGAGACTGCATGCAGTTATCATAAAGTGTATTGATATTTGCATAATTGTGTTAAATAATACAAAAAAACAGCAAAAGTATAGAATAGACACCACATTGGTTGGAAAAGGAAAATGCTTAAGTGCCCGGACTGGGGAAAAGCTGGTATCACATACGGTTCAGCTGTATTGAAGCAGGATTAAACCATTACATTGTGTAGTGTGTATTATCCTAGCTGAGAGTGAACTTTAATGCAGGAAAGTACTCTCCATGCATGCGTATTAATTGATATAAATTGATTAGAACAACAAGTTGCCAGCAACTTTTGCTGTAGATGTCCAGTAGAAGTTGCTGTAAATTTACAGTAGAAGTTGCTGTAAATTTACAGTAGAAGTTGCTGTAAATTTACAGCAAGTCAGTTGCTGTACACCTACAGCAAGATCTACTGGAACAAAAGTTGCCAGTAACTTTTGCTGTAGGTGTACAGTACTTACTTCTTACAGTGTATGTACTAACAGTTCCCCCATTGGCAGACTCAGGGTATAGCAATGCCTTTCCTTCATGCCCCCTTCAATCAGCGTTCCTTTCATTGGTGGACGACGATTGGTGAAAAGCAGACGACAATCTACAGATGATTCCCGCCCTTTTCATCCACCAAAGGTTGTTCAAGTCCCTATAGTCCATTTGGACCAGTAAGATCAGAAGTGTAGCAATAGCTTGACTGTTTATAGTAATTGTGAGTACACAATAGAATCTAGTGCAGTTTTACAGCATCTACTCTAGCTTTAACGTGGATGAAACTGTTTACCTATACAATAAACTGTAGTTATACTACTACAAAATGTACCAAAGTAAACACTTTCAATGTTAATTTGTTGTAGCTTTAAGATCATTGCTTTGATCTTCAGCTGTTTTTCAACACCTACAGTAGCTGACTAATATTGGCAATTTAATAAGATGGCGCTGGTACAAGCTAGATGGTACACAACCACAAAGGGAGTCTTGCCCTTGAAAGGATAATGGTAACCGGGCTCTGACCCTTACTCAATATTACCAAGTCATGAGGATAGAAAAGGGGGGAAGAAGAGAGAAGAAAAGAGGGAAATAAAGGGAGAAAGGGACATTTTCCAAGCCGAATCATAAAGGCTATGGACACAGACCTGAGTCATTATTGTGTCCCAAATTGTGCGAGGGGGGGGGGCATGCCCCCCAAAAAACACATGATGGCCGCTGTGCTTCGCTTGCGGTGCGCGTGGGAACAGTCAGTCACTCCAGGTTGGCCAGGTTCGGGCCCCCCTCTAGAAAATCCTGGATCTGCCACTGCCAGTAACTGTTTACTTTTTACCACGGGCATCAATACCTCATTATCTCTGTACCGGTTCAATATCTGATTACATTTACGCGGGTCTTTGTCGATACTGGATATTGATGAACTTATTGTTTTCTCGCCACAATTTGATTGGCCTGCACCCAAAATGAGCAAAGCCGATGGATCTCCTGGATCCGATTAATTCATTTTGTGTTTTAACCACCTCTTAACAGAAAGCCAAAACTAGGATTTAAGAGATTGTTTTGTGTTAGCCACTTTCTGAATCAAACTAAATGAAACATTTAAGTCACCGGAGATTGGCTTCTTAAGGGCTGACTGAAAAGATGACAAAATACTGTTTAACCGGCCAAACTTTAAATTAGGAAAGAGCAAGAGATAAATTTTATTGATTTCTTAGAACCACAGCAATTGAACCCAGATAACAAAGTGACATTGATATGAGATGACATGCCTTGGAAAAGGTACATATCCCTCAAATAAATTTACCCATTTATATATAAAGGTTAGGAAGCAAATATTCAAAAGAATGATAATGTTATATAGACAATTGAATCCTCAATCGTTCCTTTTATCCAAGAGAGTCATATTGGCAAGATTTCTTTGGAACAAATCTTAATATAGTCCCAGAGATTGCAGTGTCACACAAAATCTATAGGGCCAATACTTACAACATGAGGACAACTCCACTGCTCCTTGTCTCTATGCAACGTATGCTGAGGCATCACATGGCTGAGGGGAGCTAGAGGGTGGTGTCAGGTTAAATTCCCTTATTATCGCCCACGACAAACCACAGCCGCTCATTGGTCCGCCATGTCACGTGCCTGATTAGGTGTCATGTCACATGACCAATGAGCTCACTGAATACAAAATGGCGCTCAGTGTGACAGTGACATTAGGTTCTTTAATTCTATTGATAACATCTATGCAGTGCAAACTACCAAATATGTTTTTATTCCTTCTTTTCCTTGTGCCAAGCAATTAAAGATGTTGATTGTAAACAGTGTTGATTTTTTTTCTGTTAGCAAAAGTGTTGTTATTTCCGAAATTGTGTTGATGAATAAAAGACATGCAGCATGGGTTATGTATATTCAATAACATGTTTTTCATAGAAATAACTGATTTTGCATTCACAAGTCATCAGCTTATAACCAGAATTTAGATAAGAAATGCATTTACCAATGTTCTTTAAAAGAAATATCTCAACATAAAGTCTCATGAATTAAATCATGTATCTTCAAACTAAGGTTTGTCAGTGTGTAAGAGGCAGTTTGATCCTCGAGGTAGAGGGACCAAATTTACACTCAGCAGAATATACTTCTAGATACTTATCATCATACAAGAATCCATGTAAGACTCCCAATGTGCATCGCCTGATATCTGATATTGCATTCACTTCGAGTTTGAAATTGCTCTCAGTTGCTTTCAGCAGAGCCTTATTGATTCCATTCATGATGAAGGAAGAGTTCTCCGCTTTCTAATAAGAACCGCTTACAGTGGCTTGAAGGTTAATAAGGAGCTTTCATTCCAGACAATTGCTCTGCTGGCTCATCACTTTTTCCAAAAGAAAATTCTTAAGGAGAATTGTCTTTCAATAATACATTTCTGTCTGTACTCTTCTTACTCTGCAATTCGCCTCCCAAGACTGAGCTAAATGCCTCGTGCCAAGCCGTTCCCGGAATAGCCCTGAATGGGGGGTACCCCTGCCTCGGTATTGTCATTTCCCTGTAGACCGCCTCCGCTGGCTCTGCACGCCGACATCATAGCAAATTAGATTCAATTCCACAGCAGCGTCTTTTTCCATCTCCGCAGCAAATGAGGCGTAGGCAATGATGATTCGCTGGTACCCGCATGAATTACTGCCACAGCGTTTGTTGATGACACGCCTGCCGGGAACAAGCGCGTATTGGCAGAAATGTCGTCTGCTTGCTTTGAATTCAGAGAGGTTGGTGTCTATCGTCACGTGACATATCGGGACAGTGTGCGCCGTGAATCGGGCATGTGCCATTCTTGTCACGAGTAAGGAGCAGTCTCGCGCGACAGTTGGCAGGTGGCGTTCAAGTGTCATCCGTCATTTTCCTACCTTTGGCTGTGAAGAGCTCCAACTGCTCCACACCATGCCCGCAAATGGGATCTATAATTCATGGCCGCACTCTCTAATTATACGACTACTTTCTCTCCCCGACATGCATTGCCAATTAAAGCCGGGATGATCTACAGACGTGGGATAACCCTCCCTTCCTGCACCGCACCAATTCCGGTCCATGTTTCTTTGACGCTGCGAATCAATCTCCCCAGACCGTGTTGGGCTTCAGTGAAAAAGATCAAAAATTGAGATTTATCCCTTTTGAGACATCCCCGAAGAAATTGCGACAAATTGGAAATCATCACAATCAGTGGGAGGCTTCAAAAAGAGGTGCAGGCAGGGGGCTTCAAAGCCATTGGTTGCCATGGTGACCCAGGCTGGTGACAAGGGAATAAGCCAATATGCAAAGTAGAGATAAATCATAGTGGAGAATAATGGGGGTGACAGGAGCGGCCAAGTTAACCAATAAGCCATGGTTTATGTAGCCCTGTCTGACAGGTCTGGACATTAGTGACAACCCAGCACCATCTAGTTTCAGGGAAATATCCCCGCACCCTCACGCCATAGCTTCCCACCTTATTCAACTCATGATATCAAATTGGGTCTACCATGCAGCAGTTCCCTTCACCACTTGTGAAAAGCGCTCCCATTTTAGGGTCACTTTGCAAACAAGAAAGGTACGCCACTTAACTACCGTTGTATCATAAATTGCCGTCTCCATTTTCATGAGCACAATACACTAACGTCCTACATGAGTCTACTCTATTTTTTGCTTTATACAAAATTGATGGTTTGAGTTAAAACATAAAAGATACAAAATAAATGTCTCATACTAACAATACACGTATATAATCTTCTGTCCACTATTAGTTGCAAAATAACTGTGAAACCAGATCTCCAATCTTTGACATAGTAAGGTGAGCTATGAGTTTATTATGCTGATAACCTCATGTGCTTAATGGTGCCAATTTGTGCACATACCACTATAGGAACATGTATAGAGGGACATTGATTATACAATGCTAGGCTCATATTGCGTTCTGATTGGGAGGCAGGGGCGAGACTCGCATTCTCTATCTGTTCTGTAGTGAGAGATTGCACCATCCATCAGGTCAATTATCTCTCTGTACCGACACAGCCATCTTTATCCACTGGGGAATAACCGCTGTCAATTTTGCAGTTGGATTTGGGTCTAGACCAAGAATGAGTCAGGAGAGTGGTGTCTCTGCTAGAGATTTGAACCAGGCAGAGAGGCAATGTAATCCCTAATCTGCTCCAGAATGACTCCATACCAGCAGCCAACTCATGAATTACCGCAAAACCTCTCCGATAAGCAGAACTCCCCTATAAGCCGACCCCCTACTTTGAGAGAATATTATAAAACAAATGTTTACCAATTTGTGGTTCAACTATAAATACATGAAAAAAACCTCTCATATAAGCCGACCTCCTCTTATAAACATGTCATAAGCCGAATTAGGCCTAAAACCCCCTGAAAGGGTTGGCTTATCAGAGAGGTTTTACAGTAGGTGAGTGATACAAGGTCTGTTTACTAAATGTGACAGTGGGTTGTTTTGTATGGGACAGCACACTTTGGGGTCTGGTGTCACTTCGTAGGTCGGGTCAGGCCAAGGTCCTGCCTGCCTGGCTGAGTCATGAGTAAAACTTTCTTGTTGTAGGCTATATAATGATGCTCGTGGCTTGCTGATTGGACAGCTCCCACACGTGATACAGGGGGCCTATGCCCACGTGATTGTTGACTTACCACTGATTACTGTTGGCAAGAAAACAGGGAAACACCATAGTGTAAAGATACTATACAATGAGGATATCTCCATGGAGTAGGATACCATTATCGCAATGGGAGTATCATGCTATTGCATTGCACTGCATTGCTATTTCCCTCAGACTCTATAATATGAGAGGATTTCTGTAGACTATAGACCCAACTGTCGATGTATTCAGCAAGAAATGGCGACTTTTAAGTGGATTGTTGAGGATTCTTTTTCTTTCCCTTTTTTAGAGAGACTAACTCAAAAATGAAATCAATATACCGACATTTAGAATACCTTATTTGAAAGACTATTTTCTCTCCAAATGTGAGCATAGCATTGTCTCTGCAGATTGCTGCGGTGCGAAAACAGTCATGCTAAAATATCAGGGTTCTCTCTTACAGTCTAATTTCTGTTCTTGTTTCAGTATGATTATGTATAGATTAAAACAAATTATATTTCTTTGACAACATAAATAGCATAACAGAAAGGCTACATGCTCTTGCCTTTCTATACAATTAGAAGAAGCATACGGCCCTGAAACCATCAAAATACCAGCAATGTATATATCAATCACAATGTCACTCACAGAGGATGACATTTCCATTTTAAAAGGACACAGGTCTGATGGTTTGTGACAGACATCCTGTCACTGGGCAGATAAATTGAGACAGTAGCCTTAAAAAACATGCACAACTTTTATGGTATTGGTTTAAGCGCTACTAGTGGGAGATGTGACTATCAGGCACTGTCCGCATCTGCTCTTATCAGCCAAATATACATAGGTTTTGAATACACTAATCTGTTAATTGCCGCCCTTTAGACAGTGACCTTCATGGCTACCATGTTGATAACGTCAAGGAGAAATGTCAAACATAAAAGATGACTATGCTTATCAATGTTACCAGCTTTGTATCCTTTATTTTTCAAAATATCAAATGCATATAAAAATAAGCTCCAAAAACACCAACAGCACTTAAAGGTATTGCATAGTCCCTACTTTCTTCAAAAGTCCAGAACAATCATTTCCAGGCTAAAATGTCAGACAAAAGAACAAGAAACTATTACATGAGTTTAATCTCCGTGAAGATAAAAGTTAAACATGCAACTCGTAGCCTGGCATGCTGATTTGGATGTGTCTCCCATGAGGAGAGCTGAATGGGTGTTGGCAGTCCAAGAGGCATGAGCTTTCACACAAATTGTGATTAAGACTCTAATCGAATAACCAATTTAATTTTTCACAGGAATGATTTTGATTCTGTTGTTTTTTAACCTCATATTTCAGCTAGAGCTTCTTTTCTAGTTTGTTTGTGGTTTTGTATTGGTTTGAATGGCACTAGAGTAAAGACTGTTGAAATGAAAATAAATCTTGTATTTTGAAATTGCTAGATGATAAAATAATTAATGTTGTCTGCATACAAAGAACTAACGTACAAATACCTGGCTGATACATTGGATCACTGGCTCCCTCTAAACTTCAATTGAATACTTTGGTGGAAAGAATTATGCTAGACAATGTCGCAACTGCCCCATTCAAGACGGAAGACTGACACATTAATTAGCAGAAAATCCAGTTAATTCATTTGGAACACTACAGTGTGCACAATGTCTAAGTTCCTTATTATGAAGAGCTTTGTAGCATTTGTGTTACAGATGGAGAGGAGTTGATTATTGCTTACCCTTTCAGGATTCCGGTTGCATGAGAAAAGTAAATAGTTCAATGTTTTGTATCAAAAGCGAAAAAGTTGACCCTGTGATAAATAATATAGGCCATTCCTTCCCCCATGCTTGACTCCCACCTTACATGCTTGTAAACCTCCAGCTGTATCACTTTCTCTGTATGTTAATCGCTCTGTTACCTTCTCTACTTACGTATTATTCTAGTTTTTCCTTCCTTTTTCTCTCTCACCTCTTCTACCTGCATACTGTGGCTTCCTCCCATCCTTTCTAATTCCCCTTATCCATCCCATCCCCCTCGATTTCAAACAAAACCACATAAGCTGACCCCTGAGTGCTTTTTGGCAGACATTGGAGCTGCCAGTCTCACTTCAGTGTGCTGTCAACATCTACTTGAGTGAAATGGTATCACGGCCACAAGGGCTAAAAACTGAAATAATTCCGAAATGCAAACACTGTGTAATTGTCATCAAAGTTACTCTGGTGAGTATCGATTCCGAGGAAAAGGAAATATTTACAGAAGCTGGCTGCTTTAAATGAGGGTGTTTTGTGAACATGGCGGGAAATGGTCTAGGTATAAAAAGGTCATGAAGAGGAATTTAAATGTGGATTCCTGCAGCTCCTCCTTTCTGTGTCTAATTATCAGGGTGATTAGCAGGGTGAGGCATTGTTATATAGACGTATTGTTCTGTAGAGAAAGGTCTGTCGTCTAATTGTACCATCTGTACGTTGTGTCAAGAAATATGGAGGATGCTACCCAGCAGTTAGGTTAACGGTAGCTAAATTATATCCTCTATAATTGGGGTTGGGAGAAAAGTTTTGTCTACTCTTTTATTGATCAGTCAGCACACTGATTTCTATAGCACAATTTCAGATTTAAAGAAAATTTAGGGTTATGCCATACATCAAAACTTGGGACATGAGGCAGGATTTGTGGGTACATTTCACGGTGTAATGCATGAATTAGCAGGTGCTTTGAGTATCATTGATATATATAAAACATGTATTGAAATCAGCAAAATTTAACCGAAAAATATTTGTTATTGTTGTCACGTGACCACCACTAATGATGTCATAGGTCATGAAACACTGGTGAAGGTTATTCTATATGAATATTAACCTCCTCTGTTGGAACAGATAATCCTTTTTGACATGAAATAAAGTGTCATATAGCCTTAATGTATTGGCGGTTGCAGGTGACCACAGGTCAGCAGCTCAGTGGTCCACCCTCTGTAAGCAGTACTCAAGTTGCCCCAACCCCCTCCTACAACACACACACCGAGAGACTCAGCCCTTTGAACACAGATTACACATCCATACAGGAGGCCGTAGATGTTTGGAGGAGGCTGAAGCAGCTATTACCTTGACATGTGGCTGCCCCAAAGGGCTGCAGTGTTAATAGGGGTCAGACACAGGAGCCAGGCAGTGGGCAGGGGCTGAAAATGAGGTCAGTGATAAGCCCTTTAAAGTAGTGTACTGTATCTGTATGAGGTTAGCTGACCATTGCACCAGAGCTGCATGGTACATTATTATCCAAATTTTATATATCATGTTTCTTTATCCAATCTGAAGGTAACCTCACTGCAATAACCTAAGCTTCCCTCACAAGACGTAGAAGCTCTTGTCAAAAATTCAGGAAATAGCCATGGAGACACAGTTTAAACAAATATGAAAACATGTTTCTTCTTCTTACATGGTTGTCATTATGATATTTCATTGTAAATTGGTAATTTGGGCAGGATCATCATTTCACCCAATAGCCATGGAGACACAGTTTAAACAAATATAAAAATATGTTTCTTCTTCGTACATGGTTGTAGTTATCATATTTCATTGGAAATTGGTAATTTGGGCAGGATCATCATTTCACCCCACTTTCTCTTCTCTCATGTAACTACTACTTTTGACGCTGGCTGTAAATTGGTGGAATTATTGCAGGATCCCCCAGTGCCAATGGAAAGCTTAATTCTTTATGCCTCACCATCCAAAATCCCAGGGTCAGGCAACCCATCTCACCTTCATGCGTGATCACACTCAACCAGCACACTGGAGACCTTTTATCTATACTTCCCACTCACTCCGTTTGACCATAGCTTTAACAGGGTTACATTATTTTCTTGGGCAGTCATGATGAGATGGCAGGCAGATGGATGGTCTATATTGGATGGGCATTTTTTTCATGATGCCCATGGCATGTTTTAAGCTGTACAACAGATGAGGACGTTATAGATTAGCTTTCTCTATTTTGTGATGCAGATATGTAATCCAAAGGACCAACTTGTGTATGTAGTAAAGAGGATCACCTAGAGATACAATGGTTCTGTTTTACTACAATGGTGTAGAAACTAGAAACGAAACGAATAGAAGAATGACCCTAGGAATGCCAGGGCTGAATATGTATCTGCTTTTACCTCGTATGCCCTGTGAACAGGGAAGTGTTTATGATGTATAGAAGTTGGAACAGTTGTACTACAAACACCTGTCTAACAGTTAGTAAGAATTATTTTTCACAGAAGTTGTAATTGAATTTCACTGTTCCCCCACCAAGATTGGCCTCAGCTAATCAGCCCCTAAGACAAAGCCCTGCTCTAAGGTTAATGTGCAGACTGGGAACTGAGCAGTAAATTACTGTGTAGGGCTATAGAGTAGGACTTTATCTTCTACTTCTACCGGGAAACACAGACGGGTTAATGAGAAATGGAGACAGGTTCAACTGGAATTGAGATGAAGTACACCAGGGCCTCATTCTTCTAGAACTTCGAACATAGATCCTCTGGCTTAATACTTTCTCTCATGGGTAGGTGGACTGTTGCCATAGGATCATATAGTTTAAACAGTTTAAATTTGGTCACTCATCCTGAGTGCCATGATTCAGAGTTAGACTTTAAATTCAAATAACTTACGTCAACCCCTTACAACACTATACTAGTAACAAAGATTAGTGGTTTTGCCTATCTATCGACTTTAAATCGCAATATAGGGGCACCACTACTTAAATATCAGTGGCGTTTTTCTGGCAATGTCACTTACAGGGGATGATATTTCCATTTTTTTTAAGTTTATGGGTCTGATGGTTTGTGCCAGACATCTCAGACATCCTGTCGCTTGCCAGATAGATATCAGACACCAGCCTCCAAAATAAATGCACAACTGTGATATGGGTTTAGGTTGCTAGATATTGGTTGATATGAACAGTGGAAGACGTGCCTATCAACACTTTGTAAACCCATAGCTCTATCTGGTGGAAAGTACATTAACTTTGTTTGCATCCATCCTACAATTAGAGTCCTGTGGACAGTGTCTTATGTGAATACTGACATGTATTTCTTGATATAAAAGCTGGGGTTTGTGATCTAGAAGTACTGAGTTTTAATTCTATCAGTTTTTGTGAAGTATCCTATATAGATAGTCTAGGAAGCTGCTAAAACAGCAGCGCCAGTTTTTAAAGCCACTTGCATAGTCCTTACTTTCTTTGAAAGTCCAGACCCATCATTTTCTGCCAAATGTCAGAATGAACAACCATAATCTTTTACGTGAGTTTAACCTTCCATGAAGATAACTGTTAAACATGCAACTTGTAGCCTGGCAGCCTGATTTGGATGTGCCGTCATGAGGACAGCTGAATGGGTGTTGGCAGTCCCAGAGGCATGAGCTTTCACACAAATTGTGATTAAGACTCTTATCGTATCACCAGTTGAATTTTTCACAGGCCCAGATCAAGTGGTTTTGGTTCTGTTCTTTCTACCTCATATTTCAGCCTGGCCTCTTTTTAGTTCATGTGTGATTATTTTGATTTAGATTGGGGGGGGTGCGAGAGAAACAAGTTTAAGATTCAGAAGAAACCTTTGGGATTTCAAAATCTGCTTCATGATGAATATTACCTTCATAGACATATATTGAAAATCATCTGTCAATCACATGTCACTCATATGTCAGCAGTAGACTGTCAGATGGCCCGGAGTGGAACAATATTTTTATTTTGACATAAACAGGTATGAGGCCCTCATGTCGAAATGGCTTTTAAGCCGCACCTATAATATCCACCAACAGCTGGACTCAAAATGCCTGTCATGGTCATTGGCACTCTCCCCAAGCTCATTTGATGGACGGAATTACCCTAGAAACCATACAAAACAAAGTCAGCACAAAAAGCCTGACACTGCCATCTTGGACAGGGAAGACTGTCACATCACCAGAAAATCCCATTTGCAAAACACAATTTTTTAAGTTGGTTACTTTGTGGTGTGTACAAAGGCTGGATTACTAACAAAGATGCCACGGCATTTGGATTTTGACAGATGGTGAGAAAATTATTACAGCTAACAGTGTCAGCAGCACAGGCTCATAACAGCTTCTATGTATCCTGTTCTCCTGTTAATCAAGAATATTGAAACAAAATATTTGGCTACATCATTTTGTCACCAAACTAGGAATCCAGGTTGAATACCCAAATAGTATTTTGTTTCATTAAAATGTTTCATACTACCAATTTTAATGCAAACTGATCTTGTCAATTCTCCAAAGCCGTCAGACCCTCCTCCCTCCATCTAAAAAAACACCTAATTACCTGACCCGGCAGTGCTTTTTGACAGAGCTCAGGGCTGCTGGCCGATCTTACTTCAATATGCCTTCAGCATCTGCCTTACTTAAATGGCATCAGCCACACACAAGAAGAAATCCTCTAAAAACTAAACTATAATTTCAAAGTGCAAATATGGCCTAATTGTCATCAAAGCTGCTCTCGTGAATATTGATTCAAAGGAATATTTGCGGAAGCTGTCTTTTCATATGCTTGTGGGTATTTTGTGGAAAAAGTTGGTAATTGTCTGATATAAAAAGGTTATAAAGGAGTGCTGATGTATGGCTTTCCTGCAGCTCCTTCTCTCTGTGTCATATTATCAGGATAATCAGTACAGTGATGCATTATTGTATAGAAGCAATGTTCTGCAGATAAAAGAAAGTTACATTTCTAATTGTGAATTGTGTTGTCTTGGACCTTGAAGAAAGAATCACAAGCATCAACAATTCAACCTGTAAGACCGACATGGGAACTTCAGGAATATAATTTAGACGAAGAACATACTTTTGTTGATTATCATTCGATGGATTGATTAACAGAGTGACTTTCATTGTAGAATTCAGGAAAGTAGGCTTCTAGAAGATTCATGAAAATCATTCAAGAAAGAGGTTTATTTCACAAAATTGGATTTTTTCACACTGCAGAGATGGTATGATGTGAAACGCCTATATCAGTTAGCCTTTAAGGGCAGCATGATAACTTAATGCATCATGCACTTGGTCGTCATGATGCATGAATTAATCGCCAGTGCTCTGTTCAAGCAGCATGCCAACACTATGGGGTTTGGACACTCCCCAAGGGTGGGCATAATGTACCAATTTAGCACCAGCGAGTTACTCGCCGGGGCTGCATTGGGGCATTATGACAACAAATGTCACCTTTTAGCGACATGACATCCTTAAAGGGTTAACATGTTGACAGCTGCAGGTGTCCATAGGCTAGAAGTCCAGCCTGTGTGTAAGAGGGGGTCACCCTCTGTAAGCAGTACTAACATAAGACTCACAGCCAAGCACATACACCTAGAGGCTGAGCCCTTTGAACACTGATTACATAGGCATGGAGGAGGCTCCGGGCTGCTAGTACATAGGTTTGTAGGTGTCTGGAGGAGGCCGAAGCAGCTATTACCTTGACATGTGGCTGCCCTTAAGGTCTGCAGTGGTAATAGGGGTCAGACACAGGAGACAGGCAGCCAGGTAGGGGGCTGAAGATGAGGTCGGTATTAAATCCTTTGAAGTGGTATTCTGCATTGGTATGATGACTGTTGAATGCTGCGGCACATCTGTGAGATAAACCACCGTGATATGAATTTCACATTAAAAAATCAATTACCGTATTAGACGTAATAAACGCACTGTGCACTTAAAAGATTATTTTAAGTTTAAAAAACAAAGACAAAATTTAGTTCCGATAAGCACATCTCCCATGGTCCTTTTCCCTACCTTTCTAGTAGGCACGAGTAAATACAAGAGCTAAAGACTTTACCAGAATACGGTATATCAAATATCAATAATTTCTTGATACAAATAAACCTCATAAAGTTTTACCAAATTGGGGCAACACCAAAATAGTGCAAATCATGACCATATCAAATCATCAATAATTCTTACATTTCTGAATGGTCTTGTGTAGAGGCATTTTTAGACACTATGAGTAGGATCATTATTTCTATTTCTATTGACAGCATGGCTAATTTGGGATTTTTAATGTCAGGTACTACATTGTTCGTCCTAAATTTATGAAATGATAACCACTTCAATTTTCTTTTAAATCTCCCCAGTCTGTCATCGTTATCACATTATGACTTGGTAATTTGGACAGAGTAATAATCTCCATTTTCTGCTTTCTGCCATCTTCTCCTCTCCTTACTCCCTGTGATTGCTGCCAACTAGTAACTGTGGAAAATGTTTTAATAGTGACAGACAACAGGCAACTTGTGTACCAGTTAGTAAGAATTCACATTTACTGAAGTTGTAATGAAACTTTACTGTTCCCCGGAGCACCACGATTGGCTTCAGCTAATCAGCCCCTAAGACAAAGCTCTGCTCTAAGGTTAATGTGCAGACTGGGAACTGAGCAGTAAATTACAGTGTAGGGCTATAGAGTAGGACTTTATCTTCTACTTCTACAGGGAAACACAGACGGGTTAATGAGAAATGGAGACAGGTTCAACTGGAATTGAGATGAAGTATACCGGGCATCATCCTGTTGGTGATCATGGATTTCTGTGTGCTAGAACATCAGACATAGCAGTTTAATGTCATTTTTCTTAGCGTTAAGTTGTAGACTGGTTTCAGTCAGTGGACTTCAAAGGTTGGTCGTGCAAGCCCAGAAGTAAATTTGACCTTGACCTCAAGTTGCCTGATGCTTGTTATATGTGGCCACAGCTGCCCAATTCAATCAGTTCTTACCCAAAAAAAACACATTATTATCATAAGCATACAATCTATGAATAAATATAGGTAACAATAGCATTGCTCTGCCAGGACCATGAAGAAATTTTATACTTCCTTAAAACTAACAACCACTGTTGTTTCAATTTCAAAACCTTCTTTTAGTTTTGATGTTTATTTGGAGCCTTATTCCTTCTCCCTGCAAAGTATGCCTCCTGAACAGCATCTAAAACTGTCCCCTTGCATTAAAGTATCCAACAATCATACTAATGTAACAATCTTCATACTGCTAATGAAAACCATATAACTGATCTTTGGGGTGATCATTATAAATAGATATTCTAATTAAAAGTCATTTCCAAAACATGTGGTTAGCATTTTCAAATTATGTACACGGTATATTAACATCTCTTGTTTGTATTAACTGAATTAATCTCCCACAAAATCATAACAAGGAACTTCTTTCCCTGCTTTTCCTCATGCAATTATTTAAGGGTGCACCTTTACCATAACATTGAAATGTCTCTGTCAGAATTCTTCTCCCAGCGATTGACATTCCCATTACCTGGGGATATGGCTGTAATCATTTAAACTGAACGCTCAGAATCCCTCCGGATGGGCTGATAGACCTGAAGGCGCAGAGACACCAGCTTCTGGAAGCCTGCCAGAAGACGTAGGGTAGATGCACCTGTAGTCGGACACACCTCTTGACAGACACTTGATTTTGTGGTTATTCAAGCATTTGAAGCTCTTTGTTTGTACATAATGGTAAAGTTCAAGTGTTATTCTCTCTAAAATTCAAATACTAGAAGTCGAATTGTGTATGAATAACCTCAGATCTCACTGTCTGGCTCAGGGTACATGTCCAACTCATGGTGAATCTACCTTAAGTGTGATGTGGGTCTAAGGCATGCTAGATGTTTGTCAATATGAATGACACAGTCTAGGTAGAAGGCCTGCCTAGGGGCCACCGTCCACAGGGCTCTAATCGGCCAAAGTCTATAATTATGAAGGACTCATAGCATTGGGGTGGTAGGTTTGGATGGACAAACAAGGGACAGTTACAGCTGACTGTATGGTGTTGGTTACAGCTTGTATTTCCATGCATCTACTGTTCCTCTCCATGAGATGAGAGAAGAAAGAAACCCCTACCGGGTGACAGGATTCTGAGATGGGACATTCGGATCATCTCATTGATGGGATCACCTCTCCATTTCATGTCACCAAAACCTCTTTTTAAATTCAAGTTGAAGCTGTGTTATTTGAGAAAGTAAACTAAAGTTTTCAAAGAAATGCCTGCATGAGCTCATGAGTGTATTCAATTTAATCTGATGTGCAAGTACACTGCAAGACACTTTATTTATACTCTCCTGCCTTTCTTCCAGCCTCCCTTCTTCCCCATCCCCAGCTCTGATAGGTTACTGACTCCGTTGCCTCCCTTACAATCCCTTACCGTCTTTCAGACTTGTCCGATCTCTCACCTCCCCCCCCCCCCCTCTCAGTTCCTTCCATCCTGCCATCATTTCTCCCTGCCCTTTTTCTTCCTCCTTATTTCCCCCCTTGAATGGCTACCCCTTATAACATAAGCCCTTGGGCTATCAACATGCCCTTTGCTGAAATTAAACCAAGCCCACACAACAAGAAGTCTAAGACGCCATAATGCAAACAAAATC
The DNA here is from genome assembly GCA_947462335.1 of Harmothoe impar. Lineage (NCBI taxonomy): Eukaryota > Metazoa > Annelida > Polychaeta > Phyllodocida > Polynoidae > Harmothoe > Harmothoe impar. Next base: position 55,557,088 of record OX381716.1, read on the forward strand.
TTATTGTCAGCGAAGTTGGTCTGGTGCCTTTGAAATAAAATGAAGGCGTTTTGTGAGAATGATCTGAGCATAGCCAGAAAGGGTCTGGGTACAAAAAGGCAATGAGAATGTATTGACGTGGGGCTTTCCTGGGGCCTGCTCTCTCTGTGTCTAATTATTGGTGTAATTACCAGTGTGATTAACACAGTGATGCATAGTCTTATAGAAGTTTTGTTCCGAAGAGAAAAGAATGTAAAATCCCTAATTGCCCTCTATTGGACCGTGCAGAAAGAATTAAGAATCAGGCAGCTCAACAGTTCAAGTGATGGTAGATAACGCTCTCCACTCCTCACTTTTACTCGCTAGTCCCAGCACTGCTTTTATCTCTGCCAAAATGTGACTGGTCCTCTCAGAATTATTACCTACGCCATGCTTTTGAAATAACCAAATATAAAATCATAACCATTTGATTAAATGGGATCTGCTGCAAACAAATTCCATAAAATCATGGACATATCAGCTTTGTTTTTATGGTAAAGAATGAAGATATTCCTGGAACTATGTTCTGTGTAGGCAGACAGGCAGTGAGTGATGAGTACAGAGGGCAGGTACTCAGAAAGTAGTTCCGTGTTATACCCTTCTTCCACATAAGAGATCCTATGTTTATCAATACTGTCAAATTGTCAATAGTGAAACACATTCCTCTTATTCACAGTCTGAACTCTCAGTAGTGGGATAGTTCTGTCTTATTGACAGTTCAAATTTGTGTGCACGCAAGGGAAAAGAGATATCCAACGTTAACTTTAAAATTGATATCATACGCTCTCCATGGCAACACATAGCAACAAAGACTCCCAAATAAGGAAACTTTCCACCAAAAATTGAATGTTTTGTATAAATCTACTGAATAATCCTTAAAAAAAAGTACCAAGAACAAATATTTGCCTGTTTCTTTGATTTAAGGCCATGGTGGAGCCACCTGGTGGGTAAAATTGATACTTATCCCACTCATCTGCTTGCCTGCTCACATTCACAGATTGTGGATTTCGTTGGTTCTTGCGAATATGGAGTAGAAGTTAGGGTAGGAATAAAACAATGTCACAAGCTGATTGATAACAAAGATTTAAATCACAATCTGATAAGTATTGTATACCATCAGTGCAACAATTCAATGGTAATTATGTTCGTATTTATATCATGTTTAGTCCTGGTTTGAAAATAAATGAACTGACATTATGAATATTCACGGCATGAAAATTCCTATTAAATATAACTATGAATATTTATGTTATTATTCTTGACAGCAGAGGAGTTTTCTTCTCTGAGAAGCAGCATTGTTTTTCCTGAACTCAGAAAGTAATAACCATGGAAACAGGAATAAAACTGTTTTCAATCCATGTTTCTTATTTCCAAGCGGTCGGCTTTATTACATCCAAGTTTGTGCTTCAGGCCGAGTTATTTCTGTTTTAACTCTCCTTTCCCCAATCTCCATCTCTTCTTTCTTCCGGTGTAATTGCTGTTGTTGACTGAAGACCGTTTTTTTTCTGCGGGGGACAACAGAAAATGATTGGTCGGGTTACAGGAAACACTGATGAAAAAAGTTGCTTGCGTTATGGCGCCTTTCGAGCCTTTCGAGCATCCCCCTGGTGCTGGTGATGGAACACTCGATTCTTTTGCCACACCCCCTAGCCTGATCCCAGGGCCGACCGACCCTGCCCGGCTTCATACTTGATTACACACTGCCAACACCCTGGAGATTTCTTATCTACACTTACCCCTCCCCCTCTTTTACCCTAGTTTTTAACCAGCATTTTATCTCCATCACTTATTTAAGGGCAGTCTGGTTGAGTTGGTAGGCAGGGTCATTATGGTTGTCTTATAGATATAGCTCAGACTATGGCCATGGTATACAGAAGACATATGCTTTGTAAGTAGGAAGCATGTGGCTGACAAAGGAGTTCATAAATTCTTTCTCTTTTTTTTGAGCTGGTAAGTAATCAATAAAACCCCACCTGGGTGTGTATACCAGGGGATGCACTGGTTCTGCTCACTATGTGAACTGGGGCAGTCAGTTCCCCAGTGCAGAGGGTTCAGTATAGCTGTGCCTCTACATGGGTACCCACATAATTGACCGTGTTGCCGTGTCGATTTTTAGCAAGAGGGACGAGTCGCTGTGTCGATTTTTATGTATGTTAAATACACTAGGGCTTTACAAGAAGGTCTGTGTCCGTCGATTTTTGAAAGGGCCGTGTCGCACGTGTCGATTTTTAAAGGGGCCGTGTCGCCGTGTCGCACGTGTCGATTTTTACCCATGTAGAGGCACATAGCTGAACGGATCAATGGTACACTTGGACCGGAGTACAGCCATTACCAAAAGAAATTGTGCCTGCTGGCATTATGCCAAGCGCTTAGCAAGAAGGACATCGGTCTGGCATGAGGTAGTCCACACTAGCAGGATGCGGTAATTCTATCTTGTGAGACCTTTAGCTGAAGCTTGTTCCTGACATGTTCAAAATCGGATTTTTAGGGGTCATAAATTTGTGAATAATTTTGAATTTTTGAATATTCTTTGTCATCTGTTCGGATTGGGGGAGTGGTTAGGACTCTGGCGCCAAGGAATCCAGGGGTCATAAGTTCAAATCCATGCCAAGGCTGCATGTCTTTATCAGCTGGCTGCTATAGTTAGCAGAGGACAGAGCTGGTACCAGACAAAATGGCGCTGTACGGTGATCATCTTGCTAATGCGGAACAGGTTTTGCACAAGACACACTTAAAACCGGCACAAACTGGGACTAACATGGTAACCAAGGAGCGGTTTGGGTAGCAACCGTAGTACCGGATACTAACACCAGGGGGGGTGACAGAGTTCCCAAGCTCTGCCACTATAGTAGTTAACACAATGCCCACTAGGGGTCATGGCAGTTTGAGGAAGGTCTCCTGGACTATCAGTATGACAAACACGTTCGTTCCTCTACATAATCATATGGTAGATATGGTACAAGTAACTTGCTGTATACGTTTTATAAGCCAAGGACAGGGTAATTGGCCAAGGTGCCAGCCACAGATAACTACCATTGTCCAAGGCTTATAACACATTTTTGAACAATTTTATAGAACTTTGTGCAACTAGCCACGTGTATCATAATTATCTGACTTACACCCACAGTAGGAGAGAGTGCTCAATGAACCACATCAACATACAGCCATGTATGTAAAATACAGTCAGGCCGTTTCTTTTGTTCTCTCATCCAACTGTAGTGTAATCCGGCTATATGTGTTATCAGAGATCCAGGTGAAGCCCCCAGCCCCAGGGCTTGCTCTACACAAAGACCCATGTACCTGTTATTATAGGTGGCTCCAGAGGGGTCAAAAACGACCTGGTGACCTGGGCAGTCCCACCACTCGCGCGGCTACCACATAGTAGACTAGAACAGTACTAGAATTGTGAGGGGGATACGCTCAGTGATTGTGCCGCTTTAAGCGACCTGGCGACTTTTGCACAAATTTGGCTATAGTAAAAATGGTTAATAAAAGCGACTTTGTGACCTAGGCCCCTTAATCTCTGTGACTTTCCGACCTGAGGGGGGGGGGGGACCCCTCTGCACCCCCGTATAGCATCTGTATCTGTTACACCTACGTGAGGGATTGTCTGAGCGATCCTCGTCTCGGACAATACCTCACCTGTAGTGGTAGAATTCAGTAGAGGGTGGCATAGACCGTAATTGTCTTGCTGTAGGTCTTGATGAGCACTATTAAACTGAGCCTTAAACAAATGTCTAATAACCATATAGCCCTATACTACGTTATCCCCGTGTATAATATGTACCAATCAATAATGGCACCCTGCAGGTCTAGCCTTCGTGAAGCCCTACCCGGAGCCCTACTCACAATCCGTCACATATTAGTGACCAAACTCTTTAATTACTTTCACCACCCCTCCCCCTTCCCCACCCCACCACCTTCCCCACCCCACCACCAGCACCCGACCACAACACTCACCGCGGCCCACTGCTGACTATGGGGTAGACCCCTAAATTCGACACGGCGACATGGTCATTTCTTAAAATCGACATGCGACATGGAGCTTAGTGACATGAGGAAAAAAATAAGTGACATGACATGATATTTCTTAAAATCGACATGGGACAGGAGAGGCTGTTAAAGGCGACATGGGACATGGGGATACAAGGGACAGACGACATGGCCATTTCTTAAAATCGACATGCGACATGGGGACCCCCCTATCTATACCCCCTTGACTGGGATAGACTACCTTCCCTGGCCGCTCCACTCTAAGGGAGTGATCATTATTCAACAAGGTGGGTCGGGGAGGGGGGGGGGGTGTCAACCATGACCGGAGGGGAGGGTGTAAAAAATTGCCACCTCTCTTAGACGGGGTGAAAATAATGACTTGTTTTGAGCCAAAAAAAAATACATTGCGATCCGTAGGGGGGATTTCGACCTCTTGGCTGGGGGTTGTAAAAGAATTGGATGCGCTCTGTGCCAATTGTTGTTAAAAACTGATCACTCCCTGAGGTACGCAGGTCGGGCTAGGCCAGTCTAACTGCTGACCTGCCTGCCCCTGTTGTAGTACTCAGACCTCCCGGGGGCACACCTCCCCTCTGCTACTTGTTATCATAGAGATCTCTCTTGGACACAGAGTTTCTGCAAAGGCCGACACCATTGACCACTCGTCTGTTAGGACATTAGGTTATCTTCTCATCAGAGATCCAGTTGTGGAAGTGAAGAACCCCCCAAAAGGGTCTGTTGTACACTATACGTGAAGACAAGTTGTATCTGTATCCATGTTTACCAACACATGTGGTTTCGGTTGTAACTACATAATATCATGTGTTATAATTATGTTATAACTACATGTGGTATCTTGTCGTTATCAGAGATCCAGTTGGAGCAGGGGCGGACCCCCCAGGAGGGTCTGCTGTACGTGAAGACCCCTGGCGGTGAGTGGGGCACGGTGTGTGACGACGGCTGGGATGACGATGACGCGCAGGTCGTCTGTAGGCAGAAAGGGTTTGCTGGTAAGTGTGGACTTTCTTTCCTTTTGTAGCTTTTTAATTTATCAAAATCCATGTTTACTATGGTTGGGTTGAGCTGTTCTTTTTTTAAAACTTAAAACGAGTTTTTTTAGTAGCCTCTTTAGGTACCTGAAAGACAAAACAAAATCAAAACCTGTGTTTAGTAAAGGACCTTATGATGAATAGTTATCCCTTTTGAAATGTGGAAATAGTATTGTATTGCTTTCGGAGGGGATTCTCTTTTGTGATAAGCAGAGTTAATATTAAATTCATATATCAAATTAATATATTTTTAATATATTGTATTTAGTAGACAATTCTTCAATAATGCACAACTAGATAAATGTTTTCCCAAAATCACGGCTTTAAAGCGAATATTTTGGGGATGTGTTCACCTACATAACTAACTGTTCTTTAGAACTAGTCTTATGGCAAACATCACTGGGTTTTAATACTTTTATTAGACGAAACTTTTTTCAAAATGCAAACTAATTAAGTTAATCAATCCCAACATGTTTTCTTCGAAATAAAAACCAGCAAAGTGTAAAGTAAACCCATTAGGAACAGAATTTTGTCTTAACATGATATTTTTTTTCAAATTATTATGGTAGAAATTATCATAAAATTGCGTCGGTAGAACCCTGATCATCCCCTTAGTGTCAGATCTGGGCCTGGGATCACTGCCCTCAGCCTACAGCCTCGGGCAGTGATCCCATGGCCCAACGCCTCCACATCGGGAATGATCAGTTAGGTATGTGGTCATCCTATATCACCCTTTACATGTTCTCCCCCAGGTGGCCGGGCCCGGTACCCGCCCTTCTTCGGCCAGGGCAGCCCGGAGGTGTCCATCCTCCTGGATGACCTCCAGTGTAACGGCACCGAGAGCCACCTGGCGGAATGCCCCCGACTCAGCGGCTGGGGACGCCACAACTGTTACCACCGGGAGGACGCAGGGGTCCAGTGTTACAACAACCAGAATGGTAAGTATGAGATAAGGCCAAAAAAAAGGTGTGGCTCAGGCAACCCGATCCCAGATTCAAAAAAGTGCCGACCCTAGCATTTTTTTTCACAATTTTGGAGATTTTTCTTTTTTTTCCCCTCAATTTTTTACAAATTCTTTCAGAATTACTAGCCCCCAGTGACCTCAGAGGCCTGAACAATTGATTAACTGCAGGAAATGGCCATTTAAGAGGAATATATACAATAACCGATCAATATTCCTAGTCAATAGAGGAATTATTGAATCATTCTGGTGAGTCGCGAGTCAATTTGTCAATTCGCGACTCATTCCTGGTACTCTCTCTATGTAAAAAAAAGTCCTACCTACCCTAGAAATTCTGACCATGTTGCCTGAAACACGCCTTCTTTTTTGGGGGGGCCTAAATAGACAGAGGTCCACGATGATCTGTCTGAACAAAAGATTTCTCCACGAGTGGGACCTTGGGTCGGATAACAAGATGCGGGGCAGAGTGTAATACGACCAAAGGTTAGAGCTAGTGGATGTCTGTATTTATTTCATGGGGTTATTGATAAATTATGTGTAAAAAACAACATCCAAATGTTAATTTCATAGCTAGTCAAATGACATCATCATGGAGAAACACCCAGAATGAGCATCAGTTTCTCCATTAGGGTGTGGAGAACGGCTATTTTATTACTTAAGTATAGTAACATTGTTTGTCTAGATGAAAAAATAGGTCAGTACCCTCAGGTTTTTTTCCGATACGAGAATTTTCTTGCTCTAATACCATACTAGAAATCCGTCCTCTGCCAACCCCTTGATCCCCCCTTCCCCTTCCCCCCTCCCCCTCCCCCCTCCCCCTCCCCCTCCCCCTCCCCCTCCCCCTCCCCCCTCCCCCTCCCCCCCTCCCCCTCCCCCCCCCCATTGAATATAAAACTGACATCACGTCACACAGCAGAAAATGGAAACAGGTTATCCAATCTCCATATTATTCAATGGGATGAGTTACAGTTACACAGGGCACCTTTAACACAAGCCACATGCCATCCCCATTTAATAGTTAAAGTTCTACTATGGATTGCTTGGAGAGAGAATTCTTGAAGATGTCAACTCATAATAAATCCATTTCTTCCTTGTTTTATGGAATGTTATCTCATCGGAAACGACGTACCGGGGATTATTTGTGCTGATTCAGGGACCATAAAACCATTAGGTTTTTTTTCTACGAGTAGCATTTTTTGTCTTCATCTTTTTCCATTTCCGCTGAGGGGTTTTATTTGGGTCGACAGGATGCGTCACTTTGGTTCGCAGAGACATGTCCCTTTTTCATCCCTACTGCCTAGTTACACCGGCAACTGTTGCCATGCTGAACAGATACTTTAAAAAAAGTTAGACTCGGTCCTTTATTTCTTTTCTATGGTTTTCATAATTATTTATCCGTATACTTGGCATAATGCTTGTTAGACAGCTGGTTTTGATAACAGTATATATAGAGGGTTCCCCCAGGTGATATATGTGACACGATCTGCGAAAAGCGACCTTAGTACAGGGTACATTAACCACAGTAGTATATACAAATAGAAGTTTCCCCCAGATAGCGTACAACTTCTGTAGTATGTCCAAATGGAGGTTTCTTCCAGGTGATATATCACGCCAAATTACTATGTATCATGAAACAAAATGGAAAATTAATCTCAAAGAAGTATATCCAAACAATACTTTCCCGAATATATTTACTGCTTTTAAAGCAGTATAATTTATCAAAACGGGGCTGATCAATGTCACCTTCTTAAATGTAATCTTTCACCAATCCACCTAACCTTGTCCTGAAACTGGACTGAATACGGAAGGACAAGGTATTGTGTCCACTATTATTAACGGTAGTGGTCAAGCATCACGTGGTGCTTGACCACTACCGCTGGCAGTATTACTGGGGTCATGTGATTGCAGCATTGGAAACAGGAAACGGCATTGACCCCTGATAGAAAATGCTGAGTGTTCTCTTTTTCTTTTACTTTGTTTTTCATACTAAACTACATGACAAGATCATAATTAGTTCTCTTAAACACCTGAGACAATTTTTATGATAAATATACTGAGAATGTTATGATTATTTAATCATCGCCATTTTAAAGCCTTGTCATAAAGCATTAAAAGAAACTTCATTGTAAAAACGGGGCTCATAAAATGTGCAAAATATAAAAGACAAAAAGTTTGTGTTCATTTTTTATGATTTTTATTCAAATTACCAAAAGCATTAGGGGGGAGCCTAAAATAGCTATTTCTATTAACTGTAAAAAAAAACACCATTTTGATGACGTCACAGGGCCATGATATACGGCTGTGGGTTATTTCATGGAGGGTGTGAAATACTGCGCTCTTTGGTTATATCAATAGTGTCACCGTATTCCATTAAAAAAATAGTTGTTACTGTATTTCCATGTTCCTGCAATACACATTTTCTACAGTGTACTAACACTACCTATATTGTTTGCAGACACGGGTCGTGTGCTGGGGTTCCCTGCGGTACAGCGGTCTCAGACAGACCGCTGGATGAGCGGCCTGTACATCCCCCACCCCACACGGCAACTGCCGTGCTCCAGGGCCACCATCACAGAGTGGCACTTCTACATACAGGTAGGCAAAGAAAACGGCATTTATTTATGTTTCATATCCCACATATTCATAAAATAATGATTATGATGATAGTGTAAGCCATGGTTAAATGTAATAGACTGGGCAAAATCTTCACAAATATCATTCTAATCCCTCCAAGGGGCATTTTAAAGTACAAACAGGCAAGATCACTTTTTGGGGTGATTTGGGTGTGCTGAATCCGAATATCACACTTGCCAAGCTCAAAAATGGCTCCTTCTATGTGAAAACTACAAAAACAAAATGGCTGCCATCGGTTTTTGAGAAAACCTATGAAACCTATGTTATTTATCATTTCTAGTCATGTAATACATCAAAATGAAGGTATTTTAGAGACCAGACTGTCTGAAACACCTGCCAAGATGGAACATCATTTCCTGAGAGTCTCAAAGCCAAAAATTCAAAATGGTGGCCACCGTTTATTGAGAAAACTCCCAAAATACATTATTCATCACTCCTTGTCATGTTGTACCTCAAATGAAAGGCATTTGCAAGCCTAATCCATTCTAGGCCATTGCCAAGATAAACAGGGACTTTTAGAACATGAAACCCATCCCCTGAAAAAACAAAATGGCCGCTAGTAATTTTTGAGCACAGTCCATTTCCAAGGAGGAAGGGTGTTTTCTTTTATTGTCCTATGTTAATGCATCATTAACATGCATATATTGGGCGAGTAAGTTATCCCCCTTGGTTGCCACTGCTTTACCTAGGGGAGCTCAGCATGTATGTAGTACTCTATGTACACACCAGAGGGCGAGCCTGTAGTCGTTGCTGCTCGCATCTGGCCCGGCACAGTTGGTTTTATGAACTCTCAAATTAGGCTTCCACTTATAGGTGGGGTTTTATTTCATTAAATTAAAGAGAAAACAATTGTTAAACCTTTTTTTATATGCCAAATCTTTTTCTCAAGTTGGGGGTTCAGCTTATAAGTGGGGTCGTGCTATAGCAGGGGTTTTACAGTAGTTATGCAGTCATTATTACTGAAAACAGATCACTTTTTTGCCAAGTTAAGGGGCAGATACCATCATGATGCCACTAAATAATATGTACAAGGGTAGACATTAGTTTTTTTGCTATGGACCAACTGTGCATCTAGCCCAAAAGGTCTATGGGACCACACAAGTGTGACTATTTAGGGATAAGTAATGATTGTCCTCACTCAAAAATTTCCTTTCAGATTGGGAGCCCTCCTCAGAACTAAGTCCCTAGAACATATGGACCCAATGGCAGGTCCTTAGGATTCAATTCCAAGTCCTGGGAGCCAGATAGATATCTTTGCATGTTCTCTTGAGGAAGTTAAGGGGATGTGAACTCTAGTTGTGGCGACCTGCTATTGGGTATTAGGAATCTCCATTTCAAAGGAGACCTCCTCTAGCAATACTAACCTCTCTTTCCCATCCTCCATCCAGAACATCCATCCTTTCCTTATCCCACCCCTCTTCTTATTTCAGGGTTTTAGCCCCTCTCACTGTGCCTGCACTCCTCTTCCTGAGGCTCCAAGCCCTCCTCCCTGGGCTCCTGACCCCTCTTCAGGCTTGTAATCTCTCCTGCCTCAGCTCTAAACGCTCCTCCCAAGGCTCCCAGCCCTCCTCCCTGGGCTCCTGACCCTTCTTCAGGCTTGTAATCTCTCCTGCCTCAGCTCTAAACGCTCCTCCCAAGGCTCCCAGCACTCTTCCTGGGCCCCACCTCCTCATCCTCTTTCCACCCAACCTTTCTGGCATCATCTTCCACTACATTTCTTCTTCCCTGTACAATGTTATCATGCTGCTCTTCCCCTCCCACTGCTCTATTCCTCTCCTTGTCCATTCTCCTGCCTCCTCCCAACACTTATCCTCCCTTCCCTTTACCTCACCCTTTCCCACCTCACTCCCACTGACTTCCCCTCTATGTGTCCAACTAATTGCTGTAGGGTAGAACACAGAGGCAAAGTGGGGGGATAACAGGAGGAGGTAGGGCTGAGTGTATTTCACAGGGGTGGAGAGGATATACAGGGATACAGGAGACTGGTTGTTAGAGGTGATATATATTGAGTCTTGGAGAAAGAATACAGGGGTAGGGCAGGGCTTGACTGGGAGGATAGGACATGGGAGAGGGCAGGTGAGTAGACATGGGAAGGGTATGTGGGAAGGGATATAGGGGAGAAGACATCACAGGGAGAGCATATGATAGAGGCACTGATACGGGAATGTATTAAGGTTGGGTAGGAAGGGGATATGGGAGGTGTGTGGTTGGGCAGGGACCACATGTCACTTCCATGCTCACCATTTCAATCCTAATTATAGCTACCTCCATCTTCAACACATAAAAATCCTGGCTTGATACTGTGAGGGAGAGATTGGGACCCTGGATGGAAGATCTGAGACCCTGGAGTATGAGATTGTATGAAACGCTAGAGAAGGTGTGAACCCCGGTGAGATGGAATGGAATGACAGAAGGGTTGGAAGCCTAGGGGAGAGGGAAGGATGCCGTGGGGGAAGGGATGGGGATACAGGAGGAGCATTGGAATCCCTGAGAAGGGCTTGGGTCTGCAGGAGGAGGAGTAGGAGCCCTACCTAGTAGGAGGGTCAGAGTCCCAGGGAGGGGGCACGGGAAGAGGGGTGGGATAGGGAAAGTTTTGGCGAGATGAGGAATAAGGAATGCTCAAGGAGAGGTCAGGGTTGCAGGAGGTCTCTTATGAAATGAATATGAGATCCTTAGGACTTGGTATCACTTCCCAAGGACTTGGGGAAGCTAATTTGCCCACCCTAGTGTTTGGTACTTTTTGTCCAGGGATCACAGCTGGCTCACAGCTGTAACCTTGTATATGATATGCATTGGGAATGCTCTAATCTTGAAGTGCCCCTTAACTGGGGAAGATGGGTAACAAAACCCTGTTTTCAGCAAAAAGGCCAGCATGTTACTACGCATATAAGGGTGGGTGTGAACAATTTTGAAGCCATCTAGAGAAGGGGGAAGGGTGATAACTTTTGACACCCTGCAATGATGTTAAAGATTTCCAATAACTTATTAGAATATTGACAAAATATTGCCTCTTTGGGGATTTCCTATTTCACACAAATATCTCTTCCCCCTTGGAAATAGACTGAAATGAACTGTGCTAAAATGTTACTAGCGGCCATTTTGTTTTTTGGGGGGATGGATTAGGCTTGCAAATGCCTTTCATTTGAGGTACAACATGACAAGGAGTGATGAATAATGTATTTTGGGTTTTTTCTCAATAAACGGTGGCCGCCATTTTGAATTTTTGGCTTTGAGACTCTCAGGAAATGATGTTCCATCTTGGCAGGTGTTTCAGACAGTCTGGTCTCTAAAATACCTTTATTTTGAGGTTTTACATGACTAGAAATGATGAATAACATAGGTTTCATAGGTTTTCTCAAAAATCGATGGCAGCCATTTTGTTTTTGTAGTTTTCACATAGAAGGAGCCATTTTTGAGCTTGGCAAGTGTGATATTCAGATTCAGCACACCCAAATTACCCCACAAAGTGATCTTGCCTGTTTGTACTTTAAAATGCCCCTTGGTGGGAGAATTTCTCATATTGTCACCAGTCTATAAAATGATATTCATAATTATCGACTTAAGGAAGAACACACGTGAGTTTATTGTGAATTGGAACTCTATATTCTTTAAGATGTAACTGTAGATCTAGGCTATTCAATAACACGCCCTCTCTTTCAACTACCTCTGAAGTGATCAACTCACCCATGCACAGTAAATTCTCATAACACTATTAGCATACCTCCATATATTCTGTAGAATCTATTTAGTTTTAGTTTTTTGATTAAAGAAGATTTATATAAATTCGTATGTTATTCATTTTAAATCTACTTATTCAGACTGCTGCCAGTGCTGATGTGGCCCTGCAGGTGTGGCGTAAGAAAGGCCCCATGGAGTACATGTTAGTCGGACAGACCGAGTACCACAACCTACCCCCGGGCCGCTATGACAAAACACTCATCGGTAACCAACGGATAGCCGCAGAGGCCGGTGATGTGATCGGCGTGCAGTTTGGGCGCTTTAACCCGGTACTGTCACAGTATTATTTCTATATTAGCGATTAGTTTTCTGAGTCATTCAGTCATATCATACAGTCATAGTGAACAGTCATAGTGAACAGTCATATTGAAATATCATATAAAAGAAGACTATGAGACTGTTGCCAAGAGACTTTTGATAAAAAGGAGATGTATTATTTCTATATTATCGACCAATCATAGGCCAGCATGGTCTACTGCTGCTGAACCTTGTGAATAAATTAAGAGATGACTTGCAACTTCCAGAGTCTAGTGTGTGTCTGTATCTGCATAGTGTAATAGTCCAAAACCTTACAGGTGCCGTATGACAACATGGCGGGTCCATGTGACCTGGAGGAGGTGGGGCTGTATGCGGAGAGCCCGGTGTCCGGGGTAAGACCCGGAGTGGTGCACGGCTTCACGAGGAAAATGGTGGGAGCCTCCATGTGCCGCATGTACTCTGTGTACGCAGGGTACCAAGTCATGGGTGAGTGAATGTGAATACTGTAAATTATGGAGGTTTACGCAGGCTTTATAGTCGTGAGCCATACTTGTGTCACTATACATGGGTTAAAATTCGGCACAATCAACACGGCGACACAGCACTTTAAAAATCTTACACAGCACTATTAAAATCAAGAATAATACATTAGATAAAATTGCCTAAAATTCGACATGGCAACACAGTCAAAAATCTAGGCACCCATGTTACATGTATAGTCACAATTGAAGATTTGTTCATACAAGTACTTGATATCAGTTTTTTTTTACTGCATCAGATCGAAATATTTCTTAGGATGCATCATGTTAGGTTAGCAGGCTATGTCTAAGCCATTAAAATACAAATGGTTTTATGTATAGCCTTAACCTGGACAGCGTTAATTCTATGGTTGAGGCATTGCCCTGCAATTACTAGTCCACCTCAGTCAGTTCCTTTGCAAAACAAGCTGAAAACTTGTGTACAAAAGTGCAAAGTACTTTATATCAATGAAAATAAAAGCTATAATGTTAACCTAGCAAACTAAGATAGACTCAAACTGATTAAATACAAGTGGTTATAGGCATAACCTTACATTTATACAGTATGTCCTTAACAAGAGACAGTTTTAATGCCATGGTAGCGCAGCAATATTATTGTGTTTACTCTGATCCTGTTTTGTTGCAGACCACCCCGGCTCAGCGCGGTTTACGGTGGGCCAGTCGCAGTACCTGGTGGTCTCTGACCTGAGTGACACCCACAGTCAGGCCAGACTCACCTGTGGCCGCCTCCTGGGGCCTGGGGCCGGCCTCGTCAACATCACCAGGTAGGCAGAGAATGGTTAACCCTTTAAGGATGCACTCAAAAAGTAAACTTGTCTCCAGACTCTTCCAAGTGACGGTCATAAAATAAACAAGTCAAAACCTCATCTAAGTGACTAGGAAGTGGGTCTTCTAGATGGAGATAGAGGACCCACTTGGCATGTGCCAGCCCAAAACCGGACATTTGCCAGCTCCAGATTCTATTTGTGGGATGGTAACCTGATTAGACAACTTTTGACTCGTTTATGTTATGATAGTCACTTCGACGAGTCTGGAGACAAGTTTACTTTTTCAGTGTGGCCTGTTGCTAAAAGATGACATCTGTTAGATGCACCAAAACAGCCCCAGTGAGTAGCTTGCCGGTGCTGATTAAATGCAGCACTGGGGAGTTACTTGCCGGGGTTCATGTATCATGACGACAAAGGGCATGATGCATTAATGCATTTTGCCGTCCTCATAGGGTTATACTAGATTCAAAAACATTTTGCTTCAAGCTATTAAAGAATGCCATCAATCAGCTCGGTGTAAACAAATCTACTTTGAGCTGAAAATCTCTAAAATACAAATTTTCATGCAGTGCAATTTCCAGGGCAATTGGGGCCAACTCAACTCAACTCAACTCAATCCAGTGCCAAAGTTTTGACCGATGTATTTGTTTTCCCTACACCTTAATTGCAAGGAGTATATTACCTTTAGATTATTTAGGTATTTCTGATGTTTGACATGGTTTTAGGGGCTTCCCCAGCCCATCTTTAAAGGGGTCGTTATTTGCTTTACTGTCCTCTCTTTAGTCTGCTCTGTTGTCTTTACTGGGCTTCCTTAACCCATCTGAAAACTACCAAGAATTGAATTTTTCATTGAACTAGTTTGTTCTCTAATCTAAGTTTCTCGCCATGAATATGACATTAATTTTTGAAATGGTGTTGAACATCCATTACTCACACATTGACTCGTGGTTTCAGTGACCGGGAGTACTCGGCCGTGACGGCAGCCATCATGGACATGGACCTGTCCGGTGCTGCCACCTTCTGGGTGGGCGGCTACGTCAACGACGCCTGGTGGACCTTCAGACGGTGGGGCCACTGCCAACCAGGTAGGTCCTTACACCCAATTACACACGTCCGTGATAGCTCTCCTAGGGCGCGGACAAACGTTCTGAGCGCAATCTTAATCCTGAGTGAATAATCTTAGACTTAGATCTTAAAAGTCTTAATCACCAAGTGAAGATGACGCCACTAGTAGTGGTAAGCCTATACAGTCCATCGTAGGACAGGCTTGTTAACTAGTATGTAATCGGGGGGCTCTGCCCCCCAACCCCATCTTTTCCTTCTTTTTCTTTTCTTTATTTTAGGTGTTTATGTTGTCTCATCAGAGCGTAGGGCATAAACTATAAAGGGCAAACCTCAGCTAGCATAGTTTGGGTGTGTGACACTATATGGCAGATACAAGGGGAGCTATCAGATCATACGTTAAGATTTAATATTTGAGATTAAGATTGAGCTCTGAACGTTTGTCCACGCACCTAGGAGAGCTATCACGTATTTGCCCCAATCACAGGCTCAACCTAACAGCTTGTCCCAGAACTATTCACTAGCTACAAGGAATAAGGTACTGACAGTCCGTGGTACCCCCTAATCTCTGCATCTTTCAGATGACTGTATGAAGAGATAGTTCCTTCTTTAGGTACTAAAGGGTTCTAGTATCAGTAGTATAGCCCTCTAGTGCCAGAAGAAGGAACTCTCACTTTGTACAGTCATCTGAGAGATGAAGAAATGAGATGAGTACTGCGGATTTTCAGACCTTTACCTTATTCCTTGTAGCTAATAAATAGTTCTGGGAGAAGCCACTAGTTGGAGCCTGTTAGAATAATGTGAATTAATCCTTTAAGCCCTGCATAGGTCTTTGTGCTAAGTCCTTTGTAAACAAGATAAATGAATGCAGCCGTGCCGAGTAATTTGCCAGGGATACATCCATGCATCTTATCGTGCCTTCGGGAATGCATCAACTCCTGTAGTGTTGACATGATGCATGAATGTAGCCCTGGCAGGTCACTCTCCAGGGCTGCATTAATGGATCATGGTGATAGCTGAAATAATGCATTAAAGTCCCGTGTGGCCCTTGAAGGTCAATTAATGGCATGATTAAATTGATGATTACATTGATTAGGTTAATAATTAGATAATCTGATCTGAGAAATTGCTTCAATTAGAACTTAACGAAATTGATTTGACAAAATTGATTTTGCTTACGCTACAGGTTGCCCTCCAACGATGTACAGTATGGACACTTTGAGCTAGAGTTTGATTTTTGTGGGTTTTGTCCAATATCTCAATAGTGAAGAGATACACATGTTCAAAAGATTTTTTTCAAAGTGTGTTCAAGTAATAAACTATTCCTTGTGAGGTTGGGTGACAGTGTATTTGAGACTATGATTGCTTGTATTCATATTGGATTTTCATTTCATTAGCCACTGTCTACTAAAAACAGATACTTTCATCTAATGATGGTGTGATAGACACTGTACACCTTGATATGGTTTAACACCTAATATCTGATAGCAAGCTCTCTGTCTTGCACAGTGATTTGAAAGCAATCGCATTAGATAACCTGTGAGGTTTAATTCTATTACTTAGCACCAATCACACAACGTACGTCATTACACCCCACATTCACTGTGAGGAAGGGGACTATGGTAGATGCAGTTACCAGATCACCCTTGAGGGATCCCTACTCTAGCATAGAGAATCAAAAGTGATGATTATACTGTGTTTTTAGCAGCTTGAGTATTGCATAGTTGTATAGTTAGAGCTGGTACCATACTTTATCATTTAGGCCACTAAGTATATTATGGAATCATGTAGAACAGCAGTATAAAGGGGTTATAGAATCAGGTGGACTATGGTAACTGTTTTGGTCCTGATACAGCTACCATAGTACTTGCTATAAACACAATATAATCACAACATTTGATTCTCTATGCTACAGTGGGGATCCCTCAAGGGTGATCTGGTAACTGCAGTTACCATAGTTCCCTTCCTCACAGTGACATTGTTATAGACGGCAATGAGTATGTAGGATTGCAGCAACTTGTGTTCATGAATAATTGTGTCCATACTTTATGTGGGATTGCAGCAACCATGATATTCATAGTTTTGACACTAGATGTGCACATAATTATCATCCCAATTTAACTCCTAATTAAAGTATCAGATTATATCTATTTTATTGATTTACTGCATACTTAGCCTTGCTTCAAGTCAAGTCACTAGACGCCACCCATTTTCCCTGTTATCTTAAAAATCCATTTCCCCTGTAATCTTAATGATTCCCCGCTCTTTTCTAGATGGTGCCACTGTAAGGCCCCAAGTCTGAATTTCCTTTCCTTTAGTTCTAACCATCTCATCCTTTAGTGGTAAATAGATTCGGTTAGGGAGCGTTCATTATTTATGCCAGGGGGGGGGGTGTGCAAATCAGGGGGGGGGGTCATTTTTTTTAGGGGTATTCGGAGGGGGGGGGTCTTTTTTTTTCAACCTATTCTTAGGGGGGGGATCTTTTTTTTCAACCTATTCTGAGGGGGGGGGTCATTTTTTTTAGGGGTATTTATTTGGGAGGGGGTATTTTTTGACACAACGTGACGCGAATTTCACGACACATGTCGCGAATTGGGGTCATAAAGACGGTAGAACTTTGCTAAATTTCTTGCCTACCAATCGACACATGAATGATTCACTACTTTTCTTTTCCTAAAGCAACAATAATTAACTGGAGAAAGAGCATTAATTCAACACGAGAAGAGTACAGAATGTAGGGGGTCTAAACAGAAAAGCTATCAGTGTGCAGTTAGATGAATGCTATTGTGGCACCGAAATATGACAGTACTGTATCCGAAATAGTTTGGGTTAATTGGACTTTAGCTTTGCCCATCACGTTTTGGCATCCATATGCAAGGGTGAACTTGCCTACATTTTTAGACCCTGCCTTTCTTCCCAATAGAGGAGCAGATGCATAGTATGCAAGATGCAGATCTACCTCATATAATGTTGATACATTGTAGCTTAGGTCCACTCCACCAGTCAAAGGCGTGATTACACTAGTCATGATACACACTTTTCCTTGGTATCTTGTACCAGACCCTGCTAAATGAGCCACAGCGTTCTGATTGCAGAGCTCTCAATATTTTTAGAATACCTTCACCATCTCCTTGATAGCTGCCTGCTTCTCACAGATTCTAGGACTTATAAAATCAGCAGACTCATAGAGAAGACATGATCATCCCACTATAAATCGGTGTACCGAATGCCTTGAAATGTAGCAAATAGCCACCAGATCCACAGAGTTTTCTGCTGTGGATGCCACTCCTTCTGTCGCCAATTTCTAAATCTCCCTCTAAGTTCATCTTTGGCTTCAAAAGAAATCAGGCACTGAATAATCATTGCTACTCATCGCTACTTGGCCTCATCAGAATTTTTACAGCTCTATATTTGGTTCTGGTCAAGTTGCTTCCGATGCTCTGCAGGGTTATCAGTGAGTTATTCATCACTATTTTAAAGCTTTTATTTTTTTTGGAGTCAATGCATTCCCATGGCTTGGTTATACTGACCACACACTAGAATATTGAAGGCAGGTACCTTATGGCATTTCCTCAAATAAAGGTTATCAACTATGGTGCACGTAACATCCATGCATACCATTGATGGCTTAAGCGATTGTAATTGATCCGTGCCATTATATAACAAAGACACATTCCCCTGTGACTCTTTGTTCAACTTCAAATTCTCACCCTCAGCTCCCTTTTTCTTACTGATCCTAGCCTTTGGAAAACCAAACTAGGTTTAAATAGTGATCTTGTACCTTTAACTGCAAGTTATGATACCAGGATACATTAAAATGGGCCGATTGACCTCTAGATTTTCAAAATTTTCTTCAGGTTTGCCACTATTATAATGTCCAGAGCATCCCTTCATCAAACATCTTTGTTTTAAGCTGCAGTAGCGCGGAACGGGGGGGGGGGGCTGGGGGCCTAGTAAAGTGGGGGAGCCAATCTTTTTGGGAAACATGAACATTCTAGACTCAGAGTACCCAAGAATACACCAATCTCGAGGTAAAATTCCTAAAACTTTCTTGAAAGACAAGCTCAAAGTCCCTCAGAACACATCAATTTCAATGTAAAATTACAAAATTTCCCAGGATCATATGGTAGACTTCAGACCACTCTGAATACACTAATATAAAGGTCAAATTCCCAAATTTTCCTGGGGCTTGTGGCCCCAAAACAACCATTTGTTTCTCCCTCTAACCAACCCTCATCAGCTGGCTTTGGGAGCTGGGCCCCCCAACTTTATCCACCTTCCGCGGCCCCTGAGCTGGGCCATTTCATGGTACTTCTACCAAACAGTATTAGCAGGACTTGTAGGTGGGGACCAAAATAATCACACCAATTTTTAGCAAAAATATCAAACGTGCCACGGAAACAGAAAAATGCGCGCTCTCCACATAAATATATTCACCATATTGTTATGGCCTATAACCACTCCCTCAAATAATGGTTAAGCACATGCTATAATAGGTTATAGTATAGGACTATGTGGACTTTGTATGTCGTTGATGCCATTATTAAGTATTTATAAACGTCTATGGTGAGGGGGGGGGGTCAATTTTTTTCAACCTATTCGGAGGGGGGGGTCTTTTTTTTTTGACCCATTCGGAGGGGGGGGGTCTTTTTTTTTTTACCCATTCAGAGGGGGGGGTCTTTTTTTTTTGACGTATTCGTTTTGCCAAACGCCCGCCCCCCCCCCCTGCCATAAATAATGAACGCTCCCTTATAGTTCTGTTACAGTTTCAAAAAAGAAAAAGAGAGGAAGAAAAAAGGGGTGCGGGGGCAGAGCCCCCTATATATACAGGAATCTAGAGGATAGGCCTGGAAACTGATAAAGATTACTGGAAAAGTGGGCCTTGAAAGATTACCATATTCGACCTAATAAGCGCATACCCCCTAATAAGCGCACCCCCCCCCGTTTTTGGCCTATTTTTATACTACAATTAACCAAAAATATCTAAATTTTTTACCCCAATTAAACTCGTAACTACTATAGGGTGTCCATAATTATTTTTTAAGCGCACTGTGCGCTTATTATGTTGAATACAGTACAGGTAAAATGAGTAGCGTCTAGTAACTCGGCAGGTTCGTCCTTCCCTGCATCTAAGAGGTGGTATTTCCTCGAACTAAATATGCTTCAAAGTGTTCCTGTAAAAATATTTAATATACTTAAATACAAAGCTTGATGCAGTGTATTGGCCTTGTCGTCTTGCAGCCCAGGGCAGGGAGTGTGTGGTGTTGGGGCAGTTGGAGGATGACTTCCACACGGCCGGAGAACAGACTCTCAAAATGGCGTCCAAGAAGTGCTACGAGACGCACAACTTTATCTGTGAATTCTCACGAGAGGAGAGCCAAGGTGAGGACTGCAGTGGAGCATGTTATTTATTGAAAATGAATCTGAATACCCTAAAACCTTGCGTATAGGCC
Organism: Harmothoe impar; assembly: GCA_947462335.1. Lineage (NCBI taxonomy): Eukaryota > Metazoa > Annelida > Polychaeta > Phyllodocida > Polynoidae > Harmothoe > Harmothoe impar. The sequence goes on from OX381716.1 coordinate 55,577,557, forward strand.
ACGCCTAGTACCTGTGTCAGAATACCAGTGCGGCTTAAATGTTAGCACAAAATCCTGGTGCGGCTTATACGCGAGTTTTTGCTATTATAATACAGTATAAAAGTCACCCTAATCACGCTTTGGACAATTACCCTGTCCTTGGCTTATATCACTCATACAGCATGTCACTTGTATCATATCTACCACTTACCATATTGTATGTTGCAGGACCAGAATTAATGACTTATTTTTGGGGCACAACGACCACAGCGCCCCCTCCTGTGGATCGTCCAAACCTGCTCAATGTCAACACAACCTTGTCTGACGTCATCAAACGTCGAACTATCCCTCCGGGTATGGTGGAATACTCAGGTTAACCTTGTTTTATTATTATTTTACACATTTTACCTCTGTTCCTAATTATAAAACATGCATTTATACTCAGTTTATGAAAAACATAGATGTTGGCTGGATGCTGCTGAAAAGGCCACTTTAGAAATAAAATTACTTTTTAAATGTCTACCACTAGTTTTTCGAAATGCAAAATAGCCTGTTGACCATTTCGACCCTTATGTCCTTAATTCCTTACGACAGGCTTTAGATGACAAGTTGAACATCCCTTTGTGTTCTTATTTTTTGTATATCTTTAACAATCATGTAATTCATTTTTCATAGATGAAGCACATTAGCATCCCTCCCTACTGTCTCTTCCCACCATCCAAAATCGTAGACTTTTAAAGCTAAATGACTAGAACGTATTCTCTATCCCTATATTTACCATTTGAGCCACAGAGGCTTCCCAGCATTAAAATGCTCGGTGGCACCATCTGTTGTGGAAAGGCTAAACTAGTAAAAACATACTTTCTCATTGATTACAACGAAACTACATCCAAACCATATCACATTTGAAAAACACTGTAACAGACCAATTGCAGTTTTATATACAATTATTTTCAACATTGGTAAGGGACCTTAGGTTAAAAAAATTAAAGGCGTGTTTGAGATTACATAGTCTAAAAATCTAGGTAGGGCAGGTCGGAATTGTTGCCTGAAAAAGCACCCAAAAAAATCACAAACGCTGACAATGGTGTTGACTCATGGACTATCAAATTGACTCTGAAATAGCCCCAAAAGTGTCAAAATTGGATGAATAATTTTTAGGGTCGGCCCTGAAACCTATCTTTTTATTTCTTATTTGGCCTTATGTTTATAAAAGCCTTGTTGTTCCTTGATACAGGTACCAGTGCAGGTATTATAGCGGGCGCCGTGCTGTCGGTTGTCTTCACCGTCCTACTGCTGGCACTGCTCGCAGTATTTATATACAGGTAAGTCTCGATACAAGCCCTTAAATTTTGGAGACGCCTCGTTTTGTCAGAAAGGCGGGGGGGGGGGGGGGGATTTAAAAATGTGGCCATGGGTCACTGGGACCTTTTTGATATAACGTGTCTAACCAAAAGAGAAAAAAAGTGTTGTTCATTTCATTTTTGGTTTTCAAAATGCTAGACAAAAGAAAATCTTGAGTGATGACAAAACTTAATTTCGCTGGCTCACGTGCATTTATTTTTTTAATGACTTTTTCATTTGACATTCCCTAAGCATGCAGAAAGACGATGTGATGAAATATTATATTTTCTATTCCTCAGGAAATGTCAGCGTAGGTTGGGGCCTAACGATATCTCCGAGTCCACAGTACGGTTTGTATCCTTGTACGACAAGGCGCCCATCTAATCCGCCCACGCGTCTTGCTCTACATATTGTTGAAGGCCGCCAGTCAAACAGCGTCCACCAATTTAGATAACACCAACTCCTAGGACTTCATATTGTGTGTGTTGGAGTGCAATTTGGGAGTCATCACCAAAATAGGTTGATATTGATAGTGTATTATCTATAGACCAGTCACTGATTGCCAGTGGTTCCAATCAATATACATGGGGGTTATGGGAACAGGTACTCGTGCGAGCAATTTAAGCTCCATCTCCATTGGCCGCTGGTACTGATATCTGGGGAAGTATGCGGGGACTGTGGTACCAGCCGAGCCCATGCAGGATTGAATCTAATATGGCCATTTGGAGAGATCCACCTATAATCTTTATACTGCCATCGGGTGAATTCGGTAGACCAGTCCTTCAGTGAATGTAGCCGACGGACTTTAAATGTGACAAGACTATGTGGATGCTGGTCCAGGACCAATTTGGCTGATTAAACTTAAAGTGACATGGTCTGATTTTTTCCATATTTTAAATCCCACTTCCAAATGCTAGTACAATATCATAATTTGAAGAATGAGGCACACTAAAATGTTTATGGGCAATTATACTTCTTATGGAGGGTCCCATATGTCACAGGTCTAATTTATACAGTGCATTCTCAATTGGTGAAATTATAGCGTGCACCCCCAAAAGTAGTAAATTGAGCCTTAATTTTTTAATTAGTTGAATTCTTAGCTCAATTCTATGGAATGAGAGTAAATAAAGAAGATAGAACATAAAGTATGGTCATAGGGAATCATTTTGGCTTATTTTAAAGGAGATAGCCCTAATCATCGGACCATTTCACTTTAAAGTATACAACAATGTCTTCACATAGTACCATGCAGTGAATATGATGAGTATTATTTGTTGCAGTGAGAATATTTAGGTCAATCACAATGTGGGCATTGCAGTGTAATATGATCCATCACCCTGGAATAGTTTTGTGTTTGATAAATGTTTGACTTGAGCTCTCTCATGCCATGTTAAATCCCTATTGGAGCAGTGCAGCTCTCCTAAAGAATTCATGTTCAAGGCCAAAGCTGAGCAAGATATGATATTATGCTAAATACATTGTTGACTTCAACACTGTTATTACAGGGCAGAATGGTTAATATACGTGTACCACTTGTACTTGGGGTAAAATTTGCTCCCCAGAATTATTGCCATATTATGAGAGATACTGTTATTATCATGTGCTGTATGGTGAAGTATTTAATGTACAGGATTCGGTATAACTACATATAATCATGTACAGGCTATTGTATTTCTGTGTGGACATGGGCATGGTTGCCATATTTCATTATTGTGAATTTTATTTTTGTGCTGGAAACAAAAATGATTACATGTAAGCATGCAGCCCTCCAAAGAATGCTATTGTACATAAGGTATAAAGTATCTGCTCAAGGAAACTGACTACTCCATATATTGTATGTTGTGTTTTATTGGTGATGAAATAGATGTGGAAAGATGATATTTCATTGAAGAGAGAAAATGTCCAATTCCATTAATTTGGGAATATTTTATCGTAATATGGTTTTTGCAGTATTAAAAGTCAAAAATGTGAATAGACTATTTGTGTGAATGTATTAATTACGAGGTGGGTGTTTAGGAATAGGTGAATTGAAGCACAGCTAAAAATATCACAGTTTTATCACATGGCCTAGAATAGCAACCCCTACGGTTGGAAGACCATGACTTGTAAATAACGAGTATGTGCCGTATATATAATCTTTCTCAATAGAATTGCTTAATTATTGTTAAATATTTATGTATATCTTAGTAAAACATAAGGCGGTATGTGTATTGTGCTTTGAGAAGCTTGTCTGTATATTGATCTTCATAATGACATAATAAAGATAATTTATCGAAATAAATAATTACAGGCAAATATTCTAGAAACAGTGTTCATTTCCTCTTTAGACAAGGAAAAAAATGGCCTCCACGAGGAATATGCTTGGAGAGTTAGGGATTTTTGAAATGTGTACAAGCACCTTCCCAGGGATAGAAAAAAAGTTTCCCAAACGTTTGCAGTTTGGGGTTTGACCGCTTTGGTACACGATGTGATGGTTGTGACATATGCTGTATTGGGGCATCTTTGCTCCACCCCTAGAAGTAGCTACAGCGGGGAGATAACGGTATACGACGAGACGAGACGAGCGGAGACGTCAGGGGTGAGGGATGTGGGGAAATGGGGGCGCAGGCGGAACGAGTCGGCGGAACAGAGGGAACCACAGTCAGTGTGACCACGAGTGCAATGGTGGCCTACTGTGGCAGCCAACCTACAGTGCAGAGCCCTGAAAGGTGTAGCCTCAGTTTGGTGTCCAGCTCTCCTAGCCTTATACATATGTACCAGAAACACAGGAAAGGTGTCTGAGTCTTTACACCTAACAAGAACAACCTATTCAGTCCTAAAAATCCTTCTAATTGATCAGATTCATAAATTCATTAAAGTAACACCTAATATTACATCTAAAAATTTAAGATGTTATCTTTAAACTTGACTAAAAGGGAGTTGTTGGGTGTTGGTGTGGCTACATGTGTCAGACACTGCTTGTGGAGACACCTGGTGTCTCAGACATTAGACATGGCGCCACTTACCAAGGTGAATTTACTCTCGGTACAAAGACGGCCATTTTGATCCACCTATAATGTATCTAGACTAGGACTGTGCTTGGAGAGTGAGGGAGATATGAAATGCACAGAGAGGCCTTCTGACGACGCCCTTTGATCCAGAATGCATCACATGGCGCCACTTTAGGTAAATTTACTCTCAGTACAGAGACGGCCATTTTGATCCCCCATTAAATAATGCGTCTAGACTAGGAATGTGCTTGGAGAGTGAGGGATATTTGAAATGCACAGAGAGGCCTCCTGACGACGCCCCCTGATCCAGAATGCATCCCATGGCGCCACTCGGTAAATTTACTCTCGGTACAGAGACGGCCATTTTGATCCCCCATTAGGTAATGCGTCTGGACTGAGACTGTGCTGGGAGAGTGAGGGATATTTGAAATGCACAGAGAGGCCTTCTGACGCCGCTCTCTGATCCAGAATGCAAAATCCAGAAGTCCCCTGGATTGCTTTTGAAAAGTTCTGCAGGTAGCTTTGATTGATCCCTATGGAGAGCTTTTGGGGGAGGGGGGGGGGGGGGTGCGGACATCACACAGCAGAGCATGCCATCAGCGGCTGCTGCTGCGGCGGCTACCCGTATGGGCTACCCGAGGACAGCGATGGCACCGTCGGATAGCCGCTGGGTGGAAGCAGTGCTTGGTCCCACCAGGGCACATGCACTCCCACCCACGGGCAGACCACCAAGTCCCACAGTAGATGTGGCCACCTGTGCAATGGTGACCACCTGTGGCAGCCAACCTACAGAGCATAGCCCTGAAAGGTGTAGCCTCAGTTTGGTCTCAGTCTCACCTAGCCTTATACATGTACCAGAAACACAGGAAAGGTGTCTGAGTTTTTACGCCTGACAAATACAACTTATTCAGTCTTCTTAACACTTCTAACTTATTAGAACCATGAGTTTATTGCAATAACACCTCATATTACATCTAAAGGTTCAATAGATTATCTTTAAACTTGATCCAAAGGGGAACTACCGGGTGTTCATGTGGTTACATGTGTCAAACACTGCTTGTGGAGACACCTGGTGTCGAGGGTTAAAATCCAACCATGCTTGATATGAAATCTACAATCTATTGTGAGACATGGCGCCACATATAAAGATATTTTACTCTCGGTACGGAGACGGTCATGTTTGTACACCATCAAATAATGTGTCTGGGCTATTTGAAATGAACAGAGAGGCCTTCTGATCACGCTCTCTGATCCAGAATGCAAAGTTCATAGAAACCAGGTGCTGCCCTCTGGTACAGGCTAAACCTGGACTGTCCTGCTCAATGCAGATTTTGCTATATTCGTAATGAGGGGGGGGGGGGGGGGGATCTGTCAGGACGTGCAAATGACAAAGCAGCTGAACATCCTGACAGCAGCGGCAGACGCCCAACCACGGCTACGGAACCGTAGGGGCTGCCGACTGGTGGAAGCAATACCTGGTCCACAAAGGGCCCAGGCAGTGTGCCACCCGCTAGCAGGACGTAAAGTACCACGTCAGGTGTGGCCACCAGTGTATGGTGTCCACCCGTGGTAGCTGACCTACAGTGCAATGCCCTGAAAGGTACAGCCTCAGTTCCACTTCACCCACTCATGGACTTTATTCTATCACTGAAAACACAGGAAAGGTGTCCCATTCTTAAGATCTAACCAGAACACGTTATATAGTCGTCAAACACTCCTAACTTATCAGGTTCATATATTTATTGAAGTAATACCTCATATTGCACTTAAAATTTAAAAGAATATCTTTAATTTTGCTATAAAAGTGAATCTAGACGGTGGTAATGTAACAAAATGTCTGAGATACTGCTTGTGGAGACATCTGGTGTCCGATTTTCATATCCATTAATGCGTTTTTATATCCAGGTACAGGGCACATGGAGACATCTGGTGTTCAGTCTAGAAATGGTGGCGTGGATAGGGGCGTGGTTGTATGCCAGCGGCGGAACTTACAGTGGAGGGCTACCCCAGAGCGGCCACGGCAACGTGGGGTAGCCAACAGTCCAAGCACTGCATGGTCTCCCCGAGGGCATGTGCACTGCTACCCGATGGCAGAATTTATTGAACCACAGCATGTTTGGCCACCAGTGCAATGGTGACCGACTGTGACAGCCAACCCAAGGAGCAAGGCTACCAAGGTCCCGCCTCGGAATGGTTCTACCTTCTCATGGAGTTTATACTATCACAGAAAACACAGGAAAGGTGTCCCATTCTTTAGATCTAACCAGAACACGTTATATAGTCTTCTAAACACGTCTGATCCAACAAATCCATATATCAGTTGAGGTGCGCCTCATACTACACCAAAAATTAAGAGGCTTATCTTTAGAATTAATGCAAAAGTAGATCTGTAAGGTGGCAATATAGTAAAATGTCTGAGATACCGCTTGTGGAGACATCTGGTGTCAAACTTTCATATCCAGTACTTTCAAGTTGGTGGGTCGGTCACGCCTCCTGCTTTCAGTGCTATTTATATTTCTTCTTAGGGGTTGGCGGCATGGCAGTGACCCCAACATTGTGACAGGGATGCTGGGCTGTGGGATAGCCAAACCGAGGAGGCAGGACATGGGTCCCCGAGGGAACAGGCACTCTCACCTGGTGGCAGAACGTACAGGTCCACAGCATGTATTGTGGCAGCTAACCAACTTTTTTTTATTTATTTTTTTTTGGGGGGGGGGGGGGGGGCTTAGTCCCTCTTTTCCCCGCCTTTCCCATTTCCCAAACATATTTATATTATTATTTACAATCATTCATCATTTTCGGGTTCAGGCCCTCGCAATGAGGAGCTCTGCCACTCTACTGCCCTTCCCCATGGCGTAAGAGGGCGCTGCCATTCAAAGGAAAGCCTTTACCAAAGTACGATCACCCCTAGTGTTATACATATTACCAGAAAACACAGCAAAGGTGTCTTACTCTTTACACTGAACAAGAACACATTATTTAGTCTTCAAAACACCTTTAATTTATCAGAACCATGATATCCATTGAAGTAGTACCTCATATTTTATCGAAAACTGTAAAATATTATGTTCAGGCTTGTGCTGGCATCTGGTGTCAGCTCTTTGTACTCTAGGATCATTTTGAGACGAAGCTCAACTGAGGAATTCCTCTGTGCATTAGGGGTGGCCCCAGATGGGTCAAAAGCGACTTGGCGACCTGGGGTTTTTTGGAGGCAACTTTCGATCTAAGGGAATAATATAAGCGACCTGGGGACTTTACTACAAAATTGAGAATAGGTTAAAGGGTCCAAAATATGGACTTTTCGAGTTCCGTCCTCAGAGGGGACCCTTCTGCATCCCCCTTAAGGGCAGAAAGAGTTTGATTTTGTGATTTTGTAAAAGCGGTCTGTCACGCCCGCTGCTTTTATTGCAGTTATTCATTTATTGTCAGGGGTTGGCGAAATCATTTGTGTAGGGGCGAGATCAGGGCAACAGCAGTACGCTTGAACAGCGGCAGCCCGATGTTATAGGCACTACCAACATGTGCCAGAACAGCTTGGATGGCCACTAATGCAATGGTGACCCTCTGTGGCAGCCAATCTTCAGGGGTATCCCTGAATGGTAAGACCTCAGACGCTTTGCAGTTTCACCTAGGTTTATACTAATTTACCAGAAACACAGGAAAGGTGTCTTAGTATTTGCACTTAGCAAGAACAAACTATTCAGTCTTCAAAACATATTTAATCTACCAGAATCATATATCCATTGAAGTAACACCTCATATTTCATCTAAAACTGGTCAATATAATGTTCAAACTTGACAGAAAAGTGCAACTGTATGGCGGTAATGTGGCTACATGTCCCAGAAACTGATAGTGGTGGCACCTGGTGTCAACTCCTTGTAGTATAGGATCATTAAAATACAGAGGTCAATCGAGGAATTTGGTGTCGGGGGATGGAGCACAACAACAGCAGGGGTCTGGAGATTTGGAGGGAATCTCGGTACGGCAGCAGAGACGCTGCAGCAGCGGCTGCTCGTGAGAATAGCACGCGGCCCACTGTGCTCGGGCACTGCCACCTGGAGGCAGTTTTACAACCGTGTGCACGGTGGCAGCCAGAGTGCAGAGCAGAGACCAGGACAGTATGGCCCTTCGGAGCTCTCTGGTTCTCATAGCCTTATCTGGAAACTGAAACACTACAGGAAAGGTGTGCCATGCTTTAGGCCCATCAGCAACTCTTTTTTCATTTTCCAAAACACTGCTAGATCATCAGAGCCCGTCTATGCATTGAAGAAACACCCCATGCTAGAATCTAGGTTTGAGAAGACAAATTTTAAACATGATAAAAGGTGCAACTGGAGTGCCGGAATGTGGCTACATGTCTCAGAAACTGGTAGTGGTGGCACCTGGTGTCAACTCCTTGTACTGGAAGATCAGACAGCAGCAGAATAAGCAGTGGCAGTAGGACTGCAGACTGTGGAGCAGAGCCCTGGAAGGCATGGCCATCAAGAGCTCTCTGGTTCTCACCGCCTTATCTGGGAACTGAAACACCACAGGAAAGGTGTCCCATGCTTTGGGCTTAACGGGAACTCTTTATTCAGTCTTCAAAACATTTCTAAATCAACAGAACCCATCCATGCATTGAGGAAACACCTCATGTTATAATGTAGGTTCGAGAAGATAATCTTCAAACATGATAAAAGGTGCAGCTGGAGTGCTGTAATGGGGCTACATGTCTCAGAAACTGGTAGTGGTGGCATCTGGTGTCAACTCCTTGTAGTATAGGATCATTAAGATACAGAGGTCGATCGAGGAATTTGGTCTCGGGGGATGGAGCACAACAACAGCAGGGGTCTGGAGATAGGGGGATTTGTAGGGAATCTCGGTACGGCAGCGGAAACGCTGCAGCAGCGCCTGTTTGTGAGAATAGCACATGGCCCCACTGTGCTCGGGCACTGCCACCTGGAGGCAGAATTACAACCTTGTGCACGCTGGCAGCCAGAGTGCAGAGCAGAGCCAAGGACAGTATGGCCCTTCGGAGCTCTCTGGTTCTCACAGCCTTATCTGGAAACTGAAACACCACAGGAAAGGTGTGCCATGCTTTAGGCCCATCAGCAACTCTTTTTTCAGTTTCCAAAACACTTCTAGATTATCAGAGCCCGTCTATGCATTGAAGAAACACCCCATGCTATAATCTAGGTTTGAGAAGACACATTTTAAACATGATAAAAGGTGCAACTGGAGTGCCGTAATGTGGCTACATGTCTCAGAAACTGGTAGTGGTGGCACCTGGTGTCAACTCCTTGTACTGGAGGATCAGACAGCAGCAGAATAAGCAGTGGCAGTAGGACTGCAGACTGTGGAGCAGAGCCCTGGAAGGCATGGCCATCAAGAGCTCTCTGGTTCTCACCGCCTTATCTGGGAACTGAAACACCACAGGAAAGGTGTCCCATGCTTTGGGCTTAACGGGAACTCTTTATTCAGTCTTCAAAACATTTCTAAATCAACAGAACCCATCCATGCATTGAGGAAACACCTCATATTATAATCTAGGTTCGAGGAGATAATCTTCAAACATGATAAAAGGTGCAACTGGAGTGCTGTAATGTGGCTACATGTCTCAGAAACTGGCAGTGGTGGCATCTGGTGTCAAGTCCTTGTAGTATAGGATCATTAAGATCCAGAGGTCAATCGAGGAATTTGGTGTCGAGGGATGAAGCACAACAAGAGCAGGGGTCTGGGGATAGGGGGATTTGGAGGGAATCTCGGTACGGCAGCGGAAACGCGGCAGCAGCGCCTGCTCGTGAGAATAGCACATGGCCCCACTGTGCTCGGGCACTGCCACCTGGAGGCAGTTTTACAACCGTGTGCACGGTGGCAGCCAGGGTGCAGAGCAGAGCGAAGGACAGTATGGCCTTTCGGAGCCCTCTGGTTCTCACAGCCTTATCTGGAAACTGAAACACCACAGGAAAGGTGTGCCATGCTTTAGGCCCATCAGCAACTCTTTTTTCAGTTTCCAAAACACTTCTAGATTATCAGAGCCCGTCTATGCATTGAAGAAACACCCCATGCTATAACCTAGGTTTGAGAAGACAAATTTTAAAAATGATAAAAGGTGCAACTGGAGTGCCGTAATGTGGCTACATGTCTCAGAAACTGGTAGTAGTGGCACCTGGTGTCAACTCCTTGTACTGTAGGATCAGACAGCAGCAGAATAAGCAGTGGCAGTAGGACTGCAGACTGCGGAGCAGAGCCCTGGAAGGCATGGCCATCAAGAGCTCTCTGGTTCTCACCGCCTTATCTGGGAACTGAAACACCACAGGAAAGGTGTCCCATGCTTTGGGCTTAACAGGAACTCTTTATTCAGTCTTCAAAACATTTCTAAATCAACAGAACCCATCCATGCATTGAGGAAACACCTCATGTTTTGATCTAGGTTCGAGGAGATAATCTTCAAACATAATAAAAGGTGCAGCTGGAGTGCTGTAATGTGGCTACATGTCTCAGAAACTGGTAGTGGTGGCATCTGGTGTCAACTCCTTGTAGTATAGGATCATTAAGATACAGAGGTCGATCGAGGAATTTGGTCTCAGGGGATGGAGCAAAACAACAGCAGGGGTCTGGAGATAGTGGGATTTGGAGGGAATCTCGGTACGGCAGCCGAAATGCTGCAGCAGCGCCTGTTTGTGAGAATAGCACATGGCCCCACTGTGCTCGGGCACTGCCACCTGGAGGCAGAATTACAACCGTGTGCACGGTGGCAGCCAGAATGCAGAGCAGAGCCCAGGACGGTATGGCCCTTCGGAGCTCTCTGGTTCTCACAGCCTTATCTGGAAACTGAAACACCACAGGAAAGGTGTGCCATGCTTTAGGCCCATCAGCAACTCTCTTTTCAGTTTCCAAAACACTTCTAGATTATCAGAGCCCGTCTATGCATTGAGGAAACACCCCATGCTAGAAAATTTTAAACATGATAAAAGGTGCAACTGGAGTGCAGGAATGTGGCTACATGTCTCAGAAACTGGTAGTGGTGGCACCTGGTGTCAACTCCTTGTACTGGAGGATCAGACAGCAGCAGAATAAGCAGTGGCAGTAGGACTGCAGACTGTGGAGCAGAGCCCTGGAAGGCATGGCCATCAAGAGCTCTCTGGTTCTCACCGCCTTATCTGGGAACTGAAACACCACAGGAAAGGTGTCCCATGCTTTGGGCTTAACAGGAACTCTTTATTCAGTCTTCAAAACATTTCTAAATCAACAGAACCCATCCATGCATTGAGGAAACACCTCATGTTTTGATCTAGGTTCGAGGAGATCATCTTCAAACATGATAAAAGGTGCAGCTGGTGTGCTGTAATGTGGCTACATGTCTCAGAAACTGGCATTGGTGGCATCTGGTGTCAACTCCTTGTAGTATAGGATCATTATGATACAGAGGTCAATCAAGGAATTTGGTGTCGGGGGATGGAGCACAACAACAGCAGGGGTCTGGAGATAGGGGGATTTGTAGGGAATCTCGGTACGGCAGCGGAAACGCTGCAGCAGCGCCTGCTGGTGAGAATAGCACATGGCCCCACTGTGCTCGGGCACTGCCACCTGGAGGCAGAATTACAACCGTGTGCACGCTGGCAGCCAGAGTGCAGAGCAGAGCCCAGGACAGTATGGCCCTTCGGAGCTCTCTGGTTCTCACAGCCTTATGTGGAAACTGAAACACCACAGGAAAGGTGTGCCATGCTTTAGGCCCATCAGCAACTCTTTTTTCAGTTTCCAAAACACTTCTAGATTATCAGAGCCCGTCTATGCATTGAAGAAACACCCCATGCTATAATCTAGGTTTGAGAAGACACATTTTAAACATGATAAAAGGTGCAACTGGAGTGCCGTACTGTGGCTACATGTCTCAGAAACTGGTAGTGGTGGCACCTGGTGTCAACTCCTTGTACTGGAGGATCAGACAGCAGCAGAATAAGCAGTGGCAGACGGACTGCAGACTGCGGAGCAGAGCCCTGGAAGGCATAGCCATCAAGAGCTCTCTGGTTCTCACCGCCTTATCTGAGAACTGAAACACCACAGGAAAGGTGTCCCATGCTTTGAGCTTAACAGGAACTCGTTATTTAGTCTTCAAAACATTTCTAAATCAACAGAACCCATCCATGCATTGAGGAACCACCTTATGTTCTAATCTAGGTTTGAGGAGATAATCTTCAAACATGATAAAAGGTGCAACTGGAGTGCCGTAATGTGGCTACATGTCTCAGAAACTGGTAGTGGTGGCATCTGCTGTCAACTCCTTGTAGTATAGGATCATTAAGATACAGAGGTCAATCAAGGAATTTGGTGTCGGGGGATGGAGCACAACAAACAGCAGGGGTATCGAGATAGGGGGATTTGTAGGGAATCTCGGTACGGCAGCGGAAACGCTGCAGCAGCGCCTGCTTGTGAGAATAGCACATGGCCCCACTGTGCTCGGGCACTGCCACCTGGAGGCAGAATTACAACCGTGTGCACGCTGGCAGCCAGAGTGCAGAGCAGAGCCTAGGACAGTATGGCCCTTCGGAGCTCTCTGGTTCTCACAGCCTTATGTGGAAACTGAAACACCACAGGAAAGGTGTGCCATGCTTTAGGCCCATCAGCAACTCTTTTTTCAGTTTCCAAAACACTTCTAGATTATCAGAGCCCGTCTATGCATTGAAGAAACACCCCATGCTATAATCTAGGTTTGAGAAGACACATTTTTAACATGATAAAAGGTGCAACTGGAGTGCCGTAATGTGGCTACATGTCTCAGAAACTGGTAGTGGTGGCACCTGGTGTCAACTCCTTGTACTGGAGGATCAGACAGCAGCAGAATAAGCAGTGGCAGACGGACTGCAGACTGCGGAGCAGAGCCCTGGAAGGCATGGCCATCAAGAGCTCTCTGGTTCTCACCGCCTTATCTGGGAACTGAAACACCACAGGAAAGGTGTCCCATGCTTTGGGCTTAACAGGAACTCTTTATTCAGTCTTCAAAACATTTCTAAATCAACAGAACCCATCCATGCATTGAGAAAACACCTCATGTTCTAATCTAGGTTCGAGGAGATAATCTTCAAACATGATAAAAGGTGCAACTGGAGTGCCGGAATGTGGCTACATGTCTCAGAAACTGGTAGTGGTGGCATCTGCTGTCAACTCCTTGTAGTATAGGATCATTAAGATACAGAGGTCAATCGAGGAATTTGGTGTCGGGGGATGGAGCACAACAACAGCAGGGGTCTGGAGATAGGGGGATTTGGAGGGAATCTCGGTACGGCAGCGGAAACGCTACAGCAGCGCCTGCTGGTGAGAATAGCACATGGCCCCACTGTGCTCGGGCACTGCCACCTGGAGGCAGAATTACAACCGTGTGCACGCTGGCAGCCAGAGTGCAGAGCAGAGCACAGGACAGTATGGCCCTTCGGAGCTCTCTGGTTCTCACAGCCTTATGTGGAAACTGAAACACCACAGGAAAGGTGTGCCATGCTTTAGGCCCATCAGCAACTCTTTTTTCAGTTTCCAAAACACTTCTAGATTATCAGAGCCCGTCTATGCATTGAAGAAACACCCCATGCTATAATCTAGGTTTGAGAAGACACATTTTAAACATGATAAAAGGTGCAACTGGAGTGCCGTAATGTGGCTACATGTCTCAGAAACTGGTAGTGGTGGCACCTGGTGTCAACTCCTTGTACTGGAGGATCAGACAGCAGCAGAATAAGCAGTGGCAGACGGACTGCAGACTGCGGAGCAGAGCCCTGGAAGGCATGGCCATCAAGAGCTCTCTGGTTCTCACCGCCTTATCTGGGAACTGAAACACCACAGGAAAGGTGTCCCATGCTTTGGGCTTAACAGGAACTCTTTATTCAGTCTTCAAAACATTTCTAAATCAACAGAACCCATCCATGCATTGAGGAAACACCTCATGTTCTAATCTAGGTTCGAGGAGATAATCTTCAAACATGATAAAAGGTGCAACTGGAGTGCCGTAATGTGGCTACATGTCTCAGAAACTGGTAGTGGTGGCATCTGCTGTCAACTCCTTGTAGTATAGGATCATTAAGATACAGAGGTCAATCAAGGAATTTGGTGTCGGGGGATGGAGCACAACGAACAGGAGGGGTATGGAGATAGGGGGATTTGTAGGGAATCTCGGTACGGCAGCGGAAACGCTGCAGCAGCGCCTGCTGGTGAGAATAGCACATGGCCCCACTGTGCTCGGGCACTGCCACCTGGAGGCAGAATTACAACCGTGTGCACGCTGGCAGCCAGAGTGCAGAGCAGAGCCCAGGACAGTATTGCCCTTCGGAGCTCTCTGGTTCTCTCAGCCTTATGTGGAAACTGAAACACCACAGGAAAGGTGTGCCATGCTTTAGGCCCATCAGCAACTCTTTTTTCAGTTTCCAAAACACTTCTAGATTATCAGAGCCCGTCTATGCATTGAAGAAACACCCCATGCTATAATCTAGGTTTGAGAAGACACATTTTAAACATGATAAAAGGTGCAACTGGAGTGCCGTAATGTGGCTACATGTCTCAGAAACCGGTAGTGGTGGCACCTGGTGTCAACTCCTTGTACTGGAGGATCAGACAGCAGCAGAATAAGCAGTGGCAGACGGACTGCAGACTGCGGAGCAGAGCCCTGGAAGGCATGGCCATCAAGAGCTCTCTGGTTCTCACCGCCTTATCTGGGAACTGAAACACCACAGGAAAGGTGTCCCATGCTTTGGGCTTAACAGGAACTCTTTATTCAGTCTTCAAAACATTTCTAAATCAACAGAACCCATCCATGCATTGAGGAAACACCTCATGTTCTAATCTAGGTTCGAGGAGATAATCTTCAAACATGATAAAAGGTGCAACTGGAGTGCCGTAATGTGGCTACATGTCTCAGAAACTGGTAGTGGTGGCATCTGCTGTCAACTCCTTGTAGTATAGGATCATTAAGATACAGAGGTCAATCAAGGAATTTGGTGTCGGGGGATGGAGCACAACAAACAGCAGGGGTATCGAGATAGGGGGATTTGTAGGGAATCTCGGTACGGCAGCAGAAACGCTGCAGCAGCGCCTGCTTGTGAGAATAGCACATGGCCCCACTGTGCTCGGGCACTGCCACCTG
Organism: Harmothoe impar; assembly: GCA_947462335.1. Lineage (NCBI taxonomy): Eukaryota > Metazoa > Annelida > Polychaeta > Phyllodocida > Polynoidae > Harmothoe > Harmothoe impar. The sequence goes on from OX381716.1 coordinate 55,592,978, forward strand.
GAGGCAGAATTACAACCGTGTGCACGCTGGCAGCCAGAGTGCAGAGCAGAGCCTAGGACAGTATGGCCCTTCGGAGCTCTCTGGTTCTCACAGCCTTATGTGGAAACTGAAACACCACAGGAAAGGTGTGCCATGCTTTAGGCCCATCAGCAACTCTTTTTTCAGTTTCCAAAACACTTCTAGATTATCAGAGCCCGTCTATGCATTGAAGAAACACCCCATGCTAAAATCTAGGTTTGAGAAGACACATTTTTAACATGATAAAAGGTGCAACTGGAGTGCCGTAATGTGGCTACATGTCTCAGAAACTGGTAGTGGTGGCACCTGGTGTCAACTCCTTGTACTGGAGGATCAGACAGCAGCAGAATAAGCAGTGGCAGACGGACTGCAGACTGCGGAGCAGAGCCCTGGAAGGCATGGCCATCAAGAGCTCTCTGGTTCTCACCGCCTTATCTGGAAACTGAAACACCACAGGAAAGGTGTCCCATGCTTTGGGCTTAACAGGAACTCTTTATTCAGTCTTCAAAACATTTCTAAATCAACAGAACCCATCCATGCATTGAGAAAACACCTCATGTTCTAATCTAGGTTCGAGGAGATAATCTTCAAACATGATAAAAGGTGCAACTGGAGTGCCGTAATGTGGCTACATGTCTCAGAAACTGGTAGTGGTGGCATCTGCTGTCAACTCCTTGTAGTATAGGATCATTAAGATACAGAGGTCAATCAAGGAATTTGGTGTCGGGGGATGGAGCACAACGAACAGGAGGGGTATGGAGATAGGGGGATTTGTAGGGAATCTCGGTACGGCAGCGGAAACGCTGCAGCAGCGCCTGCTGGTGAGAATAGCACATGGCCCCACTGTGCTCGGGCACTGCCACCTGGAGGCAGAATTACAACCGTGTGCACGCTGGCAGCCAGAGTGCAGAGCAGAGCCCAGGACAGTATTGCCCTTCGGAGCTCTCTGGTTCTCTCAGCCTTATGTGGAAACTGAAACACCACAGGAAAGGTGTGCCATGCTTTAGGCCCATCAGCAACTCTTTTTTCAGTTTCCAAAACACTTCTAGATTATCAGAGCCCGTCTATGCATTGAAGAAACACCCCATGCTATAATCTAGGTTTGAGAAGACACATTTTAAACATGATAAAAGGTGCAACTGGAGTGCCGTAATGTGGCTACATGTCTCAGAAACCGGTAGTGGTGGCACCTGGTGTCAACTCCTTGTACTGGAGGATCAGACAGCAGCAGAATAAGCAGTGGCAGACGGACTGCAGACTGCTGAGCAGAGCCCTGGAAGGCATGGCCATCAAGAGCTCTCTGGTTCTCACCGCCTTATCTGGGAACTGAAACACCACAGGAAAGGTGTCCCATGCTTTGGGCTTAACAGGAACTCTTAATTCAGTCTTCAAAACATTTCTAAATCAACAGAACCCATCCATGCATTGAGAAAACACCTCATGTTCTAATCTAGGTTCGAGGAGATAATCTTCAAACATGATAAAAGGTGCAACTGGAGTGCCGTAATGTGGCTACATGTCTCAGAAACTGGTAGTGGTGGCATCTGCTGTCAACTCCTTGTAGTATAGGATCATTAAGATACAGAGGTCAATCGAGGAATTTGGTGTCGGGGGATGGAGCACAACAACAGCAGGGGTCTGGAGATAGGGGGATTTGTAGGGAATCTCGGTACGGCAGCGGAAACGCTGCAGCAGCGCCTGCTGGTGAGAATAGCACATGGCCCCACTGTGCTCGGGCACTGCCACCTGGAGGCAGAATTACAACCGTGTGCACGCTGGCAGCCAGAGTGCAGAGCAGAGCCCAGGACAGTATTGCCCTTCGGAGCTCTCTGGTTCTCTCAGCCTTATCTGGAAACTGAAACAGCACAGGAAAGGTGTGCCATGCTTTAGGCCCATCAGCAACTCTTTTTTCAGTTTCCAAAACACTTCTAGATTATCAGAGCCCGTCTATGCATTGAAGAAACACCCCATGCTATAATCTAGGTTTGAGAAGACACATTTTAAACATGATAAAAGGTGCAACTGGAGTGCCGTAATGTGGCTACATGTCTCAGAAACTGGTAGTGGTGGCACCTGGTGTCAACTCCTTGTACTGGAGGATCAGACAGCAGCAGAATAAGCAGTGGCAGACGGACTGCAGACTGCGGAGCAGAGCCCTGGAAGGCATGGCCATCAAGAGCTCTCTGGTTCTCACCGCCTTATCTGGGAACTGAAACACCACAGGAAAGGTGTCCCATGCTTTGGGCTTAACAGGAACTCTTTATTCAGTCTTCAAAACATTTCTAAATCAACAGAACCCATCCATGCATTGAGGAAACACCTCATGTTCTAATCTAGGTTCGAGGAGATAATCTTCAAACATGATAAAAGGTGCAACTGGAGTGCCGTAATGTGGCTACATGTCTCAGAAACTGGTAGTGGTGGCATCTGCTGTCAACTCCTTGTAGTATAGGATCATTAAGATACAGAGGTCAATCAAGGAATTTGGTGTCGGGGGATGGAGCACAACGAACAGGAGGGGTATGGAGATAGGGGGATTTGTAGGGAATCTCGGTACGGCAGCGGAAACGCTGCAGCAGCGCCTGCTGGTGAGAATAGCACATGGCCCCACTGTGCTCGGGCACTGCCACCTGGAGGCAGAATTACAACCGTGTGCACGCTGGCAGCCAGAGTGCAGAGCAGAGCCCAGGACAGTATTGCCCTTCGGAGCTCTCTGGTTCTCTCAGCCTTATGTGGAAACTGAAACACCACAGGAAAGGTGTGCCATGCTTTAGGCCCATCAGCAACTCTTTTTTCAGTTTCCAAAACACTTCTAGATTATCAGAGCCCGTCTATGCATTGAAGAAACACCCCATGCTATAATCTAGGTTTGAGAAGACACATTTTAAACATGATAAAAGGTGCAACTGGAGTGCCGTAATGTGGCTACATGTCTCAGAAACCGGTAGTGGTGGCACCTGGTGTCAACTCCTTGTACTGGAGGATCAGACAGCAGCAGAATAAGCAGTGGCAGACGGACTGCAGACTGCGGAGCAGAGCCCTGGAAGGCATGGCCATCAAGAGCTCTCTGGTTCTCACCGCCTTATCTGGGAACTGAAACACCACAGGAAAGGTGTCCCATGCTTTGGGCTTAACAGGAATTCTTTATTCAGTCTTCAAAACATTTCTAAATCAACAGAACCCATCCATGCATTGAGGAAACACCTCATGTTCTAATCTAGGTTCGAGGAGATAATCTTCAAACATGATAAAAGGTGCAACTGGAGTGCCGTAATGTGGCTACATGTCTCAGAAACTGGTAGTGGTGGCATCTGCTGTCAACTCCTTGTAGTATAGGATCATTAAGATACAGAGGTCAATCAAGGAATTTGGTGTCGGGGGATGGAGCACAACAAACAGCAGGGGTATCGAGATAGGGGGATTTGTAGGGAATCTCGGTACGGCAGCGGAAACGCTGCAGCAGCGCCTGCTTGTGAGAATAGCACATGGCCCCACTGTGCTCGGGCACTGCCACCTGGAGGCAGAATTACAACCGTGTGCACGCTGGCAGCCAGAGTGCAGAGCAGAGCCTAGGACAGTATGGCCCTTCGGAGCTCTCTGGTTCTCACAGCCTTATGTGGAAACTGAAACACCACAGGAAAGGTGTGCCATGCTTTAGGCCCATCAGCAACTCTTTTTTCAGTTTCCAAAACACTTCTAGATTATCAGAGCCCGTCTATGCATTGAAGAAACACCCCATGCTAAAATCTAGGTTTGAGAAGACACATTTTTAACATGATAAAAGGTGCAACTGGAGTGCCGTAATGTGGCTACATGTCTCAGAAACTGGTAGTGGTGGCACCTGGTGTCAACTCCTTGTACTGGAGGATCAGACAGCAGCAGAATAAGCAGTGGCAGACGGACTGCAGACTGCGGAGCAGAGCCCTGGAAGGCATGGCCATCAAGAGCTCTCTGGTTCTCACCGCCTTATCTGGGAACTGAAACACCACAGGAAAGGTGTCCCATGCTTTGGGCTTAACAGGAACTCTTTATTCAGTCTTCAAAACATTTCTAAATCAACAGAACCCATCCATGCATTGAGAAAACACCTCATGTTCTAATCTAGGTTCGAGGAGATAATCTTCAAACATGATAAAAGGTGCAACTGGAGTGCCGTAATGTGGCTACATGTCTCAGAAACTGGTAGTGGTGGCATCTGCTGTCAACTCCTTGTAGTATAGGATCATTAAGATACAGAGGTCAATCGAGGAATTTGGTGTCGGGGGATGGAGCACAACAACAGCAGGGGCCTGGAGATAGGGGGATTTGGAGGGAATCTCGGTACGGCAGCGGAAACGCTGCAGCAGCGCCTGCTGGTGAGAATAGCACATGGCCCCACTGTGCTCGGGCACTGCCACCTGGAGGCAGAATTACAACCGTGTGCACGCTGGCAGCCAGAGTGCAGAGCAGAGCACAGGACAGTATGGCCCTTCGGAGCTCTCTGGTTCTCACAGCCTTATGTGGAAACTGAAACACCACAGGAAAGGTGTGCCATGCTTTAGGCCCATCAGCAACTCTTTTTTCAGTTTCCAAAACACTTCTAGATTATCAGAGCCCGTCTATGCATTGAAGAAACACCCCATGCTATAATCTAGGTTTGAGAAGACACATTTTAAACATGATAAAAGGTGCAACTGGAGTGCCGTAATGTGGCTACATGTCTCAGAAACTGGTAGTGGTGGCACCTGGTGTCAACTCCTTGTACTGGAGGATCAGACAGCAGCAGAATAAGCAGTGGCAGACGGACTGCAGACTGCGGAGCAGAGCCCTGGAAGGCATGGCCATCAAGAGCTCTCTGGTTCTCACCGCCTTATCTGGGAACTGAAACACCACAGGAAAGGTGTCCCATGCTTTGGGCTTAACAGGAACTCTTTATTCAGTCTTCAAAACATTTCTAAATCAACAGAACCCATCCATGCATTGAGGAAACACCTCATGTTCTAATCTAGGTTCGAGGAGATAATCTTCAAACATGATAAAAGGTGCAACTGGAGTGCCGTAATGTGGCTACATGTCTCAGAAACTGGTAGTGGTGGCATCTGCTGTCAACTCCTTGTAGTATAGGATCATTAAGATACAGAGGTCAATCAAGGAATTTGGTGTCGGGGGATGGAGCACAACGAACAGGAGGGGTATGGAGATAGGGGGATTTGTAGGGAATCTCGGTACGGCAGCGGAAACGCTGCAGCAGCGCCTGCTGGTGAGAATAGCACATGGCCCCACTGTGCTCGGGCACTGCCACCTGGAGGCAGAATTACAACCGTGTGCACGCTGGCAGCCAGAGTGCAGAGCAGAGCCCAGGACAGTATTGCCCTTCGGAGCTCTCTGGTTCTCTCAGCCTTATGTGGAAACTGAAACACCACAGGAAAGGTGTGCCATGCTTTAGGCCCATCAGCAACTCTTTTTTCAGTTTCCAAAACACTTCTAGATTATCAGAGCCCGTCTATGCATTGAAGAAACACCCCATGCTATAATCTAGGTTTGAGAAGACACATTTTAAACATGATAAAAGGTGCAACTGGAGTGCCGTAATGTGGCTACATGTCTCAGAAACCGGTAGTGGTGGCACCTGGTGTCAACTCCTTGTACTGGAGGATCAGACAGCAGCAGAATAAGCAGTGGCAGACGGACTGCAGACTGCTGAGCAGAGCCCTGGAAGGCATGGCCATCAAGAGCTCTCTGGTTCTCACCGCCTTATCTGGGAACTGAAACACCACAGGAAAGGTGTCCCATGCTTTGGGCTTAACAGGAACTCTTAATTCAGTCTTCAAAACATTTCTAAATCAACAGAACCCATCCATGCATTGAGAAAACACCTCATGTTCTAATCTAGGTTCGAGGAGATAATCTTCAAACATGATAAAAGGTGCAACTGGAGTGCCGTAATGTGGCTACATGTCTCAGAAACTGGTAGTGGTGGCATCTGCTGTCAACTCCTTGTAGTATAGGATCATTAAGATACAGAGGTCAATCGAGGAATTTGGTGTCGGGGGATGGAGCACAACAACAGCAGGGGTCTGGAGATAGGGGGATTTGTAGGGAATCTCGGTACGGCAGCGGAAACGCTGCAGCAGCGCCTGCTGGTGAGAATAGCACATGGCCCCACTGTGCTCGGGCACTGCCACCTGGAGGCAGAATTACAACCGTGTGCACGCTGGCAGCCAGAGTGCAGAGCAGAGCCCAGGACAGTATTGCCCTTCGGAGCTCTCTGGTTCTCTCAGCCTTATCTGGAAACTGAAACAGCACAGGAAAGGTGTGCCATGCTTTAGGCCCATCAGCAACTCTTTTTTCAGTTTCCAAAACACTTCTAGATTATCAGAGCCCGTCTATGCATTGAAGAAACACCCCATGCTATAATCTAGGTTTGAGAAGACACATTTTAAACATGATAAAAGGTGCAACTGGAGTGCCGTAATGTGGCTACATGTCTCAGAAACTGGTAGTGGTGGCACCTGGTGTCAACTCCTTGTACTGGAGGATCAGACAGCAGCAGAATAAGCAGTGGCAGACGGACTGCAGACTGCGGAGCAGAGCCCTGGAAGGCATGGCCATCAAGAGCTCTCTGGTTCTCACCGCCTTATCTGGGAACTGAAACACCACAGGAAAGGTGTCCCATGCTTTGGGCTTAACAGGAACTCTTTATTCAGTCTTCAAAACATTTCTAAATCAACAGAACCCATCCATGCATTGAGGAAACACCTCATGTTCTAATCTAGGTTCGAGGAGATAATCTTCAAACATGATAAAAGGTGCAACTGGAGTGCCGTAATGTGGCTACATGTCTCAGAAACTGGTAGTGGTGGCATCTGCTGTCAACTCCTTGTAGTATAGGATCATTAAGATACAGAGGTCAATCAAGGAATTTGGTGTCGGGGGATGGAGCACAACGAACAGGAGGGGTATGGAGATAGGGGGATTTGTAGGGAATCTCGGTACGGCAGCGGAAACGCTGCAGCAGCGCCTGCTGGTGAGAATAGCACATGGCCCCACTGTGCTCGGGCACTGCCACCTGGAGGCAGAATTACAACCGTGTGCACGCTGGCAGCCAGAGTGCAGAGCAGAGCCCAGGACAGTATTGCCCTTCGGAGCTCTCTGGTTCTCTCAGCCTTATGTGGAAACTGAAACACCACAGGAAAGGTGTGCCATGCTTTAGGCCCATCAGCAACTCTTTTTTCAGTTTCCAAAACACTTCTAGATTATCAGAGCCCGTCTATGCATTGAAGAAACACCCCATGCTATAATCTAGGTTTGAGAAGACACATTTTAAACATGATAAAAGGTGCAACTGGAGTGCCGTAATGTGGCTACATGTCTCAGAAACCGGTAGTGGTGGCACCTGGTGTCAACTCCTTGTACTGGAGGATCAGACAGCAGCAGAATAAGCAGTGGCAGACGGACTGCAGACTGCGGAGCAGAGCCCTGGAAGGCATGGCCATCAAGAGCTCTCTGGTTCTCACCGCCTTATCTGGGAACTGAAACACCACAGGAAAGGTGTCCCATGCTTTGGGCTTAACAGGAACTCTTTATTCAGTCTTCAAAACATTTCTAAATCAACAGAACCCATCCATGCATTGAGGAAACACCTCATGTTCTAATCTAGGTTCGAGGAGATAATCTTCAAACATGATAAAAGGTGCAACTGGAGTGCCGTAATGTGGCTACATGTCTCAGAAACTGGTAGTGGTGGCATCTGCTGTCAACTCCTTGTAGTATAGGATCATTAAGATACAGAGGTCAATCAAGGAATTTGGTGTCGGGGGATGGAGCACAACAAACAGCAGGGGTATCGAGATAGGGGGATTTGTAGGGAATCTCGGTACGGCAGCGGAAACGCTGCAGCAGCGCCTGCTTGTGAGAATAGCACATGGCCCCACTGTGCTCGGGCACTGCCACCTGGAGGCAGAATTACAACCGTGTGCACGCTGGCAGCCAGAGTGCAGAGCAGAGCCTAGGACAGTATGGCCCTTCGGAGCTCTCTGGTTCTCACAGCCTTATGTGGAAACTGAAACACCACAGGAAAGGTGTGCCATGCTTTAGGCCCATCAGCAACTCTTTTTTCAGTTTCCAAAACACTTCTAGATTATCAGAGCCCGTCTATGCATTGAAGAAACACCCCATGCTAAAATCTAGGTTTGAGAAGACACATTTTTAACATGATAAAAGGTGCAACTGGAGTGCCGTAATGTGGCTACATGTCTCAGAAACTGGTAGTGGTGGCACCTGGTGTCAACTCCTTGTACTGGAGAATCAGACAGCAGCAGAATAAGCAGTGGCAGACGGACTGCAGACTGCGGAGCAGAGCCCTGGAAGGCATGGCCATCAAGAGCTCTCTGGTTCTCACCGCCTTATCTGGGAACTGAAACACCACAGGAAAGGTGTCCCATGCTTTGGGCTTAACAGGAACTCTTTATTCAGTCTTCAAAACATTTCTAAATCAACAGAACCCATCCATGCATTGAGAAAACACCTCATGTTCTAATCTAGGTTCGAGGAGATAATCTTCAAACATGATAAAAGGTGCAACTGGAGTGCCGTAATGTGGCTACATGTCTCAGAAACTGGTAGTGGTGGCATCTGCTGTCAACTCCTTGTAGTATAGGATCATTAAGATACAGAGGTCAATCGAGGAATTTGGTGTCGGGGGATGGAGCACAACAACAGCAGGGGCCTGGAGATAGGGGGATTTGGAGGGAATCTCGGTACGGCAGCGGAAACGCTGCAGCAGCGCCTGCTGGTGAGAATAGCACATGGCCCCACTGTGCTCGGGCACTGCCACCTGGAGGCAGAATTACAACCGTGTGCACGCTGGCAGCCAGAGTGCAGAGCAGAGCACAGGACAGTATGGCCCTTCGGAGCTCTCTGGTTCTCACAGCCTTATGTGGAAACTGAAACACCACAGGAAAGGTGTGCCATGCTTTAGGCCCATCAGCAACTCTTTTTTCAGTTTCCAAAACACTTCTAGATTATCAGAGCCCGTCTATGCATTGAAGAAACACCCCATGCTATAATCTAGGTTTGAGAAGACACATTTTAAACATGATAAAAGGTGCAACTGGAGTGCCGTAATGTGGCTACATGTCTCAGAAACTGGTAGTGGTGGCACCTGGTGTCAACTCCTTGTACTGGAGGATCAGACAGCAGCAGAATAAGCAGTGGCAGACGGACTGCAGACTGCGGAGCAGAGCCCTGGAAGGCATGGCCATCAAGAGCTCTCTGGTTCTCACCGCCTTATCTGGGAACTGAAACACCACAGGAAAGGTGTCCCATGCTTTGGGCTTAACAGGAACTCTTTATTCAGTCTTCAAAACATTTCTAAATCAACAGAACCCATCCATGCATTGAGGAAACACCTCATGTTCTAATCTAGGTTCGAGGAGATAATCTTCAAACATGATAAAAGGTGCAACTGGAGTGCCGTAATGTGGCTACATGTCTCAGAAACTGGTAGTGGTGGCATCTGCTGTCAACTCCTTGTAGTATAGGATCATTAAGATACAGAGGTCAATCAAGGAATTTGGTGTCGGGGGATGGAGCACAACGAACAGGAGGGGTATGGAGATAGGGGGATTTGTAGGGAATCTCGGTACGGCAGCGGAAACGCTGCAGCAGCGCCTGCTGGTGAGAATAGCACATGGCCCCACTGTGCTCGGGCACTGCCACCTGGAGGCAGAATTACAACCGTGTGCACGCTGGCAGCCAGAGTGCAGAGCAGAGCCCAGGACAGTATTGCCCTTCGGAGCTCTCTGGTTCTCTCAGCCTTATGTGGAAACTGAAACACCACAGGAAAGGTGTGCCATGCTTTAGGCCCATCAGCAACTCTTTTTTCAGTTTCCAAAACACTTCTAGATTATCAGAGCCCGTCTATGCATTGAAGAAACACCCCATGCTATAATCTAGGTTTGAGAAGACACATTTTAAACATGATAAAAGGTGCAACTGGAGTGCCGTAATGTGGCTACATGTCTCAGAAACCGGTAGTGGTGGCACCTGGTGTCAACTCCTTGTACTGGAGGATCAGACAGCAGCAGAATAAGCAGTGGCAGACGGACTGCAGACTGCTGAGCAGAGCCCTGGAAGGCATGGCCATCAAGAGCTCTCTGGTTCTCACCGCCTTATCTGGGAACTGAAACACCACAGGAAAGGTGTCCCATGCTTTGGGCTTAACAGGAACTCTTAATTCAGTCTTCAAAACATTTCTAAATCAACAGAACCCATCCATGCATTGAGAAAACACCTCATGTTCTAATCTAGGTTCGAGGAGATAATCTTCAAACATGATAAAAGGTGCAACTGGAGTGCCGTAATGTGGCTACATGTCTCAGTAACTGGTAGTGGTGGCATCTGCTGTCAACTCCTTGTAGTATAGGATCATTAAGATACAGAGGTCAATCGAGGAATTTGGTGTCGGGGGATGGAGCACAACAACAGCAGGGGTCTGGAGATAGGGGGATTTGTAGGGAATCTCGGTACGGCAGCGGAAACGCTGCAGCAGCGCCTGCTGGTGAGAATAGCACATGGCCCCACTGTGCTCGGGCACTGCCACCTGGAGGCAGAATTACAACCGTGTGCACGCTGGCAGCCAGAGTGCAGAGCAGAGCCCAGGACAGTATTGCCCTTCGGAGCTCTCTGGTTCTCTCAGCCTTATCTGGAAACTGAAACAGCACAGGAAAGGTGTGCCATGCTTTAGGCCCATCAGCAACTCTTTTTTCAGTTTCCAAAACACTTCTAGATTATCAGAGCCCGTCTATGCATTGAAGAAACACCCCATGCTATAATCTAGGTTTGAGAAGACACATTTTAAACATGATAAAAGGTGCAACTGGAGTGCCGTAATGTGGCTACATGTCTCAGAAACTGGTAGTGGTGGCACCTGGTGTCAACTCCTTGTACTGGAGGATCAGACAGCAGCAGAATAAGCAGTGGCAGACGGACTGCAGACTGCGGAGCAGAGCCCTGGAAGGCATGGCCATCAAGAGCTCTCTGGTTCTCACCGCCTTATCTGGGAACTGAAACACCACAGGAAAGGTGTCCCATGCTTTGGGCTTAACAGGAACTCTTTATTCAGTCTTCAAAACATTTCTAAATCAACAGAACCCATCCATGCATTGAGGAAACACCTCATGTTCTAATCTAGGTTCGAGGAGATAATCTTCAAACATGATAAAAGGTGCAACTGGAGTGCCGTAATGTGGCTACATGTCTCAGAAACTGGTAGTGGTGGCATCTGCTGTCAACTCCTTGTAGTATAGGATCATTAAGATACAGAGGTCAATCAAGGAATTTGGTGTCGGGGGATAGAGCACAACAACAGCAGGGGTCTGGAGATAGGGGGATTTGTAGGGAATCTCGGTACGGCAGCGGAAATGCTGCAGCAGCGCCTGCTGGTGAGAATAGCACATGGCCCCACTGTGCTCGGGCACTGCCACCTGGAGGCAGAATTACAACCGTGTGCACGCTGGCAGCCAGAGTGCAGAGCAGAGCCCAGGACAGTATGGCCCTTCGGAGCTCTCTGGTTCTCACAGCCTTATGTGGAAACTGAAACAGCACAGGAAAGGTGTGCCATGCTTTAGGCCCATCAGCAACTCTTTTTTCAGTTTCCAAAACACTTCTAGATTATCAGAGCCCGTCTATGCATTGAAGAAACACCCCATGCTATAATCTAGGTTTGAGAAGACACATTTTAAACATGATAAAAGGTGCAACTGGAGTGCCGTAATGTGGCTACATTTCTCAGAAACCGGTAGTGGTGGCACCTGGTGTCAACTCCTTGTACTGGAGGATCAGACAGCAGCAGAATAAGCAGTGGCAGACGGACTGCAGACTGCGGAGCAGAGCCCTGGAAGGCATGGCCATCAAGAGCTCTCTGGTTCTCACCGCCTTATCTGGGAACTGAAACACCACAGGAAAGGTGTCCCATGCTTTGGGCTTAACAGGAACTCTTTATTCAGTCTTCAAAACATTTCTAAATCAACAGAACCCATCCATGCATTGAGGAAACACCTCATGTTCTAATCTAGGTTCGAGGAGATAATCTTCAAACATGATAAAAGGTGCAACTGGAGTGCCGTAATGTGGCTACATGTCTCAGAAACTGGTAGTGGTGGCACCTGGTGTCAACTCCTTGTACTGGAGGATCAGACAGCAGCAGAATAAGCAGTGGCAGACGGACTGCAGACTGTGGAGCAGAGCCCTGGAAGGCATGGCCATCAAGAGCTCTCTGGTTCTCACCGCCTTATCTGGGAACTGAAACACCACAGGAAAGGTGTCCCATGCTCTGGGCTTAACAGGAACTCTTTATTCAGTCTTCAAAACATTTCTAAATCAACAGAACCCATCCATGCATTGAGGAAACACCTCATGTTCTAATCTGGGTTCGAGGAGATAATCTTCAAACATGATAAAAGGTGCAACTGGAGTGCCGTAATGTGGCTACATGTCTCAGAAACTGGTAGTGGTGGCATCTGCTGTCAACTCCTTGTAGTATAGGATCATTAAGATACAGAGGTCAATCAAGGAATTTGGTGTCGGGGGATGGAGCACAACAACAGCAGGGGTCTGGAGATAGGGGGATTTGTAGGGAATCTCGGTACGGCAGCGGAAACGCTGCAGCAGCGCCTGCTGGTGAGAATAGCACATGGCCCCACTGTGCTCGGGCACTGCCACCTGGAGGCAGAATTACAACCGTGTGCACGCTGGCAGCCAGAGTGCAGAGCAGAGCCCAGGACAGTATTGCCCTTCGGAGCTCTCTGGTTCTCTCAGCCTTATCTGGAAACTGAAACAGCACAGGAAAGGTGTGCCATGCTTTAGGCCCATCAGCAACTCTTTTTTCAGTTTCCAAAACACTTCTAGATTATCAGAGCCCGTCTATGCATTGAAGAAACACCCCATGCTATAATCTAGGTTTGAGAAGACACATTTTAAACATGATAAAAGGTGCAACTGGAGTGCCGTAATGTGGCTACATGTCTCAGAAACTGGTAGTGGTGGCACCTGGTGTCAACTCCTTGTACTGGAGGATCAGACAGCAGCAGAATAAGCAGTGGCAGACGGACTGCAGACTGCGGAGCAGAGCCCTGGAAGGCATGGCCATCAAGAGCTCTCTGGTTCTCACCGCCTTATCTGGGAACTGAAACACCACAGGAAAGGTGTCCCATGCTTTGGGCTTAACAGGAACTCTTTATTCAGTCTTCAAAACATTTCTAAATCAACAGAACCCATCCATGCATTGAGGAAACACCTCATGTTCTAATCTAGGTTCGAGGAGATAATCTTCAAACATGATAAAAGGTGCAACTGGAGTGCCGTAATGTGGCTAAATGTCTCAGAAACTGGTAGTGGTGGCATCTGGTGTCAACTCCTTGTAGTATAGGATCATTAAGATACAGAGGTCAATCAAGGAATTTGGTGTCGGGGGATGGAGCACAACAACAGCAGGGGTCTGGAGATAGGGGGATTTGTAGGGAATCTCGGTACGGCAGCGGAAACGCTGCAGCAGCGCCTGCTGGTGAGAATAGCACATGGCCCCACTGTGCTCGGGCACTGCCACCTGGAGGCAGAATTACAACCGTGTGCACGCTGGCAGCCAGAGTGCAGAGCAGAGCCCAGGACAGTATTGCCCTTCGGAGCTCTCTGGTTCTCTCAGCCTTATCTGGAAACTGAAACAGCACAGGAAAGGTGTGCCATGCTTTAGGCCCATCAGCAACTCTTTTTTCAGTTTCCAAAACACTTCTAGATTATCAGAGCCCGTCTATGCATTGAAGAAACACCCCATGCTATAATCTAGGTTTGAGAAGACACATTTTAAACATGATAAAAGGTGCAACTGGAGTGCCGTAATGTGGCTACATGTCTCAGAAACTGGTAGTGGTGGCACCTGGTGTCAACTCCTTGTACTGGAGGATCAGACAGCAGCAGAATAAGCAGTGGCAGACGGACTGCAGACTGCGGAGCAGAGCCCTGGAAGGCATGGCCATCAAGAGCTCTCTGGTTCTCACCGCCTTATCTGGGAACTGAAACACCACAGGAAAGGTGTCCCATGCTTTGGGCTTAACAGGAACTCTTTATTCAGTCTTCAAAACATTTCTAAATCAACAGAACCCATCCATGCATTGAGGAAACACCTCATGTTCTAATCTAGGTTCGAGGAGATAATCTTCAAACATGATAAAAGGTGCAACTGGAGTGCCGTAATGTGGCTACATGTCTCAGAAACTGGTAGTGGTGGCATCTGCTGTCAACTCCTTGTAGTATAGGATCATTAAGATACAGAGGTCAATCAAGGAATTTGGTGTCGGGGGATAGAGCACAACAACAGCAGGGGTCTGGAGATAGGGGGATTTGTAGGGAATCTCGGTACGGCAGCGGAAATGCTGCAGCAGCGCCTGCTGGTGAGAATAGCACATGGCCCCACTGTGCTCGGGCACTGCCACCTGGAGGCAGAATTACAACCGTGTGCACGCTGGCAGCCAGAGTGCAGAGCAGAGCCCAGGACAGTATGGCCCTTCGGAGCTCTCTGGTTCTCACAGCCTTATGTGGAAACTGAAACAGCACAGGAAAGGTGTGCCATGCTTTAGGCCCATCAGCAACTCTTTTTTCAGTTTCCAAAACACTTCTAGATTATCAGAGCCCGTCTATGCATTGAAGAAACACCCCATGCTATAATCTAGGTTTGAGAAGACACATTTTAAACATGATAAAAGGTGCAACTGGAGTGCCGTAATGTGGCTACATGTCTCAGAAACTGGTAGTGGTGGCACCTGGTGTCAACTCCTTGTACTGGAGGATCAGACAGCAGCAGAATAAGCAGTGGCAGACGGACTGCAGACTGTGGAGCAGAGCCCTGGAAGGCATGGCCATCAAGAGCTCTCTGGTTCTCACCGCCTTATCTGGGAACTGAAACACCACAGGAAAGGTGTCCCATGCTCTGGGCTTAACAGGAACTCTTTATTCAGTCTTCAAAACATTTCTAAATCAACAGAACCCATCCATGCATTGAGGAAACACCTCATGTTCTAATCTGGGTTCGAGGAGATAATCTTCAAACATGATAAAAGGTGCAACTGGAGTGCCGTAATGTGGCTACATGTCTCAGAAACTGGTAGTGGTGGCATCTGCTGTCAACTCCTTGTAGTATAGGATCATTAAGATACAGAGGTCAATCAAGGAATTTGGTGTCGGGGGATGGAGCACAACAACAGCAGGGGTCTGGAGATAGGGGGATTTGTAGGGAATCTCGGTACGGCAGCGGAAACGCTGCAGCAGCGCCTGCTGGTGAGAATAGCACATGGCCCCACTGTGCTCGGGCACTGCCACCTGGAGGCAGAATTACAACCGTGTGCACGCTGGCAGCCAGAGTGCAGAGCAGAGCCCAGGACAGTATTGCCCTTCGGAGCTCTCTGGTTCTCTCAGCCTTATCTGGAAACTGAAACAGCACAGGAAAGGTGTGCCATGCTTTAGGCCCATCAGCAACTCTTTTTTCAGTTTCCAAAACACTTCTAGATTATCAGAGCCCGTCTATGCATTGAAGAAACACCCCATGCTATAATCTAGGTTTGAGAAGACACATTTTAAACATGATAAAAGGTGCAACTGGAGTGCCGTAATGTGGCTACATGTCTCAGAAACTGGTAGTGGTGGCACCTGGTGTCAACTCCTTGTACTGGAGGATCAGACAGCAGCAGAATAAGCAGTGGCAGACGGACTGCAGACTGCGGAGCAGAGCCCTGGAAGGCATGGCCATCAAGAGCTCTCTGGTTCTCACCGCCTTATCTGGGAACTGAAACACCACAGGAAAGGTGTCCCATGCTTTGGGCTTAACAGGAACTCTTTATTCAGTCTTCAAAACATTTCTAAATCAACAGAACCCATCCATGCATTGAGGAAACACCTCATGTTCTAATCTAGGTTCGAGGAGATAATCTTCAAACATGATAAAAGGTGCAACTGGAGTGCCGTAATGTGGCTAAATGTCTCAGAAACTGGTAGTGGTGGCATCTGGTGTCAACTCCTTGTAGTATAGGATCATTAAGATACAGAGGTCAATCAAGGAATTTGGTGTCGGGGGATAGAGCACAACAACAGCAGGGGTCTGGAGATAGGGGGATTTGTAGGGAATCTCGGTACGGCAGCGGAAACGCTGCAGCAGCGCCTGCTGGTGAGAATAGCACATGGCCCCACTGTGCTCGGGCACTGCCACCTGGAGGCAGAATTACAACCGTGTGCACGCTGGCAGCCAGAGTGCAGAGCAGAGCCCAGGACAGTATTGCCCTTCGGAGCTCTCTGGTTCTCTCAGCCTTATCTGGAAACTGAAACAGCACAGGAAAGGTGTGCCATGCTTTAGGCCCATCAGCAACTCTTTTTTCAGTTTCCAAAACACTTCTAGATTATCAGAGCCCGTCTATGCATTGAAGAAACACCCCATGCTATAATCTAGGTTTGAGAAGACACATTTTAAACATGATAAAAGGTGCAACTGGAGTGCCGTAATGTGGCTACATGTCTCAGAAACTGGTAGTGGTGGCACCTGGTGTCAACTCCTTGTACTGGAGGATCAGACAGCAGCAGAATAAGCAGTGGCAGACGGACTGCAGACTGCGGAGCAGAGCCCTGGAAGGCATGGCCATCAAGAGCTCTCTGGTTCTCACCGCCTTATCTGGGAACTGAAACACCACAGGAAAGGTGTCCCATGCTTTGGGCTTAACAGGAACTCTTTATTCAGTCTTCAAAACATTTCTAAATCAACAGAACCCATCCATGCATTGAGGAAACACCTCATGTTCTAATCTAGGTTCGAGGAGATAATCTTCAAACATGATAAAAGGTGCAACTGGAGTGCCGTAATGTGGCTAAATGTCTCAGAAACTGGTAGTGGTGGCATCTGGTGTCAACTCCTTGTAGTATAGGATCATTAAGATACAGAGGTCAATCAAGGAATTTGGTGTCGGGGGATAGAGCACAACAACAGCAGGGGTCTGGAGATAGGGGGATTTGTAGGGAATCTCGGTACGGCAGCGGAAACGCTGCAGCAGCGCCTGCTGGTGAGAATAGCACATGGCCCCACTGTGCTCGGGCACTGCCACCTGGAGGCAGAATTACAACCGTGTGCAGGCTGGCAGCCAGAGTGCAGAGCAGAGCCCAGGACAGTATTGCCCTTCGGAGCTCTCTGGTTCTCTCAGCCTTATCTGGAAACTGAAACAGCACAGGAAAGGTGTGCCATGCTTTAGGCCCATCAGCAACTCTTTTTTCAGTTTCCAAAACACTTCTAGATTATCAGAGCCCGTCTATGCATTGAAGAAACACCCCATGCTATAATCTAGGTTTGAGAAGACACATTTTAAACATGATAAAAGGTGCAACTGGAGTGCCGTAATGTGGCTACATGTCTCAGAAACTGGTAGTGGTGGCACCTGGTGTCAACTCCTTGTACTGGAGGATCAGACAGCAGCAGAATAAGCAGTGGCAGACGGACTGCAGACTGCGGAGCAGAGCCCTGGAAGGCATGGCCATCAAGAGCTCTCTGGTTCTCACCGCCTTATCTGGGAACTGAAACACCACAGGAAAGGTGTCCCATGCTTTGGGCTTAACAGGAACTCTTTATTCAGTCTTCAAAACATTTCTAAATCAACAGAACCCATCCATGCATTGAGGAATAACCTCATGTTCTAATCTAGGTTCGAGGAGATAATCTTCAAACATGATAAAAGGTGCAACTGGAGTGCCGTAATGTGGCTACATGTCTCAGAAACTGGTAGTGGTGGCATCTGCTGTCAACTCCTTGTAGTATAGGATCATTAAGATACAGAGGTCAATCAAGGAATTTGGTGGCGGGGGATGGAGCACAACAACAGCAGGGGTCTGGAGATAGGGGGATTTGTAGGGAATCTCGGTACGGCAGCGGAAACGCTGCAGCAGCGCCTGCTGGTGAGAATAGCACATGGCCCCACTGTGCTCGGGCACTGCCACCTGGAGGCAGAATTACAACCGTGTGCACGCTGGCAGCCAGAGTGCAGAGCAGAGCCCAGGACAGTATGGCCCTTCGGAGCTCTCTGGTTCTCACAGCCTTATCTGGAAACTGAAACACCACAGGAAAGGTGTGCCATGCTTTAGGCCCATCAGCAACCCTTTTTTCAGTTTCCAAAACCATGCTGCCAGCGTGCACACGGTTGTAATTCTGCCTCCAGGTGGCAGTGCCCGAGCACAGTGGGGCCATGTGCTATTCTCACCAGCAGGCGCTGCTGCAGCGTTTCAGCGTAAAGCCATGCTAGCATGGAATAATTTAAAGCCCTCCTATACGCTCATAGAAGGCACTAACTCCTTCAAAATCGCCATAAAGAAGGATTACCCAAATTGTTTTATGTAGAATTATTTTTAGAACTGAGAGTTTCTCATCTTTGAAAACTGTATAACAATCTCATTACTCATCTCATCTCATCATACTCCTGTACACAATGTAAGAAATTTATTTCAACCATAGATACAACATATGACTAGATTTCCAAATGCACGTCATACTGTATATAATTACGACATAATTGTAAACAATGTTCTCATTAGGGGTGCCAGCGGAGGGAAGGCAATGCGCCAATATGCTGGTTATTAATACATTTCATATTTACTACGTATTTTGAATGTATTATTAGACCCAATAAAAACCTTAAAAAAAAAAACACTTCTAGATTATCAGAGCCCGTCTATGCATTGAAGAAACACCCCATGCTATAATCTAGGTTTGAGAAGACACATTTTAAACATGATAAAAGGTGCAACTGGAGTGCCGTAATGTGGCTACATGTCTCAGAAACTGGTAGTGGTGGCACCTGGTGTCAACTCCTTGTACTGGAGGATCAGACAGCAGCAGAATAAGCAGTGGCAGACGGACTGCAGACTGTGGAGCAGAGCCCTGGAAGGCATGGCCATCAAGAGCTCTCTGGTTCTCACCGCCTTATCTGGGAACTGAAACACCACAGGAAAGGTGTCCCATGCTTTGGGCTTAACAGGAACTCTTTATTCAGTCTTCAAAACATTTCTAAATCAACAGAACCCATCCATGCATTGAGGAAACACCTCATGTTCTAATCTGGGTTCGAGGAGATAATCTTCAAACATGATAAAAGGTGCAACTGGAGTGCCGTAATGTGGCTACATGTCTCAGAAACTGGTAGTGGTGGCATCTGCTGTCAACTCCTTGTAGTATAGGATCATTAAGATACAGAGGTCAATCGAGGAATTTGGTGTCGGGGGATGGAGCACAACAACAGCAGGGGTCTGGAGATAGGGGGATTTGTAGGGAATCTCGGTACGGCAGCGGAAACGCTGCAGCAGCGCCTGCTGGTGAGAATAGCACATGGCCCCACTGTGCTCGGGCACTGCCACCTGGAGGCAGAATTACAACCGTGTGCACGCTGGCAGCCAGAGTGCAGAGCAGAGCCCAGGACAGTATTGCCCTTCGGAGCTCTCTGGTTCTCTCAGCCTTATCTGGAAACTGAAACAGCACAGGAAAGGTGTGCCATGCTTTAGGCCCATCAGCAACTCTTTTTTCAGTTTCCAAAACACTTCTAGATTATCAGAGCCCGTCTATGCATTGAAGAAACACCCCATGCTATAATCTAGGTTTGAGAAGACACATTTTAAACATGATAAAAGGTGCAACTGGAGTGCCGTAATGTGGCTACATGTCTCAGAAACTGGTAGTGGTGGCACCTGGTGTCAACTCCTTGTACTGGAGGATCAGACAGCAGCAGAATAAGCAGTGGCAGACGGACTGCAGACTGCGGAGCAGAGCCCTGGAAGGCATGGCCATCAAGAGCTCTCTGGTTCTCACCGCCTTATCTGGGAACTGAAACACCACAGGAAAGGTGTCCCATGCTTTGGGCTTAACAGGAACTCTTTATTCAGTCTTCAAAACATTTCTAAATCAACAGAACCCATCCATGCATTGAGGAAACACCTCATGTTCTAATCTAGGTTCGAGGAGATAATCTTCAAACATGATAAAAGGTGCAACTGGAGTGCCGTAATGTGGCTACATGTCTCAGAAACTGGTAGTGGTGGCATCTGCTGTCAACTCCTTGTAGTATAGGATCATTAAGATACAGAGGTCAATCAAGGAATTTGGTGTCGGGGGATAGAGCACAACAACAGCAGGGGTCTGGAGATAGGGGGATTTGTAGGGAATCTCGGTACGGCAGCGGAAATGCTGCAGCAGCGCCTGCTGGTGAGAATAGCACATGGCCCCACTGTGCTCGGGCACTGCCACCTGGAGGCAGAATTACAACCGTGTGCACGCTGGCAGCCAGAGTGCAGAGCAGAGCCCAGGACAGTATGGCCCTTCGGAGCTCTCTGGTTCTCACAGCCTTATGTGTAAACTGAAACACCACAGGAAAGGTGTGCCATGCTTTAGGCCCATCAGCAACTCTTTTTTCAGTTTCCAAAACACTTCTAGATTATCAGAGCCCGTCTATGCATTGAAGAAACACCCCATGCTATAATCTAGGTTTGAGAAGACACATTTTAAACATGATAAAAGGTGCAACTGGAGTGCCGTAATGTGGCTACATGTCTCAGAAACTGGTAGTGGTGGCACCTGGTGTCAACTCCTTGTACTGGAGGATCAGACAGCAGCAGAATAAGCAGTGGCAGACGGACTGCAGACTGTGGAGCAGAGCCCTGGAAGGCATGGCCATCAAGACCTCTCTGGTTCTCACCGCCTTATCTGGGAACTGAAACACCACAGGAAAGGTGTCCCATGCTTTGGGCTTAACAGGAACTCTTTATTCAGTCTTCAAAACATTTCTAAATCAACAGAACCCATCCATGCATTGAGGAAACACCTCATGTTCTAATCTGGGTTCGAGGAGATAATCTTCAAACATGATAAAAGGTGCAACTGGAGTGCCGTAATGTGGCTACATGTCTCAGAAACTGGTAGTGGTGGCATCTGCTGTCAACTCCTTGTAGTATAGGATCATTAAGATACAGAGGTCAATCAAGGAATTTGGTGTCGGGGGATGGAGCACAACAACAGCAGGGGTCTGGAGATAGGGGGATTTGTAGGGAATCTCGGTACGGCAGCGGAAACGCTGCAGCAGCGCCTGCTGGTGAGAATAGCACATGGCCCCACTGTGCTCGGGCACTGCCACCTGGAGGCAGAATTACAACCGTGTGCACGCTGGCAGCCAGAGTGCAGAGCAGAGCCCAGGACAGTATTGCCCTTCGGAGCTCTCTGGTTCTCTCAGCCTTATCTGGAAACTGAAACAGCACAGGAAAGGTGTGCCATGCTTTAGGCCCATCAGCAACTCTTTTTTCAGTTTCCAAAACACTTCTAGATTATCAGAGCCCGTCTATGCATTGAAGAAACACCCCATGCTATAATCTAGGTTTGAGAAGACACATTTTAAACATGATAAAAGGTGCAACTGGAGTGCCGTAATGTGGCTACATGTCTCAGAAACTGGTAGTGGTGGCACCTGGTGTCAACTCCTTGTACTGGAGGATCAGACAGCAGCAGAATAAGCAGTGGCAGACGGACTGCAGACTGCGGAGCAGAGCCCTGGAAGGCATGGCCATCAAGAGCTCTCTGGTTCTCACCGCCTTATCTGGGAACTGAAACACCACAGGAAAGGTGTCCCATGCTTTGGGCTTAACAGGAACTCTTTATTCAGTCTTCAAAACATTTCTAAATCAACAGAACCCATCCATGCATTGAGGAAACACCTCATGTTCTAATCTAGGTTCGAGGAGATAATCTTCAAACATGATAAAAGGTGCAACTGGAGTGCCGTAATGTGGCTAAATGTCTCAGAAACTGGTAGTGGTGGCATCTGGTGTCAACTCCTTGTAGTATAGGATCATTAAGATACAGAGGTCAATCAAGGAATTTGGTGTCGGGGGATAGAGCACAACAACAGCAGGGGTCTGGAGATAGGGGGATTTGTAGGGAATCTCGGTCCGGCAGCGGAAACGCTGCAGCAGCGCCTGCTGGTGAGAATAGCACATGGCCCCACTGTGCTCGGGCACTGCCACCTGGAGGCAGAATTACAACCGTGTGCACGCTGGCAGCCAGAGTGCAGAGCAGAGCCCAGGACAGTATTGCCCTTCGGAGCTCTCTGGTTCTCTCAGCCTTATCTGGAAACTGAAACAGCACAGGAAAGGTGTGCCATGCTTTAGGCCCATCAGCAACTCTTTTTTCAGTTTCCAAAACACTTCTAGATTATCAGAGCCCGTCTATGCATTGAAGAAACACCCCATGCTATAATCTAGGTTTGAGAAGACACATTTTAAACATGATAAAAGGTGCAACTGGAGTGCCGTAATGTGGCTACATGTCTCAGAAACTGGTAGTGGTGGCACCTGGTGTCAACTCCTTGTACTGGAGGATCAGACAGCAGCAGAATAAGCAGTGGCAGACGGACTGCAGACTGCGGAGCAGAGCCCTGGAAGGCATGGCCATCAAGAGCTCTCTGGTTCTCACCGCCTTATCTGGGAACTGAAACACCACAGGAAAGGTGTCCCATGCTTTGGGCTTAACAGGAACTCTTTATTCAGTCTTCAAAACATTTCTAAATCAACAGAACCCATCCATGCATTGAGGAAACACCTCATGTTCTAATCTAGGTTCGAGGAGATAATCTTCAAACATGATAAAAGGTGGAACTGGAGTGCCGTAATGTGGCTAAATGTCTCAGAAACTGGTAGTGGTGGCATCTGCTGTCAACTCCTTGTAGTATAGGATCATTAAGATACAGAGGTCAATCAAGGAATTTGGTGTCGGGGGATGGAGCACAACAACAGCAGGGGTCTGGAGATAGGGGGATTTGTAGGGAATCTCGGTACGGCAGCGGAAACGCTGCAGCAGCGCCTGCTGGTGAGAATAGCACATGGCCCCACTGTGCTCGGGCACTGCCACCTGGAGGCAGAATTACAACCGTGTGCACGCTGGCAGCCAGAGTGCAGAGCAGAGCCCAGGACAGTATGGCCCTTCGGAGCTCTCTGGTTCTCACAGCCTTATGTGGAAACTGAAACACCACAGGAAAGGTGTGCCATGCTTTAGGCCCATCAGCAACTCTTTTTTCAGTTTCCAAAACACTTCTAGATTATCAGAGCCCGTCTATGCATTGAAGAAACACCCCATGCTATAATCTAGGTTTGAGAAGACACATTTTAAACATGATAAAAGGTGCAACTGGAGTGCCGTAATGTGGCTACATGTCTCAGAAACTGGTAGTGGTGGCACCTGGTGTCAACTCCTTGTACTGGAGGATCAGACAGCAGCAGAATAAGCAGTGGCAGACGGACTGCAGACTGTGGAGCAGAGCCCTGGAAGGCATGGCCATCAAGAGCTCTCTGGTTCTCACCGCCTTATCTGGGAACTGAAACACCACAGGAAAGGTGTCCCATGCTTTGGGCTTAACAGGAACTCTTTATTCAGTCTTCAAAACATTTCTAAATCAACAGAACCCATCCATGCATTGAGGAAACACCTCATGTTCTAATCTGGGTTCGAGGAGATAATCTTCAAACATGATAAAAGGTGCAACTGGAGTGCCGTAATGTGGCTACATGTCTCAGAAACTGGTAGTGGTGGCATCTGCTGTCAACTCCTTGTAGTATAGGATCATTAAGATACAGAGGTTAATCGAGGAATTTGGTGTCGGGGGATGGAGCACAACAACAGCAGGGGTCTGGAGATAGGGGGATTTGTAGGGAATCTCGTTACGGCAGCGGAAATGCTGCAGCAGCGCCTGCTGGTGAGAATAGCACATGGCCCCACTGTGCTCGGGCACTGCCACCTGGAGGCAGAATTACAACCGTGTGCACGCTGGCAGCCAGAGTGCAGAGCAGAGCCCAGGACAGTATGGCCCTTCGGAGCTCTCTGGTTCTCACAGCCTTATGTGGAAACTGAAACACCACAGGAAAGGTGTGCCATGCTTTAGGCCCATCAGCAACTCTTTTTTCAGTTTCCAAAACACTTCTAGATTATCAGAGCCCGTCTATGCATTGAAGAAACACCCCATGCTATAATCTAGGTTTGAGAAGACACATTTTAAACATGATAAAAGGTGCAACTGGAGTGCCGTAATGTGGCTACATGTCTCAGAAACTGGTAGTGGTGGCACCTGGTGTCAACTCCTTGTACTGGAGGATCAGACAGCAGCAGAATAAGCAGTGGCAGACGGACTGCAGACTGTGGAGCAGAGCCCTGGAAGGCATGGCCATCAAGACCTCTCTGGTTCTCACCGCCTTATTTGGGAACTGAAACACCACAGGAAAGGTGTCCCATGCTTTGGGCTTAACAGGAACTCTTTATTCAGTCTTCAAAACATTTCTAAATCAACAGAACCCATCCATGCATTGAGGAAACACCTCATGTTCTAATCTGGGTTCGAGGAGATAATCTTCAAACATGATAAAAGGTGCAACTGGAGTGCCGTAATGTGGCTACATGTCTCAGAAACTGGTAGTGGTGGCATCTGCTGTCAACTCCTTGTAGTATAGGATCATTAAGATACAGAGGTCAATCAAGGAATTTGGTGTCGGGGGATGGAGCACAACAACAGCAGGGGTCTGGAGATAGGGGGATTTGTAGGGAATCTCGGTACGGCAGCGGAAACGCTGCAGCAGCGCCTGCTGGTGAGAATAGCACATGGCCCCACTGTGCTCGGGCACTGCCACCTGGAGGCAGAATTACAACCGTGTGCACGCTGGCAGCCAGAGTGCAGAGCAGAGCCCAGGACAGTATTGCCCTTCGGAGCTCTCTGGTTCTCTCAGCCTTATCTGGAAACTGAAACAGCACAGGAAAGGTGTGCCATGCTTTAGGCCCATCAGCAACTCTTTTTTCAGTTTCCAAAACACTTCTAGATTATCAGAGCCCGTCTATGCATTGAAGAAACACCCCATGCTATAATCTAGGTTTGAGAAGACACATTTTAAACATGATAAAAGGTGCAACTGGAGTGCCGTAATGTGGCTACATGTCTCAGAAACTGGTAGTGGTGGCACCTGGTGTCAACTCCTTGTACTGGAGGATCAGACAGCAGCAGAATAAGCAGTGGCAGACGGACTGCAGACTGCGGAGCAGAGCCCTGGAAGGCATGGCCATCAAGAGCTCTCTGGTTCTCACCGCCTTATCTGGGAACTGAAACACCACAGGAAAGGTGTCCCATGCTTTGGGCTTAACAGGAACTCTTTATTCAGTCTTCAAAACATTTCTAAATCAACAGAACCCATCCATGCATTGAGGAAACACCTCATGTTCTAATCTAGGTTCGAGGAGATAATCTTCAAACATGATAAAAGGTGCAACTGGAGTGCCGTAATGTGGCTAAATGTCTCAGAAACTGGTAGTGGTGGCATCTGGTGTCAACTCCTTGTAGTATAGGATCATTAAGATACAGAGGTCAATCAAGGAATTTGGTGTCGGGGGATAGAGCACAACAACAGCAGGGGTCTGGAGATAGGGGGATTTGTAGGGAATCTCGGTCCGGCAGCGGAAACGCTGCAGCAGCGCCTGCTGGTGAGAATAGCACATGGCCCCACTGTGCTCGGGCACTGCCACCTGGAGGCAGAATTACAACCGTGTGCACGCTGGCAGCCAGAGTGCAGAGCAGAGCCCAGGACAGTATTGCCCTTCGGAGCTCGCTGGTTCTCTCAGCCTTATCTGGAAACTGAAACAGCACAGGAAAGGTGTGCCATGCTTTAGGCCCATCAGCAACTCTTTTTTCAGTTTCCAAAACACTTCTAGATTATCAGAGCCCGTCTATGCATTGAAGAAACACCCCATGCTATAATCTAGGTTTGAGAAGACACATTTTAAACATGATAAAAGGTGCAACTGGAGTGCCGTAATGTGGCTACATGTCTCAGAAACTGGTAGTGGTGGCACCTGGTGTCAACTCCTTGTACTGGAGGATCAGACAGCAGCAGAATAAGCAGTGGCAGACGGACTGCAGACTGCGGAGCAGAGCCCTGGAAGGCATGGCCATCAAGAGCTCTCTGGTTCTCACCGCCTTATCTGGGAACTGAAACACCACAGGAAAGGTGTCCCATGCTTTGGGCTTAACAGGAACTCTTTATTCAGTCTTCAAAACATTTCTAAATCAACAGAACCCATCCATGCATTGAGGAAACACCTCATGTTCTAATCTAGGTTCGAGGAGATAATCTTCAAACATGATAAAAGGTGGAACTGGAGTGCCGTAATGTGGCTAAATGTCTCAGAAACTGGTAGTGGTGGCATCTGCTGTCAACTCCTTGTAGTATAGGATCATTAAGATACAGAGGTCAATCGAGGAATTTGGTGTCGGGGGATGGAGCACAACAACAGCAGGGGTCTGGAGATAGGGGGATTTGTAGGGAATCTCGGTACGGCAGCGGAAACGCTGCAGCAGCGCCTGCTGGTGAGAATAGCACATGGCCCCACTGTGCTCGGGCACTGCCACCTGGAGGCAGAATTACAACCGTGTGCACGCTGGCAGCCAGAGTGCAGAGCAGAGCCCAGGACAGTATTGCCCTTCGGAGCTCTCTGGTTCTCTCAGCCTTATCTGGAAACTGAAACAGCACAGGAAAGGTGTGCCATGCTTTAGGCCCATCAGCAACTCTTTTTTCAGTTTCCAAAACACTTCTAGATTATCAGAGCCCGTCTATGCATTGAAGAAACACCCCATGCTATAATCTAGGTTTGAGAAGACACATTTTAAACATGATAAAAGGTGCAACTGGAGTGCCGTAATGTGGCTACATGTCTCAGAAACTGGTAGTGGTGGCACCTGGTGTCAACTCCTTGTACTGGAGGATCAGACAGCAGCAGAATAAGCAGTGGCAGACGGACTGCAGACTGCGGAGCAGAGCCCTGGAAGGCATGGCCATCAAGAGCTCTCTGGTTCTCACCGCCTTATCTGGGAACTGAAACACCACAGGAAAGGTGTCCCATGCTTTGGGCTTAACAGGAACTCTTTATTCAGTCTTCAAAACATTTCTAAATCAACAGAACCCATCCATGCATTGAGGAAACACCTCATGTTCTAATCTAGGTTCGAGGAGATAATCTTCAAACATGATAAAAGGTGCAACTGGAGTGCCGTAATGTGGCTAAATGTCTCAGAAACTGGTAGTGGTGGCATCTGGTGTCAACTCCTTGTAGTATAGGATCATTAAGATACAGAGGTCAATCAAGGAATTTGGTGTCGGGGGATAGAGCACAACAACAGCAGGGGTCTGGAGATAGGGGGATTTGTAGGGAATCTCGGTCCGGCAGCGGAAACGCTGCAGCAGCGCCTGCTGGTGAGAATAGCACATGGCCCCACTGTGCTCGGGCACTGCCACCTGGAGGCAGAATTACAACCGTGTGCACGCTGGCAGCCAGAGTGCAGAGCAGAGCCCAGGACAGTATTGCCCTTCGGAGCTCGCTGGTTCTCTCAGCCTTATCTGGAAACTGAAACAGCACAGGAAAGGTGTGCCATGCTTTAGGCCCATCAGCAACTCTTTTTTCAGTTTCCAAAACACTTCTAGATTATCAGAGCCCGTCTATGCATTGAAGAAACACCCCATGCTATAATCTAGGTTTGAGAAGACACATTTTAAACATGATAAAAGGTGCAACTGGAGTGCCGTAATGTGGCTACATGTCTCAGAAACTGGTAGTGGTGGCACCTGGTGTCAACTCCTTGTACTGGAGGATCAGACAGCAGCAGAATAAGCAGTGGCAGACGGACTGCAGACTGCGGAGCAGAGCCCTGGAAGGCATGGCCATCAAGAGCTCTCTGGTTCTCACCGCCTTATCTGGGAACTGAAACACCACAGGAAAGGTGTCCCATGCTTTGGGCTTAACAGGAACTCTTTATTCAGTCTTCAAAACATTTCTAAATCAACAGAACCCATCCATGCATTGAGGAAACACCTCATGTTCTAATCTAGGTTCGAGGAGATAATCTTCAAACATGATAAAAGGTGGAACTGGAGTGCCGTAATGTGGCTAAATGTCTCAGAAACTGGTAGTGGTGGCATCTGCTGTCAACTCCTTGTAGTATAGGATCATTAAGATACAGAGGTCAATCAAGGAATTTGGTGTCGGGGGATGGAGCACAACAACAGCAGGGGTCTGGAGATAGGGGGATTTGTAGGGAATCTCGGTACGGCAGCGGAAACGCTGCAGCAGCGCCTGCTGGTGAGAATAGCACATGGCCCCACTGTGCTCGGGCACTGCCACCTGGAGGCAGAATTACAACCGTGTGCACGCTGGCAGCCAGAGTGCAGAGCAGAGCCCAGGACAGTATGGCCCTTCGGAGCTCTCTGGTTCTCACAGCCTTATGTGGAAACTGAAACACCACAGGAAAGGTGTGCCATGCTTTAGGCCCATCAGCAACTCTTTTTTCAGTTTCCAAAACACTTCTAGATTATCAGAGCCCGTCTATGCATTGAAGAAACACCCCATGCTATAATCTAGGTTTGAGAAGACACATTTTAAACATGATAAAAGGTGCAACTGGAGTGCCGTAATGTGGCTACATGTCTCAGAAACTGGTAGTGGTGGCACCTGGTGTCAACTCCTTGTACTGGAGGATCAGACAGCAGCAGAATAAGCAGTGGCAGACGGACTGCAGACTGTGGAGCAGAGCCCTGGAAGGCATGGCCATCAAGAGCTCTCTGGTTCTCACCGCCTTATCTGGGAACTGAAACACCACAGGAAAGGTGTCCCATGCTTTGGGCTTAACAGGAACTCTTTATTCAGTCTTCAAAACATTTCTAAATCAACAGAACCCATCCATGCATTGAGGAAACACCTCATGTTCTAATCTGGGTTCGAGGAGATAATCTTCAAACATGATAAAAGGTGCAACTGGAGTGCCGTAATGTGGCTACATGTCTCAGAAACTGGTAGTGGTGGCATCTGCTGTCAACTCCTTGTAGTATAGGATCATTAAGATACAGAGGTTAATCGAGGAATTTGGTGTCGGGGGATGGAGCACAACAACAGCAGGGGTCTGGAGATAGGGGGATTTGTAGGGAATCTCGGTACGGCAGCGGAAACGCTGCAGCAGCGCCTGCTGGTGAGAATAGCACATGGCCCCACTGTGCTCGGGCACTGCCACCTGGAGGCAGAATTACAACCGTGTGCACGCTGGCAGCCAGAGTGCAGAGCAGATCCCAGGACAGTATGGCCCTTCGGAGCTCTCTGGTTCTCACAGCCTTATGTGGAAACTGAAACAGCACAGGAAAGGTGTGCCATGCTTTAGGCCCATCAGCAACTCTTTTTTCAGTTTCCAAAACACTTCTAGATTATCAGAGCCCGTCTATGCATTGAAGAAACACCCCATGCTATAATCTAGGTTTGAAAAGACACATTTTAAACATGATAAAAGGTGCAACTGGAGTGCCGTAATGTGGCTACATGTCTCAGAAACTGGTAGTGGTGGCACCTGGTGTCAACTCCTTGTACTGGAGGATCAGACAGCAGCAGAATAAGCAGTGGCAGACGGACTGCAGACTGTGGAGCAGAGCCCTGGAAGGCATGGCCATCAAGAGCTCTCTGGTTCTCACCGCCTTATCTGGGAACTGAAACACCACAGGAAAGGTGTCCCATGCTTTGGGCTTAACAGGAACTCTTTATTCAGTCTTCAAAACATTTCTAAATCAACAGAACCCATCCATGCATTGAGGAAACACCTCATGTTCTAATCTAGGTTCGAGGAGATAATCTTCAAACATGATAAAAGGTGCAACTGGAGTGCCGTAATGTGGCTAAATGTCTCAGAAACTGGTAGTGGTGGCATCTGCTGTCAACTCCTTGTAGTATAGGATCATTAAGATACAGAGGTCAATCAAGGAATTTGGTGTCGGGGGATGGAGCACAACAACAGCAGGGGTCTGGAGATAGGGGGATTTGTAGGGAATCTCGGTACGGCAGCGGAAACGCTGCAGCAGCGCCTGCTGGTGAGAATAGCACATGGCCCCACTGTGCTCGGGCACTGCCACCTGGAGGCAGAATTACAACCGTGTGCACGCTGGCAGCCAGAGTGCAGAGCAGAGCCCAGGACAGTATGGCCCTTCGGAGCTCTCTGGTTCTCACAGCCTTATGTGGAAACTGAAACACCACAGGAAAGGTGTGCCATGCTTTAGGCCCATCAGCAACTCTTTTTTCAGTTTCCAAAACACTTCTAGATTATCAGAGCCCGTCTATGCATTGAAGAAACACCCCATGCTATAATCTAGGTTTGAGAAGACACATTTTAAACATGATAAAAGGTGCAACTGGAGTGCCGTAATGTGGCTACATGTCTCAGAAACTGGTAGTGGTGGCACCTGGTGTCAACTCCTTGTACTGGAGGATCAGACAGCAGCAGAATAAGCAGTGGCAGACGGACTGCAGACTGTGGAGCAGAGCCCTGGAAGGCATGGCCATCAAGACCTCTCTGGTTCTCACCGCCTTATCTGGGAACTGAAACACCACAGGAAAGGTGTCCCATGCTTTGGGCTTAACAGGAACTCTTTATTCAGTCTTCAAAACATTTCTAAATCAACAGAACCCATCCATGCATTGAGGAAACACCTCATGTTCTAATCTGGGTTCGAGGAGATAATCTTCAAACATGATAAAAGGTGCAACTGGAGTGCCGTAATGTGGCTACATGTCTCAGAAACTGGTAGTGGTGGCATCTGCTGTCAACTCCTTGTAGTATAGGATCATTAAGATACAGAGGTCAATCAAGGAATTTGGTGTCGGGGGATGGAGCACAACAACAGCAGGGGTCTGGAGATAGGGGGATTTGTAGGGAATCTCGGTACGGCAGCGGAAACGCTGCAGCAGCGCCTGCTGGTGAGAATAGCACATGGCCCCACTGTGCTCGGGCACTGCCACCTGGAGGCAGAATTACAACCGTGTGCACGCTGGCAGCCAGAGTGCAGAGCAGAGCCCAGGACAGTATGGCCCTTCGGAGCTCTCTGGTTCTCACAGCCTTATGTGGAAACTGAAACACCACAGGAAAGGTGTGCCATGCTTTAGGCCCATCAGCAACTCTTTTTTCAGTTTCCAAAACACTTCTAGATTATCAGAGCCCGTCTATGCATTGAAGAAACACCCCATGCTATAATCTAGGTTTGAGAAGACACATTTTAAACATGATAAAAGGTGCAACTGGAGTGCCGTAATGTGGCTACATGTCTCAGAAACTGGTAGTGGTGGCACCTGGTGTCAACTCCTTGTACTGGAGGATCAGACAGCAGCAGAATAAGCAGTGGCAGACGGACTGCAGACTGTGGAGCAGAGCCCTGGAAGGCATGGCCATCAAGAGCTCTCTGGTTCTCACCGCCTTATCTGGGAACTGAAACACCACAGGAAAGGTGTCCCATGCTTTGGGCTTAACAGGAACTCTTTATTCAGTCTTCAAAACATTTCTAAATCAACAGAACCCATCCATGCATTGAGGAAACACCTCATGTTCTAATCTAGGTTCGAGGAGATAATCTTCAAACATGATAAAAGGTGCAACTGGAGTGCCGTAATGTGGCTACATGTCTCAGAAACTGGTAGTGGTGGCATCTGCTGTCAAATCCTTGTAGTATAGGATCATTAAGATACAGAGGTCAATCGAGGAATTTGGTGTCGGGGGATGGAGCACAACAACAGCAGGGGTCTGGAGATAGGGGGATTTGTAGGGAATCTCGGTACGGCAGCGGAAACGCTGCAGCAGCGCCTGCTGGTGAGAATAGCACATGGCCCCACTGTGCTCGGGCACTGCCACCTGGAGGCAGAATTACAACCGTGTGCACGCTGGCAGCCAGAGTGCAGAGCAGATCCCAGGACAGTATGGCCCTTCGGAGCTCTCTGGTTCTCACAGCCTTATGTGGAAACTGAAACACCACAGGAAAGGTGTGCCATGCTTTAGGCCCATCAGCAACTCTTTTTTCAGTTTCCAAAACACTTCTAGATTATCAGAGCCCGTCTATGCATTGAAGAAACACCCCATGCTATAATCTAGGTTTGAGAAGACACATTTTAAACATGATAAAAGGTGCAACTGGAGTGCCGTAATGTGGCTACAGGTCTCAGAAACTGGTAGTGGTGGCACCTGGTGTCAACTCCTTGTACTGGAGGATCAGACAGCAGCAGAATAAGCAGTGGCAGACGGACTGCAGACTGTGGAGCAGAGCCCTGGAAGGCATGGCCATCAAGACCTCTCTGGTTCTCACCGCCTTATCTGGGAACTGAAACACCACAGGAAAGGTGTCCCATGCTTTGGGCTTAACAGGAACTCTTTATTCAGTCTTCAAAACATTTCTAAATCAGCAGAACCCATCCATGCATTGAGGAAACACCTCATGTTCTAATCTGGGTTCGAGGAGATAATCTTCAAACATGATAAAAGGTGCAACTGGAGTGCCGTAATGTGGCTACATGTCTCAGAAACTGGTAGTGGTGGCATCTGCTGTCAACTCCTTGTAGTATAGGATCATTAAGATACAGAGGTTAATCGAGGAATTTGGTGTCGGGGGATGGAGCACAACAACAGCAGGGGTCTGGAGATAGGGGGATTTGTAGGGAATCTCGGTACGGCAGCGGAAACGCTGCAGCAGCGCCTGCTGGTGAGAATAGCACATGGCCCCACTGTGCTCGGGCACTGCCACCTGGAGGCAGAATTACAACCGTGTGCACGCTGGCAGCCAGAGTGCAGAGCAGAGCCCAGGACAGTATGGCCCTTCGGAGCTCTCTGGTTCTCACAGCCTTATGTGGAAACTGAAACAGCACAGGAAAGGTGTGCCATGCTTTAGGCCCATCAGCAACTCTTTTTTCAGTTTCCAAAACACTTCTAGATTATCAGAGCCCGTCTATGCATTGAAGAAACACCCCATGCTATAATCTAGGTTTGAGAAGACACATTTTAAACATGATAAAAGGTGCAACTGGAGTGCCGTAATGTGGCTACATGTCTCAGAAACTGGTAGTGGTGGCACCTGGTGTCAACTCCTTGTACTGGAGGATCAGACAGCAGCAGAATAAGCAGTGGCAGACGGACTGCAGACTGCGGAGCAGAGCCCTGGAAGGCATGGCCATCAAGAGCTCTCTGGTTCTCACCGCCTTATCTGGGAACTGAAACACCACAGGAAAGGTGTCCCATGCTTTGGGCTTAACAGGAACTCTTTATTCAGTCTTCAAAACATTTTTAAATCAACAGAACCCATCCATGCATTGAGGAAACACCTCATGTTCTAATCTAGGTTCGAGGAGATAATCTTCAAACATGATAAAAGGTGCAACTGGAGTGCCGTAATGTGGCTACATGTCTCAGAAACTGGTAGTGGTGGCATCTGCTGTCAAATCCTTGTAGTATAGGATCATTAAGATACAGAGGTCAATCGAGGAATTTGGTGTCGGGGGATGGAGCACAACAACAGCAGGGGTCTGGAGATAGGGGGATTTGTAGGGAATCTCGGTACGGCAGCGGAAACGCTGCAGCAGCGCCTGCTGGTGAGAATAGCACATGGCCCCACTGTGCTCGGGCACTGCCACCTGGAGGCAGAATTACAACCGTGTGCACGCTGGCAGCCAGAGTGCAGAGCAGAGCCCAGGACAGTATGGCCCTTCGGAGCTCTCTGGTTCTCACAGCCTTATGTGGAAACTGAAACACCACAGGAAAGGTGTGCCATGCTTTAGGCCCATCAGCAACTCTTTTTTCAGTTTCCAAAACACTTCTAGATTATCAGAGCCCGTCTATGCATTGAAGAAACACCCCATGCTATAATCTAGGTTTGAGAAGACACATTTTAAACATGATAAAAGGTGCAACTGGAGTGCCGTAATGTGGCTACATGTCTCAGAAACTGGTAGTGGTGGCACCTGGTGTCAACTCCTTGTACTGGAGGATCAGACAGCAGCAGAATAAGCAGTGGCAGACGGACTGCAGACTGTGGAGCAGAGCCCTGGAAGGCATGGCCATCAAGAGCTCTCTGGTTATCACCGCCTTATCTGGGAACTGAAACACCACAGGAAAGGTGTCCCATGCTTTGGGCTTAACAGGAACTCTTTATTCAGTCTTCAAAACATTTCTAAATCAACAGAACCCATCCATGCATTGAGGAAACACCTCATGTTCTAATCTAGGTTCGAGGAGATAATCTTCAAACATGATAAAAGGTGCAACTGGAGTGCCGTAATGTGGCTAAATGTCTCAGAAACTGGTAGTGGTGGCATCTGCTGTCAACTCCTTGTAGTATAGGATCATTAAGATACAGAGGTCAATCAAGGAATTTGGTGTCGGGGGATAGAGCACAACAACAGCAGGGGTCTGGAGATAGGGGGATTTGTAGGGAATCTCGGTACGGCAGCGGAAACGCTGCAGCAGCGCCTGCTGGTGAGAATAGCACATGGCCCAACTGTGCTCGGGCACTGCCACCTGGAGGCAGAATTACAACCGTGTGCACGCTGGCAGCCAGAGTGCAGAGCAGAGCCCAGGACAGTATGGCCCTTCGGAGCTCTCTGGTTCTCACAGCCTTATGTGGAAACTGAAACACCACAGGAAAGGTGTGCCATGCTTTAGGCCCATCAGCAACTCTTTTTTCAGTTTCCAAAACACTTCTAGATTATCAGAGCCCGTCTATGCATTGAAGAAACACCCCATGCTATAATCTAGGTTTGAGAAGACACATTTTAAACATGATAAAAGGTGCAACTGGAGTGCCGTAATGTGGCTACATGTCTCAGAAACTGGTAGTGGTGGCACCTGGTGTCAACTCCTTGTACTGGAGGATCAGACAGCAGCAGAATAAGCAGTGGCAGACGGACTGCGGACTGTGGAGCAGAGCCCTGGAAGGCATGGCCATCAAGACCTCTCTGGTTCTCACCGCCTTATCTGGGAACTGAAACACCACAGGAAAGGTGTCCCATGCTTTGGGCTTAACAGGAACTCTTTATTCAGTCTTCAAAACATTTCTGAATCAACAGAACCCATCCATGCATTGAGGAAACACCTCATGTTCTAATCTGGGTTCGAGGAGATAATCTTCAAACATGATAAAAGGTGCAACTGGAGTGCCGTAATGTGGCTACATGTCTCAGAAACTGGTAGTGGTGGCATCTGCTGTCAACTCCTTGTAGTATAGGATCATTAAGATACAGAGGTCAATCAAGGAATTTGGTGTCGGGGGATGGAGCACAACAACAGCAGGGGTCTGGAGATAGGGGGATTTGTAGGGAATCTCGGTACGGCAGCGGAAACGCTGCAGCAGCGCCTGCTGGTGAGAATAGCACATGGCCCCACTGTGCTCGGGCACTGCCACCTGGAGGCAGAATTACAACCGTGTGCACGCTGGCAGCCAGAGTGCAGAGCAGAGCCCAGGACAGTATGGCCCTTCGGAGCTCTCTGGTTCTCACAGCCTTATCTGGAAACTGAAACACCACAGGAAAGGTGTGCCATGCTTTAGGCCCATCAGCAACTCTTTTTTCAGTTTCCAAAACACTTCTAGATTATCAGAGCCCGTCTATGCATTGAAGAAACACCCCATGCTATAATCTAGGTTTGAGAAGACACATTTTAAACATGATAAAAGGTGCAACTGGAGTGCCGTAATGTGGCTACATGTCTCAGAAACTGGTAGTGGTGGCACCTGGTGTCAACTCCTTGTACTGGAGGATCAGACAGCAGCAGAATAAGCAGTGGCAGACGGACTGCAGACTGTGGAGCAGAGCCCTGGAAGGCATGGCCATCAAGACCTCTCTGGTTCTCACCGCCTTATCTGGGAACTGAAACACCACAGGAAAGGTGTCCCATGCTTTGGGCTTAACAGGAACTCTTTATTCAGTCTTCAAAACATTTCTAAATCAACAGAACCCATCCATGCATTGAGGAAACACCTCATGTTCTAATCTGGGTTCGAGGAGATAATCTTCAAACATGATAAAAGGTGCAACTGGAGTGCCGTAATGTGGCTACATGTCTCAGAAACTGGTAGTGGTGGCATCTGCTGTCAACTCCTTGTAGTATAGGATCATTAAGATACAGAGGTCAATCAAGGAATTTGGTGTCGGGGGATGGAGCACAACAACAGCAGGGGTCTGGAGATAGGGGGATTTGTAGGGAATCTCGGTACGGCAGCGGAAACGCTGCAGCAGCGCCTGCTGGTGAGAATAGCACATGGCCCCACTGTGCTCGGGCACTGCCACCTGGAGGCAGAATTACAACCGTGTGCACGCTGGCAGCCAGAGTGCAGAGCAGAGCCCAGGACAGTATTGCCCTTCGGAGCTCTCTGGTTCTCACAGCCTTATGTGGAAACTGAAACACCACAGGAAAGGTGTGCCATGCTTTAGGCCCATCAGCAACTCTTTTTTCAGTTTCCAAAACACTTCTAGATTATCAGAGCCCGTCTATGCATTGAAGAAACACCCCATGCTATAATCTAGGTTTGAGAAGACACATTTTAAACATGATAAAAGGTGCAACTGGAGTGCCGTAATGTGGCTACATGTCTCAGAAACTGGTAGTGGTGGCACCTGGTGTCAACTCCTTGTACTGGAGGATCAGACAGCAGCAGAATAAGCAGTGGCAGACGGACTGCAGACTGTGGAGCAGAGCCCTGGAAGGCATGGCCATCAAGAGCTCTCTGGTTCTCACCGCCTTATCTGGGAACTGAAACACCACAGGAAAGGTGTCCCATGCTTTGGGCTTAACAGGAACTCTTTATTCAGTCTTCAAAACATTTCTAAATCAACAGAACCCATCCATGCATTGAGGAAACACCTCATGTTCTAATCTGGGTTCGAGGAGATAATCTTCAAACATGATAAAAGGTGCAACTGGAGTGCCGTAATGTGGCTACATGTCTCAGAAACTGGTAGTGGTGGCATCTGCTGTCAAATCCTTGTAGTATAGGATCATTAAGATACAGAGGTCAATCGAGGAATTTGGTGTCGGGGGATGGAGCACAACAACAGCAGGGGTCTGGAGATAGGGGGATTTGTAGGGAATCTCGGTACGGCAGCGGAAACGCTGCAGCAGCGCCTGCTGGTGAGAATAGCACATGGCCCCACTGTGCTCGGGCACTGCCACCTGGAGGCAGAATTACAACCGTGTGCACGCTGGCAGCCAGAGTGCAGAGCAGAGCCCAGGACAGTATGGCCCTTCGGAGCTCTCTGGTTCTCACAGCCTTATGTGGAAACTGAAACACCACAGGAAAGGTGTGCCATGCTTTAGGCCCATCAGCAACTCTTTTTTCAGTTTCCAAAACACTTCTAGATTATCAGAGCCCGTCTATGCATTGAAGAAACACCCCATGCTATAATCTAGGTTTGAGAAGACACATTTTAAACATGATAAAAGGTGCAACTGGAGTGCCGTAATGTGGCTACATGTCTCAGAAACTGGTAGTGGTGGCACCTGGTGTCAACTCCTTGTACTGGAGGATCAGACAGCAGCAGAATAAGCAGTGGCAGACGGACTGCAGACTGTGGAGCAGAGCCCTGGAAGGCATGGCCATCAAGAGCTCTCTGGTTCTCACCGCCTTATCTGGGAACTGAAACACCACAGGAAAGGTGTCCCATGCTTTGGGCTTAACAGGAACTCTTTATTCAGTCTTCAAAACATTTCTAAATCAACAGAACCCATCCATGCATTGAGGAAACACCTCATGTTCTAATCTAGGTTCGAGGAGATAATCTTCAAACATGATAAAAGGTGCAACTGGAGTGCCGTAATGTGGCTAAATGTCTCAGAAACTGGTAGTGGTGGCATCTGCTGTCAACTCCTTGTAGTATAGGATCATTAAGATACAGAGGTCAATCAAGGAATTTGGTGTCGGGGGATAGAGCACAACAACAGCAGGGGTCTGGAGATAGGGGGATTTGTAGGGAATCTCAGTACGGCAGCGGAAACGCTGCAGCAGCGCCTGCTGGTGAGAATAGCACATGGCCCCACTGTGCTCGGGCACTGCCACCTGGAGGCAGAATTACAACCGTGTGCACGCTGGCAGCCAGAGTGCAGAGCAGAGCCCAGGACAGTATGGCCCTTCGGAGCTCTCTGGTTCTCACAGCCTTATGTGGAAACTGAAACACCACAGGAAAGGTGTGCCATGCTTTAGGCCCATCAGCAACTCTTTTTTCAGTTTCCAAAACACTTCTAGATTATCAGAGCCCGTCTATGCATTGAAGAAACACCCCATGCTATAATCTAGGTTTGAGAAGACACATTTTAAACATGATAAAAGGTGCAACTGGAGTGCCGTAATGTGGCTACATGTCTCAGAAACTGGTAGTGGTGGCACCTGGTGTCAACTCCTTGTACTGGAGGATCAGACAGCAGCAGAATAAGCAGTGGCAGACGGACTGCAGACTGTGGAGCAGAGCCCTGGAAGGCATGGCCATCAAGAGCTCTCTGGTTCTCACCGCCTTATCTGGGAACTGAAACACCACAGGAAAGGTGTCCCATGCTTTGGGCTTAACAGGAACTCTTTATTCAGTCTTCAAAACATTTCTAAATCAACAGAACCCATCCATGCATTGAGGAAACACCTCATGTTCTAATCTAGGTTCGAGGAGATAATCTTCAAACATGATAAAAGGTGCAACTGGAGTGCCGTAATGTGGCTACATGTCTCAGAAACTGGTAGTGGTGGCATCTGCTGTCAACTCCTTGTAGTATAGTATCATTAAGATACACAGGTCAATCAAGGAATTTGGTGTCTGGGGATGGAGCACAACAGCAGCAGGGGTCTGGAGATAGGGGGATTTGTAGGGAATCTCGGTACGGCAGCGGAAACGCTGCAGCAGCCCCTGCTGGTGAGAATAGCACATGGCCCCACTGTGCTCGGGCACTACCACCTGGAGGCAGAATTACAACCGTGTGCACGCTGGCAGCCAGAGTGCAGAGCAGAGCCCAGGACAGTATGGCCCTTCGGAGCTTTCTGGTTCTCACAGCCTTATATGGAAACTGAAACACCACAGGAAAGGTGTGCCATGCTTTAGGCCCATCAGCAACTCTTTTTTCAGTTTCCAAAACACTTCTAGATTATCAGAGCCCGTCTATGCATTGAAGAAACACCCCATGCTATAATCTAGGTTTGAGAAGACACATTTTAAACATGATAAAAGGTGCAACTGGAGTGCCGTAATGTGGCTACATGTCTCAGAAACTGGTAGTGGTGGCACCTGGTGTCAACTCCTTGTACTGGAGGATCAGACAGCAGCAGAATAAGCAGTGGCAGACGGACTGCAGACTGTGGAGCAGAGCCCTGGAAGGCATGGCCATCAAGAGCTCTCTGGTTCTCACCGCCTTATCTGGGAACTGAAACACCACAGGAAAGGTGTCCCATGCTTTGGGCTTAACAGGAACTCTTTATTCAGTCTTCAAAACATTTCTAAATCAA
Organism: Harmothoe impar; assembly: GCA_947462335.1. Classification (NCBI taxonomy): domain Eukaryota; kingdom Metazoa; phylum Annelida; class Polychaeta; order Phyllodocida; family Polynoidae; genus Harmothoe; species Harmothoe impar. The sequence continues at coordinate 55,632,377 of OX381716.1, forward strand.
CAGAACCCATCCATGCATTGAGGAAACACCTCATGTTCTAATCTAGGTTCGAGGAGATAATCTTCAAACATGATAAAAGGTGCAACTGGAGTGCCGTAATGTGGCTAAATGTCTCAGAAACTGGTAGTGGTGGCATCTGCTGTCAACTCCTTGTAGTATAGGATCATAAAGATACAGAGGTCAATCAAGGAATTTGGTGTCGGGGGATAGAGCACAACAACAGCAGGGGTCTGGAGATAGGGGGATTTGTAGGGAATCTCGGTACGGCAGCGGAAACGCTGCAGCAGCGCCTGCTGGTGAGAATAGCACATGGCCCCACTGTGCTCGGGCACTGCCACCTGGAGGCAGAATTACAACCGTGTGCACGCTGGCAGCCAGAGTGCAGAGCAGAGCCCAAGACAGTATGGCCCTTCGGAGCTCTCTGGTTCTCACAGCCTTATGTGGAAACTGAAACACCACAGGAAAGGTGTGCCATGCTTTAGGCCCATCAGCAACTCTTTTTTCAGTTTCCAAAACACTTCTAGATTATCAGAGCCCGTCTATGCATTGAAGAAACACCCCATGCTATAATCTAGGTTTGAGAAGACACATTTTAAACATGATAAAAGGTGCAACTGGAGTGCCGTAATGTGGCTACATGTCTCAGAAACTGGTAGTGGTGGCACCTGGTGTCAACCCCTTGTACTGGAGGATCAGACAGCAGCAGAATAAGCAGTGGCAGACGGACTGCGGACTGTGGAGCAGAGCCCTGGAAGGCATGGCCATCAAGACCTCTCTGGTTCTCACCGCCTTATCTGGGAACTGAAACACCACAGGAAAGGTGTCCCATGCTTTGGGCTTAACAGGAACTCTTTATTCAGTCTTCAAAACATTTCTAAATCAACAGAACCCATCCATGCATTGAGGAAACACCTCATGTTCTAATCTGGGTTCGAGGAGATAATCTTCAAACATGATAAAAGGTGCAACTGGAGTGCCGTAATGTGGCTACATGTCTCAGAAACTGGTAGTGGTGGCATCTGCTGTCAACTCCTTGTAGTATAGGATCATTAAGATACAGAGGTCAATCAAGGAATTTGGTGTCGGGGGATGGAGCACAACAACAGCAGGGGTCTGGAGATAGGGGGATTTGTAGGGAATCTCGGTACGGCAGCGGAAACGCTGCAGCAGCGCCTGCTGGTGAGAATAGCACATGGCCCCACTGTGCTCGGGCACTGCCACCTGGAGGCAGAATTACAACCGTGTGCACGCTGGCAGCCAGAGTGCAGAGCAGAGCCCAGGACAGTATGGCCCTTCGGAGCTCTCTGGTTCTCACAGCCTTATGTGGAAACTGAAACACCACAGGAAAGGTGTGCCATGCTTTAGGCCCATCAGCAACTCTTCTTTCAGTTTCCAAAACACTTCTAGATTATCAGAGCCCGTCTATGCATTGAAGAAACACCCCATGCTATAATCTAGGTTTGAGAAGACACATTTTAAACATGATAAAAGGTGCAACTGGAGTGCCGTAATGTGGCTACATGTCTCAGAAACTGGTAGTGGTGGCACCTGGTGTCAACTCCTTGTACTGGAGGATCAGACAGCAGCAGAATAAGCAGTGGCAGACGGACTGCAGACTGTGGAGCAGAGCCCTGGAAGGCATGGCCATCAAGAGCTCTCTGGTTCTCACCGCCTTATCTGGGAACTGAAACACCACAGGAAAGGTGTCCCATGCTTTGGGCTTAACAGGAACTCTTTATTCAGTCTTCAAAACATTTCTAAATCAACAGAACCCATCCATGCATTGAGGAAACACCTCATGTTCTAATCTGGGTTCGAGGAGATAATCTTCAAACATGATAAAAGGTGCAACTGGAGTGCCGTAATGTGGCTACATGTCTCAGAAACTGGTAGTGGTGGCATCTGCTGTCAACTCCTTGTAGTATAGGATCATTAAGATACAGAGGTCAATCAAGGAATTTGGTGTCGGGGGATGGAGCACAACAACAGCAGGGGTCTGGAGATAGGGGGATTTGTAGGGAATCTCGGTACGGCAGCGGAAACGCTGCAGCAGCGCCTGCTGGTGAGAATAGCACATGGCCCCACTGTGCTCGGGCACTGCCACCTGGAGGCAGAATTACAACCGTGTGCACGCTGGCAGCCAGAGTGCAGAGCAGAGCCCAGGACAGTATGGCCCTTCGGAGCTCTCTGGTTCTCACAGCCTTATGTGGAAACTGAAACACCACAGGAAAGGTGTGCCATGCTTTAGGCCCATCAGCAACTCTTTTTTCAGTTTCCAAAACACTTCTAGATTATCAGAGCCCGTCTATGCATTGAAGAAACACCCCATGCTATAATCTAGGTTTGAGAAGACACATTTTAAACATGATAAAAGGTGCAACTGGAGTGCCGTAATGTGGCTACATGTCTCAGAAACTGGTAGTGGTGGCACCTGGTGTCAACTCCTTGTACTGGAGGATCAGACAGCAGCAGAATAAGCAGTGGCAGACGGACTGCAGACTGTGGAGCAGAGCCCTGGAAGGCATGGCCATCAAGAGCTCTCTGGTTCTCACCGCCTTATCTGGGAACTGAAACACCACAGGAAAGGTGTCCCATGCTTTGGGCTTAACAGGAACTCTTTATTCAGTCTTCAAAACATTTCTAAATCAACAGAACCCATCCATGCATTGAGGAAACACCTCATGTTCTAATCTAGGTTCGAGGAGATAATCCTCAAACATGATAAAAGGTGCAACTGGAGTGCCGTAATGTGGCTAAATGTCTCAGAAACTGGTAGTGGTGGCATCTGCTGTCAACTCCTTGTAGTATAGGATCATTAAGATACAGAGGTCAATCAAGGAATTTGGTGTCGGGGGATAGAGCACAACAACAGCAGGGGTCTGGAGATAGGGGGATTTGTAGGGAATCTCGGTACGGCAGCGGAAACGCTGCAGCAGCGCCTGCTGGTGAGAATAGCACATGGCCCCACTGTGCTCGGGCACTGCCACCTGGAGGCAGAATTACAACCGTGTGCACGCTGGCAGCCAGAGTGCAGAGCAGAGCCCAGGACAGTATGGCCCTTCGGAGCTCTCTGGTTCTCACAGCCTTATGTGGAAACTGAAACACCACAGGAAAGGTGTGCCATGCTTTAGGCCCATCAGCAACTCTTTTTTCAGTTTCCAAAACACTTCTTGATTATCAGAGCCCGTCTATGCATTGAAGAAACACCCCATGCTATAATCTAGGTTTGAGAAGACACATTTTAAACATGATAAAAGGTGCAACTGGAGTGCCGTAATGTGGCTACATGTCTCAGAAACTGGTAGTGGTGGCACCTGGTGTCAACTCCTTGTACTGGAGGATCAGACAGCAGCAGAATAAGCAGTGGCAGACGGACTGCAGACTGCGGAGCAGAGCCCTGGAAGGCATGGCCATCAAGAGCTCTCTGGTTCTCACCGCCTTATCTGGGAACTGAAACACCACAGGAAAGGTGTCCCATGCTTTGGGCTTAACAGGAACTCTTTATTCAGTCTTCAAAACATTTTTAAATCAACAGAACCCATCCATGCATTGAGGAAACACCTCATGTTCTAATCTAGGTTCGAGGAGATAATCTTCAAACATGATAAAAGGTGCAACTGGAGTGCCGTAATGTGGCTAAATGTCTCAGAAACTGGTAGTGGTGGCATCTGCTGTCAACTCCTTGTAGTATAGGATCATTAAGATACAGAGGTCAATCAAGGAATTTCGTGTCGGGGGATAGAGCACAACAACAGCAGGGGTCTGGAGATAGGGGGATTTGTAGGGAATCTCGGTACGGCAGCGGAAACGCTGCAGCAGCGCCTGCTGGTGAGAATAGCACATGGCCCCACTGTGCTCGGGCACTGCCACCTGGAGGCAGAATTACAACCGTGTGCACGCTGGCAGCCAGAGTGCAGAGCAGAGCCCAGGACAGTATGGCCCTTCGGAGCTCTCTGGTTCTCACAGCCTTATGTGGAAACTGAAACACCACAGGAAAGGTGTGCCATGCTTTAGGCCCATCAGCAACTCTTTTTTCAGTTTCCAAAACACTTCTAGATTATCAGAGCCCGTCTATGCATTGAAGAAACACCCCATGCTATAATCTAGGTTTGAGAAGACACATTTTAAACATGATAAAAGGTGCAACTGGAGTGCCGTAATGTGGCTACATGTCTCAGAAACTGGTAGTGGTGGCACCTGGTGTCAACTCCTTGTACTGGAGGATCAGACAGCAGCAGAATAAGCAGTGGCAGACGGACTGCAGACTGTGGAGCAGAGCCCTGGAAGGCATGGCCATCAAGAGCTCTCTGGTTCTCACCGCCTTATCTGGGAACTGAAACACCACAGGAAAGGTGTCCCATGCTTTGGGCTTAACAGGAACACTTTATTCAGTCTTCAAAACATTTCTAAATCAACAGAACCCATCCATGCATTGAGGAAACACCTCATGTTCTAATCTAGGTTCGAGGAGATAATCTTCAAACATGATAAAAGGTGCAACTGGAGTGCCGTAATGTGGCTACATGTCTCAGAAACTGGTAGTGGTGGCATCTGCTGTCAACTCCTTGTAGTATAGTATCATTAAGATACACAGGTCAATCAAGGAATTTGGTGTCGGGGGATGGAGCACAACAGCAGCAGGGGTCTGGAGATAGGGGGATTTGTAGGGAATCTCGGTACGGCAGCGGAAATGCTGCAGCAGCCCCTGCTGGTGAGAATAGCACATGGCCCCACTGTGCTCGGGCACTACCACCTGGAGGCAGAATTACAACCGTGTGCACGCTGGCAGCCAGAGTGCAGAGCAGAGCCCAGGACAGTATGGCCCTTCGGAGCTCTCTGGTTCTCACAGCCTTATATGGAAACTGAAACACCACAGGAAAGGTGTGCCATGCTTTAGGCCCATCAGCAACTCTTTTTTCAGTTTCCAAAACACTTCTAGATTATCAGAGCCCGTCTATGCATTGAAGAAACACCCCATGCTATAATCTAGGTTTGAGAAGACACATTTTAAACATGATAAAAGGTGCAACTGGAGTGCCGTAATGTGGCTACATGTCTCAGAAACTGGTAGTGGTGGCACCTGGTGTCAACTCCTTGTACTGGAGGATCAGACAGCAGCAGAATAAGCAGTGGCAGACGGACTGCAGACTGTGGAGCAGAGCCCTGGAAGGCATGGCCATCAAGAGCTCTCTGGTTCTCACCGCCTTATCTGGGAACTGAAACACCACAGGAAAGGTGTCCCATGCTTTGGGCTTAACAGGAACTCTTTATTCAGTCTTCAAAACATTTCTAAATCAACAGAACCCATCCATGCATTGAGGAAACACCTCATGTTCTAATCTGGGTTCGAGGAGATAATCTTCAAACATTATAAAAGGTGCAACTGGAGTGCCGTAATGTGGCTACATGTCTCAGAAACTGGTAGTGGTGGCATCTGCTGTCAACTCCTTGTAGTATAGGATCATTAAGATACAGAGGTCAATCAAGGAATTTGGTGTCGGGGGATGGAGCACAACAACAGCAGGGGTCTGGAGATAGGGGGATTTGTAGGGAATCTCGGTACGGCAGCGGAAACGCTGCAGCAGCGCCTGCTGGTGAGAATAGCACATGGCCCCACTGTGCTCGGGCACTGCCACCTGGAGGCAGAATTACAACCGTGTGCACGCTGGCAGCCAGAGTGCAGAGCAGAGCCCAGGACAGTATTGCCCTTCGGAGCTCTCTGGTTCTCACAGCCTTATGTGGAAACTGAAACACCACAGGAAAGGTGTGCCATGCTTTAGGCCCATCAGCAACTCTTTTTTCAGTTTCCAAAACACTTCTAGATTATCAGAGCCCGTCTATGCATTGAAGAAACACCCCATGCTATAATCTAGGTTTGAGAAGACACATTTTAAACATGATAAAAGGTGCAACTGGAGTGCCGTAATGTGGCTACATGTCTCAGAAACTGGTAGTGGTGGCACCTGGTGTCAACTCCTTGTACTGGAGGATCAGACAGCAGCAGAATAAGCAGTGGCAGACGGACTGCAGACTGTGGAGCAGAGCCCTGGAAGGCATGGCCATCAAGAGCTCTCTGGTTCTCACCGCCTTATCTGGGAACTGAAACACCACAGGAAAGGTGTCCCATGCTTTGGGCTTAACAGGAACACTTTATTCAGTCTTCAAAACATTTCTAAATCAACAGAACCCATCCATGCATTGAGGAAACACCTCATGTTCTAATCTAGGTTCGAGGAGATAATCTTCAAACATGATAAAAGGTGCAACTGGAGTGCCGTAATGTGGCTACATGTCTCAGAAACTGGTAGTGGTGGCATCTGCTGTCAACTCCTTGTAGTATAGTATCATTAAGATACACAGGTCAATCAAGGAATTTGGTGTCTGGGGATGGAGCACAACAACAGCAGGGGTCTGGAGATAGGGGGATTTGTAGGGAATCTCGGTACAGCAGCGGAAACGCTGCAGCAGCGCCTGCTGGTGAGAATAGCACATGGCCCCACTGTGCTCGGGCACTGCCACCTGGAGGCAGAATTACAACCGTGTGCAGGCTGGCAGCCAGAGTGCAGAGCAGAGCCCAGGACAGTATGGCCCTTCGGAGCTCTCTGGTTCTCACAGCCTTATGTGGAAACTGAAACACCACAGGAAAGGTGTGCCATGCTTTAGGCCCATCAGCAACTCTTTTTTCAGTTTCCAAAACACTTCTTGATTATCAGAGCCCGTCTATGCATTGAAGAAACACCCCATGCTATAATCTAGGTTTGAGAAGACACATTTTAAACATGATAAAAGGTGCAACTGGAGTGCCGTAATGTGGCTACATGTCTCAGAAACTGGTAGTGGTGGCACCTGGTGTCAACTCCTTGTACTGGAGGATCAGACAGCAGCAGAATAAGCAGTGGCAGACGGACTGCAGACTGCGGAGCAGAGCCCTGGAAGGCATGGCCATCAAGAGCTCTCTGGTTCTCACCGCCTTATCTGGGAACTGAAACACCACAGGAAAGGTGTCCCATGCTTTGGGCTTAACAGGAACTCTTTATTCAGTCTTCAAAACATTTTTAAATCAACAGAACCCATCCATGCATTGAGGAAACACCTCATGTTCTAATCTAGGTTCGAGGAGATAATCTTCAAACATGATAAAAGGTGCAACTGGAGTGCCGTAATGTGGCTAAATGTCTCAGAAACTGGTAGTGGTGGCATCTGCTGTCAACTCCTTGTAGTATAGGATCATTAAGATACAGAGGTCAATCAAGGAATTTGGTGTCGGGGGATAGAGCACAACAACAGCAGGGGTCTGGAGATAGGGGGATTTGTAGGGAATCTCGGTACGGCAGCGGAAACGCTGCAGCAGCGCCTGCTGGTGAGAATAGCACATGGCCCCACTGTGCTCGGGCACTGCCACCTGGAGGCAGAATTACAACCGTGTGCACGCTGGCAGCCAGAGTGCAGAGCAGAGCCCAGGACAGTATGGCCCTTCGGAGCTCTCTGGTTCTCACAGCCTTATGTGGAAACTGAAACACCACAGGAAAGGTGTGCCATGCTTTAGGCCCATCAGCAACTCTTTTTTCAGTTTCCAAAACACTTCTAGATTATCAGAGCCCGTCTATGCATTGAAGAAACACCCCATGCTATAATCTAGGTTTGAGAAGACACATTTTAAACATGATAAAAGGTGCAACTGGAGTGCCGTAATGTGGCTACATGTCTCAGAAACTGGTAGTGGTGGCACCTGGTGTCAACTCCTTGTACTGGAGGATCAGACAGCAGCAGAATAAGCAGTGGCAGACGGACTGCAGACTGTGGAGCAGAGCCCTGGAAGGCATGGCCATCAAGAGCTCTCTGGTTCTCACCGCCTTATCTGGGAACTGAAACACCACAGGAAAGGTGTCCCATGCTTTGGGCTTAACAGGAACACTTTATTCAGTCTTCAAAACATTTCTAAATCAACAGAACCCATCCATGCATTGAGGAAACACCTCATGTTCTAATCTAGGTTCGAGGAGATAATCTTCAAACATGATAAAAGGTGCAACTGGAGTGCCGTAATGTGGCTACATGTCTCAGAAACTGGTAGTGGTGGCATCTGCTGTCAACTCCTTGTAGTATAGTATCATTAAGATACACAGGTCAATCAAGGAATTTGGTGTCGGGGGATGGAGCACAACAGCAGCAGGGGTCTGGAGATAGGGGGATTTGTAGGGAATCTCGGTACGGCAGCGGAAATGCTGCAGCAGCCCCTGCTGGTGAGAATAGCACATGGCCCCACTGTGCTCGGGCACTACCACCTGGAGGCAGAATTACAACCGTGTGCACGCTGGCAGCCAGAGTGCAGAGCAGAGCCCAGGACAGTATGGCCCTTCGGAGCTCTCTGGTTCTCACAGCCTTATATGGAAACTGAAACACCACAGGAAAGGTGTGCCATGCTTTAGGCCCATCAGCAACTCTTTTTTCAGTTTCCAAAACACTTCTAGATTATCAGAGCCCGTCTATGCATTGAAGAAACACCCCATGCTATAATCTAGGTTTGAGAAGACACATTTTAAACATGATAAAAGGTGCAACTGGAGTGCCGTAATGTGGCTACATGTCTCAGAAACTGGTAGTGGTGGCACCTGGTGTCAACTCCTTGTACTGGAGGATCAGACAGCAGCAGAATAAGCAGTGGCAGACGGACTGCAGACTGTGGAGCAGAGCCCTGGAAGGCATGGCCATCAAGAGCTCTCTGGTTCTCACCGCCTTATCTGGGAACTGAAACACCACAGGAAAGGTGTCCCATGCTTTGGGCTTAACAGGAACTCTTTATTCAGTCTTCAAAACATTTCTAAATCAACAGAACCCATCCATGCATTGAGGAAACACCTCATGTTCTAATCTGGGTTCGAGGAGATAATCTTCAAACATTATAAAAGGTGCAACTGGAGTGCCGTAATGTGGCTACATGTCTCAGAAACTGGTAGTGGTGGCATCTGCTGTCAACTCCTTGTAGTATAGGATCATTAAGATACAGAGGTCAATCAAGGAATTTGGTGTCGGGGGATGGAGCACAACAACAGCAGGGGTCTGGAGATAGGGGGATTTGTAGGGAATCTCGGTACGGCAGCGGAAACGCTGCAGCAGCGCCTGCTGGTGAGAATAGCACATGGCCCCACTGTGCTCGGGCACTGCCACCTGGAGGCAGAATTACAACCGTGTGCACGCTGGCAGCCAGAGTGCAGAGCAGAGCCCAGGACAGTATTGCCCTTCGGAGCTCTCTGGTTCTCACAGCCTTATGTGGAAACTGAAACACCACAGGAAAGGTGTGCCATGCTTTAGGCCCATCAGCAACTCTTTTTTCAGTTTCCAAAACACTTCTAGATTATCAGAGCCCGTCTATGCATTGAAGAAACACCCCATGCTATAATCTAGGTTTGAGAAGACACATTTTAAACATGATAAAAGGTGCAACTGGAGTGCCGTAATGTGGCTACATGTCTCAGAAACTGGTAGTGGTGGCACCTGGTGTCAACTCCTTGTACTGGAGGATCAGACAGCAGCAGAATAAGCAGTGGCAGACGGACTGCAGACTGTGGAGCAGAGCCCTGGAAGGCATGGCCATCAAGAGCTCTCTGGTTCTCACCGCCTTATCTGGGAACTGAAACACCACAGGAAAGGTGTCCCATGCTTTGGGCTTAACAGGAACACTTTATTCAGTCTTCAAAACATTTCTAAATCAACAGAACCCATCCATGCATTGAGGAAACACCTCATGTTCTAATCTAGGTTCGAGGAGATAATCTTCAAACATGATAAAAGGTGCAACTGGAGTGCCGTAATGTGGCTACATGTCTCAGAAACTGGTAGTGGTGGCATCTGCTGTCAACTCCTTGTAGTATAGTATCATTAAGATACACAGGTCAATCAAGGAATTTGGTGTCTGGGGATGGAGCACAACAACAGCAGGGGTCTGGAGATAGGGGGATTTGTAGGGAATCTCGGTACAGCAGCGGAAACGCTGCAGCAGCGCCTGCTGGTGAGAATAGCACATGGCCCCACTGTGCTCGGGCACTGCCACCTGGAGGCAGAATTACAACCGTGTGCAGGCTGGCAGCCAGAGTGCAGAGCAGAGCCCAGGACAGTATGGCCCTTCGGAGCTCTCTGGTTCTCACAGCCTTATGTGGAAACTGAAACACCACAGGAAAGGTGTGCCATGCTTTAGGCCCATCAGCAACTCTTTTTTCAGTTTCCAAAACACTTCTAGATTATCAGAGCCCGTCTATGCATTGAAGAAACACCCCATGCTATAATCTAGGTTTGAGAAGACACATTTTAAACATGATAAAAGGTGCAACTGGAGTGCCGTAATGTGGCTACATGTCTCAGAAACTGGTAGTGGTGGCACCTGGTGTCAACTCCTTGTACTGGAGGATCAGACAGCAGCAGAATAAGCAGTGGCAGACGGACTGCAGACTGTGGAGCAGAGCCCTGGAAGGCATGGCCATCAAGAGCTCTCTGGTTCTCACCGCCTTATCTGGGAACTGAAACACCACAGGAAAGGTGTCCCATGCTTTGGGCTTAACAGGAACTCTTTATTCAGTCTTAAAAACATTTCTAAATCAACAGAACCCATCCATGCATTGAGGAAACACCTCATGTTCTAATCTAGGTTCGAGGAGATAATCTTCAAACATGATAAAAGGTGCAACTGGAGTGCCGTAATGTGGCTACATGTCTCAGAAACTGGTAGTGGTGGCATCTGCTGTCAACTCCTTGTAGTATAGTATCATTAAGATACACAGGTCAATCAAGGAATTTGGTGTCGGGGGATGGAGCACAACAACAGCAGGGGTCTGGAGATAGGGGGATTTGTAGGGAATCTCGGTACGGCAGCGGAAACGCTGCAGCAGCGCCTGCTGGTGAGAATAGCACATGGCCCCACTGTGCTCGGGCACTGCCACCTGGAGGCAGAATTACAACCGTGTGCAGGCTGGCAGCCAGAGTGCAGAGCAGAGCCCAGGACAGTATGGCCCTTCGGAGCTCTCTGGTTCTCACAGCCTTATGTGGAAACTGAAACACCACAGGAAAGGTGTGCCATGCTTTAGGCCCATCAGCAACTCTTTTTTCAGTTTCCAAAACACTTCTAGATTATCAGAGCCCGTCTATGCATTGAAGAAACACCCCATGCTATAATCTAGGTTTGAGAAGACACATTTTAAACATGATAAAAGGTGCAACTGGAGTGCCGTAATGTGGCTACATGTCTCAGAAACTGGTAGTGGTGGCACCTGGTGTCAACTCCTTGTACTGGAGGATCAGACAGCAGCAGAATAAGCAGTGGCAGACGGACTGCAGACTGTGGAGCAGAGCCCTGGAAGGCATGGCCATCAAGAGCTCTCTGGTTCTCACCGCCTTATCTGGGAACTGAAACACCACAGGAAAGGTGTCCCATGCTTTGGGCTTAACAGGAACTCTTTATTCAGTCTTCAAAACATTTCTAAATCAACAGAACCCATCCATGCATTAAGGAAACACCTCATGTTCTAATCTGGGTTCGAGGAGATAATCTTCAAACATGATAAAAGGTGCAACTGGAGTGCCGTAATGTGGCTACATGTCTCAGAAACTGGTAGTGGTGGCATCTGCTGTCAACTCCTTGTAGTATAGGATCATTAAGATACAGAGGTCAATCAAGGAATTTGGTGTCGGGGGATGGAGCACAACAACAGCAGGGGTCTGGAGATAGGGGGATTTGTAGGGAATCTCGGTACGGCAGCGGAAACGCTGCAGCAGCGCCTGCTGGTGAGAATAGCACATGGCCCCACTGTGCTCGGGCACTGCCACCTGGAGGCAGAATTACAACCGTGTGCACGCTGGCAGCCAGAGTGCAGAGCAGAGCCCAGGACAGTATGGCCCTTCGGAGCTCTCTGGTTCTCACAGCCTTATGTGGAAACTGAAACACCACAGGAAAGGTGTGCCATGCTTTAGGCCCATCAGCAACTCTTTTTTCAGTTTCCAAAACACTTCTAGATTATCAGAGCCCGTCTATGCATTGAAGAAACACCCCATGCTATAATCTAGGTTTGAGAAGACACATTTTAAACATGATAAAAGGTGCAACTGGAGTGCCGTAATGTGGCTACATGTCTCAGAAACTGGTAGTGGTGGCACCTGGTGTCAACTCCTTGTACTGGAGGATCAGACAGCAGCAGAATAAGCAGTGGCAGACGGACTGCAGACTGTGGAGCAGAGCCCTGGAAGGCATGGCCATCAAGAGCTCTCTGGTTCTCACCGCCTTATCTGGGAACTGAAACACCACAGGAAAGGTGTCCCATGCTTTGGGCTTAACAGGAACTCTTTATTCAGTCTTCAAAACATTTCTAAATCAACAGAACCCATCCATGCATTGAGGAAACACCTCATGTTCTAATCTAGGTTCGAGGAGATAATCTTCAAACATGATAAAAGGTGCAACTGGAGTGCCGTAATGTGGCTACATGTCTCAGAAACTGGTAGTGGTGGCATCTGCTGTCAACTCCTTGTAGTATAGTATCATTAAGATACACAGGTCAATCAAGGAATTTGGTGTCGGGGGATGGAGCACAACAGCAGCAGGGGTCTGGAGATAGGGGGATTTGTAGGGAATCTCGGTACGGCAGCGGAAATGCTGCAGCAGCCCCTGCTGGTGAGAATAGCACATGGCCCCACTGTGCTCGGGCACTACCACCTGGAGGCAGAATTACAACCGTGTGCACGCTGGCAGCCAGAGTGCAGAGCAGAGCCCAGGACAGTATGGCCCTTCGGAGCTCTCTGGTTCTCACAGCCTTATATGGAAACTGAAACACCACAGGAAAGGTGTGCCATGCTTTAGGCCCATCAGCAACTCTTTTTTCAGTTTCCAAAACACTTCTAGATTATCAGAGCCCGTCTATGCATTGAAGAAACACCCCATGCTATAATCTAGGTTTGAGAAGACACATTTTAAACATGATAAAAGGTGCAACTGGAGTGCCGTAATGTGGCTACATGTCTCAGAAACTGGTAGTGGTGGCACCTGGTGTCAACTCCTTGTACTGGAGGATCAGACAGCAGCAGAATAAGCAGTGGCAGACGGACTGCAGACTGTGGAGCAGAGCCCTGGAAGGCATGGCCATCAAGAGCTCTCTGGTTCTCACCGCCTTATCTGGGAACTGAAACACCACAGGAAAGGTGTCCCATGCTTTGGGCTTAACAGGATCTCTTTATTCAGTCTTCAAAACATTTCTAAATCAACAGAACCCATCCATGCATTGAGGAAACACCTCATGTTCTAATCTGGGTTCGAGGAGATAATCTTCAAACATTATAAAAGGTGCAACTGGAGTGCCGTAATGTGGCTACATGTCTCAGAAACTGGTAGTGGTGGCATCTGCTGTCAACTCCTTGTAGTATAGGATCATTAAGATACAGAGGTCAATCAAGGAATTTGGTGTCGGGGGATGGAGCACAACAACAGCAGGGGTCTGGAGATAGGGGGATTTGTAGGGAATCTCGGTACGGCAGCGGAAACGCTGCAGCAGCGCCTGCTGGTGAGAATAGCACATGGCCCCACTGTGCTCGGGCACTGCCACCTGGAGGCAGAATTACAACCGTGTGCACGCTGGCAGCCAGAGTGCAGAGCAGAGCCCAGGACAGTATTGCCCTTCGGAGCTCTCTGGTTCTCACAGCCTTATGTGGAAACTGAAACACCACAGGAAAGGTGTGCCATGCTTTAGGCCCATCAGCAACTCTTTTTTCAGTTTCCAAAACACTTCTAGATTATCAGAGCCCGTCTATGCATTGAAGAAACACCCCATGCTATAATCTAGGTTTGAGAAGACACATTTTAAACATGATAAAAGGTGCAACTGGAGTGCCGTAATGTGGCTACATGTCTCAGAAACTGGTAGTGGTGGCACCTGGTGTCAACTCCTTGTACTGGAGGATCAGACAGCAGCAGAATAAGCAGTGGCAGACGGTCTGCAGACTGTGGAGCAGAGCCCTGGAAGGCATGGCCATCAAGAGCTCTCTGGTTCTCACCGCCTTATCTGGGAACTGAAACACCACAGGAAAGGTGTCCCATGCTTTGGGCTTAACAGGAACTCTTTATTCAGTCTTCAAAACATTTCTAAATCAACAGAACCCATCCATGCATTGAGGAAACACCTCATGTTCTAATCTGGGTTCGAGGAGATAATCTTCAAACATGATAAAAGGTGCAACTGGAGTGCCGTAATGTGGCTACATGTCTCAGAAACTGGTAGTGGTGGCATCTGCTGTCAACTCCTTGTAGTATAGGATCATTAAGATACAGAGGTCAATCGAGGAATTTGGTGTCGGGGGATGGAGCACAACAACAGCAGGGGTCTGGAGATAGGGGGATTTGTAGGGAATCTCGGTACAGCAGCGGAAACGCTGCAGCAGCGCCTGCTGGTGAGAATAGCACATGGCCCCACTGTGCTCGGGCACTGCCACCTGGAGGCAGAATTACAACCGTGTGCAGGCTGGCAGCCAGAGTGCAGAGCAGAGCCCAGGACAGTATGGCCCTTCGGAGCTCTCTGGTTCTCACAGCCTTATGTGGAAACTGAAACACCACAGGAAAGGTGTGCCATGCTTTAGGCCCATCAGCAACTCTTTTTTCAGTTTCCAAAACACTTCTAGATTATCAGAGCCCGTCTATGCATTGAAGAAACACCCCATGCTATAATCTAGGTTTGAGAAGACACATTTTAAACATGATAAAAGGTGCAACTGGAGTGCCGTAATGTGGCTACATGTCTCAGAAACTGGTAGTGGTGGCACCTGGTGTCAACTCCTTGTACTGGAGGATCAGACAGCAGCAGAATAAGCAGTGGCAGACGGACTGCAGACTGTGGAGCAGAGCCCTGGAAGGCATGGCCATCAAGAGCTCTCTGGTTCTCACCGCCTTATCTGGGAACTGAAACACCACAGGAAAGGTGTCCCATGCTTTGGGCTTAACAGGAACTCTTTATTCAGTCTTAAAAACATTTCTAAATCAACAGAACCCATCCATGCATTGAGGAAACACCTCATGTTCTAATCTAGGTTCGAGGAGATAATCTTCAAACATGATAAAAGGTGCAACTGGAGTGCCGTAATGTGGCTACATGTCTCAGAAACTGGTAGTGGTGGCATCTGCTGTCAACTCCTTGTAGTATAGTATCATTAAGATACACAGGTCAATCAAGGAATTTGGTGTCGGGGGATGGAGCACAACAACAGCAGGGGTCTGGAGATAGGGGGATTTGTAGGGAATCTCGGTACGGCAGCGGAAACGCTGCAGCAGCGCCTGCTGGTGAGAATAGCACATGGCCCCACTGTGCTCGGGCACTGCCACCTGGAGGCAGAATTACAACCGTGTGCACGCTGGCAGCCAGAGTGCAGAGCAGAGCCCAGGACAGTATGGCCCTTCGGAGCTCTCTGGTTCTCACAGCCTTATGTGGAAACTGAAACACCACAGGAAAGGTGTGCCATGCTTTAGGCCCATCAGCAACTCTTTTTTCAGTTTCCAAAACACTTCTAGATTATCAGAGCCCGTCTATGCATTGAAGAAACACCCCATGCTATAATCTAGGTTTGAGAAGACAAATTTTAAACATGATAAAAGGTGCAACTGGAGTGCCGTAATGTGGCTACATGTCTCAGAAACTGGTAGTGGTGGCACCTGGTGTCAACTCCTTGTACTGGAGGATCAGACAGCAGCAGAATAAGCAGTGGCAGACGGACTGCAGACTGCGGAGCAGAGCCCTGGAAGGCATGGCCATCAAGAGCTCTCTGGTTCTCACCGCCTTATCTGGGAACTGAAACACCACAGGAAAGGTGTCCCATACTTTGGGCTTAACAGGAACTCTTTATTCAGTCTTCAAAACATTTCTAAACCAACAGAACCCATCCATGCATTGAGGAAACACCTCATGTTCTAATCTAGGTTCGAGGAGATAATCTTCAAACATGATAAAAGGTGCAACTGGAGTGCTGTAATGTGGCTACATGTCTCAGAAACTGGTAGTGGTGGCATCTGCTGTCAACTCCTTGTAGTATAGGATCATTAAGATACAGAGGTCAATCGAGGAATTTGGTGTCGGGGGATGGAGCACAACAACAGCAGGGGTCTGGAGATAGGGGGATTTGTAGGGAATCTCGGTACAGCAGCGGAAACGCTGCAGCAGCGCCTGCTGGTGAGAATAGCACATGGCCCCACTGTGCTCGGGCACTGCCACCTGGAGGCAGAATTACAACCGTGTGCAGGCTGGCAGCCAGAGTGCAGAGCAGAGCCCAGGACAGTATGGCCCTTCGGAGCTCTCTGGTTCTCACAGCCTTATGTGGAAACTGAAACACCACAGGAAAGGTGTGCCATGCTTTAGGCCCATCAGCAACTCTTTTTTCAGTTTCCAAAACACTTCTAGATTATCAGAGCCCGTCTATGCATTGAAGAAACACCCCATGCTATAATCTAGGTTTGAGAAGACACATTTTAAACATGATAAAAGGTGCAACTGGAGTGCCGTAATGTGGCTACATGTCTCAGAAACTGGTAGTGGTGGCACCTGGTGTCAACTCCTTGTACTGGAGGATCAGACAGCAGCAGAATAAGCAGTGGCAGACGGACTGCAGACTGTGGAGCAGAGCCCTGGAAGGCATGGCCATCAAGAGCTCTCTGGTTCTCACCGCCTTATCTGGGAACTGAAACACCACAGGAAAGGTGTCCCATGCTTTGGGCTTAACAGGAACTCTTTATTCAGTCTTAAAAACATTTCTAAATCAACAGAACCCATCCATGCATTGAGGAAACACCTCATGTTCTAATCTAGGTTCGAGGAGATAATCTTCAAACATGATAAAAGGTGCAACTGGAGTGCCGTAATGTGGCTACATGTCTCAGAAACTGGTAGAGGTGGCATCTGCTGTCAACTCCTTGTAGTATAGTATCATTAAGATACACAGGTCAATCAAGGAATTTGGTGTCGGGGGATGGAGCACAACAACAGCAGGGGTCTGGAGATAGGGGGATTTGTAGGGAATCTCGGTACGGCAGCGGAAACGCTGCAGCAGCGCCTGCTGGTGAGAATAGCACATGGCCCCACTGTGCTCGGGCACTGCCACCTGGAGGCAGAATTACAACCGTGTGCACGCTGGCAGCCAGAGTGCAGAGCAGAGCCCAGGACAGTATGGCCCTTCGGAGCTCTCTGGTTCTCACAGCCTTATGTGGAAACTGAAACACCACAGGAAAGGTGTGCCATGCTTTAGGCCCATCAGCAACTCTTTTTTCAGTTTCCAAAACACTTCTAGATTATCAGAGCCCGTCTATGCATTGAAGAAACACCCCATGCTATAATCTAGGTTTGAGAAGACACATTTTAAACATGATAAAAGGTGCAACTGGAGTGCCGTAATGTGGCTACATGTCTCAGAAACTGGTAGTGGTGGCACCTGGTGTCAACTCCTTGTACTGGAGGATCAGACAGCAGCAGAATAAGCAGTGGCAGACGGACTGCAGACTGTGGAGCAGAGCCCTGGAAGGCATGGCCATCAAGAGCTCTCTGGTTCTCACCGCCTTATCTGGGAACTGAAACACCACAGGAAAGGTGTCCCATGCTTTGGGCTTAACAGGAACTCTTTATTCAGTCTTCAAAACATTTCTAAATCAACAGAACCCATCCATGCATTGAGGAAACACCTCATGTTCTAATCTGGGTTCGAGGAGATAATCTTCAAACATGATAAAAGGTGCAACTGGAGTGCCGTAATGTCGCTACATGTCTCAGAAACTGGTAGTGGTGGCATCTGCTGTCAACTCCTTGTAGTATAGGATCATTAAGATACAGAGGTTAATCGAGGAATTTGGTGTCGGGGGATGGAGCACAACAACAGCAGGGGTCTGGAGATAGGGGGATTTGTAGGGAATCTCGGTACGGCAGCGGAAACGCTGCAGCAGCGCCTGCTGGTGAGAATAGCACATGGCCCCACTGTGCTCGGGCACTGCCACCTGGAGGCAGAATTACAACCGTGTGCACGCTGGCAGCCAGAGTGCAGAGCAGAGCCCAGGACAGTATGGCCCTTCGGAGCTCTCTGGTTCTCACAGCCTTATGTGGAAACTGAAACAGCACAGGAAAGGTGTGCCATGCTTAAGGCCCATCAGCAACTCTTTTTTCAGTTTCCAAAACACTTCTAGATTATCAGAGCCCGTCTATGCATTGAAGAAACACCCCATGCTATAATCTAGGTTTGAGAAGACACATTTTAAACATGATGAAAGGTGCAACTGGAGTGCCGTAATGTGGCTACATGTCTCAGAAACTGGTAGTGGTGGCACCTGGTGTCAACTCCTTGTACTGGAGGATCAGACAGCAGCAGAATAAGCAGTGGCAGACGGACTGCAGACTGCGGAGCAGAGCCCTGGAAGGCATGGCCATCAAGAGCTCTCTGGTTCTCACCGCCTTATCTGGGAACTGAAACACCACAGGAAAGGTGTCCCATGCTTTGGGCTTAACAGGAACTCTTTATTCAGTCTTAAAAACATTTCTAAATCAACAGAACCCATCCTTGCATTGAGGAAACACCTCATGTTCTAATCTAGGTTCGAGGAGATAATCTTCAAACATGATAAAAGGTGCAACTGGAGTGCCGTAATGTGGCTACATGTCTCAGAAACTGGTAGTGGTGGCATCTGCTGTCAACTCCTTGTAGTATAGTATCATTAAGATACACAGGTCAATCAAGGAATTTGGTGTCGGGGGATGGAGCACAACAACAGCAGGGGTCTGGAGATAGGGGGATTTGTAGGGAATCTCGGTACGGCAGCGGAAACGCTGCAGCAGCGCCTGCTGGTGAGAATAGCACATGGCCCCACTGTGCTCGGGCACTGCCACCTGGAGGCAGAATTACAACCGTGTGCACGCTGGCAGCCAGAGTGCAGAGCAGAGCCCAGGACAGTATGGCCCTTCGGAGCTCTCTGGTTCTCACAGCCTTATGTGGAAACTGAAACACCACAGGAAAGGTGTGCCATGCTTTAGGCCCATCAGCAACTCTTTTTTCAGTTTCCAAAACACTTCTAGATTATCAGAGCCCGTCTATGCATTGAAGAAACACCCCATGCTATAATCTAGGTTTGAGAAGACACATTTTAAACATGATAAAAGGTGCAACTGGAGTGCCGTAATGTGGCTACATGTCTCAGAAACTGGTACTGGTGGCACCTGGTGTCAGCTCCTTGTACTGGAGGATCAGACAGCAGCAGAATAAGCAGTGGCAGACGGACTGCAGACTGCGGAGCAGAGCCCTGGAAGGCATGGCCATCAAGAGCTCTCTGGTTCTCACCGCCTTATCTGAGAACTGAAACACCACAGGAAAGGTGTCCCATGCTTTGGGCTTAACAGGAACTCTTAATTCAGTCTTCAAAACATTTCTAAATCAACAGAACCCATCCATGCATTGAGGAAACACCTCATGTTCTAATCTAGGTTCGAGGAGATAATCTTCAAACATGATAAAAGGTGCAACTGGAGTGCCGTAATGTGGCTACATGTCTCAGAAACTGGTAGTGGTGGCATCTGCTGTCAACTCCTTGTAGTATAGGATCATTAAGATACAGAGGTCAATCGAGGAATTTGGTGTCGGGGGATGGAGCACAACAACAGCAGGGGTCTGGAGATAGGGGGATTTGTAGGGAATCTCGGTACGGCAGCGGAAACGCTGCAGCAGCGCCTGCTGGTGAGAATAGCACATGGCCCCACTGTGCTCGGGCACTACCACCTGGAGGCAGAATTACAACCGTGTGCACGCTGGCAGCCAGAGTGCAGAGCAGAGCCCAGGACAGTATGGCCCTTCGGAGCTCTCTGGTTCTCACAGCCTTATGTGGAAACTGAAACACCACAGGAAAGGTGTGCCATGCTTTAGGCCCATCAGCAACTCTTTTTTCAGTTTCCAAAACACTTCTAGATTATCAGAGCCCGTCTATGCATTGAAGAAACACCCCATGCTATAATCTAGGTTTGAGAAGACACATTTTAAACATGATAAAAGGTGCAACTGGAGTGCCGTAATGTGGCTACATGTCTCAGAAACTGGTAGTGGTGGCACCTGGTGTCAACTCCTTGTACTGGAGGATCAGACAGCAGCAGAATAAGCAGTGGCAGACGGACTGCAGACTGCGGAGCAGAGCCCTGGAAGGCATGGCCATCAAGAGCTCTCTGGTTCTCACCGCCTTATCTGGGAACTGAAACACCACAGGAAAGGTGTCCCATGCTTTGGGCTTAACAGGAACTCTTTATTCAGTCTTCAAAACATTTCTAAATCAACAGAACCCATCCATGCATTGAGGAAACACCTCATGTTCTAATCTGGGTTCGAGGAGATAATCTTCAAACATGATAAAAGGTGCAACTGGAGTGCCGTAATGTGGCTACATGTCTCAGAAACTGGTAGTGGTGGCATCTGCTATCAACTCCTTGTAGTATAGGATCATTAAGATACAGAGGTCAATCGAGGAATTTGGTGTCGGGGGATGGAGCACAACAACAGCAGGGGTCTGGAGATAGGGGGATTTGTAGGGAATCTCGGTACGGCAGCGGAAACGCTGCAGCAGCGCCTGCTGGTGAGAATAGCACATGGCCCCACTGTGCTCGGGCACTGCCACCTGGAGGCAGAATTACAACCGTGTGCACGCTGGCAGCCAGAGTGCAGAGCAGAGCCCAGGACAGTATTGCCCTTCGGAGCTCTCTGGTTCTCACAGCCTTATGTGGAAACTGAAACACCACAGGAAAGGTGTGCCATGCTTTAGGCCCATCAGCAACTCTTTTTTCAGTTTCCAAAACACTTCTAGATTATCAGAGCCCGTCTATGCATTGAAGAAACACCCCATGCTATAATCTAGGTTTGAGAAGACACATTTTAAACATGATAAAAGGTGCAACTGGAGTGCCGTAATGTGGCTACATGTCTCAGAAACTGGTAGTGGTGGCACCTGGTGTCAACTCCTTGTACTGGAGGATCAGACAGCAGCAGAATAAGCAGTGGCAGACGGACTGCAGACTGCGGAGCAGAGCCCTGGAAGGCATGGCCATCAAGAGCTCTCTGGTTCTCACCGCCTTATCTGGGAACTGAAACACCACAGGAAAGGTGTCCCATGCTTTGGGCTTAACAGGAACTCTTTATTCAGTCTTCAAAACATTTCTAAATCAACAGAACCCATCCATGCATTGAGGAAACACCTCATGTTCTAATCTGGGTTCGAGGAGATAATCTTCAAACATTATAAAAGGTGCAACTGGAGTGCCGTAATGTGGCTACATGTCTCAGAAACTGGTAGTGGTGGCATCTGCTGTCAACTCCTTGTAGTATAGGATCATTCAGATACAGAGGTCAATCAAGGAATTTGGTGTCTGGGGATGGAGCACAACAACAGCAGGGGTCTGGAGATAGGGGGATTTGTAGGGAATCTCGGTACGGCAGCGGAAACGCTGCAGCAGCGCCTGCTGGTGAGAATAGCACATGGCCCCACTGTGCTCGGGCACTGCCACCTGGAGGCAGAATTACAACCGTGTGCACGCTGGCAGCCAGAGTGCAGAGCAGAGCCCAGGACAGTATTGCCCTTCGGAGCTCTCTGGTTCTCACAGCCTTATGTGGAAACTGAAACACCACAGGAAAGGTGTGCCATGCTTTAGGCCCATCAGCAACTCTTTTTTCAGTTTCCAAAACACTTCTAGATTATCAGAGCCCGTCTATGCATTGAAGAAACACCCCATGCTATAATCTAGGTTTGAGAAGACACATTTTAAACATGATAAAAGGTGCAACTGGAGTGCCGTAATGTGGCTACATGTCTCAGAAACTGGTAGTGGTGGCACCTGGTGTCAACTCCTTGTACTGGAGGATCAGACAGCAGCAGAATAAGCAGTGGCAGACGGACTGCAGACTGTGGAGCAGAGCCCTGGAAGGCATGGCCATCAAGAGCTCTCTGGTTCTCACCGCCTTATCTGGGAACTGAAACACCACAGGAAAGGTGTCCCATGCTTTGGGCTTAACAGGAACTCTTTATTCAGTCTTCAAAACATTTCTAAATCAACAGAACCCATCCATGCATTGAGGAAACACCTCATGTTCTAATCTGGGTTCGAGGAGATAATCTTCAAACATGATAAAAGGTGCAACTGGAGTGCCGTAATGTGGCTACATGTCTCAGAAACTGGTAGTGGTGGCATCTGCTGTCAACTCCTTGTAGTATAGGATCATTAAGATACAGAGGTCAATCAAGGAATTTGGTGTCGGGGGATGGAGCACAACAACAGCAGGGGTCTGGAGATAGGGGGATTTGTAGGGAATCTCGGTACGGCAGCGGAAACGCTGCAGCAGCGCCTGCTGGTGAGAATAGCACATGGCCCCACTGTGCTCGGGCACTGCCACCTGGAGGCAGAATTACAACCGTGTGCACGCTGGCAGCCAGAGTGCAGAGCAGAGCCCAGGACAGTATTGCCCTTCGGAGCTCTCTGGTTCTCACAGCCTTATGTGGAAACTGAAACACCACAGGAAAGGTGTGCCATGCTTTAGGCCCATCAGCAACTCTTTTTTCAGTTTCCAAAACACTTCTAGATTATCAGAGCCCGTCTATGCATTGAAGAAACACCCCATGCTATAATCTAGGTTTGAGAAGACACATTTTAAACATGATAAAAGGTGCAACTGGAGTGCCGTAATGTGGCTACATGTCTCAGAAACTGGTAGTGGTGGCACCTGGTGTCAACTCCTTGTACTGGAGGATCAGACAGCAGCAGAATAAGCAGTGGCAGACGGACTGCAGACTGCGGAGCAGAGCCCTGGAAGGCATGGCCATCAAGAGCTCTCTGGTTCTCACCGCCTTATCTGGGAACTGAAACACCACAGGAAAGGTGTCCCATGCTTTGGGCTTAACAGGAACTCTTTATTCAGTCTTCAAAACATTTCTAAATCAACAGAACCCATCCATGCATTGAGGAAACACCTCATGTTCTAATCTGGGTTCGAGGAGATAATCTTCAAACATGATAAAAGGTGCAACTGGAGTGCCGTAATGTGGCTACATGTCTCAGAAACTGGTAGTGGTGGCACCTGGTGTCAACTCCTTGTACTGGAGGATCAGACAGCAGCAGAATAAGCAGTGGCAGCCGGACTGCAGACTGTGGAGCAGAGCCCTGGAAGGCATGGCCATCAAGAGCTCTCTGGTTCTCACCGCCTTATCTGGGAACTGAAACACCACAGGAAAGGTGTCCCATGCTTTGGGCTTAACAGGAACTCTTTATTCAGTCTTCAAAACATTTCTAAATCAACAGAACCCATCCATGCATTGAGGAAACACCTCATGTTCTAATCTAGGTTCGAGGAGATAATCTTCAAACATGATAAAAGGTGCAACTGGAGTGCCGTAATGTGGCTACATGTCTCAGAAACTGGTAGTGGTGGCATCTGCTGTCAACTCCTTGTAGTATAGGATCATTAAGATACAGAGGTCAATCGAGGAATTTGGTGTCGGGGGATGGAGCACAACAACAGCAGGGGTCTGGAGATAGGGGGATTTGTAGGGAATCTCGGTACGGCAGCGGAAACGCTGCAGCAGCGCCTGCTGGTGAGAATAGCACATGGCCCCACTGTGCTCGGGCACTGCCACCTGGAGGCAGAATTACAACCGTGTGCACGCTGGCAGCCAGAGTGCAGAGCAGAGCCCAGGACAGTATTGCCCTTCGGAGCTCTCTGGTTCTCACAGCCTTATGTGGAAACTGAAACACCACAGGAAAGGTGTGCCATGCTTTAGGCCCATCAGCAACTCTTTTTTCAGTTTCCAAAACACTTCTAGATTATCAGAGCCCGTCTATGCATTGAAGAAACACCCCATGCTATAATCTAGGTTTGAGAAGACACATTTTAAACATGATAAAAGGTGCAACTGGAGTGCCGTAATGTGGCTACATGTCTCAGAAACTGGTAGTGGTGGCACCTGGTGTCAACTCCTTGTACTGGAGGATCAGACAGCAGCAGAATAAGCAGTGGCAGACGGACTGCAGACTGCGGAGCAGAGCCCTGGAAGGCATGGCCATCAAGAGCTCTCTGGTTCTCACCGCCTTATCTGGGAACTGAAACACCACAGGAAAGGTGTCCCATGCTTTGGGCTTAACAGGAACTCTTTATTCAGTCTTCAAAACATTTCTAAATCAACAGAACCAATCCATGCATTGAGGAAACACCTCATGTTCTAATCTAGGTTCGAGGAGATAATCTTCAAACATGATAAAAGGTGCAACTGGAGTGCTGTAATGTGGCTAAATGTCTCATAAACTGGTAGTGGTGGCATCTGCTGTCAACTCCTTGTAGTATAGGATCATTAAGATACAGAGGTCAATCGAGGAATTTGGTGTCGGGGGATGGAGCACAACAACAGCAGGGGTCTGGAGATAGGGGGATTTGTAGGGAATCTCGGTACGGCAGCGGAAACGCTGCAGCAGCGCCTGCTGGTGAGAATAGCACATGGCCCCACTGTGCTCGGGCACTGCCACCTGGAGGCAGAATTACAACCGTGTGCACGCTGGCAGCCAGAGTGCAGAGCAGAGCCCAGGACAGTATGGCCCTTCGGAGCTCTCTGGTTCTCACAGCCTTATGTGGAAACTGAAACAGCACAGGAAAGGTGTGCCATGCTTTAGGCCCATCAGCAACTCTTTTTTCAGTTTCCAAAACACTTCTAGATTATCAGAGCCCGTCTATGCATTGAAGAAACACCCCATGCTATAATCTAGGTTTGACAAGACACATTTTAAACATGATAAAAGGTGCAACTGGAGTGCCGTAATGTGGCTACATGTCTCAGAAACTGGTAGTGGTGGCACCTGGTGTCAACTCCTTGTACTGGAGGATCAGACAGCAGCAGAATAAGCAGTGGCAGACGGACTGCAGACTGCGGAGCAGAGCCCTGGAAGGCATGGCCATCAAGAGCTCTCTGGTTCTCACCGCCTTATCTGGGAACTGAAACACCACAGGAAAGGTGTCCCATGCTTTGGGCTTAACAGGAACTCTTTATTCAGTCTTCAAAACATTTCTAAATCAACAGAACCCATCCATGCATTGAGGAAACACCCCATGTTCTAATCTAGGTTCGAGGAGATAATCTTCAAACATGATAAAAGGTGCAACTGGAGTGCCGTAATGTGGCTACATGTCTCAGAAACTGGTAGTGGTGGCATCTGCTGTCAACTCCTTGTAGTATAGGATCATTAAGATACAGAGGTCAATCGAGGAATTTGGTGTCGGGGGATGGAGCACAACAACAGCAGGGGTCTGGAGATAGGGGGATTTGTAGGGAATCTCGGTACGGCAGCGGAAACGCTGCAGCAGCGCCTGCTGGTGAGAATAGCACATGGCCCCACTGTGCTCGGGCACTGCCACCTGGAGGCAGAATTACAACCGTGTGCACGCTGGCAGCCAGAGTGCAGAGCAGAGCCCAGGACAGTATGGCCCTTCGGAGCTCTCTGGTTCTCACAGCCTTATGTGGAAACTGAAACAGCACAGGAAAGGTGTGCCATGCTTTAGGCCCATCAGCAACTCTTTTTTCAGAAGAAACACCCCATGCTATAATCTAGGTTTGAGAAGACACATTTTAAACATGATAAAAGGTGCAACTGGAGTGCCGTAATGTGGCTACATGTCTCAGAAACTGGTAGTGGTGGCACCTGGTGTCAACTCCTTGTACTGGAGGATCAGACAGCAGCAGAATAAGCAGTGGCAGACGGACTGCAGACTGCGGAGCAGAGCCCTGGAAGGCATGGCCATCAAGAGCTCTCTGGTTCTCACCGCCTTATCTGGGAACTGAAACACCACAGGAAAGGTGTCCCATGCTTTGGGCTTAACAGGAACTCTTTATTCAGTCTTCAAAACATTTCTAAATCAACAGAACCCATCCATGCATTGAGGAAACACCTCATGTTCTAATCTAGGTTCGAGGAGATAATCTTCAAACATGATAAAAGGTGCAACTGGAGTGCTGTAATGTGGCTACATGTCTCAGAAACTGGTAGTGCTGGCATCTGCTGTCAACTCCTTGTAGTATAGGATCATTAAGATACAGAGGTCAATCGAGGAATTTGGTGTCGGGGGATGGAGCACAACAACAGCAGGGGTCTGGAGATAGGGGGATTTGTAGGGAATCTCGGTACGGCAGCGGAAACGCTGCAGCAGCGCCTGCTGGTGAGAATAGCACATGGCCCCACTGTGCTCGGGCACTGCCACCTGGAGGCAGAATTACAACCGTGTGCACGCTGGCAGCCAGAGTGCAGAGCAGAGCCCAGGACAGTATGGCCCTTCGGAGCTCTCTGGTTCTCACAGCCTTATGTGGAAACTGAAACACCACAGGAAAGGTGTGCCATGCTTTAGGCCCATCAGCAACTCTTTTTTCAGTTTCCAAAACACTTCTAGATTATCAGAGCCCGTCTATGCATTGAAGAAACACCCCATGCTATAATCTAGGTTTGAGAAGACACATTTTAAACATGATAAAAGGTGCAACTGGAGTGCCGTAATGTGGCTACATGTCTCAGAAACTGGTGGTGGTGGCACCTGGTGTCAACTCCTTGTACTGGAGGATCAGACAGCAGCAGAATAAGCAGTGGCAGACGGACTGCAGACTGCGGAGCAGAGCCCTGGAAGGCATGGCCATCAAGAGCTCTCTGGTTCTCACCGCCTTATCTGGGAACTGAAACACCACAGGAAAGGTGTCCCATGCTTTGGGCTTAACAGGAACTCTTTATTCAGTCTTCAAAACATTTCTAAATCAACAGAACCCATCCATGCATTGAGGAAACACCTCATGTTCTAATCTAGGTTCGAGGAGATAATCTTCAAACATGATAAAAGGTGCAACTGGAGTGCCGTAATGTGGCTACATGTCTCAGAAACTGGTAGTGGTGGCATCTGCTGTCAACTCCTTGTAGTATAGGATCATTAAGATACAGAGGTCAATCGAGGGATTGGGTGTCGGGGGATGGAGCACAACAACAGCAGGGGTCTGGAGATAGGGGGATTTGTAGGGAATCTCGGTACGGCAACGGAAACGCTGCAGCAGCGCCTGCTGGTGAGAATAGCACATGGCCCCACTGTGCTCGGGCACTGCCACCTGGAGGCAGAATTACAACTGTGTGCACGCTGGCAGCCAGAGTGCAGAGCAGAGCCCAGGACAGTATGGCCCTTGGGAGCTCTCTGGTTCTCTCAGCCTTATCTGGAAACTGAAACAGCACAGGAAAGGTGTGCCATGCTTTAGGCCCATCAGCAACTCTTTTTTCAGTTTCCAAAACACTTCTAGATTATCAGAGCCCGTCTATGCATTGAAGAAACACCCCATGCTATAATCTAGGTTTGAGAAGACACATTTTAAACATGATAAAAGGTGCAACTGGAGTGCCGTAATGTGGCTACATGTCTCAGAAACTGGTAGTGGTGGCACCTGGTGTCAACTCCTTGTACTGGAGGATCAGACAGCAGCAGAATAAGCAGTGGCAGACGGACTGCAGACTGTGGAGCAGAGCCCTGGAAGGCATGGCCATCAAGAGCTCTCTGGTTCTCACCGCCTTATCTGGGAACTGAAACACCACAGGAAAGGTGTCCCATGCTTTGGGCTTAACAGGAACTCTTTATTCAGTCTTCAAAACATTTCTAAATCAACAGAACCCATCCATGCATTGAGGAAACACCTCATGTTCTAATCTGGGTTCGAGGAGATAATCTTCAAACATGATAAAAGGTGCAACTGGAGTGCCGTAATGTGGCTACATGTCTCAGAAACTGGTAGTGGTGGCATCTGCTGTCAACTCCATGTAGTATAGGATCATTAAGATACCGAGGTCAATCGAGGAATTTGGTGTCGGGGGATGGAGCACAACAACAGCAGGGGTCTGGAGATAGGGGGATTTGTAGGGAATCTCGGTACGGCAGCGGAAACGCTGCAGCAGCGCCTGCTGGTGAGAATAGCACATGGCCCCACTGTGCTCGGGCACTGCCACCTGGAGGCAGAATTACAACCGTGTGCACGCTGGCAGCCAGAGTGCAGAGCAGAGCCCAGGACAGTATGGCCCTTCGGAGCTCTCTGGTTCTCACAGCCTTATGTGGAAACTGAAACACCACAGGAAAGGTGTGCCATGCTTTAGGCCCATCAGCAACTCTTTTTTCAGTTTCCAAAACACTTCTAGATTATCAGAGCCCGTCTATGCATTGAAGAAACACCCCATGCTATAATCTAGGTTTGAGAAGACACATTTTAAACATGATAAAAGGTGCAACTGGAGTGCCGTAATGTGGCTACATGTCTCAGAAACTGGTAGTGGTGGCACCTGGTGTCAACTCCTTGTACTGGAGGATCAGACAGCAGCAGAATAAGCAGTGGCAGACGGACTGCAGACTGCGGAGCAGAGCCCTGGAAGGCATGGCCATCAAGAGCTCTCTGGTTCTCACCGCCTTATCTGGGAACTGAAACACCACAGGAAAGGTGTCCCATGCTTTGGGCTTAACAGGAACTCTTTATTCAGTCTTCAAAACATTTCTAAATCAACAGAACCCATCCATGCATTGAGGAAACACCTCATGTTCTAATCTAGGTTCGAGGAGATAATCTTCAAACATGATAAAAGGTGCAACTGGAGTGCCGTAATGTGGCTACATGTCTCAGAAACTGGTAGTGGTGGCATCTGCTGTCAACTCCTTGTAGTATAGGATCATTAAGATACAGAGGTCAATCGAGGAATTTGGTGTCTGGGGATGGAGCACAACAACAGCAGGGGTCTGGAGATAGGGGGATTTGTAGGGAATCTCGGTACGGCAGCGGAAACGCTGCAGCAGCGCCTGCTGGTGAGAATAGCACATGGCCCCACTGTGCTCGGGCACTGCCACCTGGAGGCAGAATTACAACTGTGTGCACGCTGGCAGCCAGAGTGCAGAGCAGAGCCCAGGACAGTATGGCCCTTCGGAGCTCTCTGGTTCTCTCAGCCTTATCTGGAAACTGAAACAGCACAGGAAAGGTGTGCCATGCTTTAGGCCCATCAGCAACTCTTTTTTCAGAAGAAACACCCCATGCTATAATCTAGGTTTGAGAAGACACATTTTAAACATGATAAAAGGTGCAACTGGAGTGCCGTAATGTGGCTACATGTCTCAGAAACTGGTAGTGGTGGCACCTGGTGTCAACTCCTTGTACTGGAGGATCAGACAGCAGCAGAATAAGCAGTGGCAGACGGACTGCAGACTGCGGAGCAGAGCCCTGGAAGGCATGGCCATCAAGAGCTCTCTGGTTCTCACCGCCTTATCTGGGAACTGAAACACCACAGGAAAGGTGTCCCATGCTTTGGGCTTAACAGGAACTCATTATTCAGTCTTCAAAACATTTCTAAATCAACAGAACCCATCCATGCATTGAGGAAACACCTCATGTTCTAATCTAGGTTCGAGGAGATAATCTTCAAACATGATAAAAGGTGCAACTGGAGTGCTGTAATGTGGCTACATGTCTCAGAAACTGGTAGTGCTGGCATCTGCTGTCAACTCCTTGTAGTATAGGATCATTAAGATACAGAGGTCAATCGAGGAATTTGGTGTCGGGGGATGGAGCACAACAACAGCAGGGGTCTGGAGATAGGGGGATTTGTAGGGAATCTCGGTACGGCAGCGGAAACGCTGCAGCAGCGCCTGCTGGTGAGAATAGCACATGGCCCCACTGTGCTCGGGCACTGCCACCTGGAGGCAGAATTACAACCGTGTGCACGCTGGCAGCCAGAGTGCAGAGCAGAGCCCAGGACAGTATGGCCCTTCGGAGCTCTCTGGTTCTCACAGCCTTATGTGGAAACTGAAACACCACAGGAAAGGTGTGCCATGCTTTAGGCCCATCAGCAACTCTTTTTTCAGTTTCCAAAACACTTCTAGATTATCAGAGCCCGTCTATGCATTGAAGAAACACCCCATGCTATAATCTAGGTTTGAGAAGACACATTTTAAACATGATAAAAGGTGCAACTGGAGTGCCGTAATGTGGCTACATGTCTCAGAAACTGGTGGTGGTGGCACCTGGTGTCAACTCCTTGTACTGGAGGATCAGACAGCAGCAGAATAAGCAGTGGCAGACGGACTGCAGACTGCGGAGCAGAGCCCTGGAAGGCATGGCCATCAAGAGCTCTCTGGTTCTCACCGCCTTATCTGGGAACTGAAACACCACAGGAAAGGTGTCCCATGCTTTGGGCTTAACAGGAACTCTTTATTCAGTCTTCAAAACATTTCTAAATCAACAGAACCCATCCATGCATTGAGGAAACACCTCATGTTCTAATCTAGGTTCGAGGAGATAATCTTCAAACATGATAAAAGGTGCAACTGGAGTGCCGTAATGTGGCTACATGTCTCAGAAACTGGTAGTGGTGGCATCTGCTGTCAACTCCTTGTAGTATAGGATCATTAAGATACAGAGGTCAATCGAGGGATTGGGTGTCGGGGGATGGAGCACAACAACAGCAGGGGTCTGGAGATAGGGGGATTTGTAGGGAATCTCGGTACGGCAACGGAAACGCTGCAGCAGCGCCTGCTGGTGAGAATAGCACATGGCCCCACTGTGCTCGGGCACTGCCACCTGGAGGCAGAATTACAACTGTGTGCACGCTGGCAGCCAGAGTGCAGAGCAGAGCCCAGGACAGTATGGCCCTTGGGAGCTCTCTGGTTCTCTCAGCCTTATCTGGAAACTGAAACAGCACAGGAAAGGTGTGCCATGCTTTAGGCCCATCAGCAACTCTTTTTTCAGTTTCCAAAACACTTCTAGATTATCAGAGCCCGTCTATGCATTGAAGAAACACCCCATGCTATAATCTAGGTTTGAGAAGACACATTTTAAACATGATAAAAGGTGCAACTGGAGTGCCGTAATGTGGCTACATGTCTCAGAAACTGGTAGTGGTGGCACCTGGTGTCAACTCCTTGTACTGGAGGATCAGACAGCAGCAGAATAAGCAGTGGCAGACGGACTGCAGACTGTGGAGCAGAGCCCTGGAAGGCATGGCCATCAAGAGCTCTCTGGTTCTCACCGCCTTATCTGGGAACTGAAACACCACAGGAAAGGTGTCCCATGCTTTGGGCTTAACAGGAACTCTTTATTCAGTCTTCAAAACATTTCTAAATCAACAGAACCCATCCATGCATTGAGGAAACACCTCATGTTCTAATCTGGGTTCGAGGAGATAATCTTCAAACATGATAAAAGGTGCAACTGGAGTGCCGTAATGTGGCTACATGTCTCAGAAACTGGTAGTGGTGGCATCTGCTGTCAACTCCATGTAGTATAGGATCATTAAGATACCGAGGTCAATCGAGGAATTTGGTGTCGGGGGATGGAGCACAACAACAGCAGGGGTCTGGAGATAGGGGGATTTGTAGGGAATCTCGGTACGGCAGCGGAAACGCTGCAGCAGCGCCTGCTGGTGAGAATAGCACATGGCCCCACTGTGCTCGGGCACTGCCACCTGGAGGCAGAATTACAACCGTGTGCACGCTGGCAGCCAGAGTGCAGAGCAGAGCCCAGGACAGTATGGCCCTTCGGAGCTCTCTGGTTCTCACAGCCTTATGTGGAAACTGAAACACCACAGGAAAGGTGTGCCATGCTTTAGGCCCATCAGCAACTCTTTTTTCAGTTTCCAAAACACTTCTAGATTATCAGAGCCCGTCTATGCATTGAAGAAACACCCCATGCTATAATCTAGGTTTGAGAAGACACATTTTAAACATGATAAAAGGTGCAACTGGAGTGCCGTAATGTGGCTACATGTCTCAGAAACTGGTAGTGGTGGCACCTGGTGTCAACTCCTTGTACTGGAGGATCAGACAGCAGCAGAATAAGCAGTGGCAGACGGACTGCAGACTGCCGAGCAGAGCCCTGGAAGGCATGGCCATCAAGAGCTCTCTGGTTCTCACCGCCTTATCTGGGAACTGAAACACCACAGGAAAGGTGTCCCATGCTTTGGGCTTAACAGGAACTCTTTATTCAGTCTTCAAAACATTTCTAAATCAACAGAACCCATCCATGCATTGAGGAAACACTTCATGTTCTAATCTAGGTTCGAGGAGATAATCTTCAAACATGATAAAAGGTGCAACTGGAGTGCCGTAATGTGGCTACATGTCTCAGAAACTGGTAGTGGTGGCATCTGCTGTCAACTCCTTGTAGTATAGGATCATTAAGATACAGAGGTCAATCGAGGAATTTGGTGTCGGGGGATGGAGCACAACAACAGCAGGGGTCTGGAGATAGGGGGATTTGTAGGGAATCTCGGTACGGCAGCGGAAACGCTGCAGCAGCGCCTGCTGGTGAGAATAGCACATGGCCCCACTGTGCTCGGGCACTGCCACCTGGAGGCAGAATTACAACCGTGTGCACGCTGGCAGCCAGAGTGCAGAGCAGAGCCCAGGACAGTATGGCCCTTCGGAGCTCTCTGGTTCTCACAGCCTTATGTGGAAACTGAAACAGCACAGGAAAGGTGTGCCATGCTTTAGGCCCATCAGCAACTCTTTTTTCAGAAGAAACACCCCATGCTATAATCTAGGTTTGA
Source organism: Harmothoe impar (assembly GCA_947462335.1). Lineage (NCBI taxonomy): Eukaryota > Metazoa > Annelida > Polychaeta > Phyllodocida > Polynoidae > Harmothoe > Harmothoe impar. Next base: position 55,664,971 of record OX381716.1, read on the forward strand.
GAAGACACATTTTAAACATGATAAAAGGTGCAACTGGAGTGCCGTAATGTGGCTACATGTCTCAGAAACTGGTAGTGGTGGCACCTGGTGTCAACTCCTTGTACTGGAGGATCAGACAGCAGCAGAATAAGCAGTGGCAGACGGACTGCAGACTGCGGAGCAGAGCCCTGGAAGGCATGGCCATCAAGAGCTCTCTGGTTCTCACCGCCTTATCTGGGAACTGAAACACCACAGGAAAGGTGTCCCATGCTTTGGGCTTAACAGGAACTCTTTATTCAGTCTTCAAAACATTTCTAAATCAACAGAACCCATCCATGCATTGAGGAAACACCTCATGTTCTAATCTAGGTTCGAGGAGATAATCTTCAAACATGATAAAAGGTGCAACTGGAGTGCTGTAATGTGGCTACATGTCTCAGAAACTGGTAGTGCTGGCATCTGCTGTCAACTCCTTGTAGTATAGGATCATTAAGATACAGAGGTCAATCGAGGAATTTGGTGTCGGGGGATGGAGCACAACAACAGCAGGGGTCTGGAGATAGGGGGATTTGTAGGGAATCTCGGTACGGCAGCGGAAACGCTGCAGCAGCGCCTGCTGGTGAGAATAGCACATGGCCCCACTGTGCTCGGGCACTGCCACCTGGAGGCAGAATTACAACCGTGTGCACGCTGGCAGCCAGAGTGCAGAGCAGAGCCCAGGACAGTATGGCCCTTCGGAGCTCTCTGGTTCTCACAGCCTTATGTGGAAACTGAAACACCACAGGAAAGGTGTGCCATGCTTTAGGCCCATCAGCAACTCTTTTTTCAGTTTCCAAAACACTTCTAGATTATCAGAGCCCGTCTATGCATTGAAGAAACACCCCATGCTATAATCTAGGTTTGAGAAGACACATTTTAAACATGATAAAAGGTGCAACTGGAGTGCCGTAATGTGGCTACATGTCTCAGAAACTGGTGGTGGTGGCACCTGGTGTCAACTCCTTGTACTGGAGGATCAGACAGCAGCAGAATAAGCAGTGGCAGACGGACTGCAGACTGCGGAGCAGAGCCCTGGAAGGCATGGCCATCAAGAGCTCTCTGGTTCTCACCGCCTTATCTGGGAACTGAAACACCACAGGAAAGGTGTCCCATGCTTTGGGCTTAACAGGAACTCTTTATTCAGTCTTCAAAACATTTCTAAATCAACAGAACCCATCCATGCATTGAGGAAACACCTCATGTTCTAATCTAGGTTCGAGGAGATAATCTTCAAACATGATAAAAGGTGCAACTGGAGTGCCGTAATGTGGCTACATGTCTCAGAAACTGGTAGTGGTGGCATCTGCTGTCAACTCCTTGTAGTATAGGATCATTAAGATACAGAGGTCAATCGAGGGATTGGGTGTCGGGGGATGGAGCACAACAACAGCAGGGGTCTGGAGATAGGGGGATTTGTAGGGAATCTCGGTACGGCAACGGAAACGCTGCAGCAGCGCCTGCTGGTGAGAATAGCACATGGCCCCACTGTGCTCGGGCACTGCCACCTGGAGGCAGAATTACAACTGTGTGCACGCTGGCAGCCAGAGTGCAGAGCAGAGCCCAGGACAGTATGGCCCTTGGGAGCTCTCTGGTTCTCTCAGCCTTATCTGGAAACTGAAACAGCACAGGAAAGGTGTGCCATGCTTTAGGCCCATCAGCAACTCTTTTTTCAGTTTCCAAAACACTTCTAGATTATCAGAGCCCGTCTATGCATTGAAGAAACACCCCATGCTATAATCTAGGTTTGAGAAGACACATTTTAAACATGATAAAAGGTGCAACTGGAGTGCCGTAATGTGGCTACATGTCTCAGAAACTGGTAGTGGTGGCACCTGGTGTCAACTCCTTGTACTGGAGGATCAGACAGCAGCAGAATAAGTAGTGGCAGACGGACTGCAGACTGTGGAGCAGAGCCCTGGAAGGCATGGCCATCAAGAGCTCTCTGGTTCTCACCGCCTTATCTGGGAACTGAAACACCACAGGAAAGGTGTCCCATGCTTTGGGCTTAACAGGAACTCTTTATTCAGTCTTCAAAACATTTCTAAATCAACAGAACCCATCCATGCATTGAGGAAACACCTCATGTTCTAATCTGGGTTCGAGGAGATAATCTTCAAACATGATAAAAGGTGCAACTGGAGTGCCGTAATGTGGCTACATGTCTCAGAAACTGGTAGTGGTGGCATCTGCTGTCAACTCCATGTAGTATAGGATCATTAAGATACCGAGGTCAATCGAGGAATTTGGTGTCGGGGGATGGAGCACAACAACAGCAGGGGTCTGGAGATAGGGGGATTTGTAGGGAATCTCGGTACGGCAGCGGAAACGCTGCAGCAGCGCCTGCTGGTGAGAATAGCACATGGCCCCACTGTGCTCGGGCACTGCCACCTGGAGGCAGAATTACAACCGTGTGCACGCTGGCAGCCAGAGTGCAGAGCAGAGCCCAGGACAGTATGGCCCTTCGGAGCTCTCTGGTTCTCACAGCCTTATGTGGAAACTGAAACACCACAGGAAAGGTGTGCCATGCTTTAGGCCCATCAGCAACTCTTTTTTCAGTTTCCAAAACACTTCTAGATTATCAGAGCCCGTCTATGCATTGAAGAAACACCCCATGCTATAATCTAGGTTTGAGAAGACACATTTTAAACATGATAAAAGGTGCAACTGGAGTGCCGTAATGTGGCTACATGTCTCAGAAACTGGTAGTGGTGGCACCTGGTGTCAACTCCTTGTACTGGAGGATCAGACAGCAGCAGAATAAGCAGTGGCAGACGGACTGCAGACTGCGGAGCAGAGCCCTGGAAGGCATGGCCATCAAGAGCTCTCTGGTTCTCACCGCCTTATCTGGGAACTGAAACACCACAGGAAAGGTGTCCCATGCTTTGGGCTTAACAGGAACTCTTTATTCAGTCTTCAAAACATTTCTAAATCAACAGAACCCATCCATGCATTGAGGAAACACCTCATGTTCTAATCTAGGTTCGAGGAGATAATCTTCAAACATGATAAAAGGTGCAACTGGAGTGCCGTAATGTGGCTACATGTCTCAGAAACTGGTAGTGGTGGCATCTGCTGTCAACTCCTTGTAGTATAGGATCATTAAGATACAGAGGTCAATCGAGGAATTTGGTGTCTGGGGATGGAGCACAACAACAGCAGGGGTCTGGAGATAGGGGGATTTGTAGGGAATCTCGGTACGGCAGCGGAAACGCTGCAGCAGCGCCTGCTGGTGAGAATAGCACATGGCCCCACTGTGCTCGGGCACTGCCACCTGGAGGCAGAATTACAACTGTGTGCACGCTGGCAGCCAGAGTGCAGAGCAGAGCCCAGGACAGTATGGCCCTTCGGAGCTCTCTGGTTCTCTCAGCCTTATCTGGAAACTGAAACAGCACAGGAAAGGTGTGCCATGCTTTAGGCCCATCAGCAACTCTTTTTTCAGAAGAAACACCCCATGCTATAATCTAGGTTTGAGAAGACACATTTTAAACATGATAAAAGGTGCAACTGGAGTGCCGTAATGTGGCTACATGTCTCAGAAACTGGTAGTGGTGGCACCTGGTGTCAACTCCTTGTACTGGAGGATCAGACAGCAGCAGAATAAGCAGTGGCAGACGGACTGCAGACTGCGGAGCAGAGCCCTGGAAGGCATGGCCATCAAGAGCTCTCTGGTTCTCACCGCCTTATCTGGGAACTGAAACACCACAGGAAAGGTGTCCCATGCTTTGGGCTTAACAGGAACTCATTATTCAGTCTTCAAAACATTTCTAAATCAACAGAACCCATCCATGCATTGAGGAAACACCTCATGTTCTAATCTAGGTTCGAGGAGATAATCTTCAAACATGATAAAAGGTGCAACTGGAGTGCTGTAATGTGGCTACATGTCTCAGAAACTGGTAGTGCTGGCATCTGCTGTCAACTCCTTGTAGTATAGGATCATTAAGATACAGAGGTCAATCGAGGAATTTGGTGTCGGGGGATGGAGCACAACAACAGCAGGGGTCTGGAGATAGGGGGATTTGTAGGGAATCTCGGTACGGCAGCGGAAACGCTGCAGCAGCGCCTGCTGGTGAGAATAGCACATGGCCCCACTGTGCTCGGGCACTGCCACCTGGAGGCAGAATTACAACCGTGTGCACGCTGGCAGCCAGAGTGCAGAGCAGAGCCCAGGACAGTATCGCCCTTCGGAGCTCTCTGGTTCTCACAGCCTTATGTGGAAACTGAAACACCACAGGAAAGGTGTGCCATGCTTTAGGCCCATCAGCAACTCTTTTTTCAGTTTCCAAAACACTTCTAGATTATCAGAGCCCGTCTATGCATTGAAGAAACACCCCATGCTATAATCTAGGTTTGAGAAGACACATTTTAAACATGATAAAAGGTGCAACTGGAGTGCCGTAATGTGGCTACATGTCTCAGAAACTGGTGGTGGTGGCACCTGGTGTCAACTCCTTGTACTGGAGGATCAGACAGCAGCAGAATAAGCAGTGGCAGACGGACTGCAGACTGCGGAGCAGAGCCCTGGAAGGCATGGCCATCAAGAGCTCTCTGGTTCTCACCGCCTTATCTGGGAACTGAAACACCACAGGAAAGGTGTCCCATGCTTTGGGCTTAACAGGAACTCTTTATTCAGTCTTCAAAACATTTCTAAATCAACAGAACCCATCCATGCATTGAGGAAACACCTCATGTTCTAATCTAGGTTCGAGGAGATAATCTTCAAACATGATAAAAGGTGCAACTGGAGTGCCGTAATGTGGCTACATGTCTCAGAAACTGGTAGTGGTGGCATCTGCTGTCAACTCCTTGTAGTATAGGATCATTAAGATACAGAGGTCAATCGAGGGATTGGGTGTCGGGGGATGGAGCACAACAACAGCAGGGGTCTGGAGATAGGGGGATTTGTAGGGAATCTCGGTACGGCAACGGAAACGCTGCAGCAGCGCCTGCTGGTGAGAATAGCACATGGCCCCACTGTGCTCGGGCACTGCCACCTGGAGGCAGAATTACAACTGTGTGCACGCTGGCAGCCAGAGTGCAGAGCAGAGCCCAGGACAGTATGGCCCTTGGGAGCTCTCTGGTTCTCTCAGCCTTATCTGGAAACTGAAACAGCACAGGAAAGGTGTGCCATGCTTTAGGCCCATCAGCAACTCTTTTTTCAGTTTCCAAAACACTTCTAGATTATCAGAGCCCGTCTATGCATTGAAGAAACACCCCATGCTATAATCTAGGTTTGAGAAGACACATTTTAAACATGATAAAAGGTGCAACTGGAGTGCCGTAATGTGGCTACATGTATCAGAAACTGGTAGTGGTGGCACCTGGTGTCAACTCCTTGTACTGGAGGATCAGACAGCAGCAGAATAAGCAGTGGCAGACGGACTGCAGACTGTGGAGCAGAGCCCTGGAAGGCATGGCCATCAAGAGCTCTCTGGTTCTCACCGCCTTATCTGGGAACTGAAACACCACAGGAAAGGTGTCCCATGCTTTGGGCTTAACAGGAACTCTTTATTCAGTCTTCAAAACATTTCTAAATCAACAGAACCCATCCATGCATTGAGGAAACACCTCATGTTCTAATCTGGGTTCGAGGAGATAATCTTCAAACATGATAAAAGGTGCAACTGGAGTGCCGTAATGTGGCTACATGTCTCAGAAACTGGTAGTGGTGGCATCTGCTGTCAACTCCATGTAGTATAGGATCATTAAGATACCGAGGTCAATCGAGGAATTTGGTGTCGGGGGATGGAGCACAACAACAGCAGGGGTCTGGAGATAGGGGGATTTGTAGGGAATCTCGGTACGGCAGCGGAAACGCTGCAGCAGCGCCTGCTGGTGAGAATAGCACATGGCCCCACTGTGCTCGGGCACTGCCACCTGGAGGCAGAATTACAACCGTGTGCACGCTGGCAGCCAGAGTGCAGAGCAGAGCCCAGGACAGTATGGCCCTTCGGAGCTCTCTGCTTCTCACAGCCTTATGTGGAAACTGAAACAGCACAGGAAAGGTGTGCCATGCTTTAGGCCCATCAGCAACTCTTTTTTCAGTTTCCAAAACACTTCTAGATTATCAGAGCCCGTCTATGCATTGAAGAAACACCCCATGCTATAATCTAGGTTTGAGAAGACACATTTTAAACATGATAAAAGGTGCAACTGGAGTGCCGTAATGTGGCTACATGTCTCAGAAACTGGTAGTGGTGGCACCTGGTGTCAACTCCTTGTACTGGAGGATCAGACAGCAGCAGAATAAGCAGTGGCAGACGGACTGCAGACTGTGGAGCAGAGCCCTGGAAGGCATGGCCATCAAGAGCTCTCTGGTTCTCACCGCCTTATCTGGGAACTGAAACACCACAGGAAAGGTGTCCCATGCTTTGGGCTTAACAGGAACTCTTTATTCAGTCTTCAAAACATTTCTAAATCAACAGAACCCATCCATGCATTGAGGAAACACCTCATGTTCTAATCTGGGTTCGAGGAGATAATCTTCAAACATGATAAAAGGTGCAACTGGAGTGCCGTAATGTGGCTACATGTCTCAGAAACTGGTAGTGGTGGCATCTGCTGTCAACTCCTTGTAGTATAGGATCATTAAGATACAGAGGTCAATCGAGGAATTTGGTGTCGGGGGATGGAGCACAACAACAGCAGGGGTCTGGAGATAGGGGGATTTGTAGGGAATCTCGGTACGGCAGCGGAAACGCTGCAGCAGCGCCTGCTGGTGAGAATAGCACATGGCCCCACTGTGCTCGGGCACTGCCACCTGGAGGCAGAATTACAACCGTGTGCACGCTGGCAGCCAGAGTGCAGAGCAGAGCCCAGGACAGTATGGCCCTTCGGAGCTCTCTGGTTCTCACAGCCTTATGTGGAAACTGAAACAGCACAGGAAAGGTGTGCCATGCTTTAGGCCCATCAGCAACTCTTTTTTCAGTTTCCAAAACACTTCTAGATTATCAGAGCCCGTCTATGCATTGAAGAAACACCCCATGCTATAATCTAGGTTTGACAAGACACATTTTAAACATGATAAAAGGTGCAACTGGAGTGCCGTAATGTGGCTACATGTCTCAGAAACTGGTAGTGGTGGCACCTGGTGTCAACTCCTTGTACTGGAGGATCAGACAGCAGCAGAATAAGCAGTGGCAGACGGACTGCAGACTGCGGAGCAGAGCCCTGGAAGGCATGGCCATCAAGAGCTCTCTGGTTCTCACCGCCTTATCTGGGAACTGAAACACCACAGGAAAGGTGTCCCATGCTTTGGGCTTAACAGGAACTCTTTATTCAGTCTTCAAAACATTTCTAAATCAACAGAACCCATCCATGCATTGAGGAAACACCCCATGTTCTAATCTAGGTTCGAGGAGATAATCTTCAAACATGATAAAAGGTGCAACTGGAGTGCCGTAATGTGGCTACATGTCTCAGAAACTGGTAGTGGTGGCATCTGCTGTCAACTCCTTGTAGTATAGGATCATTAAGATACAGAGGTCAATCGAGGAATTTGGTGTCGGGGGATGGAGCACAACAACAGCAGGGGTCTGGAGATAGGGGGATTTGTAGGGAATCTCGGTACGGCAGCGGAAACGCTGCAGCAGCGCCTGCTGGTGAGAATAGCACATGGCCCCACTGTGCTCGGGCACTGCCACCTGGAGGCAGAATTACAACCGTGTGCACGCTGGCAGCCAGAGTGCAGAGCAGAGCCCAGGACAGTATGGCCCTTCGGAGCTCTCTGGTTCTCACAGCCTTATGTGGAAACTGAAACACCACAGGAAAGGTGTGCCATGCTTTAGGCCCATCAGCAACTCTTTTTTCAGTTTCCAAAACACTTCTAGATTATCAGAGCCCGTCTATGCATTGAAGAAACACCCCATGCTATAATCTAGGTTTGAGAAGACACATTTTAAACATGATAAAAGGTGCAACTGGAGTGCCGTAATGTGGCTACATGTCTCAGAAACTGGTAGTGGTGGCACCTGGTGTCAACTCCTTGTACTGGAGGATCAGACAGCAGCAGAATAAGCAGTGGCAGACGGACTGCAGACTGCCGAGCAGAGCCCTGGAAGGCATGGCCATCAAGAGCTCTCTGGTTCTCACCGCCTTATCTGGGAACTGAAACACCACAGGAAAGGTGAGTAGTATAGTATGTATCGGAACGGGACTATAGTTAAGTACTGTTTATTACTCAATCGACATGCAGCCAATCAGAGGCCTCCATTTGACCGGAAGTGACGTCACATGCCCATATAAGGGCATACCGGAAGTGACGTCACGTGACCTTGACCTAGTTAGAGGTCAAGGTCATGACTCAGCCAATCAGAGGCTTCCATTTGCCCGGAAGTGATGTCACACGCCCATATAAGGGCATACCGGAAGTGACGTCATGTGACGTCACACGCCCATATAAGGGCATACCGGAAGTGACGTCATGTGACCTTCACATGTACATATAAGGGCATACCGGAAGTGACGTCAAGCGACCTTGACTTAGTTAGAGGCTTCTGATTGGCTGGTACACCGGAAGTGACCCATTTATGCAAATGAGGGGCCTACTTCTGGTCAAATGGAGACCTCTGATTGGTTGGGTCATGAAGAAATGTGTCTCTTAATTTAATTTTGTTTAGGAAGTGATCGATTTTAGGATCACGCGACCGGAAGTGACCTGATGAGTCACGTGACTAGAAGTGACGACGACACATACCTTAATTAGACGATTCAGCAGCGACCGGAGGAAGTGTCACTTTAAGAGGACACGCTAGTTAATTGTTATATTTGTTTTACTTACTAATAAAAGAAGACGTATGAAAATAAACACAACAATAATTTTATTTTATTTTTTTATTTTCTTTTTTTCAATTCTAATAACACTCTATTTTTGAAAAGATGCGCTCAATCAATCAATAACACACTTTTTTCATATTTTAAAGGACTCGTTGTCACACCGTTAGAATGCACGCGACGCTTATAATACAAGTAGCGCACGTCATCTTTCTCTATGGTGTAAGTGGCCATTTTTGGTTCGTACCACTTTTGAAATTTATATTTACCGCAAGGAGAGTTTTTCGTTTTCGAAAACATTTAAGAAGACGACTACTTCTGTACACTTTTTTTAAGATTTTCTTTCACCGGTTCCGCTGATTTGATCGTAGCAAATGTAAGTCTTAGGGTTGACACTTGGGATCCCGTCACCTTCTCACGCCGCTTTTTCTTTTCTTTCTGAAGTATGTCTCTCTCAGGCGAGGTTTGACTACACACAGGCAAACATCAGAGGCACCCAATAGCGCTAATTCTACCTTCAGACAAAGGTCAGGCACGGCTGGCCTATAATAGACGGGTCAAGGGCTATTCTAGTGAGGGTCAGGCTACGCAGGACATTCAATAAAAAGCTGGAGTTTGGCAAACTTGCTTTTGAAAGTCTGACCATGCGGGATCCTCATGCCATAGTCTGGCAATGCTGAACTCTTGGGAGAGTATGCCGGACTCTTGCTGGCCAGACTTTCAAGCAAATTTGCCAAAGTCCAGCTTGTTATTGAATTTCCGGCGTAGCCTGACCCTCAGTAGAATAGTCCTTGACTCATCTATTATAGGTCAGCAGCGCCTGACCCTTGTATGAGAGTAGTATTGGCGACATTGGCCGACTCTGATATTTACCCGTGTGTACGGCGGGAGGAGGGGGTTCACAGCCACTGCTTGCGCTTATAGAGCGCTACTAGCGGAGGTCTGGATGAGGAGACTACGGTGTTTGTCTTTTGCTTGTGCAGCTGCTGCTGCTGCTGCTGCTGACGATGTCACGGATGCCGCTGACAGATACTGCTGCTTGTGCTGCACGAGACTGAGTAGCCGCTATTACTAATGCTACTAATACTAGTATGAGAAAATACATTTAGTCAATTGATTAAATCAAGGAGGTTTTCTGACTTCAGTGGATCGTTTAGCCATCGGCCACGGGCAAAACTTGAAACCATTTTATACATGGGACAATTGGCAGACTCGAAACGTGTTGGTACCATAGGGTCGATCATGTTCATCATCAGTTCAGGCAAAGGAAGTGTGTCGACAGCACGCGAAAACTTCATGTCTGAATGTTTCAACACAAGACTTTTTATCACACTCACACAGCTGCTTTGAAGAGTGAATCCTTGACCAAACTTGTGCTTTTCCAACACAGCTTTGGCCTCTTTCTGTGCAGTAAGGGATCTCTCTTTCGGGTTCATCTCAGTGCTGTCTAGCATGTCCTCAAAGTCTTTAACATAATGTTCCAACGGGCTACAAATGATGGACTCCAGATCATCGTCCGCATATGTCGTCTCCTCGCACCATATTGTGTCTTCGCCTGTTTCGAATTCCGTCATTTTCTTGACAATCTCCTCCTGAGTGCCTTGCATATATCGAAGCTCCTTCAAGGAGTTGATAACTTGTATGGCGAAGACTGACAAACTTGAAGGAATTTCACCACAGTCAGGCCAAGTATACGGAGCTAAGAAAAATAGCTCCAACAAAATCTTCTCCCTCTGTCCAAATGAAACTACTGTTCCGATGAAGTTGAAGCATGCTTCTATCCATTGCTCCTTGGTGACGTCCTTCCAATGTTTCTTTACCTCACAGGCATCATAGGGCACCGTTTCTCTTCTTGCTTCAACTGGGAGTTGCTTTTTCTTTCTTGGACTCATTTCGAGAGGGTTTCGATGCTCTGTAGCGTCAACACTTTCATAAACAAAGAAAATAGCAGAACTAACCATTGTAACGTGCTGAGCGAGCGTAGAGTGGACGATGCTACGAAGATGAAGGGCGGGTGGAGAAAGTGTGACTGGTGACAGGGGTGTTTCACTCCTTATGTACCCTGTCCTAGATAAGCCTCTTAAACGGCTGAAAAGACTCTCTAAGTACAGAGCTTCTACCGCAGGTGGGTTTAGACTTAAGCAGCTTAGTTCACACACGTGTCTGTTAGAAAAAGCTACTTGCACACGCGCTTTCTTTTTTTTTCACTAGTATTCACCTTCTGCCGACTTATAAGACACCTATACACTCTTTCTCGTGAAATCTATGGAAGATGATGGAAGGACCACTGACTACATTTTCTTTGATCAGAGCGTGGAGGACGGCGTCGAATGGAGGGAACGTTGTGAACACAGCTTATAGGTTTTTTGGAAGAGGTCTTGTAAAGTCAAACTGGCGAGAGAGATGGCGTCTTTCAACATGACAATGACAATGCTGCTATGTTGGAAAAAAATAGCGTGATTTTTTCAAAAAGCTTCTATGAAAGATTTGACGTCTTCGTTGTTGTAGTGGATCGAGTAATCTGTCATAGTTTGCTTCTTCTTGTCATACTAAACTTTCTGACATGTGACGTAGTCGGATTTCGGCCATTTTGACGCCCGTCAGGTCGCTGTCAAAAAGTCGATCTCGGTGGCAGGGGTTTTTTGTTTACTAGTTTCTTGGTATACGTCATCCATTCGTAAGTAAAGCAACCTTTCTCTTCGTTTGTAGTGAAAGCTCGCAAATAATTCGCGTAGCTGTAACCAAGTGCTAAAAAAGTTGACTACTACGTCAACTATTGATTGCTTCTCTTTATGACGCTGAATTGTTGGTTTCTTCGGTCTCCGGAGGCAAATAACGAGTGAAGGCGTATTTTTTGATCAGGTTCAAGTCGTAACTCTCCGAGTTGAAGCGTACGACTGGAGCTTGACGGATGTATCTCAGAAGCCGCTTCTTCAGTTGAACTAACGGTTGTCTGGTGTGAGCTGCAGCGAAGCCGCCTGGAGAAGGGGTGAATGTCGCTTCCTCTAGCAGGAGAGCTTCACCTATCGCTACATGTAACTTCGCTAAGGTTGGTCGGTAAACTTCTAGCACAGCTTTCTCGATGACTTTGACGTTCTCGTTTATGTGATTTTTAAACTCGGTCTAACAAGGGGTCGGAATCTGCGTCGGATTCTCTGACGTACGCTGCCCCTCCTACCCCGGAAAGTCGTATGCGACGCTAGCCGACATCGCTGCATAGAGGGCAAAACTTAGGTATCGTTCTTAATTTTTCTACGGGTCACTCGTGATTGTACGGTCTTTTAAAAATTTTGAAACACTTTTCGCAAACGTCCTGCGGCATGTTTTTCTTTTTTTTGTTTTTTCACTTATTTACCAAATATTAAAAAAATAAACGTTGTTTATCACTTCGAATACTAGACGCCTCTTACCACACGATGCTATTAGCATAGTGAAAGACGTCTGTAGTGTAGGATCGATTTCAACAGATGTCCATCTTACTGCAGGGATCAGACGAGAGTCGTCAACACTGGAGTGTCACAGCTCACTTTTATTTCTTTGGGTACAGCTGCATACAACCCTTGAACATACATTGCGACGTCGCCGCGTCCCATGTAGTCTTCCAACACTTTCATCAGAGCCATAGGCTCAGACGTCTCGTTGTACTTCCAAGCTTTCAGCACTTCATACACAGGGTTCTTCACAGTCCTGTCAGAAGGCACAGGTTGAGAGATGGAAGTTACTTCATGAGAAGTCAACCCTAAGTAGATCCCTATGGTCTTCCAGTCTCTAGGGCAGAGCTCAGCTAAAAGAGAGAAATATTTCTGCACTTTCCACTCCATGTCTCCACTCTCTAAGCCATCCCACATGTCATGCTTGTCCATGTACTCACGTGAGAATTTGATGAGGTCCATACGGTAAGATTCTTCCAAGGCGGTGGCTAGGTCCTTCCACCTACTAGTACAACTTTTCTGGTACCAAGTAGTGAACATTTCTCTAGCTTGAGTTATGACACTTGTCTCACAACTGAGATATCCCATATCCTTCAAGTTCACTTCAAGGAATGAACCTAACCGTATGTAATCTGATGTCGGCAACTTACCACTTATTTTCAGTAGCATAGCGTCTGACAAGTATCCTAACGGCTCTGCTTTGAAGTATGATGATACAGGTACCGCTGCAGCAGAACCAATAACAGGAGCAGCGTCTGCGCTGGTATCAGACGACTCGTTGTCGGAACAGGGCAACCACATGACTTCGTAAGGTATTGGTGAGGGCAGGCGACACGGACCGGACGCACTACCAGTGGAAATGAGGTCGAAAAACGGACTGTGCGCCCGTGACCCTTCGGGTTCCTCGTACGCCTCGTCGTCAGCGTCGTTCTCTGTTTCACCCTGTTGCTTTAGGACATGTATGTCTACTACGCGCTGCTGAGGCTGAGTGTCCGAATAGCTGTAAGTCTCAGCGCGAGCAGCGTTGATGGCGTCGGTTGATGAAGCGGTGGAGAAGTTCTGTGCAACGTACTGCGTGTCAGTACTAGTAGCGGTAGTCGCAGCAAGAGGTGTAGCAGCAGCAGCAGTAGTAGCAGCAGCAGCAGCAGCAGCAGCAGCAGCAGTAGCAGCAGGAGCAAGCGCAGCGCTAGCAAGTGCAGCAGTAGCAGGCGCAGCAGTAGCAGGCACAGCAGCAGCAGGCACAGCCGCCTCAGCAAGCGCAGCAGTAACAGGCGTGGCAGCAGCAGCAGCAGCAGCAGCAGCAGGCACAGCAGTAACAGGCGCGGCAGCAGCAACAGCAGCAGCAGCAGCAGTAGCAGCAGCACTAGCAGCACGAGGATCACTAGCAGCCGCAGCAGGCGCAGCAGTAGCGGCAGCAGTGTGCTCAGCAGCAACAACCGTCGCGAGTGTAACAACGTCGCTACTACTGCTGTGTGCGCTCGCTACAGCGGGAGGGTGATAAGCCCAAGCGGTTGCGGCGGTAGTCTCAATTTCAGTAGCAAGAGGAGACGCTGACAGTAAACGATCACCGTTCTGCGTATTCTTCTTGTTCTTGAACTCGATTAGATCCTTGGACGACAGTAGTTGTTGTGTTTTGCTCATGGTGGTGCCTGTAGAGAGCAGCAAAAGACTGAGTGATTGAACGGGTGTTTCCAGGCCTCTTATATACTCCTTCTCGCTTCTAGAGCTAAGCTACTTACAGCTCTCTTCAGCTGCCCGCCGGCTGACCGGTGACCATTCACAAAGAGAAACAAAAAGTCATAAGGCATGACGTTTTCAGCTGGACCCCTTTCCCCCTCCCCTTTGAGAGATCGACTGACACGAGCTAAGCTACTTACTACCTTGTTCAGCAATTCAACGTGAGTTAGCTGTATAAAGGATTAAGCAGTTGCTGCCGCCAGCTGACCGGCGGACATTCCCAAAGAGAAACAAAAGACATAAGTCATGACGTTTTCAGCTGGATCTCTTTCCCCCCTCCCTCTTTTTTTTGAGAGATGGACTGCCATGAGCGGGCGGTGTACCGACTGTACTAATTCAACGCGCATTAGCTGTATAAAGGATTAAGCAGTCATGAGCTTAGAGTGTGTATACAAAAAACTACAGGAGGCGTGTAGTGTGAAGCAGGACCCCCTAAGACGGGAGTGTCTGTCTGTGAGTAGAGTCGTGTGCATGTGGTGAGCGACTTAAGTGTAAAACAAAAAAAATCACCGCCTCCTGCCGTGGTGAGTAGACTGGCCGGCGGCGGCCGGCTAGTTCAATAGGGGTGACAGCTGACTAAGGCTGTGCATGAAAATCCGATTTTCACCTGACCTCTGACGTTTGTTACAATGAATGCCAAAGGGGGAGAGAGTTGTCCTCAGGTAGGGGGTAGGAGGTAAGGCTAATGGCTAAGGAAAAAAAACACCATTTTCAGCTGGCCACCACAGACGGCGATGACATACCCCTCGGCATCTAAGCTCTTAAGAAGCTCTCACGGAGCGGAGCGGCTGCTGGACAGCTGGGGTGAGTAGACAGGTCGGCGGCGGCTAGCTAGTTCAATAGGAGTGACAGCTGACTAAGGCTGTGCATGAAAATCAGATTTTCACCTGACCTCTGACGTTTGTTACAATGAATGCTAAAGGGGGAGAGAGTCGTCCTCAGGTAGGGGGTAGGAGGTAAGGCTAATGGATAAAGAAAAAACACCATTTTCAGCTGGCCACCAAAGATGATGATGACACGCTCCTCGTCATCTAAGCTCTTAAGAAGCTCTTACGGAGCGGAGCGGCTGCTGGACAGCTGGGGTGCTGTTGGAAATAGGATTAAACTCCCTCTGTATAAAAGCTCTGATTTCTGTTGGAAAAAAAACCATAGCACCTTTGACCACAGTAACGTCTACTACCACCACCACCAGCACCACCGTCGCTGCCACCGCCGCCGCCGCCGCCAGTCACAGCTGATCACCTCATTAAAAAGCATGTGACGTCGTCGCTTCTAGTCACTTGCTTCATCAAGTCGCTTCCAGGCACGTGATCTTAAAGACCCTCACTTCTTAAACAAAAAAACGAAGAGACACACTTCTTCCTCTCGAGAGGAAGAATGACGTATATAAGGAGGCTGACACGTGTATAGGTGCCTTATTAGTCGGCAAGGGGTAAATACTAGTAAAAAGGAAGACAGGTGTGCAGGTAGCTTTCTAACAGACACGTGTGTGCACTAAGCTGCTTAAGTCTAAACCCTCCTGCAGTAGTCAAGTAGCATGTGAAAACTTACTTAACAGATCACTTAATTGAGTAGAGACTCTGTACTGAGAGAGTCTTTTCAGCTGTTTAAGAGGATTATCTAGGACAGGGTACATAAGGAGTGAAACGCTGCTCTCACTCATCGTAGCATTGTCCACTCCACGCTCGCTCAGCATGTTATGAGGGTTATTTCTACCTTTACAGCTTCTTTTCTTATCGAAGTGTCGACGCTACAGAGCATCGAAACTCTCCAAATGAGTCCAAGAAAGAAAAAGCAACTCCCACTAGAAGCAAGAAGAGAAACAGTGCCCTATGATGCATGTGAGGTAAAGAAACATTGGAAGGACGTCACCAAGGAGCAATGGATAGAAGCATGCTTCAACTTCATCGGAACGGAAGTAGTTTCATTTGGACAGAGGGAGAAAATTTTGTTGGAGCTATTTTTCTTAGCTCCGTATAGTTGGCGTGACTGTAGTGGTGAAATTCCTTCAGGTTTTTCAGCGTTCGGCATACAAGTTATCTGGTCTTTGAAGAAGCTTCGATATATGCAACGCACTCACGAGGAGATTGTTCAGAAAATGACGGAATTCGAAACAAAAGAAGTATGGTGCGAGGAGACGACATATGCGGACGATGATCTGGAGTACATCATTTGTAGCCCGTTGGAACATTATGTTAAAGACTTTGAGGACATGCTAGCCAGCACTGCGATGACCCCGAAAGAGAGATCCCTTACTGCACAGAAGGAGGCCAAAGCTGTGTTGGAAAAGCTCAAGTTTGGTCAAGGATTCACTCTTCAAAGCAGCTGTGTGAGTGTGATAAAAAGTGTTGTGTTGAAACATCCGGACATGAAGTTTTCGCGGGCTGTCGACACACTTCCTTTGCCTGAACTGATGATGAACATGATCGACCCCGTCGTACCAACATGTTTCGACTCTGCCAATTGTCCCATGTATAAAATGGTTTCAAGTTTTGCCTGTGGCCGATGGCTAAACGATCCACTGAAGTCAGAAAACATCCTTGATTTAGTCGACTGACTAAATGTATTTTCTCATACTAGTATTAGTGGCATTAGTAATAGCGGCTACTCGGTCTCGTGCAGCACAAGCAGCAGCATCTGTCAGCAGCAGCTGCTGCAGCAGCAGCACGATCAGCACAAGCAGCAGCTGCTGCAGCAGCTGCACAAGCAGCACAAGCAGCAGCATCTGTCAGCAGCATCCGTGACATCGTCAGCAGCAGCAGCAGCAGCAGCAGCAGCAGCTGCACGAGCAGCACAAGCAGCAGCATCTGTCAACAGCATCCGTGACATCGTCAGCAACTGCAGCAGCTGCACGAGCAGTACAAGCAGCAGCAGCTGTCAGCAGCTGCAGCAGCTGCACGAGCAGCACAAGCAGCAGCACCGACAGCAGCAGCAACAGCAAATCAGCAGCAGCAACAGCAGCAGCAGCAGCAGCAGCAGCAGCAGCAGCAGCGGCAATGTGGACCGCTAAATTCGAGATGGTGACATATCTGTTTCTTAGAATCGACATTCGACATGAGGTCTAGTGACATTTGACATGAAGCTTGAAAAACATAGTGACAGGTGACATGAGCAATTCTTAAAATCGACATGAGATATGAGCATAATTAAGCGACATCGACATGCGCCATGACTATTTTTTATTTTTTTTGAAGACAACCGCCATAGCTTTCTTATCCAGACCTCCACTAGTAGCGCTCTATAAGCGCAAGCTTTGCCTTAAGAGAGCTGTAGCTGTGAACCCTCTCCTCTCTCCGTACACACAGGTAAATATCAGAGTCAGCCAATGTCGCCAATACTACTCTCATACAAAGGTCAAGCGCTGCTAGACTATAATAGATGAGTCAGTAAGATAGTCACATCATGATGCACATCATCATAAACGCGATCATGATACCTTTCATAGTAAGTAGACTCGCCTCTCTGCCCTCTCTTTTAGAGAGGGCAGAGAAGCGAGTCTCACTCTTAAAAAACCCTGCCCCTCCCCCCCTCCCCCCCTCCCCCCCCCCATGCATCTTAAAGAGTGCCCCCCAGAGTGCCCCTCTCCCCCCCTCCTAGAAAATAAGAGCCGTATTTTTAAATTATTTTTTAGCAAGCTTTTTCAGCTTGCTTTTTTTTTCTTTTTTTAAATTTATTTATCCATCAAAATCTCAAGTGACTTATTTTGAAAGCCAACCTAGTAGTCACGTGACCCCCTTAAGTAGGTCACTTCCCGTCACGTGACCTATTTGAATTTCCCGCCAACATGGTGGTCACGTGACCCTCTTAAGTAGGTCACTTCCGGTCACGTGACCTATTTGAATTTCCCGCCCAAAGGTCACGTGACCGGAAGTAGGTCACTTCCGGTCACGTGACCTATTTGAATTTCCCGCCAAAAGGGAGGCCTCTCATTGGCTGCTTTTGAATTTCCCGCCAAAAGGGAGGCCTCTGATTGGCTGCAGGTCGATTGAGTAATAAACAGTACTTAACTATAGTCCCGTTCCGATACATACTATACTACTAAGGTGTCCCATGCTTTGGGCTTAACAGGAACTCTTTATTCAGTCTTCAAAACATTTCTAAATCAACAGAACCCATCCATGCATTGAGGAAACACCTCATGTTCTAATCTAGGTTCGAGGAGATAATCTTCAAACATGATAAAAGGTGCAACTGGAGTGCCGTAATGTGGCTACATGTCTCAGAAACTGGTAGTGGTGGCATCTGCTGTCAACTCCTTGTAGTATAGGATCATTAAGATACAGAGGTCAATCGAGGAATTTGGTGTCGGGGGATGGAGCACAACAACAGCAGGGGTCTGGAGATAGGGGGATTTGTAGGGAATCTCGGTACGGCAGCGGAAACGCTGCAGCAGCGCCTGCTGGTGAGAATAGCACATGGCCCCACTGTGCTCGGGCACTGCCACCTGGAGGCAGAATTACAACCGTGTGCACGCTGGCAGCCAGAGTGCAGAGCAGAGCCCAGGACAGTATGGCCCTTCGGAGCTCTCTGGTTCTCACAGCCTTATGTGGAAACTGAAACAGCACAGGAAAGGTGTGCCATGCTTTAGGCCCATCAGCAACTCTTTTTTCAGAAGAAACACCCCATGCTATAATCTAGGTTTGAGAAGACACATTTTAAACATGATAAAAGGTGCAACTGGAGTGCCGTAATGTGGCTACATGTCTCAGAAACTGGTAGTGGTGGCACCTGGTGTCAACTCCTTGTACTGGAGGATCAGACAGCAGCAGAATAAGCAGTGGCAGACGGACTGCAGACTGCGGAGCAGAGCCCTGGAAGGCATGGCCATCAAGAGCTCTCTGGTTCTCACCGCCTTATCTGGGAACTGAAACACCACAGGAAAGGTGTCCCATGCTTTGGGCTTAACAGGAACTCTTTATTCAGTCTTCAAAACATTTCTAAATCAACAGAACCCATCCATGCATTGAGGAAACACCTCATGTTCTAATCTAGGTTCGAGGAGATAATCTTCAAACATGATAAAAGGTGCAACTGGAGTGCTGTAATGTGGCTACATGTCTCAGAAACTGGTAGTGCTGGCATCTGCTGTCAACTCCTTGTAGTATAGGATCATTAAGATACAGAGGTCAATCGAGGAATTTGGTGTCGGGGGATGGAGCACAACAACAGCAGGGGTCTGGAGATAGGGGGATTTGTAGGGAATCTCGGTACGGCAGCGGAAACGCTGCAGCAGCGCCTGCTGGTGAGAATAGCACATGGCCCCACTGTGCTCGGGCACTGCCACCTGGAGGCAGAATTACAACCGTGTGCACGCTGGCAGCCAGAGTGCAGAGCAGAGCCCAGGACAGTATGGCCCTTCGGAGCTCTCTGGTTCTCACAGCCTTATGTGGAAACTGAAACACCACAGGAAAGGTGTGCCATGCTTTAGGCCCATCAGCAACTCTTTTTTCAGTTTCCAAAACACTTCTAGATTATCAGAGCCCGTCTATGCATTGAAGAAACACCCCATGCTATAATCTAGGTTTGAGAAGACACATTTTAAACATGATAAAAGGTGCAACTGGAGTGCCGTAATGTGGCTACATGTCTCAGAAACTGGTAGTGGTGGCACCTGGTGTCAACTCCTTGTACTGGAGGATCAGACAGCAGCAGAATAAGCAGTGGCAGACGGACTGCAGACTGTGGAGCAGAGCCCTGGAAGGCATGGCCATCAAGAGCTCTCTGGTTCTCACCGCCTTATCTGGGAACTGAAACACCACAGGAAAGGTGTCCCATGCTTTGGGCTTAACAGGAACTCTTTATTCAGTCTTCAAAACATTTCTAAATCAACAGAACCCATCCATGCATTGAGGAAACACCTCATGTTCTAATCTGGGTTCGAGGAGATAATCTTCAAACATGATAAAAGGTGCAACTGGAGTGCCGTAATGTGGCTACATGTCTCAGAAACTGGTAGTGGTGGCATCTGCTGTCAACTCCATGTAGTATAGGATCATTAAGATACCGAGGTCAATCGAGGAATTTGGTGTCGGGGGATGGAGCACAACAACAGCAGGGGTCTGGAGATAGGGGGATTTGTAGGGAATCTCGGTACGGCAGCGGAAACGCTGCAGCAGCGCCTGCTGGTGAGAATAGCACATGGCCCCACTGTGCTCGGGCACTGCCACCTGGAGGCAGAATTACAACCGTGTGCACGCTGGCAGCCAGAGTGCAGAGCAGAGCCCAGGACAGTATGGCCCTTCGGAGCTCTCTGGTTCTCACAGCCTTATGTGGAAACTGAAACACCACAGGAAAGGTGTGCCATGCTTTAGGCCCATCAGCAACTCTTTTTTCAGTTTCCAAAACACTTCTAGATTATCAGAGCCCGTCTATGCATTGAAGAAACACCCCATGCTATAATCTAGGTTTGAGAAGACACATTTTAAACATGATAAAAGGTGCAACTGGAGTGCCGTAATGTGGCTACATGTCTCAGAAACTGGTAGTGGTGGCACCTGGTGTCAACTCCTTGTACTGGAGGATCAGACAGCAGCAGAATAAGCAGTGGCAGACGGACTGCAGACTGCGGAGCAGAGCCCTGGAAGGCATGGCCATCAAGAGCTCTCTGGTTCTCACCGCCTTATCTGGGAACTGAAACACCACAGGAAAGGTGTCCCATGCTTTGGGCTTAACAGGAACTCTTTATTCAGTCTTCAAAACATTTCTAAATCAACAGAACCCATCCATGCATTGAGGAAACACCTCATGTTCTAATCTAGGTTCGAGGAGATAATCTTCAAACATGATAAAAGGTGCAACTGGAGTGCCGTAATGTGGCTACATGTCTCAGAAACTGGTAGTGGTGGCATCTGCTGTCAACTCCTTGTAGTATAGGATCATTAAGATACAGAGGTCAATCGAGGAATTTGGTGTCTGGGGATGGAGCACAACAACAGCAGGGGTCTGGAGATAGGGGGATTTGTAGGGAATCTCGGTACGGCAGCGGAAACGCTGCAGCAGCGCCTGCTGGTGAGAATAGCACATGGCCCCACTGTGCTCGGGCACTGCCACCTGGAGGCAGAATTACAACTGTGTGCACGCTGGCAGCCAGAGTGCAGAGCAGAGCCCAGGACAGTATGGCCCTTCGGAGCTCTCTGGTTCTCTCAGCCTTATCTGGAAACTGAAACAGCACAGGAAAGGTGTGCCATGCTTTAGGCCCATCAGCAACTTTTTTTTCAGAAGAAACACCCCATGCTATAATCTAGGTTTGAGAAGACACATTTTAAACATGATAAAAGGTGCAACTGGAGTGCCGTAATGTGGCTACATGTCTCAGAAACTGGTAGTGGTGGCACCTGGTGTCAACTCCTTGTACTGGAGGATCAGACAGCAGCAGAATAAGCAGTGGCAGACGGACTGCAGACTGCGGAGCAGAGCCCTGGAAGGCATGGCCATCAAGAGCTCTCTGGTTCTCACCGCCTTATCTGGGAACTGAAACACCACAGGAAAGGTGTCCCATGCTTTGGGCTTAACAGGAACTCTTTATTCAGTCTTCAAAACATTTCTAAATCAACAGAACCCATCCATGCATTGAGGAAACACCTCATGTTCTAATCTAGGTTCGAGGAGATAATCTTCAAACATGATAAAAGGTGCAACTGGAGTGCTGTAATGTGGCTACATGTCTCAGAAACTGGTAGTGCTGGCATCTGCTGTCAACTCCTTGTAGTATAGGATCATTAAGATACAGAGGTCAATCGAGGAATTTGGTGTCGGGGGATGGAGCACAACAACAGCAGGGGTCTGGAGATAGGGGGATTTGTAGGGAATCTCGGTACGGCAGCGGAAACGCTGCAGCAGCGCCTGCTGGTGAGAATAGCACATGGCCCCACTGTGCTCGGGCACTGCCACCTGGAGGCAGAATTACAACCGTGTGCACGCTGGCAGCCAGAGTGCAGAGCAGAGCCCAGGACAGTATGGCCCTTCGGAGCTCTCTGGTTCTCACAGCCTTAGTTGGAAACTGAAACACCACAGGAAAGGTGTGCCATGCTTTAGGCCCATCAGCAACTCTTTTTTCAGTTTCCAAAACACTTCTAGATTATCAGAGCCCGTCTATGCATTGAAGAAACACCCCATGCTATAATCTAGGTTTGAGAAGACACATTTTAAACATGATAAAAGGTGCAACTGGAGTGCCGTAATGTGGCTACATGTCTCAGAAACTGGTGGTGGTGGCACCTGGTGTCAACTCCTTGTACTGGAGGATCAGACAGCAGCAGAATAAGCAGTGGCAGACGGACTGCAGACTGCGGAGCAGAGCCCTGGAAGGCATGGCCATCAAGAGCTCTCTGGTTCTCACCGCCTTATCTGGGAACTGAAACACCACAGGAAAGGTGTCCCATGCTTTGGGCTTAACAGGAACTCTTTATTCAGTCTTCAAAACATTTCTAAATCAACAGAACCCATCCATGCATTGAGGAAACACCTCATGTTCTAATCTAGGTTCGAGGAAATAATCTTCAAACATGATAAAAGGTGCAACTGGAGTGCCGTAATGTGGCTACATGTCTCAGAAACTGGTAGTGGTGGCATCTGCTGTCAACTCCTTGTAGTATAGGATCATTAAGATACAGAGGTCAATCGAGGGATTGGGTGTCGGGGGATGGAGCACAACAACAGCAGGGGTCTGGAGATAGGGGGATTTGTAGGGAATCTCGGTACGGCAACGGAAACGCTGCAGCAGCGCCTGCTGGTGAGAATAGCACATGGCCCCACTGTGCTCGGGCACTGCCACCTGGAGGCAGAATTACAACTGTGTGCACGCTGGCAGCCAGAGTGCAGAGCAGAGCCCAGGACAGTATGCCCCTTGGGAGCTCTCTGGTTCTCTCAGCCTTATCTGGAAACTGAAACAGCACAGGAAAGGTGTGCCATGCTTTAGGCCCATCAGCAACTCTTTTTTCAGTTTCCAAAACACTTCTAGATTATCAGAGCCCGTCTATGCATTGAAGAAACACCCCATGCTATAATCTAGGTTTGAGAAGACACATTTTAAACATGATAAAAGGTGCAACTGGAGTGCCGTAATGTGGCTACATGTCTCAGAAACTGGTAGTGGTGGCACCTGGTGTCAACTCCTTGTACTGGAGGATCAGACAGCAGCAGAATAAGCAGTGGCAGACGGACTGCAGACTGTGGAGCAGAGCCCTGGAAGGCATGGCCATCAAGAGCTCTCTGGTTCTCACCGCCTTATCTGGGAACTGAAACACCACAGGAAAGGTGTCCCATGCTTTGGGCTTAACAGGAACTCTTTATTCAGTCTTCAAAACATTTCTAAATCAACAGAACCCATCCATGCATTGAGGAAACACCTCATGTTCTAATCTGGGTTCGAGGAGATAATCTTCAAACATGATAAAAGGTGCAACTGGAGTGCCGTAATGTGGCTACATGTCTCAGAAACTGGTAGTGGTGGCATCTGCTGTCAACTCCATGTAGTATAGGATCATTAAGATACCGAGGTCAATCGAGGAATTTGGTGTCGGGGGATGGAGCACAACAACAGCAGGGGTCTGGAGATAGGGGGATTTGTAGGGAATCTCGGTACGGCAGCGGAAACGCTGCAGCAGCGCCTGCTGGTGAGAATAGCACATGGCCCCACTGTGCTCGGGCACTGCCACCTGGAGGCAGAATTACAACCGTGTGCACGCTGGCAGCCAGAGTGCAGAGCAGAGCCCAGGACAGTATGGCCCTTCGGAGCTCTCTGGTTCTCACAGCCTTATGTGGAAACTGAAACACCACAGGAAAGGTGTGCCATGCTTTAGGCCCATCAGCAACTCTTTTTTCAGTTTCCAAAACACTTCTAGATTATCAGAGCCCGTCTATGCATTGAAGAAACACCCCATGCTATAATCTAGGTTTGAGAAGACACATTTTAAACATGATAAAAGGTGCAACTGGAGTGCCGTAATGTGGCTACATGTCTCAGAAACTGGTAGTGGTGGCACCTGGTGTCAACTCCTTGTACTGGAGGATCAGACAGCAGCAGAATAAGCAGTGGCAGACGGACTGCAGACTGCGGAGCAGAGCCCTGGAAGGCATGGCCATCAAGAGCTCTCTGGTTCTCACCGCCTTATCTGGGAACTGAAACACCACAGGAAAGGTGTCCCATGCTTTGGGCTTAACAGGAACTCTTTATTCAGTCTTCAAAACATTTCTAAATCAACAGAACCCATCCATGCATTGAGGAAACACCTCATGTTCTAATCTAGGTTCGAGGAGATAATCTTCAAACATGATAAAAGGTGCAACTGGAGTGCCGTAATGTGGCTACATGTCTCAGAAACTGGTAGTGGTGGCATCTGCTGTCAACTCCTTGTAGTATAGGATCATTAAGATACAGAGGTCAATCGAGGAATTTGGTGTCTGGGGATGGAGCACAACAACAGCAGGGGTCTGGAGATAGGGGGATTTGTAGGGAATCTCGGTACGGCAGCGGAAACGCTGCAGCAGCGCCTGCTGGTGAGAATAGCACATGGCCCCACTGTGCTCGGGCACTGCCACCTGGAGGCAGAATTACAACTGTGTGCACGCTGGCAGCCAGAGTGCAGAGCAGAGCCCAGGACAGTATGGCCCTTCGGAGCTCTCTGGTTCTCTCAGCCTTATCTGGAAACTGAAACAGCACAGGAAAGGTGTGCCATGCTTTAGGCCCATCAGCAACTCTTTTTTCAGAAGAAACACCCCATGCTATAATCTAGGTTTGAGAAGACACATTTTAAACATGATAAAAGGTGCAACTGGAGTGCCGTAATGTGGCTACATGTCTCAGAAACTGGTAGTGGTGGCACCTGGTGTCAACTCCTTGTACTGGAGGATCAGACAGCAGCAGAATAAGCAGTGGCAGACGGACTGCAGACTGCGGAGCAGAGCCCTGGAAGGCATGGCCATCAAGAGCTCTCTGGTTCTCACCGCCTTATCTGGGAACTGAAACACCACAGGAAAGGTGTCCCATGCTTTGGGCTTAACAGGAACTCTTTATTCAGTCTTCAAAACATTTCTAAATCAACAGAACCCATCCATGCATTGAGGAAACACCTCATGTTCTAATCTAGGTTCGAGGAGATAATCTTCAAACATGATAAAAGGTGCAACTGGAGTGCTGTAATGTGGCTACATGTCTCAGAAACTGGTAGTGCTGGCATCTGCTGTCAACTTCTTGTAGTATAGGATCATTAAGATACAGAGGTCAATCGAGGAATTTGGTGTCGGGGGATGGAGCACAACAACAGCAGGGGTCTGGAGATAGGGGGATTTGTAGGGAATCTCGGTACGGCAGCGGAAACGCTGCAGCAGCGCCTGCTGGTGAGAATAGCACATGGCCCCACTGTGCTCGGGCACTGCCACCTGGAGGCAGAATTACAACCGTGTGCACGCTGGCAGCCAGAGTGCAGAGCAGAGCCCAGGACAGTATGGCCCTTCGGAGCTCTCTGGTTCTCACAGCCTTAGTTGGAAACTGAAACACCACAGGAAAGGTGTGCCATGCTTTAGGCCCATCAGCAACTCTTTTTTCAGTTTCCAAAACACTTCTAGATTATCAGAGCCCGTCTATGCATTGAAGAAACACCCCATGCTATAATCTAGGTTTGAGAAGACACATTTTAAACATGATAAAAGGTGCAACTGGAGTGCCGTAATGTGGCTACATGTCTCAGAAACTGGTGGTGGTGGCACCTGGTGTCAACTCCTTGTACTGGAGGATCAGACAGCAGCAGAATAAGCAGTGGCAGACGGACTGCAGACTGCGGAGCAGAGCCCTGGAAGGCATGGCCATCAAGAGCTCTCTGGTTCTCACCGCCTTATCTGGGAACTGAAACACCACAGGAAAGGTGTCCCATGCTTTGGGCTTAACAGGAACTCTTTATTCAGTCTTCAAAACATTTCTAAATCAACAGAACCCATCCATGCATTGAGGAAACACCTCATGTTCTAATCTAGGTTCGAGGAAATAATCTTCAAACATGATAAAAGGTGCAACTGGAGTGCCGTAATGTGGCTACATGTCTCAGAAACTGGTAGTGGTGGCATCTGCTGTCAACTCCTTGTAGTATAGGATCATTAAGATACAGAGGTCAATCGAGGGATTGGGTGTCGGGGGATGGAGCACAACAACAGCAGGGGTCTGGAGATAGGGGGATTTGTAGGGAATCTCGGTACGGCAACGGAAACGCTGCAGCAGCGCCTGCTGGTGAGAATAGCACATGGCCCCACTGTGCTCGGGCACTGCCACCTGGAGGCAGAATTACAACTGTGTGCACGCTGGCAGCCAGAGTGCAGAGCAGAGCCCAGGACAGTATGCCCCTTGGGAGCTCTCTGGTTCTCTCAGCCTTATCTGGAAACTGAAACAGCACAGGAAAGGTGTGCCATGCTTTAGGCCCATCAGCAACTCTTTTTTCAGTTTCCAAAACACTTCTAGATTATCAGAGCCCGTCTATGCATTGAAGAAACACCCCATGCTATAATCTAGGTTTGAGAAGACACATTTTAAACATGATAAAAGGTGCAACTGGAGTGCCGTAATGTGGCTACATGTATCAGAAACTGGTAGTGGTGGCACCTGGTGTCAACTCCTTGTACTGGAGGATCAGACAGCAGCAGAATAAGCAGTGGCAGACGGACTGCAGACTGTGGAGCAGAGCCCTGGAAGGCATGGCCATCAAGAGCTCTCTGGTTCTCACCGCCTTATCTGGGAACTGAAACACCACAGGAAAGGTGTCCCATGCTTTGGGCTTAACAGGAACTCTTTATTCAGTCTTCAAAACATTTCTAAATCAACAGAACCCATCCATGCATTGAGGAAACACCTCATGTTCTAATCTGGGTTCGAGGAGATAATCTTCAAACATGATAAAAGGTGCAACTGGAGTGCCGTAATGTGGCTACATGTCTCAGAAACTGGTAGTGGTGGCATCTGCTGTCAACTCCATGTAGTATAGGATCATTAAGATACCGAGGTCAATCGAGGAATTTGGTGTCGGGGGATGGAGCACAACAACAGCAGGGGTCTGGAGATAGGGGGATTTGTAGGGAATCTCGGTACGGCAGCGGAAACGCTGCAGCAGCGCCTGCTGGTGAGAATAGCACATGGCCCCACTGTGCTCGGGCACTGCCACCTGGAGGCAGAATTACAACCGTGTGCACGCTGGCAGCCAGAGTGCAGAGCAGAGCCCAGGACAGTATGGCCCTTCGGAGCTCTCTGCTTCTCACAGCCTTATGTGGAAACTGAAACAGCACAGGAAAGGTGTGCCATGCTTTAGGCCCATCAGCAACTCTTTTTTCAGTTTCCAAAACACTTCTAGATTATCAGAGCCCGTCTATGCATTGAAGAAACACCCCATGCTATAATCTAGGTTTGAGAAGACACATTTTAAACATGATAAAAGGTGCAACTGGAGTGCCGTAATGTGGCTACATGTCTCAGAAACTGGTAGTGGTGGCACCTGGTGTCAACTCCTTGTACTGGAGGATCAGACAGCAGCAGAATAAGCAGTGGCAGACGGACTGCAGACTGTGGAGCAGAGCCCTGGAAGGCATGGCCATCAAGAGCTCTCTGGTTCTCACCGCCTTATCTGGGAACTGAAACACCACAGGAAAGGTGTCCCATGCTTTGGGCTTAACAGGAACTCTTTATTCAGTCTTCAAAACATTTCTAAATCAACAGAACCCATCCATGCATTGAGGAAACACCTCATGTTCTAATCTGGGTTCGAGGAGATAATCTTCAAACATGATAAAAGGTGCAACTGGAGTGCCGTAATGTGGCTACATGTCTCAGAAACTGGTAGTGGTGGCATCTGCTGTCAACTCCATGTAGTATAGGATCATTAAGATACCGAGGTCAATCGAGGAATTTGGTGTCGGGGGATGGAGCACAACAACAGCAGGGGTCTGGAGATAGGGGGATTTGTAGGGAATCTCGGTACGGCAGCGGAAACGCTGCAGCAGCGCCTGCTGGTGAGAATAGCACATGGCCCCACTGTGCTCGGGCACTGCCACCTGGAGGCAGAATTACAACCGTGTGCACGCTGGCAGCCAGAGTGCAGAGCAGAGCCCAGGACAGTATGGCCCTTCGGAGCTCTCTGCTTCTCACAGCCTTATGTGGAAACTGAAACAGCACAGGAAAGGTGTGCCATGCTTTAGGCCCATCAGCAACTCTTTTTTCAGTTTCCAAAACACTTCTAGATTATCAGAGCCCGTCTATGCATTGAAGAAACACCCCATGCTATAATCTAGGTTTGAGAAGACACATTTTAAACATGATAAAAGGTGCAACTGGAGTGCCGTAATGTGGCTACATGTCTCAGAAACTGGTAGTGGTGGCACCTGGTGTCAACTCCTTGTACTGGAGGATCAGACAGCAGCAGAATAAGCAGTGGCAGACGGACTGCAGACTGCGGAGCAGAGCCCTGGAAGGCATGGCCATCAAGAGCTCTCTGGTTCTCACCGCCTTATCTGGGAACTGAAACACCACAGGAAAGGTGTCCCATGCTTTGGGCTTAACAGGAACTCTTTATTCAGTCTTCAAAACATTTCTAAATCAACAGAACCCATCCATGCATTGAGGAAACACCTCATGTTCTAATCTGGGTTCGAGGAGATAATCTTCAAACATGATAAAAGGTGCAACTGGAGTGCCGTAATGTGGCTACATGTCTCAGAAACTGGTAGTGGTGGCATCTGCTGTCAACTCCTTGTAGTATAGGATCATTAAGATACAGAGGTCAATCGAGGAATTTGGTGTCGGGGGATGGAGCACAACAACAGCAGGGGTCTGGAGATAGGGGGATTTGTAGGGAATCTCGGTACGGCAGCGGAAACGCTGCAGCAGCGCCTGCTGGTGAGAATAGCACATGGCCCCACTGTGCTCGGGCACTGCCACCTGGAGGCAGAATTACAACCGTGTGCACGCTGGCAGCCAGAGTGCAGAGCAGAGCCCAGGACAGTATGGCCCTTCGGAGCTCTCTGGTTCTCACAGCCTTATGTGGAAACTGAAACACCACAGGAAAGGTGTGCCATGCTTTAGGCCCATCAGCAACTCTTTTTTCAGTTTCCAAAACACTTCTAGATTATCAGAGCCCGTCTATGCATTGAAGAAACACCCCATGCTATAATCTAGGTTTGAGAAGACACATTTTAAACATGATAAAAGGTGCAACTGGAGTGCCGTAATGTGGCTACATGTCTCAGAAACTGGTAGTGGTGGCACCTGGTGTCAACTCCTTGTACTGGAGGATCAGACAGCAGCAGAATAAGCAGTGGCAGACGGACTGCAGACTGCGGAGCAGAGCCCTGGAAGGCATGGCCATCAAGAGCTCTCTGGTTCTCACCGCCTTATCTGGGAACTGAAACACCACAGGAAAGGTGTCCCATGCTTTGGGCTTAACAGGAACTCTTTATTCAGTCTTCAAAACATTTCTAAATCAACAGAACCCATCCATGCATTGAGGAAACACCTCATGTTCTAATCTAGGTTCGAGGAGATAATCTTCAAACATGATAAAAGGTGCAACTGGAGTGCCGTAATGTGGCTACATGTCTCAGAAACTGGTAGTGGTGGCATTTGCTGTCAACTCCTTGTAGTATAGGATCATTAAGATACAGAGGTCAATCGAGGAATTTGGTGTCGGGGGATGGAGCACAACAACAGCAGGGGTCTGGAGATAGGGGGATTTGTAGGGAATCTCGGTACGGCAGCGGAAACGCTGCAGCAGCGCCTGCTGGTGAGAATAGCACATGGCCCCACTGTGCTCGGGCACTGCCACCTGGAGGCAGAATTACAACCGTGTGCACGCTGGCAGCCAGAGTGCAGAGCAGAGCCCAGGACAGTATGGCCCTTCGGAGCTCTCTGCTTCTCACAGCCTTATGTGGAAACTGAAACAGCACAGGAAAGGTGTGCCATGCTTTAGGCCCATCAGCAACTCTTTTTTCAGTTTCCAAAACACTTCTAGATTATCAGAGCCCGTCTATGCATTGAAGAAACACCCCATGCTATAATCTAGGTTTGAGAAGACACATTTTAAACATGATAAAAGGTGCAACTGGAGTGCCGTAATGTGGCTACATGTCTCAGAAACTGGTAGTGGTGGCACCTGGTGTCAACTCCTTGTACTGGAGGATCAGACAGCAGCAGAATAAGCAGTGGCAGACGGACTGCAGACTGCGGAGCAGAGCCCTGGAAGGCATGGCCATCAAGAGCTCTCTGGTTCTCACCGCCTTATCTGGGAACTGAAACACCACAGGAAAGGTGTCCCATGCTTTGGGCTTAACAGGAACTCTTTATTCAGTCTTCAAAACATTTCTAAATCAACAGAACCCATCCATGCATTGAGGAAACACCTCATGTTCTAATCTAGGTTCGAGGAGATAATCTTCAAACATGATAAAAGGTGCAACTGGAGTGCTGTAATGTGGCTACATGTCTCAGAAACTGGTAGTGCTGGCATCTGCTGTCAACTTCTTGTAGTATAGGATCATTAAGATACAGAGGTCAATCGAGGAATTTGGTGTCGGGGGATGGAGCACAACAACAGCAGGGGTCTGGAGATAGGGGGATTTGTAGGGAATCTCGGTACGGCAGCGGAAACGCTGCAGCAGCGCCTGCTGGTGAGAATAGCACATGGCCCCACTGTGCTCGGGCACTGCCACCTGGAGGCAGAATTACAACCGTGTGCACGCTGGCAGCCAGAGTGCAGAGCAGAGCCCAGGACAGTATGGCCCTTCGGAGCTCTCTGGTTCTCACAGCCTTAGTTGGAAACTGAAACACCACAGGAAAGGTGTGCCATGCTTTAGGCCCATCAGCAACTCTTTTTTCAGTTTCCAAAACACTTCTAGATTATCAGAGCCCGTCTATGCATTGAAGAAACACCCCATGCTATAATCTAGGTTTGAGAAGACACATTTTAAACATGATAAAAGGTGCAACTGGAGTGCCGTAATGTGGCTACATGTCTCAGAAACTGGTGGTGGTGGCACCTGGTGTCAACTCCTTGTACTGGAGGATCAGACAGCAGCAGAATAAGCAGTGGCAGACGGACTGCAGACTGCGGAGCAGAGCCCTGGAAGGCATGGCCATCAAGAGCTCTCTGGTTCTCACCGCCTTATCTGGGAACTGAAACACCACAGGAAAGGTGTCCCATGCTTTGGGCTTAACAGGAACTCTTTATTCAGTCTTCAAAACATTTCTAAATCAACAGAACCCATCCATGCATTGAGGAAACACCTCATGTTCTAATCTAGGTTCGAGGAAATAATCTTCAAACATGATAAAAGGTGCAACTGGAGTGCCGTAATGTGGCTACATGTCTCAGAAACTGGTAGTGGTGGCATCTGCTGTCAACTCCTTGTAGTATAGGATCATTAAGATACAGAGGTCAATCGAGGGATTGGGTGTCGGGGGATGGAGCACAACAACAGCAGGGGTCTGGAGATAGGGGGATTTGTAGGGAATCTCGGTACGGCAACGGAAACGCTGCAGCAGCGCCTGCTGGTGAGAATAGCACATGGCCCCACTGTGCTCGGGCACTGCCACCTGGAGGCAGAATTACAACTGTGTGCACGCTGGCAGCCAGAGTGCAGAGCAGAGCCCAGGACAGTATGCCCCTTGGGAGCTCTCTGGTTCTCTCAGCCTTATCTGGAAACTGAAACAGCACAGGAAAGGTGTGCCATGCTTTAGGCCCATCAGCAACTCTTTTTTCAGTTTCCAAAACACTTCTAGATTATCAGAGCCCGTCTATGCATTGAAGAAACACCCCATGCTATAATCTAGGTTTGAGAAGACACATTTTAAACATGATAAAAGGTGCAACTGGAGTGCCGTAATGTGGCTACATGTATCAGAAACTGGTAGTGGTGGCACCTGGTGTCAACTCCTTGTACTGGAGGATCAGACAGCAGCAGAATAAGCAGTGGCAGACGGACTGCAGACTGTGGAGCAGAGCCCTGGAAGGCATGGCCATCAAGAGCTCTCTGGTTCTCACCGCCTTATCTGGGAACTGAAACACCACAGGAAAGGTGTCCCATGCTTTGGGCTTAACAGGAACTCTTTATTCAGTCTTCAAAACATTTCTAAATCAACAGAACCCATCCATGCATTGAGGAAACACCTCATGTTCTAATCTGGGTTCGAGGAGATAATCTTCAAACATGATAAAAGGTGCAACTGGAGTGCCGTAATGTGGCTACATGTCTCAGAAACTGGTAGTGGTGGCATCTGCTGTCAACTCCATGTAGTATAGGATCATTAAGATACCGAGGTCAATCGAGGAATTTGGTGTCTGGGGATGGAGCACAACAACAGCAGGGGTCTGGAGATAGGGGGATTTGTAGGGAATCTCGGTACGGCAGCGGAAACGCTGCAGCAGCGCCTGCTGGTGAGAATAGCACATGGCCCCACTGTGCTCGGGCACTGCCACCTGGAGGCAGAATTACAACCGTGTGCACGCTGGCAGCCAGAGTGCAGAGCAGAGCCCAGGACAGTATGGCCCTTCGGAGCTCTCTGCTTCTCACAGCCTTATGTGGAAACTGAAACAGCACAGGAAAGGTGTGCCATGCTTTAGGCCCATCAGCAACTCTTTTTTCAGTTTCCAAAACACTTCTAGATTATCAGAGCCCGTCTATGCATTGAAGAAACACCCCATGCTATAATCTAGGTTTGAGAAGACACATTTTAAACATGATAAAAGGTGCAACTGGAGTGCCGTAATGTGGCTACATGTCTCAGAAACTGGTAGTGGTGGCACCTGGTGTCAACTCCTTGTACTGGAGGATCAGACAGCAGCAGAATAAGCAGTGGCAGACGGACTGCAGACTGTGGAGCAGAGCCCTGGAAGGCATGGCCATCAAGAGCTCTCTGGTTCTCACCGCCTTATCTGGGAACTGAAACACCACAGGAAAGGTGTCCCATGCTTTGGGCTTAACAGGAACTCTTTATTCAGTCTTCAAAACATTTCTAAATCAACAGAACCCATCCATGCATTGAGGAAACACCTCATGTTCTAATCTGGGTTCGAGGAGATAATCTTCAAACATGATAAAAGGTGCAACTGGAGTGCCGTAATGTGGCTACATGTCTCAGAAACTGGTAGTGGTGGCATCTGCTGTCAACTCCTTGTAGTATAGGATCATTAAGATACAGAGGTCAATCGAGGAATTTGGTGTCGGGGGATGGAGCACAACAACAGCAGGGGTCTGGAGATAGGGGGATTTGTAGGGAATCTCGGTACGGCAGCGGAAACGCTGCAGCAGCGCCTGCTGGTGAGAATAGCACATGGCCCCACTGTGCTCGGGCACTGCCACCTGGAGGCAGAATTACAACCGTGTGCACGCTGGCAGCCAGAGTGCAGAGCAGAGCCCAGGACAGTATGGCCCTTCGGAGCTCTCTGGTTCTCACAGCCTTATGTGGAAACTGAAACACCACAGGAAAGGTGTGCCATGCTTTAGGCCCATCAGCAACTCTTTTTTCAGTTTCCAAAACACTTCTAGATTATCAGAGCCCGTCTATGCATTGAAGAAACACCCCATGCTATAATCTAGGTTTGAGAAGACACATTTTAAACATGATAAAAGGTGCAACTGGAGTGCCGTAATGTGGCTACATGTCTCAGAAACTGGTAGTGGTGGCACCTGGTGTCAACTCCTTGTACTGGAGGATCAGACAGCAGCAGAATAAGCAGTGGCAGACGGACTGCAGACTGCGGAGCAGAGCCCTGGAAGGCATGGCCATCAAGAGCTCTCTGGTTCTCACCGCCTTATCTGGGAACTGAAACACCACAGGAAAGGTGTCCCATGCTTTGGGCTTAACAGGAACTCTTTATTCAGTCTTCAAAACATTTCTAAATCAACAGAACCCATCCATGCATTGAGGAAACACCTCATGTTCTAATCTAGGTTCGAGGAGATAATCTTCAAACATGATAAAAGGTGCAACTGGAGTGCCGTAATGTGGCTACATGTCTCAGAAACTGGTAGTGGTGGCATTTGCTGTCAACTCCTTGTAGTATAGGATCATTAAGATACAGAGGTCAATCGAGGAATTTGGTGTCGGGGGATGGAGCACAACAACAGCAGGGGTCTGGAGATAGGGGGATTTGTAGGGAATCTCGGTACGGCAGCGGAAACGCTGCAGCAGCGCCTGCTGGTGAGAATAGCACATGGCCCCACTGTGCTCGGGCACTGCCACCTGGAGGCAGAATTACAACCGTGTGCACGCTGGCAGCCAGAGTGCAGAGCAGAGCCCAGGACAGTATGGCCCTTCGGAGCTCTCTGCTTCTCACAGCCTTATGTGGAAACTGAAACAGCACAGGAAAGGTGTGCCATGCTTTAGGCCCATCAGCAACTCTTTTTTCAGTTTCCAAAACACTTCTAGATTATCAGAGCCCGTCTATGCATTGAAGAAACACCCCATGCTATAATCTAGGTTTGAGAAGACACATTTTAAACATGATAAAAGGTGCAACTGGAGTGCCGTAATGTGGCTACATGTCTCAGAAACTGGTAGTGGTGGCACCTGGTGTCAACTCCTTGTACTGGAGGATCAGACAGCAGCAGAATAAGCAGTGGCAGACGGACTGCAGACTGTGGAGCAGAGCCCTGGAAGGCATGGCCATCAAGAGCTCTCTGGTTCTCACCGCCTTATCTGGGAACTGAAACACCACAGGAAAGGTGTCCCATGCTTTGGGCTTAACAGGAACTCTTTATTCAGTCTTCAAAACATTTCTAAATCAACAGAACCCATCCATGCATTGAGGAAACACCTCATGTTCTAATCTGGGTTCGAGGAGATAATCTTCAAACATGATAAAAGGTGCAACTGGAGTGCCGTAATGTGGCTACATGTCTCAGAAACTGGTAGTGGTGGCATCTGCTGTCAACTCCTTGTAGTATAGGATCATTAAGATACAGAGGTCAATCAAGGAATTTGGTGTCGGGGGATGGAGCACAACAACAGCAGGGGTCTGGAGATAGGGGGATTTGTAGGGAATCTCGGTACGGCAGCGGAAACGCTGCAGCAGCGCCTGCTGGTGAGAATAGCACATGGCCCCACTGTGCTCGGGCACTGCCACCTGGAGGCAGAATTACAACCGTGTGCACGCTGGCAGCCAGAGTGCAGAGCAGAGCCCAGGACAGTATGGCCCTTCGGAGCTCTCTGGTTCTCTCAGCCTTATCTGGAAACTGAAACAGCACAGGAAAGGTGTGCCATGCTTTAGGCCCATCAGCAACTCTTTTTTCAGAAGAAACACCCCATGCTATAATCTAGGTTTGAGAAGACACATTTTAAACATGATAAAAGGTGCAACTGGAGTGCCGTAATGTGGCTACATGTCTCAGAAACTGGTAGTGGTGGCACCTGGTGTCAACTCCTTGTACTGGAGGATCAGACAGCAGCAGAATAAGCAGTGGCAGACGGACTGCAGACTGCGGAGCAGAGCCCTGGAAGGCATGGCCATCAAGAGCTCTCTGGTTCTCACCGCCTTATCTGGGAACTGAAACACCACAGGAAAGGTGTCCCATGCTTTGGGCTTAACAGGAACTCTTTATTCAGTCTTCAAAACATTTCTAAATCAACAGAACCCTTCCATGCATTGAGGAAACACCTCATGTTCTAATCTAGGTTCGAGGAGATAATCTTCAAACATGATAAAAGGTGCAACTGGAGTGCCGTAATGTGGCTACATGTCTCAGAAACTGGTAGTGGTGGCATCTGCTGTCAACTCCTTGTAGTATAGGATCATTAAGATACAGAGGTCAATCGAGGGATTGGGTGTCGGGGGATGGAGCACAACAACAGCAGGGGTCTGGAGATAGGGGGATTTGTAGGGAATCTCGGTACGGCAACGGAAACGCTGCAGCAGCGCCTGCTGGTGAGAATAGCACATGGCCCCACTGTGCTCGGGCACTGCCACCTGGAGGCAGAATTACAACTGTGTGCACGCTGGCAGCCAGAGTGCAGAGCAGAGCCCAGGACAGTATGGCCCTTGGGAGCTCTCTGGTTCTCTCAGCCTTATCTGGAAACTGAAACAGCACAGGAAAGGTGTGCCATGCTTTAGGCCCATCAGCAACTCTTTTTTCAGTTTCCAAAACACTTCTAGATTATCAGAGCCCGTCTATGCATTGAAGAAACACCCCATGCTATAATCTAGGTTTGAGAAGACACATTTTAAACATGATAAAAGGTGCAACTGGAGTGCCGTAATGTGGCTACATGTCTCAGAAACTGGTAGTGGTGGCACCTGGTGTCAACTCCTTGTACTGGAGGATCAGACAGCAGCAGAATAAGCAGTGGCAGACGGACTGCAGACTGTGGAGCAGAGCCCTGGAAGGCATGGCCATCAAGAGCTCTCTGGTTCTCACCGCCTTATCTGGGAACTGAAACACCACAGGAAAGGTGTCCCATGCTTTGGGCTTAACAGGAACTCTTTATTCAGTCTTCAAAACATTTCTAAATCAACAGAACCCATCCATGCATTGAGGAAACACCTCATGTTCTAATCTGGGTTCGAGGAGATAATCTTCAAACATGATAAAAGGTGCAACTGGAGTGCCGTAATGTGGCTACATGTCTCAGAAACTGGTAGTGGTGGCATCTGCTGTCAACTCCATGTAGTATAGGATCATTAAGATACAGAGGTCAATCGAGGAATTTGGTGTCGGGGGATGGAGCACAACAACAGCAGGGGTCTGGAGATAGGGGGATTTGTAGGGAATCTCGGTACGGCAGCGGAAACGCTGCAGCAGCGCCTGCTGGTGAGAATAGCACATGGCCCCACTGTGCTCGGGCACTGCCACCTGGAGGCAGAATTACAATTGTGTGCACGCTGGCAGCCAGAGTGCAGAGCAGAGCCCAGGACAGTATGGCCCTTCGGAGCTCTCTGGTTCTCTCAGCCTTATCTGGAAACTGAAAAACCACAGGAAAGGTGTGCCATGCTTTAGGCCCATCAGCAACTCTTTTTTCAGTTTCCAAAACACTTCTAGATTATCAGAGCCCGTCTATGCATTGAAGAAACACCCCATGCTATAATCTAGGTTTGAGAAGACACATTTTAAACATGATAAAAGGTGCAACTGGAGTGCCGTAATGTGGCTACATGTCTCAGAAACTGGTAGTGGTGGCACCTGGTGTCAACTCCTTGTACTGGAGGATCAGACAGCAGCAGAATAAGCAGTGGCAGACGGACTGCAGACTGTGGAGCAGAGCCCTGGAAGGCATGGCCATCAAGAGCTCTCTGGTTCTCACCGCCTTATCTGGGAACTGAAACACCACAGGAAAGGTGTCCCATGCTTTGGGCTTAACAGGAACTCTTTATTCAGTCTTCAAAACATTTCTAAATCAACAGAACCCATCCATGCATTGAGGAAACACCTCATGTTCTAATCTGGGTTCGAGGAGATAATCTTCAAACATGATAAAAGGTGCAACTGGAGTGCCGTAATGTGGCTACATGTCTCAGAAACTGGTAGTGGTGGCATCTGCTGTCAACTCCTTGTAGTATAGGATCATTAAGATACAGAGGTCAATCGAGGAATTTGGTGTCGGGGGATGGAGCACAACAACAGCAGGGGTCTGGAGATAGGGGGATTTGTAGGGAATCTCGGTACGGCAGCGGAAACGCTGCAGCAGCGCCTGCTGGTGAGAATAGCACATGGCCCCACTGTGCTCGGGCACTGCCACCTGGAGGCAGAATTACAACCGTGTGCACGCTGGCAGCCAGAGTGCAGAGCAGAGCCCAGGACAGTATGGCCCTTCGGAGCTCTCTGGTTCTCACAGCCTTATGTGGAAACTGAAACACCACAGGAAAGGTGTGCCATGCTTTAGGCCCATCAGCAACTCTTTTTTCAGTTTCCAAAACACTTCTAGATTATCAGAGCCCGTCTATGCATTGAAGAAACACCCCATGCTATAATCTAGGTTTGAGAAGACACATTTTAAACATGATAAAAGGTGCAACTGGAGTGCCGTAATGTGGCTACATGTCTCAGAAACTGGTAGTGGTGGCACCTGGTGTCAACTCCTTGTACTGGAGGATCAGACAGCAGCAGAATAAGCAGTGGCAGACGGACTGCAGACTGCGGAGCAGAGCCCTGGAAGGCATGGCCATCAAGAGCTCTCTGGTTCTCACCGCCTTATCTGGGAACTGAAACACCACAGGAAAGGTGTCCCATGCTTTGGGCTTAACAGGAACTCTTTATTCAGTCTTCAAAACATTTCTAAATCAACAGAACCCATCCATGCATTGAGGAAACACCTCATGTTCTAATCTAGGTTCGAGGAGATAATCTTCAAACATGATAAAAGGTGCAACTGGAGTGCCGTAATGTGGCTACATGTCTCAGAAACTGGTAGTGGTGGCATTTGCTGTCAACTCCTTGTAGTATAGGATCATTAAGATACAGAGGTCAATCGAGGAATTTGGTGTCGGGGGATGGAGCACAACAACAGCAGGGGTCTGGAGATAGGGGGATTTGTAGGGAATCTCGGTACGGCAGCGGAAACGCTGCAGCAGCGCCTGCTGGTGAGAATAGCACATGGCCCCACTGTGCTCGGGCACTGCCACCTGGAGGCAGAATTACAACCGTGTGCACGCTGGCAGCCAGAGTGCAGAGCAGAGCCCAGGACAGTATGGCCCTTCGGAGCTCTCTGCTTCTCACAGCCTTATGTGGAAACTGAAACAGCACAGGAAAGGTGTGCCATGCTTTAGGCCCATCAGCAACTCTTTTTTCAGTTTCCAAAACACTTCTAGATTATCAGAGCCCGTCTATGCATTGAAGAAACACCCCATGCTATAATCTAGGTTTGAGAAGACACATTTTAAACATGATAAAAGGTGCAACTGGAGTGCCGTAATGTGGCTACATGTCTCAGAAACTGGTAGTGGTGGCACCTGGTGTCAACTCCTTGTACTGGAGGATCAGACAGCAGCAGAATAAGCAGTGGCAGACGGACTGCAGACTGTGGAGCAGAGCCCTGGAAGGCATGGCCATCAAGAGCTCTCTGGTTCTCACCGCCTTATCTGGGAACTGAAACACCACAGGAAAGGTGTCCCATGCTTTGGGCTTAACAGGAACTCTTTATTCAGTCTTCAAAACATTTCTAAATCAACAGAACCCATCCATGCATTGAGGAAACACCTCATGTTCTAATCTGGGTTCGAGGAGATAATCTTCAAACATGATAAAAGGTGCAACTGGAGTGCCGTAATGTGGCTACATGTCTCAGAAACTGGTAGTGGTGGCATCTGCTGTCAACTCCTTGTAGTATAGGATCATTAAGATACAGAGGTCAATCAAGGAATTTGGTGTCGGGGGATGGAGCACAACAACAGCAGGGGTCTGGAGATAGGGGGATTTGTAGGGAATCTCGGTACGGCAGCGGAAACGCTGCAGCAGCGCCTGCTGGTGAGAATAGCACATGGCCCCACTGTGCTCGGGCACTGCCACCTGGAGGCAGAATTACAACCGTGTGCACGCTGGCAGCCAGAGTGCAGAGCAGAGCCCAGGACAGTATGGCCCTTCGGAGCTCTCTGGTTCTCTCAGCCTTATCTGGAAACTGAAACAGCACAGGAAAGGTGTGCCATGCTTTAGGCCCATCAGCAACTCTTTTTTCAGAAGAAACACCCCATGCTATAATCTAGGTTTGAGAAGACACATTTTAAACATGATAAAAGGTGCAACTGGAGTGCCGTAATGTGGCTACATGTCTCAGAAACTGGTAGTGGTGGCACCTGGTGTCAACTCCTTGTACTGGAGGATCAGACAGCAGCAGAATAAGCAGTGGCAGACGGACTGCAGACTGCGGAGCAGAGCCCTGGAAGGCATGGCCATCA
The DNA here is from genome assembly GCA_947462335.1 of Harmothoe impar. Classification (NCBI taxonomy): domain Eukaryota; kingdom Metazoa; phylum Annelida; class Polychaeta; order Phyllodocida; family Polynoidae; genus Harmothoe; species Harmothoe impar. The sequence continues at coordinate 55,704,779 of OX381716.1, forward strand.
AGAGCTCTCTGGTTCTCACCGCCTTATCTGGGAACTGAAACACCACAGGAAAGGTGTCCCATGCTTTGGGCTTAACAGGAACTCTTTATTCAGTCTTCAAAACATTTCTAAATCAACAGAACCCTTCCATGCATTGAGGAAACACCTCATGTTCTAATCTAGGTTCGAGGAGATAATCTTCAAACATGATAAAAGGTGCAACTGGAGTGCCGTAATGTGGCTACATGTCTCAGAAACTGGTAGTGGTGGCATCTGCTGTCAACTCCTTGTAGTATAGGATCATTAAGATACAGAGGTCAATCGAGGGATTGGGTGTCGGGGGATGGAGCACAACAACAGCAGGGGTCTGGAGATAGGGGGATTTGTAGGGAATCTCGGTACGGCAACGGAAACGCTGCAGCAGCGCCTGCTGGTGAGAATAGCACATGGCCCCACTGTGCTCGGGCACTGCCACCTGGAGGCAGAATTACAACTGTGTGCACGCTGGCAGCCAGAGTGCAGAGCAGAGCCCAGGACAGTATGGCCCTTGGGAGCTCTCTGGTTCTCTCAGCCTTATCTGGAAACTGAAACAGCACAGGAAAGGTGTGCCATGCTTTAGGCCCATCAGCAACTCTTTTTTCAGTTTCCAAAACACTTCTAGATTATCAGAGCCCGTCTATGCATTGAAGAAACACCCCATGCTATAATCTAGGTTTGAGAAGACACATTTTAAACATGATAAAAGGTGCAACTGGAGTGCCGTAATGTGGCTACATGTCTCAGAAACTGGTAGTGGTGGCACCTGGTGTCAACTCCTTGTACTGGAGGATCAGACAGCAGCAGAATAAGCAGTGGCAGACGGACTGCAGACTGTGGAGCAGAGCCCTGGAAGGCATGGCCATCAAGAGCTCTCTGGTTCTCACCGCCTTATCTGGGAACTGAAACACCACAGGAAAGGTGTCCCATGCTTTGGGCTTAACAGGAACTCTTTATTCAGTCTTCAAAACATTTCTAAATCAACAGAACCCATCCATGCATTGAGGAAACACCTCATGTTCTAATCTGGGTTCGAGGAGATAATCTTCAAACATGATAAAAGGTGCAACTGGAGTGCCGTAATGTGGCTACATGTCTCAGAAACTGGTAGTGGTGGCATCTGCTGTCAACTCCATGTAGTATAGGATCATTAAGATACAGAGGTCAATCGAGGAATTTGGTGTCGGGGGATGGAGCACAACAACAGCAGGGGTCTGGAGATAGGGGGATTTGTAGGGAATCTCGGTACGGCAGCGGAAACGCTGCAGCAGCGCCTGCTGGTGAGAATAGCACATGGCCCCACTGTGCTCGGGCACTGCCACCTGGAGGCAGAATTACAATTGTGTGCACGCTGGCAGCCAGAGTGCAGAGCAGAGCCCAGGACAGTATGGCCCTTCGGAGCTCTCTGGTTCTCTCAGCCTTATCTGGAAACTGAAAAACCACAGGAAAGGTGTGCCATGCTTTAGGCCCATCAGCAACTCTTTTTTCAGTTTCCAAAACACTTCTAGATTATCAGAGCCCGTCTATGCATTGAAGAAACACCCCATGCTATAATCTAGGTTTGAGAAGACACATTTTAAACATGATAAAAGGTGCAACTGGAGTGCCGTAATGTGGCTACATGTCTCAGAAACTGGTAGTGGTGGCACCTGGTGTCAACTCCTTGTACTGGAGGATCAGACAGCAGCAGAATAAGCAGTGGCAGACGGACTGCAGACTGCGGAGCAGAGCCCTGGAAGGCATGGCCATCAAGAGCTCTCTGGTTCTCACCGCCTTATCTGGGAACTGAAACACCACAGGAAAGGTGTCCCATGCTTTGGGCTTAACAGGAACTCTTTATTCAGTCTTCAAAACATTTCTAAATCAACAGAACCCATCCATGCATTGAGGAAACACCTCATGTTCTAATCTAGGTTCGAGGAGATAATCTTCAAACATGATAAAAGGTGCAACTGGAGTGCCATAATGTGGCTACATGTCTCAGAAACTGGTAGTGGTGGCATCTGCTGTCAACTCCTTGTAGTATAGGATCATTAAGATACAGAGGTCAATCGAGGGATTGGGTGTCGGGGGATGGAGCACAACAACAGCAGGGGTCTGGAGATAGGGGGATTTGTAGGGAATCTCGGTACGGCAGCGGAAACGCTGCAGCAGCGCCTGCTGGTGAGAATAGCACATGGCCCCACTGTGCTCGGGCACTGCCACCTGGAGGCAGAATTACAACCGTGTGCACGCTGGCAGCCAGAGTGCAGAGCAGAGCCCAGGACAGTATGGCCCTTCGGAGCTCTCTGCTTCTCACAGCCTTATGTGGAAACTGAAACAGCACAGGAAAGGTGTGCCATGCTTTAGGCCCATCAGCAACTCTTTTTTCAGTTTCCAAAACACTTCTAGATTATCAGAGCCCGTCTATGCATTGAAGAAACACCCCATGCTATAATCTAGGTTTGAGAAGACACATTTTAAACATGATAAAAGGTGCAACTGGAGTGCCGTAATGTGGCTACATGTCTCAGAAACTGGTAGTGGTGGCACCTGGTGTCAACTCCTTGTACTGGAGGATCAGACAGCAGCAGAATAAGCAGTGGCAGACGGACTGCAGACTGTGGAGCAGAGCCCTGGAAGGCATGGCCATCAAGAGCTCTCTGGTTCTCACCGCCTTATCTGGGAACTGAAACACCACAGGAAAGGTGTCCCATGCTTTGGGCTTAACAGGAACTCTTTATTCAGTCTTCAAAACATTTCTAAATCAACAGAACCCATCCATGCATTGAGGAAACACCTCATGTTCTAATCTGGGTTCGAGGAGATAATCTTCAAACATGATAAAAGGTGCAACTGGAGTGCCGTAATGTGGCTACATGTCTCAGAAACTGGTAGTGGTGGCATCTGCTGTCAACTCCTTGTAGTATAGGATCATTAAGATACAGAGGTCAATCGAGGAATTTGGTGTCGGGGGATGGAGCACAACAACAGCAGGGGTCTGGAGATAGGGGGATTTGTAGGGAATCTCGGTCGGCAGCGGAAACGCTGCAGCAGCGCCTGCTGGTGAGAATAGCACATGGCCCCACTGTGCTCGGGCACTGCCACCTGGAGGCAGAATTACAACCGTGTGCACGCTGGCAGCCAGAGTGCAGAGCAGAGCCCAGGACAGTATGGCCCTTCGGAGCTCTCTGGTTCTCACAGCCTTATGTGGAAACTGAAACACCACAGGAAAGGTGTGCCATGCTTTAGGCCCATCAGCAACTCTTTTTTCAGTTTCCAAAACACTTCTAGATTATCAGAGCCCGTCTATGCATTGAAGAAACACCCCATGCTATAATCTAGGTTTGAGAAGACACATTTTAAACATGATAAAAGGTGCAACTGGAGTGCCGTAATGTGGCTACATGTCTCAGAAACTGGTAGTGGTGGCACCTGGTGTCAACTCCTTGTACTGGAGGATCAGACAGCAGCAGAATAAGCAGTGGCAGACGGACTGCAGACTGCGGAGCAGAGCCCTGGAAGGCATGGCCATCAAGAGCTCTCTGGTTCTCACCGCCTTATCTGGGAACTGAAACACCACAGGAAAGGTGTCCCATGCTTTGGGCTTAACAGGAACTCTTTATTCAGTCTTCAAAACATTTCTAAATCAACAGAACCCATCCATGCATTGAGGAAACACCTCATGTTCTAATCTAGGTTCGAGGAGATAATCTTCAAACATGATAAAAGGTGCAACTGGAGTGCCGTAATGTGGCTACATGTCTCAGAAACTGGTAGTGGTGGCATTTGCTGTCAACTCCTTGTAGTATAGGATCATTAAGATACAGAGGTCAATCGAGGAATTTGGTGTCGGGGGATGGAGCACAACAACAGCAGGGGTCTGGAGATAGGGGGATTTGTAGGGAATCTCGGTACGGCAGCGGAAACGCTGCAGCAGCGCCTGCTGGTGAGAATAGCACATGGCCCCACTGTGCTCGGGCACTGCCACCTGGAGGCAGAATTACAACTGTGTGCACGCTGGCAGCCAGAGTGCAGAGCAGAGCCCAGGACAGTATGGCCCTTGGGAGCTCTCTGGTTCTCTCAGCCTTATCTGGAAACTGAAACAGCACAGGAAAGGTGTGCCATGCTTTAGGCCCATCAGCAACTCTTTTTTCAGTTTCCAAAACACTTCTAGATTATCAGAGCCCGTCTATGCATTGAAGAAACACCCCATGCTATAATCTAGGTTTGAGAAGACACATTTTAAACATGATAAAAGGTGCAACTGGAGTGCCGTAATGTGGCTACATGTCTCAGAAACTGGTAGTGGTGGCACCTGGTGTCAACTCCTTGTACTGGAGGATCAGACAGCAGCAGAATAAGCAGTGGCAGACGGACTGCAGACTGTGGAGCAGAGCCCTGGAAGGCATGGCCATCAAGAGCTCTCTGGTTCTCACCGCCTTATCTGGGAACTGAAACACCACAGGAAAGGTGTCCCATGCTTTGGGCTTAACAGGAACTCTTTATTCAGTCTTCAAAACATTTCTAAATCAACAGAACCCATCCATGCATTGAGGAAACACCTCATGTTCTAATCTGGGTTCGAGGAGATAATCTTCAAACATGATAAAAGGTGCAACTGGAGTGCCGTAATGTGGCTACATGTCTCAGAAACTGGTAGTGGTGGCATCTGCTGTCAACTCCATGTAGTATAGGATCATTAAGATACAGAGGTCAATCGAGGAATTTGGTGTCGGGGGATGGAGCACAACAACAGCAGGGGTCTGGAGATAGGGGGATTTGTAGGGAATCTCGGTACGGCAGCGGAAACGCTGCAGCAGCGCCTGCTGGTGAGAATAGCACATGGCCCCACTGTGCTCGGGCACTGCCACCTGGAGGCAGAATTACAATTGTGTGCACGCTGGCAGCCAGAGTGCAGAGCAGAGCCCAGGACAGTATGGCCCTTCGGAGCTCTCTGGTTCTCTCAGCCTTATCTGGAAACTGAAAAACCACAGGAAAGGTGTGCCATGCTTTAGGCCCATCAGCAACTCTTTTTTCAGTTTCCAAAACACTTCTAGATTATCAGAGCCCGTCTATGCATTGAAGAAACACCCCATGCTATAATCTAGGTTTGAGAAGACACATTTTAAACATGATAAAAGGTGCAACTGGAGTGCCGTAATGTGGCTACATGTCTCAGAAACTGGTAGTGGTGGCACCTGGTGTCAACTCCTTGTACTGGAGGATCAGACAGCAGCAGAATAAGCAGTGGCAGACGGACTGCAGACTGCGGAGCAGAGCCCTGGAAGGCATGGCCATCAAGAGCTCTCTGGTTCTCACCGCCTTATCTGGGAACTGAAACACCACAGGAAAGGTGTCCCATGCTTTGGGCTTAACAGGAACTCTTTATTCAGTCTTCAAAACATTTCTAAATCAACAGAACCCATCCATGCATTGAGGAAACACCTCATGTTCTAATCTAGGTTCGAGGAGATAATCTTCAAACATGATAAAAGGTGCAACTGGAGTGCCATAATGTGGCTACATGTCTCAGAAACTGGTAGTGGTGGCATCTGCTGTCAACTCCTTGTAGTATAGGATCATTAAGATACAGAGGTCAATCGAGGGATTGGGTGTCGGGGGATGGAGCACAACAACAGCAGGGGTCTGGAGATAGGGGGATTTGTAGGGAATCTCGGTACGGCAACGGAAACGCTGCAGCAGCGCCTGCTGGTGAGAATAGCACATGGCCCCACTGTGCTCGGGCACTGCCACCTGGAGGCAGAATTACAACTGTGTGCACGCTGGCAGCCAGAGTGCAGAGCAGAGCCCAGGACAGTATGGCCCTTGGGAGCTCTCTGGTTCTCTCAGCCTTATCTGGAAACTGAAACAGCACAGGAAAGGTGTGCCATGCTTTAGGCCCATCAGCAACTCTTTTTTCAGTTTCCAAAACACTTCTAGATTATCAGAGCCCGTCTATGCATTGAAGAAACACCCCATGCTATAATCTAGGTTTGAGAAGACACATTTTAAACATGATAAAAGGTGCAACTGGAGTGCCGTAATGTGGCTACATGTCTCAGAAACTGGTAGTGGTGGCACCTGGTGTCAACTCCTTGTACTGGAGGATCAGACAGCAGCAGAATAAGCAGTGGCAGACGGACTGCAGACTGTGGAGCAGAGCCCTGGAAGGCATGGCCATCAAGAGCTCTCTGGTTCTCACCGCCTTATCTGGGAACTGAAACACCACAGGAAAGGTGTCCCATGCTTTGGGCTTAACAGGAACTCTTTATTCAGTCTTCAAAACATTTCTAAATCAACAGAACCCATCCATGCATTGAGGAAACACCTCATGTTCTAATCTGGGTTCGAGGAGATAATCTTCAAACATGATAAAAGGTGCAACTGGAGTGCCGTAATGTGGCTACATGTCTCAGAAACTGGTAGTGGTGGCATCTGCTGTCAACTCCATGTAGTATAGGATCATTAAGATACAGAGGTCAATCGAGGAATTTGGTGTCGGGGGATGGAGCACAACAACAGCAGGGGTCTGGAGATAGGGGGATTTGTAGGGAATCTCGGTACGGCAGCGGAAACGCTGCAGCAGCGCCTGCTGGTGAGAATAGCACATGGCCCCACTGTGCTCGGGCACTGCCACCTGGAGGCAGAATTACAACCGTGTGCACGCTGGCAGCCAGAGTGCAGAGCAGAGCCCAGGACAGTATGGCCCTTCGGAGCTCTCTGCTTCTCACAGCCTTATGTGGAAACTGAAACAGCACAGGAAAGGTGTGCCATGCTTTAGGCCCATCAGCAACTCTTTTTTCAGTTTCCAAAACACTTCTAGATTATCAGAGCCCGTCTATGCATTGAAGAAACACCCCATGCTATAATCTAGGTTTGAGAAGACACATTTTAAACATGATAAAAGGTGCAACTGGAGTGCCGTAATGTGGCTACATGTCTCAGAAACTGGTAGTGGTGGCACCTGGTGTCAACTCCTTGTACTGGAGGATCAGACAGCAGCAGAATAAGCAGTGGCAGACGGACTGCAGACTGTGGAGCAGAGCCCTGGAAGGCATGGCCATCAAGAGCTCTCTGGTTCTCACCGCCTTATCTGGGAACTGAAACACCACAGGAAAGGTGTCCCATGCTTTGGGCTTAACAGGAACTCTTTATTCAGTCTTCAAAACATTTCTAAATCAACAGAACCCATCCATGCATTGAGGAAACACCTCATGTTCTAATCTGGGTTCGAGGAGATAATCTTCAAACATGATAAAAGGTGCAACTGGAGTGCCGTAATGTGGCTACATGTCTCAGAAACTGGTAGTGGTGGCATCTGCTGTCAACTCCTTGTAGTATAGGATCATTAAGATACAGAGGTCAATCGAGGAATTTGGTGTCGGGGGATGGAGCACAACAACAGCAGGGGTCTGGAGATAGGGGGATTTGTAGGGAATCTCGGTACGGCAGCGGAAACGCTGCAGCAGCGCCTGCTGGTGAGAATAGCACATGGCCCCACTGTGCTCGGGCACTGCCACCTGGAGGCAGAATTACAACCGTGTGCACGCTGGCAGCCAGAGTGCAGAGCAGAGCCCAGGACAGTATGGCCCTTCGGAGCTCTCTGGTTCTCACAGCCTTATGTGGAAACTGAAACACCACAGGAAAGGTGTGCCATGCTTTAGGCCCATCAGCAACTCTTTTTTCAGTTTCCAAAACACTTCTAGATTATCAGAGCCCGTCTATGCATTGAAGAAACACCCCATGCTATAATCTAGGTTTGAGAAGACACATTTTAAACATGATAAAAGGTGCAACTGGAGTGCCGTAATGTGGCTACATGTCTCAGAAACTGGTAGTGGTGGCACCTGGTGTCAACTCCTTGTACTGGAGGATCAGACAGCAGCAGAATAAGCAGTGGCAGACGGACTGCAGACTGCGGAGCAGAGCCCTGGAAGGCATGGCCATCAAGAGCTCTCTGGTTCTCACCGCCTTATCTGGGAACTGAAACACCACAGGAAAGGTGTCCCATGCTTTGGGCTTAACAGGAACTCTTTATTCAGTCTTCAAAACATTTCTAAATCAACAGAACCCATCCATGCATTGAGGAAACACCTCATGTTCTAATCTAGGTTCGAGGAGATAATCTTCAAACATGATAAAAGGTGCAACTGGAGTGCCGTAATGTGGCTACATGTCTCAGAAACTGGTAGTGGTGGCATTTGCTGTCAACTCCTTGTAGTATAGGATCATTAAGATACAGAGGTCAATCGAGGAATTTGGTGTCGGGGGATGGAGCACAACAACAGCAGGGGTCTGGAGATAGGGGGATTTGTAGGGAATCTCGGTACGGCAGCGGAAACGCTGCAGCAGCGCCTGCTGGTGAGAATAGCACATGGCCCCACTGTGCTCGGGCACTGCCACCTGGAGGCAGAATTACAACCGTGTGCACGCTGGCAGCCAGAGTGCAGAGCAGAGCCCAGGACAGTATGGCCCTTCGGAGCTCTCTGCTTCTCACAGCCTTATGTGGAAACTGAAACAGCACAGGAAAGGTGTGCCATGCTTTAGGCCCATCAGCAACTCTTTTTTCAGTTTCCAAAACACTTCTAGATTATCAGAGCCCGTCTATGCATTGAAGAAACACCCCATGCTATAATCTAGGTATGAGAAGACACATTTTAAACATGATAAAAGGTGCAACTGGAGTGCCGTAATGTGGCTACATGTCTCAGAAACTGGTAGTGGTGGCACCTGGTGTCAACTCCTTGTACTGGAGGATCAGACAGCAGCAGAATAAGCAGTGGCAGACGGACTGCAGACTGCGGAGCAGAGCCCTGGAAGGCATGGCCATCAAGAGCTCTCTGGTTCTCACCGCCTTATCTGGGAACTGAAACACCACAGGAAAGGTGTCCCATGCTTTGGGCTTAACAGGAACTCTTTATTCAGTCTTCAAAACATTTCTAAATCAACAGAACCCTTCCATGCATTGAGGAAACACCTCATGTTCTAATCTAGGTTCGAGGAGATAATCTTCAAACATGATAAAAGGTGCAACTGGAGTGCCGTAATGTGGCTACATGTCTCAGAAACTGGTAGTGGTGGCATCTGCTGTCAACTCCTTGTAGTATAGGATCATTAAGATACAGAGGTCAATCGAGGGATTGGGTGTCGGGGGATGGAGCACAACAACAGCAGGGGTCTGGAGATAGGGGGATTTGTAGGGAATCTCGGTACGGCAACGGAAACGCTGCAGCAGCGCCTGCTGGTGAGAATAGCACATGGCCCCACTGTGCTCGGGCACTGCCACCTGGAGGCAGAATTACAACTGTGTGCACGCTGGCAGCCAGAGTGCAGAGCAGAGCCCAGGACAGTATGGCCCTTGGGAGCTCTCTGGTTCTCTCAGCCTTATCTGGAAACTGAAACAGCACAGGAAAGGTGTGCCATGCTTTAGGCCCATCAGCAACTCTTTTTTCAGTTTCCAAAACACTTCTAGATTATCAGAGCCCGTCTATGCATTGAAGAAACACCCCATGCTATAATCTAGGTTTGAGAAGACACATTTTAAACATGATAAAAGGTGCAACTGGAGTGCCGTAATGTGGCTACATGTCTCAGAAACTGGTAGTGGTGGCACCTGGTGTCAACTCCTTGTACTGGAGGATCAGACAGCAGCAGAATAAGCAGTGGCAGACGGACTGCAGACTGCGGAGCAGAGCCCTGGAAGGCATGGCCATCAAGAGCTCTCTGGTTCTCACCGCCTTATCTGGGAACTGAAACACCACAGGAAAGGTGTCCCATGCTTTGGGCTTAACAGGAACTCTTTATTCAGTCTTCAAAACATTTCTAAATCAACAGAACCCATCCATGCATTGAGGAAACACCTCATGTTCTAATCTAGGTTCGAGGAGATAATCTTCAAACATGATAAAAGGTGCAACTGGAGTGCCGTAATGTGGCTACATGTCTCAGAAACTGGTAGTGGTGGCATTTGCTGTCAACTCCTTGTAGTATAGGATCATTAAGATACAGAGGTCAATCGAGGAATTTGGTGTCGGGGGATGGAGCACAACAACAGCAGGGGTCTGGAGATAGGGGGATTTGTAGGGAATCTCGGTACGGCAGCGGAAACGCTGCAGCAGCGCCTGCTGGTGAGAATAGCACATGGCCCCACTGTGCTCGGGCACTGCCACCTGGAGGCAGAATTACAACCGTGTGCACGCTGGCAGCCAGAGTGCAGAGCAGAGCCCAGGACAGTATGGCCCTTCGGAGCTCTCTGCTTCTCACAGCCTTATGTGGAAACTGAAACAGCACAGGAAAGGTGTGCCATGCTTTAGGCCCATCAGCAACTCTTTTTTCAGTTTCCAAAACACTTCTAGATTATCAGAGCCCGTCTATGCATTGAAGAAACACCCCATGCTATAATCTAGGTTTGAGAAGACACATTTTAAACATGATAAAAGGTGCAACTGGAGTGCCGTAATGTGGCTACATGTCTCAGAAACTGGTAGTGGTGGCACCTGGTGTCAACTCCTTGTACTGGAGGATCAGACAGCAGCAGAATAAGCAGTGGCAGACGGACTGCAGACTGTGGAGCAGAGCCCTGGAAGGCATGGCCATCAAGAGCTCTCTGGTTCTCACCGCCTTATCTGGGAACTGAAACACCACAGGAAAGGTGTCCCATGCTTTGGGCTTAACAGGAACTCTTTATTCAGTCTTCAAAACATTTCTAAATCAACAGAACCCATCCATGCATTGAGGAAACACCTCATGTTCTAATCTGGGTTCGAGGAGATAATCTTCAAACATGATAAAAGGTGCAACTGGAGTGCCGTAATGTGGCTACATGTCTCAGAAACTGGTAGTGGTGGCATCTGCTGTCAACTCCTTGTAGTATAGGATCATTAAGATACAGAGGTCAATCGAGGAATTTGGTGTCGGGGGATGGAGCACAACAACAGCAGGGGTCTGGAGATAGGGGGATTTGTAGGGAATCTCGGTACGGCAGCGGAAACGCTGCAGCAGCGCCTGCTGGTGAGAATAGCACATGGCCCCACTGTGCTCGGGCACTGCCACCTGGAGGCAGAATTACAATTGTGTGCACGCTGGCAGCCAGAGTGCAGAGCAGAGCCCAGGACAGTATGGCCCTTCGGAGCTCTCTGGTTCTCACAGCCTTATGTGGAAACTGAAACACCACAGGAAAGGTGTGCCATGCTTTAGGCCCATCAGCAACTCTTTTTTCAGTTTCCAAAACACTTCTAGATTATCAGAGCCCGTCTATGCATTGAAGAAACACCCCATGCTATAATCTAGGTTTGAGAAGACACATTTTAAACATGATAAAAGGTGCAACTGGAGTGCCGTAATGTGGCTACATGTCTCAGAAACTGGTAGTGGTGGCACCTGGTGTCAACTCCTTGTACTGGAGGATCAGACAGCAGCAGAATAAGCAGTGGCAGACGGACTGCAGACTGCGGAGCAGAGCCCTGGAAGGCATGGCCATCAAGAGCTCTCTGGTTCTCACCGCCTTATCTGGGAACTGAAACACCACAGGAAAGGTGTCCCATGCTTTGGGCTTAACAGGAACTCTTTATTCAGTCTTCAAAACATTTCTAAATCAACAGAACCCATCCATGCATTGAGGAAACACCTCATGTTCTAATCTAGGTTCGAGGAGATAATCTTCAAACATGATAAAAGGTGCAACTGGAGTGCCGTAATGTGGCTACATGTCTCAGAAACTGGTAGTGGTGGCATTTGCTGTCAACTCCTTGTAGTATAGGATCATTAAGATACAGAGGTCAATCGAGGAATTTGGTGTCGGGGGATGGAGCACAACAACAGCAGGGGTCTGGAGATAGGGGGATTTGTAGGGAATCTCGGTACGGCAGCGGAAACGCTGCAGCAGCGCCTGCTGGTGAGAATAGCACATGGCCCCACTGTGCTCGGGCACTGCCACCTGGAGGCAGAATTACAACCGTGTGCACGCTGGCAGCCAGAGTGCAGAGCAGAGCCCAGGACAGTATGGCCCTTCGGAGCTCTCTGCTTCTCACAGCCTTATGTGGAAACTGAAACAGCACAGGAAAGGTGTGCCATGCTTTAGGCCCATCAGCAACTCTTTTTTCAGTTTCCAAAACACTTCTAGATTATCAGAGCCCGTCTATGCATTGAAGAAACACCCCATGCTATAATCTAGGTATGAGAAGACACATTTTAAACATGATAAAAGGTGCAACTGGAGTGCCGTAATGTGGCTACATGTCTCAGAAACTGGTAGTGGTGGCACCTGGTGTCAACTCCTTGTACTGGAGGATCAGACAGCAGCAGAATAAGCAGTGGCAGACGGACTGCAGACTGCGGAGCAGAGCCCTGGAAGGCATGGCCATCAAGAGCTCTCTGGTTCTCACCGCCTTATCTGGGAACTGAAACACCACAGGAAAGGTGTCCCATGCTTTGGGCTTAACAGGAACTCTTTATTCAGTCTTCAAAACATTTCTAAATCAACAGAACCCTTCCATGCATTGAGGAAACACCTCATGTTCTAATCTAGGTTCGAGGAGATAATCTTCAAACATGATAAAAGGTGCAACTGGAGTGCCGTAATGTGGCTACATGTCTCAGAAACTGGTAGTGGTGGCATCTGCTGTCAACTCCTTGTAGTATAGGATCATTAAGATACAGAGGTCAATCGAGGGATTGGGTGTCGGGGGATGGAGCACAACAACAGCAGGGGTCTGGAGATAGGGGGATTTGTAGGGAATCTCGGTACGGCAACGGAAACGCTGCAGCAGCGCCTGCTGGTGAGAATAGCACATGGCCCCACTGTGCTCGGGCACTGCCACCTGGAGGCAGAATTACAACTGTGTGCACGCTGGCAGCCAGAGTGCAGAGCAGAGCCCAGGACAGTATGGCCCTTGGGAGCTCTCTGGTTCTCTCAGCCTTATCTGGAAACTGAAACAGCACAGGAAAGGTGTGCCATGCTTTAGGCCCATCAGCAACTCTTTTTTCAGTTTCCAAAACACTTCTAGATTATCAGAGCCCGTCTATGCATTGAAGAAACACCCCATGCTATAATCTAGGTTTGAGAAGACACATTTTAAACATGATAAAAGGTGCAACTGGAGTGCCGTAATGTGGCTACATGTCTCAGAAACTGGTAGTGGTGGCACCTGGTGTCAACTCCTTGTACTGGAGGATCAGACAGCAGCAGAATAAGCAGTGGCAGACGGACTGCAGACTGTGGAGCAGAGCCCTGGAAGGCATGGCCATCAAGAGCTCTCTGGTTCTCACCGCCTTATCTGGGAACTGAAACACCACAGGAAAGGTGTCCCATGCTTTGGGCTTAACAGGAACTCTTTATTCAGTCTTCAAAACATTTCTAAATCAACAGAACCCATCCATGCATTGAGGAAACACCTCATGTTCTAATCTGGGTTCGAGGAGATAATCTTCAAACATGATAAAAGGTGCAACTGGAGTGCCGTAATGTGGCTACATGTCTCAGAAACTGGTAGTGGTGGCATCTGCTGTCAACTCCATGTAGTATAGGATCATTAAGATACAGAGGTCAATCGAGGAATTTGGTGTCGGGGGATGGAGCACAACAACAGCAGGGGTCTGGAGATAGGGGGATTTGTAGGGAATCTCGGTACGGCAGCGGAAACGCTGCAGCAGGGCCTGCTGGTGAGAATAGCACATGGCCCCACTGTGCTCGGGCACTGCCACCTGGAGGCAGAATTACAATTGTGTGCACGCTGGCAGCCAGAGTGCAGAGCAGAGCCCAGGACAGTATGGCCCTTCGGAGCTCTCTGGTTCTCTCAGCCTTATCTGGAAACTGAAAAACCACAGGAAAGGTGTGCCATGCTTTAGGCCCATCAGCAACTCTTTTTTCAGTTTCCAAAACACTTCTAGATTATCAGAGCCCGTCTATGCATTGAAGAAACACCCCATGCTATAATCTAGGTTTGAGAAGACACATTTTAAACATGATAAAAGGTGCAACTGGAGTGCCGTAATGTGGCTACATGTCTCAGAAACTGGTAGTGGTGGCACCTGGTGTCAACTCCTTGTACTGGAGGATCAGACAGCAGCAGAATAAGCAGTGGCAGACGGACTGCAGACTGCGGAGCAGAGCCCTGGAAGGCATGGCCATCAAGAGCTCTCTGGTTCTCACCGCCTTATCTGGGAACTGAAACACCACAGGAAAGGTGTCCCATGCTTTGGGCTTAACAGGAACTCTTTATTCAGTCTTCAAAACATTTCTAAATCAACAGAACCCATCCATGCATTGAGGAAACACCTCATGTTCTAATCTAGGTTCGAGGAGATAATCTTCAAACATGATAAAAGGTGCAACTGGAGTGCCATAATGTGGCTACATGTCTCAGAAACTGGTAGTGGTGGCATCTGCTGTCAACTCCTTGTAGTATAGGATCATTAAGATACAGAGGTCAATCGAGGGATTGGGTGTCGGGGGATGGAGCACAACAACAGCAGGGGTCTGGAGATAGGGGGATTTGTAGGGAATCTCGGTACGGCAACGGAAACGCTGCAGCAGCGCCTGCTGGTGAGAATAGCACATGGCCCCACTGTGCTCGGGCACTGCCACCTGGAGGCAGAATTACAACTGTGTGCACGCTGGCAGCCAGAGTGCAGAGCAGAGCCCAGGACAGTATGGCCCTTGGGAGCTCTCTGGTTCTCTCAGCCTTATCTGGAAACTGAAACAGCACAGGAAAGGTGTGCCATGCTTTAGGCCCATCAGCAACTCTTTTTTCAGTTTCCAAAACACTTCTAGATTATCAGAGCCCGTCTATGCATTGAAGAAACACCCCATGCTATAATCTAGGTTTGAGAAGACACATTTTAAACATGATAAAAGGTGCAACTGGAGTGCCGTAATGTGGCTACATGTCTCAGAAACTGGTAGTGGTGGCACCTGGTGTCAACTCCTTGTACTGGAGGATCAGACAGCAGCAGAATAAGCAGTGGCAGACGGACTGCAGACTGTGGAGCAGAGCCCTGGAAGGCATGGCCATCAAGAGCTCTCTGGTTCTCACCGCCTTATCTGGGAACTGAAACACCACAGGAAAGGTGTCCCATGCTTTGGGCTTAACAGGAACTCTTTATTCAGTCTTCAAAACATTTCTAAATCAACAGAACCCATCCATGCATTGAGGAAACACCTCATGTTCTAATCTGGGTTCGAGGAGATAATCTTCAAACATGATAAAAGGTGCAACTGGAGTGCCGTAATGTGGCTACATGTCTCAGAAACTGGTAGTGGTGGCATCTGCTGTCAACTCCATGTAGTATAGGATCATTAAGATACAGAGGTCAATCGAGGAATTTGGTGTCGGGGGATGGAGCACAACAACAGCAGGGGTCTGGAGATAGGGGGATTTGTAGGGAATCTCGGTACGGCAGCGGAAACGCTGCAGCAGGGCCTGCTGGTGAGAATAGCACATGGCCCCACTGTGCTCGGGCACTGCCACCTGGAGGCAGAATTACAATTGTGTGCACGCTGGCAGCCAGAGTGCAGAGCAGAGCCCAGGACAGTATGGCCCTTCGGAGCTCTCTGGTTCTCTCAGCCTTATCTGGAAACTGAAAAACCACAGGAAAGGTGTGCCATGCTTTAGGCCCATCAGCAACTCTTTTTTCAGTTTCCAAAACACTTCTAGATTATCAGAGCCCGTCTATGCATTGAAGAAACACCCCATGCTATAATCTAGGTTTGAGAAGACACATTTTAAACATGATAAAAGGTGCAACTAGAGTGCCGTAATGTGGCTACATGTCTCAGAAACTGGTAGTGGTGGCACCTGGTGTCAACTCCTTGTACTGGAGGATCAGACAGCAGCAGAATAAGCAGTGGCAGACGGACTGCAGACTGCGGAGCAGAGCCCTGGAAGGCATGGCCATCAAGAGCTCTCTGGTTCTCACCGCCTTATCTGGGAACTGAAACACCACAGGAAAGGTGTCCCATGCTTTGGGCTTAACAGGAACTCTTTATTCAGTCTTCAAAACATTTCTAAATCAACAGAACCCATCCATGCATTGAGGAAACACCTCATGTTCTAATCTAGGTTCGAGGAGATAATCTTCAAACATGATAAAAGGTGCAACTGGAGTGCCATAATGTGGCTACATGTCTCAGAAACTGGTAGTGGTGGCATCTGCTGTCAACTCCTTGTAGTATAGGATCATTAAGATACAGAGGTCAATCGAGGGATTGGGTGTCGGGGGATGGAGCACAACAACAGCAGGGGTCTGGAGATAGGGGGATTTGTAGGGAATCTCGGTACGGCAACGGAAACGCTGCAGCAGCGCCTGCTGGTGAGAATAGCACATGGCCCCACTGTGCTCGGGCACTGCCACCTGGAGGCAGAATTACAACTGTGTGCACGCTGGCAGCCAGAGTGCAGAGCAGAGCCCAGGACAGTATGGCCCTTGGGAGCTCTCTGGTTCTCTCAGCCTTATCTGGAAACTGAAACAGCACAGGAAAGGTGTGCCATGCTTTAGGCCCATCAGCAACTCTTTTTTCAGTTTCCAAAACACTTCTAGATTATCAGAGCCCGTCTATGCATTGAAGAAACACCCCATGCTATAATCTAGGTTTGAGAAGACACATTTTAAACATGATAAAAGGTGCAACTGGAGTGCCGTAATGTGGCTACATGTCTCAGAAACTGGTAGTGGTGGCACCTGGTGTCAACTCCTTGTACTGGAGGATCAGACAGCAGCAGAATAAGCAGTGGCAGACGGACTGCAGACTGTGGAGCAGAGCCCTGGAAGGCATGGCCATCAAGAGCTCTCTGGTTCTCACCGCCTTATCTGGGAACTGAAACACCACAGGAAAGGTGTCCCATGCTTTGGGCTTAACAGGAACTCTTTATTCAGTCTTCAAAACATTTCTAAATCAACAGAACCCATCCATGCATTGAGGAAACACCTCATGTTCTAATCTGGGTTCGAGGAGATAATCTTCAAACATGATAAAAGGTGCAACTGGAGTGCCGTAATGTGGCTACATGTCTCAGAAACTGGTAGTGGTGGCATCTGCTGTCAACTCCATGTAGTATAGGATCATTAAGATACAGAGGTCAATCGAGGAATTTGGTGTCGGGGGATGGAGCACAACAACAGCAGGGGTCTGGAGATAGGGGGATTTGTAGGGAATCTCGGTACGGCAGCGGAAACGCTGCAGCAGCGCCTGCTGGTGAGAATAGCACATGGCCCCACTGTGCTCGGGCACTGCCACCTGGAGGCAGAATTACAACTGTGTGCACGCTGGCAGCCAGAGTGCAGAGCAGAGCCCAGGACAGTATGGCCCTTGGGAGCTCTCTGGTTCTCTCAGCCTTATCTGGAAACTGAAACAGCACAGGAAAGGTGTGCCATGCTTTAGGCCCATCAGCAACTCTTTTTTCAGTTTCCAAAACACTTCTAGATTATCAGAGCCCGTCTATGCATTGAAGAAACACCCCATGCTATAATCTAGGTTTGAGAAGACACATTTTAAACATGATAAAAGGTGCAACTGGAGTGCCGTAATGTGGCTACATGTCTCAGAAACTGGTAGTGGTGGCACCTGGTGTCAACTCCTTGTACTGGAGGATCAGACAGCAGCAGAATAAGCAGTGGCAGACGGACTGCAGACTGTGGAGCAGAGCCCTGGAAGGCATGGCCATCAAGAGCTCTCTGGTTCTCACCGCCTTATCTGGGAACTGAAACACCACAGGAAAGGTGTCCCATGCTTTGGGCTTAACAGGAACTCTTTATTCAGTCTTCAAAACATTTCTAAATCAACAGAACCCATCCATGCATTGAGGAAACACCTCATGTTCTAATCTGGGTTCGAGGAGATAATCTTCAAACATGATAAAAGGTGCAACTGGAGTGCCGTAATGTGGCTACATGTCTCAGAAACTGGTAGTGGTGGCATCTGCTGTCAACTCCATGTAGTATAGGATCATTAAGATACAGAGGTCAATCGAGGAATTTGGTGTCGGGGGATGGAGCACAACAACAGCAGGGGTCTGGAGATAGGGGGATTTGTAGGGAATCTCGGTACGGCAGCGGAAACGCTGCAGCAGCGCCTGCTGGTGAGAATAGCACATGGCCCCACTGTGCTCGGGCACTGCCACCTGGAGGCAGAATTACAATCGTGTGCACGCTGGCAGCCAGAGTGCAGAGCAGAGCCCAGGACAGTATGGCCCTTCGGAGCTCTCTGGTTCTCTCAGCCTTATCTGGAAACTGAAACAGCACAGGAAAGGTGTGCCATGCTTTAGGCCCATCAGCAACTCTTTTTTCAGTTTCCAAAACACTTCTAGATTATCAGAGCCCGTCTATGCATTGAAGAAACACCCCATGCTATAATCTAGGTTTGAGAAGACACATTTTAAACATGATAAAAGGTGCAACTGGAGTGCCGTAATGTGGCTACATGTCTCAGAAACTGGTAGTGGTGGCACCTGGTGTCAACTCCTTGTACTGGAGGATCAGACAGCAGCAGAATAAGCAGTGGCAGACGGACTGCAGACTGTGGAGCAGAGCCCTGGAAGGCATGGCCATCAAGAGCTCTCTGGTTCTCACCGCCTTATCTGGGAACTGAAACACCACAGGAAAGGTGTCCCATGCTTTGGGCTTAACAGGAACTCTTTATTCAGTCTTCAAAACATTTCTAAATCAACAGAACCCATCCATGCATTGAGGAAACACCTCATGTTCTAATCTGGGTTCGAGGAGATAATCTTCAAACATGATAAAAGGTGCAACTGGAGTGCCGTAATGTGGCTACATGTCTCAGAAACTGGTAGTGGTGGCATCTGCTGTCAACTCCATGTAGTATAGGATCATTAAGATACAGAGGTCAATCGAGGAATTTGGTGTCGGGGGATGGAGCACAACAACAGCAGGGGTCTGGAGATAGGGGGATTTGTAGGGAATCTCGGTACGGCAGCGGAAACGCTGCAGCAGCGCCTGCTGGTGAGAATAGCACATGGCCCCACTGTGCTCGGGCACTGCCACCTGGAGGCAGAATTACAATTGTGTGCACGCTGGCAGCCAGAGTGCAGAGCAGAGCCCAGGACAGTATGGCCCTTGGGAGCTCTCTGGTTCTCTCAGCCTTATCTGGAAACTGAAACAGCACAGGAAAGGTGTGCCATGCTTTAGGCCCATCAGCAACTCTTTTTTCAGTTTCCAAAACACTTCTAGATTATCAGAGCCCGTCTATGCATTGAAGAAACACCCCATGCTATAATCTAGGTTTGAGAAGACACATTTTAAACATGATAAAAGGTGCAACTGGAGTGCCGTAATGTGGCTACATGTCTCAGAAACTGGTAGTGGTGGCACCTGGTGTCAACTCCTTGTACTGGAGGATCAGACAGCAGCAGAATAAGCAGTGGCAGACGGACTGCAGACTGCGGAGCAGAGCCCTGGAAGGCATGGCCATCAAGAGCTCTCTGGTTCTCACCGCCTTATCTGGGAACTGAAACACCACAGGAAAGGTGTCCCATGCTTTGGGCTTAACAGGAACTCTTTATTCAGTCTTCAAAACATTTCTAAATCAACAGATCCCATCAATGCATTGAGGAAACACCTCATGTTCTAATCTGGGTTCGAGGAGATAATCTTCAAACATGATAAAAGGTGCAACTGGAGTGCCGTAATGTGGCTACATGTCTCAGAAACTGGTAGTGGTGGCATCTGCTGTCAACTCCATGTAGTATAGGATCATTAAGATACAGAGGTCAATCGAGGAATTTGGTGTCGGGGGATGGAGCACAACAACAGCAGGGGTCTGGAGATAGGGGGATTTGTAGGGAATCTCGGTACGGCAGCGGAAACGCTGCAGCAGCGCCTGCTGGTGAGAATAGCACATGGCCCCACTGTGCTCGGGCACTGCCACCTGGAGGCAGAATTACAACTGTGTGCACGCTGGCAGCCAGAGTGCAGAGCAGAGCCCAGGACAGTATGGCCCTTCGGAGCTCTCTGGTTCTCTCAGCCTTATCTGGAAACTGAAACACCACAGGAAAGGTGTGCCATGCTTTAGGCCCATCAGCAACTCTTTTTTCAGTTTCCAAAACACTTCTAGATTATCAGAGCCCGTCTATGCATTGAAGAAACACCCCATGCTATAATCTAGGTTTGAGAAGACACATTTTAAACATGATAAAAGGTGCAACTGGAGTGCCGTAATGTGGCTACATGTCTCAGAAACTGGTAGTGGTGGCACCTGCTGTCAACTCCTTGTACTGGAGGATCAGACAGCAGCAGAATAAGCAGTGGCAGACGGACTGCAGACTGTGGAGCAGAGCCCTGGAAGGCATGGCCATCAAGAGCTCTCTGGTTCTCACCGCCTTATCTGGGAACTGAAACACCACAGGAAAGGTGTCCCATGCTTTGGGCTTAACAGGAACTCTTTATTCAGTCTTCAAAACATTTCTAAATCAACAGAACCCATCCATGCATTGAGGAAACACCTCATGTTCTAATCTGGGTTCGAGGAGATAATCTTCAAACATGATAAAAGGTGCAACTGGAGTGCCGTAATGTGGCTACATGTCTCAGAAACTGGTAGTGGTGGCATCTGCTGTCAACTCCATGTAGTATAGGATCATTAAGATACAGAGGTCAATCGAGGAATTTGGTGTCGGGGGATGGAGCACAACAACAGCAGGGGTCTGGAGATAGGGGGATTTGTAGGGAATCTCGGTACGGCAGCGGAAACGCTGCAGCAGCGCCTGCTGGTGAGAATAGCACATGGCCCCACTGTGCTCGGGCACTGCCACCTGGAGGCAGAATTACAATCGTGTGCACGCTGGCAGCCAGAGTGCAGAGCAGAGCCCAGGACAGTATGGCCCTTCGGAGCTCTCTGGTTCTCACAGCCTTATGTGGAAACTGAAACACCACAGGAAAGGTGTGCCATGCTTTAGGCCCATCAGCAACTCTTTTTTCAGTTTCCAAAACACTTCTAGATTATCAGAGCCCGTCTATGCATTGAAGAAACACCCCATGCTATAATCTAGGTTTGAGAAGACACATTTTAAACATGATAAAAGGTGCAACTGGAGTGCCGTAATGTGGCTACATGTCTCAGAAACTGGTAGTGGTGGCACCTGGTGTCAACTCCTTGTACTGGAGGATCAGACAGCAGCAGAATAAGCAGTGGCAGACGGACTGCAGACTGCGGAGCAGAGCCCTGGAAGGCATGGCCATCAAGAGCTCTCTGGTTCTCACCGCCTTATCTGGGAACTGAAACACCACAGGAAAGGTGTCCCATGCTTTGGGCTTAACAGGAACTCTTTATTCAGTCTTCAAAACATTTCTAAATCAACAGATCCCATCAATGCATTGAGGAAACACCTCATGTTCTAATCTGGGTTCGAGGAGATAATCTTCAAACATGATAAAAGGTGCAACTGGAGTGCCGTAATGTGGCTACATGTCTCAGAAACTGGTAGTGGTGGCATCTGCTGTCAACTCCATGTAGTATAGGATCATTAAGATACAGAGGTCAATCGAGGAATTTGGTGTCGGGGGATGGAGCACAACAACAGCAGGGGTCTGGAGATAGGGGGATTTGTAGGGAATCTCGGTACGGCAGCGGAAACGCTGCAGCAGCGCCTGCTGGTGAGAATAGCACATGGCCCCACTGTGCTCGGGCACTGCCACCTGGAGGCAGAATTACAACCGTGTGCACGCTGGCAGCCAGAGTGCAGAGCAGAGCCCAGGACAGTATGGCCCTTCGGAGCTCTCTGGTTCTCTCAGCCTTATCTGGAAACTGAAACACCACAGGAAAGGTGTGCCATGCTTTAGGCCCATCAGCAACTCTTTTTTCAGTTTCCAAAACACTTCTAGATTATCAGAGCCCGTCTATGCATTGAAGAAACACCCCATGCTATAATCTAGGTTTGAGAAGACACATTTTAAACATGATAAAAGGTGCAACTGGAGTGCCGTAATGTGGCTACATGTCTCAGAAACTGGTAGTGGTGGCACCTGGTGTCAACTCCTTGTACTGGAGGATCAGACAGCAGCAGAATAAGCAGTGGCAGACGGACTGCAGACTGCGGAGCAGAGCCCTGGAAGGCATGGCCATCAAGAGCTCTCTGGTTCTCACCGCCTTATCTGGGAACTGAAACACCACAGGAAAGGTGTCCCATGCTTTGGGCTAAACAGGAACTCTTTATTCAGTCTTCAAAACATTTCTAAATCAACAGAACCCATCCATGCATTGAGGAACACCTCATGTTCTAATCTAGGTTCGAGGAGATAATCTTCAAACATGATAAAAGGTGCAACTGGAGTGCCGTAATGTGGCTACATGTCTCAGAAACTGGTAGTGGTGGCATCTGCTGTCAACTCCTTGTAGTATAGGATCATTAAGATACAGAGGTCAATCGAGGAATTTGGTGTCGGGGGATGGAGCACAACAACAGCAGGGGTCTGGAGATAGGGGGATTTGTAGGGAATCTCGGTACGGCAGCGGAAACGCTGCAGCAGCGCCTGCTGGTGAGAATAGCACATGGCCCCACTGTGCTCGGGCACTGCCACCTGGAGGCAGAATTACAACCGTGTGCACGCTGGCAGCCAGAGTGCAGAGCAGAGCCCAGGACAGTATGGCCCTTCGGAGCTCTCTGGTTCTCACAGCCTTATGTGAAACTGAAACACCACAGGAAAGGTGTGCCATGCTTTAGGCCCATCAGCAACTCTTTTTTCAGTTTCCAAAACACTTCTAGATTATCAGAGCCCGTCTATGCATTGAAGAAACACCCCATGCTATAATCTAGGTTTGAGAAGACACATTTTAAACATGATAAAAGGTGCAACTGGAGTGCCGTAATGTGGCTACATGTCTCAGAAACTGGTAGTGGTGGCACCTGGTGTCAACTCCTTGTACTGGAGGATCAGACAGCAGCAGAATAAGCAGTGGCAGACGGACTGCAGACTGCGGAACAGAGCCCTGGAAGGCATGGCCATCAAGAGCTCTCTGGTTCTCACCGCCTTATCTGGGAACTGAAACACCACAGGAAAGGTGTCCCATGCTTTGGGCTTAACAGGAACTCTTTATTCAGTCTTCAAAACATTTCTAAATCAACAGAACCCATCCATGCATTGAGGAAACTCCTCATGTTCTAATCTGGGTTCGAGGAGATAATCTTCAAACATGATAAAAGGTGCAACTGGAGTGCCGTAATGTGGCTACATGTCTCAGAAACTGGTAGTGGTGGCATCTGCTGTCAACTCCTTGTAGTATAGGATCATTAAGATACAGAGGTCAATCGAGGAATTTGGTGTCGGGGGATGGAGCATAACAACAGCAGGGGTCTGGAGATAGGGGGATTTGTAGGGAATCTCGGTACGGCAGCGGAAACGCTGCAGCAGCGCCTGCTGGTGAGAATAGCACATGGCCCCACTGTGCTCGGGCACTGCCACCTGGAGGCAGAATTACAACTGTGTGCACGCTGGCAGCCAGAGTGCAGAGCAGAGCCCAGGACAGTATGGCCCCTGGTTCTCTCAGCCTTATCTGGAAACTGAAACAGCACAGGAAAGGTGTGCCATGCTTTAGGCCCATCAGCAACTCTTTTTTCAGTTTCCAAAACACTTCTAGATTATCAGAGCCCGTCTATGCATTGAAGAAACACCCCATGCTATAATCTAGGTTTGAGAAGACACATTTTAAACATGATAAAAGGTGCAACTGGAGTGCCGTAATGTGGCTACATGTCTCAGAAACTGGTAGTGGTGGCACCTGGTGTCAACTCCTTGTACTGGAGGATCAGACAGCAGCAGAATAAGCAGTGGCAGACGGACTGCAGACTGTGGAGCAGAGCCCTGGAAGGCATGGCCATCAAGAGCTCTCTGGTTCTCACCGCCTTATCTGGGAACTGAAACACCACAGGAAAGGTGTCCCATGCTTTGGGCTTAACAGGAACTCTTTATTCAGTCTTCAAAACATTTCTAAATCAACAGAACCCATCCATGCATTGAGGAAACACCTCATGTTCTAATCTGGGTTCGAGGAGATAATCTTCAAACATGATAAAAGGTGCAACTGGAGTGCCGTAATGTGGCTACATGTCTCAGAAACTGGTAGTGGTGGCATCTGCTGTCAACTCCTTGTAGTATAGGATCATTAAGATACAGAGGTCAATCGAGGAATTTGGTGTCGGGGGATGGAGCACAACAACAGCAGGGGTCTGGAGATAGGGGGATTTGTAGGGAATCTCGGTACGGCAACGGAAACGCTGCAGCAGCGCCTGCTGGTGAGAATAGCACATGGCCCCACTGTGCTCGGGCACTGCCACCTGGAGGCAGAATTACAATCGTGTGCACGCTGGCAGCCAGAGTGCAGAGCAGAGCCCAGGACAGTATGGCCCTTCGGAGCTCTCTGGTTCTCTCAGCCTTATCTGGAAACTGAAACAGCACAGGAAAGGTGTGCCATGCTTTAGGCCCATCAGCAACTCTTTTTTCAGTTTCCAAAACACTTCTAGATTATCAGAGCCCGTCTATGCATTGAAGAAACACCCCATGCTATAATCTAGGTTTGAGAAGACACATTTTAAACATGATAAAAGGTGCAACTGGAGTGCCGTAATGTGGCTACATGTCTCAGAAACTGGTAGTGGTGGCACCTGGTGTCAACTCCTTGTACTGGAGGATCAGACAGCAGCAGAATAAGCAGTGGCAGACGGACTGCAGACTGTGGAGCAGAGCCCTGGAAGGCATGGCCATCAAGAGCTCTCTGGTTCTCACCGCCTTATCTGGGAACTGAAACACCACAGGAAAGGTGTCCCATGCTTTGGGCTTAACAGGAACTCTTTATTCAGTCTTCAAAACATTTCTAAATCAACAGAACCCATCCATGCATTGAGGAAACACCTCATGTTCTAATCTGGGTTCGAGGAGATAATCTTCAAACATGATAAAAGGTGCAACTGGAGTGCCGTAATGTGGCTACATGTCTCAGAAACTGGTAGTGGTGGCATCTGCTGTCAACTCCATGTAGTATAGGATCATTAAGATACAGAGGTCAATCGAGGAATTTGGTGTCGGGGGATGGAGCACAACAACAGCAGGGGTCTGGAGATAGGGGGATTTGTAGGGAATCTCGGTACGGCAGCGGAAACGCTGCAGCAGCGCCTGCTGGTGAGAATAGCACATGGCCCCACTGTGCTCGGGCACTGCCACCTGGAGGCAGAATTACAACCGTGTGCACGCTGGCAGCCAGAGTGCAGAGCAGAGCCCAGGACAGTATGGCCCCTGGTTCTCTCAGCCTTATCTGGAAACTGAAACAGCACAGGAAAGGTGTGCCATGCTTTAGGCCCATCAGCAACTCTTTTTTCAGTTTCCAAAACACTTCTAGATTATCAGAGCCCGTCTATGCATTGAAGAAACACCCCATGCTATAATCTAGGTTTGAGAAGACACATTTTAAACATGATAAAAGGTGCAACTGGAGTGCCGTAATGTGGCTACATGTCTCAGAAACTGGTAGTGGTGGCACCTGGTGTCAACTCCTTGTACTGGAGGATCAGACAGCAGCAGAATAAGCAGTGGCAGACGGACTGCAGACTGTGGAGCAGAGCCCTGGAAGGCATGGCCATCAAGAGCTCTCTGGTTCTCACCGCCTTATCTGGGAACTGAAACACCACAGGAAAGGTGTCCCATGCTTTGGGCTTAACAGGAACTCTTTATTCAGTCTTCAAAACATTTCTAAATCAACAGAACCCATCCATGCATTGAGGAAACACCTCATGTTCTAATCTGGGTTCGAGGAGATAATCTTCAAACATGATAAAAGGTGCAACTGGAGTGCCGTAATGTGGCTACATGTCTCAGAAACTGGTAGTGGTGGCATCTGCTGTCAACTCCTTGTAGTATAGGATCATTAAGATACAGAGGTCAATCGAGGAATTTGGTGTCGGGGGATGGAGCACAACAACAGCAGGGGTCTGGAGATAGGGGGATTTGTAGGGAATCTCGGTACGGCAACGGAAACGCTGCAGCAGCGCCTGCTGGTGAGAATAGCACATGGCCCCACTGTGCTCGGGCACTGCCACCTGGAGGCAGAATTACAATCGTGTGCACGCTGGCAGCCAGAGTGCAGAGCAGAGCCCAGGACAGTATGGCCCTTCGGAGCTCTCTGGTTCTCTCAGCCTTATCTGGAAACTGAAACAGCACAGGAAAGGTGTGCCATGCTTTAGGCCCATCAGCAACTCTTTTTTCAGTTTCCAAAACACTTCTAGATTATCAGAGCCCGTCTATGCATTGAAGAAACACCCCATGCTATAATCTAGGTTTGAGAAGACACATTTTAAACATGATAAAAGGTGCAACTGGAGTGCCGTAATGTGGCTACATGTCTCAGAAACTGGTAGTGGTGGCACCTGGTGTCAACTCCTTGTACTGGAGGATCAGACAGCAGCAGAATAAGCAGTGGCAGACGGACTGCAGACTGTGGAGCAGAGCCCTGGAAGGCATGGCCATCAAGAGCTCTCTGGTTCTCACCGCCTTATCTGGGAACTGAAACACCACAGGAAAGGTGTCCCATGCTTTGGGCTTAACAGGAACTCTTTATTCAGTCTTCAAAACATTTCTAAATCAACAGAACCCATCCATGCATTGAGGAAACACCTCATGTTCTAATCTGGGTTCGAGGAGATAATCTTCAAACATGATAAAAGGTGCAACTGGAGTGCCGTAATGTGGCTACATGTCTCAGAAACTGGTAGTGGTGGCATCTGCTGTCAACTCCATGTAGTATAGGATCATTAAGATACAGAGGTCAATCGAGGAATTTGGTGTCGGGGGATGGAGCACAACAACAGCAGGGGTCTGGAGATAGGGGGATTTGTAGGGAATCTCGGTACGGCAGCGGAAACGCTGCAGCAGCGCCTGCTGGTGAGAATAGCACATGGCCCCACTGTGCTCGGGCACTGCCACCTGGAGGCAGAATTACAACCGTGTGCACGCTGGCAGCCAGAGTGCAGAGCAGAGCCCAGGACAGTATGGCCCTTCGGAGCTCTCTGGTTCTCTCAGCCTTATCTGGAAACTGAAACACCACAGGAAAGGTGTGCCATGCTTTAGGCCCATCAGCAACTCTTTTTTCAGTTTCCAAAACACTTCTAGATTATCAGAGCCCGTCTATGCATTGAAGAAACACCCCATGCTATAATCTAGGTTTGAGAAGACACATTTTAAACATGATAAAAGGTGCAACTGGAGTGCCGTAATGTGGCTACATGTCTCAGAAACTGGTAGTGGTGGCACCTGGTGTCAACTCCTTGTACTGGAGGATCAGACAGCAGCAGAATAAGCAGTGGCAGACGGACTGCAGACTGCGGAGCAGAGCCCTGGAAGGCATGGCCATCAAGAGCTCTCTGGTTCTCACCGCCTTATCTGGGAACTGAAACACCACAGGAAAGGTGTCCCATGCTTTGGGCTAAACAGGAACTCTTTATTCAGTCTTCAAAACATTTCTAAATCAACAGAACCCATCCATGCATTGAGGAACACCTCATGTTCTAATCTAGGTTCGAGGAGATAATCTTCAAACATGATAAAAGGTGCAACTGGAGTGCCGTAATGTGGCTACATGTCTCAGAAACTGGTAGTGGTGGCATCTGCTGTCAACTCCTTGTAGTATAGGATCATTAAGATACAGAGGTCAATCGAGGAATTTGGTGTCGGGGGATGGAGCACAACAACAGCAGGGGTCTGGAGATAGGGGGATTTGTAGGGAATCTCGGTACGGCAGCGGAAACGCTGCAGCAGCGCCTGCTGGTGAGAATAGCACATGGCCCCACTGTGCTCGGGCACTGCCATCTGGAGGCAGAATTACAACCGTGTGCACGCTGGCAGCCAGAGTGCAGAGCAGAGCCCAGGACAGTATGGCCCTTCGGAGCTCTCTGGTTCTCACAGCCTTATGTGAAACTGAAACACCACAGGAAAGGTGTGCCATGCTTTAGGCCCATCAGCAACTCTTTTTTCAGTTTCCAAAACACTTCTAGATTATCAGAGCCCGTCTATGCATTGAAGAAACACCCCATGCTATAATCTAGGTTTGAGAAGACACATTTTAAACATGATAAAAGGTGCAACTGGAGTGCCGTAATGTGGCTACATGTCTCAGAAACTGGTAGTGGTGGCACCTGGTGTCAACTCCTTGTACTGGAGGATCAGACAGCAGCAGAATAAGCAGTGGCAGACGGACTGCAGACTGCGGAGCAGAGCCCTGGAAGGCATGGCCATCAAGAGCTCTCTGGTTCTCACCGCCTTATCTGGGAACTGAAACACCACAGGAAAGGTGTCCCATGCTTTGGGCTTAACAGGAAATCTTTATTCAGTCTTCAAAACATTTCTAAATCAACAGAACCCATCCATGCATTGAGGAAACTCCTCATGTACTAATCTGGGTTCGAGGAGATAATCTTCAAACATGATAAAAGGTGCAACTGGAGTGCCGTAATGTGGCTACATGTCTCAGAAACTGGTAGTGGTGGCATCTGCTGTCAACTCCTTGTAGTATAGGATCATTAAGATACAGAGGTCAATCGAGGAATTTGGTGTCGGGGGATGGAGCATAACAACAGCAGGGGTCTGGAGATAGGGGGATTTGTAGGGAATCTCGGTACGGCAGCGGAAACGCTGCAGCAGCGCCTGCTGGTGAGAATAGCACATGGCCCCACTGTGCTCGGGCACTGCCACCTGGAGGCAGAATTACAACTGTGTGCACGCTGGCAGCCAGAGTGCAGAGCAGAGCCCAGGACAGTATGGCCCCTGGTTCTCTCAGCCTTATCTGGAAACTGAAACAGCACAGGAAAGGTGTGCCATGCTTTAGGCCCATCAGCAACTCTTTTTTCAGTTTCCAAAACACTTCTAGATTATCAGAGCCCGTCTATGCATTGAAGAAACACCCCATGCTATAATCTAGGTTTGAGAAGACACATTTTAAACATGATAAAAGGTGCAACTGCAGTGCCGTAATGTGGCTACATGTCTCAGAAACTGGTAGTGGTGGCACCTGGTGTCAACTCCTTGTACTGGAGGATCAGACAGCAGCAGAATAAGCAGTGGCAGACGGACTGCAGACTGTGGAGCAGAGCCCTGGAAGGCATGGCCATCAAGAGCTCTCTGGTTCTCACCGCCTTATCTGGGAACTGAAACACCACAGGAAAGGTGTCCCATGCTTTGGGCTTAACAGGAACTCTTTATTCAGTCTTCAAAACATTTCTAAATCAACAGAACCCATCCATGCATTGAGGAAACTCCTCATGTTCTAATCTGGGTTCGAGGAGATAATCTTCAAACATGATAAAAGATGCAACTGGAGTGCCGTAATGTGGCTACATGTCTCAGAAACTGGTAGTGGTGGCATCTGCTGTCAACTCCTTGTAGTATAGGATCATTAAGATACAGAGGTCAATCGAGGAATTTGGTGTCGGGGGATGGAGCACAACAACAGCAGGGGTCTGGAGATAGGGGGATTTGTAGGGAATCTCGGTACGGCAACGGAAACGCTGCAGCAGCGCCTGCTGGTGAGAATAGCACATGGCCCCACTCTGCTCGGGCACTGCCACCTGGAGGCAGAATTACAATCGTGTGCACGCTGGCAGCCAGAGTGCAGAGCAGAGCCCAGGACAGTATGGCCCTTCGGAGCTCTCTGGTTCTCTCAGCCTTATCTGGAAACTGAAACAGCACAGGAAAGGTGTGCCATGCTTTAGGCCCATCAGCAACTCTTTTTTCAGTTTCCAAAACACTTCTAGATTATCAGAGCCCGTCTATGCATTGAAGAAACACCCCATGCTATAATCTAGGTTTGAGAAGACACATTTTAAACATGATAAAAGGTGCAACTGGAGTGCCGTAATGTGGCTACATGTCTCAGAAACTGGTAGTGGTGGCACCTGGTGTCAACTCCTTGTACTGGAGGATCAGACAGCAGCAGAATAAGCAGTGGCAGACGGACTGCAGACTGTGGAGCAGAGCCCTGGAAGGCATGGCCATCAAGAGCTCTCTGGTTCTCACCGCCTTATCTGGGAACTGAAACACCACAGGAAAGGTGTCCCATGCTTTGGGCTTAACAGGAACTCTTTATTCAGTCTTCAAAACATTTCTAAATCAACAGAACCCATCCATGCATTGAGGAAACACCTCATGTTCTAATCTAGGTTCTAGGAGATAATCTTCAAACATGATAAAAGGTGCAACTGGAGTGCCGTAATGTGGCTACATGTCTCAGAAACTGGTAGTGGTGGCATCTGCTGTCAACTCCTTGTAGTATAGGATCATTAAGATACAGAGGTCAATCGAGGAATTTGGTGTCGGGGGATGGAGCACAACAACAGCAGGGGTCTGGAGATAGGGGGATTTGTAGGGAATCTCGGTACGGCAGCGGAAACGCTGCAGCAGCCCCTGCTGGTGAGAATAGCACATGGCCCCACTGTGCTCGGGCACTGCCACCTGGAGGCAGAATTACAACCGTGTGCAAGCTGGCAGCCAGAGTGCAGAGCAGAGCCCAGGACAGTATGGCCCTTCGGAGCTCTCTGGTTCTCTCAGCCTTATCTGGAAACTGAAACACCACAGGAAAGGTGTGCCATGCTTTAGGCCCATCAGCAACTCTTTTTTCAGTTTCCAAAACACTTCTAGATTATCAGAGCCCGTCTATGCATTGAAGAAACACCCCATGCTATAATCTAGGTTTGAGAAGACACATTTTAAACATGATAAAAGGTGCAACTGGAGTGCCGTAATGTGGCTACATGTCTCAGAAACTGGTAGTGGTGGCACCTGGTGTCAACTCCTTGTACTGGAGGATCAGACAGCAGCAGAATAAGCAGTGGCAGACGGACTGCAGACTGCGGAGCAGAGCCCTGGAAGGCATGGCCATCAAGAGCTCTCTGGTTCTCACCGCCTTATCTGGGAACTGAAACACCACAGGAAAGGTGTCCCATGCTTTGGGCTTAACAGGAACTCTTTATTCAGTCTTCAAAACATTTCTAAATCAACAGAACCCATCCATGCATTGAGGAAACACCTCATGTTCTAATCTGGGTTCGAGGAGATAATCTTCAAACATGATAAAAGGTGCAACTGGAGTGCCGTAATGTGGCTACATGTCTCAGAAACTGGTAGTGGTGGCATCTGCTGTCAACTCCTTGTAGTATAGGATCATTAAGATACAGAGGTCAATCGAGGAATTTGGTGTCGGGGGATGGAGCACAACAACAGCAGGGGTCTGGAGATAGGGGGATTTGTAGGGAATCTCGGTACGGCAGCGGAAACGCTGCAGCAGCGCCTGCTGGTGAGAATAGCACATGGCCCCATTGTGCTCGGGCACTGCCACCTGGAGGCAGAATTACAACTGTGTGCACGCTGGCAGCCAGAGTGCAGAGCAGAGCCCAGGACAGTATGGCCCTTGGGAGCTCTCTGGTTCTCTCAGCCTTATCTGGAAACTGAAACAGCACAGGAAAGGTGTGCCATGCTTTAGGCCCATCAGCAACTCTTTTTTCAGTTTCCAAAACACTTCTAGATTATCAGAGCCCGTCTATGCATTGAAGAAACACCCCATGCTATAATCTAGGTTTGAGAAGACACATTTTAAACATGATAAAAGGTGCAAC
Organism: Harmothoe impar; assembly: GCA_947462335.1. NCBI lineage: Eukaryota > Metazoa > Annelida > Polychaeta > Phyllodocida > Polynoidae > Harmothoe > Harmothoe impar. Next base: position 55,736,377 of record OX381716.1, read on the forward strand.
TGGAGTGCCGTAATGTGGCTACATGTCTCAGAAACTGGTAGTGGTGGCACCTGCTGTCAACTCCGTGTACTGGAGGATCAGACAGCAGCAGAATAAGCAGTGGCAGACGGACTGCAGACTGTGGAGCAGAGCCCTGGAAGGCATGGCCATCAAGAGCTCTCTGGTTCTCACCGCCTTATCTGGGAACTGAAACACCACAGGAAAGGTGTCCCATGCTTTGGGCTTAACAGGAACTCTTTATTCAGTCTTCAAAACATTTCTAAATCAACAGAACCCATCCATGCATTGAGGAAACACCTCATGTTCTAATCTGGGTTCGAGGAGATAATCTTCAAACATGATAAAAGGTGCAACTGGAGTGCCGTAATGTGGCTACATGTCTCAGAAACTGGTAGTGGTGGCATCTGCTGTCAACTCCATGTAGTATAGGATCATTAAGATACAGAGGTCAATCGAGGAATTTGGTGTCGGGGGATGGAGCACAACAACAGCAGGGGTCTGGAGATAGGGGGATTTGTAGGGAATCTCGGTACAGCAGCGGAAATGCTGCAGCAGCGCCTGCTGGTGAGAATAGCACATGGCCCCACTGTGCTCGGGCACTGCCACCTGGAGGCAGAATTACAATCGTGTGCACGCTGGCAGCCAGAGTGCAGAGCAGAGCCCAGGACAGTATGGCCCTTCGGAGCTCTCTGGTTCTCTCAGCCTTATCTGGAAACTGAAACACCACAGGAAAGGTGTGCCATGCTTTAGGCCCATCAGCAACTCTTTTTTCAGTTTCCAAAACACTTCTAGATTATCAGAGCCCGTCTATGCATTGAAGAAACACCCCATGCTATAATCTAGGTTTGAGAAGACACATTTTAAACATGATAAAAGGTGCAACTGGAGTGCCGTAATGTGGCTACATGTCTCAGAAACTGGTAGTGGTGGCACCTGCTGTCAACTCCTTGTACTGGAGGATCAGACAGCAGCAGAATAAGCAGTGGCAGACGGACTGCAGACTGTGGAGCAGAGCCCTGGAAGGCATGGCCATCAAGAGCTCTCTGGTTCTCACCGCCTTATCTGGGAACTGAAACACCACAGGAAAGGTGTCCCATGCTTTGGGCTTAACAGGAACTCTTTATTCAGTCTTCAAAACATTTCTAAATCAACAGAACCCATCCATGCATTGAGGAAACACCTCATGTTCTAATCTGGGTTCGAGGAGATAATCTTCAAACATGATAAAAGGTGCAACTGGAGTGCCATAATGTGGCTACATGTCTCAGAAACTGGTAGTGGTGGCATCTGCTGTCAACTCCATGTAGTATAGGATCATTAAGATACAGAGGTCAATCGAGGAATTTGGTGTCGGGGGATGGAGCACAACAACAGCAGGGGTCTGGAGATAAGGGGATTTGTAGGGAATCTCGGTACAGCAGCGGAAACGCTGCAGCAGCGCCTGCTGGTGAGAATAGCACATGGCCCCACTGTGCTCGGGCACTGCCACCTGGAGGCAGAATTACAACCGTGTGCACGCTGGCAGCCAGAGTGCAGATCAGAGCCCAGGACAGTATGGCCCTTGGGAGCTCTCTGGTTCTCTCAGCCTTATCTGGAAACTGAAACAGCACAGGAAAGGTGTGCCATGCTTTAGGCCCATCAGCAACTCTTTTTTCAGTTTCCAAAACACTTCTAGATTATCAGAGCCCGTCTATGCATTGAAGAAACACCCCATGCTATAATCTAGGTTTGAGAAGACACATTTTAAACATGATAAAAGGTGCAACTGGAGTGCCGTAATGTGGCTACATGTCTCAGAAACTGGTAGTGGTGGCACCTGGTGTCAACTCCTTGTACTGGAGGATCAGACAGCAGCAGAATAAGCAGTGGCAGACGGACTGCAGACTGTGGAGCAGAGCCCTGGAAGGCATGGCCATCAAGAGCTCTCTGGTTCTCACCGCCTTATCTGGGAACTGAAACACCACAGGAAAGGTGTCCCATGCTTTGGGCTTAACAGGAACTCTTTATTCAGTCTTCAAAACATTTCTAAATCAACAGAACCCATCCATGCATTGAGGAAACACCTCATGTTCTAATCTGGGTTCGAGGAGATAATCTTCAAACATGATAAAAGGTGCAACTGGAGTGCCGTAATGTGGCTACATGTCTCAGAAACTGGTAGTGGTGGCATCTGCTGTCAACTCCTTGTAGTATAGGATCATTAAGATACAGAGGTCAATCGAGGAATTTGGTGTCGGGGGATGGAGCACAACAACAGCAGGGGTCTGGAGATAGGGGGATTTGTAGGGAATCTCGGTACGGCAACGGAAACGCTGCAGCAGCGCCTGCTGGTGAGAATAGCACATGGCCCCACTCTGCTCGGGCACTGCCACCTGGAGGCAGAATTACAACTGTGTGCACGCTGGCAGCCAGAGTGCAGAGCAGAGCCCAGGACAGTATGGCCCTTGGGAGCTCTCTGGTTCTCTCAGCCTTATCTGGAAACTGAAACAGCACAGGAAAGGTGTGCCATGCTTTAGGCCCATCAGCAACTCTTTTTTCAGTTTCCAAAACACTTCTAGATTATCAGAGCCCGTCTATGCATTGAAGAAACACCCCATGCTATAATCTAGGTTTGAGAAGACACATTTTAAACATGATAAAAGGTGCAACTGGAGTGCCGTAATGTGGCTACATGTCTCAGAAACTGGTAGTGGTGGCACCTGGTGTCAACTCCTGGTACTGGAGGATCAGACAGCAGCAGAATAAGCAGTGGCAGACGGACTGCAGACTGCGGAGCAGAGCCCTGGAAGGCATGGCCATCAAGAGCTCTCTGGTTCTCACCGCCTTATCTGGGAACTGAAACACCACAGGAAAGGTGTCTCATGCTTTGGGCTTAACAGGAACTCTTTATTCAGTCTTCAAAACATTTCTAAATCAACAGAACTCATCCATACATTGAGGAAACACCTCATGTTCTAATCTAGGTTCGAGGAGATAATCTTCAAACATGATAAAAGGTGCAACTGGAGTGCCGTAATGTGGCTACATGTCTCAGAAACTGGTAGTGGTGGCATCTGCTGTCAACTCCATGTAGTATAGGATCATTAAGATACAGAGGTCAATCGAGGGATTGGGTGTCGGGGGATGGAGCACAACAACAGCAGGGGTCTGGAGATAGGGGGATTTGTAGGGAATCTCGGTACGGCAACGGAAACGCTGCAGCAGCGCCTGCTGGTGAGAATAGCACATGGCCCCACTGTGCTCGGGCACTGCCACCTGGAGGCAGAATTACAACTGTGTGCACGCTGGCAGCCAGAGTGCAGAGCAGAGCCCAGGACAGTATGGCCCTTGGGAGCTCTCTGGTTCTCTCAGCCTTATCTGGAAACTGAAACAGCACAGGAAAGGTGTGCCATGCTTTAGGCCCATCAGCAACTCTTTTTTCAGTTTCCAAAACACTTCTAGATTATCAGAGCCCGTCTATGCATTGAAGAAACACCCCATGCTATAATCTAGGTTTGAGAAGACACATTTTAAACATGATAAAAGGTGCAACTGGAGTGCCGTAATGTGGCTACATGTCTCAGAAACTGGTAGTGGTGGCACCTGGTGTCAACTCCTTGTACTGGAGGATCAGACAGCAGCAGAATAAGCAGTGGCAGACGGACTGCAGACTGCGGAGCAGAGCCCTGGAAGGCATGGCCATCAAGAGCTCTCTGGTTCTCACCGCCTTATCTGGGAACTGAAACACCACAGGAAAGGTGTCCCATGCTTTGGGCTTAACAGGAACTCTTTATTCAGTCTTCAAAACATTTCTAAATCAACAGAACCCATCCATGCATTGAGGAAACACCTCATGTTCTAATCTGGGTTTGAGGAGATAATCTTCAAACATGATAAAAGGTGCAACTGGAGTGCCGTAATGTGGCTACATGTCTCAGAAACTGGTAGTGGTGGCATCTGCTGTCAACTCCATGTAGTATAGGATCATTAAGATACAGAGGTCAATCGAGGAATTTGGTGTCGGGGGATGGAGCACAACAACAGCAGGGGTCTGGAGATAGGGGGATTTGTAGGGAATCTCGGTACGGCAGCGGAAACGCTGCAGCAGCGCCTGCTGGTGAGAATAGCACATGGCCCCACTGTGCTCGGGCACTGCCACCTGGAGGCAGAATTACAATCGTGTGCACGCTGGCAGCCAGAGTGCAGAGCAGAGCCCAGGACAGTATGGCCCTTCGGAGCTCTCTGGTTCTCTCAGCCTTATCTGGAAACTGAAACACCACAGGAAAGGTGTGCCATGCTTTAGGCCCATCAGCAACTCTTTTTTCAGTTTCCAAAACACTTCTAGATTATCAGAGCCCGTCTATGCATTGAAGAAACACCCCATGCTATAATCTAGGTTTGAGAAGACACATTTTAAACATGATAAAAGGTGCAACTGGAGTGCCGTAATGTGGCTACATGTCTCAGAAACTGGTAGTGGTGGCACCTGGTGTCAACTCCTGGTACTGGAGGATCAGACAGCAGCAGAATAAGCAGTGGCAGACGGACTGCAGACTGCGGAGCAGAGCCCTGGAAGGCATGGCCATCAAGAGCTCTCTGGTTCTCACCGCCTTATCTGGGAACTGAAACACCACAGGAAAGGTGTCCCATGCTTTGGGCTTAACAGGAACTCTTTATTCAGTCTTCAAAACATTTCTAAATCAACAGAACCCATCCATGCATTGAGGAAACACCTCATGTTCTAATCTAGGTTCGAGGAGATAATCTTCAAACATGATAAAAGGTGCAACTCGAGTGCCGTAATGTGGCTACATGTCTCAGAAACTGGTAGTGGTGGCATCTGCTGTCAACTCCATGTAGTATAGGATCATTAAGATACAGAGGTCAATCGAGGAATTTGGTGTCGGGGGATGGAGCACAACAACAGCAGGGGTCTGGAGATAGGGGGATTTGTAGGGAATCTCGGTACGGCAGCGGAAACGCTGCAGCAGCGCCTGCTGGTGAGAATAGCACATGGCCCCACTGTGCTCGGGCACTGCCACCTGGAGGCAGAATTACAATCGTGTGCACGCTGGCAGCCAGAGTGCAGAGCAGAGCCCAGGACAGTATGGCCCTTCGGAGCTCTCTGGTTCTCTCAGCCTTATCTGGAAACTGAAACACCACAGGAAAGGTGTGCCATGCTTTAGGCCCATCAGCAACTCTTTTTTCAGTTTCCAAAACACTTCTAGATTATCAGAGCCCGTCTATGCATTGAAGAAACACCCCATGCTATAATCTAGGTTTGAGAAGACACATTTTAAACATGATAAAAGGTGCAACTGGAGTGCCGTAATGTGGCTACATGTCTCAGAAACTGGTAGTGGTGGCACCTGGTGTCAACTCCTGGTACTGGAGGATCAGACAGCAGCAGAATAAGCAGTGGCAGACGGACTGCAGACTGCGGAGCAGAGCCCTGGAAGGCATGGCCATCAAGAGCTCTCTGGTTCTCACCGCCTTATCTGGGAACTGAAACACCACAGGAAAGGTGTCCCATGCTTTGGGCTTAACAGGAACTCTTTATTCAGTCTTCAAAACATTTCTAAATCAACAGAACCCATCCATGCATTGAGGAAACACCTCATGTTCTAATCTAGGTTCGAGGAGATAATCTTCAAACATGATAAAAGGTGCAACTCGAGTGCCGTAATGTGGCTACATGTCTCAGAAACTGGTAGTGGTGGCATCTGCTGTCAACTCCTTGTAGTATAGGATCATTAAGATACAGAGGTCAATCAAGGAATTTGGTGTCGGGGGATGGAGCACAACAACAGCAGGGGTCTGGAGATAGGGGGATTTGTAGGGAATCTCGGTACGGCAGCGGAAACGCTGCAGCAGCCCCTGCTGGTGAGAATAGCACATGGCCCCACTGTGCTCGGGCACTGCCACCTGGAGGCAGAATTACAACCGTGTGCAAGCTGGCAGCCAGAGTGCAGAGCAGAGCCCAGGACAGTATGGCCCTTCGGAGCTCTCTGGTTCTCACAGCCTTATCTGGAAACTGAAACACCACAGGAAAGGTGTGCCATGCTTTAGGCCCATCAGCAACTCTTTTTTCAGTTTCCAAAACACTTCTAGATTATCAGAGCCCGTCTATGCATTGAAGAAACACCCCATGCTATAATCTAGGTTTGAGAAGACACATTTTAAACATGATAAAAGGTGCAACTGGAGTGCCGTAATGTGGCTACATGTCTCAGAAACTGGTAGTGGTGGCACCTGGTGTCAACTCCTTGTACTAGAGGATCAGACAGCAGCAGAATAAGCAGTGGCAGACGGACTGCAGACTGCGGAGCAGAGCCCTGGAAGGCATGGCCATCAAGAGCTCTCTGGTTCTCACCGCCTTATCTGGGAACTGAAACACCACAGGAAAGGTGTCCCATGCTTTGGGCTTAACAGGAACTCTTTATTCAGTCTTCAAAACATTTCTAAATCAACAGAACCCATCCATGCATTGAGGAAACACCTCATGTTCTAATCTGGGTTCGAGGAGATAATCTTCAAACATGATAAAAGGTGCAACTGGAGTGCCGTAATGTGGCTACATGTCTCAGAAACTGGTAGTGGTGGCATCTGCTGTCAACTCCTTGTAGTATAGGATCATTAAGATACAGAGGTCAATCGAGGAATTTGGTGTCGGGGGATGGAGCACAACAACAGCAGGGGTCTGGAGATAGGGGGATTTGTAGGGAATCTCGGTACGGCAGCGGAAACGCTGCAGCAGCGCCTGCTGGTGAGAATAGCACATGGCCCCACTGTGCTCGGGCACTGCCACCTGGAGGCAGAATTACAACTGTGTGCACGCTGGCAGCCAGAGTGCAGAGCAGAGCCCAGGACAGTATGGCCCTTGGGAGCTCTCTGGTTCTCTCAGCCTTATCTGGAAACTGAAACAGCACAGGAAAGGTGTGCCATGCTTTAGGCCCATCAGCAACTCTTTTTTCAGTTTCCAAAACACTTCTAGATTATCAGAGCCCGTCTATGCATTGAAGAAACACCCCATGCTATAATCTAGGTTTGAGAAGACACATTTTAAACATGATAAAAGGTGCAACTGGAGTGCCGTAATGTGGCTACATGTCTCAGAAACTGGTAGTGGTGGCACCTGCTGTCAACTCCTTGTACTGGAGGATCAGACAGCAGCAGAATAAGCAGTGGCAGACGGACTGCAGACTGTGGAGCAGAGCCCTGGAAGGCATGGCCATCAAGAGCTCTCTGGTTCTCACCGCCTTATCTGGGAACTGAAACACCACAGGAAAGGTGTCCCATGCTTTGGGCTTAACAGGAACTCTTTATTCGGTCTTCAAAACATTTCTAAATCAACAGAACCCATCCATGCATTGAGGAAACACCTCATGTTCTAATCTGGGTTCGAGGAGATAATCTTCAAACATGATAAAAGGTGCAACTGGAGTGCCGTAATGTGGCTACATGTCTCAGAAACTGGTAGTGGTGGCACCTGGTGTCAACTCCTGGTACTGGAGGATCAGACAGCAGCAGAATAAGCAGTGGCAGACGGACTGCAGACTGCGGAGCAGAGCCCTGGAAGGCATGGCCATCAAGAGCTCTCTGGCTCTCACCGCCTTATCTGGGAACTGAAACACCACAGGAAAGGTGTCCCATGCTTTGGGCTTAACAGGAACTCTTTATTCAGTCTTCAAAACATTTCTAAATCAACAGAACCCATCCATGCATTGAGGAAACACCTCATGTTCTAATCTAGGTTCGAGGAGATAATCTTCAAACATGATAAAAGGTGCAACTGGAGTGCCGTAATGTGGCTACATGTCTCAGAAACTGGTAGTGGTGGCATCTGCTGTCAACTCCTTGTAGTATAGGATCATTAAGATACAGAGGTCAATCGAGGAATTTGGTGTCGGGGGATGGAGCACAACAACAGCAGGGGTCTGGAGATAGGGGGATTTGTAGGGAATCTCGGTACGGCAGCGGAAACGCTGCAGCAGCCCCTGCTGGTGAGAATAGCACATGGCCCCACTGTGCTCGGGCACTGCCACCTGGAGGCAGAATTACAACCGTGTGCACGCTGGCAGCCAGAGTGCAGAGCAGAGCCCAGGACAGTATGGCCCTTCGGAGCTCTCTGGTTCTCTCAGCCTTATCTGGAAACTGAAACAGCACAGGAAAGGTGTGCCATGCTTTAGGCCCATCAGCAACTCTTTTTTCAGTTTCCAAAACACTTCTAGATTATCAGAGCCCGTCTATGCATTGAAGAAACACCCCATGCTATAATCTAGGTTTGAGAAGACACATTTTAAACATGATAAAAGGTGCAACTGGAGTGCCGTAATGTGGCTACATGTCTCAGAAACTGGTAGTGGTGGCACCTGGTGTCAACTCCTGGTACTGGAGGATCAGACAGCAGCAGAATAAGCAGTGGCAGACGGACTGCAGACTGCGGAGCAGAGCCCTGGAAGGCATGGCCATCAAGAGCTCTCTGGTTCTCACCGCCTTATCTGGGAACTGAAACACCACAGGAAAGGTGTCCCATGCTTTGGGCTTAACAGGAACTCTTTATTCAGTCTTCAAAACATTTCTAAATCAACAGAACCCATCCATGCATTGAGGAAACACCTCATGTTCTAATCTGGGTTCGAGGAGATAATCTTCAAACATGATAAAAGGTGCAACTGGAGTGCCGTAATGTGGCTACATGTCTCAGAAACTGGTAGTGGTGGCATCTGCTGTCAACTCCTTGTAGTATAGGATCATTAAGATACAGAGGTCAATCGAGGAATTTGGTGTCGGGGGATGGAGCACAACAACAGCAGGGGTCTGGAGATAGGGGGATTTGTAGGGAATCTCGGTACGGCAGCGGAAACGCTGCAGCAGCGCCTGCTGGTGAGAATAGCACATGGCCCCACTGTGCTCGGGCACTGCCACCTGGAGGCAGAATTACAATCGTGTGCACGCTGGCAGCCAGAGTGCAGAGCAGAGCCCAGGACACTATGGCCCTTGGGAGCTCTCTGGTTCTCTCAGCCTTATCTGGAAACTGAAACAGCACAGGAAAGGTGTGCCATGCTTTAGGCCCATCAGCAACTCTTTTTTCAGTTTCCAAAACACTTCTAGATTATCAGAGCCCGTCTATGCATTGAAGAAACACCCCATGCTATAATCTAGGTTTGAGAAGACACATTTTAAACATGATAAAAGGTGCAACTGGAGTGCCGTAATGTGGCTACATGTCTCAGAAACTGGTAGTGGTGGCACCTGCTGTCAACTCCTGGTACTGGAGGATCAGACAGCAGCAGAATAAGCAGTGGCAGACGGACTGCAGACTGCGGAGCAGAGCCCTGGAAGGCATGGCCATCAAGAGCTCTCTGGTTCTCACCGCCTTATCTGGGAACTGAAACACCACAGGAAAGGTGTCCCATGCTTTGGGCTTAACAGGAACTCTTTATTCAGTCTTCAAAACATTTCTAAATCAACAGAACCCATCCATGCATTGAGGAAACACCTCATGTTCTAATCTGGGTTCGAGGAGATAATCTTCAAACATGATAAAAGGTGCAACTGGAGTGCCGTAATGTGGCTACATGTCTCAGAAACTGGTAGTGGTGGCATCTGCTGTCAACTCCTTGTAGTATAGGATCATTAAGATACAGAGGTCAATCGAGGAATTTGGTGTCGGGGGATGGAGCACAACAACAGCAGGGGTCTGGAGATAGGGGGATTTGTAGGGAATCTCGGTACGGCAGCGGAAACGCTGCAGCAGCGCCTGCTGGTGAGAATAGCACATGGCCCCACTGTGCTCGGGCACTGCCACCTGGAGGCAGAATTACAACTGTGTGCACGCTGGCAGCCAGAGTGCAGAGCAGAGCCCAGGACAGTATGGCCCTTGGGAGCTCTCTGGTTCTCTCAGCCTTATCTGGAAACTAAAACAGCACAGGAAAGGTGTGCCATGCTTTAGGCCCATCAGCAACTCTTTTTTCAGTTTCCAAAACACTTCTAGATTATCAGAGCCCGTCTATGCATTGAAGAAACACCCCATGCTATAATCTAGGTTTGAGAAGACACATTTTAAACATGATAAAAGGTGCAACTGGAGTGCCGTAATGTGGCTACATGTCTCAGAAACTGGTAGTGGTGGCACCTGCTGTCAACTCCTTGTACTGGAGGATCAGACAGCAGCAGAATAAGCAGTGGCAGACGGACTGCAGACTGTGGAGCAGAGCCCTGGAAGGCATGGCCATCAAGAGCTCTCTGGTTCTCACCGCCTTATCTGGGAACTGAAACACCACAGGAAAGGTGTCCCATGCTTTGGGCTTAACAGGAACTCTTTATTCGGTCTTCAAAACATTTCTAAATCAACAGAACCCATCCATGCATTGAGGAAACACCCCATGTTCTAATCTGGGTTCGAGGAGATAATCTTCAAACATGATAAAAGGTGCAACTGGAGTGCCGTAATGTGGCTACATGTCTCAGAAACTGGTAGTGGTGGCACCTGGTGTCAACTCCTGGTACTGGAGGATCAGACAGCAGCAGAATAAGCAGTGGCAGACGGACTGCAGACTGCGGAGCAGAGCCCTGGAAGGCATGGCCATCAAGAGCTCTCTGGTTCTCACCGCCTTATCTGGGAACTGAAACACCACAGGAAAGGTGTCCCATGCTTTGGGCTTAACAGGAACTCTTTATTCAGTCTTCAAAACATTTCTAAATCAACAGAACCCATCCATGCATTGAGGAAACACCTCATGTTCTAATCTAGGTTCGAGGAGATAATCTTCAAACATGATAAAAGGTGCAACTGGAGTGCCGTAATGTGGCTACATGTCTCAGAAACTGGTAGTGGTGGCATCTGCTGTCAACTCCTTGTAGTATAGGATCATTAAGATACAGAGGTCAATCGAGGAATTTGGTGTCGGGGGATGGAGCACAACAACAGCAGGGGTCTGGAGATAGGGGGATTTGTAGGGAATCTCGGTACGGCAGCGGAAACGCTGCAGCAGCGCCTGCTGGTGAGAATAGCACATGGCCCCACTGTGCTCGGGCACTGCCACCTGGAGGCAGAATTACAATCGTGTGCACGCTGGCAGCCAGAGTGCAGAGCAGAGCCCAGGACACTATGGCCCTTGGGAGCTCTCTGGTTCTCTCAGCCTTATCTGGAAACTGAAACAGCACAGGAAAGGTGTGCCATGCTTTAGGCCCATCAGCAACTCTTTTTTCAGTTTCCAAAACACTTCTAGATTATCAGAGCCCGTCTATGCATTGAAGAAACACCCCATGCTATAATCTAGGTTTGAGAAGACACATTTTAAACATGATAAAAGGTGCAACTGGAGTGCCGTAATGTGGCTACATGTCTCAGAAACTGGTAGTGGTGGCACCTGCTGTCAACTCCTGGTACTGGAGGATCAGACAGCAGCAGAATAAGCAGTGGCAGACGGACTGCAGACTGCGGAGCAGAGCCCTGGAAGGCATGGCCATCAAGAGCTCTCTGGTTCTCACCGCCTTATCTGGGAACTGAAACACCACAGGAAAGGTGTCCCATGCTTTGGGCTTAACAGGAACTCTTTATTCAGTCTTCAAAACATTTCTAAATCAACAGAACCCATCCATGCATTGAGGAAACACCTCATGTTCTAATCTGGGTTCGAGGAGATAATCTTCAAACATGATAAAAGGTGCAACTGGAGTGCCGTAATGTGGCTACATGTCTCAGAAACTGGTAGTGGTGGCATCTGCTGTCAACTCCTTGTAGTATAGGATCATTAAGATACAGAGGTCAATCGAGGAATTTGGTGTCGGGGGATGGAGCACAACAACAGCAGGGGTCTGGAGATAGGGGGATTTGTAGGGAATCTCGGTACGGCAGCGGAAACGCTGCAGCAGCGCCTGCTGGTGAGAATAGCACATGGCCCCACTGTGCTCGGGCACTGCCACCTGGAGGCAGAATTACAACTGTGTGCACGCTGGCAGCCAGAGTGCAGAGCAGAGCCCAGGACAGTATGGCCCTTGGGAGCTCTCTGGTTCTCTCAGCCTTATCTGGAAACTAAAACAGCACAGGAAAGGTGTGCCATGCTTTAGGCCCATCAGCAACTCTTTTTTCAGTTTCCAAAACACTTCTAGATTATCAGAGCCCGTCTATGCATTGAAGAAACACCCCATGCTATAATCTAGGTTTGAGAAGACACATTTTAAACATGATAAAAGGTGCAACTGGAGTGCCGTAATGTGGCTACATGTCTCAGAAACTGGTAGTGGTGGCACCTGCTGTCAACTCCTTGTACTGGAGGATCAGACAGCAGCAGAATAAGCAGTGGCAGACGGACTGCAGACTGTGGAGCAGAGCCCTGGAAGGCATGGCCATCAAGAGCTCTCTGGTTCTCACCGCCTTATCTGGGAACTGAAACACCACAGGAAAGGTGTCCCATGCTTTGGGCTTAACAGGAACTCTTTATTCGGTCTTCAAAACATTTCTAAATCAACAGAACCCATCCATGCATTGAGGAAACACCCCATGTTCTAATCTGGGTTCGAGGAGATAATCTTCAAACATGATAAAAGGTGCAACTGGAGTGCCGTAATGTGGCTACATGTCTCAGAAACTGGTAGTGGTGGCACCTGGTGTCAACTCCTGGTACTGGAGGATCAGACAGCAGCAGAATAAGCAGTGGCAGACGGACTGCAGACTGCGGAGCAGAGCCCTGGAAGGCATGGCCATCAAGAGCTCTCTGGTTCTCACCGCCTTATCTGGGAACTGAAACACCACAGGAAAGGTGTCCCATGCTTTGGGCTTAACAGGAACTCTTTATTCAGTCTTCAAAACATTTCTAAATCAACAGAACCCATCCATGCATTGAGGAAACACCTCATGTTCTAATCTAGGTTCGAGGAGATAATCTTCAAACATGATAAAAGGTGCAACTGGAGTGCCGTAATGTGGCTACATGTCTCAGAAACTGGTAGTGGTGGCATCTGCTGTCAACTCCTTGTAGTATAGGATCATTAAGATACAGAGGTCAATCGAGGAATTTGGTGTCGGGGGATGGAGCACAACAACAGCAGGGGTCTGGAGATAGGGGGATTTGTAGGGAATCTCGGTACGGCAGCGGAAACGCTGCAGCAGCCCCTGCTGGTGAGAATAGCACATGGCCCCACTGTGCTCGGGCACTGCCACCTGGAGGCAGAATTACAACCGTGTGCACGCTGGCAGCCAGAGTGCAGAGCAGAGCCCAGGACAGTATGGCCCTTCGGAGCTCTCTGGTTCTCTCAGCCTTATCTGGAAACTGAAACAGCACAGGAAAGGTGTGCCATGCTTTAGGCCCATCAGCAACTCTTTTTTCAGTTTCCAAAACACTTCTAGATTATCAGAGCCCGTCTATGCATTGAAGAAACACCCCATGCTATAATCTAGGTTTGAGAAGACACATTTTAAACATGATAAAAGGTGCAACTGGAGTGCCGTAATGTGGCTACATGTCTCAGAAACTGGTAGTGGTGGCACCTGGTGTCAACTCCTGGTACTGGAGGATCAGACAGCAGCAGAACAAGCAGTGGCAGACGGACTGCAGACTGCGGAGCAGAGCCCTGGAAGGCATGGCCATCAAGAGCTCTCTGGTTCTCACCGCCTTATCTGGGAACTGAAACACCACAGGAAAGGTGTCCCATGCTTTGGGCTTAACAGGAACTCTTTATTCAGTCTTCAAAACATTTCTAAATCAACAGAACCCATCCATGCATTGAGGAAACACCTCATGTTCTAATCTGGGTTCGAGGAGATAATCTTCAAACATGATAAAAGGTGCAACTGGAGTGCCGTAATGTGGCTACATGTCTCAGAAACTGGTAGTGGTGGCATCTGCTGTCAACTCCTTGTAGTATAGGATCATTAAGATACAGAGGTCAATCGAGGAATTTGGTGTCGGGGGATGGAGCACAACAACAGCAGGGGTCTGGAGATAGGGGGATTTGTAGGGAATCTCGGTACGGCAGCGGAAACGCTGCAGCAGCGCCTGCTGGTGAGAATAGCACATGGCCCCACTGTGCTCGGGCACTGCCACCTGGAGGCAGAATTACAATCGTGTGCACGCTGGCAGCCAGAGTGCAGAGCAGAGCCCAGGACACTATGGCCCTTGGGAGCTCTCTGGTTCTCTCAGCCTTATCTGGAAACTGAAACAGCACAGGAAAGGTGTGCCATGCTTTAGGCCCATCAGCAACTCTTTTTTCAGTTTCCAAAACACTTCTAGATTATCAGAGCCCGTCTATGCATTGAAGAAACACCCCATGCTATAATCTAGGTTTGAGAAGACACATTTTAAACATGATAAAAGGTGCAACTGGAGTGCCGTAATGTGGCTACATGTCTCAGAAACTGGTAGTGGTGGCACCTGCTGTCAACTCCTGGTACTGGAGGATCAGACAGCAGCAGAATAAGCAGTGGCAGACGGACTGCAGACTGCGGAGCAGAGCCCTGGAAGGCATGGCCATCAAGAGCTCTCTGGTTCTCACCGCCTTATCTGGGAACTGAAACACCACAGGAAAGGTGTCCCATGCTTTGGGCTTAACAGGAACTCTTTATTCAGTCTTCAAAACATTTCTAAATCAACAGAACCCATCCATGCATTGAGGAAACACCTCATGTTCTAATCTGGGTTCGAGGAGATAATCTTCAAACATGATAAAAGGTGCAACTGGAGTGCCGTAATGTGGCTACATGTCTCAGAAACTGGTAGTGGTGGCATCTGCTGTCAACTCCTTGTAGTATAGGATCATTAAGATACAGAGGTCAATCGAGGAATTTGGTGTCGGGGGATGGAGCACAACAACAGCAGGGGTCTGGAGATAGGGGGATTTGTAGGGAATCTCGGTACGGCAGCGGAAACGCTGCAGCAGCGCCTGCTGGTGAGAATAGCACATGGCCCCACTGTGCTCGGGCACTGCCACCTGGAGGCAGAATTACAACTGTGTGCACGCTGGCAGCCAGAGTGCAGAGCAGAGCCCAGGACAGTATGGCCCTTGGGAGCTCTCTGGTTCTCTCAGCCTTATCTGGAAACTGAAACAGCATAGGAAAGGTGTGCCATGCTTTAGGCCCATCAGCAACTCTTTTTTCAGTTTCCAAAACACTTCTAGATTATCAGAGCCCGTCTATGCATTGAAGAAACACCCCATGCTATAATCTAGGTTTGAGAAGACACATTTTAAACATGATAAAAGGTGCAACTGGAGTGCCGTAATGTGGCTACATGTCTCAGAAACTGGTAGTGGTGGCACCTGCTGTCAACTCCTTGTACTGGAGGATCAGACAGCAGCAGAATAAGCAGTGGCAGACGGACTGCAGACTGTGGAGCAGAGCCCTGGAAGGCATGGCCATCAAGAGCTCTCTGGTTCTCACCGCCTTATCTGGGAACTGAAACACCACAGGAAAGGTGTCCCATGCTTTGGGCTTAACAGGAACTCTTTATTCAGTCTTCAAAACATTTCTAAATCAACAGAACCCATCCATGCATTGAGGAAACACCTCATGTTCTAATCTGGGTTCGAGGAGATAATCTTCAAACATGATAAAAGGTGCAACTGGAGTGCCGTAATGTGGCTACATGTCTCAGAAACTGGTAGTGGTGGCATCTGCTGTCAACTCCATGTAGTATAGGATCATTAAGATACAGAGGTCAATCGAGGAATTTGGTGTCGGGGGATGGAGCACAACAACAGCAGGGGTCTGGAGATAGGGGGATTTGTAGGGAATCTCGGTACGGCAGCGGAAATGCTGCAGCAGCGCCTGCTGGTGAGAATAGCACATGGCCCCACTGTGCTCGGGCACTGCCACCTGGAGGCAGAATTACAACCGTGTGCACGCTGGCAGCCAGAGTGCAGAGCAGAGCCCAGGACAGTATGGCCCTTTGGAGCTCTCTGGTTCTCACAGCCTTATGTGGAAACTGAAACAGCACAGGAAAGGTGTGCCATGCTTTAGGCCCATCAGCAACTCTTTTTTCAGTTTCCAAAACACTTCTAGATTATCAGAGCCCGTCTATGCATTGAAGAAACACCCCATGCTATAATCTAGGTTTGAGAAGACACATTTTAAACATGATAAAAGGTGCAACTGGAGTGCCGTAATGTGGCTACATGTCTCAGAAACTGGTAGTGGTGGCACCTGGTGTCAACTCCTTGTACTGGAGGATCAGACAGCAGCAGAATAAGCAGTGGCAGACGGACTGCAGACTGCGGAGCAGAGCCCTGGAAGGCATGGCCATCAAGAGCTGTCTGGTTCTCACCGCCTTATCTGGGAACTGAAACACCACAGGAAAGGTGTCCCATGCTTTGGGCTTAACAGGAACTCTTTATTCAGTCTTCAAAACATTTCTAAATCAACAGAACCCATCCATGCATTGAGGAAACACCTTATGTTCTAATCTAGGTTCGAGGAGATAATCTTCAAACATGATAAAAGGTGCAACTGGAGTGCCGTAATGTGGCTACATGTCTCAGAAACTGGTAGTGGTGGCATCTGCTGTCAACTCCATGTAGTATAGGATCATTAAGATACAGAGGTCAATCGAGGAATTGGGTGTCGGGAGCACAACAACAGCAGGGGTGTGGAGGGGGATTTGTAGGGAATCTCGGTACGGCAGCGGAAACTGTGGACAGCCATAGGATCCCCTAGTGGGGAAGCATTTATTTTGAGTACTAATGATTGAACTCCCTTTCCAATAGTCACATAGCATTTCTGACATAGGCCTATATATATTATCACAATTTCATTCACGGTTATTATTAGTAAGTTGTCATCACGAGCATACACAATACGAGGGCTGTCAATACCAAAGTTAAATTAAATAAAACATAGAAAGGCATAAATTGCCTGTATAATTACCTCTGAGGGGTCCTCCTCTCCCAGGAGACCATATTCATGTAAAACATCTACACTTTGTGATGCCTCGAACAGATCATTCTGCTGCCTGGCTTGCTCTAACAAGACTTTCATCATCATCTGAATCGGCAAACTCGTCAACCTGCTGGCTAAATGTGTATAGGTCTTGGACTGAATCAAATTCTGGCTCTGACATGTTGACTAGGCACCAACTGTAGTCCAACTGGAGTTGGAATAGCAAGGGTAAATGCAATACAGATGGTAAGGCCTATGCCCTGCTTTGTTGTCACAGCACTGCCCTGTGCTATAGGAGTAAGCCAAAATTACCCAATAGGTACTTGAAATCAAAGAGGCATTGACTCAGATGAGTGTACGATTCAGCAGGCAGTCCAGAACAGCAGATTGCATTGGGATTCGAACACCATTCCAGCCAGTAGGAACATGTAGTACACTGTGCTCTAAGGGCACAGGCACAGAGTCACCTTGTTGCCAATGGTTCATATCTTTCCTAAATGGATATGAACAGCTGAGAACAAGGCTACAATCTCAAAGCAGATTATATGGACGTTGCATTTCTATGAGAGAACACAAAGAACATGTTTGGTGATCATATAACCTCCTAGGAGGGTTATATGAGATATCCTCCTACGGGTATTTCAGTGAAAAAGGCCTGTAATTAACTCATTTTATACAATAAACATGAAAGCGGGGTGTATGTTGGATATATACTCCTGGTGCCTCCAGTCAATACGGCCTCAGCCTCTATCAATTATATTGCCTGTCGGCTACCAGGAGTATATCCAGTACATAATTATACTTCTAAAGACGACATTGTTATATAAAAGTTATATATATATATAGAAGTGTTTATTCATGTACTTCCTTGGAAATGTTGTCCTTATAGAAACTTGAATTTTTATATTAGTAGCAATTATTGAAGATAATCTGAGATTAGTTCAAGCCTTAATTAACTCTCAAGGGCAGCACTGTGCTTTAATGCATTATGGCTCTTTGTGGTCAGTCAAGGGGTACCGTAAACCTCGCTTATAAGCCTAACTCCCGTATAAGCCGCACCCGACTCTCAGTCAATCCTATAAACCACACCAGCGATCTGACTCGCGTACTAGCAGCGGTTTATACATTAGGTCTTATGGTAGTATGATGAATGCAACACCACAATGCTACGGGGTAACTTGTTGGCGCTGCGTTGACAAGGACAAATGAACATGTCCCCTTGAGGCATCATGCTGTCCTTAAAGGGTTAGAAAGTAAAATATATACATGAGAAAAGTTGTATTGTGGTAGTTCATTTACAGCTGTATCAGTCATATTCATATGGGATTCTACATATTACTACCCAGAGAAGAACATAATGAAAAACGCTACACATATATTTTAAAGGTTGTCTGATAATCCTGCTGTTGACAAATTCTCAAACCCCAGTGCAGATAAATTACTGCAAAAATAGTGCATAGCTTCTTAAAAAGAAGTCTAGAACAGTTGGTGCCATGCGCTGGCTCCTAATGGCAGCATGGTTGTACATAACAGTTGTATATTCTGCTTGAAATAGTATTACAAATATTTATAATAAACCCATTGTGCAGCTATGAAAATCCTGAATCATGCCAAGGTTGTGTGGTCTATAAATAATACAATTGAATGGAATATGAGTTTTGTGCATTTGAGTGATTTTCTTCATGAAACAATAAAAGTTGAGTTCAGACATGAAGATGCAGCAATACATGTATACAATTGAAGACAATTGAGAATAAGTGTACCATATTTATCTATGTTAATATGGGGATATATTTTGGGAATGCTAAATGGAAAACTCAATTCGCTCACCAGGGTCCCCCCTCCTGTGGTGTGGGGACCGGTGGCTTCTCATTCCATTCAAATATCCCGAAGGAGGACGACTTCTTTTTTCTTTTCACTTTGTTCTTGTAATAAAGTGCCTGACTTGACCAAAAATGTATGTTGAGATCTAGGGCAAATGTCAATTCACTATCATTTATTTCACATAATGTGACAGGAAATATGCCTAGATTTCATGTGTATAATACGAGTTAGTCTTGGCGGGAACGACCGGGTAACATGAGTAGGGCGCATGCGCGCCGCCGGACTTCCGCCTTGTTCGGGTTGGAGCAGCCATTGAGCACCGGCCCTTCACCGTGTTATGATCGTCAGCGCAAAGTAGCTATATATTTTTGGTTACAGTGTGTTTGTGAGGCTGTAAAGGAAGGAGGATGTCCATGAATGAGTACTTCAAGTGTTGAGTGAAGACAAAAAGGACGGAGGACAATACATTACGTGCTGTGAGTCATTTTGTGTCGGTGAAGCGGTGAACGGTGGGTGGTAAGGGTGCCGCCATCTTGTGAGAAGACGAGGAGTCAGCGTTGTGAGTTTAAATCAGAAGACGGCGCCTGTAGTCGTTATCTTCAAAAACTGTCGTAAATGCCTAAGAAAAAGTGTTTAACTTGTGGAATTGAGTACGATGGACGTACAAATCCGGGAAATGACACTTGTAGGTCGTGCTCAAGACCTACCGGTACGGATAACGATAACGATACAGGGAGAAAGAGCCATGCCGGATCGGGTGGAGATGAAACTGAGGGTAGTGTTCACGCTGACTACAAGGGAAGAGGAGGAGATCACTCGTCAGAGGGTGTTTTGGGTGGAAAAGACTCCACTAACCCGGGTGAATCTGGACCTACAGATGGAAGAACTGCAGGAGGAAATGGGCTTGATGTTGGGGGCCCAGAGGCAGGTTACGCAGGATCGCTGGTTCAATCGCAGAGGGATCTAGAACAAAGATCTGACAATGCTATTTTGATGAGTCTCAAGCAAGAGTTGAAGTATGAAAAAGAGCGCTTGATAGCGTATGAATGCAGTGAGGAGATAGCCCGTATGCGGGCAGAGGTAGCTGAAACACGCAGGAAGACGATGAAACTTGAATTAAAAAAGATCAAGTATGACGAGTATGCAGACGAGTGTAATTACAAAGCAGATGCTCATGAGGAGAAGAGACACAACCTGGTTGAACAGGCTTTGAAGAGGGATGCAGAGCGCCAGTCAGAGATAGCCAGTAAACAGGGGGCAGTGTCAGACGTTAAAGGAGGATCGTCAAAGAAGGAGTCAAGCAGTGCCAAGCTTAAGGTGCCTGTGAAGTTGGGTGTCATTGACTCTCCAGGGGAGTCTGAGGAGTCAGGATCTGAGGAGTCGGTGTTAGACAATGTTAGTAGTGCGTCAGATGAGTTGGTGATACCGGAGGGGAAGAAGAAGAAGAAGAAAAGCGCCAAGCCTACCAAGAAAAAGAAACACAAGAAAAAAGAAGTTCCAAAGAAGCCCAAGAAAAAGAGTTCCAAGGGCGGTGGTGACTCTTCCAGTGACTCTGCGGATGAAGAAGCAAGTAGTGAGGAGTGTGAGTTTGATTTCAATCTTCAGCGTTTGTTACCCAAGAAGGACAAAAAGAAAGTGTTGAATTATAAAGAACTCTTGTACTATTCCCTGAGAGATGTGGAATGCTTGCTAGAAAAGGGTGAGGCGGTGGGTCCTTATGTTGGTCACTTACGCTTCATGGCGGGCAAAGATCTTAAACAATATAAGTATGAAAATATTGTACAATATGATGCCGTGGTTAGAGAGCAGGCAGCAGATGATGGGTTGAAGGCTTTTGGCAGAAGGAATAGTGATTTAGTACATGAGAATCTGGGGAGTGATGCTGTATTACCGAGAAGTGATAGGGGGAGGTTTGGTGTAAGGGGTAGGGGGAGGGGGGGGAGGGGGGGGAGGGGTGTGGACATCCGTCAGCAAGCGTGTTATCAGTGGAATGATGGCCGATGTATGTGGGGAGACGGATGTTTCCGCAGGCATGTGTGTGCAGAATGTGGGGGCGATCACATTGCTGCAAAATGTGTGGGGGGGGGGGGAAGGGGTAGGGGGGTGGGACCTAGATAGGGGGGAGAGCTGACTATTGTATGCATGGAGAAGTGTGTGTGTGTGTGGGTGTGTGAGATGTGGTTGCAATCCTTGAAATTATGTTTGTATGTATTGTCCAGTATTATATTAGCTGATATTTTTCAAATAATATTGAGAATTGTCATTTCGGGATCGGGGGAGAATACTGTGGAAAATGTATTGGAATTGACTATGAATTGTGTTAACGTCATATGTGGTAGACTGTATGGATGTATGTCGGGGGACCAGAAATTATTTGAAATATGCTTGAGTAATAGTTTATTGGATTGTGTCGTAATTCAATGTGAGTCTATAAAGCAGACGAATGCTGAGTACCCTGAAGTTATGTGTAAGGTGAAAAATGTAGAGGTGGCTCGTTTGAAAGGAGGCACTATAAGGCAATTATGTAGTGAGTATCAAATGTTTGGTGCAGGTATTGGCCTATTTCTTGAGAAGTGGGGTGATTTTGAGATTTGTCGTGATAGCTGTGAGCACCAGATTGATGGAGTGAGAATTTTGTTGAAGCCATGTCAAATGTTGTTAGAAGTATTAGAGAATGGTGTATGGAATGGTAATATGGGGTTCATATTTGAAAGTAGTTTGAGAGGTTGTGTGATTGCAGATCAAGACATTGATACGACTTATGATTGTAAGAATTACTTGTCGATTAGTAAAAAACATGCGAAGTTATGTATGGATAGAACGGTGCATGAAGAATTACTTGAGGGTATTATAAGTATTGTTCATGATAAGCCTAAATGTATTCATTCTTTGGGGGCTATTTTCAAAGACGGAGGTAGCTCGATTAGGTGTATAACTGACGCTAGTCGTCCCAGAGATATTAGCATCAATAATTATATGTGTGAAGTGGTAGAAAAGTTCAGTTATATAGCTGTAAAAGATGTGGCGAAGGAAATGACTGTAGATTGTGTAATGGCAGTCCTGGATATTAAAGGGGCGTATCGCTCAATTCCTGTATGTAGTGAACAGAGAACCCTCCAAGGGTTTAGGTGGAGAGTAAATGGAAAAAATGAATTTCTTGTGAATAATAGTCTGGCGTTTGGTTTGAAGTCAGCTCCGTTTTTGTTTACTCAATTCACGGAATTTATTGTGATGTGTATGAAAAATCGCGGTTTTTCAAGAATATTTGGTTATTTGGACGACTTCCTAATAATGGAGGATTCTGTGGCTTCATGCTGGGAAGCCCTTAAAGTTTTGATGAATCTATTGAGAAGTATGGGTTTTTATATAAATTATAAAAAATTGGTAACGCCAGCGACCAGGGTACGTTACTTGGGTATTGATTTATCTTCTGAGGATTTATGCTTGTATTTGCCGGACGATAAATTATTAAAGTTGTCAGTAATTATCCAGGAATTGGAATCTAGAAGTGTATGTACAAAAAATGAATTGCAGCAAGTGGTAGGTGTGTTGTCACACTGCAGTACTATCATTAGAGGTGGTAGGACCTTTTCACGTCGTGCTATTAATCTGGTAAATACTGTAAGGGAACAGAATGATAAAATATATTTAAATGAAATTATTAGAGATGATTTGTGTTGGTGGAAGTCTTTTGCTAAGATGTTTAACGGCAAGGCGTCTGTGATAAATGTGGATTTTGGTAATTGCTTAACATTCTATTCGGATGCCTCAATGTTGGGATTTGGTGCTTATTTTGGTGACGATTGGTTTTATGGAGTATGGAACAATGTTGAAGTAGATGAATTTAGTTATGTGCGCCATTTTGAAAAGGGGCCAGAGGAGGTTTTGAAAAGCTCAGCGGAAAGAGAGCTGTGGCCTGTGTTGATGTCATGTGTCAGGTGGGGTAGACATTGGAAAAATAAGGCTGTACATGTGTTTACTGATAATACAGCAGTGGAAATTATGTTGAAAACTGGTAGGTCTAGGAATGTGTTATGTATGCAATGGTTGAGAGAGATATTTTGGTGTAGTTTTGTGTATAATTTTGAACTGTTTCCACACAGGATTAGTAGCAAGGAGAATGTGTTTTGTGATGCCTTGTCTCGAGTTGTGGGGAGTAAGGCTAGGGAGATTGTGAGACAATATAGTAGAAAAAGGAGATTTTGTTGTTTAAGTGGAGATACCGGTAGTTGTGTGGGGATTGATAGATTGATTGAATGTGATGTTACCGGTAGTAGTGTAAACAAGTTTAGTAACTGAGTGATTTTGTTGTTATAGGTGACGAGCTGTTTAAGGAAGTGCGTCGGTTGGAGGATTTATTTTACTCAGAAAATACAAAAAAGACAAGGAATGTTCAAATTAGGCGTTATGAGAATTTTTGTATGGATTTTGGTTATAAGTGTTACCCTTTGGTAACTGGAGTCATGAAAAGATATGTTGCGTTTCTGGGTAGAAGCATTGGTTATTCCTCTATTCAACAATATATTTCAGCAGTGATTGTACACTCCAGGAGGTTGGGTTATCCGGAGGAGAATAGACATACTTTGGATTTGTTGTGGATCCTGGGGGGTATGAGACGGTGGAAAGGTGATAATGTTCAATCATCTACCGGGATTTATCCGCAAGATTTAGTGAAATTGAGAGAATTGTTGGATTTGAGGAAAATGGAGGATATTGTGTTTTGGGTGGCGTGTTTAATAATGTTTAGAACTTTGTTAAGAGGATCTAATGTATTAGATTCAGAGATGGTGTTGTTATTTGATGATGTAGAATTTACGGAATGGGGTGTTTTGTTTCATGTGCGTAAAACAAAGACTGTTCAGTATAAAGAAAAAGTGTTGGTGATACCGGTAGCCGAAGTGAAGGGTCACCCCTTGTGTGTGTTAGAGTATCTAAGATTGTTAATTAAGTATGGGGGCTCTAGACCTGGTTTGCCTTTATTGGGATGGTTGACTGCAGGAAAATTTTGTACCGCTAAGTATGATTGGTTCATGAAAAAGCTGAATTCTTTATGTGTTCGACTGAAGCTGGTAGGGAAATTTGGTACCCACAGCTTCAGGCATGGTGGGGCGACCACGTTATCTATGGTGGGGATGGACTTGCCGGATATTTCCAAGAAAGGAGACTGGAAAAGTATATGTGTATTAAGATATCTGAATAGACCTCTGATAAATGTTGTGAAGGAGGAATGTGTATGGGGAAGGAAGGTGTTGGATTTTGTGTTGTAATTCTCTTTTGTTTTGGAGGTTTGGAGGGTTGTTTTTGGCCCAATCCGTTGTACCCAAACAGGTTTCTTGTTATTAGTATCTATGCATTCAGGAGCCTTAGTCATCAGTATTATGTGACAGGAAATATGCCTAGATTTCATGTGTATAATACGAGTTAGTCTTGGCGGGAACGACCGGGTAACATGAGTAGGGCGCATGCGCGCCGCCGGACTTCCGCCTTGTTCGGGTTGGAGCAGCCATTGAGCACCGGCCCTTCACCGTGTTATGATCGTCAGCGCAAAGTAGCTATATATTTTTTTTTGAAATGTGATTTATTGTTATTGTTAATAAAGGGAGAGGGTTGTTTTTGGCCCAATCCGTTGTACCCAAACAGGTTTCTTGTTATTAGTATCTATGCATTCAGGAGCCTTAGTCATCAGTATTATATACCTGTTACCTTTCAATTTCCGTTGTTTTCACGTTTATTATCAACCTAACAAAGATAATTTTATGCAGTCTATACGAAAAGTTTTTCACCTTGCAGGACATTCGGTCCTGCAGATTTGTAAATCTTCAGGCCCGGCTTAATGTTTGCAGGCCCGGATACCCTGGGAAAATGTTTGTATCTAGAAATGTAGTAAGAAGCAAGATTTGTCATAGGAAATGATGTTTGATAGAGGTTACTAGTATATCTAAATCATTTTAATAATCATAATTTGTAAACTTTTGAGGTTTTTTTACATAATATTCAGGCTTTCTAGTTAACTCTCTAGAAACCTTAATAATGGTCTGATTTACAAGCCGTAAAAACTGGCATGTAGACCAGGATCACAGCCAGTCATTGGGACCGGCAGACACAGACTTTCTGCTATAGCCGGTGTCCGGCAGGTTTTCGTATAGACTGTTTATGTATAGATGTAATTGTTGATGCTAAAATGTGCAAAGTAAACTAATAGCCATTGAGCAAAATTGGATAATTTTTGAATTTTTGGTGACCAGAAAGTAGCATCTCTGGAAGAATGGGGAAGTGCTAGCTAAGAAAAGACATGTCCTTAGGACAGTTAGAGCGGACTACCAATACAACAACAATGAACAAGCCTGGTGAAGTATAGGAAATGTAGTCATTGATTACTTGGATCATGGATCCGCCACCGAGATTTTTGCATTTTCCTCTTGCCTGACTTTCTAGGATAATTTGTCTCAGGTTTGCCATCTAGTGACTGTAAATTAAACCTATCCCCAAGTGTGGTACTATTCTTTAGTGGGAGAGGGCCCTACTGAGTCTTTTCACTCATGGCTGTGTCTCACCAGATCGCGCCAGCGTAAAAGTCTTTGACATGGTGCCATCTTTGACCTGCTTGACAGAAAACGGTTTATATAGGGCAGGTTAAGATATAAATGGGCTGAAAAAGATAATGTATGTTTTAACACGTTAATTCTATTTGCCCTAAATATCTATCTGCCCTAAAAAAACGTTTTCTATCAAGCCGGTCAAAGATGGGACCTGGTCAAAGATTGTCACATTGGCCCGATCTGGTGAGACACAGTCTTATCTTCTGTATAATGGTGGGAGACCTACCTTCTCATTTTTCTTATCACCAGCCTACACCAACCTTTATATTTCAATTTCAATTTTAAAAGATTACTGAGACCCGTGACAGGGGGCCAGGAGGCTATGTAATAGCTGATCCAACTAATCCTACTGGGCAGTGTTAGCCGACAACATAACTTACAGAGAAGGTCCCATCTAACAAAAATACATTATTTCAAGTCCAAATAATGTTGTTAACGTTGTATAATGTACTTATGTACCAGGGTGTTGTCAAGGGTTTTTAGATAGTAGATATGAGACAGCAACAAGAACACATTAATAAAATGCAATTTGTTGTAGATATATTTCATTAGATATGACTAGGGCAGTTTCACATATATCATAAGCCGGATCATTGAAAAATACAATCCTTGCACTCTTACAAAACATTCTCTCAATAAATAGGTGACTCACATCGAATTATCATCTTTAACCCTAATGAAGGGAATTCTACTATAACAGTAACCTACATGTACTGCATCTTCCCTGGTTTACATGAAGATTAGAATCCACTTAAACATACTTTGGATAATTGACACATTCATAGCTGCCTCGTTATGTTTATTCAACCATTGATGACATGGACAACTGATTTTGAGAGAGGCTAAGATAAGGCAGTGAGAATGGAAGCAGATCTGTGTCAGATTATTTATATTGCTTATGTCTAAAGAAAGATGCTGAGATATCCAGGCAGAATACTGTCTTTGTTCATAAAGAAGGCACATGATTACAGATGTGAGATATAATCTTGTGGAATTATATGGCACAGTAATACTGGGGTTTCCACCAATCAAAATGAAAACCCATGATATAATCATTAACATTCCTCTTCTACTCCCGCAGTCTGTCACTCAATCATTCTTCCATGATCTCTTTCTCTCGATCGCATTCATGCTTTTATAATACTTCACACTCAAAGAATTAAGCATTAAATATAGGTGCACCACATATTCTCTTCCTCCCTCCCTCCCTCCATCTCTCAATATATAAAAGGGGACTTGCTTCCTTCCCTCCCTAGCTCCCTCCCCCACCCTCCCTAGCTCCCTCCCCCACCCACTTCTTTCCCTCCCCCTCTCCCCATCCTTCTTTCCCTCCTTAGCTCCCTCCCTCCCCTTCTCCCCATCCTGCCTTTCCTCCCTTCCCTTGTTCGAGCCCCACCCTATTTACCTTTTTCTTCATGCCTCTCGCCCTATAGCTTACATCCTCTCAGTTTGGGTGTAGATCCCATCCTGCCCTGCTCTCCCGCTACTTGGAGGGTTGGGGAGGTTGTAGCAGAAGGGATTGGGGAGGGGCTCCTGAAGATGAAGGGCTCCAGTCAGCAGGTGGGAAGTCTCTACGGCTACTTGAGGGCTTTGGGGTTGGAGCAGCAGGGGCTCCAGTCAGTGGGTGGGAAGGCTCTATGGCTACTTGAAGGGCTTCAGTCGGTGGGTGGGAAGGCCCTATGACTACTTGAGGGGCCCCAGCTGGGGGGTGGGAAGGCTATGTGACTACTTGAAGGGATTGGGGTTGGAGCAGCAGGGACTCCAGTCAGTGGGTGTGAAGGCTCTACGGCTACTTGAAGGGCTCCAGTCGGTGGGTGGGAAGGCTCTACGACTACTTGAAGGGCTCCAGTCAGTGGATGGGAAGGCACTACGGCTACTTGAAGGGTTTTGGGTTGGAACAGCAGGGGCTCCAGTCGGTGGGAGGGAAGGCTCTTTAGCTACTTGAAGGTTTCCAGCCAGTGGGTGGGAAGGCTACTTGAAGGGTTTGGGGTCTGAGCAGCAGGGGCTCCAGTCAGTGGGTGGGAAGGCGGGATAGAAGGCGTTCCAGCCGACAGCGAAGATGACACAGAGCAGGTAGAGGATGAGGGAGATCCACCACAGGATCTCCTCCCACGGCTTCACATGGATGTTCTTCAGCACCGGGATCCCGATCAGCAACCCTGCGTGAGAGACAAGGGTAATTCTTTAGCATGTTTGATCATTTAACTAAGACTAAGACTTGTGGTAATAGCTATATATTTGTATTCCCTACCCTAAGCTAGAGAGGGAGGGGAGGAAGCAAGGAGAGGGGGAAGGGGAGAGTGGTGAAGGTAGGAGAGGGAAGCAGAGAGGCAAGGGGAGATGGACAGGAGGGGGAAGGGAGGACAGGGCAAGGTAAAAGAGGGTAGGGGAGAAACACAAATAACGGGAATGCTTTTTATCATCACTTGAGTTTGAGATAGATAGTAAGAGATAGTAAACAGCTGTGATAAGGCCAAAAACAGTTGTGGCCCTATGTTTTTCGGGCCGACCCTAGTATTTGTAAACATTTTATTTCACACTTTTGAGAAAATTGATGACATTTTTGACTGAGGCTGATAGTACATTGTACGATTTTGGTACTGTGGGTGTGGAAGAATACATGATGAATAAATACTACGCGATTTACCTGCTAAAGCTCCTCCAAAGTGGGCGGCGTATCCCACTCTAGATTCGTCAGGACTTGTATAACGAGAGTAGATGGACATGCCAGTGTCAAGGCCCGCTGCAACACAATAGACATTTTAAATTAAATGTTATTCAAATATTGGTTGTTCAATCATTCATGACAACTTGATATGATATTCCTGATCATTTTAGATAGGTAATATCTTTCAGGAGAACTATTATATTGATCTCCAGAGGTTTTTTTGTGTCCTTTAAACAAGTTGATACCTATCGGCAAAAAAACACAATTGATCACATTTAACTCTCCAGGGCTGCATTCATGCATTATGACTACAGAGGTCAGAGTACGTAAAAGCACGATGCGGCCCAGTTTAAGCCCCTTGCCTAGGGCTCCTAACGTAAGTAAAGCAATGCGCACATAGAAGGTTAATTTCATTTACTATGTATTTGTTATCATTCAACTCAATAAAACACTTTAAAAAACAACTCACCGACTATAGTCCAGATGGCGAGTCTTACAGGTGCGCTCATGATGAAGCGGACGGGGCCTGACATCCAGTCATGGGTCATCTCCTTCCAGTTCTGACAGGCACAAGACACACAACACATTACACACTTAATCCTTTAGGGATAGGATGTCACTATGATCATGATGCACCGATGCAACCCTGGCGAGTAGCTCGCTAGTGGTACATTAGTGCATCATGCTGACCCTTTGACGACCAAGGGCATGATGCATGAATGCATTATGCTGTCCTTAAAAGGTTTAACACCTAGACATGTATAAAGGTGCTCACTACTGAGATTTTATTTCTAAACAATTGTATAATTCCCCTTTTGAGAAGACCGTGTAGCCTGTGTCGATACTTAAAACGGCTGTGTCTCTTTGTCGCCCATGTCAATTTTGACCCATGTATAGTCACATAATACATGATATGGTTACAAAATGATAGCTTGATATTTACCATGATAGTGATGGCAAAGTGTGCCCCAATAAGAGCATAGCAGCCTCCGCTGGCCCCGGCTAGCAGTGTGTTGGTGTCAAGCACTGAGTGGCACAGGGAACCTGCAAGGAGAAACGTGTATAATCACAGAGCACAAGGGTCGCTAATATGATGGTCTGTAGTATCAGGGCATATGTATACAATGCACTTAAGAAAGTCATTATAATCAATATTGGCCCTTTAAGGACGTTATTGTGTTTTAGGACACCGTTCGCCTGTGTCAGTATGGGGCCCTTGATGGGGGTGGGGGGAGGGGGGTCCCCATGTCCCATATATATGTCGATCTTAAGAAATGACTATGTCGCCATATCGATTTGAAGAAAAGCCCATGTTGCCATATCGATTTTAAGAAATGCCCCATGTCCCATGTCACTATCTATTATTTGTTCTTGTCCCATGTCACTAAGGCCCAAAAAGACCCATGTCGCCACGTCGAATTTAGGGGCCTAGAGCAATCAGCATGAATGTATCACTGGGGAGCCGCTCGCCAGTGATGCATTCATGCATCGTTAAGAAAAGTAAACATTGATTGCCAGTTCTTTGACCTGATTTAGTTATTAACATACATACCACAGTGTCTTTATGGGCATTGAGCAGCATTGGATCTACTCAAGTGTGCCTTAGTATATTCGGTGAAAATATAGGCATCTCAGTGAAGTTCAATGCCTCCTCCCCAAGCTGAGCAGTGGGTGTACTCTATAGGGGTCTGTAGGGAGGTGCACTGGTTACAGTGACAATCACTGATAATACCTAATGAGACTGTTACAAGCCTGTCCTCTGTTTGTCCCCTATTTGTCTCCATAGTGGTACGTCTCATCAGTGGGTTTAATCGCAATCATTAAAATTCTAACTAGCGGACCCGCTGGGTATATAGCTGCAGATTCCTCTACAAATATAGCCTCACCTGCTATGACCCCCAGGCAGTAGACGATCAGCATCCTCCACCACTTGTGGACCATCTCCAGGGGGATGCCCAGCAGCAGTTGGAACATCAGGTTGAAGATTAAATGCATGTACCTGTACCAGAGATGGGATACACAGTTCATGTATGAAGGATTCTTAAACTATAGCTGTGTCTCACCAGATCGGGCCGATGTGAATGTCTTTGACCGGGTGCCATCTTTAACCGGCCACCATAAAAAAGAAGATTTAAAAAAGTTCTTCTCTGATATGTAAGGGATGAAATAAAGAAAATGTCGGTGGTAACATCTCCATTTATATCTTCACCTGCCCTAAATAAACTGTTTTCTGTCAGGAGGTCAAAGATGGCACCTGGTCAAAGATGGCACCTGGTCAAAGATGGCACCTGGTCAAAGATGGCACCCAATCAAAGATGGCACCCGGTCAAAGACGTTCACATTGGCCAAATCTAGTGAGACACAGCCTTATATGTTTATTTGCCACAATGATGTACCCATAGAATTGTGCCTGCAGAAACGTACTACTTGTATGTCTAGACATCTTTTTTGTTGTTAAAATAGTAGCATTATTATGATGGCAATGACTATGAGAAATTTCCCACTCTTTTCCAAGTTATATGAACTCATGCCCCACGATGGCTCACATATGTAATTGCTATATACAAAACCAGCCGTCCTAACCTCCTAACCATTTAAGGACGGCATAATGCATTAATGCATCATGCCCTTGGTGCTGCCAGTGCTGCATTCAGACATCATGCCAATCCTTTTGGATGGAAACGCTCCCAAAGAGGCGTCATGATGCACCAATGCAGCATCGGTAAGTTACTCGCTGGGCCTACATTGATAAACCATGACGACATATGTCATCTTTTAGTGACATACAATCCTTAAAAGTTTGAAAGATATTCTCCACATTAGATGCACATACCCGTTATGTAGGAACATGTAGGACAGGAAGCGCCATGCCTCGTAGCGTCTGGCCGGGTTGTACAGGAAGGGGCTGTACAGGGGTACCCCGGACATGGCCGTCACCGGCGTCTTACTGCCCCGCAGCTCTACCGCGTAGTAGATGAAGATTATCAACTGTAAATAGCAAGTAGTGAAGGAATGTTATCAACTGTATATAGCAAGTAATATATGTGGATTATCAACTGTAAATATCAAGTACTAAATAAAGATTATCAAATTAAAATGGCAAGTACTAAATGAAGGTTATTAACTGTAAATGGCAAGTTATACACGAAGGACATAAACTGTGAAATAATTAGTTGTAAATGAAGATTATCAACTGCAAATTGCAAGTACTTAATAAAGATAAACAACTGTAGATGGCAAGTACTAAATGAAGATTATCAACTTTGAAACAACAAGTACTAAATAAAGATAAACGATTGTAATGACTCTAAATGAAAATTATCAACTGTGAACTGCAAATTTCTTTTTTCAAAATAAACACAGATTATGTAAACTGTCAATGACAAAGAGTAAATGAAAAAAATCCATTTTACTATTAGGTGAAGATGACAGTAAGATCTCAGTCAGCTAGAAATGTTGACCCACCTCAGTGAGACTGATGCCGATCATGAAGAGTGGCGGCGGCCTACAGTTGTAGTGTGAGATGTAGTCGTTGACAACGGGTTCTCCCTCGTCGTACTTGTCGTTGGGTACCACCGAGCTGACCGCCCCTCGCACCATCTTCTGCCACGTGGTCAGCTGCAGCCCCGACAGGGCCGCACTGTCTGTGGCTGTAACCTGCACACAGGGGGGATTAAACCTTTAAGGATGGATGACGCTAAAAGACAATATTGGTCATCATGATGGACCAATGCAGCCCCAGCTAGTAGCTCGCCGCTACTGGGTTGGTGCTTCATGCTAACCCTTTGGAAGTCTCTCAACACTGTAGGGTCGGCATGATGCTAAAATTTATGTATAGCACTGGCAGGTTACTCACCAGGGCTGTATTCATGCAACATGAAGACAAAGGCATAATGCATTAATTAATGCAGTATGCTGTGCTCAAAGGTTTCATTTTGATTGCCTATTATGCCTTAATAAAATTTCTTCCATAATAATTATTGCATTTAACTAGCTGTGGAATGCAAATAGAACAAAAAAAGTTATATTTTAGCGTATTTTCCTTTGAACAGTACTGTAGGACACAATGTAACATGATTCTCACTTCTAATGATTTCGACATGATCTTGAAGATTGCTGGGAGTGATTTATTTTCTTTTGATGATACATTCCCATATGCATGACACACCAATGCAGTGCTGGAAATTTTTCCGACACTACATTTGTGAATCATGAAGTGCTAAGAACTATCATGATATATAGTAAAGTACTCACAAGGCGTACAAACTCGTCCCAGTTGAGCGTCCCGTCCTGATCGGTGTCGGCGCGGCGCAGCAGTACCTCCATCTTACCTGGAGGCAGCGAGTCCTTGTGGGACGACAACTTTTGCCGCAACACGCGCAGCGGGATGCCGCCATCCTCCTGGTACTGGGGAATAGAGACAACATGATGCATTAAAGGTAGAAGCCAGGGTCTACGCATACGGCTCCTTGTGGCAAAAAAATGAAACTAGCTATAATCATGATAAAATCATATTTCTCTCTTGTACATGTCCTTACTCACCTCTACTTACCATTTATATGCCACATTATGGTGTTCTATATAATCTTGTCACTGTTTTTCATTGTTGCTAAAAGATGCGCGATACTCTATTATAGGTGTTTAGACCGACTAGAAAATATTTGAATAATTCCCAAACCATATTAATTCATCAATGCATCACTATCATTCCCAGCAAATTAGTTCCAGATTGTTTCACCCTGTTTTACCCCTGGAACTGTGTGCTCACTTTGTGCATTTTGTGTGACATGTATACCATGTAACAGACTCACACGCACTGACACAGTGTTCCATGGAACAGATTCCCACAGTTCTGACAGATTTAAAAAAAGTTTATTCACACCAAATGACAAAATATATAATGCCCTAAACCAAAATGTTTAGTCATGTATTTTTAGTTTCATTACGAATTACTAAAAGATAGGAAATACTGTAATACTTTTTACAACCAGCAGTATTTGACATAGATAGTCATAGCACACTATTGGTGTGTGTGCTGCTGGTTTGTACAAACTCATTCGATCAGGTTCCTAGCATTTCAACATAGGGCTGATGAATATATGTACCATTATAACCATCAACATTAGAGTTCACATGAGCAGCAGGAGATAGCCAGGCTTTTATCCAAACATGATGACCAGAGGAAAGGTGTCTAGCATCTGGACTTCTTAATGCTGCTTTCATTAAAATGATATGGCATCTATTTATATTCGTAATGAATGTTAATAGAAGGACAGGTGCATTGTCTGATTCACAATACATTGGGACCCTGTTTAGATACTTATAGCTAAAGAAAATCATTCTCTTTAATCAGGAAAAGGGGTACAATCAACTTTGATGACACCTGGTGTCACACATAACAGGTATCTGTGTGATGTTGTGTCACCTAGTTCCCCTTCTGGCACACACTCACACATCTTCAAACATAACCATTATCACTTTGTCAGGTTTGAATCGTGCATGGTTTTGACACCAGGTGTCATCTTTGTTGTTCCTTGTTATTCTCATGGGTGAAATGGAATCATTTTCATTGTTTATAACCATAATAACATGTTGTCAATGCAACTTAGACCTAGCTATACATCTCTTATTCTATCAAGTTCCATTAGTAATTGAAAAACACACCATATGATTTGATTAAAGCTGCATTAAGAGGGACAGACCGCAGACACCTTTCCTTGGGTAATCTTGTTTGGATAAAGGTCTGACCTTTTGTTACATGTGTATACAGCTGATAATTGGCATGAAGTGTACACAACTTCATCAGGCCTACACTACCATTTAGAATTGAATGAGATAGTATGCCCATATACAGCAGGGAGTGCACTAACATTTCTGCTATGGTGCCCTATGCCAACTTCTAAACATAATGAGTATTACAAACTAAACAGACTTTCCTTTCTTTTTTTTAAAAATCAAAAAAGTGAAACAATATGGTTGGAAACATTTTTGTGCCATGGAGCATGATGCTGTGTGAATATGTGTGATTATGTGTGAATATGTGTGAGTATGTGCCACTTCTTGTCCTATGGGGTATGGTGTCATATTGTGCCAATTAGTTCCATAGGACAACAGTCACACAAAGTGCACGTTCCAGAAACTAAGTCAAACTAATTTGCTGGGTTTTGGTAGTAAAATGTATCACATCATCTTATATACAGATGGCTAGGGTTTTGGTTAAAAAATTTTGGCACTTTTATTTTCTGTGTTGCAAAATGTAGAAAAAATACAATTTTCTTGATTTGTGTTTTTTTCTCTAAATCGGTCATGGCTCTTTAGTTTCACCTATGACATTTAATTTTTCTGGATTGATTGTGTTGCTAATGATCTCCTCTAAACATCTGTAAAGTTTGGTTGAGATATTATTAGTCAAATTTTCAAAAAGTGGAAAAAATAGGGATTTTCCCATAGCGGGCCATTGTTAAGGGTGTCCTATCTTCAATTGCCAATATATCATAATCTAGCACTTTGAAGTGTTGATTTTTTTGCTTTTATTATATCATCATGTATCAAACTAATATAGTCCCAAGTGATTAAGAGAAATTGTTGGTAGATCGAAATTGGTCAAACCCTGGCTTCTACCTTTAATGCATCATGCCCTTGGTCATCATGATGCATGAATGCAGCCCTGGCGAGTAACTCGTCGGTGCTGCATTCAAGTATCATGCCGATCCTAAAGGGTTGAGACACTCCCGTAGGGTCATCATGAAGCTTGAAAGCAGCACCGGTCAGTTACTCACCGGGGTTGCATTGGTGCATCATGACGACACTACATCACACACAGCGGGATGCCTCTATCCTCTTGGTACAGGGGTCAGAGAATACACTCTTAATAATGCATGCATACGGCCCTGGCGAGTTACTCACCAAGGCTGCATTCATGTCATGCATCGTATCGTCCAATAGAGAATGTACCAATCGTGTATAGGATCGCATGATGCTTTGTCTTTTATTCTAGTTTCGTTGAACATGATAGTTTTCATTTTCCATAATCAGAATTAGATTTAGACTGAATCACTTTTTGAAAGACTTTTTTCTTTTTAGATTGTAGGTATACTCATGTGTAGGTATAACATCATCATAACTACCCCCCCCCCCCCCCCTTATTTTATAAATCATGCACAGGAAGGCGTTTCACCGTATGTTGATGTTATACCTAACATACGGCCTTAAGAGCGGACAAGATGCGGACAAAATACATCTAAACTACTTTTTTTGTTTCAGTTGGTGCTCCGTATACCCTCCGTATCTTTTTTTTACAAAATATCAACATACGGCATCCAACATACGGCCCTCTAAAGATACGGACATTGTCACCTGTCCCTTTTAGAAAAATGTGCAAAAACCAGTCTACATTCCGGGAAACCCCTAGGGAATTCCCTCTGTGACGTCATAATATGTAGCAACATACGGAGGTAGGCTGGGGAGGGTATATATAGGGTCTGTATGTTGGGGGAAGAGACAGGGGAGGGACAGGAGAGGTTTGGGAAGGGACAGGATAGGTCGGGGAAGAGATAGAAAAGGTCGGGAAAGGCACCTCTGTACTCTGATAGCTATTGTCTGTTTAAACACAAGGACTCTGTGGGCAAAGTTTCAGCTCTGTAGGGCCATTATTTACCGAGTTATGGAAGAAAAGACTCTTTTTCATGTAATTTCTCCCAAAATCCATATAATTTTTTATTTATTTTTTTATCATGAAGGTAGAAGTTGGACTTAACTCATTTACTCGTTAAAATAATTCTAGGGCCATTTTATTACATATATATATAGCACTTTAAAAGTAGTAGTAGTTGAAATGTTAGCACTCAAGAGGTTTTGCACCTGTGTGGATGGATATAAACTCCCCGCAGTACAGGGGTGGCCCGCTCCAGACACCCAGTCAACACTTACATTGTAGCAGTGTGACAGGATTACATTACATTTACACAGGGTTTTTGCATATATATGATTATACTGGTGTGTACATGGAGCTGGCTAAGGGCCATAGCAAATGTATATTGATTATAATTATAATTGTGTGTGGATCCATGTTTTACTGACCAAACAGGCCATCGTACCGTTACACCCATATGTGCAGCATTAGTATAGCCATTGACTGCAAATTCCGGCCTGTGTTGGTGCTGTCACCTAGAGGCTAAGTCAAGCTGGCCTCAACTCCTCTCATATATATATAAGGTAATGGAGATCGCAAGCCATGTGTTGGAGGTCATGTGGACCTAAACCATTTTTCTGTAAGCTAGTAAACAGGAGAGGTCGGGAAGAGACAGGAGAGGTCGGGGAAGAGACAGGAGAGGTCGGGGAAGAAGTAGTGGACGTGAGGAGTTGGTAGTGGTGGTGAGGAATTGGTAGTAGTGGTGACGAGATAGTAGTGGTGGTGACGACATGGTAGTGGTGGTGACGACATGGTAGTGGTGGCCTCTACCATTTAGATACCAACATGGATCCACACAGGGGAGAAACCTCTCTTGTGTTGCGTTTTCGCCAGCTCTGTACTCTGTACACGTTCAACACCAGCTCCTCACGTTCAACACCAGCTCCTCATGACCCCTACCACTTCCTCACGGCCCCTACCACTTCCTCACGACCCGTACCACTTCCTCACAACCCCTACCACTTCCTCATGTACACCACATCCAGTACCAACATACGGAGCATAAATACCACATACGGTGCACAAAAGAGACATACGGCCCTAAAAACCAGGGTATATGTCCTGTTTTAAACATAGCACCTCCCCCCCTACCCCTCCGTATATCTTGTACTAAATACGCCAAAGATACGTTTTTTTCTTGCTCCGTATGTTGAACAGAAACGCAATTATGGCCGTATGTACATACGGCCGGCCGTATGTACATACGGCGGCCGTATCTTTTTCCGTAAGATGCGGACATGTTGAGCTGAAACGCAAAAATGAAATGAAACGCAAAAAAGACACATACGGCCCCTCCGTATGATACGGTGAAACGCCTTCCAGGTTGATGATGATGAAACTCATACACATAACAACCATGACAGCATCCCAGTCATTTACTGGGTACATGCACTGTGGTATATGTGTTGGGCTTCCCTAGCCCATCTTAAAAGGGTCTTTTTCTTATATTTTATATTCAATCTTTTGTGCCATATGCGCGGACGTAGAGACATATGCATTCACGATAAAATTGATTCTAATCTAGCTTTCTCTCCGTGAATATGGCCATAGCTGTCGAAATGGCATTAGACCTCCTCCTCCTTGTCCTGACCAAGTAACCAACATAAAGCTACTGCATATCTAAATAATAAAAGTACATACCTCGTCAAATATTGGTCGGAACTCCTGAAACAGAAACAAAAGACAGCCATTAGCAGGTAGTGTAAAGTGATACACTAGAGTGGAATGTTAAACAGTTATTTAAGATGTCAACATGGTGTGATGCCATAATGCATCATGCCCTTGGTCGTCATATGCATGATGCATGAATGCATCCCTGGTGAGTAACTCTCCAGTAGTGCATTCAAGCATCATGCAGACCCTACGTGGTTGTGGTCGGCATGATGCACCAATCTAGCACTGGTGAGTTACTCACCGGGGCTGCATTGCAATTAGTGCATCAGGACGACAAATGTCATCTTTTAGCGACATCCGTTCTTAAAGGGTTAAGATGTCAACATGGTATACGCCAACCCTCACATGTGAGGACAAAAATGTGTCATGATACTTAGCAATTATACATGTACTACATCTACCCTACATACCTGTTAACCCGTAACACTTAATCATGGCCATTTGCCTGTCATGAGGTGTTTTTAGGAGGGTTAATTTGCCGTCCTGAAAGATCGGCATGACGCATAAATGCGAGTAACTCGCCAGTGTTGCATTAATCATTTGGATGTCAACCTGGTATATACCCCAAACCTTAATGTACCTGTAGGAGAACTGTATACCTTACAATTATATATGCCCTACATACCTATTGACCCTTTAAAGATGGCACGATACCTCAAGGCTTAATCATTCTCATTTATCTGTCACGCGGTGTATTTAGGA
Organism: Harmothoe impar; assembly: GCA_947462335.1. Lineage (NCBI taxonomy): Eukaryota > Metazoa > Annelida > Polychaeta > Phyllodocida > Polynoidae > Harmothoe > Harmothoe impar. The sequence continues at coordinate 55,774,389 of OX381716.1, forward strand.
GCATACCAGCCCTGAAATATCGGTGTGATGCATAAATGCGAGTAACTCGCCTGTGCTACATAGGTCTACGCATCATGCTGAAGCACTCTGACGCCCGCCCCTAATGTATGGCTAAAATGGTTTGCATTTTCTTCTTTAAGTTTACACGTTTTTAAGTCAGTTTTCCTCAATTGGCCGAGTAATGCAGACCAATGCCTCAAGCAGAATGATCACTCATTGTCCCTACACGCTACCACCGCAGACTGTGCATGATACATGCATGCATGCAGCACTGATGAGTTACTACACCTTGCATTACCCACACATACAGCGCATTAAAACACTGTGCTGCATTTGACGGTTAAATCCATGTGTACACTCACCGAATATGTTGTAGCCTCATATAGAGCCACCTACTCTACCGGCAAAGTATATTGTCCGGTGAATATTAATATTTGAATATGAATCATTAATTGCATAAGCATTACAACATCAGAGTTCATGTAAAAGGATTTGTACGGGGAGAAAGCGTCGCAAGATGCTACCATCCAATAAAAGATTCAATTCAATAACAATCCATCGTCCCTGTCCTATACGTCACTCACCCATTTATTCACTGACCTCCGTGGTTTCCTCATGTTTACATATGTAACATATAATCCACATGGAAGGGGTCTCTTATATTACAGCTAGAGTTCCTGTTATACTTGAAACATGCAATATGGTATCTATCTATGATATGTTAATGCTGTCAGATCCGTCCCTTTCAGAATGACACCATCAGTGTATAGATAGGTATCTTGTTGTATTCTCCATAGACTCCCTGGGTATACTACATGTAGCATGTCCTGTACCTCCCATGTTATGAACACACTGTTACCCCACGCTGCATACCGTAATCATAGTATAAACCAATTTTCCCTGTCACCCAACACAGGAATTACTGGAGCGTCCCTCCCACTTAGACCAAGCCCACCTCTATTCATGAGGAGCATTTTTACTTTATGACTTGTTAGCATGCCCTGGTCTATAAACGTATTTGATAATATAGACTTTCATCTCTTCGTTTTATACAACAGTACTGTACACCATGACACAGGGCTGAGAGGGGGACTTCGCACAAGAATGACGTTTTTTCAAAATCGTTTCTCCCCCCATAATGTACATGCATATATATATATGTGTGTGTATGCGCTCGCTTTATCAATGAGAAGGGGTGACATGCTCCGCCCCCCCTCCCACCTAGAAGGGCCCAACCTAGTAAGCACATAACATTTAATCAACATTAATTACTGGTTGTCAATGTTAATTAAAGGTTGATTCAGCGTTGATTCAAAGTTGAGCTGGATTTTGTGCCCAGCGGGTAGTGTCCGTGTCTTTCTCACTTCACCCATACCTTATAACAGGGGTTGCACACCTTGAGTCTGGATGAAGTATACGTCCTCCACTTAGGTTAACTTCTACCTGTGGCCCCTTACCCCTACCCTAGATCAGGGACTACAGGAATGCAACCACCTGGGAGCACCCCCCCCCCATCTGTCTGTCCCTACCAGCCTCCCCTGACATTAACCTCTATACCATACTTCAGACTACCTGGCCACAATCCAGTAAATAAAGAAATAGATATAAGGATGGAGTACAAGAGCTAGTACCTGTAAGTGGACTACATGTATTAAGTTAGTGATAACTCGTTTTGAACTAATATAATGCATATTGTTCATAGGGCCAAAAAAATGTGTGTTTTAGGTTACGCGACCCTAAAAGTTGTTATCCGATTTCGAAAAAAGACAACACCATTGAGGCTCTGTGAGTCGAGGTTGTGGTTGGTGACTCGGCACTGGAGTGCATGATTCAATTTCTTAGTACCTTTCAAGGTTAAGTAAAGTAAAAGATTTTTAAAAATCCGACCTACCTACTCTAGATTTTTAGACCATGTAACCTGAAACACACACTTTTTTGCCTAATGACCCGGTATTCTGTGGGCTCGTCAGTTGGTCTGACACGAGGTATAAGTTGGGTGAGAGGGTAGGCAGGTACTGGAGGTAAACTTATAAATACCCATGTTGGCACACCTCCAGGGGACGGACTGAGTCAGTGCTGGGGCGGGCCACGGCCACAGACCCACATCATAGATTATCATGTTATGGGGGAGGCAACAATAGGTCTAGGGTATATTAGTCTATTAGAGGAATTCTATTCCAGGGGCTTGAGCAGAAATAGTCAGAATTTATGTACGACAAGAGAAATTCTCCTTGGTGAACTAAGAAAGAAGGTACTTGGGCGTGATTTACAAATGCATATAGTGGGTTAAGACTAAGGGTGATGGCAGGGGAGAAAACAAATGCGAGGGAGGGGGGGTAGGGGTGTGTTTCAAGCACATGTTAGGATAGCAAAAGGCCGGGAGGTACGGTATACGCTATTTTTTCATCTACATTACATTACATATATATTTTTTGTTTATAGCAACCTGAAAAAACAAACCTAGGTAGGGGAGTGTATGTTTGTATGTGTACACAATATGTGAAAACACATGTAAGGGACAGGAGAAGGAAGAGGATGGAGGAAAGTAGCTAGGGAAGGGGGAATATGAGCGGCATATAGGGAAGAGAGATGGTCTAATGTCACAGGGGCAAATTTAGGGGATCCTCTCTCCCTCTTTTAGCCGAAAATGAGAGTTTTTCAATGTAAATTAAATTCTTTTTTAGCAAGAGCCGCCCTTTTGTTTCCAAAATCCTGTATTCTCCCCTGAATGACAAGAAAGAGGGCTGGAGAGAGAAATTGTAATATTCAATAATATAGATAACAAGAAGTAGAGTAGAGGCCCTATCTGTATGCTCCAGTTAACCCACTGAGTGGTGAGCTGCTCAGACAGACAACCACCGCCCGGGCAGCTGCTCACAACGACTCACGTGGTATGCCTCGTCGGGATTCTCGTGGGAACATGGACAAAAAAATCTTTCCAATCTTAAATTCGATTTATTTAAGATTATTTTAGGATTATCTACAGAAGACTGAAGACATTTAGTATACATGATTAACACGAGGTGGTACCACCAGTTTTTTCCTTTTTTTACCCTTATTGTAATATATTGAATCATATTGGGGGCTCTGCCCCCACACCCCTCTCTTTCTTTTTTTCTTTCTTTTTTTGAAACTGATATTTTTTTAAATGGACAACTGTGCCAGGTATAAAACAGTGGTGCCACCTGGTGTTTAGAATCTTAAATTTAAGATCGTCATGTTTTTAAGATTGGCCATTTTAAGATTGGAAAGATGTTCTTGTCCATGTTCCCACGAGAATGTGTCCACTTGTGTTGTGGTAGGCTTCGGGGGTGGGTTAAACAGAGGACTAGATACTCACATGCAGCAAGAAAGGCCGTTTTCCCATGGTTATGTTTTGTGTATAAATGTTAAATGAACTGTTAACCTCCTCACAAGACATTTATGTGATGTCATATCTTGTCAGTTTAATGTCATAAATGTGCCAAAACAGTCTAAGCGACTTCCATGGGAAATCATAATTTTGTTACATAAAGGTAGTTCCAGAGTTAACCCTTTAAGGACAGCAAAGTGCTCCAATGTACCCTAATTACAAGTACCTCACCAATGCTCCACTGCTGCATGATGCCAACCCTGCAACAACAGCAATTCCGGTGAGTTACTCACCGGGGGCTGCATTGGAACATCATCCCAGCTAAAGGAATTACGTTATATAACGTTTTGCCATACTAAGGAGCCATAGAGAAATGTTCTACAACTTTGTATCAAGTTACAACTGCATATTGAACCATAGATGCATGCTGCGGTCCTAAAAGTATTAAAACATGCAGCCCACGTCCCCTCAGTATACATGTCACTTAGGGTGTGATCTTTTTTTTTAAACGTGGGGGGGGGGGGGTGAGTGGGTTTTTGCACGGAGCACACAGAATTTTTTACACCCCCCCCCCCCCCCCGGTTCAACAGGTCGAACTTTTTTACCCGCCCCCCCCCCCCCCCATGGGTCGAAAATCGGCGTACATGAGGACCCTTTGAAGGATAGTAACGCGCAGGCTTTTTGGCACAAAACAGGTTACATTTTTTTCCAGGGGTCCACATTTTTTACACCCCCCTCTCTGGTCAAGGGTTGCAAATTCTTTTGCCCTCCCCCCCCCCCCCCTGTTGATGAAAAAGTATCACTCCCTTACAACATGTCAACGACCATCTGGTAACCATCTGAACGCATCACTCTCCACCCACCTACCCAGAGCCAACAGCAACTGTACACTTATGGGGGTTTATTGAGATCCTGCTAGGAGAGTGTTGAGTTAGTATGACAGATATGCTGGCGCCCCCTCAGGTATAATTCTGAACTACAGCGTGCTAGGACCAGACGCATACCGTTGGCACAGTCAGCAAAGTGAGGGGCAAAGTGTAGCTGCAGCCTGTACCTATGTACCCAGACAAAACGTGGACAGAAAGGGTCCAACCTGGAATGGTGCTCCTTTTTATAATCGTGTTACCATTTCTACATGCATGCATTTCTGACAGCAGATGGTGTAGTTTCACGAGAAATTGTTTTATAATGTTACATGTAATACTTATAGTTTTTATACGTTCTCCCCCTGCAATATGCCTACATTCACAATCCCAATCTGATGCCTCGATACATATACAGGGTCGACTACATCTGGCCGATATAAAATTAAGCGTATATATAGTGTACATGTATCCTGTTTGTGTTGGATTACCCCTTTCCCTCCTCCACACATTATACACACGTATTTGTTTAATTATATTTTGAATAACATTTCACATGTTGTTCAGTTATATTAAAATCCAATTCACAGCCACATTTCTGAACAAGTTGATTGATAAAATGTGATGGCTTTCCATGCTTTGATCCAAGTTTAATAGCCCACCACACTGCTCTACTGTTAACATACGAGATCCGCCCCCGATGTAAGAAACTGAAAGTGTGATGTTTGGTGGTCAGGTGTTTGTAGGTGTAGGAGGTAAAACAGGCCACACTAACAGCCACAGATAGTGGGCCTGGGGGAGGGAGGGTTAACCCTCTAAGGGCAGCATAGGGTGTTAACCTGGCCTTTAAAGGATGGAATGTCACTAAATGATGACATTTATCGTCATGATGCTCCAATCGCCAGCGCTGCATTAATGCATCATGACGACCAAGGGCATGATGCATTAAGGCATGATGTCGCCCTTAAAGGGTTAATGCACTATACCCTATTGTCATCATGATACATGGCTGTAGTCCTAGTGAGGAATGGCAGTGCTGCATTCATGCATTATGCCGACACCATGAGGTTGATACACTCTGAAGGGGTCAGAATGATACGCAAATGCAGTGCTGGCGAGTCACTCACCGGCAACGCAACATGATGAGAAGTGAAGCCTTGAAGCAGTATGCGGTCCTTAAAGGGTTAACCTGCAGGGTGAGCCATGTACATGTGGGACACCTGTGTGGGAGGCGTTATCTGCTGATAACACCACTTAGGCCACTCAAAAAAAAAGTGGTTTCTCATCACCAAGGTCTGACGAGGGAGGCTTTTTTTTCCTCTTTTTTTTTTTACTTGCAGGCCAAAATGTATAGGATAATTTATGGGTTTCTTTGGGGGGTAAAAAATTAATTGATCTTTAAAAGTGGGGAAAATGTAAGTTATTTCTATATCACTGTATTGCTGGTATTATTCGCTTTAATTTGATACCAAATATGACAAATTTTGTTCATTTTGATGAGGGTTTTCAACAAAATTTGGCCCAAAAAAAAAAGGTTTCCCCAAAACCTGATTTTTATGATGCGTGCGGTGATGAGCAACCATTTTATTTTTTTAGTGGCCTTACACAGGACTCATGTTTGTTATGTTGAAACTGATAAGACAGAGCCCAGCATGCACTATGTCTACCTGCCTGCTGGTGCTGGAAGTTGGATCGAGGGGGTTTTATTGAGAGATCCTGCCTGACTCTAGAGGCAGATTCAGCCTGACTCTGCGATACAGTCTATCTGACTCTCGATGGGGAGTCAAGCATTACACGTCTTTGGAGAGAGAGTCTGCTTTACTATGGGAGGGGGGTATAATTCTAAGTATTAGATCCAGTATTACTTGACTCTGGGAGCAGAGTCTGTCTGACTCCGAGGGCAGAATCTATATCTGACACTTGAAGGAGAGTATAGCATTACCTGACCTTAGAGGCAGAGTCTGCCTGACTTAGAGGTAGAATCCTTCATTGCCTGACTCTCCAGAAATTGGCAAGAGAATCAGACAGGCGATAAAATTGATAATAGATGTGTATATATCACACGTATAGTACTGCTCTATGCACTGACTCATTCACACACACACACACAGGCCAACTTCTAGTCATCTTCTGCCCCGTGGCAAATTGTGGTAAAAACACAAATATATATGATATGATTTAAAACTGCTTTACCTCCCCACGCCCAGGCGTTTGTTTCACACCGAGTGCGTCTGGCAGCTGACCCTGGAGTTTTTACATGTAGACCGGGTCTGTATGAATGATAGGGGCAGGAGCACCTACATGCAGCACTTAGATATATGTTTATTACACAGATATAGTTATGCTGGTAAAGTGGGATAAAGTAAATCTTGGCAATAACAGAGGTATAGTATATCATATTGAGGGAAAACGTATAATCTATACTAAACTGAAGAATTTCTTGGAGGCTTATGAAGAAGGTACCCAATTCCAGGAAGTCTAAATTAAAGTGACAAGTGAAATAATGATTATTTAAACACACTATGCCTATATATGTATTTTAGAAACGGGACACGTTTTTAGTCTGAATTATTAATCTATTATTAAACTATAGCCTCCTAGGCCTACCCAACGGTAGGTTATAGTAGAGATAACGTTAGTCAAATTTAGACATACTTTTATCAATTAAAATACAGATCATATAATATATGTTCCAATTCATTTAAGGGAAACGATTAGCATATTGCTCCGCTGTCATATGACAGCCTTTTTCATATGATTTGGTTTCTTCACAATGATTCCTGGAACCAGAATTATTCAACACTATTGATAAAGTTTCCTAGAACAGAAGCTGCTGGTAAATGGTGACTCTAGTCTAACTCTTGATTCAAAATCCTGAAAGCTCTCTGTCAGATTTACCAAATAAGATGGTAGACAGTATAGTAAACATTGTCTCCGACATGACATGCTATACACGCCTCACTATGTCCTCCTTATACCTGATTATACACACCCAACACTACAAGCCCCTCCATGCCATTCCAAAACTCAAAATCTGCCATATATGAAGGACATAAACTTGCTAAATACAAAATTAACATCCAATACATCGGACATCTTTCATTAAGAATAAATACCCCCTGTTGTAAGTGGCCAGTGTTATAACTTATACGATAGTTGTCATAGAGAATGAATATAGGTATCATACCTGCAACGTTGACGTCCCCCCGCCCATCACAGATAGGTCAGTGTAATAGATAGAGAGAGTGGGACTGGAATGCGAGAGAAGCACAGAGAGACAGATATATAGAGAGAGACAGATACAGAGAGTCATTTTGGCAACATTTCTGATCATGGAAAGATAATCAAGCTGATTCCCAAATTGATGACAGACTTTCTGGGGGAGGGAATCAGGCAATGCTAGACTCTCTGGAAAGCTTCATGCTATACTCCAGGGGAGAGAGTCAGGCAATGCTAGACCGGCAATGCTAGCCCCCAGCATCAGGCAAACTAGTATCTGTGGCTCCAGAGGGGTCAAAAGTGACCAGGCGACCTGGGCTGTTTTCCATGCAACTTGGGGACCGAGGCCCATAATTTTATCGTCCTGGCAACTTTTGGACAAATTTGTTTATATTTAAACTGGTCTAAAATGCGACTTTGTGACCTTGGTCGTTGGACCCTTAATTTCGGCGACTTTCCGACCTGAGGGGGGGGGGACCCCTATGCACCCCCGTATGTGGCAATGCTGCACTCTCCAAAGGGAGTCATTCTTGCGACTTGCCTGACTCTGGAAAGAGAATCAGTCAGACCTTTCTCTCAATACACCACTCCTCAAATTGTACGAGTACAGAGAATTTCTACAGACATGGTGGGGGTTGGAGGAGCGATGTCTGCCTGGAGTTTACTTCCAGAAGGGTGTTTTATTACCACAGCTGTAAGAAATGTCGGACATGTTTTGGGACAGAAAAAGGCATCGACCTTCTGCTCCCTCAGGTTATCAAGGTGTGCCCGTGTAAACTGGTATATATATATGTAGACAGTATGTGATCACTGAAAATACTATTTCTACGTTATTCTATCTACATGGAATCTGGAAGACCACATTGTTACTTAATAGTAATGGCCTTATCAAAATAAACGTAATGGCTGTTATCAAACTACTGCCCGTATACTTCTTTATGTTCTATTCAAACATGTTCCCTGGTACATCTGTATTCGTACATTAAATAATGTACATGCATGCCCTAGTACATGTATTATAGGTGCGTTTAAGAATGGTATCAATGATATGATATGTGACTCACAACGAACATTGATCAGATTTGATGTCTCATTAGAAAGCCCTATGAATCTCACACTTGCTACATTTCTAGTTAATTGAGTAAGATACGTGCACTATTTGACCAAGTTCGACTAGATCAATAGATGCATGTCCCCTACTTGTAATGAAATTATGGACATACTATAACTATGTTCTCTTATTACGACTCCAACCCCTTCTGGTTACATTAATATGCTGTCTCCGTATACTCCCCTGAAACTTCCCATTATTCTGCCTTCTTCCGCTTCACACCACTGCCCCCCACCTGCCTCACCTCCTCTCCCGGCGTTCTTACCGCGATCCTTACTCAACATTCTCTAAAAAGGGAGTAGCGTTTATAATAAACTGAAATAAGTTTTCTCTGACTAGCCCTCTCTCTGGGAATCTAAGTCGGTATAATGCATTCAGTCTGGGACAGGCTGCGTGTATCCTCCATGTTCAGGGTGTGCGGTGTTGACTTAAACAAGTGGTTTGTATATTGATACATACAAAGTTGACGAAATGCCAAGATACCCAGCAACTGTTCCAGACCTGGTCTACGAAATGGGTGTTATATTTTTGTGTTTTCCTTGTTGGGTTTCAGCCCAATAACGCAGTGGCGTATTGCTGTTTGATACAACTGTAATAGCTGCTTATTTGGACAATCTGCCATTTCATCAAAATCCTGAAATGCACTCATCAGTTATGACAAATCAAAACATCCGTGTTCCTGAAATTGGATTATATCCTGTTCTATGACAATATCCTATGAGGCTATCTATTATTGTTTATTCACGGTGCGCCTTAAGAAATGATAGTCATGTCAATAAATGTAATATTTGAGCTTTTGTTGTACAGTTACTAAATTAAGCAAATTGAAACACTTGAAATTCTGCTTTTGTTATTGTAAAACAGTTGTATCGCATCAACCTTTTAGGGACGGCACATTCATGCGTTAAATATTATGAGCTATTTGCATGCATGCAACACCTGTGAGAAACTCATTAGTGCTGCACGGATGCATCGATACTATTGTAGGTTCCCAATCTAACGGTCGTCATGGTGCACCAATGCAGCATGGACGAGTTGCTCAACAGTGCTGCGTTGTGCATCATGGCGACAACTGAGCATGACGCTGTAGGCATATTCCATTTCTTAAAGGGTCAACAATAAATGACGTATTAGTATTCGTGTGACCTTCCAACATAATGCATAGCTTTCATTTCACATGGTTTCTATTCATATTACACTTGGCATTAGTCATATTTAGTGACTACAAGCTGGAGGTGACCACATCGGTCTGTGGTTCATGAACAAACACACTTCAAAGTGCGTGTAGGGGACAGAGGTCTAACCGTCCTACGTCATGTTGTTAACCCTTTAAGGATGGATGTCGCTAAACAATGGCATTTGTCAGGATGATGCACCAATGCAGCCCTGGCGAGTAACTCAGTGCATTGGTGCAGCATGCTGACCCCTCGAGAGTGTCTCAACCCCGTAGGGTCGGCATGATGCATGAATGCAGCCCTGGCGAGTTACTCTTCAGGGCTGTATCCATGCATCATGACGACCAAGGGCATGATGCATTAAGGTATCATGCAATCCTTAAAGGGTAAAGTTACACCAACTGTTCTGTCCCCTCCCACATTATGACATCTGCAGTGTTCTGTGTGTAATTGGAAGCACGTGAATTTAACTAAATAAACATGCAAAAGCAGGAGTGGTCTTTTTAACATATTCTAATATTGTCATCGACGGCCGGTTGACCCAATATTGCGGCAGAAGACCATGTATCTGAAGCGTTCAATAAAAACCCTTTGAACTTGAACTAACAAATACTTCCCAATAATTTGATATACTCTCACTTAAACACATTTAAAAAACATAATTCATAAATTTTCAACATGTGACATAATTATCGATCCATTTTATTTGATGTTGAATTATTGTAGGTTTTTTTGATCTGTGGGCACTGGTGGGTCGAGTCGGGTAACCTAAAACACATACAGGTAACAGAATGTTAAAGGTCATGTCTGTATGTAAGATGCGGGATAATATACAGCTCACAAAGTATTAAACATAGGCTATACGAGTCATATAAGGACAGAGACTTTAACCCAGTCTGTAAGAGGCATGGCACTAAGGACTATTAGACATGTACTTTATATCCGTTAGGTACACATTGTAGGCCGGATAACGGGTTTACCCACCACTCACACCTCCCCCGACCACAGTAAATACATCCCGTCACCGAACCTAAACTCTGACCTCATCTACTCTATAATATGGTCTCCACTCCCTTCATCAAATCACTATTTACCTTTAAGGAAAGCATAAGCCTGTATTGGTGTATAGAAATACCAATTATACACAGAAATGTAACAATGAGGAGAAATGCCTACCGTATTCGACGTGATAAATGCACACCCCCTAATAAGCTCACACACCCCGTTTTTGGCCGATTTTTATACTACAAATAACCAAGAAATTCTCAATTTCTGACCCCAATTAAACTCGAAAAAGGTGCCCATAAAATTACCAATGAGCCATTTACCCATTTACATTTACAGTCACAGTGCTACAGTGAGACCTCAATAATCCGACCACCCCCGTGTCAGGAAATACACGGCCGGATTATTGAATGATGTTATATGCCTATGTACAGAACTGCCCTTGATAAAAAAGGTGGATAATCAAGGGTGCCGGATTATTAGGTCTCAATGTATATGGAAATTTCAGACTGACCCAGGAAATAATGCACAAGAAGTAACCCCCATCTTAGACCAGGGCATCCTCTCGTGGTTATCTCTCAAGTGGGTCCTCTGTGTGAGATATATGGCTTTTATCAGTATATGTATAAACAGATACACAGTCCATCCTCAATATGATATGTACCTCACACATACATAATTGACCCAGAATAAGCTATAGCATGTTATCTAATACAGACAGTGTACAGAACACATTGTTAATGGGCCAACTACAGGCAAAATTGTGTATGAGGAAACAACGTAACCATTCGATAACAGCATATTGCAATAGGCATGCATCATGCCAACCTCGAGTACCTTGATAAGCACCAATGAAGCACCAACAAGTTACTCGTTAGCTCTAGTTTCTTGATGACAAAATTGATCATCAACCTATCAAAAGGCCTCATCCGACTCAGGCTCATTATCAACGATATAAAGACATGTTTGTTTGTTGTTGTTTGTTCTTTTATTTATGATTATCCTGAGGAGATACATATCCGTTATAGAATGTCTTGGGTATTCCACAGCATATATAGTGTAATACTATCACGATGAAGCAATAGTTAGATGCTCATGGCATTTATAGGATGTGGTACTGTCCCTGTTTTTAAGGGACAGCCCCACTACCTCTTAATTAATTTTACTTAGAAGTTTGTTATTACATAATTTAGAAAATTTCATGTATTTTTATATACATGTTAAGGGAGGCATTTTAAAGTTCTTTGCTGTTTCTAGATATCCTACAGCAGCCTCATGATGTTGATTATAACAGTCATATTATAAAGTAGGGGATAGAGGTAGAGAGAAAACAATGGTAGGTTTCAGCCATTGCTGCCCCATGCAGCACAGGCTGAAACCTGTAACAAAGATACAATGATAGAGTGATCCATGTAAGTCACGTTAGTGACCCACATGGATCGTATATATGCAAGGGCCTTTATGATGGTATATATCAGCATAGGGTTTCTGACATTAGTGGGGTGTTTGTGTGTATGGACTTACTAGTCCACCCTCCTAGGAATTGTATAACTAACAGTAAAATAATAATGGAGCAATGGTAGGACTACCGGTTGATATCTGGCAATGCTTTTATTTTCTTATCATATTCCTTCTTCAACCAAGCTTTAAACTCGGTTTCATTCTTGTATCTTCTAGTGGCATTATCTAATCGATTCCACGTGGATGCTGTTCTAAACCATAGGCTTTTCCTGAACACAGGATTCTTATCTCTAGTGTTTCTAATCAGCCTCTCATCATGAGCCCTAGTTCGAATAGGCCTATGGTCAATCCTTTCAAACTTAAGGGAGGCCCTGAAACTATGGATAAGCATGTGTTTTTCTCTTCTATCCCGAAGTAGGTTTAAATCAGCTAATTTATGTAATTTCTCATGATTTCTTGTATTTTCATTCCAATATACCGTACGCAGAGCAGTATTGACTAATGGCTGAAGGGTATCAGTGACAGTTTTTGGTGAGACATCATATATAATATCCCCATAGTCCAAGGCTGGCAGCATCATAGTTTTTACCACTTCTAGGCTGGCTGTGAGAGGCATGTCCTGTCTAGTTCTCCTGAACATATACAGTTTGTGTTCCATGTTCCTCTTTGTGACCCCTACCTGTTTTTTCAGATTTAGCCTATTGTCCAGAGTCAGCCCCAAGTAATTGTATGATGGTACATTCTCAACATTATCTGTGCCGATACATAACCTGGGCCTTACCAATTTCTTTGTCTGTGCTCTAGTACCAAAGGTGACACTCTTGGTCTTCTTAGTATTAAGGGATAATTTATTGCTTACACACCATTTTCTTATATTTTCCAAATCTTCATTCATGATGTAGGAAACTGTGTAATCTCTTGGTTCATGTGCAAGGAACACCACAGTGTCATCAGCATAGTGCTGTACTTCCAGTTTTTCTAGGCAATGTCCAAAATCGTTGATATATGTTAAAAATAGCAACGGACCTAGGACTGAGCCCTGGGGGACTCCACATGTGATTGGGTGACTTTTTGATATTATGTTATTTGCTTTTGTAGTTTGTGTTCTATTTGTCAGGTAATTTTTGAACAAATTTACAGAGTTTTGGCTAAATCCTAAATACATAAGTTTTTTCATGAGAATTTTATGGTCTAAAGTGTCGAAAGCTTTTTTTAAATCCAGGAACGTTGCTGTAGTACACTGTTCAGAATTCATATTGGAATATATTTTGTTAGTGAAATTCTCAAGGCTGTCCATGGTAGACCTAGCAGGCCTGAACCCGTCTTGGTTTTCCGAAAGTAAATCATTATTGTTTAAATAATCTATGGTTTGTTTGTGTATAATTTTTTCTGTTAACTTAGCAGGAAGCGGTAGTACTGATATGGGTCTGAGATTGCTTACATCACTGGAGTCTCCACCTTTGGGAAGGGGTGACACCTGAGCCTTTTTCCAACTGTCGGGGAAAGTATGAGTACTAAGTACTAGATTTACAATGTATAGGAAGTGATATGGAATTGCAAGTAGGGCATCTTTAAGAGTCTTTGTATTAACGTGATCTACACCTGATGATTTATTTATCTTTATTTTCTTTAAAATAGGGATTAATTCTACAATCGTAGCTGGTCTGAACTCTTGTCTACTCACTACTCTTATGGGTGGTGGTGTCCAGGGGGTGTTCATGTTGCTTGCTAGCTTGTCCCCAATAGTCGCAAAAAATGTATTAATATAATCTGCTGTCTCATCAGATGGAACAGGGTCATGACTGACTTTATCCACAAGACTAAAGTGGGGGTTTCTTGCTTTGGGGTTAAGCAACTTATTTATATTAGCCCAGTATTCTTTAGGCTTATGTCTATTTACCTCTATTTCCCTAATATGGTAGTCTTTCCTGGCTTTCCGACATAGTCCCCTACTCCTCCTTTTATGAAACTCTGCTATGTTTTTGTCATCTTGGTTTAGGGTTCTTTTATATCTATTCCACATGTCATTTTTTTCTACTATTATTTGTAACAATTTATCATCAATCCACGGCTCTTTTTCCTTTTTACAATTAAATGTTTTAATGGGGCAAGTAAAGTCCAACAAAAAACGTATCTTGTCAGTGAAATATTCCCATGCTGTACCAGGGTCCTCTATACGCCAGAAATCTGTCCAATCAATATTTTTAAGCCCAGTTGTGAAATTTTCTTTTACATAATTCCTATACGATCTCCCAGTAAATTTGAATGGAACTTTGGGTTGTGATATATGGCATCTTGTTAAATAGATTAATTCATGATCACTGAAACCTACCCCTTGTGTCCCAATTTCTGTGATGTGGTTCGAGTTAGTAAATATTAAATCCACTGTGGTATGGTTACCTGTTATATTAAACCTAGTTATTCTATCCATTAATTGCTTTAAGCCCAACCCACTTGTCATTTGTTTCAGCTTATCCTGATCTGAATTGGGAGCCCTAAAATTAACGTTGAAATCACCTAACATAATTATTTCTGAATATTTATTCCTATCTAGATTTGTTAACCTGTCTTTTAATATCCTTATGGCTGAGGGAAGATCACTTTCTTTGTTTGGTGGCCTATATACATTAATTAACATAATGGGTTTTGCTTTGCCTTTAGAGACTACTAACATCTGAAGTTCCACATCCTTATCACTATGGTCTAGATCCCCTTTATCATATCGGTGGTAGGTTATCTCATTGCTCAAGTAAACTATGAGACCTCCCCCAGTTTTAACCTTCCCCTTGTCATTTAACACGACCCTGTCATTCCTAACAAACTGATAGCCAGGGACCATTGCATGATTGTCACCAATACCTGTCGTCAACCACGTCTCAGACAATGTTATACAGTCTATATTGGAATTTCCAATCTCTATCAATAACTGACCTTTGTCACTAAACATACTTCTACAATTTAAATGAGCTATATGAAATCCACGGGAATCATTAAGCTTAAGAGAAGATATCCTGGTACCAGTAGTCCAGTGTCATCACTATCCCTGCTCCTTGGATGGTAGACTTTCTTTCCACACACACACCCCTTCCCCTCCTAACTATTAGTGATGGGAGTTGTCATACTCATGTATCACCATTTTGATGTACCATTTGAATAGTGCTATAATGCTTACCTGTATATAAACAGGTATATATCAGAGGTCTGGTATATATATAGGCCGAGCGCTATACATTAGAATGATCAATATCGATACCAGTGAGCAATACCATGGCACTATGTTATCTCCAGTGTTAATTTCCAGATGAGATTTTACAGTCATTCCAGGTATTATAACTCCAACTGGACCATACATCTGCATTTGGTATCACCTCTATTGTAATTGTAAAAATTAGGCTATAGGCAGTGACATATGACATGAACACTTCAATGCCCGAATAGTGCTTGAATGCACTATGCCATTTCCCAGTGCTGCATTCGTGCATCATGGCGAGCCTAGGAAGTAGTTACATTCGTGAAGGGTCAGCATGATGCACCGATACAGTGCTGGCGAGTTATTTACTGGCACCGCATTGGTGCATCAATACAACAAATCAATATGAAGTCATTGTGCCGTACTCCGAGGGTTAACCCCCAGTCTTCTTCTTGTTCTCCTATACACCTAAGGGAGTCATCTGGGAGAGTCATATGATCCAGAGGGCTGTATGACTCCCATAGGTCAGCCAGAGAGTCACCTAGGGTTCCTTAGGCGACCTGGACTCTCCTAAACAGGGGGGTCATTTAACAGGCAACCTGGACTCCCATTTGACGCTATTTCTTCTCTCTGTGTACATTATACTCAAGCCTCCCTCGTGTTGTAATACCAATGTTAATACCGATAACCTGGTACTTTCCGTATAGACCTCACACCTAATACCTATAAGTATTCCTCCTCCAGCACCCAGCTATTAGTAGTATAAGACATAAGCCAACATTACCCAGCTAATACCTATGGGTATTCCTCCCATTAGTAGTATAAGACATTGGTCACTGCACCCACTGTAGTATAAGACATTGGTCAGTGTGACCACTGTACTATAAGACATTGGTCAGTGTGCCCACTGTACTATCAGACATTGGACATTGTACCCACTGTACTATAAGACATTGGTCAGTGTACCCACTGTACTATAAGACATTGGTCAGTGTACACACTGTAGTATAATACATTGGTCACTGCACCCACTGTAGTATAAGACATTGGTCAGTGTGACCACTGTACTATAAGACATTGTCAGTGTACACACTGTACTATAATACATTGGTCAGTGTACCCACTGGACTATAAGACATTGTCAGTACCCACTGTACTATAAGACATTGTCAGTGTACCCACCCTCTCCAGTGCCTCCCTGTCGTCCCTCTGTGGTTGTAGAGGGACTCCCTGTTCGCGCTGTGCCCTCCTGCCCTTCTGTCTGCCCCCCATGGTACGGCCCTGGAGGAGAGTGGTAAGTCCTAGAGGTGGTTATATCCTCCTGTGCCGCCTGTGTGTAGTGCCTCCTCCAGTACATCCACCTCCCGGAGCCTCCACCACCACACTGACTGAGGAGTCTACCATGTACCACTCCACCAGGAAAACACTGAGTCTGAGTACAGTAAACCTTCGTTATAAGAAGGACCTCGGGACCAGTTCAAATTGCTCTTTATATGCAAGGTCTCCTTATCAGTAAGGTCAGTGTAATAAGTCAAGATAACAATACAGTCGCTACAGGTGTCTTTCATACTCCTATAGACTTGATTCAAGTACAACTTACAATTCAGACCCCCCTTCCTGCCCGGGGCATGGGCAATTGTAAGAAGTATGTGACTGTAGCCCTGAGAGATGACTTCCCTGGGTAATGTTTGTCCATACAAAATAAGGAAATGAGCCAAAACTACTTCCTTACATCAGAGGTTAAGGTGAAAACACCTCATTAAAAGCATGGTCTGCTTGTATCAGCGTTCCTTATAACGAAGTTTCACTGTATTACTCCGCCACCAGGACCTCCTCCTGATACTAGTACTACTAGCTGCTTACATACTGCTCCCCCTACACTACTACAGGGCCGCCCACCTCACCTGGATACCTGTACTCTAACTTAGGGAGTGCTGATTTTTTAACAACAAGGGGCATGGCGTGTAGCGCACTAAATATTTTGCATCCCCCCGGTAAAGAGGTCGCAATTTCTTATCCTATCTAACCTCCCCCCTGCATGTGCCAAAAATTGCCGCGGACCTTTTCAAGCATAGTAACGTGCTGGATTAACACAGGTAAAATTCCCCAAAGAGGGGTCGACATTTCTTTGCCTCCCCCCTTTGTTAAAAATTGATGTCTTCCTTAGTCTATGGTAACCCTTTAAAGACATCATGTCTTGATCACGGTTCATTTTATATTAACCCCCCTCCAGCAACATTCAGTTATTCAGGGAGGACAGCTGCTGTGTCTCAGCTTTCTGAATGTCTAAGATGAGTCAACGAATATTGCCCTTTTGAAATTGAATTATTTTTTCCCATGTGGTAGCTCCGAAAGAATCATGCAAATCCTGCTTAAATAAACAAGGAGATTGAAGAAAAGACAACAATATCTGAGTCAGATCTGTTCCAACGTTTCTTCTGGCGTACAGAGATCTCCACCGAATCCCCATATCTCCATCCCTCAGACCAGGTGCCATTTTACTCCATCCCCCAACACCCTCCTCTCCCCCCACAGCTTTTTCTGCTGCATCATCTACGGCCTTAGCTTCGTGCCGGTTTTCGCGGATAACAAAACTTGGGTACCCGAGTCATCCACATTTGGGATGATCGCAAGCGTCAACCCAACCGTGATGTAATGAAGGGGCCTCGCCCTAGGAGAACTTTTTGTTTTCCTTTTTTTTTCGGGGTACTTAGTCCCTCTTTTCCCCTCCTTTCCCATTTCCCAAACATATTTTTATTTTTATTTACAACCAGTGCCTTCGGCGACTGGATTTTGAGGGGAAATATATGCTAGAAAACTAATTTATGTGGCCTTTCATCACGTTTTTGGAAATTTTTGTCTTGCCCTAAGGACGGTTTAGAAAATAAATAAGCGAGAGCACAAGCAACGTCCTAAACACAGCCTTTTATCATGGCAAACTGTGGCCTTTTATCACGGCAAACTGTGGCCTTTTATCACGGCAAACTGTGGCCTTTTATCACGGCAAACTGTGGCCTATTCTCACGGCAAACTATGGCCTATTCTCACGGCAAACTGTGGCCTATTCTCACGGCAAACTGTGGCCCATTTTCGCGGCGGGAAACAATGAGAGTGGCGCCCTCTGACGGGACACAAGAGAACTGCAGAGTGACGGGATGTTGCTTAGTGACGTGATGTTGCTTAGTGACGTGACCTGACGTGACCTGACCTGACCTTCTCCTCGCTACTGCCGCAACTACACTCTCCTAACAGATTATCTCAGACTGGCTCGACTCAGAAGTTTAGGATGAGATATCTAAATGATTTAGCTATATTTGAATATGATATTTCAAAGGAGTAATGTATTGTTTATAAGCTATGTATTATCGCAGCATTTTACTGTTTAACCATTGTATATATCTTATTGTTCTGCGTTTTATGAGAAGAAAACAATGGCGGATCTTTGACAAGGAGTTATCTAAATGAGAAGAAGGAAAGACATAACTGAAATTCTGTTGATATTAATTCAATTTAATTTGGGGTGAGAATCGAGTTAGCTTTCAAAAAAGTACATAGGCCTACTTGTATCAAGCCTCTTTTGGTATATCTGTTCCCGGCGAGCACCTTGGCCTATTTCGATGGGGTGGTTCGCTGGTCCAAACTAAAGCCGTTTTATATATAGGGGAATCATTCCCTAGGAGAACTGCCACATAGATCACGGTGTCTGCTGTGCCAGGTAAGTATGAGTTGCCGAGGTCAGTGCCAGGCTACGTACAATGTTTTTCACCACAGATGTGGTGTCCAAGCTGTACAACGGGGAAGTGTGTCCTTTGTCACGAATGGAGAACCTACATGGCTGATCGACAGTGAGCCGCTTTAAGCAAAGACTTATGCTGGGGCCACTACTTTATGCCTGATTTAAGGCGTCGAATTTGCCCGGCAGGCTTGGAAAGTATCTCCAGACTGGATGGTGCTGCCATCTGGTGAGAAAGAGCGGAACCAGCTTTGCATCACTGCAGTGAGGGGTGTTGTCCAAGGATGATTGGCTTAAATTCAATCAGGAGGGCACTCCTGGTATTTAAGCAATGCCATGCCTGCCTGATGGCATCAGAAGTACATAGAAAGGGGTGGGAGGGGCATGCTAGGGTGGTCCTATCGTTCATGCTGGTGCCGCAAATGGAATATGTATATGGGCCCACATCAACAATTACACGGTGCTAGTGCGGCAGACGCGGGGCTCCGCGAGCGCTATGGCCGGGGAAATGAGCGCAGCGACATCAACGGGAGCTGTGCTGCAATGTCCGATTCCTTAGCTACGTCCCGGATTTCGCGGATTTCAAATCGGACAAATATCAAGGTCTACAGAGGCGGGCAAACATGGCAGTGTGGAATCAGAGAGTGGACATTTGTGCGTGCTGCATCGACGGGAACGGGGTTCAAGAGCGAGAGGTGGCTTCATTTTACTTTGGTTTACATGTCAGGGGATAGCGCGGACGCTGCGCACCCAAGTCATCCACATTTGGGATGATCGCAAGCGTCAACCCAACCGTAGTGCAATGGAGGAGCCTCGCCCTGGGAGAACTGCCGAGCTCAGTGCTAGGCTATGTACAACATTTTTCACCAAGGATGTGGTGTCCAAGCGGTATGACGGGGAACGTGTGTCCTTTGTTGGCCTCTCCTCCCACACGCATGGATAACCTACATGGCTGATCTACCATGAGCCGCTTCAAGCAGAGACTTATGCTAGGCCGACTACTTTATGCCTGCTTAAAGGCGCTGAATTTGCCCGGATGGCTTGAGAATTATCTCTAGACTGGATTGTGCTGCCATCTGGCGAGAAAGAGCGGAACCAGCTTTGCTCCACTGCAGTGAGGGGTGTTGTCCAAAGCCATCCACTGTGACAATGCCCTGCCCTCTGGCGGGGGATTCAGAAACTGACCAGCCCTCTAGACTTGTGCTCTGGTCAGACCGAAAAGGCTCTGTACATACTGAAACAGCCCAGGACCATGGATGGAATGTGAATCCATAATAGAAATGATAGTGGCAATGCCCAATGGAGCAGTGGGGACATTTTATTTTGCACATGACGTATATTACATGATATCGTTCTATAAGACTGGCCGTGGCAAGGAGCAGGCCTGCCCTCAGAAGGGCACTCCTGGTATTTTAGCAACACCATGCCTGCCTGATGGCATCAGAAGTACATAGAGAGGGGTGGGAGGGGCATGCTAGGGTGGTCCTGTTGTTCATGCTGGTGCCGAGAATGGAATATGTATATATATGGGCCCGCCTTAACATTTACACGGTGCTAGTATGACGGACGCGCGACTCCGCGAGTGCTATGGCCAGGGCAATGAGCGCAGCGTCGTCTTAGGGAGCTGTGCTGCAATGTCCGATTCCTTAGCTACGTCCCGCATTTCGCGGATTTCAAATCGGACAAATATCAAGGTCTACAGAGGCGGGCGAACACGGCAGTTTGGAATCAGGGAGTGGACATTTGTGCGTGCTGCATCGACGTGCCCGGGAACGGGATTCGAGAGCGAGAGGTGGCTTCTGTTTACTTTGGTTTAGAGGTCAGGGGATTGTGCGGACCCTGCGCACCTGAGTCATCCACATTTGGGATGACCGCAAGCGTCGACCCAACCGTAGTGCAATGGAGGGGCCACGCCCTGGGAGAACTGCCGCATAGATCACGGTGTCTGCTGTGCCAGATAAGTATGAGCTGCCGAGCTCAGTGCACCTATACCAGAATAGGTTTTGGTGACTTGGTTGTGACCCCAGAAGACTCAGGTATAATATCAAGGGCTGAAACATCGGTGAAAAATCTCATAATTACGTCAGAATAAGTTTTGGTGACATAGTTGGGACCTCACAAGACTAAGGTATAATATTAAGGGCTGAAACATTGGTGAAAAATTACTCATATCTACCAGCTTTGACACAGGACAAGCATTACTCATGCCAGAATAGGTTTTGGTGACGTAGTTGTGACCTCAAAAGACTCAGGTATAATATCAAGGGCTTAAACATCCGTGGTAAATTACTCATACATGCCAGCTGTGACACAGGACAAGCAATACTCATGCCAGAATAGGTTTTGGTGACGTAGTTGTGACTTCGGTGAAAAATTACTCAATTAAGTCAGGATAGGTTTTGGTGATGTAGTTGTGGCCTCACAAGACTAAGGTATAATATCAAGACCTGAAGCAACGGTGAAAAATTACTCAATTACATAAGAATAGGTTTTGGTGACGTAGTTGTGACCTCATAAGACTAATGTATAATATCAAGGGCTGAAATATCCTTGAAAAATTACTCATATCTGCAAGCGGTGACACAAGACAAGCAATACTCATACCAGAATAGATTTTGGTGACCCAGTTGTGACCCCAAAAGACTCAGGTATAATATCAAGGGCTGAAACATCGCTGAAAAATTACTCAATTACGTCAGAATAGGTTTTGGTGACATAGTTGTGACCTCACAAGACTAAGGTATAATATCAAGGGCTGAAACATCCTTGAAAAATTACTCATATCTGCCAGCGGTGACCTCACAGGACAAGCAATACTCATACCAGAATAGATTTTGGTGACGTAGTTGTGACCCCAAGAGACTCAGGTATAATATCAAGGGCTGAAACATCTGTGAAAAATTACCCAATTACGTCAGAATAGGGTTTGGTGACATAGTTGTGACCTCACAAGACTAAGGTATAACATCAAGGACTGAAACATCGGTGAAAAATTACTCATATCTGCCAGCAGTGACACAGGACAAGCAGTACTCATGCCAGAATAGGTTTGGTGACGTAGTTGTGACCTCACTAGACTAAGGTATAATATTAAGGGCTGAAACATCTGTCAAAAATTACTCATATCTGCCAGTGGTGACACAAGACGAGCAATACTCATGCCAGAATAGGTTTTGGTGACATAGTTGTGACCTCACAAGACTAAGGTATAATATTAAGGGATGAAACATTGGTCAAAAACTACTCATATCTGCCAGCGGTGACACAGGACAAGCAATACTCATGCCAGTATAGGTTTTGGTGACGTAGTTGTGACCTCACAAGACTCAGGTATAATATCAAGGGCTGAATCATCGGTGAAAAATTACTCAATTACTTCAGGATAAGTTCTGTTGACGTAGTTGTGACCTCACAAGACTAAGGTATAATATCAAGGGCTGAAACATCAGTGAAAAATTATTCAATTATGTCAGGATAGGTTTTGGTGACGTGGTTGTGACCTTAAAACACTAAGGTATAATAACAAGGGCTGAAACATCGGTGAAAAATTACTCATATCTGCCAGAGGTGACACGAGACAAGCAATACTCCTGCCAGAATAGGTTTTGGTGACGTAGTTGTGACCTCACAAGACTAAGGTATAATATCAAGGGCTGAAATATCGCTGAAAAATTACTCAATTACATCAGAAAAGGTTCTGGTGACATAGTTGTGACCTCTAAAGACTAAAGTATAAAATCAAGGGCTGAAACATTGGTGAAAAATTACTCATATCTGCCAGCGCTGACACAGGACAAGCAATACTCATGCCAGAATAGGTTTTGGTGATGTAGTTGTGACCTCACAAGACTCAGGTATAATATCAAGGGCTGAAACATCGGTGAAAAATTACTCAATGACATCAGAAAATGTTCTGGTGACATAGTTTTGACCTCACAAGACTAAGGTATGATATCAAGGGCTGAAACATCGAGGAAAAATAACTCATATATGCCAGGGGTGACACAGGACAAGCAATACTCATGCCAGAATAGGTTTTGGTGACATAGTTATCTCCTCACAAGACTAAGGTATAATATCAAGGGCTGAAACATCGGTGAAAAATTACTCAAATACGTCAAGATAGGTTTTGGTGACATAGTTGTGACCTTGCAGGACTAAGGTATAATAATAAGGGCTGAAACATCTGTCAAAAATTACTCATATATGCCAGCGGTGACACAGGACAAGCAATACTCTTGCCAGAATAGGTTTTGGTGACGTAGTTGTGACCTCACAAGATTCAGGTATAATATCAAGGGCTGAAACATCGGTGAAAAGTTACTAGATTACATCAGAAAAGGTTTTGGTGACATAGTTGTGGCCTCGCAAGACTAAGGTATAATATCAAGGGCTGAAACATCGGTGAAAAATCATTCAATTATGTCAGGATAGGTTTTGGTGACGTGGTTGTGACCTTAAAACACTAAGGTATAATAACAAGGGCTGAAACATCGGTGAAAAATAACTCATATATGCCAGGGGTGACACAGGATAAGCAATACTCATGTCAGAATAGGTTTTGGTGACATAGTTATCTCCTCACAAGTCTGAGGTATAATATCAAGGGCTGAAACATCGGTGAAAAATTATTCAATTATGTCAGGATAGGTTTTGGTGACGTAGTTGTGACCTTAAAACACTAAGGTATAATAACAAGGGCTGAAACATCGGTGAAAAATTACTCATATCTGCCAGCGGTGACACGAGACAAGCAATACTCCTGCCAGAATAGGTTTTGGTGACGTAGTTGTGACCTCACAAGACTAAGGTATAATATCATGGGCTGAAATGTCGGTGAAAAATTACTCAATTACATCAGAAAAGGTTCTGGTGACATAGTTGTGACCTCTAAAGACTAAAGTATAAAATCAAGGGCTGAAATATCGGTGAAAAATTACTCATATCTGCCAGCGGTGACACAGGACAAGCAATACTCATGCCAGAATAGGTTTTGGTGACATAGTTGTGACCTCACAAGACTCAGGTATAATATCAAGGGCTGAAACATCGGTGAAAAATTACTCAATTACATCAGAACAGGGTTTGGTGAAGTAGTTGTGACCTCACAAGACTCAGGTATAATATCAAGGGCTGAAACATCGGTGAAAAATTACTCAAATACATCAGAAAAGGTTTTGGTGAGGTAGTTGTGGCCTCACAAATCTTAGGTATAATATCAAGGGCTGAAACATCGGTGAAAAATTACTCATATATGCCAGCGATGACACAGGACAAGCAATACTCATGCCAGAATAGGTTTTGGTGACGTAGTTGTGACCTCACAAGACTAAGGTATAATATTAAGGGCTGAAACATCGGTCAAAAAGTACTCATATCTGCCAGCGGTGACACAGGACAAGCAATACTCATGCCAGAATAGGTTTTGGTGATGTAGTTGTGACCTCACAAATCTAAGGTATAATATCAAGGGCTGAAACATCGGTGAAAAATTACTCATATATGCCAGGGATGACACAGGACAAGCAATACTCATGCCAGAATAGGTTTTGGTGACGTAGTTGTGACCTCACAAGACTAAGGTATAATATTGAGGGCTGAAACATTGGTCAAAAATTACTCATATCTGCCAGCAGTGACACAGGACAAGCAATACTCATGCCAGAATAGGTTTTGGTGACGTAGTTGTCTCCTCACAAGACTAAGGTATAATATCAAGGGCTGAAACATCGGTGAAAAATTACTCAAATACGTCAGGATAGGTTTTGGTGACATAGTTGTGACCTTGCAGGACAAAGGTATGATAATAAGGGCTGAAACATCGGTCAAAAACTACTCATATATGCCAGCGGTGACACAGGACAAGCAAAACTCATGCCAGAATAGGTTTCGGTGAGGTAGTTGTGACCTCACAAGATTCAGGTATAATATCAAGGGCTGAAACATCGGTGAAAAGTTACTAAATAACATCAAAAAAGGTTTTGGTGACGTAGTTATGGCCTCACAAGACTAAGGTAAAATATCAAGGGCTGAAACATCGGTGAAAAATTATTCAATTATGTCAGGATAAGTTTTGGTGACGTGGTTGTGACCTTAAATCACTAAGGTACAATAACAAGGGCTGAAACATCGGTGAAAAATTACTCATAACTGCCAGCGGTGACACAGGACAAGCAATTCTCATGCCAGAATAGGTTTTGGTGACGTAGTTGTGACCTCACAAGACTCAGGTATAATATCATGGGCTGAAATATCGGTGAAAAATTACTCAATTACATCAGAAAAGGTTCTGGTGACATAGTTGTCACCTCTCAAGACTAAAGTATAGTAATAAGGGCTGAAACATCGGTGAAAAATTACTCATATATGCCAGCGGTGACACAGGACAAGCAATACTCATGCCAGAATAGGTTTTGGTGACATAGTTATCCCCTCACAAGACTAAGGTATAATATCAAGTGCTGAAACATCGGTGAAAAATTGCTCAACTACGTCAGGATAGGTTTTGGTGACATAGTTGTGACCTTGCAGGACTAAGGTATAATAATAAGGGCTGAAACATCGGTAAAAAATTACTCATATCTGCCAGCGGTGACACAGGACAAGCAATACTCATGCCAGAAAAGCTTTTTGTGACGTAGTTGTGATCTCACAAGACTCAGGTATAATATCAAGGGCTGAAACGTCGGTGAAAAATCACTCCATTACATCAGAACAGGGTTTGGTGACGTAGTTGTGACCTCACAAGACTCAGGTATAATATCAAGGGCTGAAACATCGGTGAAAAATTACTCAAATAGATCAGAAAAGGTTTTGGTGAGGTAGTTGTGGCCTCGCAAATCTTAGGTATAATATCAAGGGCTGAAACATTGGTGAAAAATTACTCATATATGAAAGCGATGACACAGGACAAGCAATACTCATGTCAGAATAGGTTTTGGTGACGTAGTTGTGACCTCACAAGACTAAGGTATAATTTTGAGGGCTGAAACATCGGTCAAAAATTACTCATATCTGCCAGCGGTGACACAGGACAAGCACTACTCATGCCAGAAAAGGTTTTGGTGATGTAGTTTTGACCTCACAAGACTAAGGTATAATATTAAGGGCTGAAACATCGGTGAAAAATTACTCATATCTGCCAGCGGTGACACAGGACAAGCAATACTCATGCCAGAATAGGTTTTGATGACGTAGTTGTCTCCTCACAAGACTAAGGTATAATATCAAGGGCTGAAACATCGATGAAAAATTACTCAAATACGTCAGGATAGGTTTTGGTGTCATAGTTGTGACCTTGCAGGACTAAGGTATGATAATAAGGGCTGAAACATCGGTGAAAAATTACTCATATATGCCAGCGGTGACACAGGACAAGCAATACTCATGCCAGAATAGCTTTTGGTGACGTAGTTGTGACCTCACAAGACTCAGGTATAATATCAAGGGCTGAAACATCGGTGAAAAATTACTCAAATACATCAGAAAAGGTTTTGGTGAGGTAGTTGTGGCCTCGCAAATCTAAGGTATAATATCAAGGGCTGAAACATTGGTGAAAAATTACTCATATCTGCCAGCGGTGACACGAGACAAGCAATACTCCTGCCAGAATAGGTTTTGGTGACGTATTTGTGACCTCATAAGACTAAGGTATAATATCATGGGATGAAATGTCGGTGAAAAATTACTCAATTACATCAGAAAAGGTTCTGGTGACATAGTTGTGACCTCTCAAGACTAAAGTATAAAATCAAGGGCTGAAATATCGGTGAAAAATTACTCATATCTGCCAGCGATGACAAAGGACAAGCAATACTCATGCCAGAATAGGTTTTGGTGACATAGTTGTGACCTCACAAGACTCAGGTATAATATCAAGGGCTGAAACATCGGTGAAAAATTACTCTATTACATCAGAACAGGGTTTGGTGAAGTAGTTGTGACCTCACAAGACTCAGGTATAATATCAAGGGCTGAAACATCGGTGAAAAATATCTCAAATACATCAGAAAAGGTTTTGGTGATGTAGTTGTGGCCTCACAAATCTTAGGTATAATATCAAGGGCTGAAACATCGGTGAAAAATTACTCATATATGCCAGCGATGACACAGGACAAGCAATACTCATGCCAGAATAGGTTTTGGTGACGTAGTTGTGACCTCACAAGACTAAGGTATAATATTGAGGGCTGAAACATTGGTCAAAAATTACTCATATCTGCCAGCAGTGACACAGGACAAGCAATACTCATGCCAGAATAGGTTTTGGTGACGTAGTTGTCTCCTCACAAGACTAAGGTATAATATCAAGGGCTGAAACATCGGTGAAAAATTACTCAAATACGTCAGGATAGGTTTTGGTGACATAGTTGTGACCTTGCAGGACAAAGGTATGATAATAAGGGCTGAAACATCGGTCAAAAACTACTCATATATGCCAGCGGTGACACAGGACAAGCAAAACTCATGCCAGAAGAGGTTTTGGTGACGTAGTTGTGACCTCACAAGATTCAGGTATAATATCAAGGGCTGAAACATCGGTGAAAAGTTACTAAATAACATCAAAAAAGGTTTTGGTGACGTAGTTATGGCCTCACAAGACTAAGGTAAAATATCAAGGGCTGAAACATCGGTGAAAAATTATTCAATTATGTCAGGATAAGTTTTGGTGACGTGGTTGTGACCTTAATTCACTAAGGTATAATAACAAGGGCTGAAACATCGGTGAAAAATTACTCACATCTGCCAGCGGTGACACGAGACAAGCAATACTCCTGCCAGAATAGGTTTTGGTGACGTAGTTGTGACCTCATAAGACTAAGGTATAATATCATGGGCTGAAATGTCGGTGAAAAATTACTCAATTACATCAGAAAAGGTTCTGGTGACATAGTTGTGACCTCTCAAGACTAAAGTATAAAATCAAGGGCTGAAATATCGGTGAAAAATTACTCATATCTGCCAGCGATGACACAGGACAAGCAATACTCATGCCAGAATAGGTTTTGGTGACATAGTTGTGACCTCACAAGACTCAGGTATAATATCAAGGGCTGAAACATCGGTGAAAAATTACTCTATTACATCAGAACAGGGTTTGGTGAAGTAGTTGTGACCTCACAAGACTCAGGTATAATATCAAGGGCTGAAACATCGGTGAAAAATTACTCAAATACATCAGAAAAGGTTTTGGTGAGGTAGTTGTGGCCTCACAAATCTTAGGTATAATATCAAGGGCTGAAACATCGGTGAAAAATTACTCATATATGCCAGCGATGACACAGGACAAGCAATACTCATGCCAGAATAGGTTTTGGTGACGTAGTTGTGACCTCACAAGACTAAGGTATAATATTGAGGGCTGAAACACCGGTCAAAAATTACTCATATCTGCCAGCGGTGACACAGGACAAGCAATACTCATGCCAGAATAGGTTTTGGTGATGTAGTTGTGACCTCACAAGACTAAGGTATAATATTAAGGGCTGAAACATCGGTGAAAAATTACTCATATCTGCCAGCGCTGACACAGTACAAGCAATACTCATGCCAGAATAGGTTTTGGTGACATAGTTATCTCCTCACAAGACTAAGGTATAATTTCAAGGGCTGAAACATCGGTGAAAAATTACTCTATTACATCAGAACAGGGTTTGGTGAAGTAGTTGTGACCTCACAAGACTCAGGTATAATATCAAGGGCTGAAACATCAGTGAAAAATTACTCAAATACATCAGAAAAGGTTTTGGTGAGGTAGTTGTGGCCTCACAAATCTTAGGTATAATATCAAGGGCTGAAACATCGGTGAAAAATTACTCATATATGCCAGCGATGACACAGGACAAGCAATACTCATGCCAGAATAGGTTTTGGTGACGTAGTTGTGACCTCACAAGACTAAGGTATAATATTGAGGGCTGAAACATCGGTCAAAAATTACTCATATCTGCCAGCGGTGACACAGGACAAGCAATACTCATGCCAGAATAGGTTTTGGTGATGTAGTTGTGACCTCACAAGACTAAGGTATAATATTAAGGGCTGAAACATCGGTGAAAAATTACTCATATCTGCCAGCGCTGACACAGGACAAGCAATACTCATGCCAGAATAGGTTTTGGTGACATAGTTATCTCCTCACAAGACTAAGGTATAATTTCAAGGGCTGAAACATCGGTGAAAAATTACTCAAATACGTCAGGATAGGTTTTGGTGACATAGTTGTGACCTTGCAGGACTAAGGTATAATAATAAGGGCTGAAACATCGGTCAAAAATTACTCATATATGCCAGCGGTGACACAGGACAAGCAATACTCATGCCAGAATAGGTTTTGGTGACGTAGTTGTGACATCACAAGATTCAGGTATAATATCAAGGGCTGAAACATCGGTGAAAAGTTACTAAATTACATCAGAAAAGGTTTTGGTGACTAAGTTGTGGCCTCACAAGACTAAGGTATAATATCAAGGGCTGAAACATTGGTGAAAAATTATTCAATTATGTCAGGATAGGTTTTGGTGATGTGGTCGTGACCTTAAAACACTAAGGTATAATAACAAGGGCTGAAACATCGGTGAAAAATTACTCATATCTGCCAGCGGTGACACAGGACAAGCAATACTCATGCCAGAATAGCTTTTGGTGACGTAGTTGTGACCTCACAAGACTCAGGTATAATATCAAGGGCTGAAACATCGGTGAAAAATTACTCAAATACATCAGAAAAGGTTTTGGTGAGGTAGTTGTGGCCTCATAAATCTAAGGTATAATATCAAGGGCTGAAACATCGGTGAAAAATTACTCATATATGCCAGCGATGACACAGGACAAGCAATACTCATGCCAGAATAGGTTTTGGTGACGTAGTTGTGACCTCACAAGACTAAGGTATAATATTGAGGGCTGAAACATTGGTCAAAATTTACTCATATCTGCCAGCAGTGACACAGGACAAGCAATACTCATGCCAGAATAGGTTTTGGTGACGTAGTTGTCTCCTCACAAGACTAAGGTATAATATCAAGGGCTGAAACATCGGTAAAAAATTACTCAAATACGTCAGGATAGGTTTTGGTGACATAGTTGTGACCTTGCAGGACAAAGGTATGATAATAAGGGCTGAAACATCGGTCAAAAACTACTCATATATGCCAGCGGTGACACAGGACAAGCAAAACTCATGCCAGAATAGGTTTTGGTGACGTAGTTGTGACCTCACAAGATTCAGGTATAATATCAAGAGCTGAAACATCGGTGAAAAGTTACTAAATAACATCAAAAAAGGTTTTGGTGACGTAGTTGTGGCCTCACAAGACTAAGGTAAAATATCAAGGGCTGAAACATCGGTGAAAAATTATTCAATTATGTCAGGATAAGTTTTGGTGACGTGGTTGTGACCTTAAATCACTAAGGTACAATAACAAGGGCTGAAACATCGGTGAAAAATTACTCATAACTGCCAGCGGTGACACAGGACAAGCAATTCTCATGCCAGAATAGGTTTTGGTGACGTAGTTGTGACCTCACAAGACTCAGGTATAATATCATGGGCTGAAATATCGGTGAAAAATTACTCAATTACATCAGAAAAGGTTCTGGTGACATAGTTGTCACCTCTCAAGACTAAAGTATAATAATAAGGGCTGAAACATCGGTGAAAAATTACTCAAATACGTCAGGATAGGTTTTGGTGACATAGTTGTGACCTTGCAGGACTAAGGTATAATAACAAGGGCTGAAACGTTGGTAAAAAATTACTCATACATGCCAGCGGTGACACAGGACAAGCAATACTCATGCCATGATAGGTTTTGGTGACGTAGTTCTGACCTCAAAAGACTAAGATATAATATCAAGGTTACTCAATTACATCAGAATAGGTTTTGGTGACTCACAAGACTCAGGTATAATATCAAGGGCTGAGATATCGGTAAAATATTGCTCAATTAGATCAGAAAAGGTTTTGGTGACGTAGTTGTGCCCTCACAAGACAAAGGTATGATATCAAGGGTTGAAACATCGGTGAAAAATTACCAATATCTGCCAGCGGTGACACAGGACAAGCAATTCTCATGCCACAATAGGTTTTAATGACGTAGTTGTGACCTTAAATGTCTCAAGTATAATATCAAGGGCTGAAACATCGGTGAAAAATTATTCAATTACGTCAGGATAGGTTTTGGTGACGTAGTTGTGACATTAAAACATTAAGGTATAATAACAAGGGCTGAAACATCGGTGAAAAATTACTGATATATGCCAGCGGTGACACAGGACAAGCAATACTCATGCCAGAATAGGTTTTGGTCACATAGTTGTGACCTCACAAGACTAAAGTATAAAATCAAGGGCTGAAACATCGGTGAAAAATTACTCATATCTGCCAGCCGTGACACAGGACAAGCAATACTCATGCCAGAATAGGTTTTGGTGACATAGTTGTGACCTCACAAGACTCAGGTATAATATCATTGGCTGAAACATCTGTGAAAAATTACTCCATTAAATCAGAACAGGGTTTGGTGACTTAGTTGTGACCTCACAAGACTCAGGTATAATATCAAGGGCTGAAACATCGGTGAAAAATTACTCAAATACACCAGAAAAGGTTTTGGTGAGGTAGTTGTGGTCTCACAAATCTAAGGTATAATATCAAGGGCTGAAACATCAGTGAAAAATTACTCATATATGCCAGTGATGACACAGGAAAGGCAATACTCATGCCAGAATAGGTTTTGGTGACGTAGTTGTGACCTCACAAGACTAAGGTATAATATTAAGGGCTGAAACATCAGTCAAAAATTACTCATATCTGCCAGCGGTGACACAGGACAAGCAATACTCAATTACATCAGAATAGGTTTTGGTGACGTAGTTGTGACCTCACAAGACTCAGGTATGATATCAAGGGCTGAGATATCGGTAAAAAATTGCTCAATTAGATCAGAAAAGGTTTTGGTGACGTAGTTGTGCCCTCACAAGACAAAGGTATAATATCAAGGGCTGAAACATCGGTGAAAAATAAGCAATATCTGCCAGCGGTGACACAGGACAAGCAATTCTCATGCCACAATAGGTTTTAATGACGTAGTTGTGACCTCAAATGTCTCAAGTATAATATCAAGGGCTGAAACATCGGTGAAAAATTATTCAATTACGTCAGGATAAGTTTTGGTGATGTAGTTGTGACCTTAAAACACTAAGGTATGATATCAAGGGCTGAAACATCGGTGAAAAATTATTCAATTATGTCAGGATAGGTTTTGGTGACGTAGTTGTGACCTTGAAACACTAAGGTATAATAACAAGGGCTGAAACATCGGTGAAAAATTCCTCATATCTGCCAGCGGTGACACAGGACAAGCAATACTCATGCCAGAATAGGTTTTGGTGACGTAGTTCTGACCTCGAAAGACTGAGATATAATATCAAGGTTACTCAATTACATCAGAATAGGTTTTGGTGACGTAGTTGTGACCTCACAAGACTCAGGTATGATATCAAGGGCTGAGATATCGGTAAAAAATTGCTCAATTAGATCAGAAAAGGTTTTGGTGACGTAGTTGTGCCCTCACAAGACAAAGGTATAATATCAAGGGCTGAAACATCGGTGAAAAATAAGCAATATCTGCCAGCGGTGACACAGGACAAGCAATTCTCATGCCACAATAGGTTTTAATGACGTAATTGTGACCTCAAATGTCTCAAGTATAATATCAAGGGCTGAAACATCGGTGAAAAATTATTCAATTACGTCAGGATAAGCTTTGGTGATGTAGTTGTGACCTTAAAACACTAAGGTATGATATCAAGGGCTGAAACATCGGTGAAAAATTATTCAATTATGTCACGATAGGTTTTGGTGACGTAGTTGTGACCTTGAAACACTAAGGTATAATAACAAGGGCTGAAACATCGGTGAAAAATTCCTCATATCTGCCAGCGGTGACACAGGACAAGCAATACTCATGCCAGAATAGGTTTTGGTGACGTAGTTCTGACCTCGAAAGACTAAGATATAATATCAAGGTTACTCAATTACATCAGAATAGGTTTTGGTGACCTAGTTGTGACCTCACAAGACTCAGGTATAATATCAAGGGCTGAGATATCGGTAAAAAATTGCTCAATTAGATCAGAAAAGGTTTTGGTGACGTAGTTGTGCCCTCACAAGACAAAGGTATAATATCAAGGGCTGAAACATCGGTGAAAAATATGCAATATCTGCCAGCGGTGACACAGGACAAGCAATTCTCATGCCACAATAGGTTTTAATGACGTAATTGTGACCTCAAATGTCTCAAGTATAATATCAAGGGCTGAAACATCGGTGAAAAATTATTCAATTACGTCAGGATAGGTTTTGGTGATGTAGTTGTGACCTTAAAACACTAAGGTATAATAACAAGGGCTGAAACATCGGTGAAAAATTACTCAATTACATCAGAATAGGTTCTGGTGACATAGTTGTGACCTCAAAAGACTAAAGTATAAAATCAAGGGCTGAAACATCGGTGAAAAATTACTCATATCTGCCAGCGGTGACACAGGACAAGCAATACTCATGCCAGAATAGGTTTTGGTGACATAGTTGTGAACTCACAAGACTCCGGTATAATATCATGGGCTGAAATATAGGTGAAAAATTACTCAATTACATCAGAACAGGGTTTGGTGACGTAGTTGTGACCTCACAAGACTCCGGTATAATATCATCGGCTGCAATGAGTGCAGCGTCGTCTGCGGGAGCTGTGCTGCAATGTCCGATTCCTTAGCTACCTCCCAGATTTCGCGGATTTCAAATCGGACAAATATCAAGGTCTACAGAGGCGGGCAAACACGGCAGTTTGGAATCAGGGATTGGACATTTGTGCTTGCTGCATCGACGTGCCCGGGAACGGGGTTCGAGAGCGACAGGCACCCGAGTCATCCACATTTGGGATGATCGCAAGCGTCAACCCAACCGTAGTGCAATGGAGGGGCCTCGCCCTGGGAGAACTGCCGCATAGATCACGGTGTCTGCTGTGCCAGGTAGGTATGAGCTGCCGAGCTCAGTGCTAGGCTATGTACCACGTTTTTCACCACAGATGTGGTGTCCAAGCCGTAGGACGGGGAACGCGTGTCCTTTGTCGGCCTCTGCTCCCACACGCCTGCCCTCAGAAGGGCACTCCTGGTATTTTAGCAACACCATGCCTGCCTGATGGCATCAGAAGTAGATAGAGAGGGGTGGGAGGGGTATGCTATCGTTCATGCTGCTGCCGAGAATGGAATATCTATGTATATACAAAGTCATATGGGCACTCGTTAACATTTACGCGGTGCTAGTACGGCGGACGCGCGGCTCCGCGAGCGCTACGGGCAGGGCAATGAGTGCAGCGTCGTCTAAGGGAGCTGTGCTGCAATGTCAGATTCCTTAGCTACCTCCCGGATTTCGCGGATTTCAAATCGGACAAATATCAAGGTCTACAGAGGCGGGCAAACACGGCAGTTTGGAATCAGGGATTGGACGTTTGTGCTTGCTGCATCGACTTGCCCGGGAACGGGGTTCGAGAGCGACAGGCACCCGAGTCATCCACATTTGGGATGATCGCAAGCGTCAACCCAACCGTAGTGTACTGGAGGGGCCTCGCCCTCGGAGAACTGCCGCATAGATCACGGTGTCTGCTGTGCCAGGTAAGTACGAGCTGCCGAGCTCAGTGCTAGGCTATGTAGAACGTTTTTCACCACGGATGTGGTGTCCAAGCCCTATGACGGGGAACGTGTGTCCTTTGACGGCCTCTGCTTCCACACGCATGGAGAACCTACATGGCTGATCTACCATGAGCCGCTTTAAGCAGACACTATGCTGGGGCCACTACTTTATGCCTGCTTTAAGGCGTCGAATTTGCCCGGCTGGCTTGGGAATTATCTCCAGACTGGATCGTGCTGCCATCTGGCTAGAGAGAGCGGAACCAGCTTTGCTCCACTGCAGTGAGGGGTGTTGTCCAAAGCCATCCACTGCCACCATGCCCTGCCCTCTGGCGAGGGATTCAGCAACTGACCAGCCCTCTAGACTTGTGCTCTGGTCAGACCGAAAAGGCTCTGTACATACTGAAACAGCCCAGGACCATGGATGGAATGTGAATCCATAAAGGGAATGATAGTGCCGATGCCCGATGGAGCAGTGGGCCTGCCCTCAGAAGGGCACTCCTGGTATTTTAGCAACACCATGCCTGCCTGATGGCATCAGAAGTAGATAGAGAGGGGTGGGAGGGGCATGCTATCGTTCATGCTGCTGCCGAGACTGGAATATCTATGTATACAAAGTCATATGGGCACTCGTTAACATTTACGCGGTGCTAGTACGGCGGACGCGCGGCTCCGCGAGCGCCACGGCCAGGGCAATGAGTGCGGCGTCGTCTGCGGGAGCTGTGCTGCAATGTCAGATTCCTAAGCTACCTCCCGGATTTCGCGGATTTCAAATCGGACAAATATCAAGGTCTACAGAGGCGGGCGAACACGGCAGTTTGGAATCAGGGATTGGACATTTGTGCTTGCTGCATCGACGTGCCCGGGAACGGGGTTCGAGAGCGACAGGCACCCGAGTCATCCACATTTGGGATGATCGCAAGGGTCAACCCAACCGTAGTGCAATGGAGGGGCCTCGCCCTGGGAGAACTGCCGCATAGATCACGGTGTCTGCTGTGCCAGGTAGGTATGAGCTGCCGAGCTCAGTGCTAGGCTATGTACCACGTTTTTCACCACGGATGTGGTGTCCAAGCCGTAGGACGGGGAACGCGTGTCCTTTGTCGGCCTCTGCTCCCACACGCCTGCCCTCAGAAGGGCACTCCTGGTATTTTAGCAACACCATGCCTGCCTGATGGCATCAGAAGTAGATAGAGAGGGGTGGGAGAGGTATGCTATCGTTCATGCTGCTGCCTTGAATGGAATATCTATGTATACAAAGTCATATGGGCACTCGTTAACATTTACGCGGTGCTAGTACGGCGGACGCGCGGCTCCGCGAGCGCTACAGCCAGGGCAATGAGTGCAGCGTCGTCTGCGGGAGCTGTGCTGCAATGTCCGATTCCTTAGCTACCTCCCGGATTTCGCGGATTTCAAATCGGACAAATATCAAGGTCTACAGAGGCGGGCAAACACGGCAGTTTGGAATCAGGGATTGGACATTTGTGCTTGCTGCATCGACGTGCCCGGGAACGGGGTTCGAGAGCGACAGGCACCCGAGTCATCCACATTTGGGATGATCGCAAGCGTCAACCCAACCGTAGTGTACTGGAGGGGCCTCGCCCTCGGAGAACTGCCGCATAGATCACGGTGTCTGCTGTGCTGTAAGTATGAGCTGCCGAGCTCAGTGCTAGGCTATGTAGAACGTTTTTCACCACGGATGTGGTGTCCAAGCCCTACGACGGGGAACGTGTGTCCTTTGACGGCCTCTGCTCCCACACGCATGGAGAACCTACATGGCTGATCTACCATGAGCCGCTTTAAGCAGACACTATGCTGGGGCCACTACTTTATGCCTGCTTTAAGGCGTCGAATTTGCCCGGCTGGCTTGGGAATTATCTCCAGACTGGATCGTGCTGCCATCTGGCTAGAGAAAGCGGAACCAGCTTTGCTCCACTGCAGTGAGGGGTGTTGTCCAAAGCCATCCACTGCCACCATGCCCTGCCCTCTGGCGAGGGATTCAGCAACTGACCAGCCCTCTAGACTTGTGCTCTGGTCAGACCGAAAAGGCTCTGTACATACTGAAACAGCCCAGGAACATGGATGGAATGTGAATCCATAAAGGGAATGATAGTGCCGATGCCCGATGAAGCAGTGGGCCTGCCCTCAGAAGGGCACTCCTGGTATTTTAGCAACACCATGCCTGCCTGATGGCATCAGAAGTAGATAGAGAGGGGTGGGAGGGGCATGCTATCGTTCATGCTGCTGCCAAGAATGGAATATCTATGTATACAAAGTCATATGGGCACTCGTTAACATTTACGCGGTGCTAGTACGGCGGACGCGCGGCTCCGCGAGCGCCACGGCCAGGGCAATGAGTGCAGCGTCGTCTGCGGGAGCTGTGCTGCAATGTCAGATTCCTTAGCTACCTCCCGGATTTCGCGGATTTCAAATCGGACAAATATCAAGGTCTACAGAGGCGGGCGAACACGGCACTTTGGAATCAGGGATTGGACATTTGTGCTTGCTGCATCGACATGCCCGGGAACGGGGTTCGAGAGCGACAGGCACCCGAGTCATCCACATTTGGGATGATCGCAAGCGTCAACCCAACCGTAGTGCAATGGAGGGGCCTCGCCCTGGGAGAACTGCCGCATAGATCACGGTGTCTGCTGTGCCAGGTAGGTATGAGCTGCCGAGCTCAGTGCTAGGCTATGTACCACGTTTTTCACCACGGATGTGGTGTCCAAGCCGTAGGACGGGGAACGCGTGTCCTTTGTCGGCCTCTGCTCCCACACGCCTGCCCTCAGAAGGGCACTCCTGGTATTTTAGCAACACCATGCCTGCCTGATGGCATCAGAAGTAGATAGAGAGGGGTGGGAGGGGTATGCTATCGTTCATGCTGCTGCCGAGAATGGAATATCTATGTATACAAAGTCATATGGGCACTCGTTAACATTTACGCGGTGCTAGTACGGCGGACGCGCGGCTCCGCGAGCGCTACGGCCAGGGCAATGAGTGCAGCGTCGTCTGCGGGAGCTGTGCTGCAATGTCAGATTCCTTAGCTACCTCCCGGATTTCGCGGATTTCAAATCGGACAAATATCAAAGTCTACAGAGGCGGGCAAACACGGCAGTTTGGAATCAGGGATTGGACATTTGTGCTTGCTGCATCTACGTGCCCGGGAACGGGGTTCGAGAGCGACAGGCACCCGAGTCATCCACATTTGGGATGATCGCAAGGGTCAACCCAACCGTAGTGTACTGGAGGGGCCTTGCCCTCGGAGAACTGCCGCATAGATCACGGTGTCTGCTGTGCCAGGTAAGTATGAGCTGCCGAGCTCAGTGCTAGGCTATGTAGAACGTTTTTCACCACGGATGTGGTGTCCAAGCCCTATGACGGGGAACGTGTGTCCTTTGACGGCCTCTGCTCCCACACGCATGGAGAACCTACATGGCTGATCTACCATGAGCCGCTTTAAGCAGACACTATGCTGGGGCCACTACTTTATGCCTGCTTTAAGGCGTCGAATTTGCCCGGCTGGCTTGGGAATTATCTCCAGACTGGATCGTGCTGCCATCTGGCTAGAGAGAGCGGAACCAGCTTTGCTCCACTGCAGTGAGGGGTGTTGTCCAAAGCCATCCACTGCCACCATGTCCTGCCCTCTGGCGAGGGATTCAGCAACTGACCAGCCCTCTAGACTTGTGCTCTGGTCAGACCGAAAAGGCTCTGTACATACTGAAACAGCCCAGGACCATGGATGGAATGTGAATCCATAAAGGGAATGATAGTGCCGATGCCCGATGGAGCAGTGGGCCTGCCCTCAGAAGGGCACTCCTGGTATTTTAGCAACACCATGCCTGCCTGATGGCATCAGAAGTAGATAGAGAGGGGTGGGAGGGGCATGCTATCGTTCATGCTGCTGCCGAGAATGGAATATCTATGTATACAAAGTCATATGGGCACTCGTTAACATTTACGCGGTGCTAGTACGGCGGACGCGCGGCTCCGCGAGCGCTACGGCCAGGGCAATGAGTGCAGCGTCGTCTGCGGGAGCTGTGCTGCAATGTCAGATTCCTTAGCTACCTCCCGGATTTCGCGGATTTCAAATCGGACAAATATCAAGGTCTACAGAGGCGGGCGAACACGGCAGTTTGGAATCAGGGATTGGACATTTGTGCTTGCTGCATCGACGTGCCCGGGAACGGGGTTCGAGAGCGACAGGCACCCGAGTCATCCACATTTGGGATGATCGCAAGCGTCAACCCAACCGTAGTGCAATGGAGGGGCCTCGCCCTGGGAGAACTGCCGCATAGATCACGGTGTCTGCTGTGCCAGGTAGGTATGAGCTGCCGAGCTCAGTGCTAGGCTATGTACCACGTTTTTCACCACGGATGTGGTGTCCAAGCCGTAGGACGGGGAACGCGTGTCCTTTGTCGGCCTCTGCTCCCACACGCCTGCCCTCAGAAGGGCACTCCTGGTATTTTAGCAACACCATGCCTGCCTGATGGCATCAGAAGTAGATAGAGAGGGGTGGGAGGGGTATGCTATCGTTCATGCTGCTGCCGAGAATGGAATATCTATGTATACAAAGTCATATGGGCACTCGTTAACATTTACGCGGTGCTAGTACGGCGGACGCGCGGCTCCGCGAGCGCTAAGGCCAGGGCAATGAGTGCAGCGTCGTCTGCGGGAGCTGTGCTGCAATGTCAGATTCCTTAGCTACCTCCCGGATTTCGCGGATTTCAAATCGGACAAATATCAAGGTCTACAGAGCAAGCGTCAACCCAACCGTAGTGTACTGGAGGGGCCTCGCCCTCGGAGAACTGCCGCATAGATCACGGTGTCTGCTGTGCCAGGTAAGTATGAGCTGCCGAGCTCAGTGCTAGGCTATGTAGAACGTTTTTCACCACGGATGTGGTGTCCAAGCCCTATGACGGGGAACGTGTGTCCTTTGACGGCCTCTGCTCCCACACGCATGGAGAACCTACATGGCTGATCTACCATGAGCCGCTTTAAGCAGACACTATGCTGGGGCCACTACTTTATGCCTGCTTTAAGGCGTCGAATTTGCCCGGCTGGCTTGGGAATTATCTCCAGACTGGATCGTGCTGCCATCTGGCTAGAGAGAGCGGAACCAGCTTTGCTCCACTGCAGTGAGGGGTGTTGTCCAAAGCCATCCACTGCCACCATGCCCTGACCTCTGGCGAGGGATTCAGCAACTGACCAGCCCTCTAGACTTGTGCTCTGGTCAGACCGAAAAGGCTCTGTACATACTGAAACAGCCCAGGACCATGGATGGAATGTGAATCCATAAAGGGAATGATGGTGCCGATGCCCGATGGAGCAGTGGGCCTGCCCTCAGAAGGGCACTCCTGGTATTTTAGCAACACCATGCCTGCCTGATGGCATCAGAAGTAGATAGAGAGGGGTGGGAGGGGCATGCTATCGTTCATGCTGCTGCCGAGAATGGAATATCTATGTATACAAAGTCATATGGGCACTCGTTAACATTTACGCGGTGCTAGTACGGCGGACGCGCGGCTCCGCGAGCGCTACGGCCAGGGCAATGAGTGCAGCGTCGTCTGCGGGAGCTGTGCTGCAATGTCAGATTCCTTAGCTACCTCCCGGATTTCGCGGATTTCAAATCGGACAAATATCAAGGTCTACAGAGGCGGACGAACACGGCAGTTTGGAATCAGGGATTGGACATTTGTGCTTGCTGCATCGACGTGCCCGGGAACGGGGTTCGAGAGCGACAGGCACCCGAGTCATCCACATTTGGGATGATCGCAAGTGTCAACCCAACCGTAGTGCAATGGAGGGGCCTCGCCCTGGGAGAACTGCCGCATAGATCACGGTGTCTGCTGTGCCAGGTAGGTATGAGCTGCCGAGCTCAGTGCTAGGCTATGTACCACGTTTTTCACCACGGATGTGGTGTCCAAGCCGTAGGACGGGGAACGCGTGTCCTTTGTCGGCCTCTGCTCCCACACGCCTGCCCTCAGAAGGGCACTCCTGGTATTTTAGCAACACCATGCCTGCCTGATGGCATCAGAAGTAGATAGAGAGGGGTGGGAGGGGTATGCTATCGTTCATGCTGCTGCCGAGAATGGAATATCTATGTATACAAAGTCATATGGGCACTCGTTAACATTTACGCGGTGCTAGTACGGCGGACGCGCGGCTCCGCGAGCGCTACGGCCAGGGCAATGAGTGCAGCGTCGTCTGCGGGAGCTGTGCTGCAATGTCAGATTCCTTAGCTACCTCCCGGATTTCGCGGATTTCAAATCGGACAAATATCAAGGTCTACAGAGCAAGCGTCAACCCAACCGTAGTGTACTGGAGGGGCCTCGCCCTCGGAGAACTGCCGCATAGATCACGGTGTCTGCTGTGCCAGGTAAGTATGAGCTGCCGAGCTCAGTGCTAGGCTATGTAGAACGTTTTTCACCACGGATGTGGTGTCCAAGCCCTATGACGGGGAACGTGTGTCCTTTGACGGCCTCTGCTCCCACACGCATGGAGAACCTACATGGCTGATCTACCATGAGCCGCTTTAAGCAGACACTATGCTGGGGCCACTACTTTATGCCTGCTTTAAGGCGTCGAATTTGCCCGGCTGGCTTGGGAATTATCTCCAGACTGGATCGTGCTGCCATCTGGCTAGAGAGAGCGGAACCAGCTTTGCTCCACTGCAGTGAGGGGTGTTGTCCAAAGCCATCCACTGCCACCATGCCCTGCCCTCTGGCGAGGGATTCAGCAACTGACCAGCCCTCTAGACTTGTGCTCTGGTCAGACCGAAAAGGCTCTGTACATACTGAAACAGCCCAGGACCATGGATGGAATGTGAATCCATAAAGGGAATGATAGTGCCGATGCCCGATGGAGCAGTGGGCCTGCCCTCAGAAGGGCACTCCTGGTATTTTAGCAACACCATGCCTGCCTGATGGCATCAGAAGTAGATAGAGAGGGGTGGGAGGGGCATGCTATCGTTCATGCTGCTGCCGAGAATGGAATATCTATGTATACAAAGTCATATGGGCACTCGTTAACATTTACGCGGTGCTAGTACGGCGGACGCGCGGCTCCGCGAGCGCTACGGCCAGGGCAATGAGTGCAGCGTCGTCTGCGGGAGCTGTGCTGCAATGTCAGATTCCTTACCTACCTCCCGGATTTCGCGGATTTCAAATCGGACAAATATCAAGGTCTACAGAGGCGGGCGAACACGGCAGTTTGGAATCAGGGATTGGACATTTGTGCTTGCTGCATCGACGTGCCCGGGAACGGGGTTCGAGAGCGACAGGCACCCGAGTCATCCACATTTGGGATGATCGCAAGCGTCAACCCAACCGTAGTGCAATGGAGGGGCCTCGCCCTGGGAGAACTGCCGCATAGATCACGGTGTCTGCTGTGCCAGGTAGGTATGAGCTGCCGAGCTCAGTGCTAGGCTATGTACCACGTTTTTCACCACGGATGTGGTGTCCAAGCCGTAGGACGGGGAACGCGTGTCCTTTGTCGGCCTCTGCTCCCACACGCCTGCCCTCAGAAGGGCACTCCTGGTATTTTAGCAACACCATGCCTGCCTGATGGCATCAGAAGTAGATAGAGAGGGGTGGGAGGGGTATGCTATCGTTCATGCTGCTGCCGAGAATGGAATATCTATGTATACAAAGTCATATGGGCACTCGTTAACATTTACGCGGTGCTAGTACGGCGGACGCGCGGCTCCGCGAGCGCTACGGCCAGGGCAATGAGTGCAGCGTCGTCTGCGGGAGCTGTGCTGCAATGTCAGATTCCTTAGCTACCTCCCGGATTTCGCGGATTTCAAATCGGACAAATATCAAGGTCTACAGAGCAAGCGTCAACCCAACCGTAGTGTACTGGAGGGGCCTCGCCCTCGGAGAACTGCCGCATAGATCACGGTGTCTGCTGTGCCAGGTAAGTATGAGCTGCCGAGCTCAGTGCTAGGCTATGTAGAACGTTTTTCACCACGGATGTGGTGTCCAAGCCCTATGACGGGGAACGTGTGTCCTTTGACGGCCTCTGCTCCCACACGCATGGAGAACCTACATGGCTGATCTACCATGAGCCGCTTTAAGCAGACACTATGCTGGGGCCACTACTTTATGCCTGCTTTAAGGCGTCGAATTTGCCCGGCTGGCTTGGGAATTATCTCCAGACTGGATCGTGCTGCCATCTGGCTAGAGAGAGCGGAACCAGCTTTGCTCCACTGCAGTGAGGGGTGTTGTCCAAAGCCATCCACTGCCACCATGCCCTGCCCTCTGGCGAGGGATTCAGCAACTGACCAGCCCTCTAGACTTGTGCTCTGGTCAGACCGAAAAGGCTCTGTACATACTGAAACAGCCCAGGACCATGGATGGAATGTGAATCCATAAAGGGAATGATAGTGCCGATGCCCGATGGAGCAGTGGGCCTGCCCTCAGAAGGGCACTCCTGGTATTTTAGCAACACCATGCCTGCCTGATTGCATCAGAAGTAGATAGAGAGGGGTGGGAGGGGCATGCTATCGTTCATGCTGCTGCCGAGAATGGAATATCTATGTATACAAAGTCATATGGGCACTCGTTAACATTTACGCGGTGCTAGTACGGCGGACGCGCGGCTCCGCGAGCGCTACGGCCAGGGCAATGAGTGCAGCGTCGTCTGCGGGAGCTGTGCTGCAATGTCAGATTCCTTAGCTACCTCCCGGATTTCGCGGATTTCAAATCGGACAAATATCAAGGTCTACAGAGGCGGGCGAACACGGCAGTTTGGAATCAGGGATTGGACATTTGTGCTTGCTGCATCGACGTGCCCGGGAACGGGGTTCGAGAGCGACAGGCACCCGAGTCATCCACATTTGGGATGATCGCAAGCGTCAACCCAACCGTAGTGCAATGGAGGGGCCTCGCCCTGGGAGAACTGCCGCATAGATCACGGTGTCTGCTGTGCCAGGTAGGTATGAGCTGCCGAGCTCAGTGCTAGGCTATGTACCACGTTTTTCACCACGGATGTGGTGTCCAAGCCGTAGGACGGGGAACGCGTGTCCTTTGTCGGCCTCTGCTCCCACACGCCTGCCCTCAGAAGGGCACTCCTGGTATTTTAGCAACACCATGCCTGCCTGATGGCATCAGAAGTAGATAGAGAGGGGTGGGAGGGGTATGCTATCGTTCATGCTGCTGCCGAGAATGGAATATCTATGTATACAAAGTCATATGGGCACTCGTTAACATTTACGCGGTGCTAGTACGGCGGACGCGCGGCTCCGCGAGCGCTACGGCCAGGGCAATGAGTGCAGCGTCGTCTGCGGGAGCTGTGCTGCAATGTCAGATTCCTTAGCTACCTCCCGGATTTCGCGGATTTCAAATCGGACAAATATCAAGGTCTACAGAGCAAGCGTCAACCCAACCGTAGTGTACTGGAGGGGCCTCGCCCTCGGAGAACTGCCGCATAGATCACGGTGTCTGCTGTGCCAGGTAAGTATGAGCTGCCGAGCTCAGTGCTAGGCTATGTAGAACGTTTTTCACCACGGATGTGGTGTCCAAGCCCTATGACGGGGAACGTGTGTCC
Organism: Harmothoe impar; assembly: GCA_947462335.1. NCBI lineage: Eukaryota > Metazoa > Annelida > Polychaeta > Phyllodocida > Polynoidae > Harmothoe > Harmothoe impar. The sequence continues at coordinate 55,818,731 of OX381716.1, forward strand.
TTTGACGGCCTCTGCTCCCACACGCATGGAGAACCTACATGGCTGATCTACCATGAGCCGCTTTAAGCAGACACTATGCTGGGGCCACTACTTTATGCCTGCTTTAAGGCGTCGAATTTGCCCGGCTGGCTTGGGAATTATCTCCAGACTGGATCGTGCTGCCATCTGGCTAGAGAGAGCGGAACCAGCTTTGCTCCACTGCAGTGAGGGGTGTTGTCCAAAGCCATCCACTGCCACCATGCCCTGCCCTCTGGCGAGGGATTCAGCAACTGACCAGCCCTCTAGACTTGTGCTCTGGTCAGACCGAAAAGGCTCTGTACATACTGAAACAGCCCAGGACCATGGATGGAATGTGAATCCATAAAGGGAATGATAGTGCCGATGCCCGATGGAGCAGTGGGCCTGCCCTCAGAAGGGCACTCCTGGTATTTTAGCAACACCATGCCTGCCTGATGGCATCAGAAGTAGATAGAGAGGGGTGGGAGGGGCATGCTATCGTTCATGCTGCTGCCGAGAATGGAATATCTATGTATACAAAGTCATATGGGCACTCGTTAACATTTACGCGGTGCTAGTACGGCGGACGCGCGGCTCCGCGAGCGCTACGGCCAGGGCAATGAGTGCAGCGTCGTCTGCGGGAGCTGTGCTGCAATGTCAGATTCCTTAGCTACCTCCCGGATTTCGCGGATTTCAAATCGGACAAATATCAAGGTCTACAGAGGCGGACGAACACGGCAGTTTGGAATCAGGGATTGGACATTTGTGCTTGCTGCATCGACGTGCCCGGGAACGGGGTTCGAGAGCGACAGGCACCCGAGTCATCCACATTTGGGATGATCGCAAGCGTCAACCCAACCGTAGTGCAATGGAGGGGCCTCGCCCTGGGAGAACTGCCGCATAGATCACGGTGTCTGCTGTGCCAGGTAGGTATGAGCTGCCGAGCTCAGTGCTAGGCTATGTACCACGTTTTTCACCACGGATGTGGTGTCCAAGCCGTAGGACGGGGAACGCGTGTCCTTTGTCGGCCTCTGCTCCCACACGCCTGCCCTCAGAAGGGCACTCCTGGTATTTTAGCAACACCATGCCTGCCTGATGGCATCAGAAGTAGATAGAGAGGGGTGGGAGGGGTATGCTATCGTTCATGCTGCTGCCGAGAATGGAATATCTATGTATACAAAGTCATATGGGCACTCGTTAACATTTACGCGGTGCTAGTACGGCGGACGCGCGGCTCCGCGAGCGCTACGGCCAGGGCAATGAGTGCAGCGTCGTCTGCGGGAGCTGTGCTGCAATGTCAGATTCCTTAGCTACCTCCCGGATTTCGCGGATTTCAAATCGGACAAATATCAAGGTCTACAGAGCAAGCGTCAACCCAACCGTAGTGTACTGGAGGGGCCTCGCCCTCGGAGAACTGCCGCATAGATCACGGTGTCTGCTGTGCCAGGTAAGTATGAGCTGCCGAGCTCAGTGCTAGGCTATGTAGAACGTTTTTCACCACGGATGTGGTGTCCAAGCCCTATGACGGGGAACGTGTGTCCTTTGACGGCCTCTGCTCCCACACGCATGGAGAACCTACATGGCTGATCTACCATGAGCCGCTTTAAGCAGACACTATGCTGGGGCCACTACTTTATGCCTGCTTTAAGGCGTCGAATTTGCCCGGCTGGCTTGGGAATTATCTCCAGACTGGATCGTGCTGCCATCTGGCTAGAGAGAGCGGAACCAGCTTTGCTCCACTGCAGTGAGGGGTGTTGTCCAAAGCCATCCACTGCCACCATGCCCTGCCCTCTGGCGAGGGATTCAGCAACTGACCAGCCCTCTAGACTTGTGCTCTGGTCAGACCGAAAAGGCTCTGTACATACTGAAACAGCCCAGGACCATGGATGGAATGTGAATCCATAAAGGGAATGATAGTGCCGATGCCCGATGGAGCAGTGGGCCTGCCCTCAGAAGGGCACTCCTGGTATTTTAGCAACACCATGCCTGCCTGATGGCATCAGAAGTAGATAGAGAGGGGTGGGAGGGGCATGCTATCGTTCATGCTGCTGCCGAGAATGGAATATCTATGTATACAAAGTCATATGGGCACTCGTTAACATTTACGCGGTGCTAGTACGGCGGACGCGCGGCTCCGCGAGCGCTACGGCCAGGGCAATGAGTGCAGCGTCGTCTGCGGGAGCTGTGCTGCAATGTCAGATTCCTTAGCTACCTCCCGGATTTCGCGGATTTCAAATCGGACAAATATCAAGGTCTACAGAGCAAGCGTCAACCCAACCGTAGTGTACTGGAGGGGCCTCGCCCTCGGAGAACTGCCGCATAGATCACGGTGTCTGCTGTGCCAGGTAAGTATGAGCTGCCGAGCTCAGTGCTAGGCTATGTAGAACGTTTTTCACCACGGATGTGGTGTCCAAGCCCTATGACGGGGAACGTGTGTCCTTTGACGGCCTCTGCTCCCACACGCATGGAGAACCTACATGGCTGATCTACCATGAGCCGCTTTAAGCAGACACTATGCTGGGGCCACTACTTTATGCCTGCTTTAAGGCGTCGAATTTGCCCGGCTGGCTTGGGAATTATCTCCAGACTGGATCGTGCTGCCATCTGGCTAGAGAGAGCGGAACCAGCTTTGCTCCACTGCAGTGAGGGGTGTTGTCCAAAGCCATCCACTGCCACCATGCCCTGCCCTCTGGCGAGGGATTCAGCAACTGACCAGCCCTCTAGACTTGTGCTCTGGTCAGACCGAAAAGGCTCTGTACATACTGAAACAGCCCAGGACCATGGATGGAATGTGAATCCATAAAGGGAATGATAGTGCCGATGCCCGATGGAGCAGTGGGCCTGCCCTCAGAAGGGCACTCCTGGTATTTTAGCAACACCATGCCTGCCTGATGGCATCAGAAGTAGATAGAGAGGGGTGGGAGGGGCATGCTATCGTTCATGCTGCTGCCGAGAATGGAATATCTATGTATACAAAGTCATATGGGCACTCGTTAACATTTACGCGGTGCTAGTACGGCGGACGCGCGGCTCCGCGAGCGCTACGGCCAGGGCAATGAGTGCAGCGTCGTCTGCGGGAGCTGTGCTGCAATGTCAGATTCCTTAGCTACCTCCCGGATTTCGCGGATTTCAAATCGGACAAATATCAAGGTCTACAGAGGCGGACGAACACGGCAGTTTGGAATCAGGGATTGGACATTTGTGCTTGCTGCATCGACGTGCCCGGGAACGGGGTTCGAGAGCGACAGGCACCCGAGTCATCCACATTTGGGATGATCGCAAGCGTCAACCCAACCGTAGTGCAATGGAGGGGCCTCGCCCTGGGAGAACTGCCGCATAGATCACGGTGTCTGCTGTGCCAGGTAGGTATGAGCTGCCGAGCTCAGTGCTAGGCTATGTACCACGTTTTTCACCACGGATGTGGTGTCCAAGCCGTAGGACGGGGAACGCGTGTCCTTTGTCGGCCTCTGCTCCCACACGCCTGCCCTCAGAAGGGCACTCCTGGTATTTTAGCAACACCATGCCTGCCTGATGGCATCAGAAGTAGATAGAGAGGGGTGGGAGGGGTATGCTATCGTTCATGCTGCTGCCGAGAATGGAATATCTATGTATACAAAGTCATATGGGCACTCGTTAACATTTACGCGGTGCTAGTACGGCGGACGCGCGGCTCCGCGAGCGCTACGGCCAGGGCAATGAGTGCAGCGTCGTCTGCGGGAGCTGTGCTGCAATGTCAGATTCCTTAGCTACCTCCCGGATTTCGCGGATTTCAAATCGGACAAATATCAAGGTCTACAGAGCAAGCGTCAACCCAACCGTAGTGTACTGGAGGGGCCTCGCCCTCGGAGAACTGCCGCATAGATCACGGTGTCTGCTGTGCCAGGTAAGTATGAGCTGCCGAGCTCAGTGCTAGGCTATGTAGAACGTTTTTCACCACGGATGTGGTGTCCAAGCCCTATGACGGGGAACGTGTGTCCTTTGACGGCCTCTGCTCCCACACGCATGGAGAACCTACATGGCTGATCTACCATGAGCCGCTTTAAGCAGACACTATGCTGGGGCCACTACTTTATGCCTGCTTTAAGGCGTCGAATTTGCCCGGCTGGCTTGGGAATTATCTCCAGACTGGATCGTGCTGCCATCTGGCTAGAGAGAGCGGAACCAGCTTTGCTCCACTGCAGTGAGGGGTGTTGTCCAAAGCCATCCACTGCCACCATGCCCTGCCCTCTGGCGAGGGATTCAGCAACTGACCAGCCCTCTAGACTTGTGCTCTGGTCAGACCGAAAAGGCTCTGTACATACTGAAACAGCCCAGGACCATGGATGGAATGTGAATCCATAAAGGGAATGATAGTGCCGATGCCCGATGGAGCAGTGGGCCTGCCCTCAGAAGGGCACTCCTGGTATTTTAGCAACACCATGCCTGCCTGATGGCATCAGAAGTAGATAGAGAGGGGTGGGAGGGGCCTGCTATCGTTCATGCTGCTGCCGAGAATGGAATATCTATGTATACAAAGTCATATGGGCACTCGTTAACATTTACGCGGTGCTAGTACGGCGGACGCGCGGCTCCGCGAGCGCTACGGCCAGGGCAATGAGTGCAGCGTCGTCTGCGGGAGCTGTGCTGCAATGTCAGATTCCTTAGCTACCTCCCGGATTTCGCGGATTTCAAATCGGACAAATATCAAGGTCTACAGAGGCGGACGAACACGGCAGTTTGGAATCAGGGATTGGACATTTGTGCTTGCTGCATCGACGTGCCCGGGAACGGGGTTCGAGAGCGACAGGCACCCGAGTCATCCACATTTGGGATGATCGCAAGCGTCAACCCAACCGTAGTGCAATGGAGGGGCCTCGCCCTGGGAGAACTGCCGCATAGATCACGGTGTCTGCTGTGCCAGGTAGGTATGAGCTGCCGAGCTCAGTGCTAGGCTATGTACCACGTTTTTCACCACGGATGTGGTGTCCAAGCCGTAGGACGGGGAACGCGTGTCCTTTGTCGGCCTCTGCTCCCACACACCTGCCCTCAGAAGGGCACTCCTGGTATTTTAGCAACACCATGCCTGCCTGATGGCATCAGAAGTAGATAGAGAGGGGTGGGAGGGGTATGCTATCGTTCATGCTGCTGCAGAGAATGGAATATCTATGTATACAAAGTCATATGGGCACTCGTTAACATTTACGCGGTGCTAGTACGGCGGACGCGCGGCTCCGCGAGCGCTACGGCCAGGGCAATGAGTGCAGCGTCGTCTGCGGGAGCTGTGCTGCAATGTCAGATTCCTTAGCTACCTCCCGGATTTCGCGGATTTCAAATCGGACAAATATCAAGGTCTACAGAGCAAGCGTCAACCCAACCGTAGTGTACTGGAGGGGCCTCGCCCTCGGAGAACTGCCGCATAGATCACGGTGTCTGCTGTGCCAGGTAAGTATGAGCTGCCGAGCTCAGTGCTAGGCTATGTAGAACGTTTTTCACCACGGATGTGGTGTCCAAGCCCTATGACGGGGAACGTGTGTCCTTTGACGGCCTCTGCTCCCACACGCATGGAGAACCTACATGGCTGATCTACCATGAGCCGCTTTAAGCAGACACTATGCTGGGGCCACTACTTTATGCCTGCTTTAAGGAGTCGAATTTGCCCGGCTGGCTTGGGAATTATCTCCAGACTGGATCGTGCTGCCATCTGGCTAGAGAGAGCGGAACCAGCTTTGCTCCACTGCAGTGAGGGGTGTTGTCCAAAGCCATCCACTGCCACCATGCCCTGCCCTCTGGCGAGGGATTCAGCAACTGACCAGCCCTCTAGACTTGTGCTCTGGTCAGACCGAAAAGGCTCTGTACATACTGAAACAGCCCAGGACCATGGATGGAATGTGAATCCATAAAGGGAATGATAGTGCCGATGCCCGATGGAGCAGTGGGCCTGCCCTCAGAAGGGCACTCCTGGTATTTTAGCAACACCATGCCTGCCTGATGGCATCAGAAGTAGATAGAGAGGGGTGGGAGGGGCATGCTATCGTTCATGCTGCTGCCGAGAATGGAATATCTATGTATACAAAGTCATATGGGCACTCGTTAACATTTACGCGGTGCTAGTACGGCGGACGCGCGGCTCCGCGAGCGCTACGGCCAGGGCAATGAGTGCAGCGTCGTCTGCGGGAGCTGTGCTGCAATGTCAGATTCCTTAGCTACCTCCCGGATTTCGCGGATTTCAAATCGGACAAATATCAAGGTCTACAGAGCAAGCGTCAACCCAACCGTAGTGTACTGGAGGGGCCTCGCCCTCGGAGAACTGCCGCATAGATCACGGTGTCTGCTGTGCCAGGTAAGTATGAGCTGCCGAGCTCAGTGCTAGGCTATGTAGAACGTTTTTCACCACGGATGTGGTGTCCAAGCCCTATGACGGGGAACGTGTGTCCTTTGACGGCCTCTGCTCCCACACGCATGGAGAACCTACATGGCTGATCTACCATGAGCCGCTTTAAGCAGACACTATGCTGGGGCCACTACTTTATGCCTGCTTTAAGGCGTCGAATTTGCCCGGCTGGCTTGGGAATTATCTCCAGACTGGATCGTGCTGCCATCTGGCTAGAGAGAGCGGAACCAGCTTTGCTCCACTGCAGTGAGGGGTGTTGTCCAAAGCCATCCACTGCCACCATGCCCTGCCCTCTGGCGAGAGTTTCAGCAACTGACCAGCCCTCTAGACTTGTGCTCTGGTCAGACCGAAAAGGCTCTGTACATACTGAAACAGCCCAGGACCATGGATGGAATGTGAATCCATAAAGGGAATGATAGTGCCGATGCCCGATGGAGCAGTGGGCCTGCCCTCAGAAGGGCACTCCTGGTATTTTAGCAACACCATGCCTGCCTGATGGCATCAGAAGTAGTGTACTGGAGGGGCCTCGCCCTCGGAGAACTGCCCAAGTCCAAGCCCTATGACGGGGAACGTGTGTCCTTTGACGGCCTCTGCTCCCACACGCATGGAGAACCTACATGGCTGATCTACCATGAGCCGCTTTAAGCAGACACTATGCTGGGGCCACTACTTTACATACTGAAACAGCCCAGGACCATGGATGGAATGTGAATCCATAAAGGGAATGATAGTGCCGATGCCCGATGGAGCAGTGGGCCTGCCCTCAGAAGGGCACTCCTGGTATTTTAGCAACACCATGCCTGCCTGATGGCATCAGAAGTAGTGTACTGGAGGGGCCTCGCCCTCGGAGAACTGCCCAAGTCCAAGCCCTATGACGGGGAACGTGTGTCCTTTGACGGCCTCTGCTCCCACACGCATGGAGAACCTACATGGCTGATCTACCATGAGCCGCTTTAAGCAGACACTATGCTGGGGCCACTACTTTATGCCTGCTTTAAGGCGTCGAATTTGCCCGGCTGGCTTGGGAATTATCTCCAGACTGGATCGTGCTGCCATCTGGCTAGAGAGAGCGGAACCAGCTTTGCTCCACTGCAGTGAGGGGTGTTGTCCAAAGCCATCCACTGCCACCATGCCCTGCCCTCTGGCGAGGGATTCAGCAACTGACCAGCCCTCTAGACTTGTGCTCTGGTCAGACCGAAAAGGCTCTGTACATACTGAAACAGCCCAGGACCATGGATGGAATGTGAATCCATAAAGGGAATGATAGTGCCGATGCCCGATGGAGCAGTGGGCCTGCCCTCAGAAGGGCACTCCTGGTATTTTAGCAACACCATGCCTGCCTGATGGCATCAGAAGTAGATAGAGAGGGGTGGGAGGGGCATGCTATCGTTCATGCTGCTGCCGAGAATGGAATATCTATGTATACAAAGTCATATGGGCACTCGTTAACATTTACGCGGTGCTAGTACGGCGGACGCGCGGCTCCGCGAGCGCTACGGCCAGGGCAATGAGTGCAGCGTCGTCTGCGGGAGCTGTGCTGCAATGTCAGATTCCTTAGCTACCTCCCGGATTTCGCGGATTTCAAATCGGACAAATATCAAGGTCTACAGAGGCGGACGAACACGGCAGTTTGGAATCAGGGATTGGACATTTGTGCTTGCTGCATCGACGTGCCCGGGAACGGGGTTCGAGAGCGACAGGCACCCGAGTCATCCACATTTGGGATGATCGCAAGCGTCAACCCAACCGTAGTGCAATGGAGGGGCCTCGCCCTGGGAGAACTGCCGCATAGATCACGGTGTCTGCTGTGCCAGGTAGGTATGAGCTGCCGAGCTCAGTGCTAGGCTATGTACCACGTTTTTCACCACGGATGTGGTGTCCAAGCCGTAGGACGGGGAACGCGTGTCCTTTGTCGGCCTCTGCTCCCACACGCCTGCCCTCAGAAGGGCACTCCTGGTATTTTAGCAACACCATGCCTGCCTGATGGCATCAGAAGCAGATAGAGAGGGGTGGGAGGGGTATGCTATCGTTCATGCTGCTGCCGAGAATGGAATATCTATGTATACAAAGTCATATGGGCACTCGTTAACATTTACGCGGTGCTAGTACGGCGGACGCGCGGCTCCGCGAGCGCTACGGCCAGGGCAATGAGTGCAGCGTCGTCTGCGGGAGCTGTGCTGCAATGTCAGATTCCTTAGCTACCTCCCGGATTTTGCGGATTTCAAATCGGACAAATATCAAGGTCTACAGAGCAAGCGTCAAACCAACCGTAGTGTACTGGAGGGGCCTCGCCCTCGGAGAACTGCCGCATAGATCACGGTGTCTGCTGTGCCAGGTAAGTATGAGCTGCCGAGCTCAGTGCTAGGCTATGTAGAACGTTTTTCACCACGGATGTGGTGTCCAAGCCCTATGACGGGGAACGTGTGTCCTTTGACGGCCTCTGCTCCCACACGCATGGAGAACCTACATGGCTGATCTACCATGAGCCGCTTTAAGCAGACACTATGCTGGGGCCACTACTTTATGCCTGCTTTAAGGCGTCGAATTTGCCCGGCTGGCTTGGGAATTATCTCCAGACTGGATCGTGCTGCCATCTGGCTAGAGAGAGCGGAACCAGCTTTGCTCCACTGCAGTGAGGGGTGTTGTCCAAAGCCATCCACTGCCACCATGCCCTGCCCTCTGGCGAGGGATTCAGCAACTGACCAGCCCTCTAGACTTGTGCTCTGGTCAGACCGAAAAGGCTCTGTACATACTGAAACAGCCCAGGACCATGGATGGAATGTAAATCCATAAAGGGAATGATAGTGCCAATGCCCGATGGAGCAGTGGGCCTGCCCTCAGAAGGGCACTCCTGGTATTTTAGCAACACCATGCCTGCCTGATGGCATCAGAAGTAGATAGAGAGGGGTGGGAGGGGCATGCTATCGTTCATGCTGCTGCCGAGAATGGAATATCTATGTATACAAAGTCATATGGGCACTCGTTAACATTTACGCGGTGCTAGTACGGCGGACGCGCGGCTCCGCGAGCGCTACGGCCAGGGCAATGAGTGCAGCGTCGTCTGCGGGAGCTGTGCTGCAATGTCAGATTCCTTAGCTACCTCCCGGATTTCGCGGATTTCAAATCGGACAAATATCAAGGTCTACAGAGGCGGACGAACACGGCAGTTTGGAATCAGGGATTGGACATTTGTGCTTGCTGCATGGACGTGCCCGGGAACGGGGTTCGAGAGCGACAGGCACCCGAGTCATCCACATTTGGGATGATCGCAAGCGTCAACCCAACCGTAGTGCAATGGAGGGGCCTCGCCCTGGGAGAACTGCCGGATAGATCACGGTGTCTGCTGTGCCAGGTAGGTATGAGCTGCCGAGCTCAGTGCTAGGCTATGTACCACGTTTTTCACCACGGATGTGGTGTCCAAGCCGTAGGACGGGGAACGTGTGTCCTTTGTCGGCCTCTGCTCCCACACGCCTGCCCTCAGAAGGGCACTCTTGGTATTTTAGCAACACCATGCCTGCCTGATGGCATCAGAAGTAGATAGAGAGGGGTGGGAGGGGTATGCTATCGTTCATGCTGCTGCCGAGAATGGAATATCTATGTATACAAAGTCATATGGGCACTCGTTAACATTTACGCGGTGCTAGTACGGCGGACGCGCGGCTCAGCGAGCGCTACGGCCATGGCAATGAGCGCAGCGTCGTCTGCGGGAGCTGTGCTGCAATGTCAGATTCCTTAGCTACGTCCCGGATTTCGCGGATTTCGAATCCGACAAATATCAAGGTCTACAGAGGCAGGCGAACACGGCAGTTTGGAATCAGGAATTCGACATTTGCGCGTGCTGCATCGACGCGCCCGGGAATGGGGTTCGAGAGCGAGAGGTGGCTTCTTTTTACTTTGGTTTAGATGTCAGGGGATAGCTCGGACGCTGCGCACCCGAGTCATCCACATTTGGGATTCGCGAGCGTCAACCCAACCGTAGTGCAATGGAGGGGCCTGGCCCTGGGAGAACTGCCGCATAGATCACGGTGTCTGCTGTGCCAGGTAGGTATGAGCTGCCGAGCTCAGTGCTAGGCTATGTACAACGTTATTCACCAGGGATGTGGTGTCCAAACCGTACGACGGGGAACGGGTGTCCTTTGTCGGCCTCTGCTCCCACACGCATGGAGAACCTACATGGCTGATCTACCATGAGCCGCTTTAAGCAGACACTTATGCTGGGGTGACTACTTTATGCCTGCTTTAAGGCATCGAATTTGCCCGGCTGGCTTGGGAATTCTCTCCAGACTGGAGTGTGCTGCCATCTGGGGAGAAAGAGTGGAACCAGCTTTGCTCCACTGCAGTGAGGGGTGTTGTTGTCCAAAGCCATCCACTGCCACCATGCCCTGCCCTCTGGCGGGGGATACAGCAACTGACCAGCCCTCTAGACTTGTGCTCTGGTCAGACCGAAAAGGCTCTGTTCATACTGAAACAGCCCAGGACCATGGATGGAATGTGAATCCATAAAGGAAATGATAGTGGCGTTGCTCAATGGAGCAGTGGGGACATTTTAGTTTGCACATGACGTATATTATATGATATCGTGCTACACAACCGGCCTTGACAAGGAGAAGGCCTGCCCTCAGAAGGGCACTCCTGGTATTTTAGCAACGCCATGCCTGCCTGATGGCATCAGAAGTACATAGAGAGGGCTGGGAGGGCATGCTATCGTTCATGCTGGTGCCGATAATGGAATATATATATATATACAAAGTCATATGGGCCCTCGTTAACATTTACACGGTGCTAGTACGGCGGACGCGCGGCTCCGGGAGCGCTACGGCCATGGCAATGAGCGCAACGTCGTCTACGGGAGCTGTGCTGCAATGTCCGATTCCTTAGCTACGTCCCGGATTTCGCGGATTTCGAATCCGACAAATATCAAGGTCTACAGAGGCAGGCGAACACGGCAGTTTGGAATCAGGAATTCGACATTTGCGCGTGCTGCATCGACGCGCCCGGGAATGGGGTTCGAGAGCGAGAGGTGGCTTCTTTTTACTTTGGTTTAGATGTCAGGGGATAGCTCGGACGCTGCGCACCCGAGTCATCCACATTTGGGATTCGCGAGCGTCAACCCAACCGTAGTGCAATGGAGGGGCCTGGCCCTGGGAGAACTGCCGCATAGATCACGGTGTCTGCTGTGCCAGGTAGGTATCAGCTGCCGAGCTCAGTGCTAGGCTATGTACAACGTTATTCACCAGGGATGTGGTGTCCAAACCGTACGACGGGGAACGGGTGTCCTTTGTCGGCCTCTGCTCCCCCACGCATGGAGAACCTACATGGCTGATCTACCATGAGCCGCTTTAAGCAGACACTTATGCTGGGGTGACTACTTTATGCCTGCTTTAAGGCATCGAATTTGCCCGGCTGGCTTGGGAATTCTCTCCAGACTGGAGTGTGCTGCCATCTGGGGAGAAAGAGTGGAACCAGCTTTGCTCCACTGCAGTGAGGGGTGTTGTTGTCCAAAGCCATCCACTGCCACCATGCCCTGCCCTCTGGCGGGGGATACAGCAACTGACCAGCCCTCTAGACTTGTGCTCTGGTCAGACCGAAAAGGCTCTGTTCATACTGAAACAGCCCAGGACCATGGATGGAATGTGAATCCATAAAGGAAATGATAGTGGCGTTGCTCAATGGAGCAGTGGGGACATTTTAGTTTGCACATGACGTATATTATATGATATCGTGCTACACAACCGGCCTTGACAAGGAGAAGGCCTGCCCTCAGAAGGGCACTCCTGGTATTTTAGCAACGCCATGCCTGCCTGATGGCATCAGAAGTACATAGAGAGGGCTGGGAGGGCATGCTATCGTTCATGCTGGTGCCGATAATGGAATATATATATATATACAAAGTCATATGGGCCCTCGTTAACATTTACACGGTGCTAGTACGGCGGACGCGCGGCTCCGGGAGCGCTACGGCCATGGCAATGAGCGCAACGTCGTCTACGGGAGCTGTGCTGCAATGTCCGATTCCTTAGCTACGTCCCGGATTTCGCGGATTTCGAATCCGACAAATATCAAGGTCTACAGAGGCAGGCGAACACGGCAGTTTGGAATCAGGAATTCGACATTTGCGCGTGCTGCATCGACGCGCCCGGGAATGGGGTTCGAGAGCGAGAGGTGGCTTCTTTTTACTTTGGTTTAGATGTCAGGGGATAGCTCGGACGCTGCGCACCCGAGTCATCCACATTTGGGATTCGCGAGCGTCAACCCAACCGTAGTGCAATGGAGGGGCCTGGCCCTGGGAGAACTGCCGCATAGATCACGGTGTCTGCTGTGCCAGGTAGGTATGAGCTGCCGAGCTCAGTGCTAGGCTATGTACAACGTTATTCACCAGGGATGTGGTGTCCAAACCGTACGACGGGGAACGGGTGTCCTTTGTCTGCCTCTGCTCCCACACGCATGGAGAACCTACGTGGCTGATCTACCATGACCCGCTTTAAGCAGACACTTATGCTGGGGTGACTACTTTATGCCTGCTTTAAGGCATCGAATTTGCCCAGCTGGCTTGGGAATTCTCTCCAGACTGGAGTGTGCTGCCATCTGGGGAGAGAGAGTGGAACCAGCTTTGCTCCACTGCAGTGAGGGGTGTTGTTGTCCAAAGCCATCCACTGCCACCATGCCCTGCCCTCTGGCGGGGGATACAGCAACTGACCAGCCCTCTAGACTTGTGCTCTGGTCAGACCGAAAAGGAGCTGTTCATACTGAAACAGCCCAGGACCATGGATGGAATGTGAATCCATAAAGGAAATGATAGTGGCATTGCCCAATGGAGCAGTGGGGACATTTTAGTTTGCACATGACGTATATTATATGATATCGTCCCGGATTTCGCGGATTTCAAATCGGACAAATATCAAGGTCTACAGAGGCGGACGAACATGGCAGTTTGGAATCAGGGATTGGACATTTGTGCTTGCTGCATCGACGTGCCCGGGAACGGGGTTCGAGAGCGACAGGCACCCGAGTCATCCACATTTGGGATGATCGCAAGCGTCAACCCAACCGTAGTGCAATGGAGGGGCCTCGCCCTGGGAGAACTGCCGGATAGATCACGGTGTCTGCTGTGCCAGGTAGGTATGAGCTGCCGAGCTCAGTGCTAGGCTATGTACCACGTTTTTCACCACGGATGTGGTGTCCAAGCCGTAGGACGGGGAACGCGTGTCCTTTGTCGGCCTCTGCTCCCACACGCCTGCCCTCAGAAGGGCACTCCTGGTATTTTAGCAACACCATGCCTGCCTGATGGCATCAGAAGCAGATAGAGAGGGGTGGGAGGGGTATGCTATCGTTCATGCTGCTGCCGAGAATGGAATATCTATGTATACAAAGTCATATGGGCACTCGTTAACATTTACGCGGTGCTAGTACGGCGGACGCGCGGCTCAGCGAGCGCTACGGCCATGGCAATGAGCGCAGCGTCGTCTGCGGGAGCTGTGCTGCAATGTCAGATTCCTTAGCTACCTCCCGGATTTTGCGGATTTCAAATCGGACAAATATCAAGGTCTACAGAGCAAGCGTCAAACCAACCGTAGTGTACTGGAGGGGCCTCGCCCTCGGAGAACTGCCGCATAGATCACGGTGTCTGCTGTGCCAGGTAAGTATGAGCTGCCGAGCTCAGTGCTAGGCTATGTAGAACGTTTTTCACCACGGATGTGGTGTCCAAGCCCTATGACGGGGAACGTGTGTCCTTTGACGGCCTCTGCTCCCACACGCATGGAGAACCTACATGGCTGATCTACCATGAGCCGCTTTAAGCAGACACTATGCTGGGGCCACTACTTTATGCCTGCTTTAAGGCGTCGAATTTGCCCGGCTGGCTTGGGAATTATCTCCAGACTGGATCGTGCTGCCATCTGGCTAGAGAGAGCGGAACCAGCTTTGCTCCACTGCAGTGAGGGGTGTTGTCCAAAGCCATCCACTGCCACCATGCCCTGCCCTCTGGCGAGGGATTCAGCAACTGACCAGCCCTCTAGACTTGTGCTCTGGTCAGACCGAAAAGGCTCTGTACATACTGAAACAGCCCAGGACCATGGATGGAATGTAAATCCATAAAGGGAATGATAGTGCCAATGCCCGATGGAGCAGTGGGCCTGCCCTCAGAAGGGCACTCCTGGTATTTTAGCAACACCATGCCTGCCTGATGGCATCAGAAGTAGATAGAGAGGGGTGGGAGGGGCATGCTATCGTTCATGCTGCTGCCGAGAATGGAATATCTATGTATACAAAGTCATATGGGCACTCGTTAACATTTACGCGGTGCTAGTACGGCGGACGCGCGGCTCCGCGAGCGCTACGGCCAGGGCAATGAGTGCAGCGTCGTCTGCGGGAGCTGTGCTGCAATGTCAGATTCCTTAGCTACCTCCCGGATTTCGCGGATTTCAAATCGGACAAATATCAAGGTCTACAGAGGCGGACGAACACGGCAGTTTGGAATCAGGGATTGGACATTTGTGCTTGCTGCATGGACGTGCCCGGGAACGGGGTTCGAGAGCGACAGGCACCCGAGTCATCCACATTTGGGATGATCGCAAGCGTCAACCCAACCGTAGTGCAATGGAGGGGCCTCGCCCTGGGAGAACTGCCGGATAGATCACGGTGTCTGCTGTGCCAGGTAGGTATGAGCTGCCGAGCTCAGTGCTAGGCTATGTACCACGTTTTTCACCACGGATGTGGTGTCCAAGCCGTAGGACGGGGAACGTGTGTCCTTTGTCGGCCTCTGCTCCCACACGCCTGCCCTCAGAAGGGCACTCTTGGTATTTTAGCAACACCATGCCTGCCTGATGGCATCAGAAGTAGATAGAGAGGGGTGGGAGGGGTATGCTATCGTTCATGCTGCTGCCGAGAATGGAATATCTATGTATACAAAGTCATATGGGCACTCGTTAACATTTACGCGGTGCTAGTACGGCGGACGCGCGGCTCAGCGAGCGCTACGGCCATGGCAATGAGCGCAGCGTCGTCTGCGGGAGCTGTGCTGCAATGTCAGATTCCTTAGCTACGTCCCGGATTTCGCGGATTTCGAATCCGACAAATATCAAGGTCTACAGAGGCAGGCGAACACGGCAGTTTGGAATCAGGAATTCGACATTTGCGCGTGCTGCATCGACGCGCCCGGGAATGGGGTTCGAGAGCGAGAGGTGGCTTCTTTTTACTTTGGTTTAGATGTCAGGGGATAGCTCGGACGCTGCGCACCCGAGTCATCCACATTTGGGATTCGCGAGCGTCAACCCAACCGTAGTGCAATGGAGGGGCCTGGCCCTGGGAGAACTGCCGCATAGATCACGGTGTCTGCTGTGCCAGGTAGGTATGAGCTGCCGAGCTCAGTGCTAGGCTATGTACAACGTTATTCACCAGGGATGTGGTGTCCAAACCGTACGACGGGGAACGGGTGTCCTTTGTCGGCCTCTGCTCCCACACGCATGGAGAACCTACATGGCTGATCTACCATGAGCCGCTTTAAGCAGACACTTATGCTGGGGTGACTACTTTATGCCTGCTTTAAGGCATCGAATTTGCCCGGCTGGCTTGGGAATTCTCTCCAGACTGGAGTGTGCTGCCATCTGGGGAGAAAGAGTGGAACCAGCTTTGCTCCACTGCAGTGAGGGGTGTTGTTGTCCAAAGCCATCCACTGCCACCATGCCCTGCCCTCTGGCGGGGGATACAGCAACTGACCAGCCCTCTAGACTTGTGCTCTGGTCAGACCGAAAAGGCTCTGTTCATACTGAAACAGCCCAGGACCATGGATGGAATGTGAATCCATAAAGGAAATGATAGTGGCGTTGCTCAATGGAGCAGTGGGGACATTTTAGTTTGCACATGACGTATATTATATGATATCGTGCTACACAACCGGCCTTGACAAGGAGAAGGCCTGCCCTCAGAAGGGCACTCCTGGTATTTTAGCAACGCCATGCCTGCCTGATGGCATCAGAAGTACATAGAGAGGGCTGGGAGGGCATGCTATCGTTCATGCTGGTGCCGATAATGGAATATATATATATATACAAAGTCATATGGGCCCTCGTTAACATTTACACGGTGCTAGTACGGCGGACGCGCGGCTCCGGGAGCGCTACGGCCATGGCAATGAGCGCAACGTCGTCTACGGGAGCTGTGCTGCAATGTCCGATTCCTTAGCTACGTCCCGGATTTCGCGGATTTCGAATCCGACAAATATCAAGGTCTACAGAGGCAGGCGAACACGGCAGTTTGGAATCAGGAATTCGACATTTGCGCGTGCTGCATCGACGCGCCCGGGAATGGGGTTCGAGAGCGAGAGGTGGCTTCTTTTTACTTTGGTTTAGATGTCAGGGGATAGCTCGGACGCTGCGCACCCGAGTCATCCACATTTGGGATTCGCGAGCGTCAACCCAACCGTAGTGCAATGGAGGGGCCTGGCCCTGGGAGAACTGCCGCATAGATCACGGTGTCTGCTGTGCCAGGTAGGTATCAGCTGCCGAGCTCAGTGCTAGGCTATGTACAACGTTATTCACCAGGGATGTGGTGTCCAAACCGTACGACGGGGAACGGGTGTCCTTTGTCGGCCTCTGCTCCCCCACGCATGGAGAACCTACATGGCTGATCTACCATGAGCCGCTTTAAGCAGACACTTATGCTGGGGTGACTACTTTATGCCTGCTTTAAGGCATCGAATTTGCCCGGCTGGCTTGGGAATTCTCTCCAGACTGGAGTGTGCTGCCATCTGGGGAGAAAGAGTGGAACCAGCTTTGCTCCACTGCAGTGAGGGGTGTTGTTGTCCAAAGCCATCCACTGCCACCATGCCCTGCCCTCTGGCGGGGGATACAGCAACTGACCAGCCCTCTAGACTTGTGCTCTGGTCAGACCGAAAAGGCTCTGTTCATACTGAAACAGCCCAGGACCATGGATGGAATGTGAATCCATAAAGGAAATGATAGTGGCGTTGCTCAATGGAGCAGTGGGGACATTTTAGTTTGCACATGACGTATATTATATGATATCGTGCTACACAACCGGCCTTGACAAGGAGAAGGCCTGCCCTCAGAAGGGCACTCCTGGTATTTTAGCAACGCCATGCCTGCCTGATGGCATCAGAAGTACATAGAGAGGGCTGGGAGGGCATGCTATCGTTCATGCTGGTGCCGATAATGGAATATATATATATATACAAAGTCATATGGGCCCTCGTTAACATTTACACGGTGCTAGTACGGCGGACGCGCGGCTCCGGGAGCGCTACGGCCATGGCAATGAGCGCAACGTCGTCTACGGGAGCTGTGCTGCAATGTCCGATTCCTTAGCTACGTCCCGGATTTCGCGGATTTCGAATCCGACAAATATCAAGGTCTACAGAGGCAGGCGAACACGGCAGTTTGGAATCAGGAATTCGACATTTGCGCGTGCTGCATCGACGCGCCCGGGAATGGGGTTCGAGAGCGAGAGGTGGCTTCTTTTTACTTTGGTTTAGATGTCAGGGGATAGCTCGGACGCTGCGCACCCGAGTCATCCACATTTGGGATTCGCGAGCGTCAACCCAACCGTAGTGCAATGGAGGGGCCTGGCCCTGGGAGAACTGCCGCATAGATCACGGTGTCTGCTGTGCCAGGTAGGTATGAGCTGCCGAGCTCAGTGCTAGGCTATGTACAACGTTATTCACCAGGGATGTGGTGTCCAAACCGTACGACGGGGAACGGGTGTCCTTTGTCTGCCTCTGCTCCCACACGCATGGAGAACCTACGTGGCTGATCTACCATGACCCGCTTTAAGCAGACACTTATGCTGGGGTGACTACTTTATGCCTGCTTTAAGGCATCGAATTTGCCCAGCTGGCTTGGGAATTCTCTCCAGACTGGAGTGTGCTGCCATCTGGGGAGAGAGAGTGGAACCAGCTTTGCTCCACTGCAGTGAGGGGTGTTGTTGTCCAAAGCCATCCACTGCCACCATGCCCTGCCCTCTGGCGGGGGATACAGCAACTGACCAGCCCTCTAGACTTGTGCTCTGGTCAGACCGAAAAGGAGCTGTTCATACTGAAACAGCCCAGGACCATGGATGGAATGTGAATCCATAAAGGAAATGATAGTGGCATTGCCCAATGGAGCAGTGGGGACATTTTAGTTTGCACATGACGTATATTATATGATATCGTGCTACACAACCGGCCTTGACAAGGAGAAGGCCTGCCCTCAGAAGGGCACTCCTGGTATTTTAGCAATGCCTTGCCTGCCTGATGGCATCAGAAGTACATAGAGAGGGCTGGGAGGGCATGCTATCGTTCATGCTGGTGCCGATAATGGAATATATATATATACAAAGTCATATGGGCACTCGTTAACATTTACACGGTGCTAGTACGGCGGACGCGCGGCTCCGGGAGCGCTACGGCCATGGCAATGAGCGCAACGTCGTCTACGGGAGCTGTGCTGCAATGTCCGATTCCTTAGCTACGTCCCGGATTTCGCGGATTTCGAATCCGACAAATATCAAGGTCTACAGAGGCAGGCGAACACGGCAGTTTGGAATCAGGAATTCGACATTTGCGCGTGCTGCATCGACGCGCCCGGGAATGGGGTTCGAGAGCGAGAGGTGGCTTCTTTTTACTTTGGTTTAGATGTCAGGGGATAGCTCGGACGCTGCGCACCCGAGTCATCCACATTTGGGATTCGCGAGCGTCAACCCAACCGTAGTGCAATGGAGGGGCCTGGCCCTGGGAGAACTGCCGCATAGATCACGGTGTCTGCTGTGCCAGGTAGGTATCAGTTGCCGAGCTCAGTGCTAGGCTATGTACAACGTTATTCACCAGGGATGTGGTGTCCAAACCGTACGACGGGGAACGGGTGTCCTTTGTCGGCCTCTGCTCCCACACGCATGGAGAACCTACATGGCTGATCTACCATGAGCCGCTTTAAGCAGACACTTATGCTGGGGTGACTACTTTATGCCTGCTTTAAGGCATCGAATTTGCCCGGCTGGCTTGGGAATTCTCTCCAGACTGGAGTGTGCTGCCATCTGGGGAGAAAGAGTGGAACCAGCTTTGCTCCACTGCAGTGAGGGGTGTTGTTGTCCAAAGCCATCCACTGCCACCATGCCCTGCCCTCTGGCGGGGGATACAGCAACTGACCAGCCCTCTAGACTTGTGCTCTGGTCAGACCGAAAAGGCTCTGTTCATACTGAAACAGCCCAGGACCATGGATGGAATGTGAATCCATAAAGGAAATGATAGTGGCATTGCCCTATGGAGCAGTGGGGACATTTTAGTTTGCACATGACGTATATTATATGATATCGTGCTACACAACCGGCCTTGACAAGGAGAAGGCCTGCCCTCAGAAGGGCACTCCTGGTATTTTAGCAATGCCTTGCCTGCCTGATGGCATCAGAAGTACATAGAGAGGGCTGGGAGGGCATGCTATCGTTCATGCTGGTGCCGATAATGGAATATATATATATACAAAGTCATATGGGCACTCGTTAACATTTACACGGTGCTAGTACGGCGGACGCGCGGCTCCGGGAGCGCTACGGCCATAGCAATGAGCGCAACGTCGTCTACGGGAGCTGTGCTGCAATGTCCGATTCCTTAGCTACGTCCCGGATTTCGCGGATTTCGAATCCGACAAATATCAAGGTCTACAGAGGCAGGCGAACACGGCAGTTTGGAATCAGGAATTCGACATTTGCGCGTGCTGCATCGACGCGCCCATGAATGGGGTTCGAGAGCGAGAGGTGGCTTCTTTTTACTTTGGTTTAGATGTCAGGGGATAGCTCGGACGCTGCGAACCCGAGTCATCCACATTTGGGATTTGCGAGCGTCAACCCAACCGTAGTGCAATGGAGGGGCCTGGCCCTGGGAGAACTGCCGCATAGATCACGGTGTCTGCAGTGCCAGGTAGGTATCAGCTGCCGAGCTCAGTGCTAGGCTATGTACAACGTTATTCACCAGGGATGTGGTGTCCAAACCGTACAACGGGGAACGGGTGTCCTTTGTCGGCCTCTGCTCCCACACGCATGGAGAACCTACATGGCTGATCTACCATGAGCCGCTTTAAGCAGACACTTATGCTGGGGTGACTACTTTATGCCTGCTTTAAGGCATCGAATTTGCCCGGCTGGCTTGGGAATTCTCTCCAGACTGGAGTGTGCTGCCATCTGGGGAGAAAGAGTGGAACCAGCTTTGCTCCACTGCAGTGAGGGGTGTTGTTGTCCAAAGCCATCCACTGCCACCATGCCCTGCCCTCTGGCGGGGGATACAGCAACTGACCAGCCCTCTAGACTTGTGCTCTGGTCAGACCGAAAAGGCTCTGTTCATACTGAAACAGCCCAGGACCATGGATGGAATGTGAATCCATAAAGGAAATGATAGTGGCATTGCTCAACGGAGCAGTGGGGACATTTTAGTTTGCACATGACGTTTATTATATGATATCGTGCTACACAACGGGCCGTGACAAGGAGAAGGCCTGCCCTCAGAAGGGCACTCCTGGTATTTTAGCAACGCCATGCCTGCCTGATGGCATCAGAAGTACATAGAGAGGGCTGGGAGGGCATGCTATCGTTCATGCTGGTGCCGATAATGGAATATATATATATACAAAGTCATATGGGCACTCGTTAACATTTACACGGTGCTAGTACGGCGGACGCGCGGCTCCGGGAGCGCTACGGCCATGGCAATGAGCGCAACGTCGTCTACGGGAGCTGTGCTGCAATGTCCGATTCCTTAGCTACGTCCCGGATTTCGCGGATTTCGAATCCGACAAATATCAAGGTCTACAGAGGCAGGCGAACACGGCAGTTTGGAATCAGGAATTCGACATTTGCGCGTGCTGCATCGACGCGCCCGGGAATGGGGTTCGAGAGCGAGAGGTGGCTTCTTTTTACTTTGGTTTAGATGTCAGGGGATAGCTCGGACGCTGCGCACCCGAGTCATCCACATTTGGGATTCGCGAGCGTCAACCCAACCGTAGTGCAATGGAGGGGCCTGGCCCTGGGAGAACTGCCGCATAGATCACGGTGTCTGCTGTGCCAGGTAGGTATCAGCTGCCGAGCTCAGTGCTAGGCTATGTACAACGTTATTCACCAGGGATGTGGTGTCCAAACCGTACGACGGGGAACGGGTGTCCTTTGTCGGCCTCTGCTCCCCCACGCATGGAGAACCTACATGGCTGATCTACCATGAGCCGCTTTAAGCAGACACTTATGCTGGGGTGACTACTTTATGCCTGCTTTAAGGCATCGAATTTGCCCGGCTGGCTTGGGAATTCTCTCCAGACTGGAGTGTGCTGCCATCTGGGGAGAAAGAGTGGAACCAGCTTTGCTCCACTGCAGTGAGGGGTGTTGTTGTCCAAAGCCATCCACTGCCACCATGCCCTGCCCTCTGGCGGGGGATACAGCAACTGACCAGCCCTCTAGACTTGTGCTCTGGTCAGACCGAAAAGGCTCTGTTCATACTGAAACAGCCCAGGACCATGGATGGAATGTGAATCCATAAAGGAAATGATAGTGGCATTGCCCAATGGAGCAGTGGGGACATTTTAGTTTGCACATGACGTATATTATATGATATCGTGCTACACAACCGGCCTTGACAAGGAGAAGGCCTGCCCTCAGAAGGGCACTCCTGGTATTTTAGCAATGCCTTGCCTGCCTGATGGCATCAGAAGTACATAGAGAGGGCTGGGAGGGCATGCTATCGTTCATGCTGGTGCCGATAATGGAATATATATATATATACAAAGTCATATGGGCACTCGTTAACATTTACACGGTGCTAGTACGGCGGACGCGCGGCTCCGGGAGCGCTACGGCCATGGCAATGAGCGCAACGTCGTCTACGGGAGCTGTGCTGCAATGTCCGATTCCTTAGCTACGTCCCGGATTTCGCGGATTTCGAATCCGACAAATATCAAGGTCTACAGAGGCAGGCGAACACGGCAGTTTGGAATCAGGAATTCGACATTTGCGCGTGCTGCATCGACGCGCCCGGGAATGGGGTTCGAGAGCGAGAGGTGGCTTCTTTTTACTTTGGTTTAGATGTCAGGGGATAGCTCGGACGCTGCGCACCCGAGTCATCCACATTTGGGATTCGCGAGCGTCAACCCAACCGTAGTGCAATGGAGGGGCCTGGCCCTGGGAGAACTGCCGCATAGATCACGGTGTCTGCTGTGCCAGGTAGGTATCAGCTGCCGAGCTCAGTGCTAGGCTATGTACAACGCTATTCACCAGGGATGTGGTGTCCAAACCGTACGACGGGGAACGGGTGTCCTTTGTCGGCCTCTGCTCCCACACGCATGGAGAACCTACATGGCTGATCTACCATGAGCCGCTTTAAGCAGACACTTATGCTGGGGTGACTACTTTATGCCTGCTTTAAGGCATCGAATTTGCCCGGCTGGCTTGGGAATTCTCTCCAGACTGGAGTGTGCTGCCATCTGGGGAGAAAGAGTGGAACCAGCTTTGCTCCACTGCAGTGAGGGGTGTTGTTGTCCAAAGCCATCCACTGCCACCATGCCCTGCCCTCTGGCGGGGGATACAGCAACTGACCAGCCCTCTAGACTTGTGCTCTGGTCAGACCAAAAAGGCTCTGTTCATACTGAAACAGCCCAGGACCATGGATGGAATGTGAATCCATAAAGGAAATGAAAGTGGCGTTGCTCAATGGAGCAGTGGGGACATTTTAGTTTGCACATGACGTATATTATATGATATCGTGCTACACAACCGGCCTTGACAAGGAGAAGGCCTGCCCTCAGAAGGGCACTCCTGGTATTTTAGCAACGCCATGCCTGCCTGATGGCATCAGAAGT
The DNA here is from genome assembly GCA_947462335.1 of Harmothoe impar. Classification (NCBI taxonomy): domain Eukaryota; kingdom Metazoa; phylum Annelida; class Polychaeta; order Phyllodocida; family Polynoidae; genus Harmothoe; species Harmothoe impar. Next base: position 55,841,921 of record OX381716.1, read on the forward strand.
ACATAGAGAGGGCTGGGAGGGCATGCTATCGTTCATGCTGGTGCCGATAATGGAATATATATATATATACAAAGTCATATGGGCCCTCGTTAACATTTACACGGTGCTAGTACGGCGGACGCGGGGCTCCGGGAGCGCTACGGCCATGGCAATGAGCGCAACGTCGTCTACGGGAGCTGTGCTGCAATGTCCGATTCCTTAGCTACGTCCCGGATTTCGCGGATTTCGAATCCCACAAATATCAAGGTCTACAGAGGCAGGCGAACACGGCAGTTTGGAATCAGGAATTCGACATTTGCGCGTGCTGCATCGACGCGCCCGGGAATGGGGTTCGAGAGCGAGAGGTGGCTTCTTTTTACTTTGGTTTAGATGTCAGGGGATAGCTCGGACGCTGCGCACCCGAGTCATCCACATTTGGGATTCGCGAGCGTCAACCCAACCGTAGTGCAATGGAGGGGCCTGGCCCTGGGAGAACTGCCGCATAGATCACGGTGTCTGCTGTGCCAGGTAGGTATCAGCTGCCGAGCTCAGTGCTAGGCTATGTACAACGTTATTCACCAGGGATGTGGTGTCCAAACCGTACGACGGGGAACGGGTGTCCTTTGTCGGCCTCTGCTCCCACACGCATGGAGAACCTACATGGCTGATCTAGCATGAGCCGCTTTAAGCAAACACTTATGCTGGGGTGACTACTTTATGCCTGCTTTAAGGCATCGAATTTGCCCGGCTGGCTTGGGAATTCTCTCCAGACTGGAGTGTGCTGCCATCTGGGGAGAAAGAGTGGAACCAGCTTTGCTCCACTGCAGTTAGGGGTGTTGTTGTCCAAAGCCATCCACTGCCACCATGCCCTGCCCTCTGGCGGGGGATACAGCAACTGACCAGCCCTCTAGACTTGTGCTCTGGTCAGACCGAAAAGGCTCTGTTCATACTGAAACAGCCCAGGACCATGGATGGAATGTAAATCCATAAAGGAAATGATAGTGGCGTTGCTCAATGGAGCAGTGGGGACATTTTAGTTTGCACATGACGTATATTATATGATATCGTGCTACACAACCGGCCTTGACAAGGAGAAGGCCTGCCCTCAGAAGGGCACTCCTGGTATTTTAGCAACGCCATGCCTGCCTGATGGCATCAGAAGTACATAGAGAGGGCTGGGAGGGCATGCTATCGTTCATGCTGGTGCCGATAATGGAATATATATATATACAAAGTCATATGGGCACTCGTTAACATTTACACGGTGCTAGTACGGCGGACGCGCGGCTCCGGGAGCGCTACGGCCATGGCAATGAGCGCAACGTCGTCTACGGGAGCTGTGCTGCAATGTCCGATTCCTTAGCTACGTCCCGGATTTCGCGGATTTCGAATCCGACAAATATCAAGGTCTACAGAGGCAGGCGAACACGGCAGTTTGGAATCAGGAATTCGACATTTGCGCGTGCTGCATCGACGCGCCCGGGAATGGGGTTCGAGAGCGAGAGGTGGCTTCTTTTTACTTTGGTTTAGATGTCAGGGGATAGCTCGGACGCTGCGCACCCGAGTCATCCACATTTGGGATTCGCGAGCGTCAACCCAACCGTAGTGCAATGGAGGGGCCTGGCCCTGGGAGAACTGCCGCATAGATCACGGTGTCTGCTGTGCCAGGTAGGTATGAGCTGCCGAGCTCAGTGCTAGGCTATGTACAACGTTATTCACCAGGGATGTGGTGTCCAAACCGTACGACGGGGAACGGGTGTCCTTTGTCGGCCTCTGCTCCCACACGCATGGAGAACCTACATGGCTGATCTACCATGAGCCGCTTTAAGCAGACACTTATGCTGGGGTGACTACTTTATGCCTGCTTTAAGGCATCGAATTTGCCCGGCTGGCTTGGGAATTCTCTCCAGACTGGAGTGTGCTGCCATCTGGGGAGAAAGAGTGGAACCAGCTTTGCTCCACTGCAGTGAGGGGTGTTGTTGTCCAAAGCCATCCACTGCCACCATGCCCTGCCCTCTGGCGGGGGATACAGCAACTGACCAGCCCTCTAGACTTGTGCTCTGGTCAGACCGAAAAGGCTCTGTTCATACTGAAACAGCCCAGGACCATGGATGGAATGTGAATCCATAAAGGAAATGATAGTGGCGTTGCTCAATGGAGCAGTGGGGACATTTTAGTTTGCACATGACGTATATTATATGATATCGTGCTACACAACCGGCCTTGACAAGGAGAAGGCCTGCCCTCAGAAGGGCACTCCTGGTATTTTAGCAACGCCATGCCTGCCTGATGGCATCAGAAGTACATAGAGAGGGCTGGGAGGGCATGCTATCGTTCATGCTGGTGCCGATAATGGAATATATATATATATACAAAGTCATATGGGCCCTCGTTAACATTTACACGGTGCTAGTACGGCGGACGCGCGGCTCCGGGAGCGCTACGGCCATGGCAATGAGCGCAACGTCGTCTACGGGAGCTGTGCTGCAATGTCCGATTCCTTAGCTACGTCCCGGATTTCGCGGATTTCGAATCCGACAAATATCAAGGTCTACAGAGGCAGGCGAACACGGCAGTTTGGAATCAGGAATTCGACATTTGCGCGTGCTGCATCGACGCGCCCGGGAATGGGGTTCGAGAGCGAGAGGTGGCTTCTTTTTACTTTGGTTTAGATGTCAGGGGATAGCTCGGACGCTGCGCACCCGAGTCATCCACATTTGGGATTCGCGAGCGTCAACCCAACCGTAGTGCAATGGAGGGGCCTGGCCCTGGGAGAACTGCCGCATAGATCACGGTGTCTGCTGTGCCAGGTAGGTATGAGCTGCCGAGCTCAGTGCTAGGCTATGTACAACGTTATTCACCAGGGATGTGGTGTCCAAACCGTACGACGGGGAACGGGTGTCCTTTGTCTGCCTCTGCTCCCACACGCATGGAGAACCTACGTGGCTGATCTACCATGAGCCGCTTTAAGCAGACACTTATGCTGGGGTGACTACTTTATGCCTGCTTTAAGGCATCGAATTTGCCCAGCTGGCTTGGGAATTCTCTCCAGACTGGAGTGTGCTGCCATCTGGGGAGAGAGAGTGGAACCAGCTTTGCTCCACTGCAGTGAGGGGTGTTGTTGTCCAAAGCCATCCACTGCCACCATGCCCTGCCCTCTGGCGGGGGATACAGCAACTGACCAGCCCTCTAGACTTGTGCTCTGGTCAGACCGAAAAGGCTCTGTTCATACTGAAACAGCCCAGGACCATGGATGGAATGTGAATCCATAAAGGAAATGATAGTGGCGTTGCTCAATGGAGCAGTGGGGACATTTTAGTTTGCACATGACGTATATTATATGATATCGTGCTACACAACCGGCCTTGACAAGGAGAAGGCCTGCCCTCAGAAGGGCACTCCTGGTATTTTAGCAACGCCATGCCTGCCTGATGGCATCAGAAGTACATAGAGAGGGCTGGGAGGGCATGCTATCGTTCATGCTGGTGCCGATAATGGAATATATATATATATACAAAGTCATATGGGCCCTCGTTAACATTTACACGGTGCTAGTACGGCGGACGCGCGGCTCCGGGAGCGCTACGGCCATGGCAATGAGCGCAACGTCGTCTACGGGAGCTGTGCTGCAATGTCCGATTCCTTAGCTACGTCCCGGATTTCGCGGATTTCGAATCCGACAAATATCAAGGTCTACAGAGGCAGGCGAACACGGCAGTTTGGAATCAGGAATTCGACATTTGCGCGTGCTGCATCGACGCGCCCGGGAATGGGGTTCGAGAGCGAGAGGTGGCTTCTTTTTACTTTGGTTTAGATGTCAGGGGATAGCTCGGACGCTGCGCACCCGAGTCATCCACATTTGGGATTCGCGAGCGTCAACCCAACCGTAGTGCAATGGAGGGGCCTGGCCCTGGGAGAACTGCCGCATAGATCACGGTGTCTGCTGTGCCAGGTAGGTATGAGCTGCCGAGCTCAGTGCTAGGCTATGTACAACGTTATTCACCAGGGATGTGGTGTCCAAACCGTACGACGGGGAACGGGTGTCCTTTGTCTGCCTCTGCTCCCACACGCATGGAGAACCTACGTGGCTGATCTACCATGAGCCGCTTTAAGCAGACACTTATGCTGGGGTGACTACTTTATGCCTGCTTTAAGGCATCGAATTTGCCCAGCTGGCTTGGGAATTCTCTCCAGACTGGAGTGTGCTGCCATCTGGGGAGAGAGAGTGGAACCAGCTTTGCTCCACTGCAGTGAGGGGTGTTGTTGTCCAAAGCCATCCACTGCCACCATGCCCTGCCCTCTGGCGGGGGATACAGCAACTGACCAGCCCTCTAGACTTGTGCTCTGGTCAGACCGAAAAGGAGCTGTTCATACTGAAACAGCCCAGGACCATGGATGGAATGTGAATCCATAAAGGAAATGATAGTGGCATTGCCCAATGGAGCAGTGGGGACATTTTAGTTTGCACATGACGTATATTATATGATATCGTGCTACACAACCGGCCTTGACAAGGAGAAGGCCTGCCCTCAGAAGGGCACTCCTGGTATTTTAGCAATGCCTTGCCTGCCTGATGGCATCAGAAGTACATAGAGAGGGCTGGGAGGGCATGCTATCGTTCATGCTGGTGCCGATAATGGAATATATATATATACAAAGTCATATGGGCACTCGTTAACATTTACACGGTGCTAGTACGGCGGACGCGCGGCTCCGGGAGCGCTACGGCCATGGCAATGAGCGCAACGTCGTCTACGGGAGCTGTGCTGCAATGTCCGATTCCTTAGCTACGTCCCGGATTTCGCGGATTTCGAATCCGACAAATATCAAGGTCTACAGAGGCAGGCGAACACGGCAGTTTGGAATCAGGAATTCGACATTTGCGCGTGCTGCATCGACGCGCCCGGGAATGGGGTTCGAGAGCGAGAGGTGGCTTCTTTTTACTTTGGTTTAGATGTCAGGGGATAGCTCGGACGCTGCGCACCCGAGTCATCCACATTTGGGATTCGCGAGCGTCAACCCAACCGTAGTGCAATGGAGGGGCCTGGCCCTGGGAGAACTGCCGCATAGATCACGGTGTCTGCTGTGCCAGGTAGGTATCAGTTGCCGAGCTCAGTGCTAGGCTATGTACAACGTTATTCACCAGGGATGTGGTGTCCAAACCGTACGACGGGGAACGGGTGTCCTTTGTCGGCCTCTGCTCCCACACGCATGGAGAACCTACATGGCTGATCTACCATGAGCCGCTTTAAGCAGACACTTATGCTGGGGTGACTACTTTATGCCTGCTTTAAGGCATCGAATTTGCCCGGCTGGCTTGGGAATTCTCTCCAGACTGGAGTGTGCTGCCATCTGGGGAGAAAGAGTGGAACCAGCTTTGCTCCACTGCAGTGAGGGGTGTTGTTGTCCAAAGCCATCCACTGCCACCATGCCCTGCCCTCTGGCGGGGGATACAGCAACTGACCAGCCCTCTAGACTTGTGCTCTGGTCAGACCGAAAAGGCTCTGTTCATACTGAAACAGCCCAGGACCATGGATGGAATGTGAATCCATAAAGGAAATGATAGTGGCATTGCCCAATGGAGCAGTGGGGACATTTTAGTTTGCACATGACGTATATTATATGATATCGTGCTACACAACCGGCCTTGACAAGGAGAAGGCCTGCCCTCAGAAGGGCACTCCTGGTATTTTAGCAATGCCTTGCCTGCCTGATGGCATCAGAAGTACATAGAGAGGGCTGGGAGGGCATGCTATCGTTCATGCTGGTGCCGATAATGGAATATATATATATACAAAGTCATATGGGCACTCGTTAACATTTACACGGTGCTAGTACGGCGGACGCGCGGCTCCGGGAGCGCTACGGCCATAGCAATGAGCGCAACGTCGTCTACGGGAGCTGTGCTGCAATGTCCGATTCCTTAGCTACGTCCCGGATTTCGCGGATTTCGAATCCGACAAATATCAAGGTCTACAGAGGCAGGCGAACACGACAGTTTGGAATCAGGAATTCGACATTTGCGCGTGCTGCATCGACGCGCCCGGGAATGGGGTTCGAGAGCGAGAGGTGGCTTCTTTTTACTTTGGTTTAGATGTCAGGGGATAGCTCGGACGCTGCGAACCCGAGTCATCCACATTTGGGATTTGCGAGCGTCAACCCAACCGTAGTGCAATGGAGGGGCCTGGCCCTGGGAGAACTGCCGCATAGATCACGGTGTCTGCAGTGCCAGGTAGGTATCAGCTGCCGAGCTCAGTGCTAGGCTATGTACAACGTTATTCACCAGGGATGTGGTGTCCAAACCGTACAACGGGGAACGGGTGTCCTTTGTCGGCCTCTGCTCCCACACGCATGGAGAACCTACATGGCTGATCTACCATGAGCCGCTTTAAGCAGACACTTATGCTGGGGTGACTACTTTATGCCTGCTTTAAGGCATCGAATTTGCCCGGCTGGCTTGGGAATTCTCTCCAGACTGGAGTGTGCTGCCATCTGGGGAGAAAGAGTGGAACCAGCTTTGCTCCACTGCAGTGAGGGGTGTTGTTGTCCAAAGCCATCCACTGCCACCATGCCCTGCCCTCTGGCGGGGGATACAGCAACTGACCAGCCCTCTAGACTTGTGCTCTGGTCAGACCGAAAAGGCTCTGTTCATACTGAAACAGCCCAGGACCATGGATGGAATGTGAATCCATAAAGGAAATGATAGTGGCATTGCTCAACGGAGCAGTGGGGACATTTTAGTTTGCACATGACGTATATTATATGATATCGTGCTACACAACGGGCCGTGACAAGGAGAAGGCCTGCCCTCAGAAGGGCACTCCTGGTATTTTAGCAACGCCATGCCTGCCTGATGGCATCAGAAGTACATAGAGAGGGCTGGGAGGGCATGCTATCGTTCATGCTGGTGCCGATAATGGAATATATATATATACAAAGTCATATGGGCACTCGTTAACATTTACACGGTGCTAGTACGGCGGACGCGCGGCTCCGGGAGCGCTACGGCCATGGCAATGAGCGCAACGTCGTCTACGGGAGCTGTGCTGCAATGTCCGATTCCTTAGCTACGTCCCGGATTTCGCGGATTTCGAATCCGACAAATATCAAGGTCTACAGAGGCAGGCGAACACGGCAGTTTGGAATCAGGAATTCGACATTTGCGCGTGCTGCATCGACGCGCCCGGGAATGGGGTTCGAGAGCGAGAGGTGGCTTCTTTTTACTTTGGTTTAGATGTCAGGGGATAGCTCGGACGCTGCGCACCCGAGTCATCCACATTTGGGATTCGCGAGCGTCAACCCAACCGTAGTGCAATGGAGGGGCCTGGCCCTGGGAGAACTGCCGCATAGATCACGGTGTCTGCTGTGCCAGGTAGGTATCAGCTGCCGAGCTCAGTGCTAGGCTATGTACAACGTTATTCACCAGGGATGTGGTGTCCAAACCGTACGACGGGGAACGGGTGTCCTTTGTCGGCCTCTGCTCCCCCACGCATGGAGAACCTACATGGCTGATCTACCATGAGCCGCTTTAAGCAGACACTTATGCTGGGGTGACTACTTTATGCCTGCTTTAAGGCATCGAATTTGCCCGGCTGGCTTGGGAATTCTCTCCAGACTGGAGTGTGCTGCCATCTGGGGAGAAAGAGTGGAACCAGCTTTGCTCCACTGCAGTGAGGGGTGTTGTTGTCCAAAGCCATCCACTGCCACCATGCCCTGCCCTCTGGCGGGGGATACAGCAACTGACCAGCCCTCTAGACTTGTGCTCTGGTCAGACCGAAAAGGCTCTGTTCATACTGAAACAGCCCAGGACCATGGATGGAATGTGAATCCATAAAGGAAATGATAGTGGCATTGCCCAATGGAGCAGTGGGGACATTTTAGTTTGCACATGACGTATATTATATGATATCGTGCTACACAACCGGCCTTGACAAGGAGAAGGCCTGCCCTCAGAAGGGCACTCCTGGTATTTTAGCAATGCCTTGCCTGCCTGATGGCATCAGAAGTACATAGAGAGGGCTGGGAGGGCATGCTATCGTTCATGCTGGTGCCGATAATGGAATATATATATATATACAAAGTCATATGGGCACTCGTTAACATTTACACGGTGCTAGTACGGCGGACGCGCGGCTCCGGGAGCGCTACGGCCATGGCAATGAGCGCAACGTCGTCTACGGGAGCTGTGCTGCAATGTCCGATTCCTTAGCTACGTCCCGGATTTCGCGGATTTCGAATCCGACAAATATCAAGGTCTACAGAGGCAGGCGAACACGGCAGTTTGGAATCAGGAATTCGACATTTGCGCGTGCTGCATCGACGCGCCCGGGAATGGGGTTCGAGAGCGAGAGGTGGCTTCTTTTTACTTTGGTTTAGATGTCAGGGGATAGCTCGGACGCTGCGCACCCGAGTCATCCACATTTGGGATTCGCGAGCGTCAACCCAACCGTAGTGCAATGGAGGGGCCTGGCCCTGGGAGAACTGCCGCATAGATCACGGTGTCTGCTGTGCCAGGTAGGTATCAGCTGCCGAGCTCAGTGCTAGGCTATGTACAACGTTATTCACCAGGGATGTGGTGTCCAAACCGTACGACGGGGAACGGGTGTCCTTTGTCGGCCTCTGCTCCCACACGCATGGAGAACCTACATGGCTGATCTACCATGAGCCGCTTTAAGCAGACACTTATGCTGGGGTGACTACTTTATGCCTGCTTTAAGGCATCGAATTTGCCCGGCTGGCTTGGGAATTCTCTCCAGACTGGAGTGTGCTGCCATCTGGGGAGAAAGAGTGGAACCAGCTTTGCTCCACTGCAGTGAGGGGTGTTGTTGTCCAAAGCCATCCACTGCCACCATGCCCTGCCCTCTGGCGGGGGATACAGCAACTGACCAGCCCTCTAGACTTGTGCTCTGGTCAGACCAAAAAGGCTCTGTTCATACTGAAACAGCCCAGGACCATGGATGGAATGTGAATCCATAAAGGAAATGAAAGTGGCGTTGCTCAATGGAGCAGTGGGGACATTTTAGTTTGCACATGACGTATATTATATGATATCGTGCTACACAACCGGCCTTGACAAGGAGAAGGCCTGCCCTCAGAAGGGCACTCCTGGTATTTTAGCAACGCCATGCCTGCCTGATGGCATCAGAAGTACATAGAGAGGGCTGGGAGGGCATGCTATCGTTCATGCTGGTGCCGATAATGGAATATATATATATATACAAAGTCATATGGGCCCTCGTTAACATTTACACGGTGCTAGTACGGCGGACGCGGGGCTCCGGGAGCGCTACGGCCATGGCAATGAGCGCAACGTCGTCTACGGGAGCTGTGCTGCAATGTCCGATTCCTTAGCTACGTCCCGGATTTCGCGGATTTCGAATCCCACAAATATCAAGGTCTACAGAGGCAGGCGAACACGGCAGTTTGGAATCAGGAATTCGACATTTGCGCGTGCTGCATCGACGCGCCCGGGAATGGGGTTCGAGAGCGAGAGGTGGCTTCTTTTTACTTTGGTTTAGATGTCAGGGGATAGCTCGGACGCTGCGCACCCGAGTCATCCACATTTGGGATTCGCGAGCGTCAACCCAACCGTAGTGCAATGGAGGGGCCTGGCCCTGGGAGAACTGCCGCATAGATCACGGTGTCTGCTGTGCCAGGTAGGTATCAGCTGCCGAGCTCAGTGCTAGGCTATGTACAACGTTATTCACCGGGCATGTGGTGTCCAAACCGTACGACGGGGAACGGGTGTCCTTTGTCGGCCTCTGCTCCCACACGCATGGAGAACCTACATGGCTGATCTACCATGAGCCGCTTTAAGCAGACACTTATGCTGGGGTGACTACTTTATGCCTGCTTTAAGGCATCGAATTTGCCCGGCTGGCTTGGGAATTCTCTCCAGACTGGAGTGTGCTGCCATCTGGGGAGAAAGAGTGGAACCAGCTTTGCTCCACTGCAGTGAGGGGTGTTGTTGTCCAAAGCCATCCACTGCCACCATGCCCTGCCCTCTGGCGGGGGATACAGCAACTGACCAGCCCTCTAGACTTGTGCTCTGGTCAGACCGAAAAGGCTCTGTTCATACTGAAACAGCCCAGGACCATGGATGGAATGTGAATCCATAAAGGAAATGATAGTGGCATTGCCCAATGGAGCAGTGGGGACATTTTAGTTTGCACATGACGTATATTATATGATATCGTGCTACACAACCGGCCTTGACAAGGAGAAGGCCTGCCCTCAGAAGGGCACTCCTGGTATTTTAGCAACGCCATGCCTGCCTGATGGCATCAGAAGTACATAGAGAGGGCTGGGAGGGCATGCTATCGTTCATGCTGGTGCCGATAATGGAATATATATATATACAAAGTCATATGGGCACTCGTTAACATTTACACGGTGCTAGTACGGCGGACGCGCGGCTCCGGGAGCGCTACGGCCATGGCAATGAGCGCAACGTCGTCTACGGGAGCTGTGCTGCAATGTCCGATTCCTTAGCTACGTCCCGGATTTCGCGGATTTCGAATCCGACAAATATCAAGGTCTACAGAGGCAGGCGAACACGGCAGTTTGGAATCAGGAATTCGACATTTGCGCGTGCTGCATCGACGCGCCCGGGAATGGGGTTCGAGAGCGAGAGGTGGCTTCTTTTTACTTTGGTTTAGATGTCAGGGGATAGCTCGGACACTGCGCACCCGAGTCATCCACATTTGGGATTCGCGAGCGTCAACCCAACCGTAGTGCAATGGAGGGGCCTGGCCCTGGGAGAACTGCCGCATAGATCACGGTGTCTGCTGTGCCAGGTAGGTATCAGCTGCCGAGCTCAGTGCTAGGCTATGTACAACGTTATTCACCAGGGATGTGGTGTCCAAACCGTACGACGGGGAACGGGTGTCCTTTGTTGGCCTCTGCTCCCCCACGCAACGAGAACCTACATGGCTGATCTACCATGAGCCGCTTTAAGCAGACACTTATGCTGGGGTGACTACTTTATGCCTGCTTTAAGGCATCGAATTTGCCCGGCTGGCTTGGGAATTCTCTCCAGACTGGAGTGTGCTGCCATCTGGGGAGAAAGAGTGGAACCAGCTTTGCTCCACTGCAGTGAGGGGTGTTGTTGTCCAAAGCCATCCACTGCCACCATGCCCTGCCCTCTGGCGGGGGATACAGCAACTGACCAGCCCTCTAGACTTGTGCTCTGGTCAGACCGAAAAGGCTCTGTTCATACTGAAACAGCCCAGGACCATGGATGGAATGTGAATCCATAAAGGAAATGATAGTGGCATTGCCCAATGGAGCAGTGGGGACATTTTAGTTTGCACATGACGTATATTATATGATATCGTGCTACACAACCGGCCTTGACAAGGAGAAGGCCTGCCCTCAGAAGGGCACTCCTGGTATTTTAGCAATGCCTTGCCTGCCTGATGGCATCAGAAGTACATAGAGAGGGCTGGGAGGGCATGCTATCGTTCATGCTGGTGCCGATAATGGAATATATATATATATACAAAGTCATATGGGCACTCGTTAACATTTACACGGTGCTAGTACGGCGGACGCGCGGCTCCGGGAGCGCTACGGCCATGGCAATGAGCGCAACGTCGTCTACGGGAGCTGTGCTGCAATGTCCGATTCCTTAGCTACGTCCCGGATTTCGCGGATTTCGAATCCGACAAATATCAAGGTCTACAGAGGCAGGCGAACACGGCAGTTTGGAATCAGGAATTCGACATTTGCGCGTGCTGCATCGACGCGCCCGGGAATGGGGTTCGAGAGCGAGAGGTGGCTTCTTTTTACTTTGGTTTAGATGTCAGGGGATAGCTCGGACGCTGCGCACCCGAGTCATCCACATTTGGGATTCGCGAGCGTCAACCCAACCGTAGTGCAATGGAGGGGCCTGGCCCTGGGAGAACTGCCGCATAGATCACGGTGTCTGCTGTGCCAGGTAGGTATCAGCTGCCGAGCTCAGTGCTAGGCTATGTACAACGCTATTCACCAGGGATGTGGTGTCCAAACCGTACGACGGGGAACGGGTGTCCTTTGTCGGCATCTGCTCCCACACGCATGGAGAACCTACATGGCTGATCTACCATGAGCCGCTTTAAGCAGACACTTATGCTGGGGTGACTACTTTATGCCTGCTTTAAGGCATCGAATTTGCCCGGCTGGCTTGGGAATTCTCTCCAGACTGGAGTGTGCTGCCATCTGGGGAGAAAGAGTGGAACCAGCTTTGCTCCACTGCAGTGAGGGGTGTTGTTGTCCAAAGCCATCCACTGCCACCATGCCCTGCCCTCTGGCGGGGGATACAGCAACTGACCAGCCCTCTAGACTTGTGCTCTGGTCAGACCGAAAAGGCTCTGTTCATACTGAAACAGCCCAGGACCATGGATGGAATGTGAATCCATAAAGGAAATGATAGTGGCATTGCCCAATGGAGCAGTGGGGACATTTTAGTTTGCACATGACGTATATTATATGATATCGTGCTACACAACCGGCCTTGACAAGGAGAAGGCCTGCCCTCAGAAGGGCACTCCTGGTATTTTAGCAATGCCTTGCCTGCCTGATGGCATCAGAAGTACATAGAGAGGGCTGGGAGGGCATGCTATCGTTCATGCTGGTGCCGATAATGGAATATATATATATATACAAAGTCATATGGGCCCTCGTTAACATTTACACGGTGCTAGTACGGCGGACGCGCGGCTCCGGGAGCGCTACGGCCATGGCAATGAGCGCAACGTCGTCTACGGGAGCTGTGCTGCAATGTCCGATTCCTTAGCTACGTCCCGGATTTCGCGGATTTCGAATCCCACAAATATCAAGGTCTACAGAGGCAGGCGAACACGGCAGTTTGGAATCAGGAATTCGACATTTGCGCGTGCTGCATCGACGCGCCCGGGAATGGGGTTCGAGAGCGAGAGGTGGCTTCTTTTTACTTTGGTTTAGATGTCAGGGGATAGCTCGGACACTGCGCACCCGAGTCATCCACATTTGGGATTCGCGAGCGTCAACCCAACCGTAGTGCAATGGAGGGGCCTGGCCCTGGGAGAACTGCCGCATAGATCACGGTGTCTGCTGTGCCAGGTAGGTATCAGCTGCCGAGCTTAGTGCTAGGCTATGTACAACGTTATTCACCAGGGATGTGGTGTCCAAACCGTACGACGGGGAACGGGTGTCCTTTGTCGGCCTCTGCTCCCACACGCATGGAGAACCTACATGGCTGATCTACCATGAGCCGCTTTAAGCAGACACTTATGCTGGGGTGACTACTTTATGCCTGCTTTAAGGCATCGAATTTGCCCGGCTGGCTTGGGAATTCTCTCCAGACTGGAGTGTGCTGCCATCTGGGGAGAAAGAGTGGAACCAGCTTTGCTCCACTGCAGTGAGGGGTGTTGTTGTCCAAAGCCATCCACTGCCACCATGCCCTGCCCTCTGGCGGGGGATACAGCAACTGACCAGCCCTCTAGACTTGTGCTCTGGTCAGACCGAAAAGGCTCTGTTCATACTGAAACAGCCCAGGACCATGGATGGAATGTGAATCCATAAAGGAAATGATAGTGGCATTGCCCAATGGAGCAGTGGGGACATTTTAGTTTGCACATGACGTATATTATATGATATCGTGCTACACAACCGGCCTTGACAAGGAGAAGGCCTGCCCTCAGAAGGGCACTCCTGGTATTTTAGCAATGCCTTGCCTGCCTGATGGCATCAGAAGTACATAGAGAGGGCTGGGAGGGCATGCTATCGTTCATGCTGGTGCCGATAATGGAATATATATATATACAAAGTCATATGGGCACTCGTTAACATTTACACGGTGCTAGTACGGCGGACGCGCGGCTCCGGGAGCGCTACGGCCATGGCAATGAGCGCAACGTCGTCTACGGGAGCTGTGCTGCAATGTCCGATTCCTTAGCTACGTCCCGGATTTCGCGGATTTCGAATCCGACAAATATCAAGGTCTACAGAGGCAGGCGAACACGGCAGTTTGGAATCAGGAATTCGACATTTGCGCGTGCTGCATCGACGCGCCCGGGAATGGGGTTCGAGAGCGAGAGGTGGCTTCTTTTTACTTTGGTTTAGATGTCAGGGGATAGCTCGGACGCTGCGCACCCGAGTCATCCACATTTGGGATTCGCGAGCGTCAACCCAACCGTAGTGCAATGGAGGGGCCTGGCCCTGGGAGAACTGCCGCATAGATCACGGTGTCTGCTGTGCCAGGTAGGTATCAGCTGCCTAGCTCAGTGCTAGGCTATGTACAACGTTATTCACCAGGGATGTGGTGTCCAAACCGTACGACGGGGAACGGGTGTCCTTTGTCGGCCTCTGCTCCCACACGCATGGAGAACCTACACGCTGATCTACCATGAGCCGCTTTAAGCAGACACTTATGCTGGGGTGACTACTTTATGCCTGCTTTAAGGCATCGAATTTGCCCGGCTGGCTTGGGAATTCTCTCCAGACTGGAGTGTGCTGCCATCTGGGGAGAAAGAGTGGAACCAGCTTTGCTCCACTGCAGTGAGGGGTGTTGTTGTCCAAAGCCATCCACTGCCACCATGCCCTGCCCTCTGGCGGGGGATACAGCAACTGACCAGCCCTCTAGACTTGTGCTCTGGTCAGACCGAAAAGGCTCTGTTCATACTGAAACAGCCCAGGACCATGGATGGAATGTGAATCCATAAAGGAAATGATAGTGGCGTTGCTCAATGGAGCAGTGGGGACATTTTAGTTTGCACATGACGTATATTATATGATATCGTGCTACACAACCGGCCTTGACAAGGAGAAGGCCTGCCCTCAGAAGGGCACTCCTGGTATTTTAGCAACGCCATGCCTGCCTGATGGCATCAGAAGTACATAGAGAGGGCTGGGAGGGCATGCTATCGTTCATGCTGGTGCCGATAATGGAATATATATATATATACAAAGTCATATGGGCCCTCGTTAACATTTACATGGTGCTAGTACGGCGGACGCGCGGCTCCGGGAGCGCTACGGCCATGGCAATGAGCGCAACGTCGTCTACGGGAGCTGTGCTGCAATGTCCGATTCCTTAGCTACGTCCCGGATTTCGCGGATTTCGAATCCGACAAATATCAAGGTCTACAGAGGCAGGCAAACACGGCAGTTTGGAATCAGGAATTCGACATTTGCGCGTGCTGCATCGACGCGCCCGGGAATGGGGTTCGAGAGCGAGAGGTGGCTTCTTTTTACTTTGGTTTAGATGTCAGGGGATAGCTCGGACGCTGCGCACCCGAGTCATCCACATTTGGGATTCGCGAGCGTCAACCCAACCGTAGTGCAATGGAGGGGCCTGGCCCTGGGAGAACTGCCGCATAGATCACGGTGTCTGCTGTGCCAGGTAGGTATCAGCTGCCGAGCTCAGTGCTAGGCTATGTACAACGTTATTCACCAGGGATGTGGTGTCCAAACCGTACGACGGGGAACGGGTGTCCTTTGTCGGCCTCTGCTCCCACACGCATGGAGAACCTAAATGGCTGATCTACCATGAGCCGCTTTAAGCAGACACTTATGCTGGGGTGACTACTTTATGCCTGCTTTAAGGCATCGAATTTGCCCGGCTGGCTTGGGAATTCTCTCAAGACTGGAGTGTGCTGCCATCTGGGGAGAAAGAGTGGAACCAGCTTTGCTCCACTGCAGTGAGGGGTGTTGTTGTCCAAAGCCATCCACTGCCACCATGCCCTGCCCTCTGGCGGGGGATACAGCAACTGACCAGCCCTCTAGACTTGTGCTCTGGTCAGACCGAAAAGGCTCTGTTCATACTGAAACAGCCCAGGACCATGGATGGAATGTGAATCCATAAAGGAAATGATAGTGGCATTGCCCAATGGAGCAGTGGGGACATTTTAGTTTGCACATGACGTATATTATATGATATCGTGCTACACAACCGGCCTTGACAAGGAGAAGGCCTGCCCTCAGAAGGGCACTCCTGGTATTTTAGCAATGCCTTGCCTGCCTGATGGCATCAGAAGTACATAGAGAGGGCTGGGAGGGCATGCTATCGTTCATGCTGGTGCCGATAATGGAATATATATATATACAAAGTCATATGGGCACTCGTTAACATTTACACGGTGCTAGTACGGCGGACGCGCGGCTCCGGGAGCGCTACGGCCATAGCAATGAGCGCAACGTCGTCTACGGGAGCTGTGCTGCAATGTCCGATTCCTTAGCTACGTCCCGGATTTCGCGGATTTCGAATCCGACAAATATCAAGGTCTACAGAGGCAGGCGAACACGGCAGTTTGGAATCAGGAATTCGACATTTGCGCGTGCTGCATCGACGCGCCCGGGAATGGGGTTCGAGAGCGAGAGGTGGCTTCTTTTTACTTTGGTTTAGATGTCAGGGGATAGCTCGGACGCTGCGCACCCGAGTCATCCACATTTGGGATTCGCGAGCGTCAACCCAACCGTAGTGCAATGGAGGGGCCTGGCCCTGGGAGAACTGCCGCATAGATCACGGTGTCTGCTGTGCCAGGTAGGTATCAGCTGCCGAGCTCAGTGCTAGGCTATGTACAACGTTATTCACCAGGGATGTGGTGTCCAAACCGTACGACGGGGAACGGGTGTCCTTTGTCGGCCTCTGCTCCCACACGCATGGAGAACCTACATGGCTGATCTACCATGAGCCGCTTTAAGCAAACACTTATGCTGGGGTGACTACTTTATGCCTGCTTTAAGGCATCGAATTTGCCCGGCTGGCTTGGGAATTCTCTCCAGACTGGAGTGTGCTGCCATCTGGGGAGAAAGAGTGGAACCAACTTTGCTCCACTGCAGTGAGGGGTGTTGTTGTCCAAAGCCATCCACTGCCACCATGCCCTGCCCTCTGGCGGGGGATACAGCAACTGACCAGCCCTCTAGACTTGTGCTCTGGTCAGACCGAAAAGGCTCTGTTCATACTGAAACAGCCCAGGACCATGGATGGAATGTGAATCCATAAAGGAAATGATAGTGGCATTGCCCAATGGAGCAGTGGGGACATTTTAGTTTGCACATGACGTATATTATATGATACCGTGCTACACAACCGGCCTTGACAAGGAGAAGGCCTGCCCTCAGAAGGGCACTCCTGGTATTTTAGCAACGCCATGCCTGCCTGATGGCATCAGAAGTACATAGAGAGGGCTGGGAGGGCATGCTATCGTTCATGCTGGTGCCGATAATGGAATATATATATATACAAAGTCATATGGGCACTCGTTAACATTTACACGGTGCTAGTACGGCGGACGCGCGGCTCCGGGAGCGCTACGGCCATGGCAATGAGCGCAACGTCGTCTACGGGAGCTGTGCTGCAATGTCCGATTCCTTAGCTACGTCCCGGATTTCGCGGATTTTGAATCCGACAAATATCAAGGTCTACAGAGGCAGGCGAACACGGCAGTTTGGAATCAGGAATTCGACATTTGCGCGTGCTGCATCGACGCGCCCGGGAATGGGGTTCGAGAGCGAGAGGTGGCTTCTTTTTACTTTGGTTTAGATGTCAGGGGATAGCTCGGACGCTGCGCACCCGAGTCATCCACATTTGGGATTCGCGAGCGTCAACCCAACCGTAGTGCAATGGAGGGGCCTGGCCCTGGGAGAACTGCCGCATAGATCACGGTGTCTGCTGTGCCAGGTAGGTATCAGCTGCCTAGCTCAGTGCTAGGCTATGTACAACGTTATTCACCAGGGATGTGGTGTCCAAACCGTACGACGGGGAACGGGTGTCCTTTGTCGGCCTCTGCTCCCACACGCATGGAGAACCTACATGGCTGATCTACCATGAGCCGCTTTAAGCAGACACTTATGCTGGGGTGACTACTTTATGCCTGCTTTAAGGCATCGAATTTGCCCGGCTGGCTTGGGAATTCTCTCCAGACTGGAGTGTGCTGCCATCTGGGGAGAAAGAGTGGAACCAGCTTTGCTCCACTGCAGTGAGGGGTGTTGTTGTCCAAAGCCATCCACTGCCACCATGCCCTGCCCTCTGGCGGGGGATACAGCAACTGACCAGCCCTCTAGACTTGTGCTCTGGTCAGACCGAAAAGGCTCTGTTCATACTGAAACAGCCCAGGACCATGGATGGAATGTGAATCCATAAAGGAAATGATAGTGGCCTTGCTCAATGGAGCAGTGGGGACATTTTAGTTTGCACATGACGTATATTATATGATATCGTGCTACACAACCGGCCTTGACAAGGAGAAGGCCTGCCCTCAGAAGGGCACTCCTGGTATTTTAGCAACGCCATGCCTGCCTGATGGCATCAGAAGTACATAGAGAGGGCTGGGAGGGCATGCTATCGTTCATGCTGGTGCCGATAATGGAATATATATATATACAAAGTCATATGGGCACTCGTTAACATTTACACGGTGCTAGTACGGCGGACGCGCGGCTCCGGGAGCGCTACGGCCATAGCAATGAGCGCAACGTCGTCTACGGGAGCTGTGCTGCAATGTCCGATTCCTTAGCTACGTCCCGGATTTCGCGGATTTCGAATCCGACAAATATCAAGGTCTACAGAGGCAGGCGAACACGGCAGTTTGGAATCAGGAATTCGACATTTGCGCGTGCTGCATCGACGCGCCCGGGAATGGGGTTCGAGAGCGAGAGGTGGCTTCTTTTTACTTTGGTTTAGATGTCAGGGGATAGCTCGGACGCTGCGCACCCGAGTCATCCACATTTGGGATTCGCGAGCGTCAACCCAACCGTAGTGCAATGGAGGGGCCTGGCCCTGGGAGAACTGCCGCATAGATCACGGTGTCTGCTGTGCCAGGTAGGTATCAGCTGCCGAGCTCAGTGCTAGGCTATGTACAACGTTATTCACCAGGGATGTGGTGTCCAAACCGTACGACGGGGAACGGGTGTCCTTTGTCGGCCTCTGCTCCCACACGCATGGAGAACCTACATGGCTGATCTACCATGAGCCGCTTTAAGCAAACACTTATGCTGGGGTGACTACTTTATGCCTGCTTTAAGGCATCGAATTTGCCCGGCTGGCTTGGGAATTCTCTCCAGACTGGAGTGTGCTGCCATCTGGGGAGAAAGAGTGGAACCAACTTTGCTCCACTGCAGTGAGGGGTGTTGTTGTCCAAAGCCATCCACTGCCACCATGCCCTGCCCTCTGGCGGGGGATACAGCAACTGACCAGCCCTCTAGACTTGTGCTCTGGTCAGACCGAAAAGGCTCTGTTCATACTGAAACAGCCCAGGACCATGGATGGAATGTGAATCCATAAAGGAAATGATAGTGGCATTGCCCAATGGAGCAGTGGGGACATTTTAGTTTGCACATGACGCATATTATATGATATCGTGCTACACAACCGGCCTTGACAAGGAGAAGGCCTGCCCTCAGAAGGGCACTCCTGGTATTTTAGCAATGCCTTGCCTGCCTGATGGCATCAGAAGTACATAGAGAGGGGTGGGAGGGCATGCTATCGTTCATGCTGGTGCCGATAATGGAATATATATATATACAAAGTCATATGGGCACTCGTTAACATTTACACGGTCCTAGTACGGCGGACGCGCGGCTCCGGGAGCGCTACGGCCATGGCAATGAGCGCAACGTCGTCTACGGGAGCTGTGCTGCAATGTCCGATTCCTTAGCTACGTCCCGGATTTCGCAGATTTCGAATCCGACAAATATCAAGGTCTACAGAGGCAGGCGAACACGGCAGTTTGGAATCAGGAATTCGACATTTGCGCGTGCTGCATCGACGCGCCCGGAAATGGGGTTCGAGAGCGAGAGGTGGCTTCTTTTTACTTTGGTTTAGATGTCAGGGGATAGCTCGGACGCTGCGCACCCGAGTCATCCACATTTGGGATTTGCGAGCGTCAACCCAACCGTAGTGCAATGGAGGGGCCTGGCCCTGGGAGAACTGCCGCATAGATCACGGTGTCTGCTGTGCCAGGTAGGTATCAGCTGCCGAGCTCAGTGCTAGGCTATGTACAACGTTATTCACCAGGGATGTGGTGTCCAAACCGTACGACGGGGAACGGGTGTCCTTTGTCGGCCTCTGCTCCCACACGCATGGAGAACCTACATGGCTGATCTACCATGAGCCGCTTTAAGCAAACACTTATGCTGGGGTGACTACTTTATGCCTGCTTTAAGGCATCGAATTTGCCCGGCTGGCTTGGGAATTCTCTCCAGACTGGAGTGTGCTGCCATCTGGGGAGAAAGAGTGGAACCAGCTTTGCTCCACTGCAGTGAGGGGTGTTGTTGTCCAAAGCCATCCACTGCCACCATGCCCTGCCCTCTGGCGGGGGATACAGCAACTGACCAGCCCTCTAGACTTGTGCTCTGGTCAGACCGAAAAGGCTCTGTTCATACTGAAACAGCCCAGGACCATGGATGGAATGTGAATCCATAAAGGAAATGATAGTGGCATTGCCCAATGGAGCAGTGGGGACATTTTAGTTTGCACATGACGCATATTATATGATATCGTGCTACACAACCGGCCTTGACAAGGAGAAGGCCTGCCCTCAGAAGGGCACTCCTGGTATTTTAGCAATGCCTTGCCTGCCTGATGGCATCAGAAGTACATAGAGAGGGCTGGGAGGGCATGCTATCGTTCATGCTGGTGCCGATAATGGAATATATATATATACAAAGTCATATGGGCACTCGTTAACATTTACACGGTGCTAGTACGGCGGACGCGCGGCTCCGGGAGCGCTACGGCCATGGCAATGAGCGCAACGTCGTCTACGGGAGCTGTGCTGCAATGTCCGATTCCTTAGCTACGTCCCGGATTTCGCGGATTTCGAATCCGACAAATATCAAGGTCTACAGAGGCAGGCGAACACGGCAGTTTGGAATCAGGAATTCGACATTTGCGCGTGCTGCATCGACGCGCCCAGGAATGGGGTTCGAGAGCGAGAGGTGGCTTCTTTTTACTTTGGTTTAGATGTCAGGGGATAGCTCGGACGCTGCGCACCCGAGTCATCCACATTTGGGATTCGCGAGCGTCAACCCAACCGTAGTGCAATGGAGGGGCCTGGCCCTGGGAGAACTGCCGCATAGATCACGGTGTCTGCTGTGCCAGGTAGGTATCAGCTGCCGAGCTCAGTGCTAGGCTATGTACAACGTTATTCACCAGGGATGTGGTGTCCAAACCGTACGACGGGGAACGGGTGTCCTTTGTCGGCCTCTGCTCCCACACGCATGGAGAACCTACATGGCTGATCTACCATGAGCCGCTTTAAGCAGACACTTATGCTGGGGTGACTACTTTATGCCTGCTTTAAGGCATCGAATTTGCCCGGCTGGCTTGGGAATTCTCTCCAGACTGGAGTGTGCTGCCATCTGGGGAGAAAGAGTGGAACCAGCTTTGCTCCACTGCAGTGAGGGGTGTTGTTGTCCAAAGCCATCCACTGCCACCATGCCCTGCCCTCTGGCGGGGGATACAGCAACTGACCAGCCCTCTAGACTTGTGCTCTGGTCAGACCGAAAAGGCTCTGTTCATACTGAAACAGCCCAGGACCATGGATGGAATGTGAATCCATAAAGGAAATGATAGTGGCATTGCCCAATGGAGCAGTGGGGACATTTTAGTTTGCACATGACGTATATTATATGATATCGTGCTACACAACCGGCCTTGACAAGGAGAAGGCCTGCCCTCAGAAGGGCACTCCTGGTATTTTAGCAACGCCATGCCTGCCTGATGGCATCAGAAGTACATAGAGAGGGCTGGGAGGGCATGCTATCGTTCATGCTGGTGCCGATAATGGAATATATATATATATACAAAGTCATATGGGCCCTCGTTAACATTTACACGGTGCTAGTACGGCGGACGCGCGGCTCCGGGAGCGCTACGGCCATGGCAATGAGCGCAACGTCGTCTACGGGAGCTGTGCTGCAATGTCCGATTCCTTAGCTACGTCCCGGATTTCGCGGATTTCGAATCCGACAAATATCAAGGTCTACAGAGGCAGGCGAACACGGCAGTTTGGAATCAGGAATTCGACATTTGCGCGTGCTGCATCGACGCGCCCGGGAATGGGGTTCGAGAGCGAGAGGTGGCTTCTTTTTACTTTGGTTTAGATGTCAGGGGATAGCTCGGACGCTGCGCACCCGAGTCATCCACATTTGGGATTCGCGAGCGTCAACCCAACCGTAGTGCAATGGAGGGGCCTGGCCCTGGGAGAACTGCCGCATAGATCACGGTGTCTGCTGTGCCAGGTAGGTATCAGCTGCCGAGCTCAGTGCTAGGCTATGTACAACGTTATTCACCAGGGATGTGGTGTCCAAACCGTACGACGGGGAACGGGTGTCCTTTGTCGGCCTCTGCTCCCACACGCATGGAGAACCTACATGGCTGATCTACCATGAGCCGCTTTAAGCAGACACTTATGCTGGGGTGACTACTTTATGCCTGCTTTAAGGCATCGAATTTGCCCGGCTGGCTTGGGAATTCTCTCCAGACTGGAGTGTGCTGCCATCTGGGGAGAAAGAGTGGAACCAGCTTTGCTCCACTGCAGTGAGGGGTGTTGTTGTCCAAAGCCATCCACTGCCACCATGCCCTGCCCTCTGGCGGGGGATACAGCAACTGACCAGCCCTCTAGACTTGTGCTCTGGTCAGACCGAAAAGGCTCTGTTCATACTGAAACAGCCCAGGACCATGGATGGAATGTGAATCCATAAAGGAAATGATAGTGGCATTGCCCAATGGAGCAGTGGGGACATTTTAGTTTGCACATGACGTATATTATATGATATCGTGCTACACAACCTGCCTTGACAAGGAGAAGGCCTGCCCTCAGAAGGGCAATCCTGGTATTTTAGCAACGCCATGCCTGCCTGATGGCATCAGAAGTACATAGAGAGGGCTGGGAGGGCATGCTATCGTTCATGCTGGTGCCGATAATGGAATATATATATATATACAAAGTCATATGGGCCCTCGTTAACATTTACACGGTGCTAGTACGGCGGACGCGCGGCTCCGGGAGCGCTACGGCCATGGCAATGAGCGCAACGTCGTCTACGGGAGCTGTGCTGCAATGTCCGATTCCTTAGCTACGTCCCGGATTTCGCGGATTTCGAATCCGACAAATATCAAGGTCTACAGAGGCAGGCGAACACGGCAGTTTGGAATCAGGAATTCGACATTTGCGCGTGCTGCATCGACGCGCCCGGGAATGGGGTTCGAGAGCGAGAGGTGGCTTCTTTTTACTTTGGTTTAGATGTCAGGGGATAGCTCGGACGCTGCGCACCCGAGTCATCCACATTTGGGATTCGCGAGCGTCAACCCAACCGTAGTGCAATGGAGGGGCCTGGCCCTGGGAGAACTGCCGCATAGATCACGGTGTCTGCTGTGCCAGGTAGGTATCAGCTGCCGAGCTCAGTGCTAGGCTATGTACAACGTTATTCACCAGGGATGTGGTGTCCAAACCGTACGACGGGGAACGGGTGTCCTTTGTCGGCCTCTGCTCCCACACGCATGGAGAACCTACATGGCTGATCTACCATGAGCCGTTTTAAGCAGACACTTATGCTGGGGTGACTACTTTATGCCTGCTTTAAGGCATCGAATTTGCCCGGCTGGCTTGGGAATTCTCTCCAGACTGGAGTGTGCTGCCATCTGGGGAGAAAGAGTGGAACCAGCTTTGCTCCACTGCAGTGAGGGGTGTTGTTGTCCAAAGCCATCCACTGCCACCATGCCCTGCCCTCTGGCGGGGGATACAGCAACTGACCAGCCCTCTAGACTTGTGCTCTGGTCAGACCGAAAAGGCTCTGTTCATACTGAAACAGCCCAGGACCATGGATGGAATGTGAATCCATAAAGGAAATGATAGTGGCATTGCCCAATGGAGCAGTGGGGACATTTTAGTTTGCACATGACGCATATTATATGATATCGTGCTACACAACCGGCCTTGACAAGGAGAAGGCCTGCCCTCAGAAGGGCACTCCTGGTATTTTAGCAATGCCTTGCCTGCCTGATGGCATCAGAAGTACATAGAGAGGGGTGGGAGGGCATGCTATCGTTCATGCTGGTGCCGATAATGGAATATATATATATACAAAGTCATATGGGCACTCGTTAACATTTACACGGTCCTAGTACGGCGGACGCGCGGCTCCGGGAGCGCTACGGCCATGGCAATGAGCGCAACGTCGTCTACGGGAGCTGTGCTGCAATGTCCGATTCCTTAGCTACGTCCCGGATTTCGCAGATTTCGAATCCGACAAATATCAAGGTCTACAGAGGCAGGCGAACACGGCAGTTTGGAATCAGGAATTCGACATTTGCGCGTGCTGCATCGACGCGCCCGGAAATGGGGTTCGAGAGCGAGAGGTGGCTTCTTTTTACTTTGGTTTAGATGTCAGGGGATAGCTCGGACGCTGCGCACCCGAGTCATCCACATTTGGGATTTGCGAGCGTCAACCCAACCGTAGTGCAATGGAGGGGCCTGGCCCTGGGAGAACTGCCGCATAGATCACGGTGTCTGCTGTGCCAGGTAGGTATCAGCTGCCGAGCTCAGTGCTAGGCTATGTACAACGTTATTCACCAGGGATGTGGTGTCCAAACCGTACGACGGGGAACGGGTGTCCTTTGTCGGCCTCTGCTCCCACACGCATGGAGAACCTACATGGCTGATCTACCATGAGCCGCTTTAAGCAAACACTTATGCTGGGGTGACTACTTTATGCCTGCTTTAAGGCATCGAATTTGCCCGGCTGGCTTGGGAATTCTCTCCAGACTGGAGTGTGCTGCCATCTGGGGAGAAAGAGTGGAACCAGCTTTGCTCCACTGCAGTGAGGGGTGTTGTTGTCCAAAGCCATCCACTGCCACCATGCCCTGCCCTCTGGCGGGGGATACAGCAACTGACCAGCCCTCTAGACTTGTGCTCTGGTCAGACCGAAAAGGCTCTGTTCATACTGAAACAGCCCAGGACCATGGATGGAATGTGAATCCATAAAGGAAATGATAGTGGCATTGCCCAATGGAGCAGTTGGGACATTTTAGTTTGCACATGACGCATATTATATGATATCGTGCTACACAACCGGCCTTGACAAGGAGAAGGCCTGCCCTCAGAAGGGCACTCCTGGTATTTTAGCAACGCCATGCCTGCCTGATGGCATCAGAAGTACATAGAGAGGGCTGGGAGGGCATGCTATCGTTCATGCTGGTGCCGATAATGGAATATATATATATATACAAAGTCATATGGGCCCTCGTTAACATTTACACGGTGCTAGTACGGCGGACGCGCGGCTCCGGGAGCGCTACGGCCATGGCAATGAGCGCAACGTCGTCTACGGGAGCTGTGCTGCAATGTCCGATTCCTTAGCTACGTCCCGGATTTCGCAGATTTCGAATCCGACAAATATCAAGGTCTACAGAGGCAGGCGAACACGGCAGTTTGGAATCAGGAATTCGACATTTGCGCGTGCTGCATCGACGCGCCCGGGAATGGGGTTCGAGAGCGAGAGGTGGCTTCTTTTTACTTTGGTTTAGATGTCAGGGGATAGCTCGGACGCTGCGCACCCGAGTCATCCACATTTGGGATTCGCGAGCGTCAACCCAACCGTAGTGCAATGGAGGGGCCTGGCCCTGGGAGAACTGCCGCATAGATCACGGTGTCTGCTGTGCCAGGTAGGTATCAGCTGCCGAGCTCAGTGCTAGGCTATGTACAACGTTATTCACCAGGGATGTGGTGTCCAAACCGTACGACGGGGAACGGGTGTCCTTTGTCGGCCTCTGCTCCCACACGCATGGAGAACCTACATGGCTGATCTACCATGAGCCGCTTTAAGCAGACACTTATGCTGGGGTGACTACTTTATGCCTGCTTTAAGGCATCGAATTTGCCCGGCTGGCTTGGGAATTCTCTCCAGACTGGAGTGTGCTGCCATCTGGGGAGAAAGAGTGGAACCAGCTTTGCTCCACTGCAGTGAGGGGTGTTGTTGTCCAAAGCCATCCACTGCCACCATGCCCTGCCCTCTGGCGGGGGATACAGCAACTGACCAGCCCTCTAGACTTGTGCTCTGGTCAGACCGAAAAGGCTCTGTTCATACTGAAACAGCCCAGGACCATGGATGGAATGTGAATCCATAAAGGAAATGATAGTGGCATTGCCCAATGGAGCAGTGGGGACATTTTAGTTTGCACATGACGTATATTATATGATATCGTGCTACACAACCGGCCTTGACAAGGAGAAGGCCTGCCCTCAGAAGGGCACTCCTGGTATTTTAGCAATGCCTTGCCTGCCTGATGGCATCAGAAGTACATAGAGAGGGCTGGGAGGGCATGCTATCGTTCATGCTGGTGCCGATAATGGAATATATATATATACAAAGTCATATGGGCACTCGTTAACATTTACACGGTGCTAGTACGGCGGACGCGCGGCTCCGGGAGCGTTACGGCCATAGCAATGAGCGCAACGTCGTCTACGGGAGCTGTGCTGCAATGTCCGATTCCTTAGCTACGTCCCGGATTTCGCGGATTTCGAATCCGACAAATATCAAGGTCTACAGAGGCAGGCGAACACGGCAGTTTGGAATCAGGAATTCGACATTTGCGCGTGCTGCATCGACGCGCCCGGGAATGGGGTTCGAGAGCGAGAGGTGGCTTCTTTTTACTTTGGTTTAGATGTCAGGGGATAGCTCGGACGCTGCGAACCCGAGTCATCCACATTTGGGATTTGCGAGCGTCAACCCAACCGTAGTGCAATGGAGGGGCCTGGCCCTGGGATAACTGCCGCATAGATCACGGTGTCTGCTGTGCCAGGTAGGTATCAGCTGCCGAGCTCAGTGCTAGGCTATGTACAACGTTATTCACCAGGGATGTGGTGTCCAAACCGTACGACGGGGAACGGGTGTCCTTTGTCGGCCTCTGCTCCCACACGCATGGAGAACCTACATGGCTGATCTACCATGAGCCGCTTTAAGCAGACACTTATGCTGGGGTGACTACTTTATGCCTGCTTTAAGGCATCGAATTTGCCCGGCTGGCTTGGGAATTCTCTCCAGACTGGAGTGTGCTGCCATCTGGGGAGAAAGAGTGGAACCAGCTTTGCTCCACTGCAGTGAGGGGTGTTGTTGTCCAAAGCCATCCACTGCCACCATGCCCTGCCCTCTGGCGGGGGATACAGCAACTGACCAGCCCTCTAGACTTGTGCTCTGGTCAGACCGAAAAGGCTCTGTTCATACTGAAACAGCCCAGGACCATGGATGGAATGTGAATCCATAAAGGAAATGATAGTGGCATTGCCCAATGGAGCAGTGGGGACATTTTAGGTTGCACATGACGTATATTATATGATATCGTGCTACACAAC
This sequence comes from Harmothoe impar, assembly GCA_947462335.1. NCBI lineage: Eukaryota > Metazoa > Annelida > Polychaeta > Phyllodocida > Polynoidae > Harmothoe > Harmothoe impar. The sequence continues at coordinate 55,869,217 of OX381716.1, forward strand.
CGGCCTTGACAAGGAGAAGGCCTGCCCTCAGAAGGGCACTCCTGGTATTTTAGCAATGCCTTGCCTGCCTGATGGCATCAGAAGTACATAGAGAGGGCTGGGAGGGCATGCTATCGTTCATGCTGGTGCCGATAATGGAATATATATATAACAAGTCATATGGGCACTCGTTAACATTTACACGGTGCTAGTACGGCGGACGCGCGGCTCCGGGAGCGCTACGGCCATGGCAATGAGCGCAACGTCATCTACGGGAGCTGTGCTGCAATGTCCGATTCCTTAGCTACGTCCCGGATTTCGCAGATTTCGAATCCGACAAATATCAAGGTCTACAGAGGCAGGCGAACACGGCAGTTTGGAATCAGGAATTCGACATTTGCGCGTGCTGCATCGACGCGCCCGGGAATGGGGTTCGAGAGCGAGAGGTGGCTTCTTTTTACTTTGGTTTAGATGTCAGGGGATAGCTCGGACGCTGCGCACCCGAGTCATCCACATTTGGGATTTGCGAGCGTCAACCCAACCGTAGTGCAATGGAGGGGCCTGGCCCTGGGAGAACTGCCGCATAGATCACGGTGTCTGCTGTGCCAGGTAGGTATCAGCTGCCGAGCTCAGTGCTAGGCTATGTACAACGTTATTCACCAGGGATGTGGTGTCCAAACCGTACGACGGGGAACGGGTGTCCTTTGTCGGCCTCTGCTCCCACACGCATGGAGAACCTACATGGCTGATCTACCATGAGCCGCTTTAAGCAGACACTTATGCTGGGGTGACTACTTTATGCCTGCTTTAAGGCATCGAATTTGCCCGGCTGGCTTGGGAATTCTCTCCAGACTGGAGTGTGCTGCCATCTGGGGAGAAAGAGTGGAACCAGCTTTGCTCCACTGCAGTGAGGGGTGTTGTTGTCCAAAGCCATCCACTGCCACCATGCCCTGCCCTCTGGCGGGGGATACAGCAACTGACCAGCCCTCTAGACTTGTGCTCTGGTCAGACCGAAAAGGCTCTGTTCATACTGAAACAGCCCAGGACCATGGATGGAATGTAAATCCATAAAGGAAATGATAGTGGCGTTGCTCAATGGAGCAGTGGGGACATTTTAGTTTGCACATGACGTATATTATATGATATCGTGCTACACAACGGGCCTTGACAAGGAGAAGGCCTGCCCTCAGAAGGGCACTCCTGGTATTTAAGCAACGCCATGCCTGCCTGATGGCATCAGAAGTACATAGAGAGGGCTGGGAGGGCATGCTATCGTTCATGTTGGTGCCGATAATGGAATATATATATATACAAAGTCATATGGGCACTCGTTAACATTTACACGGTGCTAGTACGGCGGACGCGCGGCTCCGGGAGCGCTACGGCCATGGCAATGAGCGCAACGTCGTCTACGGGAGCTGTGCTGCAATGTCCGATTCCTTAGCTACGTCCCGGATTTCGCGGATTTCGAATCCGACAAATATCAAGGTCTACAGAGGCAGGCGAACACGGCAGTTTGGAATCAGGAATTCGACATTTGCGCGTGCTGCATCGACGCGCCCGGGAATGGGGTTCGAGAGCGAGAGGTGGCTTCTTTTTACTTTGGTTTAGATGTCAGGGGATAGCTCGGACGCTGCGCACCCAAGTCATCCACATTTGGGATTCGCGAGCGTCAACCCAACCGTAGTGCAATGGAGGGGCCTGGCCCTGGGAGAACTGCCGCATAGATCACGGTGTCTGCTGTGCCAGGTAGGTATCAGCTGCCGAGCTCAGTGCTAGGCTATGTACAACGTTATTCACCAGGGATGTGGTGTCCAAACCGTACGACGGGGAACGGGTGTCCTTTGTCGGCCTCTGCTCCCACACGCATGGAGAACCTACATGGCTGATCTACCATGAGCCTCTTTAAGCAGACACTTATGCTGGGGTGACTACTTTATGCCTGCTTTAAGGCATCGAATTTGCCCGGCTGGCTTGGGAATTCTCTCCAGACTGGAGTGTGCTGCCATCTGGGGAGAAAGAGTGGAACCAGCTTTGCTCCACTGCAGTGAGGGGTGTTGTTGTCCAAAGCCATCCACTGCCACCATGCCCTGCCCTCTGGCGGGGGATACAGCAACTGACCAGCCCTCTAGACTTGTGCTCTGGTCAGACCGAAAAGGCTCTGTTCATACTGAAACAGCCCAGGACCATGGATGGAATGTGAATCCATAAAGGAAATGATAGTGGCATTGCCCAATGGAGCAGTGGGGACATTTTAGTTTGCACATGACGCATATTATATGATATCTTGCTACACAACCGGCCTTGACAAGGAGAAGGCCTGCCCTCAGAAGGGCACTCCTGGTATTTTAGCAACGCCATGCCTGCCTGATGGCATCAGAAGTACATAGAGAGGGCTGGGAGGGCATGCTATCGTTCATGCTGGTGCCGATAATGGAATATATATATATACAAAGTCATATGGGCACTCGTTAACATTTACACGGTGCTAGTACGGCGGACGCGCGGCTCCGGGAGCGCTACGGCCATGGCAATGAGCGCAACGTCGTCTACGGGAGCTGTGCTGCAATGTCCGATTCCTTAGCTACGTCCCGGATTTCGCGGATTTCGAATCCGACAAATATCAAGGTCTACAGAGGCAGGCGAACACGGCAGTTTGGAATCAGGAATTCGACATTTGCGCGTGCTGCATCGACGCGCCCGGGAATGGGGTTCGAGAGCGAGAGGTGGCTTCTTTTTACTTTGGTTTAGATGTCAGGGGATAGCTCGGACGCTGCGCACCCGAGTCATCCACATTTGGGATTCGCGAGCGTCAACCCAACCGTAGTGCAATGGAGGGGCCTGGCCCTGGGAGAACTGCCGCATAGATCACGGTGTCTGCTGTGCCAGGTAGGTATCAGCTGCCGAGCTAAGTGCTAGGCTATGTACAACGTTATTCACCAGGGATGTGGTGTCCAAACCGTACGACGGGGAACGGGTGTCCTTTGTCGGCCTCTGCTCCCACACGCATGGAGAACCTACATGGCTGATCTACCATGAGCCGCTTTAAGCAGACACTTATGCTGGGGTGACTACTTTATGCCTGCTTTAAGGCATCGAATTTGCCCGGCTGGCTTGGGAATTCTCTCCAGACTGGAGTGTGCTGCCATCTGGGGAGAAAGAGTGGAACCAGCTTTGCTCCACTGCAGTGAGGGGTGTTGTTGTCCAAAGCCATCCACTGCCACCATGCCCTGCCCTCTGGCGGGGGATACAGCATCTGACCAGCCCTCTAGACTTGTGCTCTGGTCAGACCGAAAAGGCTCTGTTCATACTGAAACAGCCCAGGACCATGGATGGAATGTGAATCCATAAAGGAAATGATAGTGGCATTGCCCAATGGAGCAGTGGGGACATTTTAGTTTGCACATGACGCATATTATATGATATCTTGCTACACAACCGGCCTTGACAAGGAGAAGGCCTGCCCTCAGAAGGGCACTCCTGGTATTTTAGCAATGCCTTGCCTGCCTGATGGCATCAGAAGTACATAGAGAGGGCTGGGAGGGCATGCTATCGTTAATGCTGGTGCCGATAATGGAATATATATATATACAAAGTCATATGGGCACTCGTTAACATTTACACGGTCCTAGTACGGCGGACGCGCGGCTCCGGGAGCGCTACGGCCATGGCAATGAGCGCAACGTCGTCTACGGGAGCTGTGCTGCAATGTCCGATTCCTTAGCTACGTCCCGGATTTCGCAGATTTCGAATCCGACAAATATCAAGGTCTACAGAGGCAGGCGAACACGGCAGTTTGGAATCAGGAATTCGACATTTGCGCGTGCTGCATCGACGCGCCCGGGAATGGGGTTCGAGAGCGAGAGGTGGCTTCTTTTTACTTTGGTTTAGATGTCAGGGGATAGCTCGGACGCTGCGCACCCGAGTCATCCACATTTGGGATTTGCGAGCGTCAACCCAACCGTAGTGCAATGGAGGGGCCTGGCCCTGGGAGAACTGCCGCATAGATCACGGTGTCTGCTGTGCCAGGTAGGTATCAGCTGCCGAGTTCAGTGCTAGGCTATGTACAACGTTATTCACCAGGGATGTGGTGTCCAAACCGTACGACGGGGAACGGGTGTCCTTTGTCGGCCTCTGCTCCCACACGCATGGAGAACCTACATGGCTGATCTACCATGAGCCGCTTTAAGCAAACACTTATGCTGGGGTGACTACTTTATGCCTGCTTTAAGGCATCGAATTTGCCCGGCTGGCTTGGGAATTCTCTCCAGACTGGAGTGTGCTGCCATCTGGGGAGAAAGAGTGGAACCAGCTTTGCTCCACTGCAGTGAGGGGTGTTGTTGTCCAAAGCCATCCACTGCCACCATGCCCTGCCCTCTGGCGGGGGATACAGCAACTGACCAGCCCTCTAGACTTGTGCTCTGGTCAGACCGAAAAGGCTCTGTTCATACTGAAACAGCCCAGGACCATGGATGGAATGTGAATCCATAAAGTAAATGATAGTGGCGTTGCCCAATGGAGCAGTGGGGACATTTTAGTTTGCACATGACGCATATTATATGATATCGTGCTACACAACCGGCCTTGACAAGGAGAAGGCCTGCCCTCAGAAGGGCACTCCTGGTATTTTAGCAACGCCATGCCTGCCTGATGGCATCAGAAGTACATAGAGAGGGCTGGGAGGGCATGCTATCGTTCATGCTGGTGCCGATAATGGAATATATATATATACAAAGTCATATGGGCACTCGTTAACATTTACACGGTGCTAGTACGGCGGACGCGCGGCTCCGGGAGCGCTACGGCCATGGCAATGAGCGCAACGTCGTCTACGGGAGCTGTGCTGCAATGTCCGATTCCTTAGCTACGTCCCGGATTTCGCGGATTTCGAATCCGACAAATATCAAGGTCTACAGAGGCAGGCGAACACGGCAGTTTGGAATCAGGAATTCGACATTTGCGCGTGCTGCATCGACGCGCCCGGGAATGGGGTTCGAGAGCGAGAGGTGGCTTCTTTTTACTTTGGTTTAGATGTCAGGGGATAGCTCGGACGCTGCGCACCCGAGTCATCCACATTTGGGATTTGCGAGCGTCAACCCAACCGTAGTGCAATGGAGGGGCCTGGCCCTGGGAGAACTGCCGCATAGATCACGGTGTCTGCTGTGCCAGGTAGGTATCAGCTGCCGGGCTCAGTGCTAGGCTATGTACAACGTTATTCACCAGGGATGTGGTGTCCAAACCGTACGACGGGGAACGGGTGTCCTTTGTCGGCCTCTGCTCCCACACGCATGGAGAACCTACATGGCTGATCTACCATGAGCCGCTTTAAGCAGACACTTATGCTGGGGTGACTACTTTATGCCTGCTTTAAGGCATCGAATTTGCCCGGCTGGCTTGGGAATTCTCTCCAGACTTGAGTGTGCTGCCATCTGGGGAGAAAGAGTGGAACCAGCTTTGCTCCACTGCAGTGAGGGGTGTTGTTGTCCAAAGCCATCCACTGCGACCATGCCCTGCCCTCTGGCGGGGGATACAGCAACTGACCAGCCCTCTAGACTTGTGCTCTGGTCAGACCGAAAAGGCTCTGTTCATACTGAAACAGCCCAGGACCATGGATGGAATGTAAGTCCATAAAGTAAATGATAGTGGCGTTGCTCAATGGAGCAGTGGGGACATTTTAGTTTGCACATGACGTATATTATATGATATCGTGCTACACAACCGGCCTTGACAAGGAGAAGGCCTGCCCTCAGAAGGGCACTCCTGGTATTTTAGCAACGCCATGCCTGCCTGATGGCATCAGAAGTACATAGAGAGGGCTGGGAGGGCATGCTATCGTTCATGCTGGTGCCGATAATGGAATATATATATATACAAAGTCATATGGGCACTCGTTAACATTTACACGGTGCTAGTACGGCGGACGCGCGGCTCCGGGAGCGCTACGGCCATGGCAATGAGCGCAACGTCGTCGACGGGAGCTGTGCTGCAATGTCCGATTCCTTAGCTACGTCCCGGATTTCGCGGATTTCGAATCCGACAAATATCAAGGTCTACAGAGGCAGGCGAACACGGCAGTTTGGAATCAGGAATTCGACATTTGCGCGTGCTGCATCGACGCGCCCGGGAATGGGGTTCGAGAGCGAGAGGTGGCTTCTTTTTACTTTGGTTTAGATGTCAGGGGATAGCTCGGACGCTGCGCACCCGAGTCATCCACATTTGGGATTCGCGAGCGTCAACCCAACCGTAGTGCAATGGAGGGGCCTGGCCCTGGGAGAACTGCCGCATAGATCACGGTGTCTGCTGTGCCAGGTAGGTATCAGCTGCCGAGCTCAGTGCTAGGCTATGTACAACGTTATTCACCAGGGATGTGGTGTCCAAACCGTATGACGGGGAACGGGTGTCCTTTGTCGGCCTCTGCTCCCACACGCATGGAGAACCTACATGGCTGATCTACCATGAGCCGCTTTAAGCAGACACTTATGCTGGGGTGACTACTTTATGCCTGCTTTAAGGCATCGAATTTGCCCGGCTGGCTTGGGAATTCTCTCCAGACTGGAGTGTGCTGCCATCTGGGGAGAAAGAGTGGAACCAGCTTTGCTCCACTGCAGTGAGGGGTGTTGTTGTCCAAAGCCATCCACTGCCACCATGCCCTGCCCTCTGGCGGGGGATACAGCAACTGACCAGCCCTCTAGACTTGTGCTCTGGTCAGACCGAAAAGGCTCTGTTCATACTGAAACAGCCCAGGACCATGGATGGAATGTAAATCCATAAAGGAAATGATAGTGGCGTTGCTCAATGGAGCAGTGGGGACATTTTAGTTTGCACATGACGTATATTATATGTGCCTATACATGGGTCCTCACATTACTGGCCGTGTCGCCGTGTCGATCTTTAGCAAAAGGGCCGTGTTTTTGTGTCGATTTTTATGTGTATAGCATACATAAGGACCTTATGAAGATGTCTATGTCCGTCGATTTTTATAAGGGCCGTGTCGCCCATGTCGATTTTTAAAAGGGCCGTGTCGCCGTGTCGCCCGTGTCGATTTTTACCCATGTAGAGGCACTTATATGATATCGTGCTACACAACCGGCCTTGACAAGGAGAAGGCCTGCCCTCAGAAGGGCACTCCTGGTATTTTAGCAACGCCATGCCTGCCTGATGGCATCAGAAGTACATAGAGAGGGCTGGGAGGGCATGCTATCGTTCATGCTGGTGCCGATAATGGAATATATATATATACAAAGTCATATGGGCACTCGTTAACATTTACACGGTGCTAGTACGGCGGACGCGCGGCTCCGGGAGCGCTACGGCCATGGCAATGAGCGCAACGTCGTCTACGGGAGCTGTGCTGCAATGTCCGATTCCTTAGCTACGTCCCGGATTTCGTGGATTTCGAATCCGACAAATATCAAGGTCTACAGAGGCAGGCGAACACGGCAGTTTGGAATCAGGAATTCGACATTTGCGCGTGCTGCATCGACGCGCCCGGGAATGGGGTTCGAGAGCGAGAGGTGGCTTCTTTTTACTTTGGTTTAGATGTCAGGGGATAGCTCGGACGCTGCGCACCCGAGTCATCCACATTTGGGATTTGCGAGCGTCAACCCAACCGTAGTGCAATGGAGGGGCCTGGCCCTGGGAGAACTGCCGCAAAGATCACGGTGTCTGCTGTGCCAGGTAGGTATCAGCTGCCGGGCTCAGTGCTAGGCTATGTACAACGTTATTCACCAGGGATGTGGTGTCCAAACCGTACGACGGGGAACGGGTGTCCTTTGTCGGCCTCTGCTCCCACACGCATGGAGAACCTACATGGCTGATCTACCATGAGCCGCTTTAAGCAGACACTTATGCTGGGGTGACTACTTTATGCCTGCTTTAAGGCATCGAATTTGCCCGGCTGGCTTGGGAATTCTCTCCAGACTTGAGTGTGCTGCCATCTGGGGAGAAAGAGTGGAACCAGCTTTGCTCCACTGCAGTGAGGGGTGTTGTTGTCCAAAGCCATCCACTGCCACCATGCCCTGCCCTCTGGCGGGGGATACAGCAACTGACCAGCCCTCTAGACTTGTGCTCTGGTCAGACCGAAAAGGCTCTGTTCATACTGAAACAGCCCAGGACCATGGATGGAATGTAAATCCATAAAGTAAATGATAGTGGCGTTGCTCAATGGAGCAGTGGGGACATTTTAGTTTGCACATGACGTATATTATATGATATCGTGCTACACAACCGGCCTTGACAAGGAGAAGGCCTGCCCTCAGAAGGGCACTCCTGGTATTTTAGCAACGCCATGCCTGCCTGATGGCATCAGAAGTACATAGAGAGGGCTGGGAGGGCATGCTATCGTTCATGCTGGTGCCGATAATGGAATATATATATATACAAAGTCATATGGGCACTCGTTAACATTTACACGGTGCTAGTACGGCGGACGCGCGGCTCCGGGAGCGCTACGGCCATGGCAATGAGCGCAACGTCGTCGACGGGAGCTGTGCTGCAATGTCCGATTCCTTAGCTACGTCCCGGATTTCGCGGATTTCGAATCCGACAAATATCAAGGTCTACAGAGGCAGGCGAACACGGCAGTTTGGAATCAGGAATTCGACATTTGCGCTGCTGCATCGACGCGCCCGGGAATGGGGTTCGAGAGCGAGAGGTGGCTTCTTTTTACTTTGGTTTAGATGTCAGGGGATAGCTCGGACGCTGCGCACCCGAGTCATCCACATTTGGGATTCGCGAGCGTCAACCCAACCGTAGTGCAATGGAGGGGCCTGGCCCTGGGAGAACTGCCGCATAGATCACGGTGTCTGCTGTGCCAGGTAGGTATCAGCTGCCGAGCTCAGTGCTAGGCTATGTACAACGTTATTCACCAGGGATGTGGTGTCCAAACCGTATGACGGGGAAAGGGTGTCCTTTGTCGGCCTCTGCTCCCACACGCATGGAGAACCTACATGGCTGATCTACCATGAGCCGCTTTAAGCAGACACTTATGCTGGGGTGACTACTTTATGCCTGCTTTAAGGCATCGAATTTGCCCGGCTGGCTTGGGAATTCTCTCCAGACTGGAGTGTGCTGCCATCTGGGGAGAAAGAGTGGAACCAGCTTTGCTCCACTGCAGTGAGGGGTGTTGTTGTCCAAAGCCATCCACTGCCACCATGCCCTGCCCTCTGGCGGGGGATACAGCAACTGACCAGCCCTCTAGACTTGTGCTCTGGTCAGACCGAAAAGGCTCTGTTCATACTGAAACAGCCCAGGACCATGGATGGAATGTAAATCCATAAAGGAAATGATAGTGGCGTTGCTCAATGGAGCAGTGGGGACATTTTAGTTTGCACATGACGTATATTATATGTGCCTATACATGGGTCCTCACATTACTGGCCGTGTCGCCGTGTCGATCTTTAGCAAAAGGGCCGTGTTTTTGTGTCGATTTTTATGTGTATAGCATATATAAGGACCTTATGAAGATGTCTATGTCCGTCGATTTTTATAAGGGCCGTGTCGCCCATGTCGATTTTTAAAAGGGCTGTGTCGCCCTGTCGCCCGTGTCGATTTTTACCCATGTAGAGGCACTTATATGATATCGTGCTACACAACCGGCCTTGACAAGGAGAAGGCCTGCCCTCAGAAGGGCACGCCTGGTATTTTAGCAACGCCATGCCTGCCTGATGGCATCAGAAGTACATAGAGAGGGCTGGGAGGGCATGCTATCGTTCATGCTGGTGCCGATAATGGAATATATATATATACAAAGTCATATGGGCACTCGTTAACATTTACACGGTGCTAGTACGGCGGACGCGCGGCTCCGGGAGCGCTACGGCCATGGCAATGAGCGCAACGTCGTCTACGGGAGCTGTGCTGCAATGTCCGATTCCTTAGCTACGTCCCGGATTTCGTGGATTTCGAATCCGACAAATATCAAGGTCTACAGAGGCAGGCGAACACGGCAGTTTGGAATCAGGAATTCGACATTTGCGCGTGCTGCATCGACGCGCCCGGGAATGGGGTTCGAGAGCGTGAGGTGGCTTCTTTTTACTTTGGTTTAGATGTCAGGGGATAGCTCGGACGCTGCGCACCCGAGTCATCCACATTTGGGATTTGCGAGCGTCAACCCAACCGTAGTGCAATGGAGGGGCCTGGCCCTGGGAGAACTGCCGCATAGATCACGGTGTCTGCTGTGCCAGGTAGGTATCAGCTGCCGAGCTCAGTGCTAGGCTATGTACAACGTTATTCACCAGGGATGTGGTGTCCAAACCGTACGACGGGGAACGGGTGTCCTTTGTCGGCCTCTGCTCCCACACGCATGGAGAACCTACATGGCTGATCTACCATGAGCCGCTTTAAGCAGACACTTATGCTGGGGTGACTACTTTATGCCTGCTTTAAGGCATCGAATTTGCCCGGCTGGCTTGGGAATTCTCTCCAGACTTGAGTGTGCTGCCATCTGGGGAGAAAGAGTGGAACCAGCTTTGCTCCACTGCAGTGAGGGGTGTTGTTGTCCAAAGCCATCCACTGCCACCATGCCCTGCCCTCTGGCGGGGGATACAGCAACTGACCAGCCCTCTAGACTTGTGCTCTGGTCAGACCGAAAAGGCTCTGTTCATACTGAAACAGCCCAGGACCATGGATGGAATGTAAATCCATAAAGTAAATGATAGTGGCGTTGCTCAATGGAGCAGTGGGGACATTTTAGTTTGCACATGACGTATATTATATGATATCGTGCTACAAAACCGGCCTTGACAAGGAGAAGGCCTGCCCTCAGAAGGGCACTCCTGGTATTTTAGCAACGCCATGCCTGCCTGATGGCATCAGAAGTACATAGAGAGGGCTGGGAGGGCATGCTATCGTTCATGCTGGTGCCGATAATGGAATATATATATATACAAAGTCATATGGGCACTCGTTAACATTTACACGGTGCTAGTACGGCGGACGCGCGGCTCCGGGAGCGCTTTGGCCATGGCAATGAGCGCAACGTCGTCTACGGGAGCTGTGCTGCAATGTCCGATTCCTTAGCTACGTCCCGGATTTCGCGGATTTCGAATCCGACAAATATCAAGGTCTACAGAGGCAGGCGAACACGGCAGTTTGGAATCAGGAATTCGACATTTGCGCGTGCTGCATCGACGCGCCCGGGAATGGGGTTCGAGAGCGAGAGGTGGCTTCTTTTTACTTTGGTTTAGATGTCAGGGGATAGCTCGGACGCTGCGCACCCGAGTCATCCACATTTGGGATTTGCGAGCGTCAACCCAACCGTAGTGCAATGGAGGGGCCTGGCCCTGGGAGAACTGCCGCATAGATCACGGTGTCTGCTGTGCCAGGTAGGTATCAGCTGCCGGGCTCAGTGCTAGGCTATGTACAACGTTATTCACCAGGGATGTGGTGTCCAAACCGTACGACGGGGAACGGGTGTCCTTTGTCGGCCTCTGCTCCCACACGCATGGAGAACCTACATGGCTGATCTACCATGAGCCGCTTTAAGCAGACACTTATGCTAGGGTGACTACTTTATGCCTGCTTTAAGGCATCGAATTTGCCCGGCTGGCTTGGGAATTCTCTCCAGACTTGAGTGTGCTGCCATCTGGGGAGAAAGAGTGGAACCAGCTTTGCTCCACTGCAGTGAGGGGTGTTGTTGTCCAAAGCCATCCACTGCCACCATGCCCTGCCCTCTGGCGGGGGATACAGCAACTGACCAGCCCTCTAGACTTGTGCTCTGGTCAGACCGAAAAGGCTCTGTTCATACTGAAACAGCCCAGGACCATGGATGGAATGTAAATCCATAAAGTAAATGATAGTGGCGTTGCTCAATGGAGCAGTGGGGACATTTTAGTTTGCACATGACGTATATTATATGATATCGTGCTACACAACCGGCCTTGACAAGGAGAAGGCCTGCCCTCAGAAGGGCACTCCTGGTATTTTAGCAACGCCATGCCTGCCTGATGGCATCAGAAGTACATAGAGAGGGCTGGGAGGGCATGCTATCGTTCATGCTGGTGCCGATAATGGAATATATATATATACAAAGTCATATGGGCACTCGTTAACATTTACACGGTGCTAGTACGGCGGACGCGCGGCTCCGGGAGCGCTACGGCCATGGCAATGAGCGCAACGTCGTCGACGGGAGCTGTGCTGCAATGTCCGATTCCTTAGCTACGTCCCGGATTTCGCGGATTTCGAATCCGACAAATATCAAGGTCTACAGAGGCAGGCGAACACGGCAGTTTGGAATCAGGAATTCGACATTTGCGCGTGCTGCATCGACGCGCCCGGGAATGGGGTTCGAGAGCGAGAGGTGGCTTCTTTTTACTTTGGTTTAGATGTCAGGGGATAGCTCGGACGCTGCGCACCCGAGTCATCCACATTTGGGATTCGCGAGCGTCAACCCAACCGTAGTGCAATGGAGGGGCCTGGCCCTGGGAGAACTGCCGCATAGATCACGGTGTCTGCTGTGCCAGGTAGGTATCAGCTGCCGAGCTCAGTGCTAGGCTATGTACAACGTTATTCACCAGGGATGTGGTGTCCAAACCGTACGACGGGGAACGGGTGTCCTTTGTCGGCCTCTGCTCCCACACGCATGGAGAACCTACATGGCTGATCTACCATGAGCCGCTTTAAGCAGACACTTATGCTGGGGTGACTACTTTATGCCTGCTTTAAGGCATCGAATTTGCCCGGCTGGCTTGGGAATTCTCTCCAGACTGGAGTGTGCTGCCATCTGGGGAGAAAGAGTGGAACCAGCTTTGCTCCACTGCAGTGAGGGGTGTTGTTGTCCAAAGCCATCCACTGCCACCATGCCCTGCCCTCTGGCGGGGGATACAGCAACTGACCAGCCCTCTAGACTTGTGCTCTGGTCAGACCGAAAAGGCTCTGTTCATACTGAAACAGCCCAGGACCATGGATGGAATGTAAATCCATAAAGTAAATGATAGTGGCGTTGCTCAATGGAGCAGTGGGGACATTTTAGTTTGCACATGACGTATATTATATGATATCGTGCTACACAACCGGCCTTGACAAGGAGAAGGCCTGCCCTCAGAAGGGCACTCCTGGTATTTTAGCAACGCCATGCCTGCCTGATGGCATCAGAAGTACATAGAGAGGGCTGGGAGGGCATGCTATCGTTCATGCTGGTGCCGATAATGGAATATATATATATACAAAGTCATATGGGCAGTCGTTAACATTTACACGGTGCTAGTACGGCGGACGCGCGGCTCCGGGAGCGCTACGGCCATGGCAATGAGCGCAATGTCGTCTACGGGAGCTGTGCTGCAATGTCCGATTCCTTAGCTACGTCCCGGATTTCGCGGATTTCGAATCCGACAAATATCAAGGTCTACAGAGGCAGGCGAACATGGCAGTTTGGAATCAGGAATTCGACATTTGCGCGTGCTGCATCGACGCGCCCGGGAATGGGGTTCGAGAGCGAGAGGTGGCTTCTTTTTACTTTGGTTTAGATGTCAGGGGATAGCTCGGACGCTGCGCACCCGAGTCATCCACATTTGGGATTTGCGAGCGTCAACCCGACCGTAGTGCAATGGAGGGGCCTGGCCCTGGGAGAACTGCCGCATAGATCACGGTGTCTGCTGTGCCAGGTAGGTATCAGCTGCCAGGCTAAGTGCTAGGCTATGTACAACGTTATTCACAAGGGATGTGGTGTCCAAACCGTACGACGGGGAACGGGTGTCCTTTGTCGGCCTCTGCTCCCACACGCATGGAGAACCTACATGGCTGATCTACCATGAGCCGCTTTAAGCAGACACTTATGCTTGGGTGACTACTTTATGCCTGCTTTAAGGCATCGAATTTGCCCGGCTGGCTTGGGAATTCTCTCCAGACTGGAGTGTGCTGCCATCTGGGGAGAAAGAGTGGAACCAGCTTTGCTCCACTGCAGTGAGGGGTGTTGTTGTCCAAAGCCATCCACTGCCACCATGCCCTGCCCTCTGGCGGGGGATACAGCAACTGACCAGCCCTCTAGACTTGTGCTCTGGTCAGACCGAAAAGGCTCTGTTCATACTGAAACAGCCCAGGACCATGGATGGAATGTAAATCCATAAAGGAAATGATAGTGGCGTTGCTCAATGGAGCAGTGGGGATATTTTAGTTTGCACATGACGTATATTATATGATATCGTGCTACACAACGGGCCTTGACAAGGAGAAGGCCTGCCCTCAGAAGGGCACTCCTGGTATTTTAGCAACGCCATGCCTGCCTGATGGCATCAGAAGTACATAGAGAGGGCTGGGAGGGCATGCTATCGTTCATGCTGGTGCCGATAATGGAATATATATATATACAAAGTCATATGGGCACTCGTTAACATTTACACGGTGCTAGTACGGCGGACGCGCGGCTCCGGGAGCGCTACGGCCATGGCAATGAGCGCAATGTCGTCTACGGGAGCTGTGCTGCAATGTCCGATTCCTTAGCTACGTCCCGGATTTCGCGGATTTCGAATCCGACAAATATCAAGGTCTACAGAGGCAGGCGAACACGGCAGTTTGGAATCAGGAATTCGACATTTGCGCGTGCTGCATCGACGCGCCCGGGAATGGGGTTCGAGAGCGAGAGGTGGCTTCTTTTTACTTTGGTTTAGATGTCAGGGGATAGCTCGCACGCTGCGCACCCGAGTCATCCACATTTGGGATTTGCGAGCGTCAACCCGACCGTAGTGCAATGGAGGGGCCTGGCCCTGGGAGAACTGCCGCATAGATCACGGTGTCTGCTGTGCCAGGTAGGTATCAGCTGCCGAGCTCAGTGCTAGGCTATGTACAACGTTATTCACCAGGAATTTGGTGTCCAAACCGTACGACGGGGAACGGGTGTCCTTTGTCGGCCTCTACTCCCACACGCATGGAGAACCTACATGGCTGATCTACCATGAGCCGCTTTAAGCAGACACTTATGCTGGGGTGACTACTTTATGCCTGCTTTAAGGCATCGAATTTGCCCGGCTGGCTTGGGAATTCTCTCCAGACTGGAGTGTGCTGCCATCTGGGGAGAAAGAGTGGAACCAGCTTTGCTCCACTGCAGTGAGGGGTGTTGTTGTCCAAAGCCATCCACTGCCACCATGCCCTGCCCTCTGGCGGGGGATACAGCAACTGACCAGCCCTCTAGACTTGTGCTCTGGTCAGACCGAAAAGGCTCTGTTCATACTGAAACAGCCCAGGACCATGGATGGAATGTAAATCCATAAAGTAAATGATAGTGGCGTTGCTCAATGGAGCAGTGGGGACATTTTAGTTTGCACATGACGTATATTATATGATATCGTGCTACACAACCGGCCTTGACAAGGAGAAGGCCTGCCCTCAGAAGGGCACTCCTGGTATTTTAGCAACACCATGCCTGCCTGATGGCATCAGAAGTACATAGAGAGGGCTGGGAGGGCATGCTATCGTTCATGCTGGTGCCGATAATGGAATATATATATATACAAAGTCATATGGGCACTCGTTAACATTTACACGGTGCTAGTACCGCGGACGCGCGGCTCCGGGAGCGCTACGGCCATGGCAATGAGCGCAATGTCGTCTACGGGAGATGTGCTGCAATGTCCGATTCCTTAGCTACGTCCCGGATTTCGCGGATTTCGAATCCGACAAATATCAAGGTCTACAGAGGCAGGCGAACACGGCAGTTTGGAATCAGGAATTCGACATTTGCGCGTGCTGCATCGACGCGCCCGGGAATGGGGTTCGAGAGCGAGAGGTGGCTTCTTTTTACTTTGGTTTAGATGTCAGGGGATAGCTCGGACGCTGCGCACCCGAGTCATCCACATTTGGGATTTGCGAGCGTCAACCCGACCGTAGTGCAATGGAGGGGCCTGGCCCTGGGAGAACTGCCGCATAGATCACGGTGTCTGCTGTGCCAGGTAGGTATCAGCTGCCGAGCTAAGTGCTAGGCTATGTACAACGTTATTCACCAGGGATGTGGTGTCCAAACCGTACGACGGGGAACGGGTGTCCTTTGTCGGCCTCTGCTGCCACACGCATGGAGAACCTACATGGCTGATCTACCATGAGCCGCTTTAAGCAGACACTTATGCTGGGGTGACTACTTTATGCCTGCTTTAAGGCATCGAATTTGCCCGGCTGGCTTGGGAATTCTCTCCAGACTGGAGTGTGCTGCCATCTGGGGAGAAAGAGTGGAACCAGCTTTGCTCCACTGCAGTGAGGGGTGTTGTTGTCCAAAGCCATCCACTGCCACCATGCCCTGCCCTCTGGCGGGGGATACAGCAACTGACCAGCCCTCTAGACTTGTGCTCTGGTCAGACCGAAAAGGCTCTGTTCATACTGAAACAGCCCAGGACCATGGATGGAATGTAAATCCATAAAGTAAATGATAGTGGCGTTGCTCAATGGAGCAGTGGGGACATTTTAGTTTGCACATGACGTATATTATATGATATCGTGCTACACAACCGGCCTTGACAAGGAGAAGGCCTGCCCTCAGAAGGGCACTCCTGGTATTTTAGCAACGCCATGCCTGCCTGATGGCATCAGAAGTACATAGAGAGGGCTGGGAGGGCATGCTATCGTTCATGCTGGTGCCGATAATGGAATATATATATATACAAAGTCATATGGGCACTCGTTAACATTTACACGGTGCTAGTACGGCGGACGCGCGGCTCCGGGAGCGCTACGGCCATGGCAATGAGCGCAACGTCGTCTACGGGAGCTGTGCTGCAATGTCCGATTCCTTAGCTACGTCCCGGATTTCGCGGATTTCGAATCCGACAAATATCAAGGTCTACAGAGGCAGGCGAACACGGCAGTTTGGAATCAGGAATTCGACATTTGCGCGTGCTGCATCGACGCGCCCGGGAATGGGGTTCGAGAGCGAGAGGTGGCTTCTTTTTACTTTGGTTTAGATGTCAGGGGATAGCTCGGACGCTGCGCACCCGAGTCATCCACATTTGGGATTTGCGAGCGTCAACCCAACCGTAGTGCAATGGAGGGGCCTGGCCCTGGGAGAACTGCCGCATACATCACGGTGTCTGCTGTGCCAGGTAGGTATCAGCTGCCGGGCTCAGTGCTAGGCTATGTACAACGTTATTCACCAGGGATGTGGTGTCCAAACCGTACGACGGGGAACGGGTGTCCTTTGTCGGCCTCTGCTCCCACACGCATGGAGAACCTACATGGCTGATCTACCATGAGCCGCTTTAAGCAGACACTTATGCTGGGGTGACTACTTTATGCCTGCTTTAAGGCATCGAATTTGCCCGGCTGGCTTGGGAATTCTCTCCAGACTGGAGTGTGCTGCCATCTGGGGAGAAAGAGTGGAACCAGCTTTGCTCCACTGCAGTGAGGGGTGTTGTTGTCCAAAGCCATCCACTGCCACCATGCCCTGCCCTCTGGCGGGGGATACAGCAACTGACCAGCCCTCTAGACTTGTGCTCTGGTCAGACCGAAAAGGCTCTGTTCATACTGAAACAGCCCAGGACCATGGATGGAATGTAAATCCATAAAGGAAATGATAGTGGCGTTGCTCAATGGAGCAGTGGGGATATTTTAGTTTGCACATGACGTATATTATATGATATCGTGCTACACAACGGGCCTTGACAAGGAGAAGGCCTGCCCTCAGAAGGGCACTCCTGGTATTTTAGCAACGCCATGCCTGCCTGATGGCATCAGAAGTACATAGAGAGGGCTGGGAGGGCATGCTATCGTTCATGCTGGTGCCGATAATGGAATATATATATATACAAAGTCATATGGGCACTCGTTAACATTTACACGGTGCTAGTACGGCGGACGCGCGGCTCCGGGAGCGCTACGGCCATGGCAATGAGCGCAATGTCGTCTACGGGAGCTGTGCTGCAATGTCCGATTCCTTAGCTACGTCCCGGATTTCGCGGATTTCGAATCCGACAAATATCAAGGTCTACAGAGGCAGGCGAACACGGCAGTTTGGAATCAGGAATTCGACATTTGCGCGTGCTGCATCGACGCGCCCGGGAATGGGGTTCGAGAGCGAGTCATCCACATTTGGGATTTGCGAGCGTCAACCCGACCGTAGTGCAATGGAGGGGCCTGGCCCTGGGAGAACTGCCGCATAGATCACGGTGTCTGCTGTGCCAGGTAGGTATCAGCTGCCGAGCTCAGTGCTAGGCTATGTACAACGTTATTCACCAGGGATGTGGTGTCCAAACCGTACGACGGGGAACGGGTGTCCTTTGTCGGCCTCTGCTCCCACACGCATGGAGAACCTACATGGCTGATCTACCATGAGCCGCTTTAAGCAGACACTTATGCTGGGGTGACTACTTTATGCCTGCTTTAAGGCATCGAATTTGCCCGGCTGGCTTGGGAATTCTCTCCAGACTGGAGTGTGCTGCCATCTGGGGAGAAAGAGTGGAACCAGCTTTGCTCCACTGCAGTGAGGGGTGTTGTTGTCCAAAGCCATCCACTGCCACCATGCCCTGCCCTCTGGCGGGGGATACAGCAACTGACCAGCCCTCTAGACTTGTGCTCTGGTCAGACCGAAAAGGCTCTGTTCATACTGAAACAGCCCAGGACCATGGATGGAATGTAAATCCATAAAGGAAATGATAGTGGCGTTGCTCAATGGAGCAGTGGGGACATTTTAGTTTGCACATGACGTATATTATATGATATCGTGCTACACAACCGGCCTTGACAAGGAGAAGGCCTGCCCTCAGAAGGGCACTCCTGGTATTTTAGCAACGCCATGCCTGCCTGATGGCATCAGAAGTACATAGAGAGGGCTGGGAGGGCATGCTATCGTTCATGCTGGTGCCGATAATGGAATATATATATATACAAAGTCATATGGGCACTCGTTAACATTTACACGGTGCTAGTACGGCGGACGCGCGGCTCCGGGAGCGCTACGGCCATGGCAATGAGCGCAACGTCGTCTACGGGAGCTGTGCTGCAATGTCCGATTCCTTAGCTACGTCCCGGATTTCGCGGATTTCGAATCCGACAAATATCAAGGTCTACAGAGGCAGGCGAACACGGCAGTTTGCAATCAGGAATTCGACATTTGCGCGTGCTGCATCGACGCGCCCGGGAATGGGGTTCGAGAGCGAGTCATCCACATTTGGGATTTGCGAGCGTCAACCCGACCGTAGTGCAATGGAGGGGCCTGGCCCTGGGAGAACTGCCGCATAGATCACGGTGTCTGCTGTGCCAGGTAGGTATCAGCTGCCGAGCTCAGTGCTAGGCTATGTACAACGTTATTCACCAGGGATGTGGTGTCCAAACCGTACGACGGGGAACGGGTGTCCTTTGTCGGCCTCTGCTCCCACACGCATGGAGAACCTTCATGGCTGATCTACCATGAGCCGCTTTAAGCAGACACTTATGCTGGGGTGACTACTTTATGCCTGCTTTAAGGCATCGAATTTGCCCGGCTGGTTTGGGAATTCTCTCCAGACTGGAGTGTGCTGCCATCTGGGGAGAAAGAGTGGAACCAGCTTTGCTCCACTGCAGTGAGGGGTGTTGTTGTCCAAAGCCATCCACTGCCACCATGCCCTGCCCTCTGGCGGGGGATACAGCAACTGACCAGCCCTCTAGACTTGTGCTCTGGTCAGACCGAAAAGGCTCTGTTCATACTGAAACAGCCCAGGACCATGGATGGAATGTAAATCCATAAAGGAAATGATAGTGGCGTTGCTCAATGGAGCAGTGGGGACATTTTAGTTTGCACATGACGTATATTATATGATATCGTGCTACACAACCGGCCTTGACAAGGAGAAGGCCTGCCCTCAGAAGGGCACTCCTGGTATTTTAGCAACGCCATGCCTGCCTGATGGCATCAGAAGTACATAGAGAGGGCTGGGAGGGCATGCTATCGTTCATGCTGGTGCCGATAATGGAATATATATATATACAAAGTCATATGGGCACTCGTTAACATTTACACGGTGCTAGTACAGCGGACGCGCGGCTCCGGGAGCGCTACGGCCATGGCAATGAGCGCAACGTCGTCTACGGGAGCTGTGCTGCAATGTCCGATTCCTTAGCTACGTCCCGGATTTCGCGGATTTCGAATCCGACAAATATCAAGGTCTACAGAGGCAGGCGAACACGGCAGTTTGCAATCAGGAATTCGACATTTGCGCGTGCTGCATCGACGCGCCCGGGAATGGGGTTCGAGAGCGAGTCATCCACATTTGGGATTTGCGAGCGTCAACCCGACCGTAGTGCAATGGAGGGGCCTGGCCCTGGGAGAACTGCCGCATAGATCACGGTGTCTGCTGTGCCAGGTAGGTATCAGCTGCAGAGCTCAGTGCTAGGCTATGTACAACGTTATTCACCAGGGATGTGGTGTCCAAACCGTACGACGGGGAACGGGTGTCCTTTGTCGGCCTCTGCTCCCACACGCATGGAGAACCTACATGGCTGATCTACCATGAGCCGCTTTAAGCAGACACTTATGCTGGGGTGACTACTTTATGCCTGCTTTAAGGCATCGAATTTGCCCGGCTGGCTTGGGAATTCTCTCCAGACTGGAGTGTGCTGCCATCTGGGGAGAAAGAGTGGAACCAGCTTTGCTCCACTGCAGTGAGGGGTGTTGTTGTCCAAAGCCATCCACTGCCACCATGCCCTGCCCTCTGGCGGGGGATACAGCAACTGACCAGCCCTCTAGACTTGTGCTCTGGTCAGACTGAAAAGGCTCTGTTCATACTGAAACAGCCCAGGACCATGGATGGAATGTAAATCCATAAAGGAAATGATAGTGGCGTTGCTCAATGGAGCAGTGGGGACATTTTAGTTTGCACATGACGTATATTATATGATATCGTGCTACACAACCGGCCTTGACAAGGAGAAGGCCTGCCCTCAGAAGGGCACTCCTGGTATTTTAGCAACGCCATGCCTGCCTGATGGCATCAGAAGTACATAGAGAGGGCTGGGAGGGCATGCTATCGTTCATGCTGGTGCCGATAATGGAATATATATATATACAAAGTCATATGGGCACTCGTTAACATTTACACGGTGCTAGTACGGCGGACGCGCGGCTCCGGGAGCGCTACGGCCATGGCAATGAGCGCAACGTCGTCTACGGGAGCTGTGCTGCAATGTCCGATTCCTTAGCTACGTCCCGGATTTCGCGGATTTCGAATCCGACAAATATCAAGGTCTACAGAGGCAGGCGAACACGGCAGTTTGCAATCAGGAATTCGACATTTGCGCGTGCTGCATCGACGCGCCAGGGAATGGGGTTCGAGAGCGAGAGGTGGCTTCTTTTTACTTTGGTTTAAATGTCAGGGGATAGCTCGGACGCTGCGCACCCGAGTCATCCACATTTGGGATTTGCGAGCGTCAACCCAACCGTAGTGCAATGGAGGGGCCTGGCCCTGGGAGAACTGCCGCATAGATCACGGTGTCTGCTGTGCCAGGTTGGTATCAGCTGCCGGGCTCAGTGCTAGGCTATGTACAACGTTATTCACCAGGGATGTGGTGTCCAAACCGTACGACGGGGAACGGGTGTCCTTTGTCGGCCTCTGCTCCCACACGCATGGAGAACCTACATGGCTGATCTACCATGAGCCGCTTTAAGCAGACACTTATGCTGGGGTGACTACTTTATGCCTGCTTTAAGGCATCGAATTTGCCCGGCTGGCTTGGGAATTCTCTCCAGACTTGAGTGTGCTGCCATCTGGGGAGAAAGAGTGGAACCAGCTTTGCTCCACTGCAGTGAGGGGTGTTGTTGTCCAAAGCCATCCACTGCCACCATGCCCTGCCCTCTGGCGGGGGATACAGCAACTGACCAGCCCTCTAGACTTGTGCTCTGGTCAGACCGAAAAGGCTCTGTTCATACTGAAACAGCCCAGGACCATGGATGGAATGTAAATCCATAAAGTAAATGATAGTGGCGTTGCTCAATGGAGCAGTGGGGACATTTTAGTTTGCACATGACGTATATTATATGATATCGTGCTACACAACCGGCCTTGACAAGGAGAAGGCCTGCCCTCAGAAGGGCACTCCTGGTATTTTAGCAACGCCATGCCTGCCTGATGGCATCAGAAGTACATAGAGAGGGCTGGGAGGGCATGCTATCGTTCATGCTGGTGCCGATAATGGAATATATATATATACAAAGTCATATGGGCACTCGTTAACATTTACACGGTGCTAGTACGGCGGACGCGCGGCTCCGGGAGCGCTACGGCCATGGCAATGAGCGCAATGTCGTCTACGGGAGCTGTGCTGCAATGTCCGATTCCTTAGCTACGTCCCGGATTTCGCGGATTTCGAATCCGACAAATATCAAGGTCTACAGAGGCAGGCGAACACGGCAGTTTGGAATCAGGAATTCGACATTTGCGCGTGCTGCATCGACGCGCCCGGGAATGGGGTTCGAGAGCGAGAGGTGGCTTCTTTTTACTTTGGTTTAGATGTCAGGGGATAGCTCGGACGCTGCGCACCCGAGTCATCCACATTTGGGATTTGCGAGCGTCAACCCAACCGTAGTGCAATGGAGGGGCCTGGCCCTGGGAGAACTGCCGCATAGATCACGGTGTCTGCTGTGCCAGGTAGGTATCAGCTGCCGAGCTCAGTGCTAGGCTATGTACAACGTTATTCACCAGGGATGTGGTGTCCAAACCGTACGACGGGGAACGGGTGTCCTTTGTCGGCCTCTGCTCCCACACGCATGGAGAACCTACATGGCTGATCTACCATGAGCCGCTTTAAGCAGACACTTATGCTGGGGTGACTACTTTATGCCTGCTTTAAGGCATCGAATTTGCCCGGCTGGCTTGGGAATTCTCTCCAGACTGGAGTGTGCTGCCATCTGGGGAGAAAGAGTGGAACCAGCTTTGCTCCACTGCAGTGAGGGGTGTTGTTGTCCAAAGCCATCCACTGCCACCATGCCCTGCCCTCTGGCGGGGGATACAGCAACTGACCAGCCCTCTAGACTTGTGCTCTGGTCAGACCGAAAAGGCTCTGTTCATACTGAAACAGCCCAGGACCATGGATGGAATGTAAATCCATAAAGGAAATGATAGTGGCGTTGCTCAATGGAGCAGTGGGGACATTTTAGTTTGCACATGACGTATATTATATGATATCGTGCTACACAACCGGCCTTGACAAGGAGAAGGCCTGCCCTCAGAAGGGCACTCCTGGTATTTTAGCAACGCCATGCCTGCCTGATGGCACCAGAAGTACATAGAGAGGGCTGGGAGGGCATGCTATCGTTCATGCTGGTGCCGATAATGGAATATATATATATACAAAGTCATATGGGCACTCGTTAACATTTACACGGTGCTAGTACGGCGGACGCGCGGCTCCGGGAGCGCTACGGCCATGGCAATGAGCGCAACGTCGTCTACGGGAGCTGTGCTGCAATGTCCGATTCCTTAGCTACGTCCCGGATTTCGCGGATTTCGAATCCGACAAATATCAAGGTCTACAGAGGCAGGCGAACACGGCAGTTTGGAATCAGGAATTCGACATTTGCGCGTGCTGCATCGACGCGCCCGGGAATGGGGTTCGAGAGCGAGAGGTGGCTTCTTTTTACTTTGGTTTAGATGTCAGGGGATAGCTCGGACGCTGCGCACCCGAGTCATCCACATTTGGGATTTGCGAGCGTCAACCCAACCGTAGTGCAATGGAGGGGCCTGGCCCTGGGAGAACTGCCGCATAGATCACGGTGTCTGCTGTGCCAGGTAGGTATCAGCTGCCGGGCTCAGTGCTAGGCTATGTACAACGTTATTCACCAGGGATGTGGTGTCCAAACCGTACGACGGGGAACGGGTGTCCTTTGTCGGCCTCTGCTCCCACACGCATGGAGAACCTACATGGCTGATCTACCATGAGCCGCTTTAAGCAGACACTTATGCTGGGGTGACTACTTTATGCCTGCTTTAAGGCATCGAATTTGCCCGGCTGGCTTGGGAATTCTCTCCAGACTTGAGTGTGCTGCCATCTGGGGAGAAAGAGTGGAACCAGCTTTGCTCCACTGCAGTGAGGGGTGTTGTTGTCCAAAGCCATCCACTGCCACCATGCCCTGCCCTCTGGCGGGGGATACAGCAACTGACCAGCCCTCTAGACTTGTGCTCTGGTCAGACCGAAAAGGCTCTGTTCATACTGAAACAGCCCAGGACCATGGATGGAATGTAAATCCATAAAGTAAATGATAGTGGCGTTGCTCAATGGAGCAGTGGGGACATTTTAGTTTGCACATGACGTATATTATATGATATCGTGCTACACAACCGGCCTTGACAAGGAGAAGGCCTGCCCTCAGAAGGGCACTCCTGGTATTTTAGCAACGCCATGCCTGCCTGATGGCATCAGAAGTACATAGAGAGGGCTGGGAGGGCATGCTATCGTTCATGCTGGTGCCGATAATGGAATATATATATATACAAAGTCATATGGGCACTCGTTAACATTTACACGGTGCTAGTACGGCGGACGCGCGGCTCCGGGAGCGCTACGGCCATGGCAATGAGCGCAATGTCGTCTACGGGAGCTGTGCTGCAATGTCCGATTCCTTAGCTACGTCCCGGATTTCGCGGATTTCGAATCCGACAAATATCAAGGTCTACAGAGGCAGGCGAACACGGCAGTTTGGATTCAGGAATTCGACATTTGCGCGTGCTGCATCGACGCGCCCGGGAATGGGGTTCGAGAGCGAGAGGTGGCTTCTTTTTACTTTGGTTTAGATGTCAGGGGATAGCTCGGACGCTGCGCACCCGAGTCATCCACATTTGGGATTCGCGAGCGTCAACCCAACCGTAGTGCAATGGAGGGGCCTGGCCCTGGGAGAACTGCCGCATAGATCACGGTGTCTGCTGTGCCAGGTAGGTATCAGCTGCCGAGCTCAGTGCTAGGCTATGTACAACGTTATTCACCAGGGATGTGGTGTCCAAACCGTACGACGGGGAACGGGTGTCCTTTGTCGGCCTCTGCTGCCACACGCATGGAGAACCTACATGGCTGATCTACCATGAGCCACTTTAAGCAGACACTTATGCTGGGGTGACTACTTTATGCCTGCTTTAAGGCATCGAATTTGCCCGGCTGGCTTGGGAATTCTCTCCAGACTGGAGTGTGCTGCCATCTGGGGAGAAAGAGTGGAACCAGCTTTGCTCCACTGCAGTGAGGGGTGTTGTTGTCCAAAGCCATCCACTGCCACCATGCCCTGCCCTCTGGCGGGGGATACAGCAACTGACCAGCCCTCTAGACTTGTGCTCTGGTCAGACCGAAAAGGCTCTGTTCATACTGAAACAGCCCAGGACCATGGATGGAATGTAAATCCATAAAGGAAATGATAGTGGCGTTGCTCAATGGAGCAGTGGGGACATTTTAGTTTGCACATGACGTATATTATATGATATCGTGCTACACAGCCGGCCTTGACAAGGAGAAGGCCTGCCCTCAGAAGGGCACTCCTGGTATTTTAGCAACGCCATGCCTGCCTGATGGCATCAGAAGTACATAGAGAGAGCTGGGAAGGCATGCTATCGTTCATGCTGGTGCCGATAATGGAATATATATATATACAAAGTCATATGGGCACTCGTTAACATTTACACGGTGCTAGTACGGCGGACGCGCGGCTCCGGGAGCGCTACGGCCATGGCAATGAGCGCAACGTCGTCTACGGGAGCTGTGCTGCAATGTCCGATTCCTTAGCTACGTCCCGGATTTCGCGGATTTCGAATCCGACAAATATCAAGGTCTACAGAGGCAGGCGAACACGGCAGTTTGGAATCAGGAATTTGACATTTGCGCGTGCTGCATCGACGCGCCCGGGAATGGGGTTCGAGAGCGAGAGGTGGCTTCTTTTTACTTTGGTTTAGATGTCAGGGGATAGCTCGGACGCTGCGCACCCGAGTCATCCACATTTGGGATTCGCGAGCGTCAACCCAACCGTAGTGCAATGGAGGGGCCTGGCCCTGGGAGAACTGCCGCATAGATCACGGTGTCTGCTGTGCCAGGTAGGTATCAGCTGCCGGGCTCAGTGCTAGGCTATGTACAACGTTATTCACCAGGGATGTGGTGTCCAAACCGTACAACGGGGAACGGGTGTCCTTTGTCGGCCTCTGCTCCCACACACATGGAGAACCTACATGGCTGATCTACCATGAGCCACTTTAAGCAGACACTTATGCTGGGGTGACTACTTTATGCCTGCTTTAAGGCATCGAATTTGCCCGGCTGGCTTGGGAATTCTCTCCAGACTGGAGTGTGCTGCCATCTGGGGAGAAAGAGTGGAACCAGCTTTGCTCCACTGCAGTGAGGGGTGTTGTTGTCCAAAGCCATCCACTGCCACCATGCCCTGCCCTCTGGCGGGGGATACAGCAACTGACCAGCCCTCTAGACTTGTGCTCTGGTCAGACCGAAAAGGCTCTGTTCATACTGAAACAGCCCAGGACCATGGATGGAATGTAAATCCATAAAGGAAATGATAGTGGCGTTGCTCAATGGAGCAGTGGGGATATTTTAGTTTGCACATGACGTATATTATATGATATCGTGCTACACAACCGGCCTTGACAAGGAGAAGGCCTGCCCTCAGAAGGGCACTCCTGGTATTTTAGCAACGCCATGCCTGCCTGATGGCATCAGAAGTACATAGAGAGGGCTGGGAGGGCATGCTATCGTTCATGCTGGTGCCGATAATGGAATATATATATATACAAAGTCATATGGGCACTCGTTAACATTTACACGGTGCTAGTACGGCGGACGCGCGGCTCCGGGAGCGCTACGGCCATGGCAATGAGCGCAATGTCGTCTACGGGAGCTGTGCTGCAATGTCCGATTCCTTAGCTACGTCCCGGATTTCGCGGATTTCGAATCCGACAAATATCAAGGTCTACAGAGGCAGGCGAACACGGCAGTTTGGAATCAGGAATTCGACATTTGCGCGTGCTGCATCGACGCGCCCGGGAATGGGGTTCGAGAGCGAGAGGTGGCTTCTTTTTACTTTGGTTTAGATGTCAGGGGATAGCTCGGACGCTGCGCACCCGAGTCATCCACATTTGGGATTTGCGAGCGTCAACCCGACCGTAGTGCAATGGAGGGGCCTGGCCCTGGGAGAACTGCCGCATAGATCACGGTGTCTGCTGTGCCAGGTAGGTATCAGCTGCAGAGCTCAGTGCTAGGCTATGTACAACGTTATTCACCAGGGATGTGGTGTCCAAACCGTACGACGGGGAACGGGTGTCCTTTGTCGGCCTCTGCTCCCACACGCATGGAGAACCTACATGGCTGATCTACCATGAGCCGCTTTAAGCAGACACTTATGCTGGGGTGACTACTTTATGCCTGCTTTAAGGCATCGAATTTGCCCGGCTGGCTTGGGAATTCTCTCCAGACTGGAGTGTGCTGCCATCTGGGGAGAAAGAGTGGAACCAGCTTTGCTCCACTGCAGTGAGGGGTGTTGTTGTCCAAAGCCATCCACTGCCACCATGCCCTGCCCTCTGGCGGGGGATACAGCAACTGACCAGCCCTCTAGACTTGTGCTCTGGTCAGACCGAAAAGGCTCTGTTCATACTGAAACAGCCCAGGACCATGGATGGAATGTAAATCCATAAAGGAAATGATAGTGGCGTTGCTCAATGGAGCAGTGGGGACATTTTAGTTTGCACATGACGTATATTATATGATATCGTGCTACACAACCGGCCTTGACAAGGAGAAGGCCTGCCCTCAGAAGGGCACTCCTGGTATTTTAGCAACGCCATGCCTGCCTGATGGCATCAGAAGTACATAGAGAGGGCTGGGAGGGCATGCTATCGTTCATGCTGGTGCCGATAATGGAATATATATATATACAAAGTCATATGGGCACTCGTTAACATTTACACGGTGCTAGTACGGCGGACGCGCGGCTCCGGGAGCGCTACGGCCATGGCAATGAGCGCAACGTCGTCTACGGGAGCTGTGCTGCAATGTCCGATTCCTTAGCTACGTCCCGGATTTCGCGGATTTCGAATCCGACAAATATCAAGGTCTACAGAGGCAGGCGAACACGGCAGTTTGCAATCAGGAATTCGACATTTGCGCGTGCTGCATCGACGCGCCAGGGAATGGGGTTCGAGAGCGAGAGGTGGCTTCTTTTTACTTTGGTTTAAATGTCAGGGGATAGCTCGGACGCTGCGCACCCGAGTCATCCACATTTGGGATTTGCGAGCGTCAACCCAACCGTAGTGCAATGGAGGGGCCTGGCCCTGGGAGAACTGCCGCATAGATCACGGTGTCTGCTGTGCCAGGTTGGTATCAGCTGCCGGGCTCAGTGCTAGGCTATGTACAACGTTATTCACCAGGGATGTGGTGTCCAAACCGTACGACGGGGAACGGGTGTCCTTTGTCGGCCTCTGCTCCCACACGCATGGATAACCTACATGGCTGATCTACCATGAGCCGCTTTAAGCATACACTTATGCTGGGGTGACTACTTTATGCCTGCTTTAAGGCATCGAATTTGCCCGGCTGGCTTGGGAATTCTCTCCAGACTTGAGTGTGCTGCCATCTGGGGAGAAAGAGTGGAACCAGCTTTGCTCCACTGCAGTGAGGGGTGTTGTTGTCCAAAGCCATCCACTGCCACCATGCCCTGCCCTCTGGCGGGGGATACAGCAACTGACCAGCCCTCTAGACTTGTGCTCTGGTCAGACCGAAAAGGCTCTGTTCATACTGAAACAGCCCAGGACCATGGATGGAATGTAAATCCATAAAGGAAATGATAGTGGCGTTGCTCAATGGAGCAGTGGGGACATTTTAGTTTGCACATGACGTATATTATATGATATCGTGCTACACAACCGGCCTTGACAAGGAGAAGGCCTGCCCTCAGAAGGGCACTCCTGGTATTTTAGCAACGCCATGCCTGCCTGATGGCATCAGAAGTACATAGAGAGGGCTGGGAGGGCATGCTATCGTTCATGCTGGTGCCGATAATGGAATATATATATATACAAAGTCATATGGGCACTCGTTAACATTTACACGGTGCTAGTACGGCGGACGCGCGGCTCCGGGAGCGCTACGGCCATGGCAATGAGCGCAATGTCGTCTACGGGAGCTGTGCTGCAATGTCCGATTCCTTAGCTACGTCCCGGATTTCGCGGATTTCGAATCCGACAAATATCAAGGTCTACAGAGGCAGGCGAACACGGCAGTTTGGAATCAGGAATTCGACATTTGCGCGTGCTGCATCGACGCGCCCGGGAATGGGGTTCGAGAGCGAGAGGTGGCTTCTTTTTACTTTGGTTTAGATGTCAGGGGATAGCTCGGACGCTGCGCACCCGAGTCATCCACATTTGGGATTTGCGAGCGTCAACCCAACCGTAGTGCAATGGAGGGGCCTGGCCCTGGGAGAACTGCCGCATAGATCACGGTGTCTGCTGTGCCAGGTAGGTATCAGCTGCCGAGCTCAGTGCTAGGCTATGTACAACGTTATTCACCAGGGATGTGGTGTCCAAACCGTACGACGGGGAACGGGTGTCCTTTGTCGGCCTCTGCTCCCACACGCATGGAGAACCTACATGGCTGATCTACCATGAGCCGCTTTAAGCAGACACTTATGCTGGGGTGACTACTTTATGCCTGCTTTAAGGCATCGAATTTGCCCGGCTGGCTTGGGAATTCTCTCCAGACTGGAGTGTGCTGCCATCTGGGGAGAAAGAGTGGAACCAGCTTTGCTCCACTGCAGTGAGGGGTGTTGTTGTCCAAAGCCATCCACTGCCACCATGCCCTGCCCTCTGGCGGGGGATACAGCAACTGACCAGCCCTCTAGACTTGTGCTCTGGTCAGACCGAAAAGGCTCTGTTCATACTGAAACAGCCCAGGACCATGGATGGAATGTAAATCCATAAAGGAAATGATAGTGGCGTTGCTCAATGGAGCAGTGGGGACATTTTAGTTTGCACATGACGTATATTATATGATATCGTGCTACACAACCGGCCTTGACAAGGAGAAGGCCTGCCCTCAGAAGGGCACTCCTGGTATTTTAGCAACGCCATGCCTGCCTGATGGCACCAGAAGTACATAGAGAGGGCTGGGAGGGCATGCTATCGTTCATGCTGGTGCCGATAATGGAATATATATATATACAAAGTCATATGGGCACTCGTTAACATTTACACGGTGCTAGTACGGCGGACGCGCGGCTCCGGGAGCGCTACGGCCATGGCAATGAGCGCAACGTCGTCTACGGGAGCTGTGCTGCAATGTCCGATTCCTTAGCTACGTCCCGGATTTCGCGGATTTCGAATCCGACAAATATCAAGGTCTACAGAGGCAGGCGAACACGGCAGTTTGGAATCAGGAATTCGACATTTGCGCGTGCTGCATCGACGCGCCCGGGAATGGGGTTCGAGAGCGAGAGGTGGCTTCTTTTTACTTTGGTTTAGATGTCAGGGGATAGCTCGGACGCTGCGCACCCGAGTCATCCACATTTGGGATTTGCGAGCGTCAACCCAACCGTAGTGCAATGGAGGGGCCTGGCCCTGGGAGAACTGCCGCATAGATCACGGTGTCTGCTGTGCCAGGTAGGTATCAGCTGCCGGGCTCAGTGCTAGGCTATGTACAACGTTATTCACCAGGGATGTGGTGTCCAAACCGTACGACGGGGAA
Source organism: Harmothoe impar (assembly GCA_947462335.1). Lineage (NCBI taxonomy): Eukaryota > Metazoa > Annelida > Polychaeta > Phyllodocida > Polynoidae > Harmothoe > Harmothoe impar. The sequence continues at coordinate 55,899,799 of OX381716.1, forward strand.
CGGGTGTCCTTTGTCGGCCTCTGCTCCCACACGCATGGAGAACCTACATGGCTGATCTACCATGAGCCGCTTTAAGCAGACACTTATGCTGGGGTGACTACTTTATGCCTGCTTTAAGGCATCGAATTTGCCCGGCTGGCTTGGGAATTCTCTCCAGACTTGAGTGTGCTGCCATCTGGGGAGAAAGAGTGGAACCAGCTTTGCTCCACTGCAGTGAGGGGTGTTGTTGTCCAAAGCCATCCACTGCCACCATGCCCTGCCCTCTGGCGGGGGATACAGCAACTGACCAGCCCTCTAGACTTGTGCTCTGGTCAGACCGAAAAGGCTCTGTTCATACTGAAACAGCCCAGGACCATGGATGGAATGTAAATCCATAAAGTAAATGATAGTGGCGTTGCTCAATGGAGCAGTGGGGACATTTTAGTTTGCACATGACGTATATTATATGATATCGTGCTACACAGCCGGCCTTGACAAGGAGAAGGCCTGCCCTCAGAAGGGCACTCCTGGTATTTTAGCAACGCCATGCCTGCCTGATGGCATCAGAAGTACATAGAGAGAGCTGGGAAGGCATGCTATCGTTCATGCTGGTGCCGATAATGGAATATATATATATACAAAGTCATATGGGCACTCGTTAACATTTACACGGTGCTAGTACGGCGGACGCGCGGCTCCGGGAGCGCTACGGCCATGGCAATGAGCGCAACGTCGTCTACGGGAGCTGTGCTGCAATGTCCGATTCCTTAGCTACGTCCCGGATTTCGCGGATTTCGAATCCGACAAATATCAAGGTCTACAGAGGCAGGCGAACACGGCAGTTTGGATTCAGGAATTCGACATTTGCGCGTGCTGCATCGACGCGCCCGGGAATGGGGTTCGAGAGCGAGAGGTGGCTTCTTTTTACTTTGGTTTAGATGTCAGGGGATAGCTCGGACGCTGCGCACCCGAGTCATCCACATTTGGGATTCGCGAGCGTCAACCCAACCGTAGTGCAATGGAGGGGCCTGGCCCTGGGAGAACTGCCGCATAGATCACGGTGTCTGCTGTGCCAGGTAGGTATCAGCTGCCGGGCTCAGTGCTAGGCTATGTACAACGTTATTCACCAGGGATGTGGTGTCCAAACCGTACAACGGGGAACGGGTGTCCTTTGTCGGCCTCTGCTCCCACACACATGGAGAACCTACATGGCTGATCTACCATGAGCCACTTTAAGCAGACACTTATGCTGGGGTGACTACTTTATGCCTGCTTTAAGGCATCGAATTTGCCCGGCTGGCTTGGGAATTCTCTCCAGACTGGAGTGTGCTGCCATCTGGGGAGAAAGAGTGGAACCAGCTTTGCTCCACTGCAGTGAGGGGTGTTGTTGTCCAAAGCCATCCACTGCCACCATGCCCTGCCCTCTGGCGGGGGATACAGCAACTGACCAGCCCTCTAGACTTGTGCTCTGGTCAGACCGAAAAGGCTCTGTTCATACTGAAACAGCCCAGGACCATGGATGGAATGTAAATCCATAAAGGAAATGATAGTGGCGTTGCTCAATGGAGCAGTGGGGATATTTTAGTTTGCACATGACGTATATTATATGATATCGTGCTACACAACCGGCCTTGACAAGGAGAAGGCCTGCCCTCAGAAGGGCACTCCTGGTATTTTAGCAACGCCATGCCTGCCTGATGGCATCAGAAGTACATAGAGAGGGCTGGGAGGGCATGCTATCGTTCATGCTGGTGCCGATAATGGAATATATATATATACAAAGTCATATGGGCACTCGTTAACATTTACACGGTGCTAGTACGGCGGACGCGCGGCTCCGGGAGCGCTACGGCCATGGCAATGAGCGCAATGTCGTCTACGGGAGCTGTGCTGCAATGTCCGATTCCTTAGCTACGTCCCGGATTTCGCGGATTTCGAATCCGACAAATATCAAGGTCTACAGAGGCAGGCGAACACGGCAGTTTGGAATCAGGAATTCGACATTTGCGCGTGCTGCATCGACGCGCCCGGGAATGGGGTTCGAGAGCGAGAGGTGTCTTCTTTTTACTTTGCTTTAGATGTCAGGGGATAGCTCGGACGCTGCGCACCCGAGTCATCCACATTTGGGATTTGCGAGCGTCAACCCGACCGTAGTGCAATGGAGGGGCCTGGCCCTGGGAGAACTGCCGCATAGATCACGGTGTCTGCTGTGCCAGGTAGGTATCAGCTGCCGAGCTCAGTGCTAGGCTATGTACAACGTTATTCACCAGGAATTTGGTGTCCAAACCGTACGACGGGGAACGGGTGTCCTTTGTCGGCCTCTGCTCCCACACGCATGGAGAACCTACATGGCTGATCTACCATGAGCCGCTTTAAGCAGACACTTATGCTGGGGTGACTACTTTATGCCTGCTTTAAGACATCGAATTTGCCCGGCTGGCTTGGGAATTCTCTCCAGACTGGAGTGTGCTGCCATCTGGGGAGAAAGAGTGGAACCAGCTTTGCTCCACTGCAGTGAGGGGTGTTGTTGTCCAAAGCCATCCACTGCCACCATGCCCTGCCCTCTGGCGGGGGATACAGCAACTGACCAGCCCTCTAGACTTGTGCTCTGGTCAGACCGAAAAGGCTCTGTTCATACTGAAACAGCCCAGGACCATGGATGGAATGTAAATCCATAAAGGAAATGATAGTGGCGTTGCTCAATGGAGCAGTGGGGACATTTTAGTTTGCACATGACGTATATTATATGATATCGTGCTACACAACCGGCCTTGACAAGGAGAAGGCCTGCCCTCAGAAGGGCACTCCTGGTATTTTAGCAACGCCATGCCTGCCTGATGGCATCAGAAGTACATAGAGAGGGCTGGGAGGGCATGCTATCGTTCATGCTGGTGCCGATAATGGAATATATATATATACAAAGTCATATGGGCACTCGTTAACATTTACACGGTGCTAGTACGGCGGACGCGCGGCTCCGGGAGCGCTACGGCCATGGCAATGAGCGCAACGTCGTCTACGGGAGCTGTGCTGCAATGTCCGATTCCTTAGCTACGTCCCGGATTTCGCGGATTTCGAATCCGACAAATATCAAGGTCTACAGAGGCAGGCGAACACGGCAGTTTGGAATCAGGAATTCGACATTTGCGCGTGCTGCATCGACGCGCCCGGGAATGGGGTTCGAGAGCGAGAGGTGGCTTCTTTTTACTTTGGTTTAGATGTCAGGGGATAGCTCGGACGCTGCGCACCCGAGTCATCCACATTTGGGATTTGCGAGCGTCAACCCAACCGTAGTGCAATGGAGGGGCCTGGCCCTGGGAGAACTGCCGCATAGATCACGGTGTCTGCTGTGCCAGGTAGGTATCAGCTGCCGGGCTCAGTGCTAGGCTATGTACAACGTTATTCACCAGGGATGTGGTGTCCAAACCGTACGACGGGGAACGGGTGTCCTTTGTCGGCCTCTGCTCCCACACGCATGGAGAACCTACATGGCTGATCTACCATGAGCCGCTTTAAGCAGACACTTATGCTGGGGTGACTACTTTATGCCTGCTTTAAGGCATCGAATTTGCCCGGCTGGCTTGGGAATTCTCTCCAGACTTGAGTGTGCTGCCATCTGGGGAGAAAGAGTGGAACCAGCTTTGCTCCACTGCAGTGAGGGGTGTTGTTGTCCAAAGCCATCCACTGCCACCATGCCCTGCCCTCTGGCGGGGGATACAGCAACTGACCAGCCCTCTAGACTTGTGCTCTGGTCAGACCGAAAAGGCTCTGTTCATACTGAAACAGCCCGAGACCATGGATGGAATGTAAATCCATAAAGTAAATGATAGTGGCGTTGCTCAATGGAGCAGTGGGGACATTTTAGTTTGCACATGACGTATATTATATGATATCGTGCTACACAACCGGCCTTGACAAGGAGAAGGCCTGCCCTCAGAAGGGCACTCCTGGTATTTTAGCAACGCCATGCCTGCCTGATGGCATCAGAAGTACATAGAGAGGGCTGGGAGGGCATGCTATCGTTCATGCTGGTGCCGATAATGGAATATATATATATACAAAGTCATATGGGCACTCGTTAACATTTACACGGTGCTAGTACGGCGGACGCGCGGCTCCGGGAGCGCTACGGCCATGGCAATGAGCGCAATGTCGTCTACGGGAGCTGTGCTGCAATGTCCGATTCCTTAGCTACGTCCCGGATTTCGCGGATTTCGAATCCGACAAATATCAAGGTCTACAGAGGCAGGCGAACACGGCAGTTTGGAATCAGGAATTCGACATTTGCGCGTGCTGCATCGACGCGCCCGGGAATGGGGTTCGAGAGCGAGAGGTGGCTTCTTTTTACTTTGGTTTAGATGTCAGGGGATAGCTCGGACGCTGCGCACCCGAGTCATCCACATTTGGGATTCGCGAGCGTCAACCCAACCGTAGTGCAATGGAGGGGCCTGGCCCTGGGAGAACTGCCGCATAGATCACGGTGTCTGCTGTGCCAGGTAGGTATCAGCTGCCGAGCTCAGTGCTAGGCTATGTACAACGTTATTCACCAGGGATGTGGTGTCCAAACCGTACGACGGGGAACGGGTGTCCTTTGTCGGCCTCTGCTCCCACACGCATGGAGAACCTACATGGCTGATCTACCATGAGCCGCTTTAAGCAGACACTTATGCTGGGGTGACTACTTTATGCCTGCTTTAAGGCATCGAATTTGCCCGGCTGGCTTGGGAATTCTCTCCAGACTGGAGTGTGCTGCCATCTGGGGAGAAAGAGTGGAACCAGCTTTGCTCCACTGCAGTGAGGGGTGTTGTTGTCCAAAGCCATCCACTGCCACCATGCCCTGCCCTCTGGCGGGGGATACAGCAACTGACCAGCCCTCTAGACTTGTGCTCTGGTCAGACCGAAAAGGCTCTGTTCATACTGAAACAGCCCAGGACCATGGATGGAATGTAAATCCATAAAGGAAATGATAGTGGCGTTGCTCAATGGAGCAGTGGGGACATTTTAGTTTGCACATGACGTATATTATATGATATCGTGCTACACAACGGGCCTTGACAAGGAGAAGGCCTGCCCTCAGAAGGGCACTCCTGGTATTTTAGCAACGCCATGCCTGCCTGATGGCATCAGAAGTACATAGAGAGGGCTGGGAGGGCATGCTATCGTTCATGCTGGTGCCGATAATGGAATATATATATATACAAAGTCATATGGGCACTCGTTAACATTTACACGGTGCTAGTACGGCGGACGCGCGGCTCCGGGAGCGCTACGGCCATGGCAATGAGCGCAATGTCGTCTACGGGAGCTGTGCTGCAATGTCCGATTCCTTAGCTACGTCCCGGATTTCGCGGATTTCGAATCCGACAAATATCAAGGTCTACAGAGGCAGGCGAACACGGCAGTTTGGAATCAGGAATTCGACATTTGCGCGTGCTGCATCGACGCGCCCGGGAATGGGGGTCGAGAGCGAGAGGTGGCTTCTTTTTACTTTGGTTTAGATGTCAGGGGATAGCTCGGACGCTGCGCACCCGAGTCATCCACATTTGGGATTTGCGAGCGTCAACCCGACCGTAGTGCAATGGAGGGGCCTGGCCCTGGGAGAACTGCCGCATAGATCACGGTGTCTGCTGTGCCAGGTAGGTATCAGCTGCCGAGCTCAGTGCTAGGCTATGTACAACGTTATTCACCAGGGATGTGGTGTCCAAACCGTACGACGGGGAACGGGTGTCCTTTGTCGGCCTCTGCTCCCACACGCATGGAGAACCTACATGGCTGATCTACCATGAGCCGCTTTAAGCAGACACTTATGCTGGGGTGACTACTTTATGCCTGCTTTAAGGCATCGAATTTGCCCGGCTGGCTTGGGAATTCTCTCCAGACTGGAGTGTGCTGCCATCTGGGGAGAAAGAGTGGAACCAGCTTTGCTCCACTGCAGTGAGGGGTGTTGTTGTCCAAAGCCATCCACTGCCACCATGCCCTGCCCTCTGGCGGGGGATACAGCAACTGACCAGCCCTCTAGACTTGTGCTCTGGTCAGACCGAAAAGGCTCTGTTCATACTGAAACAGCCCAGGACCATGGATGGAATGTAAATCCATAAAGTAAATGATAGTGGCGTTGCTCAATGGAGCAGTGGGGACATTTTAGTTTGCACATGACGTATATTATATGATATCGTGCTACACAACGGGCCTTGACAAGGAGAAGGCCTGCCCTCAGAAGGGCACTCCTGGTATTTTAGCAACGCCATGCCTGCCTGATGGCATCAGAAGTACATAGAGAGGGCTGGGAGGGCATGCTATCGTTCATGCTGGTGCCGATAATGGAATATATATATATACAAAGTCATATGGGCACTCGTTAACATTTACACGGTGCTAGTACGGCGGACGCGCGGCTCCGGGAGCGCTACGGCCATGGCAATGAGCGCAATGTCGTCTACGGGAGCTGTGCTGCAATGTCCGATTCCTTAGCTACGTCCCGGATTTCGCGGATTTCGAATCCGACAAATATCAAGGTCTACAGAGGCAGGCGAACACGGCAGTTTGGAATCAGGAATTCGACATTTGCGCGTGCTGCATCGACGCGCCCGGGAATGGGGTTCGAGAGCGAGAGGTGGCTTCTTTTTACTTTGGTTTAGATGTCAGGGGATAGCTCGGACGCTGCGCACCCGAGTCATCCACATTTGGGATTTGCGAGCGTCAACCCAACCGTAGTGCAATGGAGGGGCCTGGCCCTGGGAGAACTGCCGCATAGATCACGGTGTCTGCTGTGCCAGGTAGGTATCAGCTGCCGGGCTCAGTGCTAGGCTATGTACAACGTTATTCACCAGGGATGTGGTGTCCAAACCGTACGACGGGGAACGGGTGTCCTTTGTCGGCCTCTGCTGCCACACGCATGGAGAACCTACATGGCTGATCTACCATGAGCCGCTTTAAGCAGACACTTATGCTGGGGTGACTACTTTATGCCTGCTTTAAGGCATCGAATTTGCCCGGCTGGCTTGGGAATTCTCTCCAGACTTGAGTGTGCTGCCATCTGGGGAGAAAGAGTGGAACCAGCTTTGCTCCACTGCAGTGAGGGGTGTTGTTGTCCAAAGCCATCCACTGCCACCATGCCCTGCCCTCTGGCGGGGGATACAGCAACTGACCAGCCCTCTAGACTTGTGCTCTGGTCAGACCGAAAAGGCTCTGTTCATACTGAAACAGCCCAGGACCATGGATGGAATGTAAATCCATAAAGGAAATGATAGTGGCGTTGCTCAATGGAGCAGTGGGGACATTTTAGTTTGCACATGACGTATATTATATGATATCGTGCTACACAACCGGCCTTGACAAGGAGAAGGCCTGCCCTCAGAAGGGCACTCCTGGTATTTTAGCAACGCCATGCCTGCCTGATGGCATCAGAAGTACATAGAGAGGGCTGGGAGGGCATGCTATCGTTCATGCTGGTGCCGATAATGGAATATATATATATACAAAGTCATATTGGCACTCGTTAACATTTACACGGTGCTAGTACGGCGGACGCGCGGCTCCGGGAGCGCTACGGCCATGGCAATGAGCGCAACGTCGTCTACGGGAGCTGTGCTGCAATGTCCGATTCCTTAGCTACGTCCCGGATTTCGCGGATTTCGAATCCGACAAATATCAAGGTCTACAGAGGCAGGCGAACACGGCAGTTTGGAATCAGGAATTCGACATTTGCGCGTGCTGCATCGACGCGCCCGGGAATGGGGTTCGAGAGCGAGAGGTGGCTTCTTTTTACTTTGGTTTAGATGTCAGGGGATAGCTCGGACGCTGCGCACCCGAGTCATCCACATTTGGGATTTGCGAGCGTCAACCCAACCGTAGTGCAATGGAGGGGCCTGGCCCTGGGAGAACTGCCGCATAGATCACGGTGTCTGCTGTGCCAGGTAGGTATCAGCTGCCGAGCTCAGTGCTAGGCTATGTACAACGTTATTCACCAGGGATGTGGTGTCCAAACCGTACGACGGGGAACGGGTGTCCTTTGTCGGCCTCTGCTCCCACACGCATGGAGAACCTACATGGCTGATCTACCATGAGCCGCTTTAAGCAGACACTTGTGCTGGGGTGACTACTTTATGCCTGCTTTAAGGCATCGAATTTGCCCGGCTGGCTTGGGAATTCTCTCCAGACTGGAGTGTGCTGCCATCTGGGGAGAAAGAGTGGAACCAGCTTTGCTCCACTGCAGTGAGGGGTGTTGTTGTCCAAAGCCATCCACTGCCACCATGCCCTGCCCTCTGGCGGGGGATACAGCAACTGACCAGCCCTCTAGACTTGTGCTCTGGTCAGACCGAAAAGGCTCTGTTCATACTGAAACAGCCCAGGACCATGGATGGAATGTAAATCCATAAAGGAAATGATAGTGGCGTTGCTCAATGGAGCAGTGGGGACATTTTAGTTTGCACATGACGTATATTATATGATATCGTGCTACACAACCGGCCTTGACAAGGAGAAGGCCTGCCCTCAGAAGGGCACTCCTGGTATTTTAGCAACGCCATGCCTGCCTGATGGCATCAGAAGTACATAGAGAGGGCTGGGAGGGCATGCTATCGTTCATGCTGGTGCCGATAATGGAATATATATATATACAAAGTCATATGGGCACTCGTTAACATTTACACGGTGCTAGTACGGCGGACGCGCGGCTCCGGGAGCGCTACGGCCATGGCAATGAGCGCAATGTCGTCTACGGGAGCAGTGCTGCAATGTCCGATTCCTTAGCTACGTCCCGGATTTCGCGGATTTCGAATCCGACAAATATCAAGGTCTACAGAGGCAGGCGAACACGGCAGTTTGGAATCAGGAATTCGACATTTGCGCGTGCTGCATCGACGCGCCCGGGAATGGGGGTCGAGAGCGAGAGGTGGCTTCTTTTTACTTTGGTTTAGATGTCAGGGGATAGCTCGGACGCTGCGCACCCGAGTCATCCACATTTGGGATTTGCGAGCGTCAACCCGACCGTAGTGCAATGGAGGGGCCTGGCCCTGGGAGAACTGCCGCATAGATCACGGTGTCTGCTGTGCCAGGTAGGTATCAGCTGCCGAGCTCAGTGCTAGGCTATGTACAACGTTATTCACCAGGAATTTGGTGTCCAAACCGTACGACGGGGAACGGGTGTCCTTTGTCGGCCTCTGCTCCCACACGCATGGAGAACCTACATGGCTGATCTACCATGAGCCGCTTTAAGCAGACACTTATGCTGGGGTGACTACTTTATGCCTGCTTTAAGGCATCGAATTTGCCCGGCTGGCTTGGGAATTCTCTCCAGACTGGAGTGTGCTGCCATCTGGGGAGAAAGAGTGGAACCAGCTTTGCTCCACTGCAGTGAGGGGTGTTGTTGTCCAAAGCCATCCACTGCCACCATGCCCTGCCCTCTGGCGGGGGATACAGCAACTGACCAGCCCTCTAGACTTGTGCTCTGGTCAGACCGAAAAGGCTCTGTTCATACTGAAACAGCCCAGGACCATGGATGGAATGTAAATCCATAAAGTAAATGATAGTGGCGTTGCTCAATGGAGCAGTGGGGACATTTTAGTTTGCACATGACGTATATTATATGATATCGTGCTACACAACGGGCCTTGACAAGGAGAAGGCCTGCCCTCAGAAGGGCACTCCTGGTATTTTAGCAACGCCATGCCTGCCTGATGGCATCAGAAGTACATAGAGAGGGCTGGGAGGGCATGCTATCGTTCATGCTGGTGCCGATAATGGAATATATATATATACAAAGTCATATGGGCACTCGTTAACATTTACACGGTGCTAGTACGGCGGACGCGCGGCTCCGGGAGCGCTACGGCCATGGCAATGAGCGCTATGTCGTCTACGGGAGATGTGCTGCAATGTCCGATTCCTTAGCTACGTCCCGGATTTCGCGGATTTCGAATCCGACAAATATCAAGGTCTACAGAGGCAGGCGAACACGGCAGTTTGGAATCAGGAATTCGACATTTGCGCGTGCTGCATCGACGCGCCCGGGAATGGGGTTCGAGAGCGAGAGGTGGCTTCTTTTTACTTTGGTTTAGATGTCAGGGGATAGCTCGGACGCTGCGCACCCGAGTCATCCACATTTGGGATTTGCGAGCGTCAACCCGACCGTAGTGCAATGGAGGGGCCTGGCCCTGGGAGAACTGCCGCATAGATCACGGTGTCTGCTGTGCCAGGTAGGTATCAGCTGCCGAGCTCAGTGCTAGGCTATGTACAACGTTATTCACCAGGGATGTGGTGTCCAAACCGTACGACGGGGAACGGGTGTCCTTTGTCGGCCTCTGCTCCCACACGCATGGAGAACCTACATGGCTGATCTACCATGAGCCGCTTTAAGCAGACACTTATGCTGGGGTGACTACTTTATGCCTGCTTTAAGGCATCGAATTTGCCCGGCTGGCTTGGGAATTCTCTCCAGACTGGAGTGTGCTGCCATCTGGGGAGAAAGAGTGGAACCAGCTTTGCTCCACTGCAGTGAGGGGTGTTGTTGTCCAAAGCCATCCACTGCCACCATGCCCTGCCCTCTGGCGGGGGATACAGCAACTGACCAGCCCTCTAGACTTGTGCTCTGGTCAGACCGAAAAGGCTCTGTTCATACTGAAACAGCCCAGGACCATGGATGGAATGTAAATCCATAAAGTAAATGATAGTGGCGTTGCTCAATGGAGCAGTGGGGACATTTTAGTTTGCACATAACGTATATTATATGATATCGTGCTACACAACCGGCCTTGACAAGGAGAAGGCCTGCCCTCAGAAGGGCACTCCTGGTATTTTAGCAACGCCATGCCTGCCTGATGGCATCAGAAGTACATAGAGAGGGCTGGGAGGGCATGCTATCGTTCATGCTGGTGCCGATAATGGAATATATATATATACAAAGTCATATGGGCACTCGTTAACATTTACACGGTGCTAGTACGGCGGACGCGCGGCTCCGGGAGCGCTACGGCCATGGCAATGAGCGCAATGTCGTCTACGGGAGCTGTGCTGCAATGTCCGATTCCTTAGCTACGTCCCGGATTTCGCGGATTTCGAATCCGACAAATATCAAGGTCTACAGAGGCAGGCGAACACGGCAGTTTGGAATCAGGAATTCGACATTTGCGCGTGCTGCATCGACGCGCCCGGGAATGGGGTTCGAGAGCGAGAGGTGGCTTCTTTTTACTTTGGTTTAGATGTCAGGGGATAGCTCGGACGCTGCGCACCCGAGTCATCCACATTTGGGATTTGCGAGCGTCAACCCAACCGTAGTGCAATGGAGGGGCCTGGCCCTGGGAGAACTGCCGCATAGATCACGGTGTCTGCTGTGCCAGGTAGGTATCAGCTGCCGGGCTCAGTGCTAGGCTATGTACAACGTTATTCACCAGGGATGTGGTGTCCAAACCGTACGACGGGGAACGGGTGTCCTTTGTCGGCCTCTGCTGCCACACGCATGGAGAACCTACATGGCTGATCTACCATGAGCCGCTTTAAGCAGACACTTATGCTTGGGTGACTACTTTATGCCTGCTTTAAGGCATCGAATTTGCCCGGCTGGCTTGGGAATTCTCTCCAGACTTGAGTGTGCTGCCATCTGGGGAGAAAGAGTGGAACCAGCTTTGCTCCACTGCAGTGAGGGGTGTTGTTGTCCAAAGCCATCCACTGCCACCATGCCCTGCCCTCTGGCGGGGGATACAGCAACTGACCAGCCCTCTAGACTTGTGCTCTGGTCAGACCGAAAAGGCTCTGTTCATACTGAAACAGCCCAGGACCATGGATGGAATGTAAATCCATAAAGGAAATGATAGTGGCGTTGCTCAATGGAGCAGTGGGGACATTTTAGTTTGCACATGACGTATATTATATGATATCGTGCTACACAACCGGCCTTGACAAGGAGAAGGCCTGCCCTCAGAAGGGCACTCCTGGTATTTTAGCAACGCCATGCCTGCCTGATGGCATCAGAAGTACATAGAGAGGGCTGGGAGGGCATGCTATCGTTCATGCTGGTGCCGATAATGGAATATATATATATACAAAGTCATATAGGCACTCGTTAACATTTACACGGTGCTAGTACGGCGGACGCGCGGCTCCGGGAGCGCTACGGCCATGGCAATGAGCGCAACGTCGTCTACGGGAGCTGTGCTGCAATGTCCGATTCCTTAGCTACGTCCCGGATTTCGCGGATTTCGAATCCGACAAATATCAAGGTCTACAGAGGCAGGCGAACACGGCAGTTTGGAATCAGGAATTCGACATTTGCGCGTGCTGCATCGACGCGCCCGGGAATGGGGTTCGAGAGCGAGAGGTGGCTTCTTTTTACTTTGGTTTAGATGTCAGGGGATAGCTCGGACGCTGCGCACCCGAGTCATCCACATTTGGGATTTGCGAGCGTCAACCCAACCGTAGTGCAATGGAGGGGCCTGGCCCTGGGAGAACTGCCGCATAGATCACGGTGTCTGCTGTGCCAGGTAGGTATCAGCTGCCGAGCTCAGTGCTAGGCTATGTACAACGTTATTCACCAGGGATGTGGTGTCCAAACCGTACGACGGGGAACGGGTGTCCTTTGTCGGCCTCTGCTCCCACACGCATGGAGAACCTACATGGCTGATCTACCATGAGCCGCTTTAAGCAGACACTTATGCTGGGGTGACTACTTTATGCCTGCTTTAAGGCATCGAATTTGCCCGGCTGGCTTGGGAATTCTCTCCAGACTGGAGTGTGCTGCCATCTGGGGAGAAAGAGTGGAACCAGCTTTGCTCCACTGCAGTGAGGGGTGTTGTTGTCCAAAGCCATCCACTGCCACCATGCCCTGCCCTCTGGCGGGGGATACAGCAACTGACCAGCCCTCTAGACTTGTGCTCTGGTCAGACCGAAAAGGCTCTGTTCATACTGAAACAGCCCAGGACCATGGATGGAATGTAAATCCATAAAGGAAATGATAGTGGCGTTGCTCAATGGAGCAGTGGGGACATTTTAGTTTGCACATGACGTATATTATATGATATCGTGCTACACAACCGGCCTTGACAAGGAGAAGGCCTGCCCTCAGAAGGGCACTCCTGGTATTTTAGCAACGCCATGCCTGCCTGATGGCATCAGAAGTACATAGAGAGGGCTGGGAGGGCATGCTATCGTTCATGCTGGTGCCGATAATGGAATATATATATATACAAAGTCATATGGGCACTCGTTAACATTTACACGGTGCTAGTACGGCGGACGCGCGGCTCCGGGAGCGCTACGGCCATGGCAATGAGCGCAATGTCGTCTACGGGAGCTGTGCTGCAATGTCCGATTCCTTAGCTACGTCCCGGATTTCGCGGATTTCGAATCCGACAAATATCAAGGTCTACAGAGGCAGGCGAACACGGCAGTTTGGAATCAGGAATTCGACATTTGCGCGTGCTGCATCGACGCGCCCGGGAATGGGGTTCGAGAGCGAGAGGTGGCTTCTTTTTACTTTGGTTTAGATGTCAGGGGATAGCTCGGACGCTGCGCACACGAGTCATCCACATTTGGGATTTGCGAGCGTCAACCCGACCGTAGTGCAATGGAGGGGCCTGGCCCTGGGAGAACTGCCGCATAGATCACGGTGTCTGCTGTGCCAGGTAGGTATCAGCTGCCGAGCTCAGTGCTAGGCTATGTACAACGTTATTCACCAGGGATGTGGTGTCCAAACCGTACGACGGGGAACGGGTGTCCTTTGTCGGCCTCTGCTCCCACACGCATGGAGAACCTACATGGCTGATCTACCATGAGCCGCTTTAAGCAGACACTTATGCTGGGGTGACTACTTTATGCCTGCTTTAAGGCATCGAATTTGCCCGGCTGGCTTGGGAATTCTCTCCAGACTGGAGTGTGCTGCCATCTGGGGAGAAAGAGTGGAACCAGCTTTGCTCCACTGCAGTGAGGGGTGTTGTTGTCCAAAGCCATCCACTGCCACCATGCCCTGCCCTCTGGCGGGGGATACAGCAACTGACCAGCCCTCTAGACTTGTGCTCTGGTCAGACCGAAAAGGCTCTGTTCATACTGAAACAGCCCAGGACCATGGATGGAATGTAAATCTATAAAGTAAATGATAGTGGCGTTGCTCAATGGAGCAGTGGGGACATTTTAGTTTGCACATGACGTATATTATATGATATCGTGCTACACAACCGGCCTTGACAAGGAGAAGGCCTGCCCTCAGAAGGGCACTCCTGGTATTTTAGCAACGCCATGCCTGCCTGATGGCATCAGAAGTACATAGAGAGGGCTGGGAGGGCATGCTATCGTTCATGCTGGTGCCGATAATGGAATATATATATATACAAAGTCATATGGGCACTCGTTAACATTTACACGGTGCTAGTACGGCGGACGCGCGGCTCCGGGAGCGCTACGGCCATGGCAATGAGCGCAATGTCGTCTACGGGAGCTGTGCTGCAATGTCCGATTCCTTAGCTACGTCCCGGATTTCGCGGATTTCGAATCCGACAAATATCAAGGTCTACAGAGGCAGGCGAACACGGCAGTTTGGAATCAGGAATTCGACATTTGCGCGTGCTGCATCGACGCGCCCGGGAATGGGGTTCGAGAGCGAGAGGTGGCTTCTTTTTACTTTGGTTTAGATGTCAGGGGATAGCTCGGACGCTGCGCACCCGAGTCATCCACATTTGGGATTTGCGAGCGTCAACCCGACCGTAGTGCAATGGAGGGGCCTGGCCCTGGGAGAACTGCCGCATAGATCATGGTGTCTGCTGTGCCAGGTAGGTATCAGCTGCCGAGCGCAGTGCTAGGCTATGTACAACGTTATTCACCAGGGATGTGGTGTCCAAACCGTATGACGGGGAACGGGTGTCCTTTGTCGGCCTCTGCTCCCACACGCATGGAGAACCTACATGGCTGATCTACCATGAGCCGCTTTAAGCAGACACTTATGCTGGGGTGACTACTTTATGCCTGCTTTAAGGCATCGAATTTGCCCGGCTGGCTTGGGAATTCTCTCCAGACTGGAGTGTGCTGCCATCTGGGGAGAAAGAGTGGAACCAGCTTTGCTCCACTGCAGTGAGGGGTGTTGTTGTCCAAAGCCATCCACTGCCACCATGCCCTGCCCTCTGGCGGGGGATACAGCAACTGACCAGCCCTCTAGACTTGTGCTCTGGTCAGACCGAAAAGGCTCTGTTCATACTGAAACAGCCCAGGACCATGGATGGAATGTAAATCCATAAAGGAAATGATAGTGGCGTTGCTCAATGGAGCAGTGGGGACATTTTAGTTTGCACATGACGTATATTATATGATATCGTGCTACACAACCGGCCTTGACAAGGAGAAGGCCTGCCCTCAGAAGGGCACTCCTGGTATTTTAGCAACGCCATGCCTGCCTGATGGCATCAGAAGTACATAGAGAGGGCTGGGAGGGCATGCTATCGTTCATGCTGGTGCCGATAATGGAATATATATATATACAAAGTCATATGGGCACTCGTTAACATTTACACGGTGCTAGTACGGCGGACGCGCGGCTCCGGGAGCGCTACGGCCATGGCAATGAGCGCAATGTCGTCTACGGGAGCTGTGCTGCAATGTCCGATTCCTTAGCTACGTCCCGGATTTCGCGGATTTCGAATCCGACAAATATCAAGGTCTACAGAGGCAGGCGAACACGGCAGTTTGGAATCAGGAATTCGACATTTGCGCGTGCTGCATCGACGCGCCCGGGAATGGGGTTCGAGAGCGAGAGGTGGCTTCTTTTTACTTTGGTTTAGATGTCAGGGGATAGCTCGGACGCTGCGCACCCGAGTCATCCACATTTGGGATTTGCGAGCGTCAACCCAACCGTAGTGCAATGGAGGGGCCTGGCCCTGGGAGAACTGCCGCATAGATCACGGTGTCTGCTGTGCCAGGTAGGTATCAGCTGCCGGGCTCAGTGCTAGGCTATGTACAACGTTATTCACCAGGGATGTGGTGTCCAAACCGTACGACGGGGAACGGGTGTCCTTTGTCGGCCTCTGCTCCCACACGCATGGAGAACCTACATGGCTGATCTACCATGAGCCGCTTTAAGCAGACACTTATGCTGGGGTGACTACTTTATGCCTGCTTTAAGGCATCGAATTTGCCCGGCTGGCTTGGGAATTCTCTCCAGACTTGAGTGTGCTGCCATCTGGGGAGAAAGAGTGGAACCAGCTTTGCTCCACTGCATTGAGGGGTGTTGTTGTCCAAAGCCATCCACTGCCACCATGCCCTGCTCTCTGGCGGGGGATACAGCAACTGACCAGCCCTCTAGACTTGTGCTCTGGTCAGACCGAAAAGGCTCTGTTCATACTGAAACAGCCCAGGACCATGAAAGGAATGTAAATCCATAAAGGAAATGATAGTGGCGTTGCTCAATGGAGCAGTGGGGACATTTTAGTTTGCACATGACGTATATTATATGATATCGTGCTACACAACCGGCCTTGACAAGGAGAAGGCCTGCCCTCAGAAGGGCACTCCTGGTATTTTAGCAACGCCATGCCTGCCTGATGGCATCAGAAGTACATAGAGAGGGCTGGGAGGGCATGCTATCGTTCATGCTGGTGCCGATAATGGAATATATATATATACAAAGTCATATGGGCACTCGTTAACATTTACACGGTGCTAGTACGGCGGACGCGCGGCTCCGGGAGCGCTACGGCCATGGCAATGAGCGCAACGTCGTCTACGGGAGCTGTGCTGCAATGTCCGATTCCTTAGCTACGTCCCGGATTTCGCGGATTTCGAATCCGACAAATATCAAGGTCTACAGAGGCAGGCGAACACGGCAGTTTGGAATCAGGAATTCGACATTTGCGCGTGCTGCATCGACGCGCCCGGGAATGGGGTTCGAGAGCGAGAGGTGGCTTCTTTTTACTTTGGTTTAGATGTCAGGGGATAGCTCGGACGCTGCGCACCCGAGTCATCCACATTTGGGATTTGCGAGCGTCAACCCAACCGTAGTGCAATGGAGGGGCCTGGCCCTGGGAGAACTGCCGCATAGATCACGGTGTCTGCTGTGCCAGGTAGGTATCAGCTGCCGGACTCAGTGCTAGGCTATGTAAAACGTTATTCACCAGGGATGTGGTGTCCAAACCGTACGACGGGGAACGGGTGTCCTTTGTCGGCCTCTGCTGCCACACGCATGGAGAACCTACATGGCTGATCTACCATGAGCCGCTTTAAGCAGACACTTATGCTGGGGTGACTACTTTATGCCTGCTTTAAGGCATCGAATTTGCCCGGCTGGCTTGGGAATTCTCTCCAGACTGGAGTGTGCTGCCATCTGGGGAGAAAGAGTGGAACCAGCTTTGCTCCACTGCATTGAGGGGTGTTGTTGTCCAAAGCCATCCACTGCCACCATGCCCTGCCCTCTGGCGGGGGATACAGCAACTGACCAGCCCTCTAGACTTGTGCTCTGGTCAGACCGAAAAGGCTCTGTTCATACTGAAACAGCCCAGGACCATGAAAGGAATGTAAATCCATAAAGGAAATGATAGTGGCGTTGCTCAATGGAGCAGTGGGGACATTTTAGTTTGCACATGACGTATATTATATGATATCGTGCTACACAACCGGCCTTGACAAGGAGAAGGCCTGCCCTCAGAAGGGCACTCCTGGTATTTTAGCAACGCCATGCCTGCCTGATGGCATCAGAAGTACATAGAGAGGGCTGGGAGGGCATGCTATCGTTCATGCTGGTGCCGATAATGGAATATATATATATACAAAGTCATATGGGCACTCGTTAACATTTACACGGTGCTAGTACGGCGGACGCGCGGCTCCGGGAGCGCTACGGCCATGGCAATGAGCGCAACGTCGTCTACGGGAGCTGTGCTGCAATGTCCGATTCCTTAGCTACGTCCCGGATTTCGCGGATTTCGAATCCGACAAATATCAAGGTCTACAGAGGCAGGCGAACACGGCAGTTTGGAATCAGGAATTCGACATTTGCGCGTGCTGCATCGACGCGCCCGGGAATGGGGTTCGAGAGCGAGAGGTGGCTTCTTTTTACTTTGGTTTAGATGTCAGGGGATAGCTCGGACGCTGCGCACCCGAGTCATCCACATTTGGGATTTGCGAGCGTCAACCCGACCGTAGTGCAATGGAGGGGCCTGGCCCTGGGAGAACTGCCGCATAGATCACGGTGTCTGCTGTGCCAGGTAGGTATCAGCTGCCGAGCTCAGTGCTAGGCTATGTACAACGTTATTCACCAGGGATGTGGTGTCCAAACCGTACGACGGGGAACGGGTGTCCTTTGTCGGCCTCTGCTCCCACACGCATGGAGAACCTACATGGCTGATCTACCATGAGCCGCTTTAAGCAGACACTTATGCTTGGGTGACTACTTTATGCCTGCTTTAAGGCATCGAATTTGCCCGGCTGGCTTGGGAATTCTCTCCAGACTGGAGTGTGCTGCCATCTGGGGAGAAAGAGTGGAACCAGCTTTGCTCCACTGCAGTGAGGGGTGTTGTTGTCCAAAGCCATCCACTGCCACCATGCCCTGCCCTCTGGCGGGGGATACAGCAACTGACCAGCCCTCTAGACTTGTGCTCTGGTCAGACCAAAAAGGCTCTGTTCATACTGAAACAGCCCAGGACCATGGATGGAATGTAAATCCATAAAGTAAATGATAGTAGCGTTGCTCAATGGAGCAGTGGGGACATTTTAGTTTGCACATGACGTATATTATATGATATCGTGCTACACAACCGGCCTTGACAAGGAGAAGGCCTGCCCTCAGAAGGGCACTCCTGGTATTTTAGCAACGCCATGCCTGCCTGATGGCATCAGAAGTACATAGAGAGGGCTGGGAGGGCATGCTATCGTTCATGCTGGTGCCGATAATGGAATATATATATATACAAAGTCATATGGGCACTCGTTAACATTTACACGGTGCTAGTACGGCGGACGCGCGGCTCCGGGAGCGCTACGGCCATGGCAATGAGCGCAATGTCGTCTACGGGAGCTGTGCTGCAATGTCCGATTCCTTAGCTACGTCCCGGATTTCGCGGATTTCGAATCCGACAAATATCAAGGTCTACAGAGGCAGGCGAACACGGCAGTTTGGAATCAGGAATTCGACATTTGCGCGTGCTGCATCGACGCGCCCGGGAATGGGATTTGCGAGCGTCAACCCGACCGTAGTGCAATGGAGGGGCCTGGCCCTGGGAGAACTGCCGCATAGATCACGGTGTCTGCTGTGCCAGGTAGGTATCAGCTGCCGAGCTCAGTGCTAGGCTATGTACAACGTTATTCACCAGGGATGTGGTGTCCAAACCGTACGACGGGGAACGGGTGTCCTTTGTCGGCCTCTGCTCCCACACGCATGGAGAACCTACATGGCTGATCTACCATGAGCCGCTTTAAGCAGACACTTATGCTGGGGTGACTACTTTATGCCTGCTTTAAGGCATCGAATTTGCCCGGCTGGCTTGGGAATTCTCTCCAGACTTGAGTGTGCTGCCATCTGGGGAGAAAAAGTGGAACCAGCTTTGCTCCACTGCAGTGAGGGGTGTTGTTGTCCAAAGCCATCCACTGCCACCATGCCCTGCCCTCTGGCGGGGGATACAGCAACTGACCAGCCCTCTAGACTTGTGCTCTGGTCAGACCAAAAAGGCTCTGTTCATACTGAAACAGCCCAGGACCATGGATGGAATGTAAATCCATAAAGTAAATGATAGTAGCGTTGCTCAATGGAGCAGTGGGGACATTTTAGTTTGCACATGACGTATATTATATGATATCGTGCTACACAACCGGCCTTGACAAGGAGAAGGCCTGCCCTCAGAAGGGCACTCCTGGTATTTTAGCAACGCCATGCCTGCCTGATGGCATCAGAAGTACATAGAGAGGGCTGGGAGGGCATGCTATCGTTCATGCTGGTGCCGATAATGGAATATATATATATACAAAGTCATATGGGCACTCGTTAACATTTACACGGTGCTAGTACGGCGGACGCGCGGCTCCGGGAGCGCTACGGCCATGGCAATGAGCGCAATGTCGTCTACGGGAGCTGTGCTGCAATGTCCGATTCCTTAGCTACGTCCCGGATTTCGCGGATTTCGAATCCGACAAATATCAAGGTCTACAGAGGCAGGCGAACACGGCAGTTTGGAATCAGGAATTCGACATTTGCGCGTGCTGCATCGACGCGCCCGGGAATGGGGTTCGAGAGCGAGAGGTGGCTTCTTTTTACTTTGGTTTAGATGTCAGGGGATAGCTCGGACGCTGCGCACCCGAGTCATCCACATTTGGGATTTGCGAGCGTCAACCCGACCGTAGTGCAATGGAGGGGCCTGGCCCTGGGAGAACTGCCGCATAGATCACGGTGTCTGCTGTGCCAGGTAGGTATCAGCTGCCGAGCTCAGTGCTAGGCTATGTACAACGTTATTCACCAGGGATGTGGTGTCCAAACCGTACGACGGGGAACGGGTGTCCTTTGTCGGCCTCTGCTCCCACACGCATGGAGAACCTACATGGCTGATCTACCATGAGCCGCTTTAAGCAGACACTTATGCTTGGGTGACTACTTTATGCCTGCTTTAAGGCATCGAATTTGCCCGGCTGGCTTGGGAATTCTCTCCAGACTGGAGTGTGCTGCCATCTGGGGAGAAAGAGTGGAACCAGCTTTGCTCCACTGCAGTGAGGGGTGTTGTTGTCCAAAGCCATCCACTGCCACCATGCCCTGCCCTCTGGCGGGGGATACAGCAACTGACCAGCCCTCTAGACTTGTGCTCTGGTCAGACCGAAAAGGCTCTGTTCATACTGAAACAGCCCAGGACCATGAAAGGAATGTAAATCCATAAAGGAAATGATAGTGGCGTTGCTCAATGGAGCAGTGGGGACATTTTAGTTTGCACATGACGTATATTATATGATATCGTGCTACACAACCGGCCTTGACAAGGAGAAGGCCTGCCCTCAGAAGGGCACTCCTGGTATTTTAGCAACGCCATGCCTGCCTGATGGCATCAGAAGTACATAGAGAGGGCTGGGAGGGCATGCTATCGTTCATGCTGGTGCCGATAATGGAATATATATATATACAAAGTCATATGGGCACTCGTTAACATTTACACGGTGCTAGTACGGCGGACGCGCGGCTCCGGGAGCGCTACGGCCATGGCAATGAGCGCAACGTCGTCTACGGGAGCTGTGCTGCAATGTCCGATTCCTTAGCTACGTCCCGGATTTCGCGGATTTCGAATCCGACAAATATCAAGGTCTACAGAGGCAGGCGAACACGGCAGTTTGGAATCAGGAATTCGACATTTGCGCGTGCTGCATCGACGCGCCCGGGAATGGGGTTCGAGAGCGAGAGGTGGCTTTTTTTTACTTTGGTTTAGATGTCAGGGGATAGCTCGGACGCTGCGCACCCGAGTCATCCACATTTGGGATTCCCGAGCGTCAACCCAACCGTAGTGCAATGGAGGGGCCTGGCCCTGGGAGAACTGCCGCATAGATCACGGTGTCTGCTGTGCCAGGTAGGTATCAGCTACCGAGCTCAGTGCTAGGCTATGTACAATGTTATTCACCAGGGATGTGGTGTCCAAACCGTACGACGGGGAACGGGTGTCCTTTGTCGGCCTCTGCTCCCACACGCATGGAGAACCTACATGGCTGATCTACCATGAGCCGCTTTAAGCAGACACTTATGCTGGGGTGACTACTTTATGCCTGCTTTAAGGCATCGAATTTGCCCGGCTGGCTTGGGAATTCTCTCCAGACTGGAGTGTGCTGCCATCTGGGGAGAAAGAGTGGAACCAGCTTTGCTCCACTGCAGTGAGGGGTGTTGTTGTCCAAAGCCATCCACTGCCACCATGCCCTGCCCTCTGGCGGGGGATACAGCAACTGACCAGCCCTCTAGACTTGTGCTCTGGTCAGACCGAAAAGGCTCTGTTCATACTGAAACAGCCCAGGACCATGGATGGAATGTAAATCCATAAAGGAAATGATAGTGGCGTTGCTCAATGGAGCAGTGGGGACATTTTAGTTTGCACATGACGTATATTATATGATATCTTGCTACACAACCGGCCTTGACAAGGAGAAGGCCTGCCCTCAGAAGGGCACTCCTGGTATTTTAGCAACGCCATGCCTGCCTGATGGCATCAGAAGTACATAGAGAGGGCTGGGAGGGCATGCTTTCGTTCATGCTGGTGCCGATAATGGAATATATATATATACAAAGTCATATGGGCACTCGTTAACATTTACACGGTGCTAGTACGGCGGACGCGCGGCTCCGGGAGCGCTACGGCCATGGCAATGAGCGCAACGTCGTCTACGGGAGCTGTGCTGCAATGTCCGATTCCTTAGCTACGTCCCGGATTTCGCGGATTTCGAATCCGACAAATATCAAGGTCTACAGAGGCAGGCGAACACGGCAGTTTGGAATCAGGAATTCGACATTTGCGCGTGCTGCATCGACGCGCCCGGGAATGGGGTTCGAGAGCGAGAGGTGGCTTCTTTTTACTTTGGTTTAGATGTCAGGGGATAGCTCGGACGCTGCGCACCCGAGTCATCCACATTTGGGATTTGCGAGCGTCAACCCGACCGTAGTGCAATGGAGGGGCCTGGCCCTGGGAGAACTGCCGCATAGATCACGGTGTCTGCTGTGCCAGGTAGGTATCAGCTGCCGAGCTCAGTGCTAGGCTATGTACAACGTTATTCACCAGGGATGTGGTGTCCAAACCGTACGACGGGGAACGGGTGTCCTTTGTCGGCCTCTGCTCCCACATGCATGGAGAACCTACATGGCTGATCTACCATGAGCCGCTTTAAGCAGACACTTATGCTGGGGTGACTACTTTATGCCTGCTTTAAGGCATCGAATTTGCCCGGCTGGCTTGGGAATTCTCTCCAGACTGGAGTGTGCTGCCATCTGGGGAGAAAGAGTGGAACCAGCTTTGCTCCACTGCAGTGAGGGGTGTTGTTGTCCAAAGCCATCCACTGCCACCATGCCCTGCCCTCTGGCGGGGGATACAGCAACTGACCAGCCCTCTAGACTTGTGCTCTGGTCAGACCGAAAAGGCTCTGTTCATACTGAAACAGCCCAGGACCATGGATGGAATGTAAATCCATAAAGGAAATGATAGTGGCGTTGCTCAATGGAGCAGTGGGGACATTTTAGTTTGCACATGACGTATATTATATGATATCGTGCTACACAACCGGCCTTGACAAGGAGAAGGCCTGCCCTCAGAAGGGCACTCCTGGTATTTTAGCAACGCCATGCCTGCCTGATGGCATCAGAAGTACATAGAGAGGGCTGGGAGGGCATGCTATCGTTCATGCTGGTGCCGATAATGGAATATATATATATACAAAGTCATATGGGCACTCGTTAACATTTACACGGTGCTAGTACGGCGGACGCGCGGCTCCGGGAGCGCTACGGCCATGGCAATGAGCGCAACGTCGCTTACGGGAGCTGTGCTGCAATGTCCGATTCCTTAGCTACGTCCCGGATTTCGCGTATTTCGAATCCGACAAATATCAAGGTCTACAGAGGCAGGCGAACACGGCAGTTTGGAATCAGGAATTCGACATTTGCGCGTGCTGCATCGACGCGCCCGGGAATGGGGTTCGAGAGCGAGAGGTGGCTTCTTTTTACTTTGGTTTAGATGTCAGGGGATAGCTCGGACGCTGCGCACCCGAGTCATCCACATTTGGGATTCGCGAGCGTCAACCCAACCGTAGTGCAATGGAGGGGCCTGGCCCTGGGAGAACTGCCGCATAGATCACGGTGTCTGCTGTGCCAGGTAGGTATCAGCTGCAGAGCTCAGTGCTAGGCTATGTACAACGTTATTCACCAGGGATGTGGTGTCCAAACCGTACGACGGGGAACGGGTGTCCTTTGTCGGCCTCTGCTCCCACACGCATGGAGAACCTACATGGCTGATCTACCATGAGCCGCTTTAAGCAGACACTTATGCTGGGGTGACTACTTTATGCCTGCTTTAAGGCATCGAATTTGCCCGGCTGGCTTGGGAATTCTCTCCAGACTGCAGTGTGCTGCCATCTGGGGAGAAAGAGTGGAACCAGCTTTGCTCCACTGCAGTGAGGGGTGTTGTTGTCCAAAGCCATCCACTGCCACCATGCCCTGCCCTCTGGCGGGGGATACAGCAACTGACCAGCCCTCTAGACTTGTGCTCTGGTCAGACCGAAAAGGCTCTGTTCATACTGAAACAGCCCAGGACCATGGATGGAATGTAAATCCATAAAGGAAATGATAGTGGCGTTGCTCAATGGAGCAGTGGGGACATTTTAGTTTGCACATGACGTATATTATATGATATCGTGCTACACAACCGGCCTTGACAAGGAGAAGGCCTGCCCTCAGAAGGGCACTCCTGGTATTTTAGCAACGCCATGCCTGCCTGATGGCATCAGAAGTACATAGAGAGGGCTGGGAGGGCATGCTATCGTTCATGCTGGTGCCGATAATGGAATATATATATATACAAAGTCATATGGGCACTCGTTAACATTTACACGGTGCTAGTACGGCGGACGCGCGGCTCCGGGAGCGCTACGGCCATGGCAATGAGCGCAACGTCGTCTACGGGAGCTGTGCTGCAATGTCCGATTCCTTAGCTACGTCCCGGATTTCGCGGATTCCGAATCCGACAAATATCAAGGTCTACAGAGGCAGGCGAACACGGCAGTTTGGAATCAGGAATTCGACATTTGCGCGTGCTGCATCGACGCGCCCGGGAATGGGGTTCGAGAGCGAGAGGTGGCTTCTTTTTACTTTGGTTTAGATGTCAGGGGATAGCTCGGACGCTGCGCACCCGAGTCATCCACATTTGGGATTCGCGAGCGTCAACCCAACCGTAGTGCAATGGAGGGGCCTGGCCCTGGGAGAACTGCCGCATAGATCACGGTGTCTGCTGTGCCAGGTAGGTATCAGCTGCCGAGCTCAGTGCTAGGCTATGTACAACGTTATTCACCAGGGATGTGGTGTCCAAACCGTACGACGGGGAACGGGTGTCCTTTGTCGGCCTCTGCTCCCACACGCATGGAGAACCTACATGGCTGATCTACCATGAGCCGCTTTAAGCAGACACTTATGCTGGGGTGACTACTTTATGCCTGCTTTAAGGCATCGAATTTGCCCGGCTGGCTTGGGAATTCTCTCCAGACTGGAGTGTGCTGCCATCTGGGGAGAAAGAGTGGAACCAGCTTTGCTCCACTGCAGTGAGGGGTGTTGTTGTCCAAAGCCATCCACTGCCACCATGCCCTGCCCTCTGGCGGGGGATACAGCAACTGACCAGCCCTCTAGACTTGTGCTCTGGTCAGACCGAAAAGGCTCTGTTCATACTGAAACAGCCCAGGACCATGGATGGAATGTAAATCCATAAAGGAAATGATAGTGGCGTTGCTCAATGGAGCAGTGGGGACATTTTAGTTTGCACATGACGTATATTATATGATATCGTGCTACACAACCGGCCTTGACAAGGAGAAGGCCTGCCCTCAGAAGGGCACTCCTGGTATTTTAGCAACGCCATGCCTGCCTGATGGCATCACAAGTACATAGAGAGGGCTGGGAGGGCATGCTATCGTTCATGCTGGTGCCGATAATGGAATATATATATATACAAAGTCATATGGGCACTCGTTAACATTTACACGGTGCTAGTACGGCGGACGCGCGGCTCCGGGAGCGCTACGGCCATGGCAATGAGCGCAACGTCGTCTACGGGAGCTGTGCTGCAATGTCCGATTCCTTAGCTACGTCCCGGATTTCGCGGATTTCGAATCCGACAAATATCAAGGTCTACAGAGGCAGGCGAACACGGCAGTTTGGAATCAGGAATTCGACATTTGCGCGTGCTGCATCGACGCGCCCGGGAATGGGGTTCGAGAGCGAGAGGTGGCTTCTTTTTACTTTGGTTTAGATGTCAGGGGATAGCTCGGACGCTGCGCACCCGAGTCATCCACATTTGGGATTCGCGAGCGTCAACCCAACCGTAGTGCAATGGAGGGGCCTGGCCCTGGGAGAACTGCCGCATAGATCACGGTGTCTGCTGTGCCAGGTAGGTATCAGCTGCCGAGCTCAGTGCTAGGCTATGTACAACGTTATTCACCAGGGATGTGGTGTCCAAACCGTACGACGGGGAACGGGTGTCCTTTGTCGGCCTCTGCTCCCACACGCATGGAGAACCTACATGGCTGATCTACCATGAGCCGCTTTAAGCAGACACTTATGCTGGGGTGACTACTTTATGCCTGCTTTAAGGCATCGAATTTGCCCGGCTGGCTTGGGAATTCTCTCCAGACTGGAGTGTGCTGCCATCTGGGGAGAAAGAGTGGAACCAGCTTTGCTCCACTGCAGTGAGGGGTGTTGTTGTCCAAAGCCATCCACTGCCACCATGCCCTGCCCTCTGGCGGGGGATACAGCAACTGACCAGCCCTCTAGACTTGTGCTCTGGTCAGACCGAAAAGGCTCTGTTCATACTGAAACAGCCCAGGACCATGGATGGAATGTAAATCCATAAAGGAAATGATAGTGGCGTTGCTCAATGGAGCAGTGGGGACATTTTAGTTTGCACATGACGTATATTATATGATATCGTGCTACACAACCGGCCTTGACAAGGAGAAGGCCTGCCCTCAGAAGGGCACTCCTGGTATTTTAGCAACGCCATGCCTGCCTGATGGCATCACAAGTACATAGAGAGGGCTGGGAGGGCATGCTATCGTTCATGCTGGTGCCGATAATGGAATATATATATATACAAAGTCATATGGGCACTCGTTAACATTTACACGGTGCTAGTACGGCGGACGCGCGGCTCCGGGAGCGCTACGGCCATGGCAATGAGCGCAACGTCGTCTACGGGAGCTGTGCTGCAATGTCCGATTCCTTAGCTACGTCCCGGATTTCGCGGATTTCGAATCCGACAAATATCAAGGTCTACAGAGGCAGGCGAACACGGCAGTTTGGAATCAGGAATTCGACATTTGCGCGTGCTGCATCGACGCGCCCGGGAATGGGGTTCGAGAGCGAGAGGTGGCTTCTTTTTACTTTGGTTTAGATGTCAGGGGATAGCTCGGACGCTGCGCACCCGAGTCATCCACATTTGGGATTTGCGAGCGTCAACCCAACCGTAGTGCAATGGAGGGGCCTGGCCCTGGGAGAACTGCCGCATAGATCACGGTGTCTGCTGTGCCAGGTAGGTATCAGCTGCCGGGCTCAGTGCTAGGCTATGTACAACGTTATTCACCAGGGATGTGGTGTCCAAACCGTACGACGGGGAACGGGTGTCCTTTGTCGGCCTCTGCTCCCACACGCATGGAGAACCTACATGGCTGATCTACCATGAGCCGCTTTAAGCAGACACTTATGCTGGGGTGACTACTTTATGCCTGCTTTAAGGCATCGAATTTGCCCGGCTGGCTTGGGAATTCTCTCCAGACTGCAGTGTGCTGCCATCTGGGGAGAAAGAGTGGAACCAGCTTTGCTCCACTGCAGTGAGGGGTGTTGTTGTCCAAAGCCATCCACTGCCACCATGCCCTGCCCTCTGGCGGGGGATACAGCAACTGACCAGCCCTCTAGACTTGTGCTCTGGTCAGACCGAAAAGGCTCTGTTCATACTGAAACAGCCCAGGACCATGGATGGAATGTAAATCCATAAAGGAAATGATAGTGGCGTTGCTCAATGGAGCAGTGGGGACATTTTAGTTTGCACATGACGTATATTATATGATATCGTGCTACACAACCGGCCTTGACAAGGAGAAGGCCTGCCCTCAGAAGGGCACTCCTGGTATTTTAGCAACGCCATGCCTGCCTGATGGCATCAGAAGTACATAGAGAGGGCTGGGAGGGCATGCTATCGTTCATGCTGGTGCCGATAATGGAATATATATATATACAAAGTCATATGGGCACTCGTTAACATTTACACGGTGCTAGTACGGCGGACGCGCGGCTCCGGGAGCGCTACGGCCATGGCAATGAGCGCAATGTCGTCTACGGGAGCTGTGCTGCAATGTCCGATTCCTTAGCTACGTCCCGGATTTCGCGGATTTCGAATCCGACAAATATCAAGGTCTACAGAGGCAGGCGAACACGGCAGTTTGGAATCAGGAATTCGACATTTGCGCGTGCTGCATCGACGCGCCCGGGAATGGGGTTCAAGAGCGAGAGGTGGCTTCGTTTTACTTTGGTTTAGATGTCAGGGGATAGCTCGGACGCTGCGCACCCGAGTCATCCACATTTGGGATTTGCGAGCGTCAACCCAACCGTAGTGCAATGGAGGGGCCTGGCCCTGGGAGAACTGCCGCATAGATCACGGTGTCTGCTGTGCCAGGTAGGTATCAGCTGCCGAGCTCAGTGCTAGGCTATGTACAACGTTATTCACCAGGGATGTGGTGTCCAAACCGTACGACGGGGAACGGGTGTCCTTTGTCGGCCTCTGCTCCCACACGCATGGAGAACCTACATGGCTGATCTACCATGAGCCGCTTTAAGCAGACACTTATGCTGGGGTGACTACTTTATGCCTGCTTTAAGGCATCGAATTTGCCCGGCTGGCTTGGGAATTCTCTCCAGACTGCAGTGTGCTGCCATCTGGGGAGAAAGAGTGGAACCAGCTTTGCTCCACTGCAGTGAGGGGTGTTGTTGTCCAAAGCCATCCACTGCCACCATGCCCTGCCCTCTGGCGGGGGATACAGCAACTGACCAGCCCTCTAGACTTGTGCTCTGGTCAGACCGAAAAGGCTCTGTTCATACTGAAACAGCCCAGGACCATGGATGGAATGTAAATCCATAAAGGAAATGATAGTGGCGTTGCTCAATGGAGCAGTGGGGACATTTTAGTTTGCACATGACGTATATTATATGATATCGTGCTACACAACCGGCCTTGACAAGGAGAAGGCCTGCCCTCAGAAGGGCACTCCTGGTATTTTAGCAACGCCATGCCTGCCTGATGGCATCACAAGTACATAGAGAGGGCTGGGAGGGCATGCTATCGTTCATGCTGGTGCCGATAATGGAATATATATATATACAAAGTCATATGGGCACTCGTTAACATTTACACGGTGCTAGTACGGCGGACGCGCGGCTCCGGGAGCGCTACGGCCATGGCAATGAGCGCAACGTCGTCTACGGGAGCTGTGCTGCAATGTCCGATTCCTTAGCTACGTCCCGGATTTCGCGGATTTCGAATCCGACAAATATCAAGGTCTACAGAGGCAGGCGAACACGGCAGTTTGGAATCAGGAATTCGACATTTGCGCGTGCTGCATCGACGCGCCCGGGAATGGGGTTCGAGAGCGAGAGGTGGCTTCTTTTTACTTTGGTTTAGATGTCAGGGGATAGCTCGGACGCTGCGCACCCGAGTCATCCACATTTGGGATTCGCGAGCGTCAACCCAACCGTAGTGCAATGGAGGGGCCTGGCCCTGGGAGAACTGCCGCATAGATCACGGTGTCTGCTGTGCCAGGTAGGTATCAGCTGCCGAGCTCAGTGCTAGGCTATGTACAACGTTATTCACCAGGGATGTGGTGTCCAAACCGTACGACGGGGAACGGGTGTCCTTTGTCGGCCTCTGCTCCCACACGCATGGAGAACCTACATGGCTGATCTACCATGAGCCGCTTTAAGCAGACACTTATGCTGGGGTGACTACTTTATGCCTGCTTTAAGGCATCGAATTTGCCCGGCTGGCTTGGGAATTCTCTCCAGATTGGAGTGTGCTGCCATCTGGGGAGAAAGAGTGGAACCAGCTTTGCTCCACTGCAGTGAGGGGTGTTGTTGTCCAAAGCCATCCACTGCCACCATGCCCTGCCCTCTGGCGGGGGATACAGCAACTGACCAGCCCTCTAGACTTGTGCTCTGGTCAGACCGAAAAGGCTCTGTTCATACTGAAACAGCCCAGGACCATGGATGGAATGTAAATCCATAAAGGAAATGATAGTGGCGTTGCTCAATGGAGCAGTGGGGACATTTTAGTTTGCACATGACGTATATTATATGATATCGTGCTACACAACCGGCCTTGACAAGGAGAAGGCCTGCCCTCAGAAGGGCACTCCTGGTATTTTAGCAACGCCATGCCTGCCTGATGGCATCAGAAGTACATAGAGAGGGCTGGGAGGGCATGCTATCGTTCATGCTGGTGCCGATAATGGAATATATATATATACAAAGTCATATGGGCACTCGTTAACATTTACACGGTGCTAGTACGGCGGACGCGCGGCTCCGGGAGCGCTACGGCCATGGCAATGAGCGCAACGTCGTCTACGGGAGCTGTGCTGCAATGTCCGATTCCTTAGCTACGTCCCGGATTTCGCGGATTTCGAATCCGACAAATATCAAGGTCTACAGAGGCAGGCGAACACGGCAGTTTGGAATCAGGAATTCGACATTTGCGCGTGCTGCATCGACGCGCCCGGGAATGGGGTTCGAGAGCGAGAGGTGGCTTCTTTTTACTTTGGTTTAGATGTTAGGGGATAGCTCGGACGCTGCGCACCCGAGTCATCCACATTTGGGATTCGCGAGCGTCAACCCAACCGTAGTGCAATGGAGGGGCCTGGCCCTGGGAGAACTGCCGCATAGATCACGGTGTCTGCTGTGCCAGGTAGGTATCAGCTGCAGAGCTCAGTGCTAGGCTATGTACAACGTTATTCACCAGGGATGTGGTGTCCAAACCGTACGACGGGGAACGGGTGTCCTTTGTCGGCCTCTGCTCCCACACGCATGGAGAACCTACATGGCTGATCTACCATGAGCCGCTTTAAGCAGACACTTATGCTGGGGTGACTACTTTATGCCTGCTTTAAGGCATCGAATTTGCCCGGCTGGCTTGGGAATTCTCTCCAGACTGGAGTGTGCTGCCATCTGGGGAGAAAGAGTGGAACCAGCTTTGCTCCACTGCAGTGAGGGGTGTTGTTGTCCAAAGCCATCCACTGCCACCATGCCCTGCCCTCTGGCGGGGGATACAGCAACTGACCAGCCCTCTAGACTTGTGCTCTGGTCAGACCGAAAAGGCTCTGTTCATACTGAAACAGCCCAGGACCATGGATGGAATGTAAATCCATAAAGGAAATGATAGTGGCGTTGCTCAATGGAGCAGTGGGGACATTTTAGTTTGCACATGACGTATATTATATGATATCGTGCTACACAACCGGCCTTGACAAGGAGAAGGCCTGCCCTCAGAAGGGCACTCCTGGTATTTTAGCAACGCCATGCCTGCCTGATGGCATCAGAAGTACATAGAGAGGGCTGGGAGGGCATGCTATCGTTCATGCTGGTGCCGATAATGGAATATATATATATACAAAGTCATATGGGCACTCGTTAACATTTACACGGTGCTAGTACGGCGGACGCGCGGCTCCGGGAGCGCTACGGCCATGGCAATGAGCGCAACGTCGTCTACGGGAGCTGTGCTGCAATGTCCGATTCCTTAGCTACGTCCCGGATTTCGCGGATTTCGAATCCGACAAATATCAAGGTCTACAGAGGCAGGCGAACACGGCAGTTTGGAATCAGGAATTCGACATTTGCGCGTGCTGCATCGACGCGCCCGGGAATGGGGTTCGAGAGCGAGAGGTGGCTTCTTTTTACTTTGGTTTAGATGTCAGGGGATAGCTCGGACGCTGCGCACCCGAGTCATCCACATTTGGGATTCGCGAGCGTCAACCCAACCGTAGTGCAATGGAGGGGCCTGGCCCTGGGAGAACTGCCGCATAGATCACGGTGTCTGCTGTGCCAGGTAGGTATCAGCTGCAGAGCTCAGTGCTAGGCTATGTACAACGTTATTCACCAGGGATGTGGTGTCCAAACCGTACGACGGGGAACGGGTGTCCTTTGTCGGCCTCTGCTCCCACACGCATGGAGAACCTACATGGCTGATCTACCATGAGCCGCTTTAAGCAGACACTTATGCTGGGGTGACTACTTTATGCCTGCTTTAAGGCATCGAATTTGCCCGGCTGGCTTGGGAATTCTCTCCAGACTGGAGTGTGCTGCCATCTGGGGAGAAAGAGTGGAACCAGCTTTGCTCCACTGCAGTGAGGGGTGTTGTTGTCCAAAGCCATCCACTGCCACCATGCCCTGCCCTCTGGCGGGGGATACAGCAACTGACCAGCCCTCTAGACTTGTGCTCTGGTCAGACCGAAAAGGCTCTGTTCATACTGAAACAGCCCAGGACCATGGATGGAATGTAAATCCATAAAGGAAATGATAGTGGCGTTGCTCAATGGAGCAGTGGGGACATTTTAGTTTGCACATGACGTATATTATATGATATCGTGCTACACAACCGGCCTTGACAAGGAGAAGGCCTGCCCTCAGAAGGGCACTCCTGGTATTTTAGCAACGCCATGCCTGCCTGATGGCATCAGAAGTACATAGAGAGGGCTGGGAGGGCATGCTATCGTTCATGCTGGTGCCGATAATGGAATATATATATATACAAAGTCATATGGGCACTCGTTAACATTTACACGGTGCTAGTACGGCGGACGCGCGGCTCCGGGAGCGCTACGGCCATGGCAATGAGCGCAACGTCGTCTACGGGAGCTGTGCTGCAATGTCCGATTCCTTAGCTACGTCCCGGATTTCGCGGATTTCGAATCCGACAAATATCAAGGTCTACAGAGGCAGGCGAACACGGCAGTTTGGAATCAGGAATTCGACATTTGCGCGTGCTGCATCGACGCGCCCGGGAATGGGGTTCGAGAGCGAGAGGTGGCTTCTTTTTACTTTGGTTTAGATGTCAGGGGATAGCTCGGACGCTGCGCACCCGAGTCATCCACATTTGGGATTCGCGAGCGTCAACCCAACCGTAGTGCAATGGAGGGGCCTGGCCCTGGGAGAACTGCCGCATAGATCACGGTGTCTGCTGTGCCAGGTAGGTATCAGCTGCAGAGCTCAGTGCTAGGCTATGTACAACGTTATTCACCAGGGATGTGGTGTCCAAACCGTACGACGGGGAACGGGTGTCCTTTGTCGGCCTCTGCTCCCACACGCATGGAGAACCTACATGGCTGATCTACCATGAGCCGCTTTAAGCAGACACTTATGCTGGGGTGACTACTTTATGCCTGCTTTAAGGCATCGAATTTGCCCGGCTGGCTTGGGAATTCTCTCCAGACTGGAGTGTGCTGCCATCTGGGGAGAAAGAGTGGAACCAGCTTTGCTCCACTGCAGTGAGGGGTGTTGTTGTCCAAAGCCATCCACTGCCACCATGCCCTGCCCTCTGGCGGGGGATACAGCAACTGACCAGCCCTCTAGACTTGTGCTCTGGTCAGACCGAAAAGGCTCTGTTCATACTGAAACAGCCCAGGACCATGGATGGAATGGAAATCCATAAAGGAAATGATAGTGGCGTTGCTCAATGGAGCAGTGGGGACATTTTAGTTTGCACATGACGTATATTATATGATATCGTGCTACACAACCGGCCTTGACAAGGAGAAGGCCTGCCCTCAGAAGGGCACTCCTGGTATTTTAGCAACGCCATGCCTGCCTGATGGCATCACAAGTACATAGAGAGGGCTGGGAGGGCATGCTATCGTTCATGCTGGTGCCGATAATGGAATATATATATATACAAAGTCATATGGGCACTCGTTAACATTTACACGGTGCTAGTACGGCGGACGCGCGGCTCCGGGAGCGCTACGGCCATGGCAATGAGCGCAACGTCGTCTACGGGAGCTGTGCTGCAATGTCCGATTCCTTAGCTACGTCCCGGATTTCGCGGATTTCGAATCCGACAAATATCAAGGTCTACAGAGGCAGGCGAACACGGCAGTTTGGAATCAGGAATTCGACATTTGCGCGTGCTGCATCGACGCGCCCGGGAATGGGGTTCGAGAGCGAGAGGTGGCTTCTTTTTACTTTGGTTTAGATGTCAGGGGATAGCTCGGACGCTGCGCACCCGAGTCATCCACATTTGGGATTCGCGAGCGTCAACCCAACCGTAGTGCAATGGAGGGGCCTGGCCCTGGGAGAACTGCCGCATAGATCACGGTGTCTGCTGTGCCAGGTAGGTATCAGCTGCAGAGCTCAGTGCTAGGCTATGTACAACGTTATTCACCAGGGATGTGGTGTCCAAACCGTACGACGGGGAACGGGTGTCCTTTGTCGGCCTCTGCTCCCACACGCATGGAGAACCTACATGGCTGATCTACCATGAGCCGCTTTAAGCAGACACTTATGCTGGGGTGACTACTTTATGCCTGCTTTAAGGCATCGAATTTGCCCGGCTGGCTTGGGAATTCTCTCCAGACTGGAGTGTGCTGCCATCTGGGGAGAAAGAGTGGAACCAGCTTTGCTCCACTGCAGTGAGGGGTGTTGTTGTCCAAAGCCATCCACTGCCACCATGCCCTGCCCTCTGGCGGGGGATACAGCAACTGACCAGCCCTCTAGACTTGTGCTCTGGTCAGACCGAAAAGGCTCTGTTCATACTGAAACAGCCCAGGACCATGGATGGAATGTAAATCCATAAAGGAAATGATAGTGGCGTTGCTCAATGGAGCAGTGGGGACATTTTAGTTTGCACATGACGTATATTATATGATATCGTGCTACACAACCGGCCTTGACAAGGAGAAGGCCTGCCCTCAGAAGGGCACTCCTGGTATTTTAGCAACGCCATGCCTGCCTGATGGCATCACAAGTACATAGAGAGGGCTGGGAGGGCATGCTATCGTTCATGCTGGTGCCGATAATGGAATATATATATATATACAAAGTCATATGGGCACTCGTTAACATTTACACGGTGCTAGTACGGCGGACGCGCGGCTCCGGGAGCGCTACGGCCATGGCAATGAGCGCAATGTCGTCTACGGGAGCTGTGCTGCAATGTCCGATTCCTTAGCTACGTCCCGGATTTCGCGGATTTCGAATCCGACAAATATCAAGGTCTACAGAGGCAGGCGAACACGGCAGTTTGGAATCAGGAATTCGACATTTGCGCGTGCTGCATCGACGCGCCCGGGAATGGGGTTCGAGAGCGAGAGGTGGCTTCTTTTTACTTTGGTTTAGATGTCAGGGGATAGCTCGGACGCTGCGCACCCGAGTCATCCACATTTGGGATTTGCGAGCGTCAACCCAACCGTAGTGCAATGGAGGGGCCTGGCCCTGGGAGAACTGCCGCATAGATCACGGTGTCTGCTGTGCCAGGTAGGTATCAGCTGCCGGGCTCAGTGCTAGGCTATGTACAACGTTATTCACCAGGGATGTGGTGTCCAAACCGTACGACGGGGAACGGGTGTCCTTTGTCGGCCTCTGCTCCCACACGCATGGAGAACCTACATGGCTGATCTACCATGAGCCGCTTTAAGCAGACACTTATGCTGGGGTGACTACTTTATGCCTGCTTTAAGGCATCGAATTTGCCCGGCTGGCTTGGGAATTCTCTCCAGACTGCAGTGTGCTGCCATCTGGGGAGAAAGAGTGGAACCAGCTTTGCTCCACTGCAGTGAGGGGTGTTGTTGTCCAAAGCCATCCACTGCCACCATGCCCTGCCCTCTGGCGGGGGATACAGCAACTGACCAGCCCTCTAGACTTGTGCTCTGGTCAGACCGAAAAGGCTCTGTTCATACTGAAACAGCCCAGGACCATGGATGGAATGGAAATCCATAAAGGAAATGATAGTGGCGTTGCTCAATGGAGCAGTGGGGACATTTTAGTTTGCACATGACGTATATTATATGATATCGTGCTACACAACCGGCCTTGACAAGGAGAAGGCCTGCCCTCAGAAGGGCACTCCTGGTATTTTAGCAACGCCATGCCTGCCTGATGGCATCAGAAGTACATAGAGAGGGCTGGGAGGGCATGCTATCGTTCATGCTGGTGCCGATAATGGAATATATATATATACAAAGTCATATGGGCACTCGTTAACCTTTACACGGTGCTAGTACGGCGGACGCGCGGCTCCGGGAGCGCTACGGCCATGGCAATGAGCGCAACGTCGTCTACGGGAGCTGTGCTGCAATGTCCGATTCCTTAGCTACGTCCCGGATTTCGCGGATTTCGAATCCGACAAATATCAAGGTCTACAGAGGCAGGCGAACACGGCAGTTTGGAATCAGGAATTCGACATTTGCGCGTGCTGCATCGACGCGCCCGGGAATGGGGTTCGAGAGCGAGAGGTGGCTTCTTTTTACTTTGGTTTAGATGTCAGGGGATAGCTCGGACGCTGCGCACCCGAGTCATCCACATTTGGGATTTGCGAGCGTCAACCCAACCGTAGTGCAATGGAGGGGCCTGGCCCTGGGAGAACTGCCGCATAGATCACGGTGTCTGCTGTGCCAGGTAGGTATCAGCTGCCGGGCTCAGTGCTAGGCTATGTACAACGTTATTCACCAGGGATGTGGTGTCCAAACCGTACGACGGGGAACGGGTGTCCTTTGTCGGCCTCTGCTCCCACACGCATGGAGAACCTACATGGCTGATCTACCATGAGCCGCTTTAAGCAGACACTTATGCTGGGGTGACTACTTTATGCCTGCTTTAAGGCATCGAATTTGCCCGGCTGGCTTGGGAATTCTCTCCAGACTGGAGTGTGCTGCCATCTGGGGAGAAAGAGTGGAACCAGCTTTGCTCCACTGCAGTGAGGGGTGTTGTTGTCCAAAGCCATCCACTGCCACCATGCCCTGCCCTCTGGCGGGGGATACAGCAACTGACCAGCCCTCTAGACTTGTGCTCTGGTCAGACCGAAAAGGCTCTGTTCATACTGAAACAGCCCAGGACCATGGATGGAATGTAAATCCATAAAGGAAATGATAGTGGCGTTGCTCAATGGAGCAGTGGGGACATTTTAGTTTGCACATGACGTATATTATATGATATCGTGCTACACAACCGGCCTTGACAAGGAGAAGGCCTGCCCTCAGAAGGGCACTCCTGGTATTTTAGCAACGCCATGCCTGCCTGATGGCATCAGAAGTACATAGAGAGGGCTGGGAGGGCATGCTATCGTTCATGCTGGTGCCGATAATGGAATATATATATATACAAAGTCATATGGGCACTCGTTAACATTTACACGGTGCTAGTACGGCGGACGCGCGGCTCCGGGAGCGCTACGGCCATGGCAATGAGCGCAATGTCGTCTACGGGAGCTGTGCTGCAATGTCCGATTCCTTAGCTACGTCCCGGATTTCGCGGATTTCGAATCCGACAAATATCAAGGTCTACAGAGGCAGGCGAACACGGCAGTTTGGAATCAGGAATTCGACATTTGCGCGTGCTGCATCGACGCGCCCGGGAATGGGGTTCGAGAGCGAGAGGTGGCTTCTTTTTACTTTGGTTTAGATGTCAGGGGATAGCTCGGACGCTGCGCACCCGAGTCATCCACATTTGGGATTTGCGAGCGTCAACCCAACCGTAGTGCAATGGAGGGGCCTGGCCCTGGGAGAACTGCCGCATAGATCACGGTGTCTGCTGTGCCAGGTAGGTATCAGCTGCCGAGCTCAGTGCTAGGCTATGTACAACGTTATTCACCAGGGATGTGGTGTCCAAACCGTACGACGGGGAACGGGTGTCCTTTGTCGGCCTCTGCTCCCACACGCATGGAGAACCTACATGGCTGATCTACCATGAGCCGCTTTAAGCAGACACTTATGCTGGGGTGACTACTTTATGCCTGCTTTAAGGCATCGAATTTGCCCGGCTGGCTTGGGAATTCTCTCCAGACTGGAGTGTGCTGCCATCTGGGGAGAAAGAGTGGAACCAGCTTTGCTCCACTGCAGTGAGGGGTGTTGTTGTCCAAAGCCATCCACTGCCACCATGCCCTGCCCTCTGGCGGGGGAT